>JAUJEN010000073.1:1434820-2869641 GCA_030448925.1 Citrus cavaleriei
GCATGCCTGGGTTCGAGTCTCAGCAATGGTTGAGACTCAATTCTCTCCCAGAATGAAGTCGATATTTTTTAAGAGTCAATATTCCTCTAGTCTTATATGAAAATAAAAAAATTCATTTGTATCCTACAAAGCTCATCAAAACAAGTTTTGATAGATTTTTTATTATAAATATTATGAGATTTCTAATTGTAATATCAGTGTATCAAAAAATAATTATTGGGTTTCCTTAATATACAACGGTTGTATCTAACATAGTCGTTGTTTATTATTATCATTATTATTTTTGCCTAATCGAGTATATTGTGGGCTACAAAAATAATGGTTTTAATAGGTAATTTTTAACTAAATGTCGAACGAATCAATTTAAACTATAAAACTGTCAAAGAACCCCAAGCATTACATGAAAATATGCTCTCTCTCTCTTTCTTTTTGAATAACATGAAAATATACATAAAAAATATATGACTTTATGCTAATGAAACAGATGTTCCAGACGTTCCAATATAAGTTAATAAAATTGATTATAAATTAATTAAATTATTTTTAATAATAGCTTATAAATTTAGTAATATTTTGCATAAAAATTATTAGAATATTTTTATCAACTTTTTAATAATGCATTACAGTTTGAATATCTATACACCTATAATGAATCAATTTTTTTTTTCAAAATAGTTTAGAATAAATCAATCCCACAATGTACATAGAGTGATTCAAATCTCTGCTGCCAATATGAAGGCAATTTTTTTATCAAAATATTGGATAATTATTAGATAATTATCTTGTTGATAGTATCAGACATTATAATTACCGATAACTATTATTGTTTTAGAGACCTTAGTTCAAATCTTTACAACCACATAATTTTTTAAAAAGATATTTATTGATATTTTCTTTGATTTATTACTTTCCTTTTCAAAATTTTAAAAAAAGATAAAATCCAAATATTTATGCAGATTTCTTTTAATTTATTACTATTACTTTTTTCAATTAAAAAAAGAATAATTTGAGTTAAGTGAACAATTAAAAAAATCAAGTTCCTCCAAATTGAACTAAACTTTTTGAGCCAAGCTTTCCCAATCCAACTAGCTTGGTCCGCCATTGATCATATTCTTACATTTTTGGTTAAATATCAATATGTTAAGTCATTTTTTCAAGTTTGTTAAAAATTTAGATCTATTAAAACAAATGTAGACAAAATAAAACAATAGATAAATTAATTCCCCTAATTAAGTAATCTTGAAAATACTATTCATTGATTACTATTCATGTGATAATATTCATACAAGTTACTGTTCGCATGTATTGTTTATTGACTGTTCAACGTAACTATTCACCACACTATTCGTGTTTACTCTTCAATCATTATAAATATGCTAACAACAATAAATTGTAGAAAGTAAAACACATAAAGGATTTTTACATGGTTTTGATCACAATCCTACATGCATGGGGCCGCGCCCAGACAATAAGCAATTCATCAAGTAATGAAAAGATTACAATCTATTGGATTCTTACACAATTTTAGACACCTTTTTACTCTTTCCATCACCTCATTGTATCTAACTTAATCGACCTTACTTAACAAGAACTTCTCGTCTTCAATTGTGTTTGCAGCTTTCCTCGATATCCTCTCAATACAACATACATCTTCATCTCGAAAAGACCAAAGTAAATATAAAGAATGTCTAATAAAACACTTGATATGATGAAAAACTTAGTGAAGAAGACTAAAACATCATAGATATGAAACAACTAAAATATGTTACTCTCCCCCTTTCATGAGGCAATAAACTAAAATATATTACTCTTAGCCTTTTTATAAAAGGTGCCAAAGCATGATGGAGGCATAGTCGAAAAAATTGAAATAGCATCTTAAATTAGATAAAAATCAAAACTAACAAGCAAAGGTGGTATAAAGTAAAGAAATCAAGGGTAATGAACACGCCTAATGTCATCTTCCTTTGATCATCCAAGCATTGAAGAGTGGTGCGAATGGTTGAAGCTCAAAATAGACAGTGGAAATCTAGGAGAGAATTTTTAGTTTGAGTATCTTCATCTTGATCACCAACAACACCAAAAGACTTTAACACAGGATAGGTTTGTTCATTATAAATAGGCAAAGAAGTAAAAACCCCATCTTGTTCAACTAAATTATAATCCAGAGATGTCAACACATGATGAATCAAGAAAAGGAATAGTAATGCATGGCACTTCCAAAAGACATCTTCATTTTTTACAGTCAAATCAAAAGCCACATTGCCAAAGTTAAAAGGAATGTTGTTGTTAATTAGAAACAAGACTTTAGCAAATAAAGGTTCCACTGTAACATAATCTTCAGTAGAATACCAATTGTGTGCCCTAATTCAGTGTAAAGCTTGATATTTAGATTCAAGCTTAGAAACCATTAGGTCTTTAGACCAAGAAGAACATCTTCTTGAAAGTCAAATAACGATGATAGACATGTCCAAAGTATTATGTGTGTCTTGGGTATTGGTATCATCAAAATCTTTCCAACGAAACTAATGATTGATTAAAGTAGGAAAAAAAAATCCAAGATACAAACTCTAAAATAAATTTTATGGAGATAACTTGGCTTAGTCTTATCCGTAATATTTTCATTCAAATATTTCATAGAATTCTCAAATCAGGTTAGGCGTATATGAAGAAATATTCTTTATAGTGTTTTCTAAACTAGAAGCATTAACTAGATGGTTTAATCTCAAAAGGAATTAACTTAGAAATAACAATATTACATTCAGAATAAAATTTTCTTAAAAGTAAGAAATCAAGACCAGCACTAGGAGGACAAGTATAGTACCTTTTACTATAAGCACAAGCTAACACATACCCAAAGATTGAGTGGCCACCATTATGATGAATTGGAGACTTTTAGACATGCTCATCTGAATTGGAACCACTAGAATCTTCTTCAACTGAATCAACAGTACCTTTATGAGATACAACAAGATTGTTGCATGAATTGGTGCAATCGGCATAAGTTCCCTCTCTTTGTGTGTTGAGCAATTTCGATGTAGCTCCTGTTATAGGCCATGGGTTGTCATCTTTCTACTCTTTATGAAAAGCATTCATCACATTAATTGGATTAGATTTATACATGTTGGAATCACCAAGAACATCCATTGCCTTTGCTTGTTCAACATGCATCTTTGGTCTCTTCTTCATGGAACTTGATCTTGTGGAAACCATGGTGCACAATTAAAAAAAAAACTAAAATAGAGAAGCTTTGAAGAGAGAGGTTGTTGTTTGGATTAGAAAAAATGAGAAAAATGAACTAAACAAGAGCCCTTATATTGAGACATAACCCTAGACCTTATATTGGTAGGAAAGTGTATTTTGGATAGGAATCAATATTTATTGGTGCACTTGGGATTGAGGTTGGGCAGCTGTAGTTTAAAAGGTACAACACTAAAGTGTTTGGTAAACACTAGCTGTTGTAGTTTGGAGACTATATTTATATAATTTTTCACTTGTTTGATGAAAAATTTATTATATTTTTAAATAATAATTTTGTCAAAATTATTTTTTAAAATTTATATTTAGTACATATTATTAATTTTTGTTTCATAGTTACAACTTTCTTTTCATAGCAGCTGTAGCTTAAAAGCTACAACACTTCCATTCCAAATAAGACCTATATTTTTCATAAATAATAAAACAACTCAAACAAAGCCATATAATCCTTTTATAACAATAATGGCTAAGATATACCTGAAATAAAATCATAAACAATGATTATATCAATGTATAATCACAAAAATCGCAATTAAGATGCAAAATCATGTAAGAAAGACTACATAAAAAATCGCATCAGATTCAGGAAACAACTTAAACATAGGAAAGTTTCATGCTCAATCTCAAAACATTCAAATTTTATGGGACAATTACTGAAAGGTCCCTGAAGACTATAGAATATATGAGCATCCCTAAATGGCTAAGTTTTATCTATTTAAACCCTAAATCGAGAAAAACCCTAAAAATAAAATACATATAAAAATGTTTTATGCAAATATCCAAGCAATAATGACTAAAATGCACCTTTAATGAATAAAACACATAATAATGCAATTTTTATGCAACAAGACGCAATTTTTTTATTTAAAAAAAAAGTTAATACGCAATTTTGTAAATTTTTGAAAAATTAAACAGACATGTTCATCAATAATCATCACAATACATACAAAATCAAGATAATCAAACCCTAACCACTCAAACCAATATCAGAATAGTGAAATTTAAACTTTGTGTGTACAATACAAATTATCGAGGCTCAATCTCAATTTTTCTCAAAATCACAACTTTTGTATCAAAATAGAATGAATAAGTCAAACTAACCTTGTCATCTTGATCTCCAAATTGATCTTTTCAATGTGCCAGGCAATATGATAAGAGATTGTAGTAATAAAATTTTTCTTTCTACTTGATATATACATTTTTTAAGAATTTTCTTGCTTTTCTTTTTCAGTTGCCTACAATTAGTAAATTTAACTCTACCTTCTAAGGTAGGTTTTTTCTCATGGTAGTCCGTCATTTGTCATATTTATGATATACAGACTCATATTACTCAAGGATAACTTCACTCTTAAGAGTTGCAGGTAGCTATGTTTGACTAAGGTGCCTTCACATCTTAATATCTTTAATTAAGATAAGAGTCAAAAGTATATAGTCAATGTTCAATCCATTAATTCAACATTAGAGTCTTAAAATTGAAAAATCAAGTTAGAGTCAAGACTTTAAAGATATATATGTATAAAAATAAGTCTAAGTTAAGCAATAAAAAAATGTTTCAAGCTTTCAAGTCATCTAGTCAAGACTTTTATGCACATAGTGATTCAAATAAAGAACATGTCATGTAAGAACACATGCGAATTATGTATTAACCATGTCATGAGATGTAAAAAATAATAATACATATACATAAGTTGTAGAACATGACTGCATAGAACCAATACCTAATGCTTTTCCTAAGGAATAAAATCTAGACGCTTTCAAAGCTTTAGTAAAGAAATCCAAAAGTTGATTTTCTATTTTAATGTACTTCAGAGAAATAGTCTTACTTTCAATTAAGTCACAAATGAAATGATATCTAATATCAATAGGCTTAGTTCTAGAATGTTGAACAAGATTCTTTGAAATATTAATAACGCTTGTGTTATCACAGTATGCAATAAAAATATCTTGAACAATACCATAATCTTCGAGAATTTGTTTCAACCAAAGCAATTGAGTATAATAGCTGCCAATAGCAAAATATTCGCCCTCAGGAGTAGATAAAGAAATTGAATTTAATTTTTTTATTGTGCCAAGGTATAAGATTGTCACCAAAATGAAAACCTCCATTGATGCTCTTTCTATCATTAGAATTACCTACCTAATCAGCATCACTATGTCTTACAATACTTGAATTAATATCTTTAACATACCAAATTCCATCATTAATAGTTCCATTTACAAAATGAATGATATGTTTGGCTGCAGATAAATGAGATTCCTCCGGATTTGCTTGGCATCTAGCACAATCACCAACACTAAAATAAATATTCACTCTACATCCAGTTAAATAAAGTACGCTACCAATCATACTTCTGTATAGACATGGATCAACATCAGAACCACTATCGTCTTTTGTTAGTCTTAAATTAGTGCTTATAGGTGTTCTTATATGTTTGGCCAAATCTAGCCTAAACTTTTTCACTAAATGTTTGGCATACTTACTTTGAGAAATGAAGATGCCATTTTCAAGTTGTTTCACTTGTAAGCCTAAAAGACTCACCGACCACGCTCATTTCAAATTATTTTTTTTTCATTTGATCAACAAATTCCCGAACATGCATTAGAGATTAGAACCAAAAACAATATCATCCACATAAATATGAGCAATCATAATTCTAGGATTAAAGATATTTAATAAATAAAGTCTTGTCTACTCCCCCTCTCTTGTAGCCTTTTTCAATTAAGAATTTAGTTAATCTTTCATACCATGCACTAGAGTTTGGTTTAATTCATGTAAAGCTTCTTTCAATTCGAAAACATAACTAGAATTATATGGATCTTCAAAGCCTTTGGGTTGTTCAACACAACCTTCTTCATTCAAAATTCCATTAAAAAATGCACTTCTAAAATCCATTTGAAATAATGTAAAGCCAATTAAACCAGTTATAGCAAGTAATAGCCTATTAGACTGTAGTCTAGCCACAAGACCTTTACACCTTGTCCTACTAACCTAATCTTCTTCATTCAAAATTCAATTAAAAAATGCACTTTTAAAATCCATTTGAAATAATTTGAAGCCAATTAAACCAGCTATAACAAGTAATAGCCTATTAGACTGTAGTCTAGCCACAAGACCTTTAATTTATGTATAACCTTGTCCTATTAACTTAATCTTCTTCATTCAAAATTTCATTAAAAATGTACTTTTAAAATCCATTTGAAATAATTTAAAGCCAATTAAACCAGCTACAACAAGTAATAGCCTATTAGAATATAGTCTAGCCACATGACCTTTTATTTATGTATAACCTAGTGCTACTAACCTAGCCTTATATCTCACTATATTACCGAATTCTTCTATTTGTCCTTGAAGATCCATTGGGTACTAATAATATTAATGTGATTTTACCTAGGAACTAGTGTCCAAACAATATTACACTCAAATTATTCAAGTTCTTCTTGCATAGCTTTAACCCAAAATTTATCCTAAAGCTTCCTTCACATTTTTTTTGGTTCAATTAATGAGGTAAAACAATTAAATCGAACAAGATTTTCATACTTACTAGTTACCATAGAGTTTCCTGGACTTCTAATAATAAGATCCAATTAGTGGTTCTTTACAAGCTTGAAGATAATGTTTTCTTCACTTGATCATGATCAATTTTGATACGTGATTTTATATTTTCTTCCTCACTATTTTCTTGAGACGACTAGGAAGAATTATTATTCGTCAATAATAACATTAGCGAATTCTATAATAGTTTGAGTCCTCACATTATACACATAAAAAGCTTTACTATTAGTAGAATAACCAAGAAAAATACACTCATCACTTTTGAATCAAACTTACTCAAGTATTCATAATGTTTCAAGATATAACATTTACTACCAAAGATGTGACAATAACTTAGATTAGGTTTCTTACCTTTCCACAATTCATAAGAAGTTTTCTCAGTGCCTGGATACAAGTACACGGTTAATAATATAACATGCAGTATCGAAAGCTTCTGCCCAAAGATATTTACTTAACTCTTAGAATTTAACATCACACATGCCATTTTGTTCAACAATTTCATTTTATTCAAGAGTAACAGGTGCTGGAAATTTATGTGTTATACCATGTCTATAAAAAAACTCCTCAAAATTGGCATTTTCAAATTTTTTACATGATCACTTCTAATTTTTCCAATATCATGATCTTTTTAATTTTTTTAATTTAACATATTATTTTTTAAACACACCAAATATATCAAAATTTTCTGTAATAAAATCAACTTATATATATCTAGAGAAATAGTCTATGCAAACAAAAGCATACCTTTTTTCAGCAACAGTTTCCACTGACATTGGATCCATAAGATCCATATGAAGTAAATCAAGTATTGCAGATGTGGTGATGTATTGTACAGCCTTGTGCAATGTTATTTGTTGTTTGCAAATTAACAAGAATCACAAACTCGAAATTGTTTGTTGTTGAGCTTAGGTATTCCTTGTACAATTTCTGCACTCATCCGCTTGATCAATAATTTATAATTCAAATGACCAAGTTTTTGAAGTCATATCTCAGTCTCATCAAAAGTACTTTATGACAAGTAATAGATTGGATCAATTTATACTAATGATCAGATGATCTAATTCCTTCAAGCATACATTCGCCCTTGTTATTATATATTTGATGTTTATTGCTATCTATCAAAAGTTACCATTAAGTTTTGATCACAAATTTGACTAATACTCAAAAGCTTAGGGCCTGTTTGGTACCATTTTCAAACCTCTATTTTCATTCTTGTTTTATAAATACAATTGAAAAACACGTTTGGTGGGCTAAACTCAGAAATATATTATAAAACAAAAAATTCAGATTCAGTTTTCCAGTTGTAAAGGTGAAAACGTGTTTAATGTGTTTTCAAATGAATTTACAGTTCACACTAAAGAACAAACTACATAACAAATCTCAAACATCTCTGGCTCGTATTCTCTTCATCAACAACTCCCAAAGTCCCCGATCTAAACTCTCTGCTCTCATTATCACTCTCTTCTTCCTCTTTCTCTAGATCTACAACACATATCTCTCTCTCTAACTCGATCTGCTAGTCCGTTGCTGCTGTTGCTCGATCTCGGCTGTTGCTGCTGATGTCTTCACTTGGTCTTTGCTCCACTTTCCATCCATTCTGCTTCTTCCAAATTCTTGGCTCGATCTCATTTGTTTTCACTTGGTATTTGCTCTTTTCAGTCTTCTTCTTCTTTCTTTCTTCTTCTTCTTTAAATTTTATTGCGCTCCACTTGCTTTCTTCTTCTTCCATTTCTTCTTCTTTGCTTGGTCTTGTCTTCACTTGGTATTTGCTCCGTTGTTGTTGTTCTTCTTCCCGTTGTTCTTTCGATCTCAATTTTTCTTCATTTTGCTCTTCATTGCTTCAGATCTCTATTCACTTGGTATTTGCTCCACTTTGGTCCGTTATTCTTCTTCTTTGTCCGTTCTTCTTGGTCTCATTTATTCTTCACTTGGTATTTGCTCCAAGATCTCGGCTTTTGTTTTTCGCTGCGTTTGCAATCTGCTCTTCCACTCGCTTGCTGCAACCACTCACTCGGCGCCATCTTTGCTCCATCTCTTACTGGTATATTTCTTTCTTTTTTCTATTTGGCTGAATTTTGAGTGTAATTCTTTTTGTTTAGCTTGGACCCATATCATGTTCAATTCGGCAAATTGGATTCAATTGGGCAAATTGGATGTTGCTATGTTCATTTAGTTTTTTAGGTAAATTAATTGGGTGTAGTTTTTTATTATCTTGTGTATCGGTGTTTGCTCTGGTGTTAAGTGGCATGTGGAAACTGTTATTTTCTTTGGATGTACCCACTTTTGATAATGGACAATATATCCAGTAATTGAAGCCTAGCACTTATTATCCATGGAGCAAGTTACTCCGACTAGCTTACTGAGCCTCATCTTTATTTCATATTTGAAATTGAAATTCATTTGGCAATTGCCTAATGTTGTGGGAGAAAATTAACTACAACTTCATGGAAAAATCAGAAATTATTTTAAGATGTTATTGAATTATTTTGAGTTGTTGGAATTTTTGCTTTACAGAACTTGCTAGGTATAGATATTCAGAGACTTGTTTGTGAAATACATGATTTTTTTATTGGAAGGTTGCACCCAACATATACAATTGAACTTGGTGTAACTTTCTAGTGAATTTTGGCAGCTTCCAATCCTCATGAGTTTGAATTTCCTCTTGAATATATCGATATACATTTTATTGACATTTGTTGCAAGCAATTACTTTGATTTTTTTTTATTCATTTTATGAGGTTGTGATTATTAGAATTTGGGATAGGGCTTGTAATAAGGTTTGGACTGTCAAATTTTGAATAACATTGCACATTTGAAAGCTATCTTTTTCTACGCAAACATGCCGACATGCACATACACACCATGATCTTTCGAGTAACATTCATTTTGTAATCTATGACATGTTGTTGAAATTACTTTCATGTTATGTTGAATTTGATTAATATTTGATATGTATTATTTTTTTTAATTTTTCAAGATATGGATCCATATGATGTTGATGTTGAGGATAAGGCCGATTGGTCTAGCTGGACCGAAAATGCTTTTATTTGTATAGTGCATGACCATGTTAAAAAGGGTGATTTCTAAACATCAACCTTTACTAAGAAAATTTGGACCACTATAAGTGATGAGTTATTTGAACAATCCCACAAAAGATTCAATGTAGGGCAACTTAAGTCCAAGTTTAATAGGTTGCGCAAAAAACATCGAGAGTTTTCTGACTTAGTAGCTCATACTGGGTTTGGTTGGGATCCTATTTCAAATACGGTCACAGTATCGGAAGCTGTTTGGGCTGAATATATTAAGGTAAAACTATATTCACAGTATATTAAATAGTTTCGTATAAAATTAAAGTATTATTATTTGGTTTTATACACTTATTTTTTTTCCACAGAGAGTGCCTGGAGTGAAGCCATATCGTAAAAAAGGATTAGAGCACTACCAAACCTTAGGGGAGATATTCAACACCACTATAGCTTCTGGCCATTTGCATTTTTCATCTAGCCAAGTTCCATTGTCCTCGGATGAGGAACATGAATTGGAAGATAATTTCCTTGGTCATGGAGTTCATGTTGATATTGAGGATGACGATTCAATGGAACCTCTTTCCGAGACTAGGACAGAAAAAAGGCCTCGTCGGCCAATTGCAACTGAGCGTGGTAAAAACAATAAGAGTGAGTTTGACAGTTACTTTAAAATGGCTAGTTTAGTGATGAATGCTAGAATGGAGATGGTTAAGTGAAAAAGTGCGGAGTCAACTTCTCAATGTGTTGAAAAGTGGTCTATTGAAGAGTGTATTGAAGCTGTCGAGAAATTGGGAGACATTGATGGAGATACATACAACAAATTGATGGATAAACTAGTACCCAGTATTGAGTGGAGGAAAGCATTTCTGAGCATGCCTGAGCATAGGAAAAAATATTGGTTAACTAGTTTATAGTTTGTTGTTTAAGATATAATGTGTTTAACTTGGATGTTTTTTGGATATTATTGGTTGTGAACTGTGTGCTTGTTTATTTTATGGTTTGGACTTTGTAATACTTTTATTTGTTGAACTTTATGTTATTTTTATAAGTTGAAATGTGTTTCTTGAACTTTATGTTATTTTTATAAGTTGAAATGTGTTTGTTGAACTTTATTTTATTTTTGTGAGTTGAACTTTTTATTTTTTTAGATCAATTATCATATACTTGAAATATAATCTAGGGTTTTTTTTTTTTAATCAGATCAAAAAAATGAATAACAACAACAATGAAGATGATGATATTGACAGTTTAACAGATATTGAAGAAGAGGTTTTAGAGGTAGCCATTGCTATAAAAATTTATGAGAAACAATAGCGTGCTATTAGAAGGCAATGCTATACAGGACAATTGTCTGGAATTGAATTTTTTCAAGAGTTGTTAAATGGTCATCCGGACAGGATGTATAACATGTTTCGAATGGATAAAGAAGTTTTTATTCGATTATATTATACACTTGAACATTTACAGTTATTAGAGAATGATAGACATGTTTGTATCAAGGAGGCTGTAGCAATGTGCTTGTATATATTGTCCCATGGTGCTGTTGTGCGGGTTGTATCTGAGTGTTTTCAACGTTCACCGGAAACTGTGTTTACACACTTTAAGTGTGTGTTAAAAGCATTTTGTCACTTGGCAAATCACATTATAAAACCAAAACCTCAAGGGGAAGCGCCATTAGAGATTAGAAACAATCCAAATTTTTTTCCATATTTTGAGGAAAGAAATTCAATACACGTTACTTCAATATTTATGTGACATTAATATTTGGTTAATAAATTATTAATTTTTTCATATTTTCACAGAAGTGTATCGGTGCAATTGATGGAACCCACATTGCTGGATGGTCACTAGCACAGAAACAGATATCATATCGAGATAGAAAGACTCAGGTAACTCAAAATATCTTGTGTGCATGTTCTTTTGACATGATGTTTACATTTGTATATACGGGCTGGGAAGGTACCGCCAATGACTCAAGGGTGTTTATGGATGCCTTAAATAGACCAGAATCTGGGTTTCCACTTCCGGAAGAAGGTAAGAATATTTATATATATATGTGTGTTAATATGTTTGGCTTTTATTTTTTAATTAAGTTATGTTTTATTGTTTCTATATTTTAGGATATTACTACGTTGTGGATTCTGGATACATAAATATGAAGGGATTTTTGACACCATTTAGAGGTGAGAAATATCATTTAGGTGATTATAGACAACCAGGTCGAGCACCTAGAGGTCCCCAAGAATTGTTTAATTATAGACATTCATCATTGCGTAATGTAATTGAGCGATGCTTTGGTGTTTTAAAAGCGCGATTTTCAATTTTAAGGGACATGCATAATTATAGTTTACGTAAGCAACGTCTAATTCCAATTGCATGTTGCGCTTTGCATAATTTTATTCGACGAGAAAATGCAAGTGATAGGTTATTTGGGGACTTTGATGTGCAAGATTTGGTTACCAACGATGAAGGAGACACTAGTAGGCCACTTACTAATATTGATTTATCTCCAGCAAGTGTCGCAGAGATGAATGCTACAAGAGATGGAATTGCAGCTTTTATGTGGCATGATTACATACGTAATGCATAATGTGTATCATGTAGTTTTTTTATAATTATTTTGTTTAAATCATGTGTTGTAATATATATCTTAATTATATGGTGTAAAAATAATGACAATGTCAAACTTTTTTTAATTAATGTTAATTCATAAACTTTATTATCATGTAATTTTTTTATATTAAATTTGGTTAAATTATTTTGTTGTATTTGTGTGTATTAGCTAAATAATTATTTTATGACTATAAATATAATGTAAATGATTAGTAAAAACTGTTTTTGAAAAAAGCATTACCAAACACATATTCTCTGTTTTTATCATTTTCAACTGTGTCTACTAAACGCATATTACTGTTTTCAATTTTAAAATATAGGATACAGAAAATGATACCAGACACATATTTAAATTCGAAATACAGCAACTGAAAAACACCATTTTCATTTTTGTTTTTATTCTCATAAAATACAAATTAAAAAACAATACCAAACAGGCCCTTAGCTTTCAAGTTTTCAATATGTAAAATATTTTAAAATCTAGGAAAACTTTCAATATTTAAAGTTCCTTTTCCAAGCACACAACTTTAAATAACATCAGCAAAGGTTGCATGTTCTCGGCTGCGTTTTTCATAATTAATTAAGACACTAAAATCACCTGCCATGTGTCTAGAACAACCACTATCAAAGTACCATAAATAATTAGTATAGGCTTGCAAAGATGTAAATTTCATATATGCCTTTAATTCATGTTTCCTTATCCAAATTGGTATAATAAAATCACCATTAGATTCAAGTTTAGAATGGGAAGCATATTGAGATTTATTTTTTGAAGATAAATTAGATGAAAAAACTTTTTTTATTTACTTTATAAGCTTAAAGTATCTAGGTATAATGTGTTCTTTAACATGGCAAAAGTGACAAGTTGGAATAAACCTTTCATACTTACCATATGAGCTCAAAGTGTAATATGCCACCGATTTACCTACTTCATTCGGAGGCTTTGCCATAGGTAGTGGTAGTTTGATCGTCAGTTGAAAGGCTTTAACAAAAGCAATATTTGAACTTGAAGTAATTTTATTCTGATACCCAAGACCAGGATGATTTGAACTAGATTTTCCCAATCAAAATTTGGTCAAGTTGCTCTATTCCAGTATTCATCATTCTTAAATATTTTTGAGTACTTTCTAGCTTCGCTGAAGTTGCCTTCAATTTTTTTTTTAGGAATAATGTTTAAAGGTTGATTGTCTCACTTTCAAACTTTAACTTTTCATGAAAAAGTTCTGATAATTAAGCTCGCATTTTCTTGCATTTTTAATTCTTCTTTATCCATTCTAAATACATTTGATCATATTCTTTACTCGTAGTTCTAGCAGCGACATTAACATTATGGCTCCTTTCAACTTCTAAATTAGATCATTCATCACTTGACTTCATACTCGAAATTTTAACATTATTATAGGGAAGAATCCTTAAATCACAAGGAGAAGAAATATCACTTGATTTTAATATTTGATCATCAGAATCTTCAAGTTTCAACCTTTTATCATGAACAAGTCCCCCGACAATATCCTCATCATCAATGCTCGAGTCATTATTATAACTTTTTATTGTTTGCATTGCTTTCTTCTTTTTCAAGATGTAATTAGGACATTGAGTTTGAATATGATTGAAACCATCGCAAGCCCTGTATTGAATACTTCGGTCTGTATTAGTTTCAAACAAATTAAAATTACAAGAAAATTTACCCTTTTGTGTAGGTTGTGGCTTTGATGCGAATTTCTTCTTCTTATTGTTTCGAGAATTTTCTCGAGTCAAATTTTGAACCTTCTTGGTGATCATAGCTAGGAAATTTTGCATGTTTTCAACTTTATTATTAGCGTCATCAACATCATCAGCATCACTCTCAAAATTTGGAATCTTAGCTTAAAAAGCAATACTCGTTTCTTTCTTCTTCTTCAAATGATTAATCTCAAAACTTTGAAGTTTGCTAATCACTTGATTTTTGGTTATAGTGCTTATATCACAATATTCTTCAATTGCTGCAACTTAATAAGAAATCTTTTCGTCAAAGATCTCAAAATTTTCTAACTAATTCTTCTTTAGAAGTTCTTTTACCAAGAGAATATGAGCTATTAGTGATTGACACTAAAAAGTGTATATTTAATGAGGATAAAATTATTAGTTTTTTACTTATTGTGTCGATTAATCCGTTCATTATTTTTAAATTATTTTAATACTCCCCAAATATATTTTATGTTAAATTAATTTACAATTTGTTAATTTTTATCTTGTAAATATTTTTCAGAAATAAAGATGGAATTTGAATTGAAAGTGGAAACAAAGAAGAACTATTGGAACATAATTGAAGAGATGTAATAATAAATAATAAATAAAATAAAAAATAAAAAAAAATAAAAAAAGAACAAAAGAACAAAAAGCAACCATGATTGCTTGTGATGGCCAGCAGGCCATCATGCCTCCTGACCATCACACATTTCAATATATAATATATATATATAAAATAATAATAAAATAAATAAAGACAATGCATTCCTTGCCTATAAAAGGCAAGGAAATGCAGGGAGCCAGGGGGAGCAAAGCTAGTATTGAGAAGTTTAAGCCACGAGAGAGAGTTGTAGCCAAGAGGGAACTGGAGAATTTCTATCTTTCTTTCTTTTCTTTTCTTGTTTCATTTTGTATCAATTTTCCTTATAATATATTTCAAAAGTTTATCAAATAAAAAGGATGTTGTGTTTTCTTTCAATATGAGTGACTAATTTTACTAACCTGAGGTGAAAGGTGAAGCTCAATGTTGCAAACTATTAAATTTATTATTTTCTCAAATGAGTTTTTAAGTTTATTTTCTTCTTTTCTAGTTATTTTATGTCATGTTAATTTCTAAATGTTCTTGGATCTGTATGGTATTTTGACATAATGTCGACACATTAAAATAGTTGTGGCACATTAGGTACTTTATTCCATATTTATCCACACATATAGTTAGTTGAGAATTAAATGATATAATAATTAACTGGCAAAAGTCAGGCAAAAATAAAAAAAATGAGAGAATAGTAAAATTATAGTTTGAATACTGAGAGTGGATCTCGTAACCTTAGCATGTCTTTAAATTGATTTCTAGTGATTTCTTTTCTCGCAATTAAATTTCTTTGTTTAAACAAATTGACAATTAGATTTTTAAGTTCCATGTGGTTTGACCCCGGACTCACTGGGTTATATTATAATTAGACACTCTTATACTTGGAAGTAATACACTTTTGAGCCGTGTCAATTTTTTGGCGCCGTTGCCGGGGAGTTTTCTAAATTTGGTGTTAGTTTGTCTTTACTTTATTTTTATTTTATTTTATTATTTTTTTGTTGTTGTTACTATCTTTCTGTAATTCTATTTTATTCTCTTTTTGCAAAAATTCAATTAGCACCCCTCCTCTTTTCAAACTTTAACATTATCCATAAAATTTGTGAGAAACTTCATCTTAACCCATAAACCTTTGCAAATCAGTCCCCAAATCGAATTTATTTATTTAAATTTATACAATTTACTTTATGCATTTATTTTAAATGGTCGGTTCTACCGTCTAACATTTTAATTTCAGTTTATTTATTCTTGTACAGTAATTTATTTAATTTTATGTTTTATTATATGGCTGGTTTTAAAATACCGCCTAAACTGTTTCTTTTAATTTCATTGTTTATGGCTGGTTTCACCACCTAATTTATTTATTTTCAGTTTATTTATTTTTATTTCGCATTTTTGCTTATTTAATTTCCAGTTTATTTTTATTTTCTGCAATTTTCATTTAGCGTTTTATACATCATTGGTTTAGCACACATCATTAGCATTGCATGCGTCGTTGGTCTCGTACAAATAGTGGCAGACTAATTAGAAGATCACCTTCAGCACCCTTAAATATGGTTGATATAGGAGCTGGAAATTTTTTGGAGCACGAAAATGACCAAGCCTTGCAAAATCTGTTAGCCTAAAGGGCTACACATAATGTAATTTTGATGATAACAAACATGTGTCTTAAGTAAAAATAATAAATATTGTATTTCACATTTTCACTAGTTTTTGAAGGATAATATTTATGCAAGTGAATCAAGTGAAATCAAGCTCAAGACACTCAACGGACAACGGCGAAATCAAGAATAAAGTTTAGAGCTCAATAGATAAATTAGTGCGATAAATTCTTGTAAAGCCGATATGATTTAATTGATGCATGATTTAGCATTTGAGAAGCTCAAGAGATTAATTTAATTAATTACTTTTTATAAACTAAAAGGTTTTATTTTTATAAGATAAAGTACCTTGTGGTTTTGAGTAATTTGGACTTAAATGTAAAGTTTTGAAATCTTTGATTAAATTTCGAAGTTGGACGTTTTTACAAACATTTGAAATGTTTTGGATCATACTATAATTTATGAATATTTTGGACTAAAGTGAAAGGTTTTGAGAACTTTGAAAAATATGGGTATTATGTTGAAAAGGACCTTTTTGCGAAATAATAATATTTTTGGGGTCATATTATAATTTTAAAAAGTTTTGGAAAGACAACTATTCTTAAGAAATTCTGAAATTGGTCCTATTTGTAAAATTTTATGACATTTTGGGCCGTAGTATAATTATAAAAAGTTTTGAGCTAAAGTGTAATTTTAGTGAACAATATTACTGTAGCAAAATTCAAAAATAACGGTAATATCACTGTTCATGAAGCCGATAAATCAATGAATTTTCCTCTAATTTTTCTAGAACTATAAAAACTCAATTCAAACTTCATTCTAAGAACATATAAGATCATAAAAACTTCATTCTAATGCAGGCAAATATAAGATCATACAACATATATTGAGCTTCCAAAACGCAAATCATCATAGATTGAATCATTGTTAAGCTATTATTTGCATATCTACTCTTAAAGAGAGTTTTTGTTGTAATTTTCATTTCTTATCAAATCAAGTGTGAGAAATCAAAGAGATTGGGAGATAATCTCTTGATTGTAAAGGTTCATTGACACATTGGAAGTCAATTGTAAGAACTTGAAGCCTTGGGAGGCTTGGATAGTGGAATCCTCAAGCTTAGTTGGCTTGGAGGCGTGGACGTAGGCGGGGATTGCTGAACCACGTAAAAATTCATGTGTTTATTTTTCTCTTCCCTTACTCTTTTATTTTATGCTTGTTTGAATTTATTGTTCTCTATTCCATTAAGGCGTTAGATTAATTTGTTGTGCGAATTGTATTGCATAATTTTAAAAAACCCAATTCACCCCCCTCTTGGGTTGCGTAACTTGCATTTCAATTGGTATCAGAGCTTGGTTCTCTTCTTAAGACTTAACCGTCTAGACTAAAAGATCCATGGCAACCCAAAATGATTTAACTTTTAGGGAAGGACAATCCACAACTTCTTTTGACGAAATGACTACCAGAAAAACTTTAGAATTTATTTACAAGCACTAGATTATGAAATTTGGGAAGTTGTATATGATGGTCCATTTATGCCTTTGACTAAAAATGAATTAGGGGAAGACATTCCAAAACCTTCACGGGAATGGAATGAATTGGAAAAGAGAAAAGCTTCTCTAAATTCCAAAGCCATGAATGCCTTGTTTTGTGCACTCGATAAGAAAGAGTGTCTAGTTGTGAAAGTGCTAATGAAATTTGGCACAAACTTAAAGTTGTTTATGAAGGCACGAATCAAGTGAAAGAGTCTAAAATTAGTAGGTACACTCGGAAATATGAATTGTTCTAAATGGAACAAAATGAGAGTATGTATTCTATGTATACTAGATTCACGGACATAGTAAACACTCTAGGAGCCCTAGGAAAGACCTTTTCAAATAGCGAGAAAGTTAAGAAAATCATTAGGTCATTACCTAAGGAATGGAGACCAAAAAGGACTACCATTGAGGAAGCTAAAGATTTGAATATCTTACCTATTGATGATTTAATTGGTTCTCTTATTTCTTATGAGGAAGATTTGGCAGCCGAAAGAGGAAATGAGGAAACGAAGAAAAACATTGCTCTCAAAGCCACAAAATATGAGAGTGATGGGGAAAGTGAACCGGATGATGAGGAGTTGGCTATGCTAGCAAGAAGGTTCAGAAAATTTTTCAGGAAAACCGGTGACCGAAGAAAATTTAGAAACTTCAAAAACCAAAAGGAGAAGAAAGAGGTAATCATATGCTATGAATGCAAAAAACCCGGCCATATAAGATCAGAATGCCCACTTCTCAACAAACTCAAAAAGAAAGCTATAGTTGCTACTTGGGATGATAGCGATGAAGATTCAAGTGATGAAGAAGAGTCGCAAGAAGTATCAAACCTAGCACTTATGGCAATAGGAGATGATGATGATCTCAATGAGGTAAGTGATCCAACCTATGATGAATTGTATGATGCTTTTAAAGAAATACATGATGAGTTGATGAAAATTGGTAAAAAGAATGCATGCCTTCAAAAGAAATTGCTAGAATTTACAAATGAAAAGGATGTCATGCAAAAATGCAATGAGTCATTGAATGAGAAGATTAAAGGATTAGAATTAGAGAATAAAACCTTGTATAATAGAGTTGCATTATCAAATGAAAAAGCTAGCACTTCACATGAGCATTTAGAGTCACATGTAGATGATTTGAAAAAGGAAAATGAAATGCTCAAGAAAAAGAATATTGAACTTAGTAATGTTGTTCTAAAATTTACAAATGGGCAAAAGATGTTGGATAATATGCTTAACTCTCAAAAATGTGTTTTTGATAAAGGAGGACTTGGGTATAAGCCTAACTTGAAGCAAAAGTATTATAAGAATTATTTTGTTAAAGCTACCTCCACAAGTGATCATAAGATTGTTTGTCATTATTGTAATCAAAATGGTCACATGAAATATAGATGTCCCGTGAAAAGGAATGCATATTATGGTGTCAAATGTATTTGGATTCCAAAAGGAACCGTTGCTAACGCTCAAGGACCCAAAAAAGTTTGGGTACCTAAGACATAAGATTTTCTTTACAAGGCTTGAAGAAAAAGAAAAATAAATGGTACTTGGATAGCGGATATTCTAGGCATATGACCGGAAACTATGCATGGTTCTCAAGTTTCACCAAAATCGAAAATAGTGGAGATGTATCCTTTGGAGATAACTCAAAAGGAAAAATTCTCGGAATTGGTAATGTTGGTAAAGTTTCTTCAACTCTAATTGAAAATGTGTGTTTGGTTGAAAATTTGAAACACAATTTAATTAGCATTAGTCAACTATGTGACAAAGGTTATAAAGTTGCTTTTGATAAATCAAGATGTGTTATTGAGAATGCATGTGATGGGAAAATTTTGTTTATGGGAAATAGATGTGGCAATGTTTACACGATTGATATAGAGTGTGCATCTACTCATGATAAATGTTTTTCGGCATTGCATGATGATGGTTGGTTATGGCATAGAAGACTAGGACATGCAAGCATGGATTTAATTTCAAAAATTTCGAAAAATGATTTAGTTAAAGGTCTTCCAAAAATTGGTTTTCAAAATGATAGAATTTATGAAACTTGTCAGTTTGGAAAACAAATCAAAACCTCTTTAAAAAACAAGAATCATATCTCTACTTCAAAACCTCTTCAATTACTTCACATAGATTTGTTTGGATCTTCTAGATATGCTAGTTTAAGTGGTAAATTTTATGCATTTGTAATTGTAGATGATTATTCTAGATACACATGGGTATTATTCTTAGCTAATAAGGATGATGCCATTGATGCATTTAGAATTTTCTGTAAAAAGGTTCAAAATGAAAAGGGTTATTCTATTACTTGTATTAGAAGTGATCATGGTGGAGAGTTTGAAAATCATGCATTTGAAAATTTTTGTAATGATTTTGGCATTGAACATCAATTTTCATCACCGAGGAATCCACAACAAAATGGAGTTGTTGAGAGAAAGAATAAGTCTATTCAAGAAATGGCTATGACCATGTTAAATGAAAATGCATTACCAAAATATTTTTGGGCCGAAGCCGTCAACACCGCTTGTTATGTTTTAAATCTGATGTTGATTAGACCTCATCTCAATAAAACTCCTTATGAGCTTTGGAAAGATAGAAAACCCAACATTGGTTATTTCAAAGTTTTTGGATGCAAATGTTTTATTTTAAATACAAAAGATAATCTAGGTAAATTTGATCCAAAATCTGATGTTGGCATCTTTCTCGGGTATTCAAACTCAAGCAAAGCTTATAGAGTTTATAACAAAAGAACCTTAGTTGTGGAAGAATCCATGCATGTTACATTTGATGAATCTAACCCCTCCTCTGCGGAGAAAGGAGTTGTTAATGATGATGCAAACGGAGAATTACAAGAAAAATCATCAAAAGAGAATCAAGAGAATGCACCACAAGAAAATCAAGAGGATAGACAAGAAGAACAAACAAATATGGAACAACAAGAAGGTATTTCCCAAACACTCCCCAAGGAGTGGAGGTATATTTCTTCTCATCCTAAGGATTTAATTTTAGGCGATCCTTCAAGAGGTATTACAACTAGATCATTACTTAGAAACACATGTGAGCATGCTGCATTTATTTCTCAAATTGAACCAAAATCTTTTGCGGATGATGAAAATGATGAGTCTTGGATTATAGCAATGCAAGAGGAGTTAAATCAATTTGAGAGAAATAAAGTGTGGGAATTGGTTCCTAAACCGAAACATCAATCCATTATAGGAACTAAATGGGCTTTTAGAAATAAAAGGGATGAATCCGGTGTGGTTGTAAGAAATAAAGCTAGATTAGTGGCTCAAGGATACTAATGCTAACAACCAAGAAGAAGGAATCGATTTCGATGAAACCTTTGCACCTGTAGCTAGATTAGAATCTATTAGGATGTTGTTAGCATTTGCATGTCATAAAGATTTTATTTTATTTCAAATGGATGTCAAGAGTGCTTTCCTAAATGGTTATATTATAGAGGAAGTTTATGTGAAACAACCCCCTGGTTTCGAAAATGAAAATTTCCAAATCATGTTTATAAGTTATCAAAAGCATTGTATGGATTAAAACAAGCACCTAGAGCATGGTATGATAGGCTTAAAAATTTCTTGTTGGATAACGGTTTTTCGATGGGAAAAGCGGATACTACCTTTTTTATTAAAAATAAAAATCAAGATATATTTGTTCAAATTTATGTTGATGATATTATTTTTTGTTCTACTAATGAATCTTTGTGCAAAGAGTTTTCCTCTTGTATGAGTAAGGAATTTGAGATGAACATGATGGGAGAATAGAAGTATTTCCTTGGACTTCAAATCAAACAAAACAATGAGGGGATCTTCATCAACCAAGCTAAGTATGTCAAAGACTTGCTCAAGAGATTTGGTATTGATGAATCAAATACCAAGAATACTCCAATGAGTACAACAATCAAGCTTGATAAAGATGAAAAAGGTAAAGAGGTTGATATTAAAAAGTATCGAGGTATGATCGGATCCTTACTTTACTTAACCATAGTAGACCCGATATCATGTTTAGTGTATGTTTGTGTGCAAGATTTCAATCATGTCCCAAGGAATCTCATTTGCTTGCTGTTAAAAGAATTTTTCGTTATTTGAGTGGAACCATAGATATTGACCTTTGGTATCATAGAGGAACTCACATAGATTTAACTTGTTATTCGGATGCCAATTTTGCCGGTTACAAGGTTGATAGGAAAAGTACTAGTGGAACTTGCCATTTTCTTGGTCATTCACTTGTTTCATGGTTTAGCAAGAAATAAAATTCGGTTGCACTTTTGACTACTAAGGCGGAATATATTGCCGCAGGTAGTTGTTGTGCACAAGCACTTTGGATGAAACAAACACTTAGAGACTATAGCATTAATCTTGAACAAATTCCTATCAAGTGTGATAATACTAGCGCCATAAATCTTTCAAAGAATCCCATTCAGCATTCTAGAACTAAGCATATAGAGATTAGGCATCATTTCTTGAGAGATCATGTACAAAAGGGTGATATTGCATTAGAATTTATCTCTACGAAAAAACAACTTACCGATATTTTTACAAAACCCCTTTGCGAAGAACAATTTTCAAAAATTCGGCATGAACTTGGGATGATGAAATTTTCGCATTAACATCTCTATTTATGTTATTGAATGTATTAAAATTGTTTGCTTGATGATTGTTAATGTTTATGAAGTGTTTGAGCATGTTAGATATATGAGGTGTTTGATTTATTAATTTTTGAATTCTTATGTGCTTCATGAATATATGTTTGTTGGATGGATTATTAGTTTGAATTAATCATCTTTTGGATGTTTAAAATCATGAATCATGCATTAAATTGGCTCTTGAGATGTTTCGGGATCACAAAATGGTCACGGAATTGATCGAAACTAGCCGGAAAGCAAGTATTGTGCAGATGGACAGCCACCAGGCGGCTAGCCGCCTGTTCCAAGCGGCTAGCCGCTTGGAAACTGTCCCAAACCCGAGAGCAAGCGGCTAGCCGCTTGGTCACGGGTTGGAGTCATTTTTTTTTGCTTCTTCTTCTTCCTTCGTTATTTTTTTGCACTTGTTCTTTCTCTTACCCAAACCGTGAAACACCTCTCCATTTTCACTTCAAATTTCTTCATTTTTCATCCATTTTTATGCCCAAATCAACCATTCAAACTAATACCCATGCATTTCATCTTCATTAAACACTTCTCCATAATCATTTCTTCACTAGTTCTTCATCATTTCATTACCATTTCATTCACGCATGAATAATGCCCCTCCATTTTCTTTCTCAAATCTCTTCATTTCTCACCAATTTTCTTGTTAAAATCAACCACTCAAATCATTATTTATCCATTACTCCTTCAATTTTCACTCTTAAAACAACATTTCATCAATTCTCCATATAAAACCCAAAATAAAAAAATTCTCACTCTACCTGTTTCTCTCTCTTCATTTTCAAGCTTCCGTTAGTCCATTTCTAATTCAATCTACATCATAAATTAGCCTCATTCATCTCTAGGATTGATTTTCTTGCCTCAAACAAATCCATTTCACTCAAATTTTGTTAAACCCGAAATTGCATTTTTAAGCTCTTTTTTCTTCCAACAATGGCGGGTGGTGACAAGTCCAAGGGAAAACACGTGGCCAAGAAGCGTAAGGATGATCATGGCGATAATTCGAAATTTATGTTGATTCATTTTCCACGACTCCTACTTCGGAAACATTTTCTCGACATTTTCAAGCCAAGGTCGGTCATTACTCCTTATTTCGTCAATCTCAGTAATATGGAGAATTTAGAAATTTGTGATAAATCTCTTAAAGATTTCCTTATTGCTATGGGATGGAAGAATGTGTTGGTTGTTAATGAACATTACTATGAAAATTTAGTCAAGGTTTTTTATTCGAATATAGATACGGAAGTTTCGAATAGAATTGTTACTAATGTTGGGGGAGTTCATATTGAATTTGATGTTGCTTTGCTAAATTCTATCCTTGGAACTCCAAATGAGGGATTGGAACTATATAGTGCTAGAGCCAAAATCAAAGAACCTTGGTTTTCACTTGAAAATGTCGTTCGAAAAATTTGTCGACGGCGTGATTTGTCCACTGCGTTCTGTAACTCACCTTTGAAATCTCAAGCCTTATCTCTTCAAACTCGAATCCTTCATTATGTTCTTCATCATGTTATTACTCCTAGGTCTGGTCATGCGGATGAAGTTAGTCGTTTAGATGTAGCCATTTTGGACTGCATTCTAGAGGAGAGGGTGCTAAATATTGGGCAAAGTATCCTTCATCATATGCTTAGTACTCCCAGCTTAGCCAAAAGATTCCTTCCATATGCTAGTATTATTACCCGAATTCTAGAGTATTTTCGTGTCCCTATAACCGAGTCAATCTCCTTGAATTCGAGGGAATTAGGCGGTGACTCAATCGCTAATCTGGGTTTTTATTGGAGGGATGATAGTTGGCATAAAGATCAAAGAAACAAAAAGGTTATGAAACTTGCTCCTTCAGATCATCGTTTCTTTAACGATGTCCGTCCCCCACACTTGCTTCATGATCTTAGTGCTCCATATCTCTCACGTCCTCCACCTTCCGAGGGCCCTTCCCACTCTACTTCAGCTGACTCTGAGGATCCGTTGCAGCAACTGTTAATTAAAGTGGATTCACTTTCTGAGCAGCAAGACAAACTTCAGTCTATGCTTGAAGCTTTTCAACTTCAGTCCATTTCCGAGCGAGAGCGTCTCTTTGCTCAACAGCAGCAGCTTCTTGATGGTCAGCAGCAACTTTTTGCAACTCTTGGATTTCCACCACCATCCTCTTCATCACATCCACCATCTCCTTAGCACTTTATTTTTATTTTTTCATTTGTCACTCTGCACTACATCTCTCCATGCATTGTTTTTTTTCATTTGTGGATGACATCTTGTTGTTTGATATTTGGATATGTTGTTTTTAATTTGTGGATTAAGGATGATTGTTATTTGATCTTCAGATATGTTATATTTGGATGATGTTTTCGAATTCTTGGAATATTATAACTCTTTGATTAATTATATGCTTAATTCTTATGTGTTGCTTAATGACTTGATGGAGTTGTTGGTTTGTTATACTTGTTTAAGCTTATATGGAAGTGTTTTTAACCACATTGTGTGTTTGAGGATTTGTTCATTTTTTAGGGGAGACTCTGCCAAAATTTTTGCTCGCACAAAATGGGTAATATCTTCATTGAATTATTTTTTATGATCTTGTTTCAAATTGCATATATCTATCTTTTATTTTTTTTAAAGGGGGAGATACATATGATAAGTTTTTGGAAAATATCATTTTGGTTAAAATTTTTAATTGGCCATATATTCATGTTTCTCGATTAACCATTAACATATTATCGGCCTTAGCATGGATTTCTAGTAATTTTGATGATGAAGGGGGAGAGATCATGTATTGAATACGGAGACATATAATATGTATTTTGATCTTAAAGTATTTGTGCACGATTATGAAATATTAAGGGGGAGCTTACAAATTGTTATAGATCATATATTTAGGGGGAGTTTGTTCTTAAAATTGATTTATAAGTTGAAGTCATGTATGCCATGTATTAAGGGGGAGTTTTATGTCAAAATACATGAGATGTTTGTCATCATCAAAAAGGGGGAGATTGTTAGCCTAAAGGGCTGCACATAATGTAATTCTGATGATAACAAACATGTGTCTTAAGTAAAAATAATAAATATTGTATTTCACATTTTCACTAGTTTTTGAAGGATAATATTTATGCAAGTGAATCAAGTGAAATCAAGCTCAAGACACTCAACAGACAACGGCGAAATCAAGAATAAAGTTTAGAGCTCAACGGATAAATTAGTGCGATAAATTCTTGTAAAGCCGGTATGATTTAATTGATACATGATTTAGCATTTGAGAAGCTCAAGAGATTAATTTAATTAATTACTTTTTATAAACTAAAAGGTTTTATTTTTATAAGATAAAGTACCTTGTGGTTTTGAGTAATTTGGACTTAAATGTAAAGTTTTGAAATCTTTGATTAAATTTCGAAGTTGGACGTTTTTACAAACATTTGAAATGTTTTGGATCATACTATAATTTATGAATATTTTGGACTAAAGTGAAAAGTTTTGGGAACTTTGAAAAATATGGGTATTATGTTGAAAAAGACATTTTTGCGAAATAATAATATCTTTGGGGTTATATAATAATTTCATAAAGTTTTGGAAAGACAACTATTCTTAGGAAATTATGAAATTGGACTTATTTGTACAATTTTATGACATTTTGGGTCGTAGTATAATTATAGAAAGTTTTGAGCCAAAGTGTAATTTTAGTGAACAGTGTTACTGTAGCAAATTAAAAAATAACCGTAATATCAATTTTGGTAAAATTTACTATAACTTTAGTTTTAGAACTTTATAAAAACTCAACTCAAACTTCATTATAAGAACTAATGCAAGAAAATATAAGATCATACAACATATATTAAGCTTCCAAAACGTAAATCATCATAGATTGAATCATTGTTGAGCTATTATTTGCATATCTACTCTTAAAGAGAGTTTTTGTTGTAATTTTCATTTCTTATTAAATTGTGAGTATGTAAGTGTGAGAAACACTTGGGGTGAAGAGATTGGGGGATAATCTCTTGATTGTAAAGGTTCATTGACACCTTAGAAGTCAATTGTAAGAACTTGAAGCCTTAGGAGGCTTGGATAGTGAAATCCTCGAGCTTGGTTGGCTTGGAGGCGTGGACGTAGGCGGTGATTGCCGAACCACGTAAAAATTCGTGTGTTTGTTTTTCTCTTCCCTTACTCTTTTATTTTTATGCTTGTTTGAATTTATTGTTCTCTATTCCATTAAGACTTTAGATTAATTTGTTGTGCGAATTGTATTGCATAATTTTTAAAAACCCAATTCACCCCCCCTCTTTGGTTGCGTAACTTGCATTTGAAAATCTTCATGAACAACCTAGGACCCTTAGAGACTTCATGCTTCTTACTAGAACAGGGTCACCATCATGCATAGTTTTCCCTCCTGATGCATCACGTTTTAATTTCAAACCTGGTATCATTTAACTTCTTCCTACTTTTCATGGTTTTGAGTCTGAAAATCCATATTTGCATTTAAGGGAATTTGAGGAAGTCTGTAACACATGTACTGATCAAAATTGTAGCATGAATATAATCAGGCTTAAGTTTTTTCCTTTCTCACTAAAGGATAAAGCTAAAACTTGGCTACAAATTGTAGGTCAGGATCCATTAGAACTTGGGATGAAATGCAAGCACAATTTTTGAAAAAATTCTTCCCACCCTACAGAACAAATTCTTTCAAAAGAAAAATCACCACTTTTACTCAAAAACCAGGAGAAACCCTCTACCAATGTTGGGATAAGTTTAAAGAACTACTTAACATTTGCCCACACCACGATTTTGAAATATGAAGATTAATGTCTTATTTCTACGAGGGATTAACATCCCAAGGTAGACAAGTCGTTGAAATGATGTGTAATGGTGAGTTTAGGGATAAAAGTCCTGAAGATGCATTACATTATCTTGACTATATAGTAGAGAATGCACAACACTGGGATACAGTTGGTTGTTATGAGTCATCAAGTAAACCCCAGTCATCTCCATCTGATGGAGGCATGCATAACCTTAGGGAAGACCATGATTTTCAAGCCAAATTTTCATCCTTAGCTAGAAAAGTCGAAGCATTAGAGTTGAAAAAGAATGATCATGTAAAGTCCATTCAAAATATTTCATGTTATGTTTTCGATTTTACTGACCATTCTACGGAGGACTGTCCAACCTTGCCAGCTTTGAGAGAAAGTTTGCATGAATAAGTAAATGTCGTTGACAATTTCAAAAGGCCAAATCCAAATCCATACTCCCAAACTTACAACTCTGGTTGAAGAAGCCACTGAAATTTCAGTTGGAGAAATGACAATCATGCACAACCTTCACAACTAGTTTCTCCATGTCAAAATTTCCAAAACCCCCAGAGTTACCCACCATATATCCCACCACAAAGAAAAACTCTGGAAGACACATTGCATTCATTTATTGAAAAACAAGAGTCAATCAATAACCAAACAATGCAAACCTTTGAATATCTCGAACTTACATATACTCGACCATGCATGAAAAAGGAAAGTTTCTTTCAACGAAACCCTAAGAGTCAACAACATCCTCAAATGGGAAATTCAGGAAACCAAAATATGAGTCAAGTCAAATCGGTTATAACCCTTCGTGGTGGTAAAGTGGTCGAAAAACACATTGTGGACCCTCGTGAAACTAGTAAAGATTCAATTTCATAAAATAGGAAAGAGTCTGTCGAACCTTTAACCCATGAAAAAATAACCAACTCTCCTCCTGTACCCCCATTTCCTCAAGCACTAATCAAGCCAAAGAAATCAAACCACAGTCCATAAATTTATGAAGTTTTTAAACAAGTAAAGGTTAACATTCCTCTGCTGGATGTCATTAAACAGGTGCCTTCTTATGCTAAATTTATGAAAGATCTGTGCACGGTGAAAAGGAAACATAAGGTGTAAAAGAGAGTTTTTTTAGCAGAATAGGTAAGTTCCATTCTCTCAACCAATAGTGCTTTGAAATACAAGGATCCTGGTTGTCCAACAATTTCTTGCACTATTGAGGATCATAAAATTGGACACGCTTTACTTGATCTTGGTGCTAGTGTTAATTTGCTTCCTTACTTAGTGTACCAACAACTCAATCTCGGTGAGTTAAAACCAACTTCTACTACTCTTTTACTTGCTGATAGATCGATTAAAGTTCCAAGAGGAATAATTGAAGATGTATTAGTCCAAGTTGATAAATTCATATACCCTGTGGATTTTATTGTTTTGGAAACGGAACCAATTGCTAATGAATGTAAACAAATTCCTGTTATATTGGGTCAACCATTCTTAGCTACTGCTAATGCTTTGATTAATTACAGGAATGGATTAATGAATTTATCTTTCGGCAAAATAACATTGGAACTCAATGTGTTCAACATGTATAAATAACCTCACCACCAAGAAGATGATGATAATGAGAATGAATAGATTGATCTCATCGAGCAAATCATTGAGGAACACATTCAGGATGAAAATTTTACAAACTCTGTGAAAATTTATTCTGCTGGTTCTTTTGAATCAAGTAAAGAATTAAATTGTGATACTGCTAACATATGTTCTACACTTGATTCTATGCAGGTACTTACAGGTGATGATGACTAATCAAACTTTGAAGATATAGTACAACCTGAAGAACCAAACAAAGAGGAAGCACCAGAGCTCGAATTAAAGCCATTACCAGAAGAATTGAAGTATGCCTATCTTGGAGAGCAGCAGACATATCCTGTGATAATTTCTTCCCAGCTCACGCATGATCAAAAAGGTAAGTTGTTATCTGTACTAAAAAGGCATAAAACTACATTTGGTTGGACCTTAAAAGACATAAAAGGCATTAATCCTTTAATTTACACACACCGAATACACTTAGAGGAAAATGCCAAAACAACCCATCAACCACAACGAAGACTAAACCCTCATATAAAAGAATTGGTAAAGAATGAGGTCTTTAAACTACTAGATATAGGAATTATCTATCATATCTCTGATAGTAAATGGGTAAGTCCAACACAAATAATACCAAAGAAATATGGAATAACCGTTGTAAAAAATGAAAAAGGTGAACCAATCCCAACACGAATTCCATCTAGTTGGCGCATGTGCATTGATTACAGAAAATTAAATGATGCCACTAGAAAAGATCATTTTCCCCTTCCATTTCTAGACCAAATTCTCGAAAGAGTAGCTGGACATCCCTACTATATCTTTCTTGATGGCTACTCTGGTTATTATCAAATCCCTATAGCCTTAGAAGACCAGGAAAAGACCACATTCACATGCCCATTTGGAACATTTGCATTTAGGAGAATGCCCTTTGGACTTTGTAATGCTCCTGCAATATTTCAAAGGTACATGATACGCATTTTTAGTGACATTGTTAAAAATTGTTTAGAGGTCTTTAGGGATGATTTAACTGTATTTGGCAATTCTTTTGATACATGTCTTGATAATCTAGAAAAAGTTTTACAAAGGTGCAAAGAAAAATGATTAGTTTTAAATTGGGAAAAATGCCATTTCATGACCACTTCTGGAATTGTCTTGGGCCATGTTATGTCTTCAAAAGGAATTGAAGTTGACAAAGCCAAAGTTGAAGTCATTTCAAAATTACCCTCACCAAAGACAATTAGAGAAGTCCGTTCCTTTTTAGGACATGCATGATTTTATAGGAGGTTTATAAAAGACTTTAGTGCCATATCTAGACCACTTTGTAACTTCCTAATAAAAGACACACCTTTTGAATGGACTAAAGATTGTCAACAAGCTTTTGAAAAAATAACTACTCTTTTGACATCAGCCCCAATAATGCAACCCCCTGATTGGTCTTTACATTTTGAGCTAATGTGTGATGCTAGTGATTTTGCCGTTGGCGCTGTTCTGGGTCAAAGAAAGGAATGTAAACCCTTTGTCATCTATTATGCAAGTAGAACTTTGAATAATGCTCAAATGAATTACACTACAACTGAGAAAGAGCTACTTGCTGTAATATTTGCATTGGATAAATTTCGTTCGTATTTAATTGGTTAATCCAGTATTGTTTATTCTGATCATGCTCCTGTGAGATATTTAATGCCAAAACAGGATGCCAAACCAAGGTTGATACAATGGATTTTGCTACTTCAAGAATTTAACTTGACAATCAAGGACAAAAAGGGCGCTGAAACAACACCCATCAATGATTCTTTTCCTCATGAATTTTTATTTTCTATAAACAAAATGCCTTGGTAATATTGTTAATTATCTTGCAACAGGTGAAATGCCATGTGACTGGAATTCCCAGGACAAGAAGAAATTCTTAACAGAAGTGAAAAGCTTTTACTGGGATGATCCATACCTGTTCAAGTACTGCTCTGATCAAATTTTTTGAAAATGCATACCAGACAACGAGGTAAGTAGGGTCATTCAATTTTGTCATTTTGAAGCATGCGGTGGCCATTTTTCTTTAAAAAAGATAGTTGCAAAAATATTACAGTGTGGATTTTATTGGCCTACATTATTTAAAGATTCACATGCATTCTGTAAAGTGTGTAAGAATTGTCAAATGGTAGGGTCTATTTCAAAGCGAAACATGATGCCTTTAAACCCCATCATTGTCATTGAAATATTTGATTGTTGGAGAATTGATTTTATGGGCCCTTTTCCATCATCATTTGGGTTTGTATACATTTTGGTTGCTATTGATTATGTTTCAAAATGGATCGAGGCAATTCCTTGTCGGCACAATGATCACAAGATTGTGATCCACTTTTTAAAAGAAAATATTTTGAGCAGATTTGGAATACATCGAGCCATTATCAGTGATGGAGGTAAGCATTTTTGTAATAAGCCATTTGAGTCCTTAATGAAGAAATATGGAATTACACATAAAGTTGCTACCCCTTATCACTCTCAAACAAGTGGTCAAGTTGAATTAGCAAATAGGGAGATAAAACAAATTTTAGAAAAGACAGTTAATCCAAACCATAAAGATTGGTCTCTTTGACCAACTGATGCACTTTGGGCATATCGTACTGCTTTTAAAACATCTTTAGGAATGTCACCCTATCGACTTGTTTATGGAAAATCTTGCCACTTACCAGTTGAACTTGAACATAAATCATTTTGGGCCATTAAAGCTTTTAATTCAAATCTTGATGATGCTGGTAATGTGCGTAAATTGCAATTAAATGAACTTGAGGAATTAAGAAATGATGCATATGAGAATTCCAGAATTATTAAGGCAAGAACCAAATTTTTTCATGACAAAAGAATTTTTCGGAAAACATTTAAAATTGGTAAAAGATGTTGCTTTATAATTCTCGTCTTTATTTATTTCCAGGGAAATTAAAGTCAAAGTGGAATGGTCCATTTGTTGTAAAAAAATGTATATCCATATGGAGCCGTAGAAATTGAGAATCCAAAGGATGGTGTCACATTTAAAGTTAATGGTCAAAGATTAAAACCATATCTGGAATACCAACCACGTGAAGCAAATACCGAAATCAATTTGAGTGACCCACCAAATTTTAATTAAGCCTTTTCATTTTAACTTTTTGTGAATTTGATTTACTGTTACTCTATCGTTTGAATTGTTTGATTTTTTTTCTTTTTCCTTTTCCCTATGTCTTGAATGGAGTGCATTGCATTGTTTTTAATTGTGTATTGTTTGACAATTGTGCTTTAGCTCACTAAAGTTTTATACTTGTTATGAGTGCGTCCATGAGGAGTTTCCTTTTTTATAATCCTAAAGAGCTTTTACATGTAAAATTTCACCTGAGGAAATTGCTTCGATTTTGTAAATCACATCCCATTTAGGATCTACAACCACCAGAGTTAGTATTTCACATAAAAGATCAAGAAAGACAATTCAACGAAATGGAGGATGGTATTTATAATTTTCAATTGGAACTGGAGGTAAATTCAATAAAAGGACGAAGGTGAGTTATATTTCTTGTGTGTTTTAGTTTTATTTTGTTGTTCTTTTTCACTTTTGATTTGATTTTACAGATTTGATTTGCTTTATTTTGATTCACTCTCCCATATAAATGACGGATAACGGTACTCCATGACTTTTTAAGTCGGTATTCTTAGTTTCCCACAATAACTGAAACCTCAATGTCAAGCATGGAAGAAATACAATGAAAATTGTATCAACGTTTTCTTTCTCTCCCTCAAAATACTCTTAAGAAGATTTACAAAGCTCTTTGTGAACGATTGCGTTTGTTAATGATCAATGGGATTGGCTCTGAATGTTCGTTGGTTAATTGAAGCAAAGGTTTGACTGGCAGGTGAGTTTTCTGATCCATTCATTTCCTTCATGCCTGGTTTTGGTAAAAGTACATTGTCTAAGAAAAGAAGAGCTAAGTGACTTGGCTCTGAATGTTCTCACTGTGTAAGACTCGCTTGCAAAAGCCACGTTGTAAAACTTTAGAAATGGTTTCTGTAAATTGTGAAGATAAAATCAAATTCGTTAAGGATGGCATGAGTAAAGACTCATTGGATGATATCTTACGATCTCTTGAGACGCATCCGAGCGGATATGTTCAACGTGAAATTCAAAATTTGTGGCAGCTGTTCCAAAAGGAAAGTGCATAGTTTAGTCTTGGGAATCCGACTCTAAAAGACCTTGTTTGCCAGTTTATAAGAAAACTAGATGGGAAGCCTATCCTCGACCCATAGAGGGCGTTCAAGTTGTTACTGGATGTAAAACCAGAGGAAGATGTGGGCCACAATCACAACTACCTGTAAATATCCTTTTATTTTATTGTTCTTTTATCTTTTGCATTATTATTATTATTATTTTGTGTCTTTTTTATATCTAATCACTATTTGCTTTTTCTTTTCACTGTTTGCCTTTAAATTATTAAGCTAAAAGCTTCACGCGTCATTTGACAAACACACCACCCCATTTATAGATGTATATCATTATGTCCGTCACCAGTATCCTTAAATATGAGCTCCTTTTCAAGCACTCACAAATTGTTTTTTTTATAGAATTTTTCTAATGGCAGCAACTTCAAGCAGACAACTAAAGAACATTTGTGTGCTTTCTGGATTTCGCTATGGAAAATATAAGGAGTTCGTTCAGGCAGCCATAGATCTTAGTCGTGCTATAGCAGAGAGGAAACTATATCTTGTATATGGAGGAGATGACCGAGGGTTATCAAAGCTTGTCTCTGAAGCTGCTTTCATTCGAGGAAGCCAAGTGCTAGGCATCATTCCAAAAGCCTTAAAACCTTTAGGATGTCTACCAAACCCACCAACTGGAGAAGAGTTAGTTGTCTCAGGTATGCAAGAAAGAATATCCGAAATGTTAAATCATGTTGACGCTTTTATTTTCTTACTAGGAGACCTTGCAACTTTAGAGGCGCTAATTACATTTGTTTCTTGGGCCCATTTGAATATCCATAAAAAACCCATCAGTTTGTTAAATGTTAATAACTTTTATGATGGCTTAATAAAATTTCTAAATCATACAATAAAAAATTATTTCATTCCATCCTCAGCGAAAAAACTCTTCATTTGTGCTCCTACGGCTAATGAGTTACTTGATCTTTTGCAAGCTTACAAACCAGAGCCAGATCCCATGACTTTGGCATTGGATTGGGCAACTGATGACGATGGCAGTAACTCTCATAAAAAGTGTAAATTAGATTTAACTTTCCGTTTGTAAATATTTCCAACAGTGGCCAGGTGATATCTTCTAAACTCTACTCCTTTCTTTAGACATTGAGGACAATGTCTCCTTTAAGTAGGGGGGAGGGAATAGTTGATAATTGTGGAATGTCTCAGTCCTGGTGATATTTTTACTAATTTTTGTTGTAAAGACTAACTTTGGATAAACATTTGAGTCGAAGATGGCAGAATATAGAATGCAGTGTCTTTAGAAACGTATCTTCTTAATTTTAGTGTTTCTTTAAAAAACAAGATTTCTTTTTCGATGTGATCTTTTAACATTGTAAAACATGATGATTTTCAAATTTTGGTATTCGTATTATCTTTGGCCTTGAGTTATGTTACACTATATTTTCCCTTTTGCATGTTGAAACGTAAATTGAGAAATTGGATGAGTGAAATTGATTAAGCCATTTGGAGGAATGTGCATGTTATGAAAAGTCTAAGCGAGTTTTTGAGTCTATTATCCTTGGAGAGTAACCCTGTTTGCCTATACAACTTCACAATTTATTGTACAATATCTCTATATTTTCTTTAAAGTTAAAAAAAAAGAGAAAGTTTGTGCAGCCGCATCTAAAAGTCCATTGAACTAGTGGATATGAAAGATTATTTAGAGCCCTAAAAGATGACAAAAGGTCATCTTTGATCCGTTTGAGTATTTCTAGCCAACCCTTTGAGTCTTTAAAAAAAAAACTTTTCCTTTGATGACCTATTATCTTATCCCACTCCAATGTGGAGTATCACCTTATATTTTATGTTTTCCACCACCCAATTATGTTTGAAAATAGGGATGATTATTTATTCCTAATAATGGTGTTATTGAAAAAAAAAAAACAATTCCAAAAAAAAAAGCACCTTCTAATCTCCAAAAAGTCCTCTATTTTCAAACATATATTTTTGTTTTCCCTATTACTTTTTTTATTAACCATAACCCTAGCCTACGTTACGTCCTAATAAAAGTCCTTGATTTTAGGGAACTATAGTCTGAAGTAAAAGCTGGTAATATGGACTAAAAGATGTGGTGATGCATAAAAATAAAAATAAATTTTGGTAGTAATTCCTTGGACTTGAGATCATTTTATTTCTAAGCCGTGGGCATTATTTTTTCATCTTGGTGAGAGTGTGTGATATTGTTTTATTATTCTCTCAAATCTACAATTTTTAGAGTGACAATTTAATTTGGGGTATACCTTCTTTTGAGAGAATCACTCTTAATCGTGAGATTTTGGGGTTTGATGTATTATTCTTAAAAGTGGCTTGATTAATGTAGCTCTAATAATTGATCATTTTATAGGATTTTACTAAACTGTTTTGTGCTGGTGTAATTTTTGTTAGGCTGAAGATAATGCTTATATTTTTATTTGATTGTTTTCATTGATCTGATGAAAGAAGTGAACACAATTTTCAAAAAAAAAATAATCAATTTGGTTTTGAAATTTCTCTAAATTTTTATCGCTTAAATTGCTAGGGCCTAGCAATAAGCTAGTTGGGGGGTGTGGTTGACACTAAAAATTGTACATTTAATAAGGATAAAATTATTAGTTTTTCACTTATTGTGTTGATTAATGCGTTCATTATTTCTAAATTATTTTAATACTCCCCAAATATATTTTATGTTAAATTAATTCACAATTTGTTAATTTTTATCTTGTAAATATTTTTCAGGAATAAAGATGAAATTGGAATTGAAAGTGGGAACAAAGAAGAACTACTGGAACACAATTGAAGAGATGTAATAATAAATAAAAAATAAAATAAAATAAAAAAAAGAACAAAAGGCAACCATGATTGCTTGTGATGGTCAGGAGGCCATCACACATTTCAATATAATATATATATATATATATATATATATATATATAAGAATAATAAAATAAATAAAGATAATGCATTCCTTGCCTATAAACGGCAAGGAAATGCAGGGAGCCAGGGGGAGCAAAATTAGTATTGAGAAGCTTAAGCTGAGAGAGAGAGTTGTAGCCGAGAGGGAACTGAAGAATTTATGTCTTTCTTTATTTTCTTGTTTCCTTTTGTATCAATTTTCCTTATAACATATTTCAAAAGTTTATCAAATAAAAAGGGTGTTGTGTTTTCTTTCAATATGAGTGGCTAATTTTACTAAGCTGAGGTGAAAGGTGAAGCTCAATGTTTCAAACTATTAAATTTATTATTTTCTCAAATGAGTTTTTAAGTTTATTTTATTCTTTTTTAGTTATTTTTATGTCATGTTAATTTATAAATTTTCTTGGACCTGTATGGTATTTTGACATAATGTCGACACATTAAAATAGTTGTGGCACATTAGGTACTTTATTCCATATTTATCCACACATATAGTTAGTTGAGAATTAAATGATATAATAATTAACTGGTAAAAGTGAAGCAAAAATATAAAAATGAGAGAATAGTAAAATTATAGTTTGAATACTGAGAGTGGATCTCGTAACCTTAGCATGTCTTTAAATTGATTTCTAGTGATTTCTTTTCTTACAATTAAATTTCTTTGTTTAAACAAATTGACAATTAGATTTTTAAATTCCCTATGGTTCGACCCTAGACTCACCGAGTTATATTATAACTAAACACTCTTATACTTGAAAGTAATATACTTTTGAGTCATGTCAATTAGCAATCTGAAGAAGTTTAGCATTAAAGTCTATAGTTTCTTCATGTTCATGGATTTTAAGATTCTCAAATTTTCGTTGCAAGTTTTGAAGTTTAGAGTGTTTTACCAAATTGTCTGCTTTTTTGAATATCTCAAATAATATCCCAAGCTTCCTTGGTACTCATAGTCTAGAAATTAAATCATGCTGATTGAAGTTAACTCTACTGATAACAACATTGAGCGCCTTGGAATCAGAACCAAATTCTTGACTTTCAGCATTGAAATATTAATTCACATGTTTAAAAATTATGTTTCTATCGTGATCAAACATAGTGGGTAAAGTATAACCTTATCCTACATATTCCATAGCTCTTATGTCAGTGGATTTAATCAAAGTAGTCATCCTTTGCTTCCAATAGGAATAATTATTGCGATCAAGCAATCATGGACGAGTGGTAGATCCTCCTTCTCTCTGAAAATCCATGCCTACAATAATATATCAAGATCCAAAAATCTCACAAAACAAACTGTTAGCGACATTGCTCTAATATCACTTGTTAAAAACTTAGATCTATTTAAGCAAGTATAGGCAAAATAAAAACAATAGATAAATTAATTCCCTTAATTAATTAATCTTGAAAACACTGTTCATCGATTACTGTTTATGCAATACTATTCATATGAGTTACAGTTCATGAATAATATTTATAGTATTATTTATCATAATTATTCACTTCATTGTTCACATTTACTGTTCATTCATCATAAATGTACTAGAAATAGCAAATTGCAAAAAGTAAAGCACATAGAGCAAATCCTACATCCACGGGCCGATGCCTAAACTGCAAGCAATTCACTAAGTAATGAAAATAATACATTGGATTCTTAGACAATTTCAAACACCCTCTTGCTTTAACCGCCACCTCATTATATCTACTTAGTAAACCTTAGTTAGCGAGAATCGCTCGTCTTCAATTGTGTTTTATGCTTTTCTTAAGATCTCTCAACACAACAAACGACCTTTTCATCTCAAAGAGACCAAAGTAAATATAAAGAATGTCTAATTGATATGACGAAGACTTGATGAAGGAAACTAAAACATCATAGAGTATGAAACATCATATGTGGCAAAATAGGTTTTTTTCGTTCTCTGGATCGGTTGCTTCTCTAATATAAAATACAATATGTCTTCTTCACTTGCTTCGATGTTCTCTTTATGTAGGAGTAGTATTTCACCCAATCTCTAGTAGAGGAATATTAAGATATACTTCTTTAAGATTTCAATATACCACAAATAAGTGATACTAGGATGTACTTCCTTAAGAGTCCAATATTCCATAAATACTTGATATACTTGCCAACATAGTAGTCATTTTTATTTGTAACTCTTTGATATGGATTCTTACTTTTGTGCCAATTTGCTTCTTTTATGTCTCCATCCAATATTCCACATAATCTAATCTTAAGTAATTCCCAAGATTAGATAAACCTCTAATAAAAGGAAACATATCCCTGATTTGATTACAATAAATTACAATATTGTTGACACAATGATGCCAATAATAATCCTAATATGTTTCTATTTGATTTAACATTATTCTCTCTCTCGCTCTTTATGTATCTATATGTGTGTGTGTGTGTGTGTGCGCGTGCGCATCTAAAGTAATAGGTCAGGACTATGTTGCCATGTGGCACACACAAAATGTTTTTATCGAGGATCTAGGAATTTAAATAAGAAAAATTATCAATCATCCAAACAAAAAATCATTCTTTTAAAAAAGATTATAAAAGTTTGAATTTCTTTGATTTTCGTCCCAATGTTGATAATGCATATCAATTGTCCATCAAAAGGCAGAATTAACATTACAAAATAACTTCCATTAAAATTTGTATATACTTTTGTTTTGCCATTTTATAAAAGTAACTTTATCTTTTTGGTGGATGGTTGAACAAACTCAAACTCAAAATTGAACAAATTTAAACTTTTATAATATTTTTCATAACAAAATAAACTTAGGGTTGGCGGACAAAAAATCCACTATAATCTAAGGAGGCTTAAGTCAAATGTAACTAAAAGATTTTCAACAAAATAATAAGTGTAGAATTATCATATTAGTGCCAAAATAATATTATTTGTTTTGTTCTTTTACTTTTGAATTTTTTAATTTGTGGTGAGTTAGTGAGTTTTGGTATGATATCCTTGAACATTTAAAACTATAAAAGAGGGATAATAATGTTTTCAAACAATGAATGAGAGATAATTGTGTCAATTAAAAGAATATTGAAATGGAGCTAAAATATTTATTGGATTTAAAAATAATTAGGTCTAATTTTATTGGACGTTATAATTATAAGAAGATGGATAATCTATGTATTAAATAAAAAGGGGGCCAAGCTTAAACAATACAAATTTTAGGCGTTAGTTAGGTCCACATGATACATCAGATATAATTAGATGTTATCTAGCAAACTCTAACATTAACTAATAATAGATATGGCCAACAAGCTAGGCAATCGTGTCCATACAGCAAGCCATGCATGAACACATTTGGATAAGGCACACGGCATGGCACGAAATGCACTTGAACTAGATTGGTTTGAGAATTTTAGGGACGTTGGCTTTAAAAGCAAGGCATGATTAACGGTGACCTAAATCACAACATGTGAAATGGTCAGCAATAAGCACGTTTCACTGATGGATTAGCACGTGGCCCATGGTTCATCAATAACATGCGAGCCTAAGTATATTAAAGCAAATCATTTTAATTAAAGTAAACCCAAATTTTTTTTATTTTAAAAATAACTTGAAATTCAATCTTTAATGAATTTTATTAGTGTAAGTTTTTCAAATTCATTTAATTCTTATTTTAAAAAAATGCTTTAATCATTTTATGTTTATAACTTGTTAAATGCATGGATGATATCAAGATTTTAATAAACAAAATTAGAAATATCATGATTTTATAAATATGTGCATTAATGGTATTATGGACCATAATCTATGACTCTATGTAAGTCCAAGTTAACAATTAAGTTAACCATTAAGAAAAATTTATTATTATATTTGTTGTTGTTGTTGTTATATATTTATTATTAAGTATTAAAAAAGAATTCTAATACCATAAGGTCTAATTTAGCAGTTAGTATTTTATTCTAATTATTATTATTATTAGTTTATTATTATTGAATATGGACTTGAGTTTTGAACTTTTGATTCTATTGAGTTTGATTAAAGTCACATGGACCCAAAAACGTATATGGTCTTGAAAGAAAAAAAGCCAATAGCTTGGCATGTCCTCTAAAAAAAAAAGCATGTCGTGTTTTCTATTTCAGGCATGATCCACAATACGAGCCCATGCGTGCCATCCAGAGACTAAGCCAAAAAAAAATTAGGCACGGAAAAGCACGAATCACATGGTGGGTATGACATGACACGAGCACGAGCCCACATGGACCTTCTGTTGATAGGTTGGGCCTACACGACACAACATAGCCCATTGGCCATCTTAGTTAGTGAGCACACATTGAAGGTTGAGCTTCATTGGTTTGCCCGATTATTAGTAGGTCAACTTGATTTAAACAATTAACAACACAAATCGAACAAATGAAAGGTGAAAGTGCTAGCAACTGCTATGAATACGTGTTTCGAGCACATTAATTTATTTTCTAGTAAATATTTCTGATTAATAAAATAACAAATATATGCTTGTAATATCTTGAGTGCAAAAGCTTTAAAACAAGGTTTATTTTATCGTAGTAAATGTTTCGATGTGATCACGTGGATTAACAAAAAGAATATGATGCAAGTTATCTTATAAATAAATTAATGAGAATAGTAATTGATAAATAGACAGGACTATAGGATATCAATCTTTGATACATGAATATATGCCCTAAAAGAATGTCTTACACTTCCTTTTCATGGCATGAAAATGCATGGTTTCTCTTATGTATAGTAAAACTTTGATAAAATAATATGATCACTTTTATAGCATTTATATACACTTTGATAAATTAATTCACATTAATTTATGAAGAAATTTCTTGTTTTTGAAAAATATGATCACATTTATAGTATTTATATATCTTGATTCAACATTTATCTTGAATAACAGTTATTTGTGAATTCTAGCTCAACAACCGTGGGGGGGGGGGGGGATTTTTAAAAGTTTCTTCACTAATAAATGCAATTTAACAACTTCAACCAGAAAATCCAACAGTAATAATTAAGAAAATTAATATAAATAGATGAGGGTAGAGTAAACAAACAAAAAGCGTCTTATGTGGTTCGATCAACTCATCTATGTCCAAGTCTCCAAGCGATTCGAGCTTGAGAATTCCACTAACTAAGCTTTACAACCTAAGGCTTTAAAATGAGTACAATTAGCTTCAAAGATGTTAATAAACCTTTACAATCCAAGGTGATCCCACACCTCTTTATGATGTGTTTTCCACACTTATAACTTCTCATTCTCACAAATAAAGATGATTCATACAAAATAAAGCTTGTCACAAGAGTGAATAAATAGTTTATAGCTCAATAATTATTTAATGTGTGTAAGTAAGCAATTGAAAGCTCAAGTATGCTTAGAATGATCAGGTTTTTCCTTTGTAAAATTTATGAAAATGAGTTAGAGTTGGCTTTTGTAGATGGATAAAGAAATAACTATTATTCTATTAAAATAAGGTATTCTATGTACTATTGGATCACGGTAACTTTGAAGTAAACAACTACTTGCTGATATGGCATGTTACTGCTTGAAATAGATTTGAAAATTTAAGCTTAAGTTGTAAGGTTCAATATAATAGAATTTATTTTGAGCTAACAAGCTCCTTTAAGTATTAAAATAATAATAATAATATATAATATTTAATTCTAAGAGAATTAATAACATAAGTGATGATGCAATGACATAAGTGAAGATGTAAGAGAAGTTTGTAGAGATAGATAAGAATTCTAGAATTTAGTAAAGTATTTATGAAGGATAATCTCAACCATTGATCAAGAGTTATGGTGGTAAAATCCTAGTCATCCATTAGCCTTAAGAAATCCTATAAATACCCCCTAACCCCTTCATTTTCGATCCAACCTAGGAATTAAAACATTTGTTTAGGAGAGAATCAAAGCAATTGGTGTTGGAGGTGATTGAGGCTTTTAGAGGAATTAAAACATTTCTTAAGGCTAGCCATCCATTAGCCTTAAGAAATCCTATAAATACCCACCTAGCCCCTTTCATTTTCGATCAAACCTAGGAATTAAAACATTTGTTTAGGAGAGAATCAAAGCAATTGGTGTTGGAGGTGATTGAGGCTTTTAGAGGCTTAAAGTTGTGTTAGTTCAAATCCTTTTATTGAGGTAAGTAACTTCATTCCTAATGTACTGGATATGTATAACTATTTTGATATTATTATAAGTGTTTTCGTACTACTTAGAAGATTAAATGATTTCATAACAAAATCAGTTTATGAGAATGTTTTCAAATCTAAATTCGTTTAACAAAATATTTTATAAATGCTTTTCAATATGTAAATTATTTTATGACATGACTACCTTTTATAATTTTGTCTATGAAATATTTTACAAGCCTAAATTGTTGCTATAGACTTTCATGAATTTGATACAAATGTTTTGTGCCTATGTATGATTTCAATTATTTATGATTGTATGGGGGCCACATCTTGATTATGCTTTTGATATGTGTTATACAATTTTCTTTTATAATTGATTATACTTTTGATATTCTGAATTATCGTGAATTTATGTCATCTTATTGAAATTTGTTGTTTTATGAAATTTATGAATTACAATATATGTTTTACAAAAAGGAAGGCTTGTAATATTTTCGATATTGAAGCTTAGTGTGTTAGGAATGGTTTTACTTACTGAGTTGACGGCTCACCCCTCGTCATTGCTTTTTGCAGATTAAGTTCCTTTTAAGAGGTGTGCTTAGCTTTGGAGTTAGAGATTTCATTTCCTTTTTCTATTTGAATAAAAGAAGGAATAGACTCATATTTATTTTTAGTTTATTTCTGTTATGAACTTGTAATTTAGAGTTTTGAGACTTTTGTTATTTTTTATGTTTCGGGAGAGATTATTTAGTGTTAAGTGTATGAATTTTTGGATTTATTTAAACAAGAATTTGAGGTATTTCAGTTTGGTATTTATGAGTAAGGATTGCGATTTGTAGTAACCTCCTTCTTATTTGGGGTGTTACAATTGTGGTATCAGAGCACTAGGTTAGGATTATGTAGACTTTCTTTTAAGGTCTAATTGGATTATGGATATGAAAAGTGCTAAGAATAAGAGATGGACATAAATTTACAGGACTGAACAATTTATCTTAGGTGGTGTTCTTGTCAAAGATCTTAGAAGACTTCATAAGCAGCGAGTGGATGATAGACTTAGACGGACTAGAGTTGTCTACAGAGATACTCCTCTAGGACCTAGAGCTTCAAAGAAGAAATTCAATGAAGTTAACAAGGACTACGTGTTTATGGCAAGGGAGCTAACAAAAATAAGCTTGTAATACATCACCTATTTTAGACAAGACCTTAATTTAAGCCTTGCTATAGCAAAGGATGGGTTTCTTCATGCCTAGATAATCTACCTCATAAAAATCTTAAGGAAAATGGGATGGCTAGAGTCACGACTGAGGAAAGAAAAGTATAATTAGATCATTTCCCTATCCAGTTGAGTAAACCTATAAACTTTGTGGCTGTAGAAAGAAGGCACGAGACTCTGTAGACTTTATTGAGGTTAAGGGAGAGAATAGATCTTTATGGCGAGGAGTAATCAAAACTCCAGAATTTTCATCCAAACCTCGCGAGGATCCGAAAGCCTAGGTTTTGGAAAGAAATCATCCTCTTAGGAGGCGTCAGCGAGAGCAATTAAGCAGATAGAAAATGGTCATTTTACACTTCAAGTTTTACTAACACCCAATCGTCATTTTACACTTCAAGTTTTACTAACACCCAATCGTCATTTTACACTTCAAGTTTTACTAACACCCTTACTTTTATGTATTTAAACTTCTTGTCATTTAATTATGTGTGTTGTATTATAATGAAGTATTTTATGTATTTTAGGGGCATCATAGTCATTTCACAATGAACGAGAGATCAAACGGCAAAACGGACATCACTTTTGAACTCAGGATGGTCGAAAACCTTAGGAGGAGCATAAAAGGAAAAATAGCCTTTGTTCACATATGCAGTCTTGTCTATATTCTTTGTTACGTAGGCGAATCGATGGCGATGGCATTGGTGATGAGATGTCACGATCTTGTTAGACTAAAATTCTTATGCACTGTTGATCGATGACGTGGCAGCATATCAGTGGATCAAAAATCTCTCGTACGGTACATGCATTACACGGGATTATTTTCAGCCGCGTCCTTTGTTCAATGGGTCAAACTTATTGAACCACGTGGTCAAACCGTCTTTGTTGATAGCGTGGTGCAATCTGAAATATTTTTGATCCGATGACCATGATTTACTCAATGTATCTATAAAAAGGGAGCTCTCCCCCCTAATTTGATATCTCTGAATCCATTTTTGGACTCCATTTTCTGTAATTCCCTCTCCATCTTGTATTTTCTACGTATTTTAATAAATTTTCATTTTGCCCCTAGTTCAATTATGAGTAGCTAATTTTCTTTCAAGCTTGGGTTGAAGGTGAAGTCTCAACATGTGTCGTGGGCTTTATTTGGTAAATTTATTTTCTCTTCCCCTCTAGTTTTTGTGGATGATTTGACTTTTCGTCGACAAATAATACTAATCTTGTCTAGATACCGCCCTGATTTCACCGGCTCCCTAGTACAAGGTTATTATTATTTAGCACGATGAGCCCTTCGCACCATATTGATTAGAGTGTGGTTCATGGGGTGTGGATTTCCCCCTCATGATTTAATTGGCACTAATAAGGAATATTTAGCCCATGGTGCATGTTGATACGGATCCAGATACCTAAGTACGTCATTTCAATAGATTTCTCTTCAATTTATTCTCGCCATTTCAATTCCAATTTTAGGATAATCTAAGTCACTTTCACCACAAATCCAACCACCCGAATACAAAATTAATTCTACTTATAATTAAAATCTACCTCCTCGTGGGATCGACACTCGTCACCATTAATCTATTCTACAATAGATTCATGCACTTGCGAGTTCAATAAAATTTGCACAACAAGTTTTTGGCGCCGTTGCTGGGGAGGTAAGTTATTTTAATTCGTAAAATTAATTATTGTGAATAATTTCTTTGAATTATTTTCTTGTAATTTTTTTTATTAAAAAAAGAAAAAAAAGTGAATCTACATTTAGAGGGAAGAATTTCTTTTCTTTTTCTCTTCTTTAAAATTCAGTAATTTAATTTTCAATTTAATTTTCTTTGTAATTTTTTTTGTTTAGCTTATTAATTTATTTTTAGTTAATTTATTTCACGAATTTTTTCTAGTGTGTTTTTTAAGAAAGGTTTTAACAGCGTAATAAGGTTAGTACCGTAATTTCTCCTTCTCCTTTATTTTTATTTGTTTTGTTCCCATTTATTTTTTGTTCTTTGCATGCATGGTTGTAGGTCATTATTACCTAATCTTGAACCTATAGACCTTGAACTAGAAAAAACACTTCGCACACACAAGCACATTAAAAATAAATTTGAAATGGATTTGCAACAACAACAAGCACCACAGGAGAGGCCATTTAAGGACTACTTCAGTCCTTTAGATAATTTGAACACATCATGCATAAGATACCCAAATGTAGCTGCTAAGAGTTTTGAACTAAAACCTAGTGTGCTAAATTGTCTCCCCACATTTTATGGCCTAGAAAATGAGGACCCATATAATCATTTGAATGATTTTCATACTGTTTGTCAAACATTTAAATATGAGAATTTTTCAGATGATTATGTAAAACTTAGACTATTCCCATTTTCTTTAAAGGATAGAGCTCGTTCATGGTTAAATACTTTGCCTGCTAATAGCATTACATCATGGGAACAAATGGTAACTAAATTTTTGAATAAATATTTTCCAGTGTGTAAAACCAATGCTATTCGAAAATCTCGAAGTTTACCGAAAGAAAGGCGGCAGTTTTTGAAACATGGGAGCAATTCAATGGGTTACTCTTGAAGTGTCCACATCGTAGATGCGAAATGACACCAATGCCAATACTTTTTGGAAGGATTATTGCCGAATGTGCAAGAATGGCTAATGGCAACAAGTGGAGGAGAGCTAATGTCAAAAAGTGCATCAGAAATTTGGGAATTCTTCCAGCGACAAGCAGATAATTCCCAACAACGGAGTCGATCACTCAGGAATACTAGAAGAATTAAAGGAGTGAATGAAGTTCACATTGGCGAGTCAACTTCGGGAATCAAAGAAGTCAAGGAGATGGTTGAAAGTCTCTCTCGACAAATAGCATCGTTATCGACTGCTAAATCAATAGAATCACATGACCATGACTCATACTCAGAACAAGCCAATGACATAGGTGTAATGAGAAAACCATCAAATTACAACCCATACTCCAACACATATAATCCTGGATGGAGAGACCACCCCAATTTTTCATGGGCTCAAGGATTCCAACAAAATGGACCAGCAGCTCTAGCTCCACCAATGCAACAAATTCCTCAAGTTCCTCAAGCCTCTCAACCACCATTTAGACCATACAATCAAAACTAGAACTACTCTCAACCTAGACCATGGGAGGATGCATTCCAGAATTTCAAGAATGTTACTCACTCTACGATTGAGCAACAGAACCGCACCATTGATGGACTACGAAATGAGTTGAGAGCGGGCTTCAACTCACAAGCCCAATTAGTTTCAAGCCTCGAGAAGATGGTGGGACAACTTGCTTATTCAGTTCAGACCTTGGCAATGATTGTTGAGAAAGACAAGTTTTCAAGTCAACCAGTGCCTAATCCTAAAGGAGTACATGAAGCAAGTACCAGTTCACCACAGCAGCATGGAGAGGTCAAAGCAGTCATGACCTTGCGAAAAGGAAAAGAAGTCGACAACAAAGTGGAGATGCCGGTGACAAAAGAAAATCAAATTGTATCTGTGAATGTTGAGGACTCACCATCGGAAGAGAAAGAAGAAGCCAACCCACGAGAAATATGTCTCTAAAGCTCCATTTCCTCAGAGGTTAGCGAAAGGAAAGAAGGAAAACTCCACAGGTGAGATTCTTGAAATCTTCAAATATGTAAGTGTTAACATCCCTTTACTTGATGCTATAAAACAAGTTCCATATTATGCCAAGTTTCTTAAAGACCTTTGTACTAAAAATAGAAATATTCATGTTCAAAAGAAGGCATTTTTAACAGAAAACGTTAGTTCTATCCTCCAACATAAAATTATTCTAAAATGTAAAGATCCAGGCTCCCCTACTATCTCATGTAGTATAGGAAACCACACAATTGAGAATGTTTTGTTGGATTTAGGAGCTAGTGTAAATTTGTTGCCTTACTCTGTATTCGTGAAACTTGGACTGGGAGAATTACACCCAACTCCAGTGTTATTATAGCTTGCAGATCGGTCCACAAAAATACCTGGTGGTATTGTGGAGGACGTGCTTATCTAGGTAGACAAGTTTTATTTTCCTATTGATTTCATTGTAATTGACACTCAACCAATACAAGATTCAAAGAAGCACATCCCCATTATTCTAGGCCGACCTTTCTTGGCAACTGCGGATGCTCACATTCAATACAGGACTGGAAATATGCAGTTGTCCTTCGGCAACATGACTATGGAGCTGAACATCTTCAATATTGCCAAACAACTTAACAATGCAGATGATGGAATTATTGATGTGGATTTAATAGTAACATTAGTTGATAATACTTTTGTTTTAAACCTTAGTGATGATCCTTTACAAACATGTCTAACTCACTTTGGTTTTGATTTTGATATTGACAGATTGGTCGATGAAGTCAACGCTCTACTTGACTCAGCACCATCCATGGATACTAATAAATGGAAGTCAAGAGTTAAACAACTAGCACCATCAGAGAAGAAACTCATCCTATCATCAGAATCACCACCAAAACTCGAGCTCAAACCATTACCCAACACTTTGGAATATGCATTTTTGGGAGAAGAAAGCACTCTGCCGGTAATCATCTCATCATCCCTAAATGACGAACAAAAAGGTAAGTTGTTGGATGTTTTAAAAGAGCACAAAGGAGCATTAGGATGGACCATAGCGAACATAAAAGGTATAAACCCAGTAGACTGCATGCATTACATTCACCTTGATGAAAATGCTAAACCTACTAGGAAAATGCAACGTCGGTTAAATCCTAACAAGAAAGAAGTTGTTAGAACTGAAGTCCTTAAGCCATTAGATGCAGGTATCATTTACCCCATTTCTGATAGTTCATGGGTCAGTCCTGTACAAGTTGTCCCTAAAAGTCGAGTCGGTGCTGATAATGAATTGATACCCACTAGAGTAACTACAGGATGGCGTGTATGCATTGATTATAGAAAGTTGAATTCTGTCACACGTAAAGACCATTTTCCTTTACAATTTATCGATCAAATGCTTGATAGATTGGCAGGCCATGATTTTTATTGCTTTCTAGATGGATACTCAGGATATAATCAGATTCCTATAGCACCAAAAGATCAAGAGAAAACCACTTTCACTTACCCTTTTGGCACTTTTGCATATAGGAGGATGCCATTTGGATTATGTAATGCACCTACTACATTTCAACGATGCATGTTGAGCATTTTTTCTGATATGGTTGAACGATTCCTTGAAGTCTTTATGGATGATTTTTCTATCTTTGGTGACTCATTTGATCAATGTTTGCATCATCTAACACTAGTTTTGCAGAGATGTATCGAGAAGAACTTAGTCTTAAATTGGGAGAAGTGCCATTTTATGGTAAAATAAGGTATTGTTCTCGGTTACATCATTTCGAGTAAAGGTATTGAGGTTGACAAAGCCAAGGTGGATCTCATTTCTAATCTTCCTCCAAGCGATGAAAGTAAGATCTTTCCTTGGGCATGCTGGTTTCTATAGACGTTTCATTAAAGATTTTAGCAAAGTTTCTAGACCCTTATGCAATCTACTTGCTAAGGATGTACCTTTTATCTTTGATGATTCATATCTTATGACTTTTGAAAAATTAAAGCAATTGTTGACATCATCTTCATCATTTTTTGAACTTCATGTGTGATGCATCGATTATGTAGGAAGGCGATATTAGGACAAAGAGTTGATCGAATTCCCCATGTTATTTACTATGCTAGTATGACATTGAATGATGCACAGTTGAACTATTCAACTACTGAAAAAGAAATGCTAGCAGTAGTGTTTGCATTAGAAAAATTTTGATCTTATCTCATTAGTTGTAAAATAATTGTATTTATGGATCATGCTGCTCTTAAATATCTTTTCACAAAGAAAGATGCAAAAGCTAGATTAATTCATTGGGTGTTACTTTTGCAGGAATTCAACTTGGAATTTAAAGATAAGAAAGGCACAGAGAATGTTATAGCTGTCCATCTCTCTCGTCTCTATTTTAACACAATTATGGAATCATTACCATTGAATGAGTCATTCCCAAATGAGCAATTGATGAGTGTAGAAGTATTACCATGGTATGCTGATATCATTAATTATCTTGTTACAGGTCAACTTCCAGAGCATTGGACCAAGCAAGACAAGGCTAAATGTTTTGCAAAAATAAAGAATTTCTTTTGGGATGACCCGTATTTGTTCAAGTATTATGCAGATCAAATTGTTAGACGATGTGTCCCAGAAAGTGAAATTCAGAATATTATTTCATTATGTCATGAACAAGCTTGTGGAGGCCATTTCAGTGCTAAGAAAACAACTTCTAAAGTTTTACAATGTGGTTTCTATTGGCCAACTATATTTCGAGACGCTTATACTTTCTGTTCTTCATGTGATAGGTGTCAACGAATGGGGAGCATTACACGAAGGAACATGATGCCACTAAATCCAATTTTAGTGGTTGAGATTTTTGACGTATGGGGTATCGGCTTCATGGGACCATTTCGCCCCTCTTTTGGCCATCAATACATATTGGTTGCTGTTGACTACGTATCAAAATGGGTAGAAGCAATTCCATGTAGAACCAATGATCACAAGATGGTGATAGGATTTTTGAAAAGCAACATTGTTTCACGCTTTGGATTCCTTCGAGGGATAATCAGTGATGGTGGTGCGCACTTTTGTAACAAAGCATTCAAAGCTCTTTTGACGAAGTATTCCATCACTCACAAAGTGGTGACCCCATATCATCGGCAAACCAGTGGCCAAGTTGAGATCTCCAATCGAGAAATAAAGCACATATTAGAAAAGACGGTGAAGCCAGACAGAAAAGATTGGTCATTACGACTTGATGATGCATTATGGGCATATAGAACGGCTTTCAAGACCCTGATTGGGATGTCACCCTACAGGCTAGTGTATGGAAAAGCTTGCCACTTACCTGTAGAGCTTGAGCATCGTGCATACTGGGCCATCAAGAAATTCAACTTTGACATGCAGCAAGCCAGCTCAGAAAGAAGATTACAGCTGGCAGAACTTGAAGAAATTCACAATGATGCATACGAAAATACCAAGATTTACAAGCAGCGAATGAAAGTCTTTCATGAAAAGGAAATTATGAGAAAATCTTTCACTCCAGGTCAGAAAGTGCTTTTATTAAATTCTCGCTTGCACTTATTCCCAGGTAAGTTACGCTCTCGATGGTCTAGCACCTTTATTGTTCACACTGTTTTTCCACATGGGGCAATTGAAATTAAGGACCCAAAGAACGGTGTCACGTTTAAAGTTAATGGTCAAAGATTAAAGCCACATCTAGAGTACCAACCACATGGAGAGGATACCGAAATAAATTTGAGTGACCCACCAGATTTGAATTGAGATTTTTCTTTCTTTTCGGTGATTTGAATTTTTTCTTTCTTTTTACTATTTTTTTGCTAATTGAAATTATTTTTGCATAAGTGTATTTGTTTAACCATTAAGTTTTCTCTTATCATTGTTAATCATGAGTGCCATAGCTAAACAAATCCTCCTGGACATTCTTAGACCACTTCAACGTGTAAAATCTCATCTCAAAAGGTAGATTCGATTTTGTAAAACACATCATATTTGGGTTCTACAACCACCAGAGTTAGTATCCCATGTTGAGGATTTAGAAAGCCAACTCAGAGACATTGAGGGAGGTGTCTACAACATCCCGTTAGAGCTTGAGGTAAATTCAATAAGAGGACAATTGTAATTTTCTTTGTGTGTTTTAGTTTGTTTTTCTGTTTGTGTGCTTTAGTTAGTTATCCCGGTAAAGTGGCGGATAACGGTACTCCGTGACAATCAATTCGGTTACTTCAGTTTCCCATAATAACTGATCTTCTGAGGTGAAGGTATGGACAGAAACGAGATTCTAACAAAGCTTCACAATCGATTCCCTTCACTTCCTCAGAATGCCCTCCTTACAATCCATAAACCTCGGTTCGAACGCATGCGATTGCTCATGAGGAATAATATATCTGTTGACATCCGCTGGTTAATCGAGGCTAAAGTATGATTGGCAGGTGAGTTGCCTCCTAAATTTATGGTATACATGCCTGGTTGTGGTAAAGGAAATTATGCAAGAAAACGACGAGCTCGAAGACTTTATGTTGCTTGTCATAAGTGTGCCAGAATGAGATGCGATAAAAAACCATGTTCTTTAAGAATGGTGTCTGATAACAAAGAAGATAAGATTCAATTCATTAGGGATGGCTTGAATAAGGAGTCATTGGATGATATCCTTTTGTCTCTTGAAACGCATCCCAATAGATATGTACAAGGAGCGATTCTCTAGTTATGGCCATTATTCCAGAAAGAGCATGCACAATATAGTCTCAGGAATTTGACTATAAACGATCATGTTTGCCAGTTTATAAGAAAACTAGATGGGAAGCCTATCCTCGACCCATAGAGGGCGTTTAAGCCGTTTCTGGACGTAAAACTAGATGAAGATATTATCCACAGTCGTAACTACTTATAAATATCATTTTACTTCACTGTTGTTTTATTAATTGTTGTTTTATCATTTGCATTATTGTCTTTAATAACTTTATTTTGTCATTTTTTTCCTTTTTACTGTTTGTTTTTTAACTCTTGAGCCATGTGCTTTACGCGTTAATTGACAATGACATGTTATCTCATACATAGCTGTGACCCACTGTCACCAAGATTCTTAAATATGACTTTTTGTTAAGCACTCACAAATTATTTTTGAGAAGTATCCCAATGGCAGCTACTCCCAATAAACAATTCAAGAACATTTGTGTGCTTTTCGGATTTAACTATGGCAAACATAAAGAGTTTGTTGAGGGAGCCATAGATCTTGGTCGAAGTATAGCAGAGAGAAAATTACACTTGTTGTATGGAGGAGATAACCGAGGGTTATCAAAATTGGTCTCAGAAGCTGCTTTTGTCAGAGGAAGCCAAGTGTTAGGCATCATTCCAAGAGCCCTAAAACCTTTGGGCAGTTTGTCTGAGTCATCGACTGGAAAAGAGTTAGTCGTCTCAGGTATGTAAGAAAGAATAACTGAAATGCTTTATCATGCTGATGCTTTTATTTTCTTACTAGGAGATCTTGCAACTCTAAAGGCACTTATCACATTGGCATCTTGGGCCCATCTGCACATTCATAAAAATCCCATCATTTTGTTAAATGTCAATAACTTTTATGATGGCTTCATCGCATTTCTTAACCATGCAATAAAAAACTATTTCATTCCTTCCACAGCAAAAAAACTTTTTATTTGTTCTCACACTGCTAATGAGCTACTTGATATGTTACAAGCCTATAGACCAGAGCCAGACCCCTGGACCTTTGTGTTGGAGCATCCAAATAATGATGGTAACAATCGCCGCAGTAAGAAGTACAAATTAGATTTAACTCTCCGCTTGTAAATATTTTATTCTGTGTTGCACCACCCAGGTGATGTCTTCTAAACTCTACTTCTTTCCTTTAAAACATTGAGGACAATGTTTCGTTCTGGTTGGGGGGAGGGAATAGTCGACAATTGTGGAATCTTGGTTAAGTTTTTACTAATTTTTTGTTGTAGAGACTAACCGTGGCTAACTTTTTGTGTTGAAGATGGCTGAATATGGAGTGTAGTTACTCTAAAAACGCATCTTCTTCGTTTAAAAAAAAAATTCCAGACATTTTCTTTTTCTTTATTAAGCTTTGACAATTATTTTTTTTTCTAACTTCTTTCTAATTTCTCCTTTATAAATATACACTTTCAAATTTTTTTGAGTTAAAGATGGCTGAATATGGAGTGTAGTGACTCTAGAAACGCATCTTCTTAGTAAAAAAAAAAATCATTTTCTTTTTCTATCATTTTAAGTGTAACTTTTCTAATTAGTTTTTTTGCATCATTTTTCACATTTCTGCATGCATATTTTCTTTTTATGTTTAGAATAGGTTGGGGGGTAGAATGTTGTTTGAACAAAAAAAATAATTGTGTAATTTGTTTTAACATTGGATGACATGGTGAATTTCAAATTTTAGTATTTGTATTATCTTTGGTCTTAAGTGATGTTACGCCATGTTTGCTACTCTACATGTTGATGTCAGAGACAAATATGAGTTGCTTGAAGGAATGCACATGTCAAAATAAGTACCAAGTGAGTTTTTAAGCCTATCATTTTTCTTGGAGAGTAACCTTTTTGCCCATTCTTCATACAGCTTAGCAGTTTATTATTTTATATACGATCTCTAGATTTCTTTTGGGTCAACCCTCTAAAAAAAAATTACTTCAAAAACAAAAAAAAATGTGTGTTGCTACATCTTGAGGTCCATCTAACTAGTAAATATGGAAGATTATTTAGAGCCCTAAAAGACGATGGAAAGACCATCTTTGACCCGTTTGAGCCTTTATAACCATCCTTTTTGTGAAAAATCCATAGTTAACCCTTTTAAACCTTTAAAAAAAAAAATTTTCTTTGTTAACTTATCATCTTGACCTACTCCGATTTGGAGTATTACCCGATATCTTACAAGTTCCATCACCTATTTATATTTGAGAAAAATGTAAATAATTATTTTTTTCTGTGAAGTTGTTCCAAACAAAAGAAAAAAAAAATTGTTGTTTAAAAAAAAAAATAATAGGTGAAATCCACCTTGTAATTTCCAAAAGATCTCTACTTTTTCTCAAACATATATTTTGTTTTTTTTTCCTATTTTTCTTCCTTTGTTAGCCATGTCCTTAGCCTACGTTACGTCTTAATAAAAGTCCTTCTTGATTTTAGGGAGCTATAGTATGAAGTAGAAGCTAGTTATATGGGCTAAAAAGATGTAGTGGTGCAATAAAAAAAAAGAAAAGAAAAAAAATTAATAAATTGGGTTGACTAGCATTTTGTTTGACTTGAGATCGTATTATTTCTAAGCTGAGGGCATATTTCTTTCATCTTGGTGAGAGCGTGTGATATTACTTCTTTATTATTTTTTCTCAATTACCATTTATTGGAGTGACTATTTTTATTGGGTTTAATTTCTTTGTGAGAGTGTCACTACTACAGGTGAGATTTTGGGGTTTGACATGTCATTCTTGAAAGTAGCTGTGACAAAGTCTACTAGGCTGATTCATGTGAATGGTTGATGTGGGTGTGATGTTTCTGTAGACTGGAGATAATGCTTATACTTTTATTTGATTGCTATCATTAGTTTGATTGAATAAACATGAGTGTTTTAAAAAAAAAATTGGATTTGAATTTTGTTTTCGCTTTATTTGCTAGGGACTAGCAATAAGCTGGTTGGGGGTTGTATTGAGTGTTAGAAAGTGTATATTTATAAAGGAGAAAATCATCATTTTGTATTTCAAATCTTACTAACATCCTTACTTTTATGTATTTAAGCTTCTTATGATTTAATTGTGTGTGTTTTATTTTCATTAAGTATTTTATATATTTTAGGGCCATCATGGTCATTTCACAATGAACGAGAGATCAGACAGTAAAACAGACATCACTTTTGAACTCAGGACAGTCGAAAACCTTAGGAGGAGCATAAAAGGAAAAATGGCATTGTTCACATGTATAGTACTATTCACATGTACGGTACTGTCCATGTTACTGTTCACTAATACGGATCAATGACGTGGCATTGACCGATGATGTGGCATTGACTGATGAGGTGTCACGATCTTGTTGGACTAAAATTCTTATGTACTGTTGATCGGTGACGTGACAACATGTTAGTGGACTAAAAATCGCGCATATGGTACATGCATATGCACAAGATTATTTTCAACCAAACCGCGTCACTGTTCAAACCGTGTCACTATTCAAACTGCATGGTCAAACCGTGTTACTATTCAAACCATGTGGTCAAACTGCGTACTGTTGACTGATGACGTGGAGCAATCCTAAGAGTCCAAAATGTTTTTAATCCGATGCCCATGATTTACTCATTGTATCTATAAAAAGGGGGCTCTCCCCCCCCTAATTTGGCATCTCTGAATTTATTTTTTAGCTCCATTTTATGTAATTCCTTCTCCATCTGGTATTTTCTATGTATTTTAATAAATTTCCATTTTACCCCTAGTTCAATTATGAGGAGCTAATTTTCTTTCAAGCTTGGGTTGGAGGTGAAGTCTCAACACGTGCCATGGGCTTTATTTGGTAAATTTATTTTCTCTTCCCCTCTAATTTTTGTCGACAAATAATAATAATCTTGTCTAGATACCGTCTTGGTTTCACCGGCTCCCTAGTACAAGTTTATTATTATTTGATATTAAGTGTGGTTATTCGTGATTTGATTGGCATTAATAAGGAATATTTAATATTTAATTCTAAAAGAAGTAATAACATAAGCGATGATGCAATGACTAAGTAATAATGACATAAGCAATGACATAAGTGATGATGTAAGAGAAGTTTGTAGAGATAGATGAGAAATCTAGAATTTAGTAATGAAGGATAATCTCAACCATTGATCAAGAGTTATGGTGACAAAATCCTAGTCATCCATTAGCTTTAAGAAATCCTATAAATACCCCCTAACCCCTTTCATTTTTTATCCAAACCTAGGAATTAAAACATTTGTTTAGAAGAGAATCAAAGCGATTGGGGTTGGAGGTGATTGAGGCTTTTAGAGGCTTAGAGGTGTGTTAGTGAAAATCCTTTTATCGAGGTAAGTAAATTCATTCCTAATGTACTGGATATGTATAACTATTTTGATATTATTATAAGTGGTTTTGTACTACTTAGAAGATTAAATGATTTTCATAACAAAATCAGTTTATGAAAATGTTTTCAAATATAAATTCTTTTAACAAAATATTTTATAAATGCTTTTCAATATGTAAATTATTTTATGACACGACTACCTTTTATAATTTTGACTATGAAATATTTTACAAGCCTAAATTGTTACTATGGACTTTCATGAATCTGATACGAATGTTTTTTTCCTATGTATGATTTCAATTATTTATGATTGTATAGGGGCCACCTCTTGAGATTATATGGGGGCCACCTCTTGAGGGACAAAGCGCCGCAAAGTGCCACATATAAGTCATTGCATGTCAAAAACTAATTTGAATGTTTTGGCTCATTGTCCATAGTTATTCGGATTCTGATCGTATTATACGATATATATTACGGACCGATCTTGAGTTTACATTATGAGTGTGCACGATATTCGATTCTGTTCGGTCGGACTATAGGTGTGATATGAGCTAACTGTTTATTTTCTGTGTATGCGTTATACGATTTGCTTTTATAATTGATTATGCTTTTGATATTCTGAGTTACCGTGAATTTATGTCATCTTATTGAAATTTTTTGTTTTATGAAATTTATAAATTATGATATATGTTTTACAAAAAGGAAGGCTTGTAATATTTTCGGTACTGAAGCTTAGTATGTTAGGAATGGTTTTACTCACCGAGTTGACGGCTCACCCCTCATCATTACTTTTTACAGATTAGTTTCCTTTAGAGAGATGTGCTTAGCTTTGGAGTTAGAGATTCCGTTTCCTTTTGCTATTTGAATAAAAAGAGGAATAAACTCATGTTTCTTTTTAGTTTATTTCTGTTATGAACTTGTAATTTAGAGTTTTAAGACTTTTGTTATTTTTATGTTTCGGGAGAGATTATTTAGTGTTAAGTGTATGAATTTGTGGATTTATATGAACAAGAATTTGAGGTATTTCAGTTTGGTATTTATGAGTAAGGATTACGATTTGTAGTAACCTCCTTCTTCACGTGCTCTGCACGTGTTAGATTTGGGGTGTTACATAAGTGGATCATTGCTAAAAAATAACTAGATAGTTGTTTCAAAGAAAAAATGCTTTAAAATATTGAGGGATGACCACCAACTAGGAAGTGGATGACAGCTAACTTTGATTTCTCAAATTTTTAGATTTTATAATTTAACCCAAAACTATCTAACATTACATATTGGCCCAAAATGTTATAAAATCTATCAAATAGGCAATTTTCGATAATTTTAAACAATACTTATATGATTTCAAAGTTTCCAAAATTTTCCAATTACTTAATATATTTGAAAACAACCATTTTGATAAAAAAAATTTATTATTTTACTTCATTGCGTATATTTAAAAAATAAAAGAGGGTGATTTATGATAGTGATACAGTTAGTTGGGTTTGTTATCTCCTCTTCTTAACTTTAAGGTAGAGGGTTCGAGTCTCTCAAGTGGTTGCAAGAGTGATTTCTTATGCTAGGCAATTGGTTGTATTAATTTTATATAAGTTTTTAATAGCTCCACTAAAAAAATAATAGTCCAAAGGTTCTATTTGAGAAAACAATCAAAACGTTATTGGTCAGGTTTAAAATTCAATAATTCTAGAGTTGAACTATTGGCACCCTTCAAAAAATCTTGTTAAAACCCCTTCTCAATATATATTTTATTTAATGTCAAAAAATATCCTTTCTTAAAATAACTAAATTTTTCAAGCGTTCTCTCTACAAAACTCAAAAGCACTATCTTCAGAAAATAGAAATAATGAATATGAAAAAAAAGGAAACACATATTTATATTTTATGTTTGTGCAAAATCAATTGTATAGATAAAAAGTTAAAAAAAAAGAGAGAGAGAGAAGTAAATGTGATTCAATTAGTTTTGAATCACAAGGGAAGTAGGACTAAGCTTTATTGGTTTATTGTATGAGCGTTTAATCACTTGGTGGAATTTTCAAAATATAGCAAGATTTTATCTTTAAGTTTTAGTAATACATGCAAATTTAAAAAATAAAAAATAAAAATAGAAAGAGAGAACAAATTAAGTAGAGTTAATTTCATTTATAGTCGTCTCACTCTAATTTTAGCTTTTGAAATGTGCAAGCCCAGGGAGACCAATAAACTTGTGCATGTTTCGTGTGTTTTCAAATTGAGTAATGATATTTGACTCGTCAAATTATCACACCAGCCACTACTTTTCAGTTTATCTTATTATTTTTCAGAATTATCCTTATTAAAAATTGTTTTTTATTTTATTTTATTCTTTCTTCTATCCTTTCTAGCACAACTACCACCTCCACCACCTATCTTCGTTAACAACAAGTTTATCACCACTACGACTACCTATCTTCTTCACCATCGACCATCCACCTTCACCAACATATGATAAATTTTAATGTTGGGCTGTTGTTAAATTTTATGAAGAAACAATGAATTTTGTTATTATTTACGATATTGGTTTTGATTTTGTGTGATAATCTAACATTCTATTTAATCACAATTTAGTATTCAATTAGAAGTTAAGATTCGATTCAAATTTGAATCAATTTAAAAAATGAGGAAGACATAAGAGAGGACCCATTGGCAACATGCCATAGAAGAAAAAATATTTTTTTTTATTTTTTAATAAGGGTAATTTTGAAATAAATAATATTAACTAAAAAGTGCAAGCAGGTAAGATAAAATGTGGCAGTCAAATTTCGGCCTTGTTTGTGATTGAGGTAAAAAATCAATAAGCTGCATGTTTCATAATCTGTGATAAAAATAGTGTTTCGTAAATTTTGTAAAAGCTGCTTATTTTATAATTTTCTCTGTTTTGACAGTATCTTTTAAAATAGGTAGGGGATGCTTTTTATAAGTAGCTTATTAAATAAGCTATCACATCCTTTTAAAGTTTCTATTATAACCTTAATTAATATTTTAACAAAAATAATTATGTCATATTTTTCCACACACTCTAATAAATAAGCCATTAGATTACATATTACCACCACAATCAAATTACCACCACAACTAATATATATTCTCTCCAATATCAAAGTTTTGATCTAGTAAGTTCATGTTTGTTTATATTATACTTGTATTTTCTAATATAAGATTAAAAAAGACTTGCATATAATTATGTAATTTTTAAATTATGAATAATTTCACACGAAAATTAACCATAACTTTAAAATCAATTTCATAACCATGGCGTTTAACATTCAATCTATTTATATTTTTTCTATAGTCATGGTGCTTATTGCAACAACTTTAATGTGAAAGTAATGCATATTACTTTTTTATTTTATCTAGATTATATATTATTACAAATATTTATCATATTTTTTGTAACAAATTATTAAGTTCTTTTCACTTAACATAATTTTACGTGTTTTAGAAAGAAAAGGATGCGTCTAAACACTATTAAACATACTTCAAAAAATAAAAGGTAATTTAAACTTATGTCTATTTTAGTCACTATATAATAAAATAACACGTGTTAAGTCCATTATTTATAGAGTTGGCATCTTATGGGAAGTCTAGTTAAATTAGAATTTTATTTATTGCATATCTTGTAATAGGGATTAATTTATAATTCCCTAATTTACTGATATTCCAATTTATTAGGAATATTTGTTTCTTAATTTAGTTAGATATCTAATTTAACAAGTCAATTATTGATGCGATTCTATAATTGGCACATGAGATTTATTTAGAGCAAGAAGTTGATTAAAAAATGAAGTTTATTAAATGTTCTATATATTTCTTGGGAGACAAGTAAGGCAAGAAATCATATTTATTTTTATTTAGATTTGTAGGAATTATAAGAGTAAAGAAACTCTTATTTGGAAATAATCTAAGTCTTTTAAGACTTGCTATTTTTGTGAAACCCTAATGCCTATACAAAGAGATGCATTTCACAATTGAAGGTAACACAGAGCATAAAGTAGAGAAGCAAAATTCAGCCTTCTCTATAGAGAATTTGGATTTGGCGCATAATGTTGTGTTGATTTGTTTCTTATCTTCTTTTCATCTCTGTGGGGAGTATATGTGGATCTTGGATCACTAGACAATGAAGAATTGAAAAATTATTATTGATCACTTTGCAAAGTGCCCTGAGGATCGTGCATCAAGAGGGGTAGCAATTATTCAAGAGAAGCTGATTCAGTCTAAGGTTGAGTAAAATGTATAATGATAAACTTAATCGTGAACAATAACAGTGAACAATATTTCCAGAAATTAATTAAGTTGTTAATTTTAGGTTTTTAATTACTTATATCTATTTTCAATAGATCTAAATTCCTTTCAATTGGCATCAGAGGGGGACACTAACTATTTATTTGGTGAGAATCTTGGAACCTAGATCTATTTTGTAGGTATGAGTTTGCAAAGAGAGAGAGAGGCTCTTTGGCATGTCCACCTGTACCAGATAGGACGAATTATTCTTATTGGCTGCAAAGGATGGAAATTTATTTGACAGCTATTGATGAAAGAGTTTGGCAATGTGTACTTACTGGATATGTTGTACCTACTAGAATTGATGAACATGGTGTAGAATCTCTAAAGCCAATTAGAGAATGGACTAATGATGAACTCGATGCATCTAGATATAATGCAAAATGACTTAATGCTATCATCAATGGAGTTGATGTGTTTCAATGCCAACTAATTTCTACATACAAGACTTCTAAAGTTGCTTGGGATATACTCTAAAACACCTTTAAAGGTGACAATACAGCTTCTAAATTTCAAAAACTTACATTTGATTTTGAGAACTTGAAAATGCATGAGCATCAAACCATATCTAAATTTAATTCTAGAATTCTTACTATGGTTAATGATTATCTTACTTTTGGAAAGCCTATTTCTGAGGAAGAAATTTGTAGAAAAATCTTAAGATCTGCCCATCCTAGATATCATCTTAAAATTTTGGCCATTGAAGAATATGATGATATGTCTACCATGACTAGGGATTCACTTATAGGAAAATTGATGGTTTATGAGACTAACTACTTTAATTTGAATCCCAAGAAAGAAAATAGTATTGCTTTCTAGGCTGAAACACAGGTTCTCGCCACCAAACCAAGTGAGGGTGATGATCCATATATGTACGTGGATAATTCACTTGCACTCATTGCAAAAATTTTTAAGAAGATGTTGAAAAAGAAGAACTTTAACAAACCAAAGAAGACTTTTACATCAGTGGCTCAAATGGTTCAAAAAGGTTCTTTTAACTCTAATTTTAAATTGTTTGATTTTAACAAACTTAAGGGCATTCCATTCAGAGAATGTGGAGGCATAGGACACATACAAGCACAATGTGCTAACACGTTTATGAAAAATAAAGCATTGCAATCCACCTGAAGTGATGATGATTCTAATGATTGAAATAATTGTTGGGAAAATATGCTCTTTAAAAGCATATGTGTTTATTTAATTGTAATAAACAATTTTTCTGATTAATAAAATAAATGAGATATTTTATTCAAATATCTTAATTGCATTAATATTTGTATTAAAGTCCATTTAATCATATTATATGTATTTATGTGATCACCATGTGGATTCACAGAAGACATAAATACAAGTTATCTTATGATTAAATAAATTTAGTTCGCAGTTGATAAATAAAGTTGGGCACTTTATTTAGGTATAGACTGTAATAAATTCATTGAATGATTTGTCTTAATCATGTATGAATTTATTGATGTAGTACGACTACATTGAACATGATCACACTTGAGATTTAATTAACTTTGTAATAACTGTCAAACTTATTAAATCTCATAGGCATTGATTTTACTGTAATCTTAATCTTGAGTTAATTATGATTTCATGATTGTAATTGTTATTCCATTTGAGTTACCAATGGGCACGACATGGATTAGCAATATAGAATTTGTACAACACATCTCTTAATGGGTTTTCGGCACTTGATCATAGAATTCTCTGGCCAGAGTGTGTCAACATATTTAGTATGTTGAAAATGATCATTAGAGAAAACCAGTAAGTATCAAGGAACAAGATGTAATTAAATTGATTGGATAGTTGAGATATCGATTTAATTAATGATGTGGTACAAAGGATTGTGCAGTAAAGAAATCAATGTGGCTTGGGACGAATTATTATTCGAGCATACAATTATGGAGGTCAATTCCAATCTTTTAGTGGAGTAGATTTGGAATTAAATAATTAGGCTAGTTTAATTACAGGCCTAATTGTTATAGCCACTATTGTATGTTCCCAAATGATCCCCGGGTTAGCTCATTTAATTGACTGCACCACTACTGGACTAATAAGTAAGATAACTAGCTATTTGGGTCAAAAGCCTAAATATATCTTTTAGTGGGAGGCTCCATTTAATTAGCTTGTGTGTAAGGGGCCTTATGTTATTTTACAAGGTGGGTCCCCTATAGAAAAAGCAAGTAACGTGAGTTTTGTTTTTTGATTATTTGGAGCCTAGGGTTTTCACTAAAGGGAGATATAAAAGGCTTATTTTCTCTAAAGAAAAAGAGAGAAGCCACTTTATACAGATCAGAGAAAAAGATTTTTCTCTCCATTGTTGAGAGAAAAATTTTCTCGTGCTAGTTGCTTTGGTAGTGATAAAGGCGCCCACACGTCAAGTGCAGATCGAACCTGAGTCATAACCTGGAAGATCATTGGTGATAGTTCGTGATCTAACAAGCGTGGTGGTGACGGATCGTGATCTAACAGGAGTGGTGGTGGCGGATCGTGATCTAGGAGCCTAAATCACTTCAACGGAAAATGCCAAATCGAATTTTCAAGGTACGATTTCTAGATTACAAATTCCTATATATTATATGAGAGCGGTCCTTATAAGGTTTCATAAAAATTTAAAAACCTGATTTTTCCCCAACAATTGGTATCAGAGCCATCTCATATTAATATATAAGAATTTCGTATGAAATTAATCTTGAAATTTATGTAGTAGAGTGGCACAATTTATTCAGATATATATTATTTGTTTAATATATGAATAAAACATGTTATGGTTTGTCTTAATTCATGGTTAGATTTAGCGATGTATTTTTTCTTTGGATCTGTAACAAGAGGGGTGGCTTTTCATCACTAAGTTTCCCTCTTGATTTATTTTACTGTTATAGAAATTTTGTAAGCCAAAATTGGCCTAGGAAATTTGTAAATCAATCACGGATGGCAGATCAAAGCGACGGAGGCCAAAAATTTCAACACCAACCATAAACGCACGTTGCGATGCGACCAGCAATAGCCAATGGCCTTGTACTTGTATGATGTAACGGATAGTGGCGTCATGAGTTCCGTCATTTGGTGGCTTTCCGGCGTGGCGGTGATGGTCAAATCGGCGTCGGAGATGCGTGAACAGTGGCTGCCCTTTTTGGAGATGGCGGCTGGGGAAGGGAGAAAGAAAAATATGGATTTAGGGTTTCATGGTTTTTATCATGGAGGTCCCTATGGTTCCATAATTTTTCATTTGGGCAGAAAAAATTTTAATTTTTTGCGTTTAACTCCAAAAACAGTTTTGGGTTTAATGAATACTAGTTTTAGGCCCAATTTCAATTGGACTTAATGGATTAAAATGCATAGATAAAATTGAATGCATCAAATTTATTTTTGGTCCAAAAGTTTTATTTTAATAAAATTTTTTTTTATTATTTATTTCCTTTCAAAATTAAAATTGGACTAATTATAAATTTAAAAGCCTAATTTCCCATAGTCCATTAACAAAGACAAGCTTATGGAAGATGGACATTGACAAGAAGTGTTGAGTGTTAGAAAATGTATATTTATAAAGGAGAAAATCGTCATTTTACACTACAAGTTTTACTAACACCTTTACTTTTATGAATTTAACCTTCTTTTGATTTAATTCCGTGTGTTTTATTTTAATTAAGTATTTTATGTATTTTAGGGGCATTATAGTCATTTCACAATAAAGGAGAGATCAGACGGCAAAACGGACATCACTTTTGAACTCAGGACGGTCGAAAACCTTAGGAGGAGCATAAAAGGAAAAATAGCACTATTCACGTGTATCAGTATCTTTATCGCATTTTCACATGACGATGGCGTGGCATTGACCGATGATGTGGCATTGATGGTGTCACGCGATCCTTGGGCTAAAATTCTTATGTCTTGTTGATGGTGGCGTGGCGGTATCGATTGAACGAAAAAATCTCGCGTCTGATTCACGGGATTATTGTCAACCAAACCGCATTCTTTGTTCATCCAGGTCAAACCGTATTCGTTTCATCCAGCGTCTTGTTGATGGCGTGGCGCGATCTGGCGTCCAAACTGTTTTTAATCCGATGGCCATGATTTACTCCATGTATCTATAAAAAGGGGGCCTCTCCCCCCTAATTTGATATCTCTGAATCCATTTTTGGGATCCATTTTCTGTAATTCCTTCTCCATCTTGTACTTTCTACGTATTTTAATAAATTCCTATTTTGCCCCTAGTTCAATTATGAGTGGCTAATTTTCTTTCAAGTTTGGGTTGAAGGTGAAGTCTCAACATGTGTCATGGGCTTTATTTGGTAAATTTACTTTCTCTTCCCCTCTAATTTTTGTGGATGTTTTGACTTCTCGTCGACAAATAATACTAATCTTGTCTAGTACCGCCTTGGTTTCACCGGCCCTCTAGTACAAGGTTATTATTATTTGGCACGATAAGCCCGTATTGATTAGGCGTGGTTCATGGTGTGGATTCCTCATGATTTAATTGGCATTAATAAGGAATATTTAGCCCATGATGCATGTTGATACGGATCAGATAAACGTCATTTCAATACATTTCTCTTCAATTTATTCTTTGAATTCCAATTTTAGAATTTATTCTCGCCATTTCAATTCCAATTTTAGGATAATTCAAATCACTTCCACAATAAATCCAACCACCCATTTACAAAATTAATTCTACACATAATTAAAATCCACCTCCTCGTGGGATCGACACTCGTCACTATTGATCTATACTACAATAGATTCGTGCGCTTGCGAGTACATTAAAATTTGCACAACAAGTTTTTGGCGCCGTTGCCGGGGAGGTAAGTAATTTTAATTCATAGAATTAATTTTTGTGAATAATTTCTTTTATTTGTTTTCTTGTATTTTTTTTTAATTATTAAGAAAAAAAAGTGAATCTACATATAAAGGTTAGTATTTCATTTCTTTGTCTCTTCTTTAAAATTCTGTAATTTATTTTTCAATTTATTTTTTCTTTGTAATTTTTGTTTATTTTATTAATTTAATTTTTAGTTAATTTATTTCACGTATTTGTTTTTGTATTTTTATAGAAAGGTTGTAATAGTGTAATAAGGTTAGTATCGTAATTTCTCCCTCTTCTTTATTTTTATTTGTTTTGTTCCCATCTTTATTTTTATTTTATTTGTTTTGCATGGTCGTAGGTCATTATTACCTAATCTTGAACCTATAGACCTTGAATTAGAAAAAACACTTCGCACACACAAGCACATTAAAAATAAAATGGATTTACAAGCACCACAGGAGAGGCCATTTAAGGACTATTTCAGTCCCTTAGCTAATTTGAGCACATCATGCATAAGATACCCAAATGTAGCTGCTAGGAGTTTTGAGTTAAAACCTAGTGTGCTAAATTGTCTCCCTACATTCTATGGCTTAGAAAATGAGGATCCATACAATTATCTGAATGATTTTCATGCTATTTTTCAAACTTTTAAATACGAGAATTTTTCAGACGACGATGTTAAACTTAGACTATTCCCATTTTCTTTAAAGGATAGAGCTCGTTCATGGCTTAATACATTGCCTGCCAATAGCATTTCATCATGGGAACAAATGGTAACGAAATTTTTGAATAAATATTTTCCAGTGCATAAAACCAATGCTATTCGCAGGAAAATCTCGGAGTTTACCCAAAGAGAGGACGAGCAGTTTTTCGAAACATGGGAGCGATTCAATGGGCTACTCTTGAAGTGTCCACATCATGGGTATGAGAAATGGCACCAATGCCAATACTTTTTGGAAGGATTATTACCGAATGTGCAAGAATGACTAATGGCAACAAGTGGAGGAGAGCTAATGTCAAAAAGTGCATAAGAGATTTGGGAATTCTTCCAGCGACAAGCGGATAATTCCCAACAATGGAGTCGATCACTCAGGAATATTAGAAAAATTAAGGGAGTAAATGAGGTTCACATTGGCGAGTCAAGTTCGGAAATCAAAGAAGTTAAAGCGATAATTGAAGGTCTCTCTCGACAAATAGCATCGTTATCGACTGCTAAATCAACAGAACCACATGACCATGACTCATCAAGCCAATGCCAGGTGTAATGAGAAACCATCGAATTACAACCCATACTCAACACATATAACCACGGATGGAGAGATTTTTCATGGTCTCAAGGATTCCAAGAATGGACCACTCCACCAATGCAACAAATTCCTCAAAATCCTCAAGCCTCTCAGCCCCAATTTAAACCATTCAATCAGAACCAGAACTACTCTCAACCCAGACCATGGGAGGATTCATTCCAGAATTTCAAGAATGTTACTCATTCTACCATTGAGCAACAGAATCGCACCATTGATGGACTACGAAATGAGTTGAGAGCAGGCTTTAATTCTCAGGCTCAATCAGTTTCAAGCCTCGAGAAGATGGTGGGACAACTTGCTTGATTCGGACAGAATGAAAGTTTTCAAGTCAACCGGCTAATCTAAAGGAGTACATGAAGCGAGTACTAGTTCACCACAGCAGCATGGAGAGGTCAAAGCAGTCATGACCTTACGAAAAGGAAAATAAGTCGACAACAAAGTGGAGATGCCAGTGACAAAAGAAAATCAAATTGTACCTGTGAATGTTGAGGACTCATCACCGGAGGAGAAAGAAGAAACCAACCCACGAGAATACATTCCGAAAGCTCCATTTCCTCAGAGGTTAGCGAAAGGAAAAAAGGGAAAATCGACAGGTGAGATTCTCGAAATCTTCAAACAAGTAAGTGTTAACATCCCTTTACCTGATGCTATTAAACAAGTTCCATCTTATGCCAAGTTTCTTAAAGACCTTTGTACTAAAAAGAGAAATATGCACGTTCAAAAGAAGGCATTTTTAACAGAAAACGTTAGTTCTATACTCCAACATAAAATTCCTTTAAAATGCAAAGACCCAGGCTCCCCCACTATCTCATGTAGCATAGGGAACCACACAATTAAGAATGCTTTGTTGGATTTAGGAGCTAGTGTAAATCTGTTGCCTTACTCAGTATTTTTGAAACTTGGCTTGGAGAATTACAACTCCAACTTGCAGATCGGTCCACAAAAATACCTCGTGGTATTGTGGAGGACGTGCTTATCCAGGTAGACAAGTTTTATTTTCCTGTTGATTTCATTGTAATTGACACTCAACCAATACAGGATTCAAGGAAGCACATCCCCATTATTCTAGGCCGACCTTTCTTGGCAACTGGAGATGCTCATATTCAATGCAGGACTAGAAATATGTAGTTGTCCTTCGGCAACATGACTATGGAGCTAAACATTTTCAACATTGCCAAACAACCTCATAATGCAGATGATGAAGTTGTTGATGTGGATTTAATTGAAGCATTAGTTGATGACACTTTTCTTTCAAACCTTAGTGATGATCCTTTCTGAGACATGCTTAACTCCACTTCGCTGGTTTTGATTTTGATATTGATCAGTCGATGAGGTCAACGCCCTACTTGACTCCACACCATCCATGGACACTAATAAATGGAAGTCAAGAGTTGAACAACTAGCACCATCAGAGAAGAAACTCATCCCATCATCAGAATCACCACCGAAACTTGAGCTCAAACCATTGCCCAACACATTGGAATATGCATTTTTGGGAGAAGAAAGCACTCAAATCATCTCATCATCCCTAAACGAAAAAAAAGGTAAGTTGTTGGATGTTTTGAAAGAGCACAAAGGAGCATTAGGATGGACCATAGCATAAAAAGGTATAAACCAGTGCATGCATTACATTCACCTTGATGAAAATGCTAAATCTACTAGGGAAATGCAACGTCGGTTAAATCCTAATATGAAAGAAGTTGTTAGAACTGAAGTCCTTAAGCTATTAGACGCATGTATCATTTACCCAATTTCTGATAGTTCATGGGTCAGTCCTGTACAAGTTGTCCCCAAAAAGTCAGGAGTCACAGTAGTTACGAATGCTGATAATGAATTGATACCCACTAGAGTGACTACAGGATGGCGTGTATGCATTGATTATAGAAAGTTGAATTCTGTCACACGTAAAGACCATTTTCTTTTACCATTTATTGATCAAATGCTTGATAGATTAGCAGGCCATGAATTTTATTGCTTTCTAGATGGCTACTCAGGATATAATCAGATTCTCATAGCACCAAAAGATCAAGAGAAAACCACTTTCACTTGCCCTTTTGGCACATTTGCATATAGGAGAATGCCATTTGGATTATGTAATGCACCTGCTACATTTCAACGATGCATGTTAAGCATTTTTTCTAATATGGTTGAACGATTCCTTGAAGTATTTATGGATGACTTTTCTGTCTTTGGTGACTCGTTTGATCAATGTTTACATCATCTAACGCTAGTTCTACAGAGATGTACCGAGAAGAACTTAGTCTTGAATTGGGAGAAGTGTCATTTTATAGTAAAACAAGGTATTGTTCTCGGTCACATCATTTCGAGCAAAGGTATTGAGGTTGACAAAGCCAAGGTGGATCTCATTTCTAATCTTCCTCCACCTAAAACAGTCAGAGAAGTAAGATCTTTCCTTGGGCATGCTGGTTTCTATAGACGTTTCATTAAAGATTTTAGCAAAGTTTCTAGACCCTTATGCAATTTACTTGCTAAGGATGTACCTTTTATCTTTAATGATTCATGTCTTGTGGCATTTGAAAAATTAAAGCAGTTGTTGACATCATCACCCATCATTCAGGCCCCAAACTGGAGCTTACCATTTGAGCTCATGTGTGATGCATCTGATTATGCAGTAGGAGCAGTATTAGGACAAAGAGTTGATCGAATTCCCCATGTTATTTACTATGCTAGTATGACATTGAATGATGCACAGTTGAACTATTCAACTACTGAAAAAGAAATGCTAGCAGTAGTGTTTGCATTAGAGAAATTTTGATCTTATCTCATTGGTTGTAAAATAATTATATTCACAGATCATGCTGCTCTTAAATATCTTCTCACAAAGAAAGATGCAAAAGCTAGACTAATTCGTTGGGTGTTACTTTTGCAGGAATTTGACTTGGAATTCAAAGATAAGAAAGGGACAGAAAATGTTATGGCGGATCATCTCTCTCGTCTCCATTTTGACACAATTACAGAGCCATTAATATTGAATGAGTCATTTCCAGATAAATAATTGATGAGTGTGGAAGTATTACCATGGTATGCTGACATCGTGAATTATCTTGTTACAGGTCAACTTCCAGAGCATTGGACCAAGCAAGACAAGGCTAAATTCTTTGCAAAAATAAAGAATTTCTTTTAGGATGACCCGTATTTGTTCAAGTATTGTGCAGACCAAATTGTTAGACGATGTGTCCCAGAAAGTGAAATTCAGAATATCCTTTCATTCTGCCATGAACAAGCTTGTGGAGGCCATTTCAGTGCTAAGAAAACAGCAACTAAAGTTTTACAATGTGGTTTTTATTGGCCAACTATATTTCGAGATGCTTACACTTTCTGTTCTTCATGTGATAGGTGTCAACGAATGGGGAGCATTACACGAAGGAACATGATGCCACTAAATCCAATTTTAGTGGTTGAGATTTTTGACGTATGGGGTATCGACTTTATGGGACCCTTTCCCCCTTCTTTTGGCCATCAATACATATTGGTTGGTGTTGACTACGTATCGAAATGGGTAGAAGCAATTCCATGTAGAACCAATGATCACAAGGTGGTGATAGGATTTTTGAAAAGCAACATTGTTTCACGCTTTGGATTCCCTCGAGCGATAATCAGTGATGGTGGTGCCCACTTTTGTAACAAAGCATTCAAAGCTCTTTTGACAAAGTATTCAATCACACACAAAGTGGCGACCCCGTATCATCCACAAACCAGTGGCCAAGTTGAGATCTCCAATCGAGAAATCAAGCACATATTAGAAAAAACGGTGAGGCCAGACAGAAAAGATTGGTCATTAAGACTTGATGATGCATTATGGGCATATAGAACGGCTTTCAAGACCCCGATTGGGATGTCACCCTATAGGCTAGTGTATGGAAAAGCTTGCCACCTACCTTTGGAACTCGAGCATCGTGCATATTAGGCCATCAAGAAATTCAACTTTGACATGCAGCAAGCCAGCTCAGAAAGAAGATTACAACTGGCAGAACTTGAAGAAATTCGCAATGATGTATACGAAAATGCCAAAATTTACAAGCAACGAATGAAAGTCTTTCATGACAAGCACATTATGAGAAAATCGTTCACTCCAGGTCAGAAAGTGCTTTTATTCAATTCTCGTTTGCACATATTCCAGGTAAGTTACGCTCTCGATGGTCTGGTCCCTTTATTGTTCATACTGTTTTTCCACATGGGGCAATTGAAATTAAAGACCCAAAGAACAGTGTCACGTTTAAAGTTAATGGTCAAAGATTGAAGCCATATCTAGAATACCAACCACATGGAGAAGACACCGAAATAAATTTGAGCGACCCACCAGATTTGAATTAATTTTCTTTCTTTTCGTTGATTTGATATTTTTTTTTCTTTCTTTATATTATTCTTTTGCTAATTGAAATTATTTTTGCATAAGTGTGTTTGTTTAACTATTAAGTTTTCTCTTATCATTTTTAATCATGAGTACCTTACTTAGACCGTTCCTCATGAACATTCTTAAACCACTTCAACGTGTCAAAACTCATCTCATAAGGCAGATTCAATTTTGTAAAACACATCGTATTTGGGCTCTACAACCACCAGAGTTAGGCTTATGTTGAGGGTTTAGAAAGCCAACTCAGAGACATTGAGAGAAGTGTTTACGACATCCAGTTGGAGCTTGAGGTAAATTCAATAAGAGGACGATTTTAATTTTCTTTGTGTGTTTTAATTTATTTTTCTGTTTGTGTGCTTTAGTTTGTTACCCCGGTGAAGTGGCGAATAACGGTACTCCGTGACAATCAAGTCGGTTACTTCAGTTTCCCATAATAACTGACATTCTGAGGCGAAAGTATGGACATAAACGAGATTCTAGCTTCGCGATTCCTTCCTCAGAATGCCCTCCTTACGATCTATAAAGCTCGATCCGAACGCATGCGATTACTCATGAGGAATAATATACCTGCTGACATCCGTTGGTTAATCGAGGCTAAAGTACAATTGGCAGGTGAGTTACCTCCAAAATTTATTGCATACATGCCTGGTTGTGGTAAAGGAAATTATGCACGAAAAAGAATTTACATTGCTTGTCATAAGTGTGCCAGAATGAGATGCGATAAAAACCCATGTTCTTTAGGAATGGTGTCTGATAACAGGGAAGATAAGATTCAATTCATTAGGGATGGCTTGAATAAGGAGTCATTGGATGATATTCTTTTGTCTCTTGAAACGCATCCCAGTGGATATGTGCAAGGAGCGATTCTCCGGTTATTATTCCGAAAAGAGCATGCACGATATAGTCTCGAATATGACTATAACGACCTTTTGCGGTTTATAAGAAAAGCTGGATAGGAAGCCCATCCTCGACCCATGTAGAGGCGTTGGACTTAAAACCAGAGGAAGATGTGAGCCACAGTCGCAACTACGTTTAAATATCCTTTTACTTTACTGTTATTTTATTTCATTTCACTGTTGTTTTATTGTTTGCATTATTGTCTTTAATAATTTTATTATTGTTTGCTTTGTCCTTTTCTTTTTTCCTTTTTTTGACTCATGAGCCACGTTTTTCTGTTATTTGACACTGACATGTTACCTCATTCACAGCTGTGATCCACTGTCACCAAGATTCTTAAATGTGATTTATCTTTTGTCAAGCACTCACAAATTGTTTTTGAGAAGTATCACAATGGCAGCTACTCCCAATAGACAATTCAAGAACATTTGTGTGCTTTCTGGATTTACCTATGGCAAAGATAAAGAGTTCGTTGAGGCAGCCATAGATCTTGGTTGAAGTATAGCAGCGAGAAAATTACACTTGGTGTATGGAGGAGGTAACCGAGGGTTATCAAAAATGGTCTCAGAAGCAGCTTTTATCAGAGGAAGTCAAGTGTTAGGCATCATCCCAAGAGTCCTAAAACCATTGGGCAGTTCGTCTGACTCATCAACTGGAGAAGAGTTAGTTGTCTCAGGTATGCAAGAAAGAATAACTGAAATGCTTAATCATGCTGATGCTTTTATTTTCCTTCCAGGAGATCTTGCAACACTAGAGGCACTTATCACACTAGCATCTTGGGCCCATCTGCACATCCACCAGAAACCCATCGGTTTGTTAAATGTCAATAACTTTTATGATGGCTTTATCGCATTTCTTAACCATGCAATAAAAAACTATTTCATTCCTTTTAATGTGAAAAACTCTTTATTTGTGCTCACACTACTAATGAGCTACTTGATATGTTACAAGCTTATAAACCGGAGCCAGACCCCTGGACCTTTGTGTTGGAGCGACCAAATAATGATGGTAACAGTAGCCACAGTAAGAAGTACAAATTAAATTTAACTCTCCACCTGTAAATATTTTCTTCTGTGTTGCACCACCCAGGTGATGTCTTCTAAACTCTACTTCTTTCCTTTAAAACATTGAGAACAATGTTTAGATTACAGGGGGAGGGAATAGTCGACAATTGTGGAATCTTGGTTAAGTTTTTACTGATTTTTTGTTGTAGAAACTAACTGTTGCTAACGTTTTGTGTTGAAGATGGCTGAATATGGAGTGTAGTTACTCTAGAAACGCATCTTCATCGTTTAATAAAAAAAAAAAACCGTTTTCTTCCTCTTTCTCCTTTATAAATATATATTTTCAAATTTTTGAGTCGAAGATGGCTGAATATGGAGTGTAGTGCCTCTAGAAACGCATATTCTTAGTTAAAAAAAAAAAATTCTAATTAATTTTTCTACATCATTTTCACATTTCTGCATGCATATTTTCCTTTCATGTTTAGAATAGGTTGGGGGGTAGAATGTTGTTTAAAAAAAAAAATTGTGTTATTTGTTTTAACATTGGATGACATGATTAATTTCAAATTTTAGTATTTGTATTATCTTTAGTCTTAAGTGATGTTACGCTATGTTTGCTACTTTACATGTTGATGTCGAAGACAAATATGAGTTGCTTGAAGGAATGAACATGTCATAAATAAGTGCCAAGTGAGTTGTTGAGCCTATCATTTTCTTGGAGAGTAACCCTTTTGCCCATTCTCTATACAGCTTAGCAGTTTATTATTTTATACACGATCTCTAGATTTCTTTTGAGTTAACCCTTAAAAAATTGGTAAAATTAAAAAAATTAAAAAAAAAATGTGTGTTGCTACATTTGGAGGCCCATCTAACTAGTAGATATGGAAGGTTATTTAGAGCCCTAAAAGACGATGGAAAGGCCATCTTTGATCCGTTTGAGCCTTTCTAGCCATCCCTTTTATCAAATATCCATAGTTAACCATTTTGAGCCTTTAAAAAAAAAAAACAAACATTTTATTTGTTAAACTTATCATCTTGACCCACTCCGATTTGGAGTATTACCCGATGTCTTATAAGTTCCATCACCTATTTATGTTTGAGAAAATGTAACTAATTATGTTGTTCAGTGAAGTTATGCCAAAAAAAAAACAAAAACAAAAGTTGTTGTTTCAAAAGAATAAAAATAACAATAATAGGTGAAATCCACCTTGCAACTTCCAAAAAAAAAATTCTCTGCATTTTTCTCAAACATACATTTTGTTTTCCTTATTTCCCTTCTTTGTTAGCCATGTCCCTAACCTACGTTACGTCCTAATAAAAGTCCTTCTTGATTTTAGGGAACTATAGTCTGAAGTAGAAGTTAGTTATATGGGCTAAAAAGATGTAGTGGTGCATAATAATAAAAGAAAAAGAGATAAATAAAATGGGTTGACTAGCATTTTTGTTTGACTTGAGATCGTATTATTTCTAAGCTGAGGGCATATTTCTTTCATCTTGGTGAGAGCATGTGATATCACTTCTTTATTATTTTCTCTCAATTACCATTCATTGGAGTGACTATTTTTATTGGGTTTAATTTCTTTGTGAGAGTGTCACTACTTGGTGAGTTTTTGGGGTTTGACATGTCATTATTGAAAGTAGCTATAACAAAGTCTACTGGGCTGATTCATGTGGATGGTTGATGTGGGTGTGATGTTTCTTTAGACTGGAGACAATGCTTATACTTTTATTTGATTGCTATCATTAATCTGATGGAATAAACACGAGTGTTTCTATTAAAAAAAAAATTTTGGATTTGAATTTCGTTTTCGTTTTATTTGCTAGGATAAAATGTGTGTGAGTGTTAGAAAATGTATATTTATAAAGGAGAAAATCGTCATTTTACACTACAAGTTTTACTAACACCTTTACTTTTATGAATTTAACCTTCTTTTGATTTAATTCTGTGTGTTTTATTTTAATTAAGTATTTTATGTATTTTAGGGGCATTATAGTGAGAGATCAGACGGCAAAACGGACATCACTTTTGAACTCAGGACGGTCGAAAACCTTAGGAGGAGCATAAAAGGAAAAATAGCACTATTCACGTATGCATCGTTCACGTTCTTTTCACATAGACGGACGATGACGTGGCATTGACTGATGAGGTGTCACGATCCTGTTGGGCTAAAATTCTTATGTACTGTTGATGGTGACGTGGCAGCATATCAGTGGGCGAAAAATCTCGCGTACGGTACATGCATCACACAGGATTATTGTCAACCAAACCGTGTTACTGTTCATCCGGGTCAAACCGTGTTACTGTTCATCCACGTGGTCAAACCGCGTACTGTTGACTGATGACGTGGCGCAATCCGTCAATGTTTTTTAATCCGATGATTTACTCCATGTATCTATAAAAGGGGCCTCTCCCCAATTTGATATCTCTGAATCCATTTTGGGATCCATTTTCTGTAATTCCTTCTCCATCTTGTACTTTCTACGTATTTTAATAAATTCCTATTTTGCCTAGTTCATTATGAGTGGCTAATTTTCTTTCAAGCTTGGGTTGAAGGTGAAGTCTCAACATGTCATGGGCTTTATTTGGTAAATTTACTTTCTCTTCCCTCTAATTTTTGTGGATGTTTTGACTTCAAATAATACTAATCTTGTCTAATCTTGGTTTCACCCTACAAGGTTATTATTATTTACGATAAAGCACCATATTGATTAGAGCGTGGTTCATGAGGTGTGGATTCCCCCCTCATGATTTAATTGGCATTAATAAGGAATATTTAGCCCATGATGCATGTTGATACGGATCCAGATACCCAAGTACGTCATTTCAATACATTTCTCTTCAATTTATTCTCGCCATTGCAATTCCAATTTTAGAATTTATTCTCGCCATTTCAATTCCAATTTTAGGATAATTCAAATCACTTCCACCATAAATCCAACCACCCATTTACAAAATTAATTCTACACATAATTAAAATCCACCTCCTCGTGGGATCGACACTCGTCACCATTGATCTATACTACAATAGATTCGTGCGCTTGCGAGTACATTAAAATTTGCACAACAAGTTTTTGGCGCCGTTGCAGGGGAGGTAAGTTTTAATTCATAGAATTAATTTTTGTGAATAATTTCTTTTATTTGTTTTCTTGTATTTTTTTTTAATTATTAAGAAAAAAAAAGTGAATCTACATATAAAGGTTAGTATTTCTTTTCTTTGTCTCTTCTTTAAAATTCTGTAATTTAATTTTCAATTTATTTTTTCTTTGTAATTTTTGTTTATTTTATTAATTTAATTTTTAGTTAATTTATTTCACGTATTTGTTTTTGTATTTTTATAGAAATGTTGTAATAGTGCAATAAGGTTAGTATCGTAATTTCTCCCTCTTCTTTATTTTTATTTGTTTTGTTCCCATCTTTATTTTTATTTTATTTGTTTTGCATGCATGGTCGTAGGTCATTATTACCTAATCTTGAACCTATAGACCTTGAATTAGAAAAAACACTTCGCACACACTTCGCACATTAAAAATAAAATGGATTTACAAGCACCACAGGAGAGGCCATTTAAGGACTATTTCAGTCCCTTAGCTAATTTGAGCACATCATGCATAAGATACCCAAATGTAGCTGCTAGGAGTTTTGAGTTAAAACCTAGTGTGCTAAATTGTCTCCCTACATTCTATGGCTTAGAAAATGAGGATCCATACAATCATCTGAATGATTTTCATGCTATTTGTCAAACTTTTAAATACGAGAATTTTTCAGACGACAATGTTAAACTTAGACTATTCCCATTTTCTTTAAAGGATAGAGCTCGTTCATGGCTTAATACATTGACTATTGATATGAAAAATATCTAGATTGAAACAATGGTTATACACTCAACTAAAATTTGTTATTACCCTTCCCAACGAAGCTCTGTTAACAAATTTAAGCCCAAAAGGATAACGAGAATTATTTATCATGTCTCTACATGAAAGTAAATAATCCAATGCATAATTGGGTCTAGTAAGTGTAGACATGACTTCCCCAACGGATAGCTTGTCAAAGCGGTACTAGATTATCGTCACAAATAAATTAAAATGCATTTATGATTTTTTACATTTTTTTCATTTATTGTGAATATTATTTCAAATTATTTATGCATGGATGTTTTATTTTTCAGAAAATGTCTTCCCTGAGCCGACTTACTATTATTCTGAGTCAAAACAAACTCACTGGAGAGAACTATATAGATTGGAAAAGAAATCTATTCATTGTCCTGACCGCTGAAAATTATAAATATGTCTTAACCCAGCCGTGCCCTCCAGTTCCAGCAAATGATGCTCATAGAAATCAGAGGAGGCTTTATGAGAAATGGAAAAAGGCCAATGAAATAGCAAAGTGCTACATTTTAGCCTCGATTTCTAATATTCTGCAGACCAAACATTAGAACTTGGAGACTGCCACTGAAATAATGGATAGTCTCCAACAGATATTCGGACAGAGTACTCGCTCTGCGAGACAAGCAGCGTTGAAAGGAATTATGAACAGTAAAATGGGGAAGGGCACGAGAGTTCATGATCATGTCCTTAAAATGATGGACTATTTGAATGAGGCTGAGATTCAGGGAGCACAAATCGATGATAACTCAAAGATTGACCTGGTACTAGAATCTCTGCCAGAAACATTCAAGGAGTTTAAGGTCAATTATAACATGAACAAAAGAAACATGACCTTAACTGAATTGATGAACGAACTCCATTCTGCTGAAGAGATCTATCGTATTGAGAAATCTCTGGGAAGCATAAATATTACTGAAAAAAGTTCATCTTAAAAAGGCAAAGGTAAGAAGAAAATTTGGGAAAAAGAGACCAAACAAGATGGTAAGGCAAATGCTTCAAGTGTGGATGAGAAGGTCGGAAAAGGATTGCCCTAAGATTGTGAAATCAGGTATGGGAAATCTTTTTGTAATTGAGGCCTGTTTAGTTTAGAATCCTATTGACACTTGGGTGTTGGATTCAGGAGCGACTAATCATATTTGTAATTCACTTTATTGGTTTCAGGAAACCAGGAAAATAAGTGAAGGAAGCGTGACAAGATTCGTGTGAAGACTGGATCTGTTTTATTATCTTTTAATAATGAGACTTTAGTTTTGAATAATTGTCTTTATGTTCCAGACATTAAGAGGAATTTAATTTCAGTAACTTGTTTATCAAAGCAAGGGTACACTGTAAATGAATCATTGCCACTCTGTGAATCCTGTTTAGAAGGGAAAATGACCAAAAGGCCATTCTCGGCCAAAGGAGTACGTGCAACAGTACCACTTGAATTGGTACATACAGATGTATATGGACCAATCAATGTACAAGCTCGAGGAGGTTATGAGTATTTCATCACTTTCACTGATGATAACTCGAGATACGGTTATGTTTATCGATCGTCCTGAAGCTCTTGAGAAATTCAAAGAGTATAGGGCTGAGACAGAAAAGCAATTAGACAAGAACATAAAGAAACTTCGATCTGATCGAGGCAGTGAATTTCTCTCAGGAGATTTCAAAGAGTATCTGGTTAAAAATGGGATTATATCTCAGTTGACAGCCCCAGGAACACCACAACAAAATGGGGTTGGTGAAAGAAGAAATAGAACGCTTTTGGATAGGGTGAGATCTATGCTTAGTTATTCGCAATTACCAATCTCTTTTGGGGACTAGCACTGGAAACTGCAGTTTACCTCTTGAACTTAGTTCCATCTAAGTCAGTGCCTAAAACCCCAATAGAATTATGGTCAGGTCGCAAACCAAGTTTACGACATGTCCGTATTTGGGGATCACCACATGTAAACCAAAGCGAACAAAATGGATTCACGTTCTGAGGTTTGTATGTTTATGGGGTATCCCAAAAGAAAAAGGGGAGGTTTATTTTATTGTCCTCAAGATAGGAAAGTGATCGTGAGCACACATTTCACTTCCCTCAAGGAAGACTATATGAATAACTTCAAACCTAAAAGTAAGGTAATACTTGAAGAGCTATCAGGTGATTAGGTTGATGCTCAGCTTTCAATGCCTGTTACAGAACAGGAAGAACAGCAACAACCAGATGATCAACACAGGATTATCCCTGAACAACCATCACTTTTAGAACCTCGTCGTAGTGGGAGGGTAACTAGGTTACCTGCGAGATACATGCTTTTGGGATAAACCTATACGGCTATCTCAGATGAACATGTACAAGATCCCACTAGTTACAATGAAGCTCTAACAGATAGAGATGTTGAATTTTGGAAAAAGGCCATGAATCAAGAAATAGAATCTATGTATTCCAATAAAGTCTGGGAACTTGTAGAGGCACCAAATGGGGTAAAACCTATAGGGTGCAAGTGGATCTACAAGAGAAAAAGAGGAGTAGACGGAAGGGTGGAAACATTTAAAGCAAGATTAGTAGCCAAAGGGTTTACTCAGAAAGAGGGAATCGATTATGAGGAAACCTTTTCTCCGGTTGCTATGCTTAAATCCATCAGGATTCTGCTCTCCATTGCTGCAGTGCTAGATTATGAAATTTGGCAAATGGATGTCAAGACTGCCTTTCTTAACGGGCATCTTGAAGAAAACATCTACATGCAGCAACCAGATGGATTTATACAAAAAGGCCAAGAACACATGGTATGTAAGTTGCAGAGATCCATTTATGGATTGAAGCAAGCATCCCGGTCATGGAACATTAGATTTGATCAAGCGATTAAATCATTTGGATTCATTCAGAACATTGATGAACCATGTGTGTACAAGAAAATTCAAGAAAAATCTGTAGCCTTCCTAATTTTTTATGTAGACGATATTCTCTTAATTGGAAACGATATAGGAGTATTGACTACTATAAAGAGTTTGTTAGCAAAACAATTTGATATGAAAGACCTGGGAGAGGCAAGTTATATTCTTGATATCAAGTTACTACGAGACTGGAAGAATAAAACTTTAGCCTTATCTCAAGCGGTCTATATCGATAAAATATTGGCTAGATTTAGCATGGAAAATTCCAAGACTGGTTTATTACCATTCAGACATGGAATTGCATTCTCTAAGGATCAATCACCTAAAACATCTGACGAGATAGAGAGAATGAGACGAGTTCCCTATGCAGAAGCTGTGGGAAGTCTCATATATGCCATGCTTTGCACTAGGCCAGACATCTGTTTTGCTGTAGGGATGGTTAGTAGATATCAATCTAATCAACGAACACGATCGCGGTCAAGCATATAATGAAGTATCTGAAAAGAACTAAAAATTATATGCTTGTGTATTCTGGTGATGAACTCATTCCAGTGGGTTATACTGATTCTAGAAAATCAACTTCCGGCTATGTGTTTACATTGGGAAGTGGAGCTATTAGTTGGAGGAGTGTGAAACAATCTTGTATTGCAAACTCCACAACTGAAGCTGAATATGTGGCTGCATCCGAAGCTGCAAAAGAAGCTGTATGGCTCTGCAAGTTCCTACAAGATCTTGAGGTTGTACCTGCTGTAACTGCACCCCTTAAACTATTTTACGATAATAGTGGTGCGGTAGCTCAATCTAAGGAACCAAGGAACCACAAGAAACAAAAACATATTGAGAGGAAGTATCATCTTATAAGGGATATAGTGCAGAGAGGTGATATGGAGGTTACTCAGATTGCGTCACAACAAAACTTGGCAGATCTTTTTACTAAGGCCATACTTGGGAAACCTTTTAACTTGCACTTAGAATCCATGGGCATGCGTGAGATGCCAAATATGCTTTGAGAGCTAGTGGGAGATTGTTGGGAAAATATGCTCTTTAAAAGTATATGTGTTTATTTAATTGTAATAAACAATTTTTCTGATTAATAAAATAAATGAGGTATTTTATTCAAATATCTTAATTGCATTAATATTTGTATTAAAGTCCATTTGATCATATTATATGTATTTATGTGATCACCATGTGGATTCACAAAAGACATAAATACAAGTTATCTTATGATTAAATAAATTTAGTTCGCAGTTGATAAATAAAGTTGGGCACTTTATTTAGGTATAGACTGTAATAAATTCATTGAATGATTTGTCTTAATCATGTATGAATTCATTGAAGTAGTACGACTATATTGAACATGATCACACATGAAATTTAATTAACTTTGTAACAACTGTCAGACTTATTAAATCTCATAGGCATTGATTTTACTGTAATCTTAATCTTGAGTTAATTATGATTTCATGATTGTAAATGTTATTTCATTTGAGTTACCAATGGGCACGACACATACTTGTGGTCAAGATTACCCGGTATCTTGGTGGGAGCAATTATGAGTATTGGAGTTATGGATTAACAATATAAAATTTGTACAAACATATCTCTTAATAGGTTTTCGGCACTTGATCATAGAATTCTCTGGCCAGAGTGTGTCAACATATTTAGTATGTTGAAAATGATCATTAGAGAAAACCAGCAAGTATCAAGGAACAAGATGTAATTAAATTGATTGGACAGTTGAGATATCGATTTAATTAATGATGTGGTACAAAGGATTGTGCAGTAAAGAAATCAATATGGCTTGGGACGAATTATTATTCGAGCATACAATTATGGAGGTCAATTCCAATCTTTTAGTGGAGTAGATTTGGAATTAAATAATTAGGCTAGTTTAATTACATGCCTAATTATTATAGCCACTATTGTATGTTCCCAAATGATCCCCGGGTTAGCTCATTTAATTGACTGCACCACTATTGGACTAATAAGTAAGATAACTAGCTATTTGGGTCAAACGCCTAAATATATCTTTTAGTGGGAGGCTCCATTTAATTAGCTTGTGTGTAAGGGGTCTTATGTTATTTTACAAGGTGGGTCCCCTCTAGAAAAAGCAAGTAACGTGAGTTTTGTTTTTTGATTATTTTGGAGCCTAGGGTTTTCACTAAAGGGAGATATAAAAGGCTTATTTTCTCTAAAGACAAAGAGAGAAGCCATTTTTACAGATCAGAGAAAAAGATTTTTCTCTCTATTGTTGAGAGAAAAATTTTCTCGTGCTAGTTGCTTTGGTAGTGATAAAGGCGCCCACACGTCAAGTGCAGATCGAACCTGAGTCATAACCTGAAAGATCATTGGTGACAGTTCGTGATCTAACAAGCGTGGTGGTGACGGATCGTGATCTAACAGGAGTGGTGGTGGCGGATCGTGATCTAGGAGCCTAAATCACTTCAACGGAAAAAGCCAAATTGGATTTTCAAGGTACGATTTCTAGATTACAAATTCCTATATATTATATGAGAGCGGTCCTTAAAAGGTTTTATAAAAATTTAAAAACCTGATTTTTCCCCAACAATAATAACTAGGCAACCCAAGAGGGGGGTGAATTGAGATTTTAAAATTTAAACTAAGCAAACCACACAACAATTTAATCAAATGTCTTAATGGAATAAAAACAATAAATTCAATAAAGCACAATAATAAGAGAGTAAGGGAAGAGAAAACAAACACAATGATTTTTACATGGTTCGGCAATCCCCGACTATGTCCACGCCTCCAGCTCACTCGGTTTGAGGATTTCACTATCCAAGCCTCCCAAGGCTTCAAGTTCTTTACAATTGACTTCAAATGTGTCAATGGACCTTTACAACAAGAGATTATCCCTAATCTCTTAACCCAAGTGTATCCCAACACTTACAACCTCTTAAGGATAAAGATTACAAATGAATTTTCTCTTACACAATGAAGCTCAATAATAGTTTTATGCTCAGTAGCAAGCTCAATGATAACTCTTGGATCTCATTTTGTTTGAATTTGATTGAGCCATTTTATAGTTGGAGCTGAAAACTAGCCGCTATTGACTTTCTGCTCAATTTCGGATCACCGTTATCTGGATGTCGGATCTTCGTTTTGACTTTGAGCAAGTTACCGTTGGACAAAATTTCAAATTGTCGGATCGCCGTTAGTGTCCAGAGGCTACTCTTCAATTTTGTTCGATGTCGGCTAGCCGTTATCAAGATATCGGTTAGCCGTTTGCTACAGTGAACTATTTTGTAAAATTATAATTTGGCCCCAAAACTTCATAAAATTATACTATGACCCACAACTTTATAAAACTTGACAAATAAGTCCTTCTCCAGAATTCCAAGCAATACTTGTTGATTTCAAAGTTTTCAAAACTCTTTCAATTAGACCATAAACTTGAAAAACAACCAATTTCATAAAATCATTTTTCCATTAAATATAAAACCTTTATAATGTGAAAATAATGATTTATTTAAAATGTATAAAAAATAATTTGAGCTTTTAAGAACTTAATCATTCTTAATTTTGTTTGTTATCATCAAAATCAACATTATGGATACATAAATGTTAACAATGATAACATTGATGAAAATGACCTTATTGGAGGACTTGTTGTCCATAATGATATGTCAAAATATACTAATGGCAATGAACAAGAATCAATTATCAGAGTTGAATCCACATCTAAAGCCTCGCACTTAGCTCTTTCAAGGAAGACACTAATTCTGGTCTTGACATAACTGTGCAACATGATGACAATAATAATGATTCAGATAGCGATGTTAGTGACATTGATGTAAATGACAAGAAAGCTTTTCATGAAAGCTACAAGATGATGTTCGCTAAATGGGAAGAAGTCTACAATGTGAATGTGACCTTGATGACTCAAATATCCAATCTTTTGGATGGTAAGGCGAAACTTGAGAGTGAGATAATTCATTACAAGTCTTTACTTGCTGACAAAGATAATCAATTGCTTGCAGCGACCACATAATTAGAGAACACCAAAAAGTCACTCGAAATGATGAATTCTAGAATTCAAAAGTTAGATCATATCTTGTCAATTAGCAAATCTAGCTCAGATCATCATGGTCTTGGATATCAAGATGGTACAAAATCAAATTCTCAAGGTGTGTTAGTTAAAACTTCTCAACTTACAACTTCTCCACCAATAGTTAAAATTCCATGTCTTTAAAAAGGTAAAGTTGTTGTACATTTTTCACCAGTTCATCAAGGTAAGAACAATAGACTTACTCTCACTTGTCATTTTTGCCATGTAAAGGGACATATAAGACCAGGGGCGGACCCAGAACTTTATATTACCCCGGGCTAAATTAAAAATTTTATATTTTAAAGTGAACATAATTATTCATAAGTAAAAAAAGTACATCAAATAAGGGGGATAGGAAAAACCCTATAAATATGTATTTTAAATAAAAATAATTATACAAAAAGACTAGAAAACAAAAGATAATTAAAATAGAAAAATACTATTTTAAATTATGGAATATAATATTGCAACATATATTAACATCTAATTATATAAGAATTAATAAATCAATTAAGAATTTCAAGTTAGAATAAATCAATACATGCAATTATAACCCATTAAAAATTGCAAATAGAACTTTATGTTTGAAAAGTACTTAATTACCAAACTTAAATAAATTAAACAATTAAAATTTATTCGTCTTTTTAAATTATAAAAATATTAATCGTCTAGAGTTTCAATAATAAACTAAACTCTAACCTAGCAAAAAGGTATTTATATGCCATTATTTCTTTGCCAGGCACTTTGACTCTCTTTAAAAAATCATATCAAAATACGCAAATTTTGTTTTCTAACTTATCCTCTTAGTTAATGTAACTAATAAATAAAACCTCAACATTCACATAAAAAATTTATGAAATTGTTAATAATTTTTATTATATATATTTTGAGTATTTTTAATACTAGTGACAATGTTATATTAAATTGACATACTTTTCTAAATTAAAATTTAAAAAAAAAATTAAAGTAGTAATAACATTTTAGACCCCTAATGTTTTCAATCTATTCAATAAATATATAATTTAATCATTTTTATAAAATAAGTCATTAATTTTAGTTGGAAAAAAAATATAATTGAATTAGGGACATATTTAAAAATAAAGTAAAAACTCTATTTTTTTATGAAATTTGATGAAAACCTAAAGGTAACATAATTAGGGACTTATATAAAAATAAAGTGAAAACTCTATTCTTATATAAAATTGTATAAGACCTAATTGCTTCAAGTTCATAAAATATATGAAAAATGATATATTCTTTAATTATTCTTATGGAAAACCCAGGATGACACTTAGACTTAAGGTTAAGAGTAGAGGTGGCAAAACGGGTCATCGTGTCGTGTCAAATTTAAGCTGACCCAAACCCGACCCATTTAATAATCGTGTCAAAATATTGAGACCGAAACCCGACATGAAAAATAAACAGGTTACCCAATAACCCGTTTAATATTTATATATTAAACAATATTTACATAAAATATTGCACTCTCAATTGACGCAAATTGTATTCCATCATGTATATATATGTGTAAATAATATAATATATTAATATTATAAAATATATATATGTACCAAAATATTACACATTTAGACCATTAAAGTTCTAAATCTATATAGAATTTTACAAAATAGACTGTCATAGTCCCTATATATTCTTATCCTTCACAAAAAAATGGAGAATCATCTTTAATATGCGAGTTATGATAATTAGCACCTGCAAATTGATTTAAAATTAAAAAATATAAGTATATTTTAATGCAAATATGAATTAAAAAAAAAAAGAGAAATTAGTTAATGATTAAACCTGTCAGTTATCAGTTATCAATAACATCTGCTTTGGATGGAAGACTATTAATTGTTGTGCTCGAGTATATCAGTGGTTAGCTCATCCATAGAAACCATTGCATTTACTGAAGTGAATAAATAAAAAGAAGGAACACAAGTCAGGAAGGACATGTAGCAAGCCAGCAACACTATAAGCCAAAGAAACAAACAAAATCCAGCCTAAAAATTGTAAATAACCATAATTCAGAATCTACCATAACAAATATTATATTTATAAAGACAAGAGAATTGAGAAAAAAAGATAACCTTCTTGTTCAAAAATCCAATCTCTACTGCAAACTATTGATTCCACTGTTTTGGGCTTACGTGAACTTCTAAATTGATCAAGAACCCGACCACCTACGCTAAAGGCTGATTCAGATGCAACTGTTGATATTGGAATGGTTAAGACATCACGAGCCATAGAAGTGAGCTCAGAATAACGAACTTGGTTGTCTTTCCTAAAACTTAAAATGTCCAGGTGACTGCTCCTATCAGCTCGTGGTTCACTCCAATAAAGTTCCAGCTGAGTTTTTTTAGGTACAACTAGATTCCATGCTCTCAAAATTATCAAATTCCTGTTATACATGAAAAAACAAAGAAACAATTCAACAAACATGAAATGTAACTAAAATTCATCAAACATAAAATGTAACTATGAAGTAAACAAGAATAAGTTGCGATTAAAAATATCTATATAAATAAATAAAACTAACCTCAAGACATGAATCCAATTTTCCTCTGCCTTTTCTGTCATCATTCTCATTTGAGTGAGAAACTGAACCTTGCATGGAAGATGTATTGGTAGATTCGGTTGAAATGAGCATATATTCATTAAACAATGAAAACAACTTCTCTCTAATATTTTTTTAACTCATTGGAATTTTCACCATAAACCTTTTTGTATGCCCATTCAACAAATTGTAACTTGTAACGAGAATCCAAAATAACGGCCATTGTCAAAATTGTACAAAAGTCAGACCAATACTTCAAGAATTTCTCAAGCATCCTCTTCCCCATGTCTTTCATATACCCATCCCCATTTTTTGAGTATTCCCTCAAAGTTAAATAAGCTGCAAATACTTTTGGAAAATACAAATTTGAAGTGGGGTACTTTGATCCAGAAAATATGTAAGTAATCTAATAAAAAAGTACCAAAACATTATTAATTCTCTCTAATTTATTCCCCTCATCTTCTAAAGGGCAGTACCTATAATTAGAATCACTTAAAGCTAAGTGAAAAAAAGCACTTTTGTAATAAAGTGCACAATCAAGCATAATATAAGTGGAATTCCATCTTATAGGGACATCTTATCTCAAGCCTTTTTTCCTGTGCAAGGACATTTGATTAACACACTCCAAAAACTTTTGTTTTCTACCTTGAGATGCTTTCACATATTTCACACTTTCCATGAATTTTATAAAGTTCTCCTTTTATTGCTTTTAATCCATCTTGAACAATTAAATTGAAAATATGAGCACAACAACGCATGTGTAAATAATCACCATTAGACAATAAAGCTTTCCTAATTTTCAACTGAGATTTCAACATAGTAACACATGCCTTGTTAGCTGAAGCATTGTCCAATGTTATAGAAAACACCTTTTTCTCAACACCCCATTATGTCCATAAAGGTAATAACTTTTTAGACAAACAAAGTCCAGTGTGTGGAGATGGCATCAAGGTGAAGTTCAACAATCTTTTTTGTAAAACCCAATTTTTATCAATAAAATGTGCAGTTAGACTCATGTATCCATCAGTAGTGCAAGCAGTCCACAAATCAGAGGTGAAACAAATTCTACCAGGAACCTCCTCTAACATAGCTTTAATCCTAAGTCTTTCTGCATTATAAGCTTTTAGGATATTCGCTTTTGCTGTATTTCTAGAAATATTTTGTACGTCGGAATTCAGAAACTCAAAACAAGTTCTAATTGCATCAAACTCAACAAACTGAAACGGTAACCCATGCTTCACAATTACTACAGACAACAACTCACGAAAGACAACCTGATCAAATTATGAAGAACATGACCCTATAGAACCTGAATGGTCTAAAATCATTTGAAGGGGGTCACGTGGCTTTTTTAACTTAGGACATTTTTTAATATGCTTAAGCATGTTACCAGTCCCATAATTACTTTTGCTAATGTAAACTTTTCCACAAACACACATAGACCTTTCCTTTCCATCTTGAAATGCATCTAATGGCAATTTAGTGAACATACCCCATGCTTTAGATGTTCTTCTCCTCTTGCGTTGTTTCTTTGGAGCATCACTGTCACCATCTTGCTCTAATTCCTCCAAATTCACTCAATGTCCATGTAAGAAGGCTTCAATGTTAGTTGAATTATCATTATTTGGATCCGGTTCCATGTTACTACTGTACCAAAAACAAATCATATCAATAATGATTGTAACATTAAGTTATAACAGAGGAATCCAATTAAGTGTCAAAAAAATTTAAAAAAATTTAAAAAGAATTACTTTCAAACCAAACTGCAAAAGCTATAACCTATAAGCACACAGGTGAAGGAAGCAATAGAAAACAAAACCCATTAAAGAATGCAAACAATATTTAAATAATTGAGAAATTGCTTTTTAAACTAACCTAACCATGAATGTTTTATCTCAAGAGCAGCCGATCAAAGTCTTACAACTTGCTAGAATTGAAAAACTTGAGATTTAATCAAATGTTTGCTGATGAAAAAGAAAGTGGGGGTGGTAGGTGGATAAGACCGAAGGTACACCAGTATATGGATTGTGGCACATGCAATTCTTTTTATCTTAATTTTTAATTGGCAACAATCTAGATTTTTTAGGTGGAAATAATTTTTTTAATTAGTGGCTAGAAACTTTTATGAATTGGCGCGCAATATGTTAAAGGCTTAAAGCTTATTTCTTTATGTTATTTTATTTATCTTAATTATAAATGTATTCTTATATTTTTTTTAAATGTCAAAAATGTCATAGTTTAGTGGGTCGTGTTAGAGGGTTTGGGTTGACACGACTCGTTTACCCGCTTAATAATCGTGTCATTGATTGAGTAAATGGGTTAAAAATTTCGACCTTAACCCAACACGAAAAAAAGCCGTGTTGACCCGGACCCAACCCATTTAATAATCATGTCAAATTTAACTACCAAACCCATTTATTCATATCGGGTTCGTGTCGGGTATTCGGGTCGTGTCAAATTTTGCCTGCTCTAGTTAAGACAAGTGAAAATAAACCTAGAACTACTTGGAGAAGGAAGACTAGTTATAAAGCTTATATTTCTTTTATTTACTTAAGAACTTGCATTACTGACCTTTGGTACTTTGGTAGTGGTTGTTCTAGGCACATGACAGGTGATAGAAGTGCCTTGATCAATTATCAAAAAGTTGATTAAGAAAATTTCACTTTTACTGATGGCGTGAAAAGTCGAGTACTTGGAAAGGGTACATTGAATGTAGAAGGTTTTCTAAAACTTGACAATGTTCTTCTGCATGTGGATGATCTCAAAAAAAATTTACTCAGCATTAGTCAAATTTGTGATTAAAACTTATTTGTAAACTTTGATAGGGACAAATGTTGCGTTCTCGTTGTTGATCAAAATTGCATTTTAGAAGGACATCGATCATCTGATCATTATTATAAGTTGACTAGTTCAATTATTTACCATAAGACCACTCTTGATGACACAGAATTATGGCATCAAAAGCTTTGTCATTTAAACTATAAGTTACTAACTAAAATTATGAAAACAAGTGCTGTCAAAGGAGTTCCAATACTCAAGAAGAAACAACTAGGGATATGTTGTTCATGTCAATCTGGCAGACAACAAAGGACGTCACGTAAAGCTATTCAAGATAGAACCACATGTAAGGTACTACAGCTGCTTCACATGGACCTTATAGGAGCCAAATGGATTTTTTAGAACAAAATTAATGAATTTAGTAACATAGTGAAAAAAAAGCTAGGTTGATTGCACAAGGATACATGCAAATGGAAGTGTTGACTTTGATGAAACCTTTGCAGTTGTTGCTAGACTCGAATATGTTCGTTTTCTTTTTGCAGTTGCTTGTTTAATAGCCTTTAAATTATTTCAAATGGATGTTAAGAGTACCTTTTTTAATGACATCTTAAATAAAGAAGCCTATGTTGAACAACCTAAAGGTTTTGAAGACCTCCATTTCCCAAACTATGTTTTTAAATTGAAAAAGGCTTTGTATGGTTTAAACGAAGCTCCTCGAGCTAGTATAAAAGGTTGACCAAATGTTTTACTTGAAAATGGCTATAAGTAAGGGGAAGTAGATAGAACACTATTTATTAAGCAACTTAATCTAGGGATTTTAGTCGTTCAAATCTATGTTGATGATATAGCGTTTGGTTCTACTTCTTCTGATCATGTGTAAGAATTTTTGAGTTAAAAGAAAAAAGAATTTGAGATGAGCATTGTTGTGCAAATTTTAATGTACTCGCAAGCGCACGAATCTATCGTAGTATAGACTAATGGTGACGAGTGTCGATCCCACGAGGAGGTGGATTTTAATTATATGTAGAATTAATTTTGTAAATGGGTGGTTGGAATTGTGGTGGAAGTGATTTAAATTATCCTAAAATTGGAATTGAAATGGCGATAATAAATTCTAAAATTGGAATTGCAATGACGAGAGTAAATTGAAGAGAAATCTATTGAAATAACGTACTTGGGTATCTGGATCCGTATCAACATGCATCATGGGCTAAATAATCCGTATTAATGCCAATTAAATCATGAGGGGGGAATCCACACCTCATGAACCACGCTCTAATCAATATGGTGCTAAGGGCTTATCGTGCCAAATAATAATAACCTTATACTAGAGAGCCGGTGTAACCAAGGCGGTATCTAGACAAGATCAGTATTATTTGTCGACGATAAGTCAAATCATCCACAAAAACTAGAGGGGAAAAGAAAATAAATTTACCAAATAAAGCCCATGACACATGTTGAGACTTCACCTTCAACCCAAGCTTGAAAGAAAACTAGCCACTCATAATTGAACTAGGGGCAAAATGGGAATTTATTAAAATACAAAGAAAATACAAGATGGAGAGAGAATTACAGAAAATGGAGTCCAAAAATGGATTCAGGGATATCAAATTAGGGGGGAGAGGCCCCCTTTTTATAGATACATGGAGTAAATCATGGCCATCGGATTAAAAACAGTTTGGACGCTCAGGATTGCGCCACGTCATCAGTCAACAGTCCACGGTTTGACCACGCGGATGAACAGTTTGACCCGACTTTGAACAAGAACGCTTTGACCCGGATGAACAGTAACGCGGTTTGGTTGAAAATAATCCTGTGTGATGCACAGATTTTTCGTCGATATATCGCCACGCCACCATCAACGACATAAGAATTTTATCCCATCAGGATCGTGACACCTCATCAAATGCCACATCATCGGTCCGTCTGTGAATGAACGATATCTGATATACGTGAATAAGACCGCATACGTGAATAGTGTCATTTTTCCTTTTACGCTCCTCCTAAGGTTTTCGAGTTCAAAAGTGATGTTCGCTTTGATCTCTCCTTTATTGTGAAATGACTATAATGCCCTAAAATACATAAATAACTAAATTAAAATAAAACACACATAAATAAATCACAAGAATGTTAAATACAAAAAAGTAAGGGTAGTTAGTAAGACTTGAAATGTAAAATGACTCTTTTATCCTTTATAAATATGAATTTTCTAACAATCAACACACTTCAAATTTTATTGCTAGTCCCTAGCAAATAAAGCGAAAACAAAATTCAAATTCAAAATGATTTTTTTTTTTTTTTTGAAACACTCATTTTTATTCAATCGATTAATGATAAATCAAATAAAAGTGTAAGCATTATCTCCGCCTAAAGAAATATCACACCCATATTAACCATCCACATGAATCAAAGAGACTTTGTTATATCTACTTTCAAGAATGACATGTCAAACCCCAAAATCTCACCAAGTGGTGACACTCTCACAAAGAAATTAAAACCCAATAAACATAGTCACTTCAATGAATGGTAATTGAGAGAAAATAATAAAGAAATGATATCACATGCTCTCACCAAGATGAAATAAATATGCCCTCAGCTTAGAAATAATACGATCTCAAGTCAAATAAAATGTTAGTCAACCCACTTTATTTATCTTTTTTTTTTTTTTTTTTTTTATGCATCACTACATATTTTTAGCCCATATAACTAGCTTCTACTTCAAACTATAGTTCCCTAAAATCAAGAAGGACTTTTATTAGGACGTAACGTAGGCTAGGGATATGGCTAACAAAGAAAGGAAATAAGGAAAACAAAGTGTATGTTTGAGAAAAATGCAGAATTTTTTTTTTTTTGGAAGTTGCAAGGTGGATTTCACCTATTATTGTTATTTTTATTATTTTGAAACAACAACTTTTGTTTTGTTTTTTTTTCTTTTTACTTTTATTTGACATAACTTCACTGAACAACATAATTATTTACATTTTCTCAAACATAAATAGGGATGGAACTTAAAAGACATTGGGTAATACTCCAAATCGGAGTGGGTCAAGATGATAAGTTGACAAAGAAAAGGTTTATGTGCTCTTTTTTTTTTTTTTTTTTAAAGGCTCAAAAGGGGTAACTATGGATATTTAATAAAAGGGATGGCTAGAAAGGCTCAAACGGATCAAAGATGGCCTTTCCATCGTCTTTTAGGGCTCTAAATAATTATCCATATCTACTAGTTAGATGGGCCTCCCAATGTAGCAACACACATTTTTTTTTTTTTTTTTAATTTTACCATTTTTTTTAAAGGGTTAAATTAAAAGAAATATAGAGATCGTTTATAAAATAATAAACCTAAATAGAGAATGGGCAAAAGGGTTACTCTCCAAGAAAATGATAGGCTCAACAACTCACTTGGCACTTATTTATGACATGTTCATTCCTTCAAGCAACTCATATTTGTCTCCGACATCAACATGTAGAGTAGCAAACATAATGTAACATCACTTAAGACCAAAGATAATACAAATACTAAAATTTGAAATTAATCATGTCATCCAATGTTAAAACAAATCACACAATTTTTTATTTTTTTATTTTCAACAACATTCTACCCCCCAACCTATTCTAAGCATGAAAGGAAAATATGCATGCAGAAATGTGAAAATGATGCATAAAAACTAATTAGAAAAGTTACACGTAAAATGATAGAAAACGAAAATGATTTTTTTTTTTTTTAAAGAAGATGCGTTTCTAGAGGAACTACACTCCATATTCAGCCATCTTCGACTCAAAAGTTGGAAAATGTATATTTATAGAGGAGAAATTAAAAAGAAGAAAAATAAACATAAACACATAATAAAGAAAAAGAAAATGTCTGAATTTTTTTTTTCTTTTTTTTTTTTAGTTTTTTTTTTCTTTTTTTTTTTTAAACGATGAAGATGCGTTTCTAGAGTCACTACACTCCATATTCAGCCATCTTCAACACAAAAAGTTAGCAACAGTTAGTTTCTACAACAAAAAATTAGTAAAAACTTAACCAAAATTCCACAATTGTCGACTATTCCCTCCCCCCAACCAGAACGAAACATTGTCCTCAATGTTTGAAATGAAAGCAGTAGAGTTTAGAAGACATCACCTGGGTGGTGCAACACAGAAGAAAATATTTACAGGCGGAGAGTTAAATCTAATTTGTACTTCTATCATTATCATTATTATTTGGTCGCCCAACACAAAGGTCCGTGGTCCGGTTTATAAGCTTGTAACATATCAAGTAGCTCATTAGCAGTGTGAGCACAAATAAAGAGTTTTTTCACATTAGAAGGAATGAAATAGTTTTTTATTGCATGGTTAAGAAATGCGATAAAGCCATCATAAAAGTTATTGACATTTAACAAACCGATGGGTTTCTGGTGAATGTGCAGATGGGCCCAAGATGCTAGTGTCATAAGTGCCTCTGTTGCAAGATCTCCTGAAAGGAAAATAAAAGCATCAACATGATTAAGCATTTCAGTTATTCTTTCTTGCATACCTGAGACGACTAACTCTTCTCCAGTTGATGAGTCAGACGAACTGCCCAATGGTTTTAGGACTCTTGGGATGATGCCTAACACTTGACTTCCTCTGATAAAAGCTGCTTCTGAGACCATTTTTGATAACCCTCGGTTACCTCCTCCATACACCAAATGTAATTTTCTTGCTTGACCAAGATCTATGGTCAGAACTCTTTATGTTTGCCATAGGTAAATCCAAAGCACAAATGTTCTTGAATTGTCTATCGGAGTAATTGTGATACTTCTCAAAAACAATTTGTGAGTGCTTGACAAAAGATAAATCACATTTAAGAATCTTGGTGACAGTGGATCACAGCTGTGAATGAGGTAACATGTCAGTGTCAAATAACGCGTAAAGCACGTGGCTCGCGAGTCAAAAAGGAAACAGTAAAAAGGAAAAAGCAAACAGTAACAAAATTATTAAAGACAATAATGCAAACAATAAAACAACAGTGAAATGAAATAAAATAACAGTAAAGTAAAAGGATATTTACACGTAGTTGCGACTGTGGCTCACATCTTCCTCTGGTTTTACGTCCAGAAACGGCTTGAACGCCCTCTATGGGTCGAGGATAGGCTTCCTATCCAGTTTTCTTATAAACTGGCAAACAGGGTCGTTTATAGTCAGATTCCCGAGACTATATCGTGCATGCTCTTTCTGGAATAATGGCCATAACTGGAGAATCGCTCCTTGCACATATCCACTAGGATGCGTTTCAAGAGACAAAAGGATATCATCCAATGACTCCTTATTCAAGCCATCCCTAATGAATTGAATCTTATCTTCCCTGTTATCAGACACCATTCCTAAAGAACATGGGTTTCTATCGCAACTCATTCTGGCACACTTATGACAAGCAACAGAAATTCTTCGAGCTCGTCGTTTTCTTGCTGCTGATCGTACTTTAGCCTCGATTAACCAACGGATGTCAGCAGGTATGTTATTCTTCATGAGTAATCGCATGCGTTCGGACCAAGCTTTATAGATCGTAAGGAGGGCATTCTGAGGAAGTGAAGCTTCGCTAGAATCTCGTTTCTGTCCATACTTTCGCCTCAGAATATCAGTTATTATGGGAAACTGAAGTAACCGACTTGATTGTCACGGAGTACCGTTATCCGCCACTTCACCGGGGTAACAAACTAAAGCACACAAACAGAAAAACAAATTAAAACACACAAAGAAAATTAAAATCGTCCTCTTATTGAATTTACCTCAAGCTCCAACTGGATGTCGTAAACACTTCTCTCAATATCTCGGAGTTGGCTTTCTAGATTCTCAACATAGGCTACTAACTCTGGTGGTTGTAGAGCCCAAATGCGTTGTGTTTTACAAAACTGAATCTGCCTTTTGAGATGAGTTTTGACACGTTGAAGTGGTTTAAGAATGTTCAGGAGGAACGGTCTAAGTAAGGTACTCATGATTAAAAATGATAAGAGAAAACTTAATAGTTAGACAAACACACTTATGCAAAAATAATTTCAATTAGCAAAAGAATAATAAAAAGAAAGAAAGAAAAATCAAATCAACGAAAAGAAAAAACAAATCAATTCAAATCTGGTGGGTCACTCAAATTTATTTCGGTGTCTTCTCCATGTGGTTGGTATTCTAGATATGGCTTTAATCTTTGACCATTAACTTTAAACGTGACACCGTTCTTTGGGTCCTTAATTTCAATTGCCCCATGTGGAAAAACAGTATGAACAATAAAGGGACCAGACCATCGAGAGCGTAACTTACCTGGGAATAGGTGCAAACGAGAATTGAATAAAAGCACTTTTCGAGGTGAACGATTCTCATAATGTGCTTGTCATGAAAGACTTTCATTCGTTGCTTGTAAATCTTGGCATTTTCGTATGCATCATTGCGAATTTCTTCAAGTTCTGCCAGTTGTAATCTTCTTTCTGAGCTGGCTTGCTGCATGTCAAAGTTGAATTTCTTGATGGCCCAATATGCACGATGCTCGAGTTCCACAGGTAGGTGGCAAGCTTTTCCATACACTAGCCTGTAGGGTGACATCCCAATCGGGGTCTTGAAAGCCGTTCTATATGCCCATAATGCATCACCAAGTCTTAATGACCAATCTTTTCTGTCTGGCCTCACCGTCTTTTCTAATATGTGCTTTATTTCTCGATTGGAGATCTCAACTTGGCCACTGGTTTGCGGATGATACGGGGTCGCCACTTTGTGTGTGATTGAATACTTTGTCAAAAGAGCCTTGAATGCTTTGTTACAAAAGTGGGCACCACCATCACTGATTATCGCTCGAGGGAATCCAAAGCGTGAAACAATGTTGCTTTTCAAAAATCCTATCACCACTTTGTGATCATTGGTTCTGCATGGAATTGCTTCCACCCATTTCGATACGTAGTCAACACCAACCAATATGTATTGATGGCCAAAAGAAGGGGGAAAGGGTCCCATGAAGTCGATACCCCATACGTCAAAAATCTCAACCACTAAAATTGGATTTAGTGGCATCATGTTCCTTCGTAATGCTCCCATTCGTTGACACCTATCACATGAAGAACAGAAAGTGTAAGCATCTCGAAATATAGTTGGCCAATAAAAACCACATTGTAAAACTTTAGTCGCTGTTTTCTTAGCACTGAAATGGCCTCCACAAGCTTGTTCATGGCAGAATGAAAGGATATTCTGAATTTCACTTTCTGGGACACATCGTCTAACAATTTGGTCTGCACAATACTTGAACAAATACGGGTCATCCCAAAAGAAATTCTTTATTTCTGCAAAGAATTTAGCCTTGTCTTGCTTGGTCCAATGCTCTGGAAATTTACTCAAGATAATTAACTATATCGATACCAAGGTAATACTTCCACATTCATCAATTGTTCATCTGGGAATGACTCATTTAATGGTAATGGCTCTGTAATTGTGTCAAAATGGAGACGAGAGAGATGGTCCGCCACGACATTTTCTGTGCCTTTCTTATCTTTGAATTCCAAGTCAAATTCCTGCAAAAGTAATACCCAACGAATTAGTCTAGCTTTTGCATCTTTCTTTAGAAGATATTTAAGAAGCGTGATCCGTGAATATAATTATTTTACAACCAATGAGATAAGATCGAAATTTCTCTAATGCAAACACTCGCTAGCATTTCTTTTTCAAGAGTTGAATAGTTCAACTGCATCATTCAATGTCATACTAGCATAGTAAATAACATGCGAATTCGATCAACTCTTTGTCCTAATCGCTCCTATAATCGATGCATCACACATGAGCTCAAATGGTAAGCTCCAATGATGGGTGATGATGTCAACAATTTAATTTTTCAAACGCCATGAATCATTAAAGATAAAGGTACATCCTTAAGTAAATTGCATAAGGGTCTAGAAACTTTGCTAAAATCTTTAATGAAACGCCTATAGAAACCAAAGATGCCCAAGGAAAGATCTTACTTTCCGATTTTGGTGGAGGAAGATTAGAAATGAGATCCACGGCTTTATCAACCTTAATACCTTTGCTCGAAATGATGTGACCGAGAACAATACCTTGTTTTACCATAAAATGGCACTTCTCCCAATTCAAGACTAAGTTCTTCTCGGTACATCTCTGCAGAACTAGCGTTAGATGATGTAAACATTGATCAAACGAGTCACCAAAGACAGAAAAATCATCCATAAAGACTTCAAGGAATCGTTCAACCATATCAGAAAAAATGCTCAACATGCATCGTTGGAATGTAGCAGGTGCATTACATAATCCAAATGGCATTCTCCTATATGCAAAAGTGCCAAAAGTGAAAGTAGTTTTCTCCTGATCTTTTGGCGCTATGGGAATCTGATTATATCCTGAGTAGCCATCTAGAAAGCAATAAAATTCATGGCCTGCTAATCTATCAAGCATTTGATCAATAAATGGTAAAGGAAAATGGTCTTTACGTGTGACAGAATTCAACTTTCTATAATCAATGCATACACGCCATCCTGTAGTTACTCTAGTTGGTATCAATTCATTATCGATTGGTAACTCATGACTCGACTTTTGGGACAACTTGCAGATGACCCATGAACTATCGAAATTGGGTAAATGATACCGCCTAATAGCTTAAGGACTTCAACAACTTCTTTCATATTAGATTTAACCGACGCTTGCATTTCCAGTAGATTTAGCATTTTCATCAAGGTGAATGTAATGCATGCAATCTGCAGGTTTATACCTTTATGTCTGGTCCATCCTAATGCCCCTTTGTGCTCTTTCAAAACATCCAACAACTTACCTTTTTGTTCGTCATTAAGGGATGATGAGATGATTACCGGTAGAGTGTTTTCTTCTCCCAAAAATGCATATTCCAATGTGTTGGGTAATGGTTTAAGCTCGAGTTTCGGTGGTGATTCTGATGATGGGATGAGTTTCTTCTCTGATGGTGCTAGTTGTTCAACTCTTGACTTCCATTTATTAGTGTCCATGGATGGTGTTGGTCAATTGACCTCATCGACCGATCTGTCAATATCAAAATTCAAACCAAAGTGAGTTAAACATGTTTGTAAAGGATCATCACTAAGGTTTGAAACAAAAGTATCATCAACTAATGCTTCAATTAAATCCACATCAACAATTTCATCATCTGCACTGTGAGGTTGTTTGGCAATGTTGAAAATATTTAGCTCCATAGTCATGGACAATTGCATATTTCCTACATTGAATATGAGCATCTGCAGTTGCCAAGAAAGGTCGGCCTAGAATAATGGGGATGTGCTTCCTTGAGTCCTGTATTGGTTGAGTGTCAATTACAATGAAATCAACAGGAAAATAAAACTTGTCTACCTGGATAAGCACGTCCTCCACAATACCACGAGGTATTTTCGTGGACCGATCTGCAAGCTGTAACACCACTGGAGTTGGGTGTAATTCTCCCAGTCCAAGTTTCACAAACACAGAGTAAGGCAACAAATTTACACTAGCTCCTAAATCCAACAAAGCATTCTCAATTGTGTGGTTCCCTATGCTACATGAGATAGTGGGGGAGCCTGGGTCTTTGCATTTTAGAGGAATTTTATGTTGGAGTATAGAACTAACGTTTTCTGTTAAAAATGCCTTCTTTTGAACATGCATGTTTCTCTTTTTAGTACACAAATCTTTAAGAAACTTGGCATAAGATGGAACTTGTTTAATAGCATCAAGCAAAGGGATATTAACACTTACCTGTTTGAAGATTTCGAGAATCTCACCTGTGGATTTTCCCTTCTTTCCTTTCGCTAACCTCTGAGGAAATGGAGCTTTCGGAACATATTCTCGTGGGGTGGTTTCTTCTTTTTCCTCCGGTGAGTCCTCAACATTCACACAATTTGATTTTCTTTTGTCACCGGCATCTCCACTTTGTTGTCGACTTCCTTTCCTTTTCGCAAGGTCATGACTGCTTTGACCTCTCCATGCTGTTGTGGTGAACTGGTACTTGCTTCATGTACTCCTTTAGGATTAGGCACTGGTTGACTTGGAAATTTACCTTTCTCAACAGTAATTGCCAAGGTCTGAACTGAAGAAGCGAGCTGTCCCACCATCTTCTCGAGGCTTGAAACTGATTGGGCTTCTCAACTCATTTCGTAGTCCATCAATGGTGCGATTCTGTTGCTCAATCGTGGAATGAGTAAGATTCTTGAGATTCTGGAATGAATCCTCCCATGGTCTGGGTTGAGAATAGTTCTGGTTTTGATTGTATGGTCTAAATGGGGGCTGAGAGGCTTGAGGATTTTGAGGAATTTGTTGCATTGGTGGAGCCGGTCCATTCTGTTGGAATCCTTGAGACCATGAAAAATTGGGGTGGTCTCTCCATCCAGGGTTATATGTGTTGGAGTATGGGTTGTAATTTGATGGCTTTCTCATTACACCTATGGCATTGGCTTGATCTGAGTATGAGTCATGGTCATGTGGTTCTGTTGATTTAGCAGTCGATAACGATGCTATTTGTCGAGCAAGACCTTCAACCATCTCCTTGACTTCTTTGATTCCCGAAGTTGACTCGCCAATTTGAACCTCATTTACTCCCTTAATTCTTTTGGTATTCCTGAGTGATCGACTCCGTTGTTGGGAATTATCCGCTTGTCGCTGAAAGAATTCCCAAATCTCTGATGCGCTTTTTGACATTAGCTCTCCTCCACTTGTTGCCATTAGCCATTCTTGCACATTCGGCAATAATCCCTCCAAAAAGTATTGGCATTGGTGCCATTTTTCGTACCCATGATGTGGACACTTCAAGAGTAGCCCATTGAATCGCTCCCATGTTTCGAAAAATTGCTCGTCCTCTCTCTGGGTAAACTCCGAGATTTCCCTGCGAATAGCATTGGTTTTATGCACTGGGAAATATTTATTCAAAAATTTCGTTACCATTTGTTCCCATGATGAAATGCTATTAGCAGGCAAAGTATTTAACCATGAACGAGCTCTATCCTTTAAAGAAAATGGGAATAATCTGAGTTTAATATCATCGTCTGAAAAATTTTCATATTTAAAAGTTTGACAAATGGCATGAAAATCATTCAGATGATTATATGGGTCCTCATTTTCTAGGCCATAAAATGTTGGGAGACAATTTAGCACACTAGGTTTTAATTCAAAACTCCTAGCAGCTACATTTGGGTATCTTATACATGATGTGCTCAAATTAGCTAAGGGACTGAAGTAGTCCTTAAATGGCCTCTCTTGTGGTGCTTGTAAATCCATTCTAAATTTATTAATGTGCTTTTGTGTGCGAAGTGTTTTTTCTAATTCAAGGTCTATAGGTTCAAGATTAGGTAATAATGACCTACGACCATGCATGCAAAATAAATAAAATAAAAATAAAGATGCAAACAAAACAAAAAATAAAGATGGGAACAAAACAAATAAAAAATAAAGATGAGAACAAAACAAATAAAAATAAAGAAGAGGGAGAAATTACGATACTAACCTTATTACGCTGTTACAACCTTTTTATAAAAATACACAAAAACAAATACGTGAAATAAATTAACTAAAAATTAAATTAATAAAATAAACAAAAATTTGCAAAGAAAGAAAAAAAATAAATTGAAAATTAAATTACAAAATTTTAAAGAAGAGAAAAAGAAAAGAAATACTAACCTTTCAATGTAGATTTACTTTTTTTTTTCTTTTTTTTTTAATAAAAAAAAATACAAGAAAACAAATAAAAGAAATTATTCACAAAAATTAATTCTATGAATTAAAATTACTTACCTCCCCGGCAACGGCGCCAAAAACTTGTTGTGCAAATTTTAATGTACTTTCATCTAATCTATCGTAGTATAGACGGTCGATCCCACGAGGAGGTGGATTTTAATTGTGTGTAGAATTAATTTTGTAAATGGGGGATTGGATTTATGGTGGAAATGATTTGAATTATCCTAAAATTGGAATTGAAATGGCGATAATAAATTCTAAAATTGGAATTGCAATGACGAGAGTAAATTGAAGTGAAATCTATTGAAATAACGTACTTGGGTATCCGGATCCGTATCAACATGCATCATGGGCTAAATAATCCGTATTAATGCCAATTAAATCATGAGGGGGGAATCCACACCTCATGAACCACGCTCTAATCAATATGGTTTATCGTAAAATAATAATAACCTTATACTGTAGAGAGGTAACCAAGATTCAGACAAGATCGATTATTTGTCGATAAGTCAAATCATCCACAAAACTAGAGTTGAAAAGAAAATAAATTTACCAAATAAAGCCCATGACACATGTTGAGACTTCACCTTCAACCCAAGCTTGAAAGAAAACTAGCCACTCATAATTGAATTAGGGGCAAAATGGGAATTTATTAAAATACAAAGAAAATACAAGATGGAGAGAGAATTACAGAAAATGGAGTCCAAAAATGGATTCAGGGATATCAAATTGGGGAGGCCCCTTTTTATAGATATACATGGAGTAAATCATGGATTAAAAATGGACGCCAGATTACGCCATCATCAACAGCCCACGGTTTGACCACGGATGAACAAGAATACGGTTTGACCCGACTTTGAACAAGAACGCGGTTTGACCGGATGAACACGAACGCTTTGGTTGAAAATAATCTGTGCGATGCATGCACGCGAGATTTTTCGTCAATCGATATCGCCACGTCCACCATCAACAAGACATAAGAATTTTAGCCCAACAGGATCGTGACACCTCATCACCAATGCCACATCATCGGTCCGCCTATGTGAACAAATCCGTGAATAACGATAGCATATACGTGAATAAGACTGCATACGTGAATAGTGTCATTTTTCCTTTTATGCTCCTCCCAAGGTTTTCGAGTTCAAAAGTGATGTTCGTTTTGCCGTCTGATCTCTCCTTTATTGTGAAATGACTATAATGCCCCTAAAATACATAAATTACTTAATTAAAATAAAACACACGTAATTAAATCACAAGAATGTTAAATACATAAAAGTAAGGGTTGTTAGTAAGACTTGAAATGTAAAATGACAGTTTTCTCCTTTATAAATATGCATTTTCTAACACTCAACCAGCATGGTGTGAGAATTGACTATCTTTTTGGGTTTGCAAGTAAAGCAAATGGAGAATGGAATTTTTGTTCATCAAAGTAAGTATGCCAAGAGTTTAGTTAAGAGGTTTGGCTTAGGTTCTACGAAACACATGAGAACTCCTATGGGTATTAACACCAAGTTGACTATTGATGATAGTGGTTCTAGTGTTGATCCTAGTCTTTAGATTTTGGTGGATCTGTTGCATTTGGGCAGCAATAGAGTCAACTTTTGTCTCAATCTGTTCAGTTCGCAAACTGATGTTCTCAACTTTTGAATTGAGATGCAACAAAGTATCATTTTGGGCCCTGGCATTTTGAGTTTGCCAGTTGAGGACTGACTCAAAGGGTTTAGGGGGCTCCAGGTGGCCAGTGGAGGTAATAGGTGAAGGGATAAAGGGTTTTGACACAACATTTCGTTGGGGATCTGTGTGGGGTTCCAAAGAAGGAAAGGAAGAAGAGTAATCGGAAGAGGTAGAGAAAAACATCATACAAGCTAGTGGTTGGACGATAGGTGGAGAGTGTGAGAGGGGTGATGGAATCTCAGATTTACAATGTTTGGCAATCCATTTGAGTTCTTGTCGGTAGATGGGTAATGGAGCTGGTGGAGGTGGAGGATCTGATGGTGGTGTGGGGTCACAGTGGTGACATGGGACAAGAGGTTTTTTCTTTTTGGGTTTCTTTTTCCTTGTGGTTGCATAATCATCGTCTTCTTCCAAATCATCCCAGCAGGGACAATTTGGGTCACATGCGAACCAGGCATCCCATGAAATGGCCGTTGTGCTTGGATAAACAGGTAACCTTCGCATTAAACCCCAGAATGGGCAGATCTTCCCGCTACCGATCATCAAGAGTAAGTAGCGAGAGCTGCGAGGCTCTTGTGGAGCACTTGGAGGTGGTTTACTTTATTTGAAGCTTACTTTATTTGACTGCAAGTAAACCTAACATATGTTACAGTACTGGTGCATGTACTAGGTACCAAGCAAATCCAAAGGAGTCACACTTAGCTACTGCTAAACGAATCATTTGTTTTGTTAGCGGAACAATTAATGATGGTATTTGGTACACTAATGACACTAATTCAAGTCTTGTAGGATATGGTGATGCAGATTGGGTTGGTAATGTTGATAATAGAAAAAGCATCACTAGAGGATGTTTTTATCCTGGAAATAACTTAATGTTGTGACATAGTAAGAAATAGAATTCAATCTCTTTCTCCATGGCTGAAGTTGAATATATTGCAACTGGAAGTTATTGTACCTAATTGCTCTAGATGAAACAAATGCTTGCAGATTATGGACTAAGCATATTGATATTCATCATCACTTGATTAGAGATTTAGTTCAGAGCAAGACCGTGTCCTTCGAATACATTGATACAGAAAAACAACTTACAGATATCTTCACAAAAGCTTTAGACTACAAATGATTTAATTCTTTAAAGAAAGCTTTATATATGTGTTATATATAAGTCAATATATATATATATATATATTGCATTTAGATTTAAATCATGCATTTGTACATTAGATATAAGACGTGTTTATGAGTTTTTATTTTTAAATCAATGTTTTTCTTGTCTCAATAAAAAAAATTAAGTCTTGATTAATAAACGACAAGCAGTTTTTTATGTTTTAAAACTTGAAAGCCTTGAATAAGTTTTAATTAGAGTTGTTTAACCTTTCTTCAAAAGTAAATGAATGGCAATTCAGTCTTTACTTTGACTCAAGGTTTTGATATTGACATGGTCTTTGTTGAGTATATTTAACTTGAGTTATTACTGTTTACCTTAATTCTTATCTTGTCATAAGACATCAAATATATACAGACACTATGGTTAGAAATAGCTACTTATAACTCTTAAGAGTTAAGCTATCCTTGAGTAATCTGAGTCTGCGTATCACAAATATGACAGAGGACGAATTACCTGAAATACTAACTAGGCAACCAAGAGGGGGATGAATTGGCTTTTTAAAACTTAAGATAAACAAATTGCACAACAATTTAATCTATTGCCTTAATCAAATAAAAAACAATAAAGCTGAATAATAAAATAGTAAGGGAAGAGAGAGCAAACACAATAATTTTTACATGGTTCCGCAATCCCCGCCTACATCCACGCCTCCAAGCCAACCAAGCTCGACGATTTCACTATCCAAACCTCCCAAGGCTTCAAATGCTTACAATTGACTTCCAAGGTGTCAATGGACCTTTACAATAAGAGATTTTACCAATCTCTTCACCCGAGTGTATCTCAACACTTACAACCTCTCAATTTGATTTTACAAAAAGGATTACAAAAATTTCTCTCACACAATGTATTTGAATATAAATGAAAGCCCAATATGTGTGAATGAATGAGATGAATAGACAAAGTTTATGCTTTAGAGTTGTAGAGAAATGCTCAATAATAACAATGGTTGCATAACTTGCGTTTAATTTTATTTGAGCCAATTTATAGCTAAAGAAGAAAACTAGCCATTATTAACTTTTTGGTGATAACCGGCTTGCCGCTTTGTGAATCCGATTAGCCGCTTTTATGTTACCGTAACAACAAATATTTGAATTTTAGAACATCCAGCATGTTACTTTCGGAATTCGGTTAGCCGCTTTCATTCCAATGAGCTACTGCCCATAATCTGGCTTGCCACTTTGTAAAATCTAGTTAGCCGCTTTGCTACAGTGAAGGCTACAGTAAACTATTTTTTTTTAATTATAGTTTTACCCCATAACTTTCTATAACTGTATTATGACTCAAAATGTTATAAATAGTTTCAAATAGGTCCGATTTCAGAATTTATAAATATTGCTTGTTATTCCCAAAACTTTTTAAAATTATGGTATGACCCAAAATATGTGAAATTATAGAATGATCCAAAATATTTAAATATTTGGAAGTAGGTCCAAATTCAGATTTCAAAATAATACTTATCAAAATCAAAGATGGCAAAACTCTTTCATTTTAGTCCACATCTTGAAAAACAACTAATTTCATAAAATCATTCTCTTGTTACAAAAATATAATGTGTAAATCTTTGTTTATCCAAAACATGTGATTTGTTATCATCAAATCAACATTTTATAACCATATAGGTTAACACTACCATGAGAATAAGGCTATCTTAAGGGGTAAAGTGAAAGCTCCTGACTATAGATTTAAAAAAAAAAAGAAGAGGTTATTCTATCAAAAAATAAATAAAATGTCTGTCACAATTGAAATGGTAAACAATTAGAGATCAAGATGATAAGGTTAATTTGACCAACTCTATGTTTTGTATTTAAGACTTTGACTATGAATATTGATGAATTTTTGAAAAAAAAGGTTTAGATTGAATTGTTTGCACACACTCACACACAAAAGCTTAAATTTCTCTAATCTTTACTTATTTAAGGAAATTAGAGTCTTGATTTCATGTATTAATGCTTGTGAAAAATTCCCAGACATTTTTTTGTTTGTTCAATTTCATTATTAATGCATTTTTTTAATAAAATTAAAAAAATGATATGATGAATGTGCATTCTCATGTTCTTACATGATAATATATTTTTAGATTTTAAGAGTTACATATTTTTAAGCAAAACTCAAATTTTTTATTTTCTAAGTACATTGACAAGCTTTTGGTCATAACTTTGTCCACAAAAATCTAAATACAATTATGTAAAATCATATGAAAGACTAATTCAATAAGCTTTCCAACGATATGTTGATTGAATTATGTGTCTATTTCATAAAATATCATGCATATCATTTCGTTTTTGTATTTTCCTTTATGTTTCTGACTTGTTCGCATTGGTTTATGTTTATTTATTGATCCTGAACAAAATTTATGCTGGTTACTGCATTAAATTGGAATAAATATTTTTTGTTAATTCTTTCCTTATGCGAGTTGGATTTCCAAACCCTCCTTGAACAAGGCAAGTTCTTCTATATAAGAAAGTCCTTGTATTATTGTTTCTCACTAAAGTTTATGGCTTCCTTCTTCTTTCTTTTGGCTGGTCCAGAATTTTTCCTTCTTCTTGCGCAATTTTATTCTTGTTTTTATTATTCCTCTTCCATGCCTCCAACTCTCTCTAAGCTTAAGGTAGGTGAGAGCTCTTATGCTCAACCTAATTCCAAACATCGTCGCACTCTTCCACCCTACCTTTGTTCTGGTTGTGGACGACCTCATGAGATTCATATGCTTGATGATAATGAGGATTTTGGTCCCAAATTTGGACAAGTACCTCCTGAAGAATCCATGCATTCAAGTGAAATGACTCCGTATAAAGTGATCCCAATGAAAACAGTTTTCACTCTAGACCTTCCACCTTTGACCCTAGGATCACCACCACTGTCGTAACCATTCTGCTGACGTCCCTGACCACCAGTCGTTGCCACACGCGCCCTCCAACGCCGTCACTAGTGGAGCTCTTCCAAGTACTCCTTGTGATCTTCCTACCTTTGTTGTAGTCTCTGCTCGCTCTTCTCCTCCATCTAATTATTTTGCTCCTGATCTTGCCCATTTTGAGGCTGCAATTTTGAAACAAGGGCGTGATATTGCTGACCTTTCTACTCTTTTCGCCAAATTACATGCCAAACTTCTTTCCTTTTGCAATCTTTTGGCAAAAAGCGGGGAGTAATTCGTTTCAAGTCTTCAATTGCTCAATGCAATGAGTTAGGGGATATAATATTTTCAATTCTATGGGGAGTTTTTATTTTTATTCAAGAATTTTTAGATTTTCGGATTTCTAGTTCTTAGGGGGAGTTTATCTTTTTTTGGCTCTTGATTTTCTGCTTTGTGTTGCCTTTCTATTTATTGATTAATAAAATTAGCATTTTATTTTAATTCTTGTCTTGGTTTATTTACATGAACTAACATGCTAATTGCCAATTATTTTGGTTAGTTCCTTGTTGTTGTTTATGCTTGTTTCATATTCATATTTTAATGCCAAGTTTCATGGAAGACTTGTGTTGGATTGCTTTTGCCACAAGAATACCAAAGGGTGAGATTGTTAAGTCCAATATTTATAGAGTTGGCATCTTATGGCAAGTCTGGTTAAATTGGAGTTTTATTTATTGCATATCTTGTAAAAGGGATTAATTTATTAATCCCTAATTTAGTGAGATTTCAATTTATTAGGAATATTTATTTCTTAATTTAATTACATGTCTAATTAAGCAAGCCAATTAATGATGGGATTCTATAATTGGCACATGAGATCTATTTAGAGCAAGAAGTTATTTCAAATAGAAAGTTTATTAAATGCTTTAGATATTTCTTGGGAGACAAGTAAGGCAAGAAGATCAAATTTATTAATATTCTGATTCGTAGGAATTATAAGAGGAAAGAAACTCTTATTTCAAAAGAATCCAAGTCTTTTAAGACTTGCTATTTTTGTGAAACCCTAGTGCCTATATAAAGAGAGGTATTTCACAATTAAAGGTACACAACATATAGCATAAAGTAGACAAGCAAAATTCGGCCTCCTCACTAAAGAATCTGGATTTAGCACATAATGTTGTGTTGATTTGTTTTCTTATTTTCTTTTCATCTCTCTGGAGAGTCTATGTGGATCTTGGATAACTAGATATTGAAGAATTGAAGAATTGCTATTGATCACTTCGCGAAGTGCCTTGAGGATCGTGGATCAAGATGGGTAGCAATTATTCAAGAGAAGCATATTCAGTCTAAGATTGAGTAAACTGTATGGTGATAAACTTAACCGTGAACAGTACTTCTAGAAATTAATTAAGTTGCTAATTTTAGGTTTTGAATTGCTTACATCTATTTGCAATAGATCTAAATTCCTTTCAACACGCTTGTAATAAAATTTACCAAATGTATGTGCACTGCTTTTCAAACTCACAGCAACCGCAACAACATAGTTTACCAAACATCAATTTGCTTTTTCAATTAGTTGCGTATTGCATCTGCTCAGTGGAAGCAACTTGTTTAATTAACAAACACAACCCCAAACTAGCCCTTCATCACTTTTTTAATTCTAAGAAATTATTGGAGTAGTAACTTCTGGGATTGGAGTAGGAATCTTAATGAGTAGGATTGCTAAGATTAAGAGTGACAGTGGGAGTATGAGTAGGAGTAGGAGTCGAATTTTTATTTACACTAGAGTGAAAGTGTAGATTGCCAATCAAAATCTCATTCATGTGTTTACTTTATCTTGCATTGGGAATGAATTGTTACAAATTATAGTTTTACCCTTATGTAAAAAAAAAACTACCTTTCAATTAGAAAATGAATAAGAAAATGTATTTGTTAATTATGTTTTTTATTTTATTATTAATTTTAATTATATAAAATAATAATTGTTAATACTTTTAATGATGTAAGTTAAAAATTTTTATTAATTTAATTTTAATTATTTTAATTAAAAATTAATTATAATGTTCATTTATATAAAGGAAAGACAAAATTTAAAATATAATGGATTGTATTATTAGATTTCGCCGTGGAGAGGCCATTGCTAGCCTTTCTCTTTTGTTCAATTGCCAACCTTCTTCCTTTCTTCAATTGAGAAACCTAGTATTTAATTCATGCAAAGTTGGTGAAGCTTATTCAATTCTTATTCCAACAATTGACAATTTATATGACAACCTCCACTATAAGAAAAAACACCTACTATGGTAGTTTCCCGTGATAGGTTTTGGTCTGAAGACCTACAATGAATAATGCGAGATAGATTTGATTTCTATTATAAATTTATCACATACTTGCGATGTAAATATTGTCTATCGAGAATCTCCAATAGACTGGTTATAGATTTTTTGGCTATCAAGAATTCATGGTCGATATTTTTATTTTGACATTAGTTGCATGAATTTGACTTTATTTTTAAAAATATTTTGTTGCCAAAAGCTAATAATAAAAGGATACCTCCACACTGAAATGATGACGTCTCTTGATATAAGATTTACAATTTTAAGTTATAGTTAAAAAAATTTATAAAAAGAATAATAGTAAAATATAGCGTTTTGTTAGGAGGGAATGGAAAAATTCTCTAAATTTTGAGAAAAATTTAGTTTGACAATCTCAAATCTCAAAACATATCACGTAGTGAACCCATAAAACCCAAAAAAAATTGATAACACACAAACACTTGCCGTTCGATGCCGTTCTGACTTATTGCCATTCTATCTGCTATTTTTGACGTTGTTCATGTCAGCCACTGTCACCTAATTATTTCAGTCTTAAACTAAAATCAGTCTTAAATTGAAACCCAAATCATAGCCACAGAGGATACCCGACTAAGAACAACAATAACAACACTTTTGGTCACTAAAAAAAACCCAAAATCTTGCCTTGAAAGAAGACCCGAACCATAGTTGCTGAAATTGAGACAATAGCATTCACTTTCAATTGAAGCTTCACATTCTCTAGTAAGTCATTGTTGTATTTTACATGTCTTCAATTTTCATTTCATGAATTAAATTGCTTAAAGTTAACTAATTTACTGATTTTAGTAGTTGATTATTAGAGTTTTAGTCTTTGGTTTTTATTGACTTTCATTTAAATTGCTTGAAGTTATTTTTTATTTTTTCAAAAATAAACTACGCATTTTTTTTCTCTTAAATCAAGATACATTTTGCTGAGGCTGCCAATTGTATACATTGATGATATTGTTAAAGTCTACGCAAGTGGCTGGCCTTAGTTTGTCTATGGAATGTACATATGCATGCATATTATTACTTAGTGTTCTAAATTTGTGGCCTTGCCTGAACCATATATATCAAACCATCTTTGACCATGCCTTTGATATCCTCGAGCTATCAAAAAAGGCTTTCAATGATTTTACCTACCTCTATAATTGTTTTTAAAGACTGATGTCTAGAAAGATTTATCAACCACTGTTGGGTGATTTTATATAAGAGGAAGCTTCAGGTTTTGCTCGATTAAGAGTGCCAAGGGCTAGTGTTGATGTTGGATATAAATAAGGCCAATACATTTGATTTGGCCTACCTAATTTGTTATTGCTGAATTTAATCTTACTAAAAATATTAGAGGGAAGTGAAAAACAATATTTATATAGTTTTATGCATGCAAACTTCACAAAATTATGATGAAGAACCAAAATTTGAAGAGTTTAGAATTTTTGAAAAGAAAGAAAAATAAGAAGCACCTAAACTGGAATTTAAACCTTTGCCTGAAGGATTGAAGTATGCTTTTCTTGGAGAAGAGTTGTGATTTCTTCTACTTTAACAAGTGACCAAGAAGGTAAGTTACTAATTGTTCTTAAAAGGCATAAAAATGCAATTGGATGGACTTTAAATGATATTAAAGGCATTAATCCCTTAATTTGCACACATAGAATTAGTTTGGAGGAAAATGCTAAAATATGGCAACAACCTCAAAGAAGATTAAACTCATACATGAAAAAGGTAGTCAAAACAGAAGTCCTTAAATTGCTTGATGTGGGAATTATCTACCTTACTTCTAATAGTAAGTGAGTAAATCCTACACAAGTAGTGCCTAAAAAATTTGAAATCATTGTTGTTAAAAATGAAAAAAGTGAATTAATTCGAACACGAATTACATTTAGTTGGCTCATGTGCATTGATTATAGAAAGTTAAATGAAGCCGCTAGAAAATATCATTTTCCATTACCATTCCTTGACCAAATCTTAGAAAGCGTAGCTGGACATCTCTACTACTGCTTTTTAGATAGATATTCAAGTTATTATCAAATTCCTATAGCACTTGAAGACTAAGAAAAGACCACATTTACACGTCCTTTTGGAACATTTGCATTTAAAAGAATGTCATTCGGGCTTTGGAATACTTCTACAACATTTCAAAGATGTATGATAAGCATTTTATGTGATATGGTTGAACATTGTTTAGAGGTCTTTATTGATGATTTGACTGTGTTGGGGAATTCTTTTGATGATTGCCTTGATAATTTGGAGAAAATTTTAAAACGATGTGTTGAAAAATAACTCGTGTTGAATTGGGAAATAATGTCAATACATGGTTACTTCCGGAATTGTTTTGGGTCATGTTGTATCGGTTAAAGTAATTGAAGTTGACAAAGCAAAAATAGAAGTCATATCTAAATTGCCACCACCAAAAACAGTTAGGGATGTGCAATCTTGTTTAGGACATGTAGGATTTTATAGGAGGTTTATAAAAAACTTTAGTGCCATATCTAAACCACTTTGTAACATCTTATTAAAAGATGCACCGTTTGAATGGAATGATGATTGCCAAAAATATTTTAAGAAAATAATGTCTTTTAACATTTGCACCTATTATGCAATCTCTTGATTGGTCTTTACCCTTTACATTAATGTGTGGTGCAAGTGATTTTGTTGTCCATGCTGTTTTAGGACAAAGAATGGATGATAAGCCCTTTGTGATTTATTACGCGAGTAAGACTTTGGATATTGCTCAAATGAATTATTCTACAACTGAAAAAGAATTACTTGCTGTGATATTTGCTTTAAACAAATTTCGTTCATATTTGCTTGACTCTAAATCTGTTGTGTTTACTGACCACGCTGCTGTGAGATATTTGATGAGTAAACAGGATGCCAAACCGAGATTGATTCGTTGGATTTTGTTACTTTAAAAAATTGATCTTACCATCAAAGATAAAAAAAAAAGTGCCGAAAATGTCGTTGCTGATCATCTATCAAGACTCACATCCGAATTTTGCATTGATACAACACCCTTCAATGATTTTTTCCCTGATGAATTTTTATTTTCTGTTACTTCAATGCCATGGTATGCTAACATTGTTAATTTCCTTGTTACATGTAAAATGTCTTTGCAATGAAATGCTCAAGAGAAGAAGAAATTTTTAGTTGAAGTAAAGAAATTTTATTGGGATGATATTTACTTGTTCAAATATTGCCCAAATCAAATTTTTCGGTGATGTATTCCAGATAGTGATGTAAGTAGTGTCATTAATTTTTATCATTCTGAAGCATGTGGTGGACACTTTTCTTCAAGAAAAACTACTGCTAAAATTTTGTAGTATGGATTTTATTGGCCTACCATAATCAAAGACATATATGAATTTTGCAAAACTTGTAAAAAATGTCAAAAATTGGGATCAATTACTAAAAGAAACATGATGCCCTTAAATCTCATACTTGAGATTGAAATATTTAACTGTCAGGGAATTGATTTCATGGGTCCGTTTCCATCATTTTTTGGATTTGTATATATATTAGTTGTAGTGGATTACGTCTCAAAATGGATTGAAGCAATTTCTTGTCGAAATAATGATAGGAAAACTATGGTTAAAATTTTAAGAGAAAATTTTTTAAGTCGATTTGGAATCCCTCGAGCCATTATCAGCGATGGAGGTAAGCATTTTTGTAATAAGTCATTTGAGTCTTTAATGAAGAAATACATAATTACACATAAACTTGCTATCCCTTATCATCCTCAAACAAATGGTCAAATTGAATTAGCAAACGGGGAGATAAAATAAATTTTGGAAAAAATGATTAATCTAAACTAAAAAGATTGGTCTCTTAGACTTAATGATGCACTTTGGGCCTGCAGTATTGCATTTAAGACGTCACTGGGAATGTCACCCTATCGGTTAGTTTATCGTAAACCTTGTCATTTACCTGTTGAACTTGAACATAAATCATTTTGGGATATTAAAGTTTTTAATTCAAATTTGGATGATGCTGGTAATGTGCGAAAATTGCAATTGAATGAACTTGAGAAATTAAGAAATGATGCATACGAAAATTCAAGAATTATTAAGGTAAGAACAAAAACTTTTCATGATAAAAGAATTTTTCAGAAAACATTTGAGATTGGTCAAAAAGTGTTACTTTATAATTTTCGTCTTCATTTATTTCCAGGGAAGTTAAATGTATGTTCATATGGGGCCATAGAAATTGAAAATCCAAAGAACGGTGTCACATTTAAGGTTAATGATCAAAGATTAAAACCATATATAGAACATCACCCACGTGAAGAAGACACCGAAATCAATTTGGGTGACCCACCAATTATTGATTAAGTCTTTAATGACTGATTCATTTTTTTTTTACAGTTATTTTGCCGTTTAATTGTTTGATTTTTTTTCTCTTGATTGATGCACTGTACATATTGTTTTTAGCATTATATTTCTTGTTTAAGCATGTTTGTTTGACAGTTGTAGTTTCTCTCATCAATTTTCATTATATGTCATGAGTACCTCAATAAGAAAGATCTGTTCACACATCTTAAAAGACTTTTACGAGTGAGATTTAATCTGAGAAGATTGATACAAAGCTGTAAATCACATTCATTTTGGGATCTCCAACCACCAACATTAGTGGCCTACGTTGAGGATCAAGAAAGATAACTCAAAGCAATAGAGCGTGGTATATATGAATTTCAATTGGAGATTGAAGTTAACTCAATAAGAGGACGAATGTAAGTCTATTTTCCTTTACATTGTGTGTTTTCCTTTTTTTATCCACTTTCACGTTTGATTTGATTTTGCAGTTTCGATTCTCTTTATTTTGGTTTGTTTTGATTTATTTTCCCGTATAAATGATGAATAATGGTACTCCGTGACATCTTAAGTTGGTATCTTCAGTTTCCTATAATAACTGAAACCCCAACATCAAACATGGAAGAAATACAACATAAAATGCATAAGCATTTTCCCTCTCTCCCTCTTAATGTCCTCAAGAAAATTTACAAAGCTCGTTGTGAACGACTGCGATTGTTAATGATCAATGGCATTCCTTCTGACATTCGTCGGTTAATTGAAGCAAAGGTCCGATTAGCAGGAATTGTGTCTGATACTCGTGAAGAAAAAATTAAATTCGTTAAAGATGGCTTGAGTAAAGAATCGTTATATGATATCTTACGATCTCTTGAGACACATCGAAGGGGATATGCACAACGTTAGATTCATAATTTGTGGATACTATTCCAAAAAGAAAGTGCACAGTTTAATCTTGGGAATTTGACTCAAAAAGACCATATTCGTTAGTTTATAAGAAAACTAGATGTGAAGTGTTGAGTGTTAGAAGTGTATATTTATAAAGGAGAAAATCATCATTTTACATTTCAAGTCTTACTAATACCCTTACTTTTATGTATTTAAGTCTCTTGTGATTTAATTATGTGTGTTTTATTTTAATTAAGTATTTTATGTATTTTAGGGACATCATGGTCATTTCACAATGAACGAGAGATCGGACAGCAAAACGAACATCACTTTTGAACTCAGGATTGTAATACCCTAATTCTCTTAAATATAGTAGAATTTATTTTTAAGCTAACAAGCCCCTTGAGTTTATAATATTTAATTTAAGGAATGATGACATAAGCAATGACATAAGGAATGATGACGTAAGCATTGACATAAGCGATGATGTAAGAAGAAGTGTAGAGAAAGTTAAGGAATTCTAGAAACTAGTAAGGTATTTATGAAGGATAATTTCAACCATTGATCAAGAGTTATGGTAGCAAAATCCTAGCCATCCATTAGCCTTAAGAAATCTTATAAATACCCCCACCACCTTTCATTTTGAATGCAACTCAGAAATTTCATTCTCTTCCATTCTAAGTCATAATAACAAGAGTAGAGAAATCCTTAATTTAGAAAGGTTTAGAGAAATCAAGATCAAGAGGCTGATGATATCAATGTGCATTTGTTACTCGAGGATACTAGGAGGTAAGTAAACTAGATTTCCAAACGAATCATAATAAACAATATATATGTTTGACATGTGTGAAAAGCCTATTTTGATATGTATGAATATGGATTTCTATGTTATGTGTTGTTATGTATTGGGCGTGATTATGTACATAGGCATATGTATGTGTGATGGTTCATTGTCATGAGCATGAAAATGCATTGAGTTTTCTATGAATGAGAAAGTGGATTTTAGCAAATGAGATTTCTATTTTATGAGATTTTGCACCAAGCCACCTCTTGAGACTATGCGGGGGCCATCTCTTGAAGGCCAGAGCGCCACAAAGTGCCACACATGGTGCAAAGTGTCACGCACAGCACAAAGTGCCACATTGTAGGATACATATTTTATTGAAAGAAAATGAGAAAGTTTGAAAGCGACAAAAAGAGATTTTGATGAATGTATTTACAATATTTCCAAAGATCATGTCATATCATCCATTGCATTATGTATAAGTATGTATGTATTTCCGTATAAGAAAAACTAGTTTGCTTACTGGGTTTTGTACTCATTATAGTTTATTGTGATTTAGTTTTCAGAAATCAAGATTGATTCGTGAGGAGTGAGAAGATGGATTTGAATTAAGGATGGTAGATGGTTTGGCTAAATTTTAAGTTATTCTGCTGGCTTTTGTATTTGAGGCTCGAATTTTATCAGTTGTAAAGAGTTATTTAAATACATATGTGAGTTGTGGACATTTTTGCCCTTGGATTTCGGATTGGGGCATTACAATTGGTATCAGAGCGATTCCCAACCGGAAATGTGTGGATGTTTGGGACATCCTACATCGCTTGGGAAGGATTTTGTAAGGATGAATAGAATTAGGTTTATGCCAAACCTTTAGGCTTTGCGATTTTATTTCTAAGAAATATATGATTGAAGTATCAGAGTAGCGCAACGAAAGCGTGATGTGTTTGCTTGAGTCTTTATAAGGATTTATTGGTCATAAGTGATTTTGAGATATGGATTCTTTTGGGCATAACAAAAAAAAAAGTGAATTTCGAGGACGAAATTCTTTTAAGGGGGGAAGAGTGTAATACCCTAATTCTCTTAAATATAGTAGAATTTATTTTTAAGCTAACAAGCCCCTTGAGTTTATAATATTTAATTTAAGGAATGATGACATAAGCAATGACATAATGAATGATGACATAAGCATTGACATAAGCGATGATGTAAGAAGAAGTGTAGTGAAAGTTAAGGAATTCTAGAAGTTACCAAGACATTTATAAAGGATAATCTCATCTTTACTTAGGTATTTAATTCTAAGTAAAGATGACATAATCTATGACACAAGTGATGATGTAAGAGAAGTTGTAGAGATAAATAAGAGTTCTAGAAACTAGTAAGGTATTTATGAAGGATAACTTCAACCATTGATCAAGAGTTATGGAGGCAAAATCCTAGCCATCCATTAGCCTTAAGAAATCCTATAAATACCCCCACCACTTTTCATTTTGAATGCAACTCAAAAATTTCATTCTCTTCCATTCTAAGTCATAATAACAAGAGTAGAGAAATCCTTAATTTAGAAAGTTTTAGAGAAATCAAGATCAAGAGACCGATGATATCGATGTGCATTTGTTACTCGAGGATACTAGGAGGTAAGTAAACTAGATTTCCAAATGAGTCACAATAAACAATATATATGTTTGACTTATGTGAAAAACCTATTTTGATATGTATGAATATGGATTTCTATGTGATGTGTTGTTATGTATTGGGCGTGATTATGTACATAGGCATATGTATGTGTGATGGTTCATTGTCATGAGCATGAAAATGCATTGAGTTTTCTATGAATGAGAAAGTGGATTTTAGCAAATGAGATTTCTATTTTATGAGCTTTTGCATTGGGGGTCACCTCTTGAAGTTGTGTGGGGGCCACCTCTTGAGACTATGCAGGGGCCACCTCTTGAAGGCCAGAGCGCCACAAAGTGCCACACATGGTGCAAAGTGCCACACACAGCACAAAGTGCCACATTGCAGGATACATATTTTATTGCAAGAAAATGAGAAAGTTTGAAAGCGACAAAAAGAGACAATGGCCCAGAATTTGACCAAAAAGAAAGGGAAATCAGGCGCTTAAAAGCTGAACTTGCTCAGATTGAATCTGAAAAACAGAGACCTACCCTTTTTACCACATCACCTCCTATCCCTTCCATCGGCCCAACTTACCATCCATTTGCCTCTATGCTTTCTCCTATCCGGCAGTATGATCATTCCAAGTTATTTGGTATGACTCATACTCTTTTTCGGGATAATCCTTTGCCACCACCACCTACACCTAAACCAACGCCTAAACCTAAACCTCGACCCGTCAAAATTTATCAACCACCAATGCCCATTCCGAACCAACAGTCCCCTGGTTATATGCCAGCATCACCATCCGCACCTCCACCGACTCAATCTCAACCTCCTACCCAATCCAAGGATAAAGAACCCATGCACCAGTTTACTGCTCATACGGTCACTCATTCATCTACTATAGATGATCAAACTTCTGATTCAAATCTAGCTGTTTCAGATAGCCATACCGAGACCGACACAGAATCTTCAGCATCCACCAGTGACTCTGAAAAGTCCTATGCTGATATTACTAAAATCTTGATGGCTAATGATTATGCAGATGGAGACTTACAAGAGGAATCATAAAAAGAGATTCAAGAAAATGCACCACAAGAAAATCAAGAGGATAGACAAGAAGAACAAACCAATACGGAGCTGGAGCAACAAGAAGGTATTTCTCAAACACTCCCCAAGGAGTGGAGGTATGTCTCTTCTCATCCTAAAGATGTAATTTTAGGAGATCCCTCACGAGGTGTTACAACTAGATCATCTCTTAAGAATACTTGTGAGCATAATGCATTTATCTCTCAAATTGAACCCAAATCCTTTGCGGATGCGGAAAATGATGAATCTTGGATTATGGCAATGCAAGAGGAGTTAAATCAATTTGAAAGAAACAATGTGTGGGAATTAGTTCCTAAACCGGAATGTCAATCTGTCATAGGCACTAAATGGGTATTTAGAAATAAGATGGATGAATCCGGGGTGGTTGTAAGAAATAAAGCTAGATTAATGGCTCAAGGTACAACCAAGAAGAAGGAATTGATTTTGATGAAACTTTTGCACCTGTAGCAAGGTTAGAATCCATTAGGATGTTGTTAGCATATGCATGTCATAAGGATTTTATTTTATTTCAAATGGATGTCAAGAGTGCTTTCTTAAATGGATATATTATGGAGGAAGTTTATGTGAAACAACCTCCTGGTTTTGAAAATGAAAAATTTCCAAATCATGTTTATAAGTTGCTTAAAGCCTTGTATGGATTAAAACAAGCACCTAGAGCATGGTATGATAGACTTAAAAATTTCTTGATAGAAAATGACTTTTCTATGGGTAAAGCAGACACTACTCTATTTGTTAAGCATAAGAACCAAGACATACTTATTGTTCAAATTTATGTTGATGATATTATTTTTTGTTCTACTAATGAGTTGTTGTGTAAAGAATTTTCATCGTGTATGAACAAAGAATTTGAGATGAGTATGATGGGAGAGTTGAAGTACTTCCTTGGACTTCAAATCAAACAAAACGAGGAAGGAATTTTCATAAATCAAGCCAAGTACGTAAAAGATCTACTCAAACGATTCGGCATTGATGACTCAAAGACTAAGAATACACCAATGAGCACAACAACCAAGCTGGACAAAGATGAAAAAGGCAAAGAAGTGGATATCAAAATGTATCGAGGTATGATCGGATCCCTACTTTATTTGACTGCAAGTAGACCCGATATCATGTTTAGTGTATGTTTGTGTGCAAGATTTCAGTCATGTCCCAAGGAATGTCATTTGCTTGCTGTTAAAAGAATTTTTTGTTATTTGAGTGGAACCCTATATAGATATTGGCCTTTGGTATCCTAGGAGAACTCATATAGATTTAACATGTTATTCAGATGCGGACTTTGCCGGTTATAAAGTAGATAGGAAGAGCACTAGTGGTACTTGCTATATTCTAGGACACTCTCTTGTTTCATGGTTTAGCAAGAAACAAAATTCTGTCGCACTTTCAACTACCGAGGCTCAATATATAGCTGCCGGAAGTTGTTGTGCACAAGCACTTTGGATGAAACAAACACTTAGAGATTATGGCATTAATCTTGAACAAATTCCTATTAAGTGTGATAATACTAGTGCTATAAACGGGCCTAACTCAACCCTAAAAGAGCTCTCTTGGGGTTGAGTTAGGCCCGACCCAAGTTGGTATCAGAGCCAAGGCCCGAGGGCGAGGGTAGAGTGAATGATAAGCTCTTATCCCACATCGCTGGCAAGCCAAAGCTCCTGGTCGCTTATAAACGCTGGGCAGTCCTCACCCTTTGAGAGCTCTTTTGGGGTTGAGTTAGGCCCGGCCCAAGTTGGGAATATGAGTGTGTGAAAGATAAGCACCTCATCCCACATCGGTTAGGATCCTGGCTGTGTGCTAGCTTATAAGTGATGGGCAGTCCTCACCCTTTGAGAGCTCTTTTGGGCCTGAGTTAGGCTTCGGCCCAAACTGGTATCAGAGCCCAAGTGTTCATCGGGGGGAATATGAGTGTGTGAAAGATAAGCACCTCATCCGACATCGGTTGGGATCCCTACTTATAAGTCCGGGCGCTTTCACCCTTTGAGAGCTCTTTTGGGGAGTTAGACAAGCGGAGATACGTGTTGTTATACTGTAACTACAAAAAAGACTTTGGACCAAAGAGGTCCGCAAGCTCGGGTTTCCAGCGGATATACCTCTGTGGTCAAAAACCTTTAAAACATTAGGTTATACAACCCAAAACAGACTTTTCTTTAGTCTAAAACAGGGTACCAAACCAGATAAGAAATGATCAAAAGTTTTCTGATGCACAAGATCCTTGCAAAAGGCAAGTGCAGAGCATACTTCCTTAAGTTTTCAAAATGAACAAATTTAATCCTTTATTCCTTTTCTTTCTTAGAACTTCATTTGCAGAGAGAGAAGGGAGAGTTTAGAAATTCATGGAAGAGAACACGAGTTTTTATTTCTAAAAAACTTATATATCTTACAAAGGAGGGGAGAACTCTTTATATAGGAGAATTCTCGGGGAAGATAGGACAGGACCCCTATCTTTTACAAAAGCAAAAGTAAAAGATACATCATGACACAACTTTAATTATTACAAAGGACAAAAGCTGCTTTAATAATTAAAGCATGACTTTGACAAAAGCAAAAGCTTAAAGTAAAAGCAAACTTTAATAATTATACAAGACAAAACGATAAAGCAAAGCATAATTATTACAACAAGACAAACTACTTTATGGAGAGCGGATATTCATGTAGTCGTCTTCGGATGAGCTTTCGGTCTCATCTGGGTCCGTATCACCAGTGTGAGGATGCTTTTGGAAAAAAGTTTTGGAGAGCTTTGGATGCTTACAGGAGGGACCACGGCATGGTGGATAAGGGCAATTATAGTCTCTGGGAGTATACTTTGGAGTATACTTAGGGGTAGTTTGGGTGGCTTTGTCAACTTTGGATGGTTGAGCTGGTCGTTTGGAAGGTTAGGTTGAGGGTCCTGGTTCAGAGGGTCCAGGTTCATCCATTGTTGGTTGGGGGAACTGGTGAAGGTGTTGGCTCAGAGGAAGAAAGTCTTCCCATGGGTCTTGTGAGTCCTGGTAAAGGAAGTCAGTGTAGTCTGGTCGTTCTTCTTTAATGATGATACCGGTGGACTTAGGTTTAGATATGGCAGATGGAGTGGGGATCATGTTGGGGACTGAGGTGAGATATCTTTAAGTGGCGGAGGTTGGTGGTTCAATTGGCAAAGGTAGTTATGCGGACGTCTTGTATGTCATTTTCAATATATACGCATTCATATACGATCTTGAGTCCAAAAGAGTTTGGTGTGTTGAAAGTATGGCTGTGAATAATAAAGATGTGAACAGGTTGTGCAAGGTTGTAAATTTCTGATAGTTGTTGTAGTTTCTTTCTCCACCATGGTATAGGGGAGAACCATTCAAGTAATGTCCAGGTAAGAGAAGTGGCATTGTCTGGATTAAGGAGATGCTCCAAAGTAGGAGAAATGGGAAGGATTAGCTTGGTTGCATAAAGGACTGTTAGGCACCATAACACATCTTTGTTTCAGACGGATCGAGGTTAAACAAGGAACATATTTTCTGGGTGGAAAGTGGAAAAAGAAAAAGGGGCTGTGACAAGGTAGGCTTTCATGAAAAAGCGAAAGAGAGCTTTTCTAGCAAATTCTTGGATGGTAAAAACAGAAGAGAAGTTTTTGTTGAAGGGAAAAGTTTTCTTGGTGAGAGCTTCTGGGGGCAGTGAGGTAGCCATGGAGATGATTGGAAAATGGTAGGTGGTGGAAAATAGGGTAAGAGGATTTTCTGGTTTGGAGAGTCTGGAGAGCATATCAGGGATGAGGTTCTGAGACCCCTTTATATGCTTGATTGAAAAATCATATTTGGAAAACCAATCTTTTAATCTGAGTAACATTTTTTCAGGAACAGTTTTACCTTTGAAATGAAAGATATTGGGGAAGGCTGAGCTGTCCATTCGGATGAGAAAATGGTGTCCAATCAAATGATACTCAAACTTTTTGATGCCATTCTTTACCGCTAAGATTTCTTTGAACACACTATGGTAGTGCTTCGTGTCGAAATTGTCACTAAAGCGATAAAGTGTTCTTTGTCATTGAGTTCTTCGAGGAGGATGGCACCCCATGATTCATCATCAGATCGGAGGATGCGCTTTCCATCGAATCAACTTTAAAGCGAGGATTTTTATTGAGTAGTGACATCAATTGTGGGTCGATTCCACTCGGGGCTTTTTCAATAAAGCGAAAGATGATGAGTGTAATGATCCACATGTGGGATTTAAATCACGCGGATGTAATTGATGATCTTAGAAAGCTGAATTTGCTTTTTGGAAAGTTGCTGATCTGGAAAGTGAAGCAATTCTTGGGCAATGTGCTTTCTTGGCTGATAATGTCCATCTTTTATGATCATACCAAGGAATTCAATATTATTTGTAGCGATGGTGCTTTTCTTGGCCGATAACATGATTCCATGACTTTGGATAATATCATAGAATTGAGTTAACAGCTGGCGATGTTCATCATGTGAGCCTGAGAAAAGCAAGATGTCATCAATGTAAATCAATGCATGATGCAGGATAGGCTGGAAGAGTTGAACCATGGATTTTTGAAAAATAGATGGGGCAGTTTTGAGACCAAAGGGTAGAACGGTCCATTGGAAATGGGCATTGGGAATACAAAAAGCGGTTTTGTAACGTTCGGAGGGTTCAATGCCTAGTTGCCAAAAACCAGATTTTAGATCAAATTTTGAAAAGATCTGGGCATTTTTTAGAAAAGTGAACATGCTTTGTCGGCGAGGTAAAGGGAATTTGTAATCTTGTAAAAACATGTTTAATGGCTGGTAGTCAATGACTAGGCGTTTCTTTCCTCAGACAATTTCAGAATGGTTTTCAACATAAAAGGCTTGGCAAGCCCATTGAGAACTTGTGGGCTCAATTAAACCTTGGGCTAACAATTGTGAGCATTCTTGTTGGGCTAGGAGTAAGTCAGAAGGACTCATTCCTGGATGGGTAGCTTTAGTTGGGTTAATGTCTTCATTTAGTTTGAAGGGTAACTTAATGAAGAAAGACTGATTTTTCCACAAGGGATTTGGATGGGTGAACTCAGAATGGGACTCTGGACAGAAACTCAAAAGTTTGGTTGAAATATCTTGGTAAGACTGGGGAGTTTAAGACAAATTGTAAAATTTCAGAATGGCTGTGAATGGTTTGAACATGGACTTGACTCGGATTCCAGTGGGAATGATTTGGAATGATTTGGAGGTGTTTGATTTGATGGAGGATGTCAAATCCTAACAAGAAATCCTTATTAGGAAGTGTTGAACCAATAACCTTGGTCCAAATGACACAATTTGGGAAGATTTGAATGCCAATGGGTTTCTTGGTAATCAAAGAGGTGGTGAAGAGTTTGCCATTGACAGCTTTGAAATGTTCTTCAAACTGGGTCCAATATTCTGATGGAAGAATATGGGGGTTTAACATGCTGCGTTGGGCACCAGTATCTATAAGACCAATTGCTGGAATGGGCCTTTGGAATTTTGAGGGCAAGATCTGGAGTTTGATGGATGGGATAGGAACTGTAGTGTCAAGGGAGAGTAACTGTTGGTGGAAAATTACTTGAGACTGGTCACTGTCTGAGTCAGAGGAATTCTGTAGTGCGAACACTGTTTCATCATTGGGTTCATCTTGTTCAGAGAAATAGAATTCCAGTTCATCTTTGGCAGGAGAGTAGTCTGTAGTTGCTTGAAGATGCTCAACTAACCGGATGGATTTTTCTCTTTTGTTGGGACAATCTTTGGCATAGTGGCCTTTTCTCTTGCAGATGAAACATCTGCTTGATTGCTTTCGTTTGAATTCTCTGGAGGAGGAAGATTTCTTTCTGAAGAACCGGTAGGGCTTTCGGGATCTGCGAGGTTTGGATGAAAATTCTGGAGTTTTGAATTTCCGAAAATGCCGTTTTTTCTTTGAACTGCAATCGCAATCCTTTTTCTTGTGGCATTTGATCTGCAAATAAGGCTTTTTGCAAGCACTTCGGAAAGGTTCTTTGTCTTTCAACAGTTCTTTGAAAAACTGTTTTTGCTCGCAAAGTTTGTCAAGACAAGTTTTGGCAAGCTGGAAGATTTTGCCAAGAGAGATGTTGTCTAGGGAAAGATTGGATGCTGTGAGTTGTCTCTGGATGTCGGGTTGGAGTTCTTCGGGGAGGGAAGCCAGAAAGACATGCTTTAATGTCGGTTCATTGAATCCATTAAGCTTATAGAACAGCAGGGACATTCGCTTATAATGGAAGTCAAGATCCTTAGCATTGAAGGAGCAACATTTCATATTGAGATAGTCTCGTCTGGCAGCTTCAAAGACTGCAGAAGGGTCGCCAAGGAATTGATCATGGAGAACAGCAAGAGCACTTGAAACTTCTGGGAGATCAACAAACTGTAATTGGCGGTATTGTCCTAATGAATCAAACCAATCTCTTAGAGCACCCGTGAAACGAGTAGCAAATTCTCTAAGGACTGATTGAGTTGTTGCTCGTTTGATCGGAGGTCAATCCGGCATATCTCATTAGTCGGTCACGCCATTTATGAGATGGAAGATCATCAAATGTGAACCATGGGCCATTTGACGATTTTGGCTAGATGGATTGATGCAGGGGAGGAGGGTGGTTTGGCGTAAGATTCGGCATTTTTCTTCAACTTCGTAGGAATATCAACATATGGTTCGTATGGAGGTTTGGCCTTGGGTAGGTGGATCGTTGAGCCATCGATTTTTGTAATATCGCGATAGGACTTTTCGTAGTCACCGTGGATCTTGAAGATTCAGATTTGGGCTATCTGAAACAGCTAGATTTGAATCAGAAGTTTGATCATCTATAGTAGATGAATGGGTGACGGTGTGAGCAGTAAACTGGTTCATGGGTTCTTTATCCTTAGATTGGGTAGGGACTGATAATGGAGCTGGCGGTGATGTCGGTGTAGAACTAGGAGATGGTTGGCCAGGGATGGTCAGAGAGGAAGGATGAAGAGGGGCAGGTCGAGGCTATAGTCTAGGTTTGGGTTTAGGTGGTGGTGGTGGTGGCAAAGGATTGTCTCTAAAAAGAGTATGAGTCATACCAAATAACTTGGAAGGGTCATATTGTTTAATAGGAGAAAGCATAGAGGCAAAAGGATGATAAGTTGGACCGATGGAAGGGATAGGAGGAGATGTGGTAAAAAGGGTAGGTCTCTGTTTTTCAGATTCCATCTGAGCAAGTTCAGCTTTTAAGCGCCTGATTTCTCTTTCTTTTTGGTCAAATTCTAGACCATTGTATCGTTGAGCAAGCATGGCTCGTAATTCTGAATCGAGTTGACCAATTCTAGATTGAAGATTTTGGTGGTTTTGCTACATTTGTGCTGCAATAGAGTCAACTTTTGTCTCAATCTGTTCAGTTCGCAAACTGATTTTGTCTCAATCTTTCAAAGAATCTCATTCAACACTCTCGAACCAAGCATATAGAAATAAGACATCATTTCTTGAGAGATCATGTTCAAAAGAGAGACATTGCATTAGAGTTTATTTCTACGGAAAAACAACTTGCCGATATTTTTACAAAACCACTTTGTGAAGAACAATTTTCCAAAATTCGGCATGAACTTGGGATGATGAAATTTTCACATTAACATCTTCATTCATGCTATTGAGTGTATTAACATTGATTGATCTATGACTTGATGCTTTAATATCTATGAAATGTTCAATCGTAATATACATGTGATGTGTATGTATAATTGAAAATGTATGAATTAATTGTTGCAATACATATATATGTTCATGAATTATGCATTGAACTGGCACTCAAATCATTTTGGATCAATAAAATGATCTTGAAATGTATTAATAAGTAGCCAAATATCAAAATACATGTGCGAAATCATAAGTTGTAGAAAACGGATTGCCGTTATTTCAATAAACGGCTAACCGTTTTGGGCAGAAACAATGGAAAGTTTTCTGGGCGCTATCGGTTCGCCGATAACTATCTATCGGCTCGCCGTCCTGATACAAAATTTTGAGGAGACTCCCTGGACCCTATCGGCTCGCCGTTATGTCTATAAACGGCTCGCCGTTTTGATGAAATTTCTTGGAGGACTCTCTGGAATGCTTTGTTTCTTTTATAACTTTATCACGCGTTAATTGAACAGTCCTTCATCTTCCTCCTCATTTCGGTTTCTCTTTCTCTCTCCCTCTCACTCCAACCCGATCGCATCAGCTTCTCCTCTCAATTCCATCACTTTTCTTGTCATTTTTCACCAAATTGAAGGATTACAAATCATTTTCATCATCTCTAGCATTTTTTTAACCGATTAAAATTCTTCTTTTTCTTCAAAATTTGAAAAAAATCTCTTTTTAAAACCCTAGAACCAGCCGAACCTCATTTGCTCAAATTTGACCTAAATTTCTTCCTTTTCCAACCACATTTCCACCCACAATCACTCTCTCATCTCTCAAACTTCATTTCCCCCGATCTATTTTCCTTCCAACACATCCATGGCGGAACGACCACAAAGGCGTGCTCGAACCAAGCACACTGCTCCACGACGTTCTAGTCCACCCAGGTCTCCTCCTCAAGACTTCGAGAGTCTTCATTTTTCCGATGCCACCTCTGCTCAGCGATTTCGTGAGAAATTCATGGGTAAACCCGTAACTCCCTCTTTTTCTCTTAACATTTCAGAGTTTTCGGATATTACTGTTTGTGGTCACTCCATTGCTCAAATGCTTAGTCATTGGAAGCAAGCTTTAAGTATTGAAGAACCAATTTATGAAAATCTAGTTCGAGTCTTTTATTCTAACATAGAATTCCCCTCTACTCGTCGTGACGAGCTTCATACATATGTAGGAGGAATTCGCATTGAACTTGATGAACCCGAATTATGTAGTATTCTAGGAATAGCTTATGGAGGGTTAGATCTGTACACCGCTAGGAAAGAACTATCTTTTTGTGATTTTTTTCATGTGGATGGTGTATGGAACATTTGTCGTCGTCGGGATCTTTCCGATGACATCTGCTCTCTGTCCTTTAGGTCTCAACTCCTCCCTTTCCAGATTCGAATACTTCACATTATTCTCCAACACATGGTCACTCCTAGACAGGGTCACACTGATGAGGTCACTAGGCTTGATATTGGTCTATTAGATTCTCTTATCCGTAGACGCCATGTGAGCTTATCCTACACTATTCTGTGTCATATGCTGTCTACTCCTAAAGCCTCCAATCGATCTCTTCCTTATGGCAGCATCATTACTAAAATCTTGAACCACTTTCAAGTTCATATCGTCGAGCCTGTTTTTCTCGAGACTCGTAAGCTCGGACGAGAAATTATTTCTGCCATCGGATTCTTTAAGAAGCGTGGGAAATGGGAGAAGACCACATCCTCTAAAAACGAAGACACACTGCTTGCACCAGAGGATGATCGTATGTTGAATGATGTCTACTCCGAGGATGAGTTACCTGATTTCCGCCTTGGGGCTAGACCGCGTGTTCCTCGCCGAAAGAAGACTTACAAAGACCATCTCAGATGACGAGCCATCGAGATCCCTGCCCCACCGCAAAGATCGGAGGATCGCTTCCAGCAGCTTCTCGACAGAGTGGATGCTCTGTCCCAGCAGCAGCAGCAGCTTCGATCTGATTTTGCAACCTTTCGGGAGCAAATTTCAGATCAGCAGATGGAGTTACTTGCGGGCCAGCGTCGCATTCTCGGCTACTTTGGATATGACCCCGGCAGCTCGTCTTCACAGCCTCCATCTTAGCTTTTCTGCCCCTCTGATATTCGCACAGACATTTCTCATTTCATGTTATTTGCCTTATGCATATGATGTTATTTGTTTTGTGTTTATGCTTCTGATATCTCATGTGTAGACATGTGCACTTGATTTATGCTTGAGTTGGCCTTGGTATTATATTGTTTATCTTGCTCATTATGGAAGTGTGAAATTGTTGGTATGGAGGTTGGTTGATATGGTGGCATATTTATATGGAAGTGTTTTTCTTTTTAACTCTGTGTATTGTTGAGGTAATGCTCATATTTAAGGGGAGATTCTACCAAAAAAAGTTTTTTCAAGCATAAGTCATTCCTCGTGCCTCTTTCTTTTTTATGATGAAGGGGGAGATAATTGGCATTGGCATAAAATTATTTATTTCTTCCAATCAATCTGTTTTAAACTTGTTTGAGATTAAAGTTAAATGAATTTTTTAAGGGAGATTAACAAGTCTTTCAAAATCTCACTTAGGGGGAGCACATATTTAGGGGGAGCAAAATTACACAAGTATTTTCTTGAAAAGTTTGTCATCATAAAAAAGGGGGAGATTGTTAACCTAAATAATTCCTTATTGATTTTGATGATAACAAACATGATTAAGTTTGATAAATCTTTTGAGGACTCAACATATTTTTTCATCTATTTTTGACAAGTTTCATAAAGTATTGTTTATAAAGATTTGGAGTCAAAACAGTCATCTTGCAAAATAGTTCACTACAGCAGTTTTTGTGGAAAGCGGCGATCTGACATGTGTAATAAACGGCTCGCCGATTTCAAGCAGAAATGGAGATTAGCCTCTGGACGTAAACGGCACACCGACATGTGTGATAAACGGCTCGCCGATATCAACCAGTAGCCTCTGGACCTAAACGGTGAACCGATATGTTTCTAAACGGCTCGCCGATATCAATCAAAACTGAAGGGTAGTCTCTAGACCTAAACGACGAACCGACATGTGTGATAAACGGCTCGCCGATATCAACCAGTAGCCTCTGGACCTAAACGGCGATCTGACATCTAGCTAACGACGATCCGACAATTTGAAAAATCAGCCCAACGGTCATATTGACCAGTCAAACGGCGATCCGACATCTAGCCAACGGCGATCGACAGTGTGCAGAAAGTCAATAACGGCTAGTTTTCAACAGCAGCTATAAATAAGCTCATTCAAATTCAAACAAAAGCTTATCACAACACGACTACTGAGCATATACTTAAGAGTAAAATCTTCATTGAGCTATTAAAATACATTCTTGCTTCATCTATCCATATATTGGGTATCATTGTGTAATCTTATATATTGTGAGAGGCAAAACAATTTGTAATCTTTTACTTTGAGTGATTGTAAGTGTTGGGATACACTTGGGTTAAGAGATTGGAGATAATCTCTTGTTGTAAAGGTTTATTGACACCTTGGAAGTCAAGTGTAAGCATTTGAAGCCTTGGAGGCATGGACGTAGGCGAGGTTGGCCGAACCACGTAAAAATCTCTGTGTTTGAATCCCTCTTCCCTTATCTTTTTATATTGTGATCAACTTAATTGTTATTGCTTTGAATTTGGATTATATTTGCATTAAGTTTTTCTTTATAAATTGAATAATTTTTAGAATCCCAATTCACCCCCCTCTTGGGTTGCATACTTGTATTTCAACTATGATGCCCCTAAAATATATAAAATACTTAATTATAATACAACACACATAATTAAATGACAAGAGACTTAAATACATAAAAGTAGGAATGTTAGTGGAGCTTGAAGTGTAAAATGATGATTTTCTTCTTTATATATATACATTTTCTAACACTCAACACACCCCCCAACCAGCCTATTGTCAGTCCATAGCAAATAAAGCGAAAACAAAATTCAAATCCAAAATGTTTTTTTTTTAAACACTCGTGTTTATTCAATCAGACTAATGATAGCAATCAAATAAAGTATAAGCATTATCTCCAGTCTACAGAAACATCACACCCACATCAACCATCCACATGAATCAGCCCAGTAGACTTTGTCATAGCTACTTTCAAGAATGACATGTCAAACCCCAAAATCTCACTGGAAGTAGTGACACTCTCACAAGGAAATTAAACCCAAAAAATAATCACTCCAATGAATGGTAATTGAGAGAAAATAATAAAGAAGTAATATCACATGCTCTCACCATGATGAAAGAAATATGCCCTCAGCTTAGAAATAATACGATCTCAAATCAAATAAAAGTGCTAGTCAACCCAATTTATTTATTTCTTTTTTCTTTTTTTTATTTATATGTATCGCTACATATTTTTAGCCCATATAACTAGCTTCTACTTCCGACTATAGTTCCCTAAAATCAAGAAGGACTTTTATTAGGACGTAACGTAAGCTAAGGACATGGCTAACAAAGGATGGGAAATAAGGAAAACAAAATATATATGTTTGAGAAAAAGTAGAGATATTTTTTAAATTACAAGGTGCATTTTGCTTATTTATTTTTGGGAAATTATCATTCATATACCCTATATTTGCTCTATTATCAAAAATACTACAACACTTTGAGGGTGTATCAATCGTCCACCCTTAGTTGACAAAATGTATCAGCCGACCACCAAACCGTTAGTTGCCGTTTGAAAGTTAATGGAGTTACAGTGAATTGACAATTTTACCCTTGAAAATTATCACTTGTATACCCTTAAATTCTCTTTTTATCACTTGTATACCCTTAAATTATCACTTGTATCATATGAAAAGACCAAATTACCCTTCTGACGTCATCATACTTAAACGGCAACTAACAGTTTGGTGGTCAGCTGATACATTTTGTCAACTTAGGGTGGACGATTGATACACCCTCAAAGTGTTGTAGTATTTTTGATAATGGAGTAAACTAAGGGTATACAAATGATAATTTCCCTTTATTTTTTCTTTCTTTTTTTTTTTTAAACAACAAATTTTTTTTTTAATTTTGTTTGGCACAACTTCACTGAGCAAAATAATTATTTACTTTTTTTTCTCAAACATAAATAGGTGATGGAACTTGTAAGATGATAAGTTTGACAAAGAAAAGTTTTTTTTTTTTAAAGGCTCAAAGGGTTAACTATGGATGTTTCATAAAAGGGATGGCTAGAAAGGCTCAAACGGGTCAAAGATGGCCTTTCCATCATCTTTTAGGGTTCTAAATAATCTTCCATATCTACTAGTTAGATGGACTTCCCGATGTAGCAACACACATTTTTTTCTTCTTTTTTTTTTACAATTTTTTTAAAGGGTTGACTCAAAAAAAATCTAGAGATCATGTATAAAATAATAAATTGCTAAGACGTATGAAGAATGGGCAAAAAGGGTTACTCTCCAAGAAAAATGACAGGCTCAAAAACTCACTTGGAATCTACCATTACATGTACATTCCTTCAAGCAACTCATTTTTGTCTCCTACATCAACATGTGGAGTAGCAAACATAGCGTAATATCACTTAAAACTAAAGATAATACAAATACTAAAATTTGAAAGTCATCATGTCATCCAATGTTAAAAAAAATCACACATTTTTTTTTTCAAACAACATTCTACCCCCCAACCTATTTTAAACATGAAAGGAAAATATGCATGCAGAAATGTGAAAAATAATGCAGAAAAGCTAATTAGAAAAGTTACACTTAAAATGATAGAAAAAGAAAATGATTTTTTTTTAACTAAGAAGATGCGTTTCTAGAGGCACTACACTCCATATTCAGCCATCTTCGACTCAAAAATTTGAAAATGTATATTTATAAAGGAGAAATTAAAAAGAAGAAGAAAAATGATTGTCAAAACTTAATAAAGAAAAAGAAAATGTCTGATTTTTTTTTTAAAAAAAAATTTGTTTTTTTTTTTATTTTTTAATTTTTTTTTCAAACGAAGAAGATGCGTTTCTAGAGTCACTACACTCCATTAGTCTCTACAATAAAAAATTAGTAAAAATTTAACCAAGATTCTACAATTGTCGATTATTCCCTTCCCCCAACCAGAACGAAACATTGTCCTCAATGTTTTAAAGGAAAGAAGTAGAGTTTAGAAGACATCACCTGGGTGGTGCAACACAGAAGAAGATATTTACAAGCGGAGAGTTAAATCTAATTTGTACTTCTTACTGCGGCTACTGTTACCATCATTATTGGGATGCTCCAACACAAAGGTCCAGGGGTCTGGCTCTGGTCTATAAGCTTGTAACAGATCAAGTAGCTTATTAGTAGTGTGAGCACAAATAAAAGGTTTTTTCGCATTGGAAGGAATGAAATAGTTTTTTATTGCATGGTTAAGAAATGCGATAAAGCCATCATCAAAGTTATTGACATTTAACAAACCGATGGGTTTCTGGTGAATGTGCAGATGGGCCCAAGATGCTAATGTAATAAGTGCCTCTAGAGTTGCAATATCTCCTGGTAGGAAAATAAAAGCATCAGCATGATTAAGCATTTCAGTTATTCTTTCTTACATACCTGAGACGACTAACTCTTCTCCAGTCGATGAGTCAGACAAACTGCCCAAAGGTTTTAGGGCTCTTGGAATAATGCCTAACACTTGGCTTCTTCTGACAAAAGCAGCTTCTGAGACCAATTTTGATAACCCTCGGTTACCTCCTCTATACACCAAGTGTAATTTTCTCTTTGCTATACTTCGACCAAGATCTATGGCTGCCTCAATGAACTCTTTATGCTTCCCATAGTTAAATCCAGAAATCACACAAACGTTCTTGAATTGTTTATTGGGAGTAGCTGCCATTGGGATACTTCTCAAAAACAATTTGTGAGTGCTTAACAAAAAGTCATATTTAAGAATCTTGGTGACAGTGGGTCACAACTGTGTATGAGGTAACATGTCAGTGTCAATTAACGCGTAAAGCACATGGCTCGCGAGTAAAAAAGGAAACAGTAAAAAGAAAAAGAAACAATGATAAATAAAATTATTAAAGACAATAATGCAAATGATAAAACAACAGGGAAATAAAATAACAGTGAAGTAAAAGGATATTTACAGGTAGTTGCGACTGTGGCTCACATCTTCCTCTGGTTTTACGTCCAGAAACGGCTTGAATGCCCTCTATGGGTCGAGGATAGGCTTCCCATCCAGTTTTCTTATAAATTGGAAAACAGGGTCATTTATAGTCAGATTCCCGAGACTATATCGTGCATGCTCTTTCTGGAATAATGGCCATAACTGGAGAATCGCTCCTTATACATATCCATTGGGATGCATTTCAAGAGACAAAAGGATATCATTCAATGACTCCTTATTTAAGTCATCCCTAATGAATTGAATCCTATCTTCCCTGTTATCAGACACCATTCCTAAAGAACATGGTTTTCTATCGTATTTTATTCTGGCATACTTATGACAAGCAACAGAAATCCTTTGAGCTCGTCGTTTTCTTGCATAATTTCCTTTACCACAACCAAGCATGTATGCAATAAATTTAGGAGGCAACTCACCTGCCAAACGTACTTTGGCTTCGATTAACCAGCGGATGTCAGCAGGTATGTTATTCCTCATGAGCAATCGCATGCGTTCGGACCGAGCTTTATAAATTGTAAGGAGGGCATTATGAGGAAGTGAAGTGAATCGATTGTGAAGCTTTGCTAGAATCTCGTTTATGTCCATACCTTCGCCTCAGAAGATCAGTTATTATGGGAAACCGACTTGATTGTCACAAAGTACCATTATCCGCCACTTCACCGGGGTAAAAAACTAAAGCACACAAACAAAGAAAAACAAACTAAAACACATAAAGAAATTTACAATCGTCCTCTTATTGAATTTACCTCAAGCTCCAACTGGATGTTGTAGACACTTCTCTTAATGTCTCTGAGTTGGCTTTCTAAATCCTCAACATAGGATACTAACTCTGGTGGTTGCAGAGCCCAAATACGATGTGTTTTACAAAATCGAATCTGTCTTTTGAGATGATATTTTACACGTTGAAGCGGTCTAAGAATGTCCAGGAGGAACTGTTTAGCTATGGCACTCATGATTAACAATGATAAGAGAAAATTTAATGGTTAAACAAACACACTTATGCAAAAAAAAAATCAATTAGCAAAAAAATAGTGAAAAAAAAAAAAAACTCAATTCAAATCGGTGGGTCACTCAAATTTATTTCGGTGTCCTCTCCATGTGGTTGGTACTCTAGATATGGCTTTAATCTTTGACCATTAACTTTAAACGTGACACCGTTCTTTGGGTCCTTAATTTCAATTGCCCTATGTGGAAAAATTGTGTGAACAATAAAGGGGCAAAACCATCGAGAGCGTAACTTACCTGGGAATAGGTGCAAGAGAGAATTGAATAAAAGCACTTTCTGACCTGGAGTGAAAGATTTTCTCATAATCTGCTTATCATCAAAGACTTTCATTCGCTGCTTGTAAATCTTGGCATTTTCGTATGCATCATTACGAATTTCTTCAAGTTATGCCAGTTGTAATCTTCTTTCTGAGCTAGCTTGCTGCATGTCAAAGTTGAATTTCTTGATGGCCCAGTACGCACGATGCTCGAGTTCCACAGGTAGGTGGCAAGCTTTTCCATACACTAGCCTGTAGGGTGACATCCCAATCGGGGTCTTGAAAGCCATTCTATATGCTCATAATGCATCATCAAGTCTTAATGACCAATCTTTTCTGTCTGGCCTCACCGTCTTTTCTAATATGTGTTTTATTTCTCGATTGGAGATCTTAACTTGGCCACTGGTTTGTGGATGATATGGGGTCGCTACTTTGTGAGTGATGGAATACTTTGTCAAAAGAGCTTTGAATGCTTTGTTACAAAAATGGGCACCACCATCACTGATTATTGCTCGAGGAAATCCAAAGCGTGAAACAATGTTGCTTTTCAAAAATCCTATCAGCACCTTGTGATCATTGGTTCTACATGGAATTGCTTCTACCCACTTCGATACATAATCAATAGCAATCAATATGTATTGATGGCCAAAAGAAGGAGGAAAGGGTCCCATGAAGTCGATACCCCATACCTCAAAAATCTCAACCACTAAAATTGGATTTAGTGGCATCATATTCCTTCGCGTAATGCTCCTCATTCGTTGACACCTATCACAGGGAGAACAGAAAGTGTAAGCATCTCGAAATATAGTTGGCCAATAAAAACCACATTGGAAAACTTTAGTTACTGTTTTCTTAGCACTGAAATGGCCTCCACAAGCTTGTTCATGGCAGAATGAAAGAATATTCTGAATTTCATTTTCTGGGACACATCGTCTAACAATTTGATCTGCACAATACTTGAACAAATAAGGGTCATCCCAAAAGAAATTATTTATTTCTGCAAAAAATTTGGTCTTGTCTTGCTTAGTCCAATGCTCTGGAAGTTGACCTGTACAAGATAATTAACTATATCAGTATACCACGGTAATACTTCCACACTCATCAATTGTTCATCTGGAAATAACTAATTCAATGGTAATGATTCCATAATTGTGTCAAAATAGAGACGAGAGAGATGGTCAGCCACAATATTTTATGTGTCTTTCTTATCTTTAAATTCCAAGTCGAATTCCTGCAAAAGTAACACCCAACGAATTAGTCTAGCTTTTGCATTTTTCTTTGTGAGAAGATATTTAAGAGCAATTTGATCCGTGAATACAATTATTTTACAACCAATGAGATAAGATCGAAATTTCTCTAATGCAAACACTACTGCTAGCATTTCTTTTTCAGTAGTTGAATAGTTCAACTGTGCCTCATTCAGTGTCATACTAGCATAGTAAATAACATGGGAAATTCGATCAACCCTTTGTCCTAATACTACTCCTACTGCATAATTAGATGCATCACACATAAGCTCAAATGGTAAGCTCCAGTTTTGGGGCTGAATGATGGGTGATGATGTCAGCAACTGCTTTAATTTTTCAAATGCCACAAGACATGAATCATTAAAGATAAAATGTTCATCCTTAGCATGTAGATTGCATAAGGGTCTAGAAATTTTGCTAAAATCTTTAATGAAACGTCTATAAAAACCAGCATGCTCGAGGAAAGATCTTACTTCTCTTATTGTTTTAGGTGGAGGAAGATTGGAAATGAGATCCACCTTGGCTTTGTCAACCTCAATACCTTTGCTCGAAATGATGTGACCGAGAACAATACCTTATTTTACCATAAAATGGCATTTCTCCCAATTTAAGACTAAGTTCTTCTCGATACATCTCTACAGAACTAGTGTTAGATGATGTAAACATTGATCAAATGAGTCACCAAAAACAGAAAAGTCATCCATAAAGACTTCAAGGAATCGTTCAACCATATCAGAAAAAATGCTCAACATGCATCGTTGAAATGTAGCAGGTGCATTACATAATCAGAATTCAGAACCTGTCCAGACTTCTCAAGCTGTCTTCGAAAGAAGAATAGACGGACAAGTCAAGCTGTCTTTTCAGATTCTAGACAAACCAAGTCTAGGTCCTCCACGGCTCTCTTATACTACTATGATTACAGCAGTCTCTACTGAACAAGAAACAAATCTTCCGATCTATGGATTTTCCTCAGAATGGTATCCAATATATCTTGATAAAGTCAACGGTCACTTCTTATGGGATGTTCCAGAAGCCCATATGTGTAATCCAGATTGTCCCTTCTTGGATGACACAGAAGATGACGAAGACTTTGAAACCATGAGAAGAAGGATAAGGAAAAAAAAAGAAGTCTCCTATTCCTAAAACTTTGTGTCGGCCTTATTCTTCAGGATCTCTAGAAGATCCAGAGCCAGATCAACATTTACCAATCTACAAGAAAGCACTCAAGCAAATAGAACGAGAGTCATCATCTAAGCTTCCTGCTCAACCAAAAATCAAGTCATGCTTGATGTTTTCATCCTCTAGCCAATCATACCAAGAATCCTTTCCTCCACTTGAAAGACATACAGATCCTCAAACCAAGTTGTCTCCCAACCTTATGTCCAATCACCAATCACAACTTCAGGACAACCGGAAGCACCAAAACAGTATGAAGCAGTACTAAATTGGCAAACCCAAAATGCCAGCGCCCAGAACCAAGCTCTCCACCATCTCAATAAAAAGATTGATAAGGTGGCATCACAGGTGGACACCATTAATGATCGGCTTGAGTAGATTTATTCAAATCTGCAAAACATAATCTCTGAATTGGATATTGATCTCAGAACGATGATAAACAATCGTATTTGGGGTCCGAAGTTCAATAAAAATGAAGCAGAGATTAGAAAGCTGAAAGCAGAACTGGCCAGAATTGATATTGATAAAGCACAACCATCCATTTTCACTAAAACACAGTCCATACCAATACCAGCACCATTATTCACATCATACCAACCTTTTTACAATCCTCCTAAACAGTCAACTTATGACTAATTCTTTGGTCTTTCCAATCTCCATTCCACAAACCCAAATATTCCTCCAGTTCCACCAACAAAGTCTTCTTCACCAAAAACCCAGATCGAAAGTCAAAATCTCAAAGCCTCCACCCAAGGAAGATCTTCAAGTTGCGGAAGACTCTCCTAAAGCAACTCCTGAACCTCCAAAGAAAGACAAAGCTTCAGCTTACCAATACCATTACCCGCATACTGATCACCAAAAAAGTGAATTTGATTCAACTTCAAAAGAAAGTTCACCCTCCTCTGACGGACTCAATTCATCAGAACAGACTTCTTCAGATTCAGAGTCCCAATATGCAGACATTTCTGGTCTTCTAATGGCCACGAAAACTAAAGATCCAAGTACCTCTACTCCTGTTGTAGATGAAACTTCCGATGATAATGATGATGATTAAGGCTCACAAACAGAACCGATTCCACTAGTTCCTTCGGTTTTTGAAAATTCATCAAAACCTTCCTCTTCACCATGGTTTACATTTGATAACATTCCTCGTCACAAATGGCAGGCGTGACACCAAGAATTTGCTGCATGGATTGATGTGCAAATGACAAGACCTCATGCACAGACCCAGAATGTTCTCCGTGAATTCTGTTCCAGATTCACTGGGTCATTACGAGATTGGTTTGAAAGTCTAGGAGAATATAGACAACTTCAATTTATTGGAGAACTAGCAGCATCGACTGAAGCATCCAAAAAGAAATACCATCAAATGAAATGTTGTTCTCTTAAACGACATCACCTGGAAATGCATTACAAAAGAATGAGCATGCTTTATTATAAATTGAATGGATTTAATGATCCATCTTTGAAGCATGTTTTTGCTGCATCTTTAACTCCAGAGCTTCAGCCGGAACTTCAAAGACAATTGACAGCCTTCAACCTTGATATAGCTAATGTCTCACTTGGAAAAATCTTTCAGTTAACCATGTTATGCCTTGACAAGATCTGTGAGCAAAAAGATACCTTCAAAGATCTTATTGAACACAAAGAACCATTTGCCTCAGCCTGCAAAAAACCCTACCTCAAAATCCAGTGCAAAAATGAGAAAAAGTACACTTGCCCAACCAGCAAGAAAAAGCACTTTCAGAAATATTTCCACAGATCCTCTTCCAAAAAACCAAAGAAGCCTTACCGATACTTCAGAAAGAAGGATCCTTCATAGTTTAGAAAGAAGAAACACAATGTTGTTTTATTTGCAAAAAGCGCGGACATTTTGCCCGCAATTGCCCAAACAAGTCAGTAAAAGTTGTTCGTCTCATCCAGCACTTACAACAATCTTCCATGCTTTCTGACAACGAAGATGTTGAATCCACATTCTAAGAACAGTTAGAAAAAGATGATTATACAGCCTTTATTCTTGAAGAATCCACAGATTCTGAGACAGAAGAAATTTATGTAATCTCCACTGTTCAAGAAGTTAATCAGGTCCACTCCAAACTAATTGGTCCTTCGGTTAAAATTTCAGTCATTCCTTCCAAATTCCATAAACCTGTCTCAGTCATTGGTTTTCTTTATACTGGTGCACAGCGCAATATGATCAACCCTAAAGTCCTTCCTCCTGATTATTGGGAAAACCCTACTGAATACTTCAGAGCTGCAAATGGAAAAAATTTTGAAACTTCCCTCATCACCAAAAAACCCATTGGTATCCAATTCTTCCCAAACTGTATCATTTGGTAAAAAATCGTTGGTTCAAATTTACCAGACAAAGATCTCCTCATAGGATTTGATATTCTTCAACTGGTAAAAAACCTTTTAATTACACCAACCGAAATTAAGTTCAAACAAATGTTTATGCCTTATATAGATGTTCTTCGCCTGTATACATTGTCAGATACAACTTCTCCCTACACCTCCATTTCACAAAAGTTCCTTGAACTTTGTCTTGAAAATCACTCACAATTTACTCATCCATCACCACTTTGGAAAAATGAAAAGTTTTTCATACATCTTCCATTCAAACTCAATGAAGAAGTTAAGCCTACAAAAGCCACCCATCCAGGGATGCCCCCATCTGATCTCTTTCTCGCCAAGCAAGAATGCACCCAATTGCTTTGGCAAGGCCTCATAGAACCCACTTCTTCAGATTGGGCTTGTCAAGCCTTCTATGTTGAAAAATGATCTAAATTAGTTCGTGGAAAAAAGAGATTAGTCATTCATCTTCCTTAAAGATGATAAGTTTCCCCTTCCAAAAATTCAGTTCTTATTCATTCATCTTCAAGGTGTAAAAGTATTTTCAAAGTTTGATCTTAAAGTTGGTTTTTGGCAACTTGGCATTTTGCCAAAAGACCGTCCCAAAACAGCCTTCTGTATCCCTGATGCTCACTATCAGTGGACAGTCCTACCATTTGGTCTCAAAGTTGCTCCCTCATTATTTCAAAAAACAATGATCAAGATCTTTTCCCCAATTCTCCATCATGTTGTGGTCTACATTGATGATATCCTGTTGTTTTCACACAACCACCAAATACATCAACAGCTCCTTTCAGATTTCCTGGAAATCATGCAGACACATGGCATCATGCTTTCTGAAAAGAAAAACAGCATAGGAAATGAATCTATAGATTTTCTAGGCATGGTTTTAAAAGATGGCCACTACCATCTAGGGCCACATATCGCAGCTGAATTATTAAAGTTTCCAGACACTGATCTCAACAAAAAGCAGATACAACAGTTCCTTGGAATTGTTAATTATGTCAGAGACTTTATTCCTAAAGTTGCAATCCACACCAGCCAGCTATCATGCATGCTTAAAAAGAAAACTCCACCATGGGGTCCGGCTCAAACAGAAGCCATAAAGCAGCTAAAAAAGATAGCCCAGTCACCTTCTCCACTCAAAATTCCCACTACAGGACAACGCATTCTCCAGACAAATGCAAGTGATGAATTTTGAAGTGCCATCCTTTTAGAAAAGATAGGTGACTCGGAGTCCTATTGCGCTCATGCAAGTGGACAGTTCAAAGACTCAAAAAAGAATTATCTTGTCATCTACAAGGAAATTCTCGCAGTAAAGTATGGAATCAAGAAATTTGAATTTCATCTCACCAGCCACAATTTCCTCATCAGAATGGACAACAGTTCTTTTCCAAAGATCTTTGACTTCAAGAACAAATTGCTTCCTGACAAGCAATTACTCAATTTAAAGACATGGTTTGCAAAGTATGATTTCACAGTCCAGCACATCAAAGGTGACAAAAATCTTATCCCTGATCTCCTTACCCGTCCATCTATAAATAGACCTGTTATCATCTCTTCCATCAAAACCATCCTAGTTATAGCCATGTATCGATCAGTTCCCTTCAAAGCTTTAACTCAAAAAGCTTTTCCTTTAAACCTTACTTTCATATCAGCCTTCCAAATCCAGGACTTTGCTAAGAAATTCCTTTACAGGTATTTCATGAATGTCCATAGAACCAAACCAGAAAGATTTCCCTCTTTATGTTTAGAACACATGTTCCTCACTGGTTTCACCATCGTCCCTAACCTCACCATCTCTAAAGATGAGTTATGGTACATATGGTGCCTCACAGTTCTGTTTGCTACAAAACTTGTTCTTCATATACTACCAACCCTTAGGCATATCTCCACACCAGATCATGCGTCCACACTTCTTTGGACTCTCCTTGAATGGTTCTCACCACTCACCTGGTGGCGTAAGCAATTACAGAATCTCTCTAACTTTCATCAATTAGATAGGATTCCAGATCAAGAAGCAGATATGTTTACTTCGGTATTCATAGTCCACAGACCATACTTCCAACATCCTGAAACCAAAGACTATTGGACACAGGACATGGCATATGAATGGAAAACATTCCCACATCCTTTCCCTCTCAACCATGATCCTACAATCATCTCCACTCTCAAAGCCTATTTGTTAGAACTCAACAATGTCCAACCTGTCCCTACAAACATTCACCATACATCCATTGGTCCATCCCACACTCTTGAAATTATACCACGAACCCAAATATGTACTCCAGGATCCAGCTCCAGTCCTCATGGAATTCTTGTTCGTAAACAAAGACCTGACTATACCAATGTTCTCTTCCAAGATGCCCAAGATCCCTAGGAAGACTTTCAATCTTATTGCCAACACAAGACACCCAGCTCCACCAAAACGAAAAAAAATTCCAGATCTAGACGAAGATTATCTGATCTATCAGAAATCCGCAAAGCAAAAGAAGACTATGAAAATGAAACTGGTGATGTGTCCCCATCCAAATTTCCCTCCACTCTGTAAAAGCTTCACGTGGCTGCAGAGTTATCCGGGTATCTCGGCTCTTCCTACTTTTAATAAATGGCATGGGTCCTGCCCTGTCTAAAGTGTGTTTTAGCTTTTTATGCTTTTAAGAGTGAATTATTATTTTCTTTTGTCGTTTACTTTTAAGAAAATAAGGGTCTTGTCTTATCTTAGCTTTGATAGCTCTATTTAAGAGCTCTTCCGTCTTTGTAAAATTCAGATTGCCATCAATAATAGTTTGCAGTTTTTTTATAAACTCTATGGCTTACTAAGTTCCTCTTCTTCTTCTAGGTAATGAAGAAAACACTTGGGTTATTAAACTAAGAGCGTTCATCTCTATTTCCATACTGAGTATGCTCCACACTTGCCTTTCTTAAAGGATCCTGTGTATCAGAAAAGTCCTGATTTAATTATAAAACCGATTTGAAATAAAACTGTTTTCTCACAACGTTCACCCTCTTTGAAGGTCAGAGGTGACTTGTTTTCGGGTGGTATTGTGATCAATAGTTTTTTCTTTTTCGGATTTTATATCTCGGGGATGATAGGTATATCGGCTGAAAACCAGAACTTGCGAACTACTGGTCCAAAGGATAGTCTTAGCACTATCATAGTTCAGGTGTAACAATGCCACGTACTTGCACCAACTACATGAGCAATATATAGTCTTGTACAAACTATGGCATACATCAGACTATCAACTGCTAAAGAATAAGGAACGCCTTCTCATCTCTTGCTTCTCTTTCTCACACATAAGACAATGCTTAGAATTACGCTTGAAATGGCCCGCAAGTGGAGAACAAACAGATTTTGCCTTGCTCATGTTAAATCTTTCAAGAACTCTTTCAATATATTTTTCTTGAGATAACTATAACTTCCCAAATTTTCTATTGTGAGGAATCTTCATGCCAAGAATCTGTTTCGTCGATCCCAAGTCCTTTATTGTAAAAGACTTGCTAAGCTCTCTCTTCAGATTATCAATCTTACTAGCATCCTGACCAACAATCAACATGTCATCCACATAAAGCAAAAGAATAATTAAACTCATTATCAATAAATTTCTTCACGAAAAAACAATAGTTAGATGTAGTCTTGCTGAAACCATAATTCTCCATAAAAGAATCAAACTTCTTGTACCACTATCTTGGTGCCTATTTTAGCCCATACAAACTTTTCTTCAACTTGCACACAAGTTCTTCTTTGCCCTTGACACTGAGTCCTTTAGGTTGCTCCATCTATATTTCCTCCTCTGCGTCACTGCGCAAGAAAGATATCTTTACATCGAGTTGTTCAATCTCTAAATTCAAGCTGTTAGCCTAAAGGGCTATACATAATGTAATTTTGATGATAACAAACATGTGTATTAAGTAATTTAATAAACATTGTATTTCACATTTTCACTAGTTTTTTAAGGATAATATTTATGCAAGTGAATCAAGTGAAATCAAGATTGAAGACACTCAACGGACAACGGCGACATCAAGAATATAGTTTAGAGCTCAACAAGACACTCAACGGACAAGCCGGTATGATTTAATTGATAGTGATTTAGTATTAGAGAAGCTCAAGAGATTAATTTAATTAAATACTTTTGATAAACTAAAAGGTTTTATTTTTATAAAGTAAAGTATTTTGTGGATTTAAGTAATTTGGACTTAAATGTTAAGATTTGAAATCTTTGATTTTAAATAAGTATTAAATTTCAGAGTTGGACGTTTTTACAAACATTTGAAATGTTTTGGGCCATACTATAATTTATGAATATTTTGGACTAAAGTGAAAGGTTTTGAGAACTTTGAAAAATATGGGTATTATGTTGAAAAGGACCTTTGTACGAAACAATAAAATCTTTGGGGCCATATCATAATTTCAGAAAGTTTGGGAAAGACAACTATTCTTAGGAAGTTCTGAAATTGGACCTATTTGTAAAGTTTTCTGACATTTTGGGCCATAATATAATTATAAAAAGTTTTGGGCTAAAGTTTAATTTCAGAGAACATTGTTACTGTAGCAAAATTTAAAAATAACGGTAATATCATCGTTCTTGGATAATCAAATTAATTTGCCTATAACTTTTTTTAACTATAAAAACTCAACTTCAACTTCATTTTAAAGATGAATACAAGGAAAAACAAGATCATATAACATATATTGAGCTTCCATTTCGTAAATCATCATTTGTTGAATTATCATTGAGCTATAATTTGTTATTCACTCTTAAAGAGAGTTTTATTGTTGTGAATTTCATTTCTCATCAAATTGTGAGTGTACAAGTGTGGGAAACACTTGGGGTGAAGAGATTGGAGATATAATCTCTTGTTATAAAGGTTCATTGACACCTTGGAAGTCAATTGTAAACATTTGAAGCCTTGGGAGGCTTGGATAGTGAAATCCTCAAGCCGGGTGAGCTTGGAGGCGTGGACGTAGGCGGGGATTAGCCGAACCACGTAAAAATCCTTGTGTTCGTTTTCTCTTCCCTTACTCTTTTAATATTGTGCTTGATTGAATTTATTGTTTTGATTTGATTAAGGCAATAGATTAAATTGTTGTGCGAATTGTATTGTATAAATTTTAAAATCCCAATTCACCCCCCCTCTTGGGTTGCATAACTTGCATTTCATTTGGTATCAGAGCAAGGTGCTCTTGTGTAGACTTAACCGTCTAGAGTTAAAGATCCATGACAACCCATAATGACTCAACCTTTAGGGAAGGACAATCCACAATTAGACCACCGTTCTTTGACGGAAATGACTACCCATATTGGAAAACTAGGATGAGAATTTATTTACAAGCTTTAGATTATGAAATTTGGGAAATTGTTTGTGATGGTCCATTTATGCCTTTGACTAAAAACGAAGTCGGGGAAGATATTCCAAAACCTTCATGGGAATGGAATGAATTGGAAAAGAGAAAAGCTTCTCTAAATTCCAAAGCTGAAAGATTTATTCAAATTTTAAATTAGTTGAAAATCTGAAAGAAAAATTATATACTATGAATTGACAACAAAATGAGTGAACACTCTAGGAGCCCTAGGAAATACCTTTTCAAATAGCGAGAAAGTTAAGAAAATCATTAGGTCGCTACCTAAGGAATGGAGACCAAAAAGGACTGCCATTGAGGAAGCCAAAGATTTAAATATTTTACCTATTGATGATTTAATTGGTTCTCTTATTTCTTATGAGGAAGACTTGGCAGCCGAAAGAGGCAATGAGGAGAAGAAGAAAAGCATTGCTCTCAAAGCCTCGAAAAATGAAAGTGATGAGGAAAGCGAGCTGGATGAGGAGGAGATGGATATGCTGGCTAGGAGACTTAGAAAACTTTTTAAGAAATCCGGTGAGCGAAGAAAATTTAGAGACCTCAAGAACCGAAAGGAGAAGAAGGAAGTAATCAAATGTTATGAGTGCAAGAAGCCTGGTCATATAAGAACGGAATGCCCTCTTCTCAACAAGCTCAAGAAGAGAGCAATGGTAGCCACATGGGATGATAGCGATGAGGAAACAAGTGATGATGAAGAGCATCAAGAAATGACAAATCTAGCTCTCATGGCAATTGGAGATGAATCGGATGATGAACTTGATGAGGTAAATGATCTTTCTACTTATGATGAATTATATGATGTTTTTAAAGAATTGCATGATAATTGGATAAAAATTGGTAAAAAGAATGCATGTCTTAAAAAGAAAATGGTAAAGCTCACAAATGAGAATGAATCTCTAAGTGCAAAGATTACATGCCTAGAATTAGAGAATAAAACATTGCATGATAGAGTTGCATTATCAAATGAGAAACCTAGCACTTCACACGCGCATCTAGAATCATATGTAGATGACTTAAATAATGAAAAGGATGCTTTACAAAAATGCAATGATTCATTAAACGAAAAGATTAAAGGACTAGAGTTAGATAATAAAATGTTGCATGATAGAATTGCATCATTTAAATGCAAACAAAGTACTTCATAATGAGTATGAGAAATCACATGTTGATGAATTAATGAAAGAAAATGAAGTGCTTAAGAAGAAGAGCAATGAGCTAAATCAAATTGTGTTAAAATTCACAAATGGGCAAAAGATGTTGGATAACTTGCTTAATTCACAAAAATGTGTGTTTGATAAAGGAGGTATCGGTTATAAGCCAAATTTGAAACAAAAATATTATAAGAGTTATTTTGTTAAAACTACCTCCATTAATGATCAAATTGTGTGTCATTATTGCAATCAAAATGGTCACATGAAGAATAGATGTCCAGTGAAAAGAAATGCATATTATGAAGCAAAATGTATTTGGGTTCCAAAAGGAACCATTGCTAACACTCAAGGACCCAAGAATATTTGGGTACCAAAGTATACAACTTGAATAATTTTTTTGTAGGTACCACAAACAAGGAAGGATGGAGAGTTCCTTGATGAAGCTTGTGAGGATGATCATGGTCTAGGCAAAAATAATGAGACAATATGATTTAATTGTTTTGGTAACAATTATTGCCTTATTGATTATGAGTGATGGTCTTTTAAGCTTAGTAAGTATTTAATAATTCTTTTGGTATCATGTTGAGTGAATCATGAAAAATGGATAGTAGCTTGAATTTGTGATAATATACTTATATGTTTACATGATTGAATTATCATTGTGTTTAACATTGAGTGCTTTATCATGATGCATGGTTTTATATATATATATGATGATAGCTTATCAACTCATCATGATGGATTTGTTTGATGTTAATGTTTATGAAGTGTTTAAGCATGATAGATAAGTGGTGTGTTTGATTTATTAACTTTTGAATGCTTATATGTTTAATTATTGTGAAAAATATATGCATAATGAATGAATTATTTTTGAATTAATCATGTCTTAATTGTTTATAATTCGAACCATAAAGTGTTATCGTATCTCATAATTGTAATGTATATGCATGATGAATATGTTATAATTTTGAGTTTTATAATTTTTTTTGTTAATTATATTGATTTATGCATTAAATGGCTTTTGAAAGTGTTCGGGATCACAAAATAGTCTTAGAATTGATCAAAAATAGCCGGAGAGCAAAATTTGTGCAGAGGGGCAGCCATGAGGGGGCTAACATTGCTTGAACCGAGAGCAAGTTGCTAAGCCGCTTGGTCACGGGTTGAGCAATTTTTTTTTTTTTGCTTCTTCTTCGTTTGCTTATTTTTCTGCACATGTTCCTCTTCTTTCACCAAAACCGTGAATATCCTCTCCATTTTCACTCCATTTTTCTTCATTTCTCACCCATTTTTATGCCCAAATCAATCATTCAAACTAATACCCATGTTTTTAACCTTCATTAAACACTTCTAATCATCATTTTCTCACTTGTTCTTCATCATATCATTACCATCTCTCTCACGCGTGAACAGTACTTCTCCATTTCTCTCTCAAATTTCTTCATCTTTCACTCATTTTCTTGTTAAAATCAATCATCCAAATCATTATTCATCCATTACTCTTTCAATTTTCGTTCTCAAAACTTCATTTCATCAACTCTCCACATAAAACCCAAAATCAAAAACCTAACTCTACCCGTTTCTCTCTCTACATTTCCAAGCTTCCTTTAGCCCATTTTTGATCCAATCTACATCATATATTAGCTTCATTTATCTCTAGGATTGATTTTCTTGGCTCAAACAAATCCATTTCACTCAATTTTTGTTACACCCGAAATTGCATATTTAAGCTCTTTTTAGTCCACTTTTGATCCAATCAACACCATCCATTATCTTAAATCATCTCTTGGATCAATATAATCGATTTAAAATAATCCATTTCACTCATTATTTTACAAAACCGAATTTGTGCATTTTGGGTATTTTAAATTACCATGGTTCCTTATTATATTATGCACCTACATTTTCATATGCATAATTGTTTTAATTGTGGATTACGGATGATGGTTGTTTAATATTTGGATAATTTATATGATATTTTCTGAATTCTTAGAATGAATATGACTCTTTAGTTAATTGCATGCTTAATTTTTATATGTTTCTTGATTAATCATTGAGATATTCTTTTTGGTATAAGTATGAATTTATAGTACTTTTGATGATTGATGATTATATGTGTGTTGCTTGATGAATTAATGGAGTTGTTGGTTTGTTATAATTGTTTAAGCTTATATGGAAGTGTTTTTAACCATGTTGTGTATTTGAGGATTTGTGCATTTTAAGGGGAGACTGCTGAAATTTTTCCTCGCACAAAATTGGTAATATCTTTATCGAATTATTTTTTATGATCTTGTTTCGATTGCATTTTTTTTTATTTTTTTTATGAAAGGGGAGATAAATATGATATGTTTTTGGATAATATCATTTTGGTTAAATTTTTTAATTGGTCATATATTTAGGGGGAGCATACAGTATGATTTTGGATAATATGCATTTTGAGCATTCTTTTGATGGCATGATGGTTCATGATCATTTAATGGTTAATTGGATGTTTGGTTATTATATGTTTCTTGATTAACCATTGACATATTATTGATCTTAGCATGAATTTCTAGTAATTTTGATGATGAAGGGGGAGACGTCATGTATTTTGAATATGAAGACATATAATACGTATTTTGTATTTCAAGTATTTATGCATGGTTTTGAAATATTAAGGGGGAGCTTACAAATTATCATAAATCAAATATTCAGGGGGAGTTTTCGTTTTGAATTTGATTTATATGTTTAATTATATATGCCATGTATTAAGGAGGAGTATAAATGTCAAAATACATGAGATGTTTGTCATCATCAAAAAGGGGGAAATTGTTAGCCTAAAGGGCTATACATAATGTAATTTTGATGATAACAAATATGTGTATTAAGTAATTTAATAAATATTATATTTCACATTTTCACTAGTTTTTGAAAGATAATATTTATGCAAGTGAATCAAGTGAAATCAAGATTGAAGACACTCAACGGACAACGGCGACATCAAGAATATAGTTTAGAGCTCAACGAACAAATTAGTGCGATAAATTCTTGTAAAGCCGGTATGATTTAATTGATGCATGATTTAGCATTTGAGAAGCTCAAGAGATTAATTTAATTAAATACTTTTCATAAACTAAAAGGTTTTATTTTTATAAAGTAAAGTATTTTGTGGATTTAAGTATTTTGGACTTAAATGCTAAGATATGAAATCTTTGATTTTAAATAAGTATTAAATTTCGGAGTTGGACGTTTTTACAAATATTTGAAATGTTTTGGGCCATACTATAATTTATGAATATTTTGGACTAAAGTGAAAGGTTTTGAGAACTTTGAAAAATATGGGTATTATGTTGAAAAGGACCTTTGTACAAAACAATAAAATCTTTGGGGCCATATCATAATTTTAGAAAGTTTGGGAAAGACAACTATTCTTAGGAAGTTCTGAAATTGGACCTATTTACAAAGTTTTCTTACGTTTTGGGCTATAATATAATTATAGAAAGTTTTAGGCTAAAGTGCAATTTCTCATTCATGGCTTCTACTTCCTCTTCAAATCCTTCAACACCTGTTACTCTTTCTTCCACTCTTTCCTTGCCGAAATCTTGCACTTCTCATACTGCCAACAAAATTGAAAATCTTGTAGAATACTCCTACATCCCTGAATCATCATACCCCTCATCGCCTTCTTACCAGTAGTACTCTCATATCCACGAAGACCTCACCAAAGAATATATCCCTTACGCGGATCATGTTCTCTCCAAGCAACCCCTCGATATGTCACTCTTGAAATACCCTCGAATTGATTTCCAAAAGCGAAGGTTTTACCCATCTCCATCTTGGGCATCGATTAATCCTTACCCTTCATGGGAGAAAAGGATTACCGCACCGACTTGCTTATGCTTGATACGGTTTAAACCAAGAATCTTGTTATCGTCTCACAACCCTTCACGCAGAAGTGTTTTACTCACTTTCACCCCATTTCAACCTTTCTCCAAGACCCAAATTTGCCCACGAAAGTCCAAGTTCGATTCAAGGTCTTTGAACAAATTCTTCCAAAAAGCCACTTTACACCACCAACTAGTCTAAAATCATGCCTTAGATCTACCCAACACCACTCGACACCCTGGCGAAGAATCGACGATCCCGACCATCATCCGGATCCCACGACAAATTCCCGTCATGAGCTCATCAAGCTTATGAATGGATCTCCAACTATGAATTCCACAATAATCTGACTCCTATTCGGACATCGAAAGTATGTTTGAAAGACGACAAGATGGAATGAATGACTTTTAAACCGCCTCCACAAGAGCTCTCCTTTACCTATTCCTCAATGATCAGAAGATCTGCCCATTCAGGTTTAATTAAGGTTACCCTTTATCCAAATGGCCATTTCATGGGATGCCCTGGTTCATGTGTGACCCAAATTGTCCCTGCTGGGATGATTGGGACAACGACGATGATTATGCAACCACAAGGAAAAAGAAACCCAAAAGGAAAAAATCTCCTGTCCCATGTCACCACTGTGACCCTAAACCACCATCAGATCCTCCACTTCCACCGGCTCCATTACCCATCTACCGAAAAGAACTCAAATGGATTGCAAATTTCCATCACCACTCTCACACCCAACACCTATCGTCCAACCACATGATGTTTTCCTCTACCTCTTCCGATTACTCTTCTTCCTTTCCTTCTTTGGAACCCCATACAGATTCCCAACGAAATGTTGTGTCCAAACCCTTTATCCCTTCACCTATTACCTCCACTGGCCACCTGGAACCCCCTAAACCTTTTGAATCTGTCCTCAACTGGCAAACTCAAAATGCCAGGGCACAAAATGATACTTTGTTGCATCTCAATTCAAGAGTTGAGAACATCAGTTTGCGAACTGAACAGATTGAGACAAAAGTTGAATCTATCACTGCACAGCTGCAGCAGATCTACCAAAACCTCCAGTCCAGAATTTCTCAACTTGAGAGTTACGAGCCATTGCCCACGATACAAAAAGAAAGGAAAAAAGTGAACTTGCTCAGATTGAATCAAAAATGAGACTACCCTTTTACCACATCTCGCCATATCCCTTCCCTCGGTCCAACTTATCATCCTTTTGCTCTATGCTTTCTCTATTAAACAATTATGACCTTCCAAGTTATTTGGTATGACTCATACTCTTTTCGAGACAATCCTTTGCCACCACCACCTAAACCTAAACCCAAACCTGACCTCGACCCCCTCTTCATCCTTCCTCTCGACCATCCACGCCAACCATCTCCTAGTTCTCCGCCATCATCGCTAGCTCCATTATCCGTCCTACCCAATCCAAGGATAAAGAACCCATAAACCGGTTCTCGCTATCACCCATTCATCTACTACGACGACCAAACTTCGATTCAAATCTACATTTTTGACAAATACGAATCTTGACATCCACCAGGTGACTCGAAAAGTCCTATATTACCAAAATCCTGATGGCTCAACCTGATCAAGGCCAAACCTCTCATACATAACCATATGTTAATATTCCTCCAAGTCAAGTTGAAGAAAAATACGAATCTTACAAACCACTTTCCAACCAATCCACCCAAATCGTCAAATGGTCCATGGTTCACATTTGATGATATTCCATCTCATAAATGGCGTGACCGACTCAATGAAATGTCTGAATTGACCTCCGAATCTAAGACCGAGCAACAACTCAATCAGAAATTTCTACTCGTTTGGTGCTCTAAGAGATTGGTTTGATTCGTTAGGACAATACCGCCAACTATTTGTTGATCTTCCGAAGTTTCAAGTGCTCTTCTTTCATGATCAATTCCTTGGCGCGCCAGACGAGATTATCTCAACGAAATCTTCAAAAGGATCTTGACTTCCATTATAGCGAATGTCCCCGCTTATAAGCTTAACGATTGATGACATTAAAGCATGTCTTCCTGGCTTCCCTCCCCGAAGAACTCCAACCCGAAATCCAGAGACAACTCACAGCATCCAACCTTTCCCTAGACAACATCTCTCTTGGCAAAATCTTCAAGCTTGCCAAAACTTGTCTTGACAAACTTTCGAGCAAAAAGCTTTTTCAAAGAAGCTGTTGAAAGACAAAGAACCTTCCAAGTGCTTGCAAAAAGCCTTATTTGCGGATCAAATGCCACGAAAAAGGATTGCGATTGCGAAAAAAAACGGCATTTTCGTAAATTCAAAACTTTTTCATCCAAACCTCGCAGATCCCGAAAGCCCTACCGGTTCTTCAGAAAGAAATCTTCCTCCTCTAGAGAATTCAAACGAAAGCAATCAAGCAGATGTTTCATCTGTAAGAGAAAAGGCCATTATGCCAAAGATTGTCCCAACAAAAGAGAAAAATCCATCCGGTTAGTTGAGCATCTTCAAGCAACTACCGACTACTCTCCTGCCAAAGATGAATTATTTCTCGAACAAGATGAACCCAATGATGAAACGGTGTTACTGAATTCCTCGACTCGATGACCGGTCTCAAGTGATTTTCCACCGTGATTCTCTCCGATACTACGGTTCCTATCCCATCCATCAGGATCTTGCCTCAAAATTCCAAAGGCCCATTCCAAAGAATCGGTCTTATAGACCCGCAGTGTTAAACCCTCATATTCTTCCATCAGAATCTTGGACCCAGTTTGAAGAACATTTCAAAGCTGTCAATGGCAAACTCTTTACCACCTCTTTGATTACCAAAAAACCCATTGGTATTCAAATTTTCCCAAATTGTGTCATTTGGACCAAGGTTATTGGTTCAACTCTTCCTAATAAGGATATCTTGTTAGTTTTGACATCCTTCACCAAATCAACCACCTCCAAATCATTCCCAGGAATCCGAGTCAAGTCCATGTTCAAACCATTCACGACATTCTCTACAATTTGTGCAAACTCCCCTTTGGATATTTCAACCAAACTTTTGAGTTTCGTCCAGTCCCATTCTCGAGTTCACCCATCCAAATCCTCAGGAAAAATAAGTCTTTCTTCATTGTTAAGTTACCCTTCAAACTCAATGAAGACATTAACCCAACTAAAGCTACCCATCCGCGAATGAGTCCTTCCGACTTACTCCCCAAAGAATGTTCACATTGTTAAGGTTTAATTGAGCCCAAGTTCTCGATGGGCTTTTTTTATGTTGAAAAGCATTCTGAAATTGTCCGAGAAAAGAAACGCCTAGTCATAGACTACCAGCCATTAAACATGTTTTTACAAGATGACAAATTTCCTTTACCTCGCCGACAAAGCATGTTCACTTTTCTCAAAAATGCCCCAATCTTTTCAAAATTTGATTTAAAATCAGGTTTTTGAACCCTCCGAACGTTACAAAACCGCCTTTTGTATTCCCAATGCCCATTTCCAATGGACCGTCCTACCCTTTGGTCTCAAAACTGCCCCATCTATTTTCCAAAAATCCATGGTCCAAATCTTCCAACCCATTTTGCATCATGCATTGATTTACATTGATGATATCTTGCTTTTTTCAGGCTCACATGATGAACATCGCCAGCTGTTAACTCAATTCTATGATCTTATCCAAAATCATGGAATCATGTTATCGGCCAAGAAAAGCACCATTGCTACAAATAATATTGAATTCCTTGCTACAGATGGACACTACCAGCCAGGAAAGCACATTGCCCAAGAATTGCTTCACTTTCCAGATCAGCAACTTTCCAAAAGGCAAATCCAACAATTTCTCGGCATTATCAATTACATCCGTGATTTCCTCCCACATGTCGATCATTACACTCATCATCTTTCGGCTTTATTGAAAAAGAAGCCAGTGGAATCTTGACCACATTCTCCGCATCGCAAAATCCGCCTCCTTTAAAGTTGATTACTGATGGAAAACGCATCCTCCAGACAGATGCAAGTGATGACTCATGGGGTGCCATCCTCCTCGAAGAACTCAATGACAAGGAACACTTTATCGCTTACGCTAGTGGACATTTTTCTGACACACAGAAGCACTACCATAGCGTGTTCAAAGAAATCTTAGCGGTAAAGAATGGCATCAAAAAGTTTGAGTATCATTTGATTGGACACCATTTTCTCATCCGAATGGACAGCCTTCCCAATATCTTTCATTTCAAAGGTAAGCGTTCCCGAAAAAATGTTACTCGAGTTAAAGATTGGTTTTCCAAATATGACTTTTCAAGCATATAAAGGGGTCCCAAAACCTCATCCCTGATATGCTCTCCAGACTCTCCAAACCAGAAAACCCTCTCACCCTGTTTTCCACCTCCTATCATTTTCCAATTATCTCCATGGCTACCTCACTACCCCCAGAAGCTCTCACCAAGAAAACTTTTCCCTTTAACAAAACTTTCTCTTCTGTTTTCGCCATCCAAGAATTTGCTAGAAAAGCTCTCTTTCGCTTTTTCATGAAAGCCTACCTTGTCGCACTTTTCCTTTTCCACTTTCCACCAAAATCTTCGCTACAGGTTTAACCTTGATCCGACCAGACACCGAAGATGTGTTATAGTGCGTTTGGTGCTAACGATCCTTTATGCAACCAATCCTTCCCATTTCTCCTTTGGAGCATCTCCTTAATCCGCAATCTTCTTCTCTTTGGACTCTACTTGAATGGTTCTCCCCATCCCACGGTGGAGAAAAGCTACAACCAAAATTTACAACCTTGACCGTATGCACAAATGTTCACATCGGTTTTATTATTCACCATACTTCCAACATCCGACACCAATCTCTTTTGGACTCAAGATCGGTATATGAATGGTTCATCGCACCATATAGTGATTGAAAATGACATACAAGACGCGTCTGCCGCACAATTACCTTTGCCAATTAAACCACCAACCTCCGCCACTTAAAGATATCTCCCACACCTTCTTAGGTCCACAACATGACCTCCTCATGATCCCCACTCCATCCGCCATATCTAAACCAAAGTCCACAAGTATCACCATCAAAGAAGAAAAACCAGACTACACTGATTTCCTGTTCCAGGATTCCCAAGACCCATGGGATGCATTTCTTCCTCTGAGCCAACACCTTCACCAGTTTCCCCAACCGACAATGGATGGACTGGCCCTCTCGAACCGGGACCTCAACCCAATCTTCCAAACGACCATCGACCATCCAAAGTTGACAAAGCCACCCAAACTTCCCCAAGTATACTCAAAGTGTACTCCAGAGACCATAATTGCCTTATCCACCATGGTCCTCCTAAGCATCCAAAGCTATCCAAAACTTTCTTCCAAAAGCACCCTCACTCTGGTGATACGGACCCAGATGAGACCGAAAGCTCATCCGAAGACGAGTACATGAATCTCCGCTCTCCATAAAGTTGTTTGTCTTGTTGCTTTCAAAAAAGTAGTTTGTCTTGTTGTCATAATGATGTTTCGCTTTATGCTTGCATAATTATTAAAGTTTGCTTTTACTTTAAGCTTTTGCTTTTGCTTTTGTCAAAGTCATGCTTTAATTATTAAAGCACTTTTGTCTTTTGTAATAATTAAAGTTGTGCCATTATGTATCTTTTGCTTTTACTTTTGTAAAAGATAGGGGTCCTGTCCTATCTTATCTTTTGCTTTTGCTTTTGTAAAAGATAGGGGTCCTGTCCTATCTTCTCGAGAATCCTCCTCTATATAAAGGATTCTCCCCACCCTTGTAAGCATATAGAAGTTTGAAAGAAATAAACTCGTGTTTTCTCTTACAATATGAATCCCTAAACCTCTTCTCTCTCTCTGCAAATGAAGTTCTAAGAAAGAAAAAGAATAAAAAATTAAATTTGTTCATTTTGAAAACCTAAGGAAGTATGCTCTGCACTTGCCTTCTAGTAAGGATCCTGTGCATCAGAAAACTTTTGACCATTTCTTATCTGGTTTGGTACCCTGTTTTAGACTAAAGGAAAGTCTGTTTTGGGTTGTATAACCTGAGAAAAATGTTTTAAAGATTTTTGATTACAGAGGTATATCGGCTGGAAACCCGAGCTTGCGGACTACTGGTCCAAAGTATAGTTTTAACTGTTGTAGTTCTGGTATAACAACGCCACGTACACTCTCAACTGGTATAGAACAGTATTACTGTAGCAAAATTCAAAAATAACGGTAATATCATTTCTGAGCGGATAATCAAGCTGGAATTTGCCTATAACGGCTAGTTTTCGGGCTTTAACTATAAAAACTCAACTTCAACTTCATTTTAAAGACTAATACAAGGAAAAACAAGATCATATAACATATATTGAGCTTCCATTTCGTAAATCATCATTTGTTGAATCATCATTGAGCTATAATTTGTTATTCACTCTTAAAGAGAGTTTTATTGTTGTGAATTTCATTTCTCATCAAATTGTGAGTGTACAAGTGTGGGAAACACTTGGGGTGAAGAGATTGGGGATATAATCTCTTGTTGTAAAGGTCCATTGACACCTTGGAAGTCAATTGTAAACATTTGAAGCCTTGGGAGGCTTGGATAGTGAAATCCTCAAGCCGGGTGAGCTTGGAGGCGTGGACGTAGGCGGGGATAGCCGAACCACGTAAAAATCCTTGTGTTCGTTTTCTCTTCCCTTACTCTTTTAATATTGTGCTTGATTGAATTTATTGTTTTCATTTGATTAAGGCAATAGATTAAATTGTTGTGCGAATTGTATTGCATAAATTTTAAAATCCCAATTCACCCCCCCTCTTAGGTTGCATAACTTGCATTTCACAAGCTAGCTACTAATACCAGAACTACTCGGATAGAAGACATCTTCACCACAAGAGAAAATATTTCTTCAAAATCAACACTTTTCTTTTAACCGAAACCCTTCACAACCAATCTAGCCTTATCCCGCTATTGTGAGTCATTTTTAATCTTCAACTTGTAAACCCATTTGTTCTTCAATGCCCTTTTTCTTTTAGGCAACTTCACTGAGTCATATGTGTGCTTCTCATTCAAGGATTTCATCTCCTCTTGCATGGCTTTAACCCACTCTATTTTTTTTATCAATTTTCTTGCCACTGGATCCCATAATTTGTACCCAAGTTCTTCATGCTTATAGCCTAAGAAAATGCATTCCTTAGCTTTATCATCAAGCTTCAACATATACTCTGCAACCAAGCACTCTTAAGTGTTTACAAGAAACATTTTTCCTGGTCCAAACTCTCTCGGGCACATCACCATCTAATGCAGCTGAAGGAGAAAGGTTAATCAAGTCAACTATAGTACGCATAGCCTCTGCCTAAAAAGATTTAGGAAGCTTGGCATCAGAAAGCATACACTTGACTCTCTCTTCAATTGTTTTATTTATCATTTCTTCAACACCATTCTGTTAAGGGGTTTTTGGTACAATCTTCTCAAGTTTGATTCCATGGGATCTACAGTATTGCTCAAATGGTCTTCTGTACTCACCCTATTATCTACCCTGACACATTTAAATTTTCTTCTTGTCCCTCTCTCAACATAAGAATGGAAGAACTTAAACGTATCAAGCACCTGGTCTTTAGATTTCAAAGTAAAAGCCTACACTTTTCTATAACAATCATCAATAAAAGTCACAAAATAAAGTGCACCTCCTGTTGATCTACTTTCATCATGCAAACATCAATGTGAATCAAATCAAATACTTGCGACTTTCTAGATAAAGAAAAGTTTTTAAAAGCTACTCTATGTGTCTTTCCAACTAAGTAATGAACACAAGTCTTTAAGTGACATACCTGCGAAGTTGGGTATAATTTCTTTTTTGACAAGAGTTTCTAACCCTTTCTCACCAATGTGACCAACCCTTTTGTGCCATGTCTCAATGTCAGAAACTTTTACAACCAAATTCACGTCTTCTTTTTTAATCTTGGCTTCTATCATATAGGAGTGTTTACTTTCCTCCCCTTAGCTAATACTAGGGAGCCTTTGATGAGCTTCAATTTTCCTTCACCAAATTGATTAATATAACCATCATCATCAAGCTTGCCTGTAGAGATCAAAATTAAGGCAAATATTTGGTACATGTCTAACATATTTAAGTAACAACTTACAGTAAATGTTGGTTTCTAAGCAAATATCTCTTATACCCACAATCTTGGATGCCCCCTCATTTCTCATTCGACCAAGATCATAATCACCATTAACATAAGATGTGAAATAATCATGATGTGCAGTAACATGAAACGAAGCACTCGAATCAATCACCCAATCACTAGTATAGCAAGTGAGATTTATAGAGCTCTCATCATAAACAATATTCATGCAGTGTTCTCTTTGTCATTTTTCTGAGCATCACCATTTTCTTTTACCTGTTCTCTTTTTCACAATCTACATTCCCTTTTAGCGTGACCCATTTTCTAACAATAAAAGCACTTAATGTTTCTTCTCTAGGATTTAGCTCTTCCTCTGGGGTTATCATTGTTCTACTAGTGGGAATTTCTACTTTGGGTTCTCCCCTACTTTCTTACCTAAAACAAGTTCATTTAACTCAGAGGGAGTGGCTTCAATACTCTTTCTTCTAGATTGTTCATCCCGCAACCTATTTATAACCATATCAAAGTTTAATTTCCCATCCAATGCTGAATTATTCATTAAAAACACTAATGTCTCCCAACTATCAAGTAACGAACTAAGCAACAACGATGCTTGTAACTCATCATCTAGAATAATCTTCACAATAGTTAGCTGATCAACCCCTAAAACTCACTAGCGTGTTTAGTTATATTGTGCCCCTCCATGTATTTTAAATTAACAAGCCTTTTCATCAGATTGACTTTATTCTATGCCATCAGCTGCTCATAAATTGTTTCTAATTTTCTTCAAAGAACATCAGCCCTGGATTCCTTTACGATATGGTGGTACACACTCTTATCAATCCATGATCTAATATCACCCACGACCTTCTGGTTTAATTGAGTCCATTTCTTATCATCTAAATCGGCGGGTCTAGCTTCTTTGCATTCAATGAGTTCATGTAAGTCTTTTATGTATAACAAATCTTCCATTCTATACTTCCAAATACCATAATTCCATGACTTTAATTTAATCATGCATGCCGAAGATTCTCCATCTCAACCACACAAGTAATAAAACACACAACCTAACACTTTAAAATAAGATGTTAGGAAAGGGACTTACACAAGCAATTTCAAATTAAGCAAAAACAAAACTCCTTCTCTCTTTGTGTGATTAAAATAAGATGTGCACCACAAATAAATATGCAGAAAAATAAATCAACAAATCCAAAGAAATAAATCAACCACAAGAAACACAGATTTTTTAAGTGAAAAACCCAAAACAAGAAAAAACAAAGAACCATAGTTTGATATAATCTTCCACTATATTAATGGGATTACAGTACAAATTCTTTACTACATAATACTAGAGGCTAAAAACATCAAGAATCTCAATATTCTTGACTTACAGTAACAGCTTCATATGTGTCCTTCTAGCAAAATGTATATCTCAAATAACAGTCAACGAGAGGATAAAATAAAAATCAAGACAAGTAGAATTGTATAAAGAAATGCCAAGAATTTATCCTCAAAATTTGGGAGAGAACAGAGTTAAAATCGTCCAATCAAATATTGAAATCACTATTCCCAAAACCAAAACCTCTATTGTCTTTCTCTCTCTCTTCTTCCGCAACTATAAAATTAGGTCAGCCGCTTACTTTAGGGCTCATTTGGGATTGCTTTTGGGAGATTTAAACGTGACTTCGAAAATCTAAAAGCTAATTTTAGTGTTTGGTAACAAAAAAAATCAAAATCACTTTTGTCAAAATCAGCCCCTCTTACAGCTGATTTTGAAAAGCAGGGAAAAATTAACTTTTAGATTCTGATTTTGAGAATCAATTTTATCCTTTAATACAATTCTATAAATATCCTTAAAATTATTACCTAAACCCAAAATTATTCTTATTCAAATTGGAAACAAAATCAATATTTTATAAATTTTTATTATAATTCACCAATATCAATTTATTAATATCAATTTGTTGGTCAAATTATTATTAAATTTGTTTCACTATATTATAATTTTAATTATCAATTATTTTAAGATAAAAAATAAAAAATAAAATCAATATATTATAAATTTTAATTTTAGTAAAAATTATCATAATACACAATTAAAAATGTCTATGTACATGTTTCTATATATATAAATAAATTTTATCTTACATTATGTACATTTTAGTCATTTGCTTTCTCTCAGCAGTTTAACAGTAAAATTTATCAAACATCGATAACTGCTTTCAAAACTCATAGTACTTCTGAAAACAAAATTTACCAACAACGATTCTCTTGATTATTTACAAATATGTAATTATTATAAAAATTCTGACGTTCAATACTCTTTATATAGCCACCAGATTCCAAGGCTAAATTTCATGGCAAACTTCATCCAAGTCCAAAAATTTCTAATAATTACACATGAAGCAAGCTTTTTGGACTATGGGCTTTTGGGTCCCCAAATGAGATGAACCCAACATTATTGGATCCGTCTCATTTGGGTGGCCCAAGCTCAAGTTCTATTAATTTAGGCATTTAAGTAATTAAAAGAAACAAGTTAGGGCTATGTGAAAATTGCCATGAAATTTAGCTTTAAAAAGCAAGCAGCTAACCTAATGGGGAATCGCACAAAAGGATGAGAGAAGAAAAGGAAAAACAGTGGCCAACTATTACAATTTGACTGGTATCAGAGCCAAACAAAACTTTTTTGCCCACAAGCTAGAATATTATTGTATATCGGCGGGAAACCAGTGACATATATTCTGATGGTCATCCCGAATGGGGACTAGATCAGTTTGCACTACTGGTATAACAAGCCATGTACAATTATTTTCTATCTTAGAGCATAATGCTTTTTCTCAAACGAAGTGGTAAATATGAGATCTGTTTGTTTTGAATAGGAAATAAAGGAAAACCTGAAACAAAATGGCATCCTCATCAAATAGTTCGGATAATCTTGCTCTTGTTACTCTTTCTTCAACTCTCTCACTTCCCAGATCTTGTTCTAAACACTTAGCTTCAAAAATAGAAAACCTTGTTGAGTATTCATATGTCCCAGAATCAGCACAAATTAATGAATCCTCCATGCCCCTAATTAGCCCATACAAGCTATACCAAAGATCTAATTCTTTCACCAGAAGTATTAGGACTCTAATCTCAACCAAGAGACCAGCTCCAAAAGAATATATCAAGTCATCTTGACTGGATCAGTGTGCTCTCCAGGCATCACAGGCAGAACAATATTTCAGTCGGTCAACTACTACCACCCAATGGGGAAGCCACACCTTGGCTATTAAGTAGGATGAACTGTAGTTGGTACGATCGATCTCAAAACCAAGAACTTTCTAATGCACAAGATCCTATAAAGAGGCAAGTGCAGAGCATACTCATTAAAAGAGATAGAAGTGAACTACTATGAGAACATGTTGTCTTTCCTAAGGAAATAAAGGAAAAGAGAGAATTTTTAGAAAGTCATGATATTGGAAACTCGGATTCTTATTTCCCCAAAATCTGAGATGCTTATAACTGAGAACGAATTCTCCTTATATAGGAAAATTCAAGGAAATAGGACGAAACAAGTCATATCCTCTTTACAAAAGGAAAAGCAAAAAGCAAAAGATTCCAGACAGGACAGGACCCCTGACTTTGGATCTTTATTCAAAAGGTAAAGCAAAAGGCAGGTGCTTTAAAGAAAAGATAAAGTAAAGCAAATGCTTTGCTTTTACGAAAGCTAAAGCAATTATTACAAAGTATTCTTAAAAGCTGTGCGAGGGAGATAAGTTGTCAACATCACTGTCAACTTCAGCAAATGGCTCTTGCCACCAAGGCAAGTTCTCATAATATTGTCGGGTAGGTGAGTCTGTCGGTGGTGAGTCTGTTGGTGGAGTTGTACTTGAGGAGGGAGCATGTGATGCTTCAGTAGGATGTAGAATTGAGGTGAATTCTTCCCACGGATCTTGTGAATCCTGGAAGAGAATATCAGTGAAATCATGCTTTTCCTCTTTGATCAAAATCCCAGAGGGAGGAGGATTACTAGATGATGGTGACCTGGTGGTTGGGATAATCATGAGTTCATGTTGTGGTCCAAGGGAGGTGTGTTGGATGTCAATAGGAGAGGGCTGGACATTGTTTAGCTCAAAGAGGTATTGTTTCAGGGCAGAGACAAGGTTTGGGTCATGATCTAGAGGAAAACTATGAGGAACAGTCTTCCATTCATATGCTTGGTCTTAAGTCCAAAAGAGTTTGGTAACAGGGTGCTAGAAATAAGGACGATGGATAATGAAGACTGAGGTGAATTGTTCTCCTTCTTGGTCAGGGAGGAGATTAATATGGTGATGCTTGATGATGAAATCAAGTTGCTTTCTCCACCAGGAGAGAGGAGAAAACCATTCAAAAAGAGTCCATGTGAGAGAGTGAGCCTGGTTTCGATTTGTGAGACACCGAAACATTAGATGTACAGGAAAGATTAGTTTGGTGGCATATAAGATGGTGAGACACCATATATACCACAGTTCGTCTTCTATGACGTCCCTAGAGGGATTAATATTTAAGCCTGTAAGGAATAGGTGATCTGGATGAAAGCTTGGAAATCCGGATGTCTGGGTGCGATATATATTCATGAAATATCGAAAAACAAATTTCTTTGCAAAATCTTGGATCTGATAAGGACTGGAGAAAGTGAGATTGCAAGGAAAAGACTTTTTTGTCAGCGCTGTGTTGGGAATAGTAGGAGCCATGAAGATGACTGGAACCGAGGCAAAAGAGACTCTTAGAGATGAAGATGAAGGTTGGGACAAGAGATCAGGGATGAGGTTTAGGTCTCATTTTATATGCTGGACTGTGAAGTCATATTTTGAGAACCAAGTTTTAAGTCGAAGGAGGTGCTTGTTTGGGAGGACTTTATTTTTTAATTCAAGGATTTTTTAAAAGGAAGAGTTGTCTAATCTGACAAGGAAATTATGGCCAATAAGATTAAATTCAAATTTTTGAATTCCATATTTAACGGCTAGGATTTCTTTGTAGATCACATGGTAGTGTTTTTCTGATTCCTTGAATTGTCCGCTAGCATGAGCACATTAAGATTCTTTACCATTATGTTTTTCTACAAGGACGGCCCCCCAGTATTCATCACTCGCATCAGTGTGTAGAATACGTTGACCATCAGTGGGGATTCTTAAAGGAGGGGGATGTTGGGCGATGTTTTTGAGATGTTGGATAGCAGCAGTCTGAGAGGGGCCCCATGGTGGGGCTGATTTTCTAAGCATTTTTTAAAGCTGACTGGTATGAATTGCCACATGTGGAAAGAATTCCCGAAGGTAATTGATAATACCAAGGAATTGTTGAATCTGCTTTTTTGACAAATGTTCATCTAGGAAATGAATGAGTTCCTGGGCTATATGTGGTCTAGGACTATAGTATCCATCATTTAGAGTCATGCCAAGAAAGGTAACAGTGTTTTGGCCTAGGATACTCTTTTTGTCAAACAACATTATGCCATAAGTTTCCACTAACTCAAGAAAGTGGGAAAGTAATTGTTGATGGGAATCATGATCTTTGGAGAATAATAGCACGTCATCTATATAGATAAGTGCATGATGAAGGATTGGTTCAATGATCTTGATCATGGCCTTTTGGAAAAATGAGGGGGTTACTTTAAGGCCAAATGACATTACTTTTCATTAGTAGTGGGCATTTGGTATGCAAAAAGCTGTTTTAGGTCTGTCATCAGGGTGGATTCCTAATTGCCAGAAACCTGCCTTAAGGTCAAATTTTGAGAAGACCTTAGCATTTTGGATATGAACAAATAAGGATTGGATTTTTGGCAAAGGAAACTTATCGTCTCTAAGAAAACAATTGAGAGGCTGGTAATCAATAACAAGACGTTTTTTGCCTCTAACTATTTCATATCTTTTTTCCACATAAAAAGCTTGACAAGCCCATTCTGAATGTGTGGGCTCAATAAGGCCTTGTTTTAGCAACTAAGAGCATTATTCTTGGGCTAGTTTTAGGTCGGACGGAGTCATTCCTGGATGGGTAGCCTTGGTTGGGTTAATGTCTTCGTTAAGCTTAAAATGGGCAGGATGAAGAAATTGACTATGACTTTCTGAACAGTGAAGGAGAAAACGAGATTTGAGAGGATCATATGAAGAAGGAGAAAACGAGTTTTCATTGTTCCATAGAGGGGCAGGATAAAGAAATTGACTATGACTTTCTGGACAATGAAAGAGGAAACAAGATTTGAGAGGATCATATGAAGGAGGAGAGCTTGAGATAGAGAACAATTTCAGCGAATATGTATAAGGCTGAAACATCTGTTTATAACGGATTCCAGAGGCTATTATATGGAGCTTTTTAACCAGGTGAAGGACATCAAACCCGATTAAAAGATATTTGTCAGGAAGATTGGATCCAACAAGCTTGGTCCAAAGGACATATCCTGTAAAGAATTGAATACCGATGAGTTTTTTGGTAATGAAATTTGTATGAAACAGTTCTCCATTAGCAGCTTTGAAATATTCTGTATGCTTTTCCCAAAAATGGGATTGAAGGATTGAAGGATTAAGCATACTTTTCTGAGCTCCAGTATCAACAAAACCGATTATGGGAACTGGTTTATCAAATCTACCGGAGAGAATGTGGATTTTGATTGAAGAGATAAGAATGGCTGGTTGGACTTTTTGAATCATTTATGCAGGTTTAAATTACGAAACATTCTCAGAAATGATAAAGTTGTTTGTTCATCATAGTCCTCTTGTTCAGAGAAAAAGGATTCAACATCATTACTTTCTAGTCCTCTTGTTTAGAGAAAAAGGATTCAACATCATCACTTTCTAAAAGTAACATGGAATCCTGGAGATGCTCAATAAGCCTGACTGATTTCGCAAGTCTGTTTGGACAATTCCTCGCGAAATGGCTTTTCTTTTTACAAATAAAACAACGTCTGCTTTTAGATTTAGAGGACTGGTCAGAGTTCTTTTTTCTGAAAAATTGATAAGGTTTTTTAGACCTGGAAGGTGTTTGGCTTTTCTTTTCTGAGTTTCAAAATTTTCGGAAGTGGGATTTCTTTTTGGTTGAACAAGTGCAATCCTTCTCATTATTACACTTAATGGAAAGATGGGGTTTTTTTACAAGCACTTTTGAAAGGCTGTTTGTTTTCTATAAGGTTTTTGAAGAATTCCTTTTGTTCACAAAGTCTTTCCAGACAGTTGATTGCTAACTGATAGATTTTCCCCAAGGAGAGGTTGACTATGTCCAGCTGGTAGATTGTGAATTGTCTCTGAAGTGTAAAATGATGATTTTCTCCTTTATAAATATACATTTTCTAACACTTAACATCTACCCAAAAAGACAAAGAACCTATGCACCAATACTCATCCCAAGTTCTACCATATCTTTCAGAATCAGATGAAACTTCACCATCCCAAACAGAAGAAACCTCCACTGATGATGAGTCATTTTCTACTTCAGATTCTGAAAAAGAATTAGTTGATGTCTCTAAACTTCTCATGGTCCAACCATCATGATCAAAAGAACCTTCTCCATCCTCGCCGATTGTTGAGGCGATTCAACACAAATCCTGAACCTCACCGAAAACTTCTTCCCGAACCCTCAAGCCCATGGTTTACTTTTGATGACATTCCAAAAGTAAAAGCGGCTAGCTAATTTCAAGAATTTTACTGGATTGATGTTCGAAATGCTCGAGGCAGAACAACCCAAACAGTCCTTAAAGAGTTTAGTTCTCGTTTTACTGGATCTTTAAGAGATTGGTTTGAAAGTCTGGTCCCATCTGAAATAACTCGGTGATTGACGATTTCAGAAGTTCTAGGAATAATTTATGAGCAGTTCCTTGGAGAAGCAACAGCTGCTAACGAACAAACAAGAAGGGAGTTCCATCTAATGAAGTGTTGTTCTCTCCAGATAAAAGATCTGGATTTTCACTACAAGAGGATGTCTACAATGTATTACAAACTTAATGGCTTTAATGATCCTTCGTTGAAGCATGTCTTTGTAGCATCTCTCCCCAAAGAAATTCAGCCAAAACTTTAGAGACAGTTCACAATTCACCAGTTAGACATAGCCAACCTCTCTTTGGGAAAAATCTACCAGTTGGCAGTCAATTGTCTAGAAAGGCTTTGTGAACAAAAAGAATTCTTCAAAGACCTCATTGAAAACAAGCAACCTTTCAAAAGTGCTTGTAAAAAGCCCCATCTCTCCATTAAGTGCAAGAGTGAAAAAGATTGCACTTGTACTATAAAAAAGAGATCCCATTTTCGGAAATTCCGAAATTCAGAAAAGAAAAGCCAAACACCTTCCAGATCCAAAAAACCTTATCGATTTTTCAGAGAAAAGAACTCTGACTAGTCCTCTAAATCCAAAAGCAGCCGTTGTTTTATTTGTAAAAAGAAAGGCCATTTCGCGAGGAATTGTCCAAACAGGCATGCGAAATCAGTCAGGCTTATTGAGCATCTCCAGGATTCCATGTTACTTTCAGAAATTGATGATGTTGAATCTTTCTTCTCTGAACAAGAAGACTATGATGAACAAACAGCTTTTGTTCTTGTTGAAACAGAAGATCATTCTGAGTCGGAGAATGTCTCTATAATTCAAACTGTACAACAGATTCAAAAAGTTCAACCAGCCATTCATATCCCTTCAATCAAAATCCACCTTCTCTCTGGTAGATTTGATAAACCAGTTCCCGTCATCAGTTTTGTTGATACTGGAGCTCAGAAGAGTATGCTTAATCCTTCAATCCCATTTTTGGGAAAAGCATACAGAATATTTCAAAGCTGCTAATGGAGAACTGTTTCATACAAATTTGATTACAAAAAAACCCATTGGTATTCAATTCTTTCCGGGATGTGTTCTTTGGATAAAACTTGTTGGATCCAATCTCCCTGACAAATATCTTTTAATCGAGTTTGATGTCCCTCACCTGGTTAAAAAACTCCATATAACAGCTTCTGGAATCCGTTATAAATAGATGTTTCAGCCTTATACGGATTCCCTGAAATTATTCTCTATCTCAAGCTCTCCTCCTTCATATGATCCTCTCAAATCTCATTTTCTTCTTCACTGTCCAGAAAGTCATAGTCAATTCCTTCATCATGCCCCTCTATGGAAAAATGAAAGCTTCTTCATTAAGCTTCCTTTCAAGTTTACCGAAGACATTAACCCAACCAAAGCTACTCATCCAGGAATGACTCCTTCTGACCTGAAACTAGCTCAAGAAGAATGTTCTCAGTTGCTAAAACAAGGTCTTATTGAGCCCACAAGTTCAAAATGGGCTTGTCAAGGTTTTTATGTAGAAAAAATGTCTGAAATAGTTAGAGGCAAAAAACGTCTTGTTATTGATTACCAGCCTCTCAACTATTTTCTTAGAGACGATAAGTTCCCCTTGCTATTGATTACCAGTCCTTATTTGTTCATATCCAAAATGCTAAGGTCTTCTCAAAATTCAACCTTAAAGCAGGTTTCTGGCAATTAGGAATCCACCCTGATGATAGACCTAAAACAACTTTTTGCATTCCAAATGCCCACTACCAATGGAAAGTAATGTCATTTGGCCTTAAAGTAGCCCACTCACTTTTCCAAAAGGCCATGGTCAAGATCTTTGAACCGATCCTTCATCATGCACTTATCTATATAGATGACATGCTATTATTCTCCAAAGATCATGATTCCCATCAACAATTACTTTCCCACTTTATTTTACCAGAGTGATGAGATCCTTGGCAAGCCAAGATATTTAAATCTCCTTTGGACCAGTAGTCCGCACACCTTGGTTTCCAGCCGATATACACTTATCCAGTTAATACCAAATCCGAAATTCATTTTTGAAAACAATTTTTTCACGATACCACCCGAAAACCTTCAAAGAGGGTGAACGTTGTGAGAAAACACTTTCATTTTAGAAAAATCAGTTTTGGAGGATAAACAGGACCTTTCTGATGCACAGGATCCTCGAGAAAGTCGAGCATACTCAGTTTAGAAATTTTGAGGTGAGCGTATCATTTTTAATTCGAATAATTTCTTCGAGTCCTAGAAGAGAGAGAGAGGTTTAGGGAAACATGATGTATAAAACTGAAGCTTTTTTTTTTATTTCAGATTGGCTCCCCTACAACTGAGACCAAAGGTGCCTTTTATAGAGGATCATTGAGAACAGGACCTCTCGAATGATCATATCACATAGCACACCTTTTTTTAAAGTAAAACATGCCGATAAGGACTTTGACAAAAGATAAAGCATGCCTACAAGGACTTTAACAAAAGTAAAGCACACTTACAAGGACTTTAACAAAAGTAAAGCATGCCGACAAGGACTTTAACAAAAGACAAACGGGAGTCACATGGGTTATTGCATCAAAAGTTGTGTGAGAGCGACAAAGTGTTATTATGGAGTGGATGGATAGCGCGATGGTGACACGTCTCTTGTGGCTTTTTCATATTGTCGCTTGTGCCGACGCCTGTCTCTGGTCGAGATATGCCTCAGCTTGCTGATATTTTTCTTCATCGAACTGTGTGTGGGAGAGTAAATCGTGAGGAGAGTGCAGGTTGGTATATAATGGGGAGTGTCAGTAGGAAGGAGGGACTGAAAGTCTTCCCATGGGTCCTGAGCATCTTGGAATAAGAAATTGGTGTACTCAGGACGTTGTTCCATGACAAGGATTCCCTGAGGACTTGAACTTGAACCCGGAGTACAACCTTGTGTTTTGGGAATAACTTCAAGGGTGTGGGATGGTCCAATAGAGATGTGGTGAATGTTTATGGCTGGTGGAGGAACATTGTTAAGTTCCATGAGATAGGCTTTGAGAACAGAGGAGACCGATGTATCATGGATGAGGGTATAAGGATGAGGGTAAGTTCTCCATTCATATGCCATGTCCATGTCCGTGTTTACGGATCTTTGGAAATAAGGCACGATGAAGGCCGTAGTCCACATGTTCGCTTCTTGTTCTGGCATTTTGTCTAATCCATGAAAGGTATACAAATGTTGGAGTTGCTTGCGCCACCAAGTGAGTGGGGAATACCATTCAAAGAGAGTCCATAGGAGGTCTGGTGAGAACTCCGGAGTGGTCAGGTGAGTCAGGACTGGTTTGATGGGAAAAACTAGCTTTGTAGCATACAAGGTGGTAAGACACCACATGTACCAAAGCTCATCTTCAGAGATGGACAGAGAGGACAGAGTGAGACCTGTGAGAAATAGGTGCTCCATGCAAAGATTAGGAAATCGGTCGGGTTTTTTGGTCTGAACATTAAAGAAAAACCGGTAAAGGAACTTCTTTGCAAAATCTTGCAATTGGTAAGCTGATTGGAAAGAGATGTTCATGGGGAAGTTTCTTTGGTTGAGAGCTTTGAAGGGAAGTTGGCGATTCATGGCTATAACTGGAATGGTTTGGATCGAGGAAATGAGTGCGGGTTTATTTATAGCTGGACGGGTGAGGAAGTCTGGAATGAGGTTTTGGTTGCCTTTTATGTGTTGAACAGTGAAGTCATATTTAGCAAACCAGGTTTTGAGGCTGAGTAATTGCTTGTCAGGTAGCAATTTGTTCTTGAAGTCAAAGATTCGGGGAAAAGATGAATTATCCATGTTGATAAGGAATTTGTGGCTGATAAGATGGAATTCAAACTTTTTAATGCCATACTTAACTGCCAAAATCTCTTTGTAGATCACATGGTAGTTCTTTTCAGAGTCTTTGAATTGTCCGCATAAATGGCGCCATTGATGTCTTCGAGAATGGCACTCCAATAATCATCGCTGGCATCAGTCTGGAGGATGCGTTGTCCACTTGTGGGAATTCGGAATGGAGGAGGTGATTGTGCTATCACCTTTAAGCATGCGTAGACATGTGTGGTGTGAATTGCAACTTTTGGGATAAAATCACGGACATAATTAACAATCCCGAGGAATTGTTGTATTTGCTTTCTGTTGAGATGTGTGTCCGGAAACTTCAATAATTCAATTGCAATATGTGGACCAGGCTGATACTGGCCATCTTTAATCACCATGCCAAGAAAGTCAATTGATTCTTTTCCTATGCTGCTTTTCTTTTCGGAAAGCATGATGCCATGTGCCTGCACAATGTGAAAGAAATCCAAAAGGAGCTTCTGGTGGCTCTCATGGTCAGAGGAAAATAACAATATATCGTCAATGTAGACTAATGCATGATGGAGAATAGGACCAAAAATTTTTGTCATGGCTTTTTGAAATAAGGATGGAGCGACTTTAAGACCAAAAGGCATAACAGTCCATTGTTAATGGGCATCAGGGATTTGTGACGGTGAAATACCAAGTTAAAACCGACTTTCAAATCGAACTTAGAAGATCTGAGCCCCTTGAAGATGGACAAACACGGTCTGGATTTTTGGAAGTGGAAACTTATCATCTTTAAGAAAGGAATTAAGTGGCTGGTAATCAATAACTAATCTCTTTTTGCCACGAACTAATTCAGATCGTTTTTCAACATAAAAGGCTTGACAAGCCCAATCTGAATCAGTAGACTCAATAAGACCTTGTTGGAGTAACTGAGAACATTCTTGCTTAGCTAGCAAGAAATCTGAAGGAGACATACCCGGGTGTGAAGCTTTTGTGGGGTTTATGTCTTCGTTGAGTTTAAAAGGAAGGTGAATGAAAAATTGTTCATTTTTCCAAAGAGGTGAAGGATGATGGAATTGTGAATGGTTTTCTGGACAAAACTCTAAGAACTTTTGTGAGATGTGACTGTATGGAGATGGTGTCTCAGAGAGTGTGTCTGTATAAGGTAAGAACATCTATTTATGAACTCAGGCGGTGAGAATAGGTTTTTAACCAGATGAAGAATGTCAAAACCTATAAGCAAGTCTTTATCAGGCAGTTTGGAGGCTACAATCTTTTTCTAAATTATGCAATTCGGAAAGAATTGAATACCAATGAGTTTTTTGGTAATCAAGGTAGTTTCAAAAGTTTCACCATTAACTGCTCTGAAAAGTTTGGAATGGTGTTCCCAGGAGGAAGAAGGATCAATCATACTCTGCACGGTCAATAAACCCGATAACAGGAACAGGTTTATGGAATTTGGAAGGAAGGATGGACATCTTGAGAGAAGGTCTAGGAATAGTGGAAACATGATTAACAGTCTGGACTGTAGAGATGATTGAAATATCTTCAGAATCAGAAGATTCTGCGATAAGAAAGGCAGTTTGATCATCTTGTGCTGACTGTTCTGAAAAATTTGATTCGACATCCTCATTCTCAGATAACAGAGAAGAATGTTGAAGATGTTGGATAAGTTTTTTGTGAGGACAATTGCGGGCAAAGTGACCGCGTTTCTTGCAAATGAAACAACGGTTGGATTTTTTCTTTCGGTACTGAGAAACATCTTTCTTTTTGAAATACCGAAAAGGCTTTTTGGAGGATGACTTTCTGTGGAAGTGTTTTCGGAAATGTCGTTTCTTTGTGGTTGGACAAACACATTTCTTTTCATCCTTACACTCGATTTTGAGATAAGGTTTTTTACAAGCTTCAGAGAAGGGTTTCTTGTCTTCCATGAGATCTTTGAAGAATTCTTTTTGTTCACAGATTTTATCAAGAGATAGCATGGCCATTTGGAAAATCTTTCCCAGAGAGATATAAGCTATGCTCAGATTTGTGGCTGTGAGTTTTCTTTGAAGGTCAGGTTGTAACTCAGGAGGAAGTGAGGCTATGAAGACATGTTTAAGAGATGGCTCATTGAACCCATTTAGCTTGTAGAATATAATACTCATTCTTTTGTAATGAGCATCTAGAAGGTGTCTTTTGAGAGAACAACATTTCATCTGATGGTATTCTTTTACATGCGCTTTTTTTCACCGATGAATTGCTCATGAATAAGATTGAGTGTTGTACCAATCGGAGATTCCATGAATTGGAGCTGTCTGTATTCTCCTAAGCTTTCTAGCCAGTAAAGAACCCATGAAATGAAGAACGGCTTGAGGTTGAGCATTAGGCTTGGTACCTTGGAGATCAATCCAAGCAGCAAATTCTTGAAGTCTAGCAGCCCATTTGTGACGGGGAATGTCATCAAATGTAAACCAAGATGCTGAAGATGGCTTTGTTGAGTGTTCATGAACTGGTGGCGGTACTGGGTCTGTGTGAGAAGCTTGGTCAGAAGGATTGTCATCAACAATAGGTGTTGAAGTAGAGGCACTTGGATCTGCAGTTTCAGTGGCCATTAATATGCCTGTAATGTCAGCATATTCAGACTCAGAGTCAGTGGAGGCTTGTGATGAGGCATAGGATGAGGACGAAGATGAGTGATTTGTTTCAGGCTCAGAAGAGTCAGAGGAAACTGAAGATTGGATCTGGACAGTACGATAATGATACTGGTCCATTAGGCCTTTATCTTTGTTAAGAGGCTTGGGAATGGCTTGTGGTGAGTCTTCCGGAGGGATTGTAGATGTAGAGGTAGAGGAAGAGGAAGTGGCCTTTGGACGTGGTTCGGAGATTTTGACTTTAGATCTTGATTTTTTGGGTGAAGATGGTTGAGGAGTTGGTTGAAGGTGAGAGAAGCCAAAGAACTGGTTGTAAACAGGTTGTTGAGGTCTGGATGGAGTGTAGAAAGGTGCATAGGTTTCAAAGATTGGAGGAGATACTGGTGTAGGTTGTGGTTGAGTAAAAAGGGAAGGTCTGGCCTTTTCAGCATCAATCCTGGACAATTCAGCTTTGAGTTTTCTGATCTCAGCTTCTTTTTTATTAAACTCTGGACCCCAGATATGATTGTTGATCATTCGTCTGAGATCGGCATCTAACTCAGAGATGCGGTCTTGGAGATGTAGGTACATCTGATCAAGACGATTGTTGATGGAGTCAACTTTAGTTTCAGTCTGGGAGACTTGAGTGGCAACACGGTCAATTTTCTTTCCGAGTTGGTGAAGAGTATGATTTTGAACATTGGCATTCTTGGTTTGCCAATTCAAAACAGCTTCATACTGTTTTGGTTCTTCAGGTTGCCCAGAGGCTGTAATTGGAGATTGAACAAATGGTTTTGAGGTAACTCGAGTTTGTGTGTCTGTCTGTTTTTCAAGTGGAGGAAAGGATTCCTCATAGGAATGACTTGAAAACATAAGGCAAAATCTGATTGGATGGACAGGAAGTTTGGGATCTGGTGGAGGATGTGGAGAAAAGGATTTGCAAGATGGTGGAGGATAAGAAGATTTTTTTTTCTTCTTTTTCTTTCTCCGCATAACTTCCAATTCTTCATCAATATCCGTATCATCCAAGCAAGGACAATCCGGATTGCACATGTGGGCTTCAGGAACATCCCATAGGAAATGACCATTGATTTTATCAGGATATACTGGATACCCTTCTGATGAAAAACCATGAATAGGAAGTTTCTTTTCTTGACCAGTTTGAACTGCTGTGATCATAGCAGTATAAGAAAGTTGTGGACTGTCTGAAACGGGCTTTGTGTCAGGAGTTTGAAAAGACAGTTTGACTTGACCATTTGGTCGTCTAGCAAACGTAGCTTCTGTGGTTTGTACTGGTTCAGAATTTTGGTGAAAGTGCTCATAGTTGGTTAGCCATTCAAGAGGCATGAGTTTTAGCAGATCTTGTTTCTGGATTTGTTTGGGGATTTGGAGGATGGTTGGAATTGTGTATGTGTCTGCCAATATCATAAGGGCATCAGAAGTCGTGTATGGTGTGGGAAGATCTAGTGCATGATTTTGTAATCGATACACTATTTGATGATGGAGGGTTGCAATCTTCGATGTGGGTGTTTGTTCTGCTCCTTGGAGCTGAATCTGGACTTTAAGGGTTGTTGGAAGATTGGGATCCTCAAGAGAGAGGTTGAAGTTTGGGTAAAAGGTTAATAAGACACTGCCAGCATGGAGAGTTGTCAGAACGGTGCCGATAACAGCGTGTTGGTACTCCTTGAACCTGGTGTCTAGGAGAGCAATTCTAGTGAAGCCCTTTCGACCGTGGAGTAAGATTAATCACACCCCAAGATGGAGTGCATGTACCCTTCTCGCTTTCCGAGATCCGAGGGTATTTCCATAGTGACGTATTGTTCACTCTATGAGGCTTCTAGATGGATATATTCTTTTTGGATGGGTCTTTAGTGGAGATCGAGTTCGGATACTTAGTGAAAGAAGTTTTTGTTTGTAGAGATTGTAAGGACTCGTGATGAACGGGACTCGTTGATTTGAGCGATTCTGGAATATAGGAATATTCGACAAGATTCTCAATTTTGGAGGCTATGTAATGATTTGGGAAGAGATAGAGTAGAAGAAAGAGAAATATGAGATGAAGACGATGTAGAGGTTGAAGATGTGTTTGTTTCCATGGTTGAGGAATCTTCTTCTAGGAGATCAAATAAGATTATTCAAAATACTAATGATACCACCTCAACACGAACTGTGGCTCTGATACCAGTGGGAACATATGGCATAATATTGTCTAACAAAAAGAGTATCATAGGTCAAGACACTGTTACCTTTCTTGGCATGACTCTAAAAGATGGATACTATAGTTCTGGACCACACATAGCCCAGGAACTCATTCATTTCCCAGATGAACATTTGTCAAAAAAGCAGATTCAGCAATTCCTAGGTATCATCAATTACCTTAGGGAATTCTTTCCACATGTAGCTGTTCACACCAGCCAGCTTTCAAAGATGCTCAAAAAATCAGCCCCACCATGGGGCCCCCCTCAGACTACTGTTGTCCAACATCTCAAGCAGATTGCTTAGCATCCTCCTCCTTTGCGAATCCCCACTGATGGGCAAAGGATTCTTCAGACTGATGCAAATGATGAATACTGGGGAGCCATCCTTTTGGAAAAACATGATGGCAAAGAATCTTACTGTGCTCACGCCAGTGGACAATTCAAGCAGTAAAAAAAACACTACTATGTGGTCTACAAAGAAATTCTAGCCGTTAAATATGGAATTCAAAATTTTGAATTTCATCTTATTGGCCATAACTTCCTTGTCAGATTAGACAATTCCTCATTTCCAAAAATCCTTGAATTAAAAAATAAGTTCCTCCCAAATAAGCATCTCCTCCTCCTCAAAACATGGTTATTAAAATATGACTTCACAGTCCATCACATAAAAGGAAACCATAACCACATCCCTGATCTCTTGTCCCGACCTTCACCTTCAAAAGTCTTTTTTACCCAGTTCCAGTCATCTTCATGGCTTCTACTCTTCCCAACACAGCCTTAACAAAAAAGTCTTTTCCTTGCAATCTCACATTCTCCAGTCCCTACCAAATCCAAGATTTTTGCAAAGAAATTTATTTTTCGATACTTCATGAACATGTATCGCACCCAACCATCCGGATTTCTAAGCTTTCATCCAGATCACCTTTTCCTTACAAGCCTGATGATTAACCCCTCCAGGGAGATCACATAAGACGAATTATGGTATTTTTGGTGTCTCACCGTTTTATATGCCACTAAACTAGTCTTTCATGTCCAACCAATATTCAGGTGTCTTACAGACCCAAGTCAGGCACACTCTCTCACATGGACTCTCTTTGAATGGTTTTCTCCTCTCCCTTGGTGGAGAAAACAATTTGATCTGATAATCAAACACCATCACATCAATCTCCTCCCTGATCAAGAAGGAGAACAGTTCACCTTAGTCTTCATTGTCCATCGTCTTTATTTCCAGCACCCTGTCACAAAACTCTTTTGGACTCAAGATCAAGCCTATGAATGGAAAAATGTTCCGCATAGCTTTCCACTAAATCACAACCCTAGTTTTATCTCTTCCATAAAAAACTTTCTCCTTGAGCTTAACAATGTTCAATCTCCCCCTACAGATATCCAACACACTTCACTTGGTCCACAACATGAGCTTAGGGTCATCCCGACTACCAGGTCACCTTCATCCAATAATCCTCCTCCCACTGGGATTTTGATCAAAGAAGAAAAGCCTGATTTCACGGATATTCTCTTCTAGGATTCACAAGATCCATGGGAAGAATTAACCTCAATTCTACATCCTACTGAAGCATCACATGCTCCCTCCTCAAGTACAGCTCCACCAACAGACTCACCACCGATAGACTCACCTACCCGACAATATTATGAGAACCTGCCTTGGTGGCAAGAACCATTTGCTGAAGTTGACAGTGATGTTGACAACTTATCTCCCTCGCACAGCTTTTAAATACTTTGTAATAGTTGCTTTAGCTTTCGTAAAAGCAAAGCATTTACTTTATCTTTTGAATAAAGATCCAAAGTCAGGGGTCCTGTTCTGTCTGGAATCTTTTGCTTTTTGCTTTTCCTTTTGAAAAGAGGATATGGCTTGTATCGTCCTCTTTCCTTGGGTTTTCCTATATAGGGAGAATTCATTCTCAGTTGTAAGTATCTCAAGTTTTGGAAATAATTTAACATGTTCTCATAATAGTTCACTTCTTTTTCAACGAGTATGCTCTGCACTCGCCTCTTGTAGGAACTTGTGCATAAGAAAGTCCAAGGTTTTGGAATCGATCGAACCAACCACAGTTCATCCTGTTTAATAGCCAAGGAGTGGCTTCACCATTGGGTGGTAGTGGTTGGACCGACTGAAGGGGAAATTAACTCCATTTGCTCCCAAATTTTGAGGGTAAGTTCTTAGCATCGCCCCTTACAATCCTACTGGACTTGATTTTTGTTTTCCTCTTGCTGGCTATTATTTGAGATACCCACTTCTTGGAGAGACAAATATTAGGCTTTTATTGTAAGTAAAAAATATTGAGATTCTTGATATTGTTAGTCTCTAGTATTATCTAGAGAATAATTTGTGCTGTAATCCCAAAAATATAGCAGAAGATTATATCGGACTACGGTCCTGTTACTGTAACTTGGTAGATATGGTATATATGCTTTAAATATTATAAGTGAACAGTCAAATATGTAGATCGTGTGCGTGTATATAATTTATATCCGATCCAATCCGAATTCAACTCAAATCTATAACCTGATCCAATCTGATCTAAATTATATTCAAATAGGATCGGATCGGGTTATAGATTTGAGTTGAATTCGAATGAATTTTTATCCAACCCAAAACCCGATCGAGTTGATCCGAACCCGATCTGAACCCAATTTTGCCCATCCCTAGTTTTAACTGCCTCTCAAACATATGACACATGTGTTTACTAATCCTTTGCTAATACAACATCCATCCTTGTTGTTTTAAGCTTTATAAGTTTAAGCGATATTATGAGCAAGACTTGTGATTCACTTAATCATAACTCTCATGTCGTCTTCCTTCAACCAACCTGTTAGATCTGTGTACATCTTCAAAACAACTTATCGTACTCATCTTGATTTCCACATTTATGCTTCACTATATAACCTAAGGATTGAGATAAGTTAAGAAAATCTCAAATTCATAAAGTGAGTCTTGAACCATAAAATAAAAAAAAAAAGGAATAGTAAAACCAAAATAAAAGTACTCAAGATAAAATGCCCTTGTCAAAAACTTTACAAATCTGCATCAAGGAAACCCACTAGCTTAACGAGAAAAGGCGGTTCAAAACTAATACTTCAAAGGGGTAATGAAGGTAAACCATCCTAATTTGTTTAATCAATTCTCTATCATTACTATACATTTTGCATGGCATCACTTCTCCATTGTTCCTGAACTTTTTTCCTCACATCTGCTTTCATTGTCTTTTTTTCTTTTATTTTGATAAGGGACCTGATATCATTTCCTTTGACAAAAAAAAAATATATCCCTAATAGAACCATTGTTGAGGGTGATTTTTGAACCTATAAGATAAAGACACATGAGAAGATAAAGAGGACATAAAGATGAAGCATCAACTAGGAATAAGAGTAGGAATCACCAAAGCCAACTTACAAGTCCTGAGTTTCAGAAGATATTTTCTCATTTTCTCTTAATCAACCACCGGGACCACAAGGAAAGTGATGGGGCTTCCATTAAGAATCACCCAACTCAAGGGAAACTTAAAAGTCACTAATGAATAGTCACCAACTCAGAAGAAAGGACCCATGAACCTTAGCTTCCACCTCAAAATTATTGTAACATTGTTCAGTCATTATCATATGTAAACGTGGTACAAAGAAGACAAATAGGCATACCACTATCACAGGGATCATGTAGTGCCCAAGTTACTTACCAAACTTGTGGACCAACCAATTGCAAGTCAAAAAAAGAGAACTACAAGGTTATTGACCTTCAAGTAGAAAGCTCCATGTGTTCGTGAATAATAAAAGGCAAGGCTCTAAACATTCTAATCCTAAAAGAAAATATATTAAAATGTACCTGCTTGGTGAAGAAGAGCCAATAGGCTCATGACATGTGTCTGCTTGGACCGAAGACAGCCTCAGGGGCACTTTCATAAAGTAGGTCAAGGTAAAGAAAAATGAGACCTTTTTTAGCTCATTTTTCATATCTCTCACTCTCTCAACCACTTAGCACTTTGTTTAAGCTTTAAGCCTCCAAGTAAAGTCTCTTCTATTTTCAATCCTCCCACTGACTTGACTATTAGAATGCGACATCAGCTACCACTAACACTGCCTCTAATGGAATTTTTCTCTATTTTTCAAGTTTTGCACTTCCTGACCTCTCTTGAAAGCTCAAATCTTTTCCTATAGCCTTGTAAAGAGCGCACATCCTTCACACTATCCTAAGCATCCGAAAAACGATTCCTTTATGATGCACTTACTTTGTGGGAATCGAAATGGGCTAAAATTAGAATGGATTGTAATTGGAATAAGGAATGAGAATTAAAATAAGTTGTTTACTTGAGCTGCAATAATTGGATTCGAAATGGTCTATATTCTTATTGATGTATTCACTTTGTCTTGAAATCAAAATGATTTGTTTTAAATTACTAAAAATGCCCCAAGTTATAGTTTTTATTATTTTAATTGTTATTGCTGTTGTTATTACTATTAATATCATTATTATAAAAATGATATTAATGATGATAAAATTGTTGTTGTTGTCATTGTTATTTTGTTACTATTATAATCAAAATTATGATAATTGTTTGGGAGGCAATTTAAGTGCTGACTCGAGCCAATAGGATAGCGATATATGCCAAGGAACAGTCAATAGGATGAAAAATTAGCATCATTGGCTAGACATAACGATAGCTCAGCTAAGCTAAAGATATACTTTCTTTGGAAGGATAATTTCAGTAAAATCCTCCTAATTTAAAGCGCATAATCGAAACTGAAATATAGTAGCTGGAGCTTACTTGCGAATAATAGCATGCCATTAGGGGTAGAATAAAACATCTACCTTTTGGTCTAGAAAGAAAGAAACAATAAGGGTGCGAATTCACTGAGTGAAGCAACAAGCTTAAGACAAATCACTATCAAGTGGATTAAGCCAAAACACCAAAATAACCCCACCTAAGAGGGACTAACCAGTGGAAATATGCTAGGTATCTAGATTTGTCTTAGCATGCCATTAGGGGTAGAATAAAACATCTACCTTCTGGTCTAAAAAGAAAGAAACAATAAGGTTGTGAATTCACTAAGTGAAGCAACAAGCTTAAGACAAATCACTATGATAAGGAGCAGTCACGGAAGCCACGCAAGTCCAGCAGAGGGCATAAGCCAAATTCCAAGTACATGACGTGAAGCCTTGAGCCTTGCCCTTGCATGGTTCATGCATGCATGATTACATATGAGAATAACGATCGTGCAAGGATTATGGATAAGATCAAATCCTTAGTAGTAGTTGTTTAGCTTTGTGTTTCGTAAAAGTAGCAAGGATATTATTTCAGTTTACGTATTTTGATTGCAGCCGTTATTGTAGGATGAGTTTGTTATGTTTAATATTATAAATAAAGGCTCCAGCATAATAAAAGGAGGTACTCAATTAAATCAATTCATCTTGGTCTTTTTCTCGCCATAAGCAGAAAAACTCTTTTGATTGTTAGCTAACTTTGGTTGGGACCTATCAATTGGTATCAGAGCGAGGCTATCAATGACGACTAACAAAGAACGCATTGAACGAATTGAAGCTGATCTTGGAAGCTTGCAGGACAGAATGGAACAGATGGAGGTGGGAATCAATGACAAGTTGCAGCGTCTTGAGGAGACAATAAACAAACTCGTGGAATCAAACAGTGCAACCAAGGGCACCACCAGTCATAACTCAACTGAAAATTCAGGGTCTACAAAACCTGTTCGTGAGGAAAGAGAGGCAGGGAGGCACATGCCTCCAACACGGATTACCAAGCTAGAATTTCCTCGTTTCGCCGGCGATGATCCAACAGAATGGTACAGTAGGGTATCTCAGTACTTTGAATATCAGGAAACTATGGATGAACATAAGGTAACCTTGGCCGCATATCACTTGGAGGGAGAGGCAAATCAGTGGTGGCAATGGATGCGAAGGGCTTATGAAGAAGAAAAGCGACCAGTTACGTGGAAAATATTCGTTGAGGAACTATGGGCACGTTTTGGGCCGACAGAGTGTGAGGATTTTGATGAAGCTTTGTCTCGGGTCAGGCAGACGGGATCGTTGCTTGAATATCAGAAGGAGTTCGAAAGGCTTGGGAACCAAGTTCATGGGTGGTCTCAAAAAGCATTGGTGGGAACATTTATGGGGGGTTTGAAACCAGAGATTGCAAAAGACATCCGTATGTTCAAACCCCGCACATTAAAGGAAGCCATTAGTCTAGCATGTATGAAGGATGATCAGATAGCACGACAGACGATAATGATCAGCTCACCAATTTCTATTCATTCCCCATCTGCTCCGAATCGAGCCACACCAACAACACCTTATAAGAGGCTATCATGGGAAGAGATGCAGAGGAGGCGAGCCCAGGGGTTGTGCTTCAATTGTAATGACAAATTCACTACCGGCCACAAGTGTACCAAGGCACAATTACTGATCCTGGAATGCGGAACGACACCGGAAGAGGGTTTGTATGAAGAATTCGCGGTGGAGGAACTACAAGGAGAAGAAAACAAACGAGAACAACCTGGGAGGACTCGGCATTGCTACAACAATAATTTCCTCACATGACCCTTGAGGACAAGGGTGCTCTCCGAGGAGGGGGTAATGATAAGGAGCAGTCACGGAAGCCACGCAAGTCCAGCAGAGGGCATAAGCCAAATTCCAAGTACATGACGTGAAGCCTTGAGCCTTGCCCTTGCATGGTTCATGCATGCATGATTACATATGAGAATAACGATCGTGCAAGGATTATGGATAAGATCAAATCCTTAGTAGTAGTTGTTTAGCTTTGTGTTTCGTAAAAGTAGCAAGGATATTATTTCAGTTTACGTATTTTGATTGCAGCCGTTATTGTAGGATGAGTTTGTTATGTTTAATATTATAAATAAAGGCTCCAGCATAATAAAAGGAGGTACTCAATTAAATCAATTCATCTTGGTCTTTTTCTCGCCATAAGCAGAAAAACTCTTTTGATTGTTAGCTAACTTTGGTTGGGACCTATCACACTATCAAGTGGATTAAGCCAAAACACCAAAATAACCCCACCTAAGAGGGACTAACCAGTGGAAATATGCTAGGTGTCTAGATTTACCAATAGACCCTAAGGCACACACCAATAAAAACTCATAGGTTTGTCATTTGTCGTAAGTTTTCGTGATTCACAAAACTTGACATCTTCAACCTCTAGGTTTATCACCATTGATAAAGCTTTCAAGTTTTACAACCTTGAAACCACTAAAAACTACAATCAAGAACCTTACTTGAGCATTAGACTATGGTCGCGGGCCATCGCCAACTCCACTTTTAATCTTAGTTTGCTTCATTTTTATAGGTTTCATAGAGCTCAAAGGCTTGTGGTCTTTACTCACTCTAACCATACCTTGTCACTAAAAATCACCCAATTATACTCTTCCCATTTGTAGAACACGCCTCAAACTCATCTAGGTAGATTCACCTAAATTTATATATATATATATATATATATGGAGGCATAAAGGAAATTTTTATGTTTTATTAAGGACAATAAAAGTCACTCCAAGAAATGGGATTCCCATTTCGAACCCCTCATAGGACTGAGAATCTAATTCCCTATTCCAAAATTTGATGGATCCCATCATTTCCATTCTCATTTTTTAATTCAATTTTTGTAAGTGTTTACACATAATGGAATTCTCATTTCTATTCTCCAATCTAAAAAGTAAACACATCTTTATAGTTCAGTTACTTCCCATGAATCAAAGTGGGGAAAAACTCAAAGTAAGTTAAAATCGAAATGGGTTAGAATTGGAATAAAGAATGAGAATTAAAATCAGTTGTTTACTTAAGCCGATGGAATTAGAATTGGAATAATATCTTTCTCTTTCTCTGCACTTGCTGTGTCAAAAAAAAATAGAACTTAAGAAGTTTTATTGGTCAACTATTAACAAATCTAAGCTATACAATTTTTGCTGCAATGTACCAAATGCAATTTTATCATGTGAATGAAATAGAGAATAAATTTGAGAAGCATGAAATCAAAAAAAATTAATCATATTTTTGCATCATTTAAAAAAGAAAAACTTTGAAGATATAATATTTTAATGGCATGTGTTGAAATTACATTTTAAGTTACTACAGCAATTTAAGTTTGCAATAAAAAATGTTAATCGACTTTATTACCATAGTTATTAGAGCATATCAATAAACACCATTGAAGAAATTATTAACGGCTAATATTTCTTTCCATATAATCTATTTAACGAAATCAATTATGTGCATTTAAAAGTGTACAACTTTCCATGGCTCATGGATGAACAGCATACAAATTTTGTCATCTTAACCATTTAACAACACATTTAACATTATAAGTCTTTTGTTGTAGCGAATGAGCTATATTCTCATAGACGTGTTTACTTTATCATGTAATTGGAATTACATTATTTCAAATTATCAGAATACCCTTAGTTAAAATTATATATTTTTCATTAATAAAATAAATAAGTAAATATTTTTTAGGGAAATATATGCATGTTTATTATAACATTGAATGTAATACTATAATTTTTAAATAAACTAGTTGTTTTTGTTGTTGTTATTATAACTAATATTAGTATTTTATTATAATTTATAATTATTATTGCTGTTGTTGTCATTATTATTATTATTATTATTACTACTACTACTACTACTACTACTACTACTACTACTACTAATTATTATTATTATTATTATTATTATTATTATTATTATTATTATTATCACTAATATTAATATTAGAGAAATTATCAATCGTATACCCTTAGTTTACTCCGTTATCAAATTTACTACAACACTTTCAGGGTATATCAGTCATCCACCCTAAGTTGACAAAATATATATGTCGTCCACCAAACTGTTAGTTGCCATTTAAATATGATGATGTCAGAGGGGTAATCTAGTCTTTTCATATGATACAAGTGATAATTTAAGGGTATATAAGTGATAATAAGAGATTTTAAGGGTATACAAGTGATAATTTTTAAGGATAAAATCGTCAATTATTCTTGTTAACTTTCAAACGGTTTAGTGGACGACATATAACTTTTGTCAATTTAGGGTGGACGATTGATACACCCTTAAAGTATTGTAGTATTTTTTATAAAAGCACAAATTTAAGGTATACGAATGATAATTTCCCTTAATATTATTATTATTTAATACTTAAATGGGTAAAGTAAAATGAATGCTTAATTTTCTTTAAGAGTAAATGTGTCAATTGCCACTTCGGCTTTGGTTTAGTGGTGAACTACTACTCTCAAAGTTAAGCAGGACTATGAGGGTAGTAGTTTGAGAGTCTCCATAGGCTCAATCTCCCTCAATTAAGCAAAAATTTGTGTGGAGTTAATTTGTAAGTCTTTCTCCCTTGCGAAATGCGAGTGGAGCAGAGACATCCCTCGTCTGTGAGGGTCATATGTCTGAACATGTACTTCATAGAATTAATATAATAATGTAAGTCCAAGTTATATATCTTTTTGTAAATATCAGTGTAATGCCTGCTCTAATAGCAGTTGTAAATATCTGTGTAATATAGTAATCTGATGTGTAATCAATATTAAAAAAAAAAATGTGTCAATTTATTTCTTATTCTCATTTCCCCATTTTCATTCTCACTTTCCCTATAGAAATGAAATTATCATTCCTTATTCTTAAATTTGATGACTATTCTCATTCTCAATCCACAATTTACTCTTTTAAGTAAATACACACCCATTCCCCAATCCAAAAAATAAACACACCCTTAATGTTTTATCTGACTAAAAATGGGCTAAAACAACCAATATTAACCAATAATTCCACTACGACTAAATAGATTAAGCCTACGCAATTAAAAAAAAAAAAATTCTTCGTTTTCTCACATCTCTAGAAAGAGGGGAGTGGTTCTTCATTCTCTGACATCTCTAAGAAGAGAGAAGTGGAACTAAGACAATTATCAGAATGTAATATTGCGTGGTGATAATAGGAAGACAGAAATTGAGTATTACATATCATAGAGGATCTAGAAATTAAACCTAAGTAAAAAATAAGGCTAGAAAACAAAGGGAGGGTTGTTCAAACCTATCAAGTTTCTATATCTACACCTTTCAGTTAATTAAATTTTAGAATATTAATTATTAATTTTCCATCCTAAAGATTATAAAGTGCAAAAATACTTGAAATGTTTGAAAGTTCTCATTTTTTCCATTCGAGCTTTCAGAAAGATCATTTTTACACTTTTCTATTAATAGAAATTGAATCCATTAGTGAATATTTACAAAAAGACAATTTGTTCATGGTTGTAATTCAAGATTATGATGTTGAGATTTTTTTATAAAGATTAGATGGAGCAAATGATATGGATTTAGGTATAAATATTATATTTTGAAGATAATGCCATGAAAAATATTTTGCCAAATTATATCGTTTAGTGCCTCAAAAAGTTACTTGAATATTCAAAATATCTTTCAATTAACTTTTTGAGACATAAATAATAGAATTTAGTAGAAAAATTGCTATAACTTTTATTGGTCTCGTGGAGAATTTTGAAAAAATATATTATGCAATTAATTTGACATTATTAGCCCTATCTAACCCTTATCAAAAGATGTTATGCATCATAAATTATACCACAAGTGCAGTATATGTATAGTACCACAGCGAATTCTCATCTCCCCCATAACCCATGTTCAATTATATCTTTGATTAAAACCCAACATTAACCATACCTAAGGTTTCTGGGCCTCAGAAATCTAAATATAACTAGAGATGGCCAATGGGTCGAACGACAAGTGACACGACACAACACGAACACGTTTCGGTGGGGCACGCGGCACGGCACGACACGCACGTGGGCCGTGCCGGGCTTAGAATTTTAGGCACGTGGGGCCTTAAAAGCAAGACACGATTAGAGATGAGCTAAGTACGGCACGATAAAAAAACCCGCAATAAGCACGCTTTATTTTTTAATGAAAGTAAACTTGAAATTTTATGATTTTACAAATAACTTGAAATTGAATTTTTTAAATTCATTTAATTCTTAGTTTTAAAAAATCTATAACTGATTTATATTTATAATTTATTAAATAAATAATTGATATCATGATTTTATAAATATGCATTACTATTATTGTGAATTATGATTTATGACTCTATGTAAGTCCAAGTTAACAATTGATGCAGTGGAAATTTAAAATTTAAATATTCCGTTGATTCTAGAGAATGCCGGAATAAAAGAACAACTAAACTTATGTTAATTCAAAAGAATGCCGTGAATTTAGGGGTTAAGACTCGTTGATTCCGTAGAATACCGAAAATTAACTGAACTCAAATACTCACAAAGAGATTTGAAAATTAAAAATATTATTGAAATCGAACATCTCCTTGTAAAAGCTACAAAAGACACTTATTTATACTAACTAAGACTTATCCTAATATGATTAGAAAACCTATTTTAATAAGACTTATACTTAAATTAGAAAATATTACTTAAATAAGCAATACCTAAACAATAAAACTCTAAATAGGAAACCAAATTAAATTAGAATACAAATTAATTAAAATATTCCTAAATATTATACATTTAAATCTAATTAGGATTTTCTTCAATTTCTTGCTCTGCATCATTCCCGCCAGACCGGAGAAAATTCGTCCTCGAATTTTGTATGTTGTAGTCTTCAAGAACATTTTCATGTGCATAAGGATTAATTTTTAAAACAGAGCTTTGACATAGACGACGAACTTTAAATTTTCCAACTTTTGTAATAACGTTCATCCAATCACTCCAATGGTGTAAAATAAATTCTTCTATCAACAACTTCTCTAATAATGTCTTCTCGTATTGTTCGTGCCGAACTTCAACATAGTTGAGGAAAAATGATTTCTTCTCATAATCCACTAACTGTTGAAAAATATCACAACTCCTTTTGTCTTCTCTCGGCAAATCAAGAGAACAATAAGAGATTGTATCAACAACTATCTCTCTCTCCTCCACAAGATCAAAAGATGGATGAACAATTACCTCTTCTCGTCCCATAATATCAAGATACTCATCAAATTTTGGCAATTGATCCAAATCAATGTCTTTGTGTTGAGGATTTGTTGTAGACAAGAATGGCCAATTAATATTCTCCTCGGAAGGAATAATATTGTCGAGAGGAACAAAGTTACCATTTTCCTCATTATCTTCATAACAAACATCATCGTGAACAACTTCATCAAATCCATATGCATGCTTTATGTGTAAAGATTTTCTATCTCGAATTTTCTCTAAATCTTGAGAAATCAAACGTAAAATCCCCAACATTTTAATTAAAACATCTCTCAAGATGAAATCTTCACACCGATGTTGTGGTTTCATGATTCAAAATTTTTTATTTCTTTTTCTGTTTTCTCACTCTTTTATTCCTTCTCTCCTTTTTTTGTGTTTGTTTGGGTTCTTTTGCTAAATTCTGAAAACAAAAGGGTAATAATGGTATAAATGAAAGAACTGGGGCCAAATTATGAATAAGCAAAAAGATAGGGTTATCGGCGACGGTGATCGGAAATTTGGACAAGGATGGCCGGATCTGCAAGATTTTGGGTTGATGAGTATGGTGGTGGTGGTGGTTTGTCCAAAAAGTTGGTGTTTTGGCCGGAATTTCGAGATAAAGGCGGCGGTTTTGTTGTTGGCTTGATTTCCGGCGATCGGTGCGTCAATCGGCAGTGTTAACCGACTAGGAAGGTTGAGCTCGAGGAGAGGAGTTGATTGGTTGTGGTTGTGCTGGCCAAAACGAGGTGGAAACCGGTGAACGACGGCACAGTTGGCGCGACTGTTTTGGTTTTTTTTCAGGCGATCTGTGGCTAATCGACGGTGTCCGATGCTTGGGGTTTAATGGCCGGCTTGCTCTGTCTCTGATGATGGTGGAGATCGACGGAACAAGACGAAAATTGCACGCCGGTGGCCGTGGACGGCGGCGGATACTGAGGCTGCAGTTTTCAGTTTTTTTTTTTAATAAAGCTGAACGGAAAAAAATCAAAAAGGGAAAAAGGAAAGGTTTGGTGGTAGATGGAGTTAGATTGGTGATACCATGGTTTTGGCTCTGATACCAAACTGATGCAGCGGAAATTTAAAATTCAAATATTCCATTGATTCTAGAGAATGCCGGAATAAAAGAACAACTAAACTCACGTTGATTCAAAAGAATGTCGTGAATTTAGGGGTTAAGACTCGTTGATTCCGTAGAATACCGAGAATTAACTGAACTCAAATACTCACAAAGAGATTTGAAAATTGAAAATATTATTAAAATTGAACATCTCCTATACTAACTAAGACTTATGATTAGAAAACCTATTTTAATAAGACTTATACTTAAATTAGAAATATTACTTAAATAAGCAATACCTAAACAATAAAACTCTAAATAGGAAACCAAATTAAATTAGAATAGAAATTAATTAAAATATTCCTAAATATTATACATTTAAATCTAATTAGGATTTCTTCAATTTCTTGCTCTGCATCAACAATTAAGCTAACCCATAAGAAAAATTTATTATCATTATTATTGTTAAGTATTAAAAAATTCTAATACTATAAGGTCAAACTTAGTAATTAATATTATATTTTCTTACTATTATTAGTTTATTATTATTAAATATGGAATTGAGTTTTGAATTTTCGATTCTATTAAATTTGAATAAAGGCATAGACCTAAAAAAAGTACATAGACTTGAAAATAGTACGCCAATAGTCTAGCATGCGCTCTTAAAAAATTTATAAAAAAAAACTTATTGGACTTTTTTTCTTAGGCACGGCTTATGGCACGCCACGTGTGGGCACGGCACGAATGGGCACGACACGTGTGCTGGGCTAGGCCTAAGCAAAACAATTTAAGCACGGCATGACACGAAACACATAGTGGGCACGGTACGGGCACGAGCATGCATGAGCTTTGCTTTGCCGACACGGCCCATTGGCCATCTCTAAATATAACGTTTGTTCAACCATAAACCGTCTTAGGCATTCTAAAATCTTAAAATAGAAAATTTAATACTTGTTACCGTTTATAAGATTTTCGAACCTCCAAAATCTAAAACTCATATTTGTTCTAATACTTTAAATATCAAAATGGGTAAAAGTACCCGCGAACTTAGTAGAGATTATTTTTGACAAAAAACTTTGATAGACCAAAATAACAGGCATTTCATATATGTTCCTCTTCGTTGTGAATATTATAAGGAATATCGAAAGTGCTCAAAGTCCCTCTTATTTGAACGATGCATGAAAACTGAGTTGAGAACTTTCAAATCTCAAGGTATGAACATGTTTAAGTAAAGATCTAAAGAAAAATGGTTCAAATTCTGCATTAATAGAATATTATGATCACTGTAATGACTACAACCCTTGATAAATTTATCAAAGAGAAAAAGAATCTATTTGATATTATGGATGATTGGTCGATTTCTCTTTTCTTGTGCCTATTTCGCTTTAGGGAACGTTCACAGGCACAACTAATGAGCATATATAATATATACTTATTTTACCCTTAATTATATGATTGCCAATTATTTTTATTAGTTATTTTCAATTAATTGAATTGTTTTATTGAATAGGGAATTAATTGGAGATTATGGATAAAAAGGGTATGAAGAAGTTAAATTTTGGAAGCATTAAAGATTAATTGATTTTGGAAGCAATTAGACATACATGCATGCGAAAGTGAAGCCTAGGAAACCGAAGCTAGTAAATTAATTGATCCAGCCATGTGAAGAAGAAATTAACCACAACATAGGTGGCTTTAGCTTAATTGGAGTGCACGTGCAAGAGTTTTTCAACTTCTAAAGTGGAAACAAATTTATGGCTTATGGTGGCATTAATTTGGAAGATTTATTTTAAAATTGGAAAAGGATTTCAGTTAGTATTCAAAGAGGATTCAGTGGTTAAGCATTATAAAAAGGAATTTTGGCTTTTAAATTGAGGAAGGAAGCATTCGATAGAGAAGAAGAGGAGCGGCAGCAGATCAATTTTCTCAAGGCTGGTTTTATTAATTTTGTTGCTCCCAATTCAAGTATGCCTAGATAATTTTCTTATACTGGGGTTAATGATGAAACTCTATTCAATGAAATAATTATCTTTTTATTTAATTAATTCCCTATATATGTTCTTTGATGATTATGGTTCTTGTTTCACATGATTAGTTGGATGTTATTAAAATTTTCACCAATTATGTCATGCATTATTGATTGTTAAGATTAATATTTGACTAAATCTATACTTCGATCTATGAAGTCTATATATGACTATGTTTGATTTTGTGTCTTTCATTAAATTGTTTACTTAGAGTGCTCAGGAAAACTTTGACTCTTTGTTATTCAGTATATTTACATGGGATGCTTAGATATCATACTATTAAGCAGAAAAAGAACCTACACAAGATTAATTTTAATTGGGCTTAATTGTTATATTCATAAGATAACATAGATTGATTCTGAGTTGTCACTCTAAAATTAGGGATTAATCAATAACTAGATAATTACTAGTTGAATAGTGGTGAATTCTAAAACCTTGGTAATTTTTATCTTATTGAATTTCTCATTTGTTTTAATTGTTTTCTTAGTTTAATTAGTTTTATTTCTCTTAAAAATTCAAATTGCTCAACTAGGTTAGGATTAATATCAATTTTAGATTAAAATTAGACTTTTCTTCCTTAATCAATATTCCAGTGGATGGTGAATTGATGGGTGAGGGCATTTTAGCAGTAGGAATGACCATAAGTTCATGATGTGGACCGAGGGAGGTATGTTGAATGTCAGTTGGTGTGGGCTGAACATGGTTTAATTCAAGGAGATAGTTCTTCAAAGTATAAACAAGGTGAGGGTCATGTGTCAGGGGAAACTATGAGGGACGGTTTTCCACTCATAGGCTTGATCCTGTGTCCAGAAGAGTTTAGTGACAGGATGTTGAAAGTAGGGACAGTGGATAATGAAGATCGAGGTGAATTGTTTTCTCCACCAAGAGAGAGGAGAGAACCATTCAAAGAGAGTCCATAACAGGGAATGGGCCTTGGTTAAGTCGGTGAGATGCCTAAATATTGCCTGGACAGGGAAGATAAGTTTAGTAGCATATAAAACAATGAGGCACCATAGGTACCACAGTTCATATTCTATGATATCTCTGGAGGGATCAATGGTAAGTCCTGTGAGAAAAAGGAGATCAGGGTGAAAATTAGGAAAACCATATGATTGAGCATGATATATGTTCATGAAGTACCGGAAAACAAATTTCTTAGCAAAGTCTTGAATCTGGTAGGGACTGGAAAACGTGAGATTACAAGGGAAAGATTTCCTTATAAGGGTTGAGTTTGGTAAAGAAGAAGCCATGAAGATTACTGGTACTATAACGGAGGAGGATATGAGAATAAGAGAAGCTGATGAGGAGGTCTTGATAACAGATCAGGAGTGAGATTTTGGTCTCCTTTGATATGTTGTGCAGAAAAATCATATTTGGAAAACCATGTCTTAAGATGGAGAAGGTGTTTGTCTAGAGTGTCTTGTTTTTTAAATCAAGAATCTTCGGAAAAGAGGAGTTGTCCAATCTGACAAGAAAATTATGGCCAATGAGATGAAATTCAAACTTTTGAATTCCATATTTTACTGCTAAGATCTCCTTGTAGATTACGTGATAGTGTTTTTCCGATTCTTTGAACTGACCACTAACATGAGCATAATAAGATTCTTTTCCATCAAGCTTTTCCAAAAGTATTGCACCCCAATACTCATCACTTGCATATGTTTGGAGAATGCGCTGTCCTTCGGTGGGAATCTTTAGTGGAAAAGGATGCTGGGTAATATTCTTTAAATATTGGACTGCAGCAGTCTGAGAGGGACCCCATGATGGGGCAGATTTCTTGAGCATTTTTGACAACTGGCTGGTGTGGATTGCCACATGAGGGAAAAAATCCCAAAGATAATTCACAATGCCTAAAAATTGCTGAATTTATTTTCTGGACAGGTGTTCATCAGGAAAATGAATCAGCTCTTGAGCTATGTGTGGACCAAGGCGGTAATGACCATCTTTAATGACCATTCCAAGAAATTCTACAGAATCCTGGCCTAGGAGGCTCTTTTTTTCAGAAAGCCTGATGCCATGTGAGTCCACTATCTTGAGAAAGTGGGAAAGTAAATCTTGATGGGAATCATGGTCTTTGGAAAATAAGAGCACATCATCTATGTAGATAAGTGCATGATGGAGTGTGGGCTCAAAGATTTTGATCATGGCCTTTTGAAAAAGTTAGGGTGCTACTTTAAGGCCAAATGGCATTACTTTCCACTGATAATAGGCATTTGGAATACAAAAGGCAGTTTTGTGACGGTCAACAGGATGAATTCCTATTTGCCAGAAGCCAGCTTTAAGATCAAATTTGGAGAAGACCTTAGCATCACAAATATGGACAAACAAAGATTGAATTTTTGGCAAAGGGAATTTATCATCACGGAGAAAACAGTTAAGAGGCTAATAATCTATGACAAGATGTTTTTTTCAGACATTTTTGGACCGTTTTTCCACATAGAAGGCTTGACAAGCCCAATTTGAATTCAAGCAATTGAGAGCATTCTTGTTGGGCTAGTTTAAGATCAGATGGTGTCATACCAAGATGGGTAGCTTTGGTAGGATTGATGTCTTCGTTAAGCTTAAAGGGAAGCTTAATGAAGAAGTCTTTATTTTTCCACAATGGAGATGGATGTGAAAATTGACTATGGCTTTCAGGACAAAAATGAAGAAACTGGGTTTTGAATGAGTCATATGAAGAGAGAGAGTTTGAGATGGAGAACAGTCTTAGGACATCAGTGTATGGTTGAAACATTTGTTTGTACCGAATCCCAGAGGCTGTAATGTGAAGGTTTTTAATCAGGTGAAGTATGTCAAACCCAATTAAAAAATCCTTATCAGGTAGATTGGATCCAACAATTTTGATCCAAAGAACGCAGTTTAGAAAGAACTGAATACCAACTGGCTTCTTGGTGATTAGATTGGTCTGGAATAATTCTCCATTGGCCGCTCTAAATTACTCCTTATGTTTTTCCCAAAAATGAGTTGGAAGAATGGATGGGTTAAGCATACTTTTTTGTGCTCCAGTGTCAATGAATCCAATGACAAGAATTAGTTTGTCAAATTTCTCAGGTAAAAGATGGATTTTGATTGAACGAATTGGTATGACTAGCTGGGTTGTGTGTGTTTGTTTTATGGTTTGGATTATTGAAACACTTTCTGGATCAGAGTGGTCTTCTGTAAGAACAAAAGCAGTTTGTTCGTCATAATCTTCCTGTTCTGAAAAGAAAGATTCAACATCATCATTATCGGAGAGCAATGAAGAACCTTGAAGATGTTCAATGAGACGAACTGATTTAGAAGGGCGGTTTGGACAGTTTCTTGCGAAATGTCATTTTTTCTTACAGATGAAACATCGGCTGCTTTTAGATTTGGAGGATTAGGTATGATCTTTTTTTCTGAAAAAGCGGTAGGGTTTTTTGGGTCTGGATGAAGTGCGGTTTTTCTTGTGTGGGTGTCGGTATTTCAGGAAATGAGATTTTTTCTTGGTTGAACAAGTGCAATCTTTCTCATTTTTACACTTGATGGAGAGATGAGGTTTTTTGCAGGCATTTTTGAATGGCTGGTTGTTTTCCATCAGATCATTGAAAAACTCTTTTTGTTCACAGAATTTACTGCCAACTGATAGATTTTCCCTAAAGAAAGGTTGGCGATATCCAGCTAATAAATAGTGAATTGTCTCTGTAATTCTGGCTGGATTTCTTTAGGAAGAGATACCACGACGACGTGCTTTAACGAAGGATCATTAAAGCCATTAAGCTTGTAGTACATCGTAGACATTCTTTTGTAGTGAAAATCAAGATCTTTTATCTGCAGAGAACAGCACTTCATTTGATGGAATTCTCGTCGTGTTTGTTCATTAGCAGCAGTAGCTTCTCCGAAAAATTGTTCATAGATGATACCAAGAACTTGGCGAATTTCAGCTTGGACCAACTGAAGTTGTCTGTATTGGCCAAGACTTTCAAACCAATCTCTTAAAGATCCAGTAAATCGAGAACTGAATTCTTTAAGGACTGTTTGAGATGTTGCTCCAGTTCTGAGCATCTGAACATCTATCAATGCTGAAAATTCTTGGAATCGAACTGGCCATTTGACTTTCCGGATATCATCAAAGGTAAACCATGGGCCATTTGAAGGTTTAGGAGGATTGTCATGAGAAGGTGCAGTAGGGTTGGTATCTGACTTTGCTTCTTCAACAATCGGTGTTGTTGGAGGAGGAGATGAAGGAGATAGATCATTGGACCCTGTAGAGGGTTGAACAATTAACAATTTTGAGATATCAGCCAAATCTGCTTCAGAGTCTGAAGAAAGAGAGGATTCTTTTGAAGATTCGTCAGAGGATTCTTGATCAGAAGAAGTATCTTTTGATTCAGAAAAATGGGAACAAACTTGGGACGAAGATTGATGTAAAGGTGTTTTGTCTTTTGGTTCAGGTTCAGGAGTTGATTTTTGTAGAGATTGTGGATCTGGGACAGATGGTGGTTATTGATAGACTGGTGGTGGTTCTGTTATGTCGATTTTGGTGGGTTTGGGTTTTTGTTTAGGTGGAGCCGGAGTTGGAGTTTGCCTGTACAAAGTATGGGACAGTCCAAAAAAATTTGCATAATCTACCAGCTGTCGGGAGGAAGATGTTGTATAGAACGATTAATAGGTGTTGAAGGTTGGTGCATGGAGAAGTAGGGTAGGAGATTTTGCAAAAAAAGGGGGTTGTTGTTTATCTGCATCTATTCAGTCTAATTCAGCTTTTAGCTTTCTTATCTCTACTTCCTTTTGGTTGAATTTTGGACCCCAATATCTGTTTTGAATCATCATTTGAAGTTCTGAATCAAGCTGAGAGACTTGATTTTGCAGATTGAGATATATATGTTCAAGTTGAGTTGTGATTGTTGAGTATTAGAAAATGTATATTTATAAAGGAGAAAATCGGCATTTTACACTTCAAGTTTTACTAACACCCTTACTTTTATGTATTTAAGCTTCTTGTCATTTAATTATGTGTGTTGTATTATAATTAAGTATTTTATGTATTTTAGGGGCATCATAGTCATTTCATAATGAACGAGAGATCAGACGGTAAAACGGACATCACTTTTGAACTCAGGACGGTCGAAAACCTTAGGAGGACTATAAAATGAAAAATGGCACTGTTCACATGTACTGCATCGTTTACGCATTCGTTTCACATAGACGGATCAATGACGTGGCATTGACCGATGATGTGATATTGACTGATGAGGTGTCACGATCCTGTTGGACTAAAATTCTTATGCACTGTTGATTGGTGACATGGCAGCATGTTAGTGGACAAAAAACTGCACGTACGGTACATACATATACATAGGATTATTTTCAACCAAACCGCTATCATTTCGGCCAAACCATGTCACTATTCAAGCCAGTCAAACCGATCGCTGATCGATGACGTGGAGCAACTCGAGCCCAAACTGTTTTTAATCTGATGGCCATGATTTACTCAATGTATCTATAAAAATGGGGCCTCCCCCCCTAATTTGGCATCTCTGAATCCATTTTTTGGGCTCCATTTTCTGTAATTCATTCTCCATCTTGTATTTTCTAAGTATTTTAATAAATTCTCATTTTGCCCCTAGTTCAATTATGAGTAGCTAATTTTCTTTCAAGATTGGTTTTTAGTTTAATTCTCAAAATGTTTCATGGGCTTTATTTGGTAAATTTATTTTCTTCCTCTAATTTTTGGATGTTTTGACTTTCAACAAATAATAATAATATTGTTCAGACACCCTTTCACCCCCCCTAAGACAGTTATTATTATTTGGCACGATAAGCCCTTAGCACCATATTGGTTAGAGTGTGGTTCATGAGGTGTGGATACCCCCTCATGATTTAATTGGCACTTATAAGGAATATTTAGCCCATGATGCATGTTGATGCGGATCCAGATACCCAAGCGCTTCAATTATAAAAGTTTTCTCTTCAATTTATTCCTGCTATTTTAAGTTGAATTTTAGGATAATTTAAATCACTTCCACAACAAATCCAACCATTCTCATCGAAAATTAATTCTACATATCATTAAAATCCACCTCCTCATGGGATCGACACTCGTCACCATTGATCTATTCTACAATAGATTCGTGCACTTGCGAGTTCAATAAAATTTGCACAACAAGTTTTTGGCGCCATTGCCGGGGAGGTAAGTTATTTTAATTCGTAGAATTAAGTTTTGTGAATAATTTCTTTTATTTATTTTCTTGTATTTTTTTATTAAAAAAAAAGAAAAAAAAAAGTGAATCAGCATTTAGAGGTAATAATTTCTTTTCTTTTTCTCTTCTTTAAAGTTTTGTAATTTAATTTTCAAGTTATTTTTTTTCGTAATTTTTGTTTATCTTATTAATTTATTTTTAGTTAATTTATTTCATGTATTTGTTTTAGTGTTTTTATAGAAATGTTTTAACAGCGTGATAAGGTTAGTACTGTAATTTCTCTTTCTTTTTATTTTTATTTGTTTCGTTCCCATTTATTTAGGTTCTTTGCATGCATGGTCGAAGGTCATTATTACCTAATCTTGAGCCTATAGACCTTGAATTAGAAAAAATATTGCGCACACACAAACATGTTAAAAATAAAATGAATTTGCAATAACCGCCACATGAGAGGCCATTTAAGGACTACTTTAGTCCCTTAGCTAATTTGAGCATATCATGCATAAGATACCCAAATGTATCTGCTTGGAGTTTTGAACTAAAACCTAGTGTGCTAAATTGTCTCCCAACATTCTATGGCCTAGAAAATAAGGACACATATAATCATTTGAATGATTTTCATGCTGTTTGTCAAATATTTAGATATGAGAATTTTTCAGATGATGATGTTAAACTTAGACTATTCCTATTTTCTTTAAAGGATAGAGCTCGTTCATGGCTAAATACATTACCTGCTAATAGCATTACATCATGGGAACAAATGGTAACAAAATTTTTGAATAAATATTTCCCAGTGCATAAAACCAATGCTATTCGCAGGGAAATTTCAGAGTTTACCCAGAGAGAAGACGAGCAGTTTTTCGAAACATGGGAGCGATTCAATGGGCTACTCTTGAAGTGTCCACATTATGGGTACGAGAAATGGCACCAATGCCAATACTTTTTGGAGGGATTATTGCCGAATGTGCAAGAATGGCTAATGGCAACAAGTGGAGGAGAGCTAATGTCAAAAAGTGCATCAGAGATTTGGGAATTCTCCAGCGACAAGCGGATAATTCCCAACAACAGAGTCGATCACTCAAGAATACTAGAAGAATTAAGGGAGTAAATGAGGTTCACATTGGCGAGTCAAGTTCAGAAATTAAAGAAGTCAAAGCAATAATTGAAGGCCTCTCTCGACAAATAGAATCGTTATCGACTGCTAAATCAACAGAGCCACATGACCATGATTCATACTCAGATCAAGCCAATGCCATAGGTGTAATGAGAAAACCATTAAATTACAACCCATACTCCAACACATATAATCCTGGATGGAGAGACCACCCCAATTTTTCATGGTCTCAAGGATTCCAATAGAATGGACCAGCAGCTCCAGCTCCACCAATGCAACAAATTCCTCAAATTCCTCAAGCCTCTCAGCCACCATTTAGACTATACAATCAGAACCAGAACTACTCTCAACCGAGACCATGGGAGGATGCACTCCAGAATTTCAAGAATATTATTCACTCTACGATTGAGCAACTGAACCGCACCATTGATGGACTACAAAATGAGATGAGAACAGGCTTCAACTCACATGCCCAATCAGTTTCAAGCCTCGAGAAGATGGTGGGACAACTTGCTTCTTCAGGCAATGACCTGAGAAAGGTAAATTTCAAGTCAACCAAAGGTCCTAAAGGAGTACATAAGTACCGCTCACCACAAGCTGGAGAGGTCAAAGCAATGACCTTGCAAAAGGAAAGAAGTTGACAACAAAGTGAGATGCCAAAAAAGAAAATCAAATTGTAATGCTTGAGGACTCACCATCGAAAGAGAAAGAAGAAACCAATCCACGAATATGTTCCCAAAGCTCCATTTCCTCGAGGTTACTAAAGGAAAGGGAAAATCCACAGTGAGATTCTTGAAATCTTCAAACAGTTGTTAACATCCCTTTACTGATGCTATAAAACAAGTTCCATCTTATGCCAAGTTTCTTAAAGACCGTTGTACTAAAAAAAGAAACAACGCAAAAGAAGGCATTTTAACAAAACGCATTCTATTCTCCAACACAAAATTCCTTTAAAATGCAAATACCCAGTTCCCCACTATCTCATGTAGGAACCACACAATCGAGAATGCTTTGTTGATTTGGAGCTAGTGTAAATCATACCTTACTCGCCGTGAAACTTGATCCTGAGAATTACACCCAACTCCAGGTGTTACAACTGCAGATCGGTCCACCTAAAATACCGTGGTATCGCGAGGACGTGCTTATCCAGGTAGACAAGTTTTATTTTCCTGTTGATTTCATTGTAATTGACACTCAATACAGGATTCAAGGAAGCACATCCCCATTATTCTAGGCTGACCTTTCTTGGCAACTACGGATGCTCACTTTCAATGCATGACTGGAAATATGCAGTTGTCATTCGGCAACATGACTATGGAACTGAACATCTTCAATATTGCCAAACAACCTCACAATGCAGATGATGGAATTGTTGATGTGGCTTTAATAGACACATTAGTTGATAATACATTTCTTTCAAACCTTAGTGATGATCCTTTACAAACATGCTTAACTCACTTTGGTTTGGATTTTGATATTGACATATCAGTCGATGAGGTCAACGCTCTACTTGACTCAACACCATCCATGGACACTAATAAATGGAAGTCAATAATTGAACAACTAGCACCATCAGAGAAGAAACTCATCACATCATCAGAATCACCACCGAAACTCGAGCTCAAACCATTACCCAACACTTTGGAATATGCATTTTTGGGAGAAGAAAGCATTCTACCGGTAATCATCTCTCATCCCTAAACGACGAACAAAAAGGTAAGTTGTTGGATGTTTTAAAAGAGCACAAAGGAACATTAGGATGGACCAAAGTAGACATCAAAGGTATAAACCCAGTAGACTGCATGCATTACATTCACCTTGATGAAAATGCTAAACCTACTAGGGAAATGCAATAAATCCTAACATGAAAGAAGTTGTTAGAACTGAAATCCTTAAGCTATTAAATGCAGGTATCATTTATCCAATTTCTGATAGTTCATGGGTCAGTCCTGTACAAGTTATCCCTAAAAAGTCAAGAGTCACAGTAGTTACCAATGCTGATAATGAATTAATACCAACTAGAGTAACTAGAGGATGGCGTGTATGTATTGATTATAGAAAGTTGAATTCTGTCACACGTAAATACCATTTTCCTTTACCATTTATCGATCAAATGCTTGATAGATTGGCAGGCCATGAATTTTATTGCTTTCTAGATGGCTACTCATGATATAATTAGATTCCTATAGCACCAAAAGATCAAGAGAAAATCACTTTCACTTGCCCTTTTGGCACTTTTGCATATAGGAGGATGCCATTTGGATTATGTAATGCACCTGCTACATTTCAACGATGCATGTTAAGCATTTTTTCTGATATGGTTGAACGATTCCTTGAAGTCTTTATGGATGATCTTTCTGTCTTTGGTGACTCGTTTGATCAATGTTTACATCATCTAACACTAGTTCTGCAGAGATGTATCGAGAAGAACTTAGTCTTAAATTGGGAGAAGTGCCATTTTATGGTAAAATAAGGTATTGTTCTCGGTCACATCATTTCGAGCAAAGGTATTGAGGTTGACAAAGCAAAGGTAGATCTCATTTCCAATCTTCCTCCACCTAAAACAGTCAGAGAAGTAAGATCTTTCCTTGGGCATGCTAGTTTTTATAGACGTTTCATTAAAGATTTTATCAAAGTTTCTAGACCCTTATGAAATCTACTTGTTAAGGATGTACATTTTATCTTTGATGATTCATGTCTTGTGGCTTTTGAAAAATTAAAGCATCATCACTCCATCATTCAAATTTCAAACTTACCATTTGAACTCATGCGATGCATCCGACATGTAGTAGAGCAGATAGACAAAGAGTTGATCGAATTCCCCATGTTATTTACTATGCTAGTATGACATTGAATGATGCACAGTTGAACTATTCAACTACTGAAAAAGAAATGCTAGCAGTAGTGTTTGCATTGGAAAAATTTCGATTTTATCTCATTGGTTGTAAACTAATTGTGTTTACAGATCATGCTGCTCTTAAATATCTTCTCACAAAGAAAGATGCAAAAGCTAGACTAATTCGTTGGGTGTTACTTTTGCAAGAGTTCGACTTGGAATTTAAAGATAAGAAAGGCATAGAGAATGTTGTGGCTGACCATCTCTCTCGTCTCTATTTTGACACAATTACAGAATCATTACCATTGAATGAGTCATTTCCATATGAACAATTGATGAGTGTGGAAGTATTACCGTGTTATGCTGATATAGTTAATTATCTTGTTACAGGTCAACTTCCAGAGCATTGGACTAAGCAAGACAAAGCCAATTTTTTTGCGGAAATAAAGAATTTCTTTTGGGATAACCCTTATTTGTTCAAATATTGTGCAGATCAAATTGTTAGACGATGTGTCCCAGAAAGTGAAATTCAGAATATTCTTTCATTCTGTCATGAACAAGCTTGTGGAGGCCATTTCAGCGCTAAGAAAACAGCAACTAAAATTTTACAATGTGGTTTCTATTGGCCAACTATATTTCGAGACGCTTACACTTTCTCGCTCTTCACGATAGTGTCAACAAACGGCGAGCATTACACGGCGAATACGATGCCACTAAATCCAATTTTAGTGGTTGAGATTTTCGACGACGGGGACCCTTTCCCCCTTCTTTTGGCCATCAATACATATTGGTTGCTGTTGACTACATATCGAAATGGGTAGAAGCAATTCCATGTAAAACCAATGATCACAAGGTGGTGATAGGATTTTTGAAAAGCAATATTGTTTCACGCTTTGGATTCCCTCAAGCAATAATCAGTGATTGTGTGCCCACTTTTGTAACAAAGCATTCAAAGCTCTTTTGACAAAGTATTCAATCACTCACAAAGTGGTGACCCCATATCATCCGCAAACCAGTGGCCAAGTTGAGATCTCCAATCGAGAAATAAAGCACATATTAGAAAAGACGGTGAGGCCAGACAGAAAAGATTAGTCATTAAGACTTGATGATGCATTATGAGCATATAGAACGGCTTTCAAGACCCCGATTGGGATGTCACCCTACAGACTGGTGTATGGAAAAGCTTGCCACCTACCTGTGGAACTCGAGCATCGTGCATATTGGGCCATCAAGAAATTCAACTTTGACATGCAGCAAGCTAGCTCAGAAAGAAGATTACAACTGGTAGAACTTGAAGAAATTCGCAATGACGCATATGAAAATGCCAAGATTTACAAGCAGCGAATGAAAGTCTTTCATGACAAGCAAATTATGAGAAAATCTTTCACTCCAGGTCAGAAAGTGCTTTTATTCAATTCTCACTTGCACCTATTCCCAGGTAAGTTACGCTCTCGATGGTCTGGCCCCTTTATTGTTCATACTGTTTTTCCACATGGGGCAATTGAAATTAAGGACCCAAAGAACGGTGTCACGTTTAAAGTTAATAGTCAAAGATTAAAGTCATATCTAGAGTACCAACCACATGGAGAGGACACCGAAATAAATTTGAGTGACCCACCAGATTTGAATTGAGTTTTTTCTTTCTTTTCGGTGATTTGATTTTTTTTCCTTTCTTTTTATTATTCTTTTGCTAATTGAAATTATTTTGCATAAGTGTGTTTGTTTAACCATTAAGTTTTCTCTTATCATTGTTAATCATGAGTGTCGTAGCTAAACAGCTCCTCCTGGACATTCATAAACCACTTCAACGTGTAAAATCTCATCTCAAAAGGCAGATTCGATTTTGTAAAACACATCGTATTTGGGCTCAGAACCACCGAAAGTATCCTGTTGAGGATTTAAAGCCAACCTCAGACATTGAGAGAAGTGTCTACAACATCCAAATGAGCTTGAGGTAAATTCAATAAGATGACGATTGTAATTTTCTTTATGTGTTTTAGTTTGTTTTTCTTTGTTTGTGTTTTAGTTTGTTACCCCAAGTGGCGTATAACGCATCTCGTGACAATCAAGTTTATTTCAGCTTCCCATAATAACCGATATTTCGAGGCGTATGGAAATGAGATTCTAGCAAAGCTTCACAATCGATTCCCTTCACTTCCTCAGAATGCCCTCCTTACAATCTATAAAGCTCGGTCCGAACGCATGTGATTGCTCATGAGGAATAACATACCTGCTGACATCTGTTGGTTAATCGAGGTTAAAGTACGATTGGCAGGTGAGTTACCTCCAAAATTTATTGTATACATGTCTGGTTGTGGTAAAGGAAATTATGCAAGAAAACGAAGAGCTCGAAGAATTTATGTTGCTTGTCATAAGTGTTCCAGAATGAGATGCGATAAAAAACCATGTTCTTTAGGAATGGTGTCTGATAACAGGGAAGATAAGATTCAATTCATTAGGATGGCTTGAATAAGGAGTCATTGGATGATATCCTTTTGTCTCTTGAAACGTATCCCAGTGGATATGTGCAAGGAGCAATTCTCCAGTTATGGCCATTATTCCAGAAAGAGCATGCACGATATAGTCTCGGGAATCTGACTATAAACGATCTTGTTTGCCAGTTTATAAGAAAACTGGATGGGAAGCCTATCCTCGACCCATGTATGCTTCAAGCTTCGGACGTAAAACCAGAGGAAGATGTGAGCCACAGTCGCAACTACCTGTAAATATCCTTTTACTTCACTGTTATTTTATTTCACTATTGTTTTATCATTTGCATTATTATCTTTAATAATTTATTTTCTCATTGTTTCTTTTTCTTTTTACTGTTTCCTTTTTGACTCGCGAGCCATGTGTTTTACGCGTTATTTCACACTGACATGCTACCTCATACACAGTTGTGACCCACTGTCACCAAGATTATTAAATATGATTTTTTGTCAAGCACTCACAAATTATTTTTGAGAAGTATCCCAATGGCAGCTACTCCCAATAGACAATTCAAGAACATTTGTGTGCTTTCTGGATTTAACTATGGCAAACATAAAGAGTTCATTGAGGCAGCCATAGATCTTGGTCGAAGCATAGCAGAGAGAAAATTACACTTGGTGTATGGAGGAGGTAACCGAGGGTTATCAAAATTGGTCTCAGAAGCTGCTTTTGTTAGAGGAAGTCAAGTGTTAGGCATCATCCTAAGAGCCCTAAAACCTTTGGGCAGTTTGTCTGACTCACCGACTGGAGAAGAGTTAGTTGTCTCAGGTATGTAAAAAAGAATAACGGAAATGCTTAATCATGCTGATGCTTTTATTTTCCTTCCAGGAGATCTTGCAACACTAGAGGCACTTATCACACTAGCATCTTGGGCCCATCTGCACATTCACCAGAAACCCATCGGTTTGTTAAATGTCAATAACTTTTATGATGGCTTTATCATATTTCTTAACCATGCAATAAAAAATTATTTCATTCCTTCCACAGCGAAAAAGTTTTTTATTTGTGCTCACACTGCTAATGAGCTACTTGATCTGTTACAAGCTTATAAACCGGAGCCAGACTCCTGGACCTTTGTGTTGGAGCGTCCAAATAATGACGGTAACAGTAGCCGCAGTAAGAAGTACAAATTAGATTTAACTCTCCGCCTGTAAATATTTTCTTTTGTGTTGCACCACCCAGGTGATGTCTTCTAAACTCTACTTCTTTCCTTTAAAACATTGAGGACAATGTTTCATTCTGGTTGGGGGAAGGGAATAGTTAATAATTGTGGAATCTTGGTTAAGTTTTTACTAATTTTTTGTTGTAGAAACTAACTGTTGCTAACTTTTTGTGTTGAAGATGGCTGAATATGGAGTGTAGTTACTCTAGAAACACATCTTCTTCGTTAAAAAAAACAAAAAAAAATTTCAGATATTTTCTTTTTCTTTATTAATTTTTTTTTACAATCATTTTTCTTCTTCTTTCTAATTTCTCCTTTATAAATATACACTTTCAAATTTTTTGAGTCGAAAATGGCTGAATATGGAGTATAGTGCCTCTAGAAACGCATCTTCTTAGTTAAAAAAAAAACAATTTCTTTTTCTATCATTTTAAGTGTAACTTTTCTAATTAGTTTTTTTGCATCATTTTCACATTTCTGCATGCATATTTTCCTTTCATGTTTAGAATAGGTTGGGGGGTAGAATGTTGTTTAAAAAAAAATTGTGATTTGTTTTAACATTGGATGACATGATTAATTTCAAATTTTAGTATTTGTATTATCTTTGGTCTTAAGTGATGTTACGCTATGTTTGTTACTCTACATGTTGATGTCGGAGACAAATATGAGTTGCTTGAAGGAATGAACATGTCATAATAAGTACCAAGTGAGTTTTTGAGCCAATCATTTTTCTTGGAGAGTAACATGTTTGCCCATTCTTTATACAACTTAGCAGTTTATTATTTTATACATGATCTCTAGATTTCTTTTGAGTTAACCCTAAAAAAAAATATTGTAAAATTAAAAAAAAATGCGTGTTGCTACATTTGGAGGCTCGTCTAACTAGTAGATATGGAAGATTATTTAGAGCCTTAAAAATGATGGAAAGGTCATCTTTGATCCGTTTGAGCCTTTCTAGCCATCCATTTTGTGAAATATCCATAGTTAACCCTTTTGAGCATTTTAAAAAAAAAAAGCATTTTCTTTGTCAAACTTATCATCTTGACCCACTCCGATTTGGAGTATTACTCGATATCTTACAAGTTCCATCACTATTTATGTTTGAGAAAAATGTAAATAATTATTTTGTTCAGTGAAGTTGTGCCAAACAAAAGCAAAAAAAAAAAATTGTTGTTAAAAAAAAAAACAATAATAGGTGAAATCCACCATGCAACTTCCAAAAAAAAAAAAAAATCTCTACATTTTTCTCAAACATACACTTTGTTTTCCTTATTTCCCCTCCTTTGTTAGCCATGTCTCTAACCTACGTTACGTCCTAATAAAAGTCCTTCTTGATTTTAGGGAACTATAGTCTGAAGTAGAAGCTAGTTATATGGGCTAAAAAGATGTAGTGGTGCATATAAAAAAAATCAATAAATTGGGTTTACTAGCATTTTTATTTGACTTGAGATCGTATTATTTCTAAGCTGAGGGCATATTTCTTTCATCTTGGTGAGAGCATGTGATATCACTTCTTTATTATTTTCTCTCAATTACCATTCATTGGAGTGACTATTTTCATTGGGTTTAATTTCTTTGTGAGAGTGTCACTACTTCCAGTGAGATTTTGGGGTTTGACATGTCATTCTTGAAAGTAGCTATGACAAAGTCCACTAGGCTGATTCATGTGGATGGTTGATGTGGATGTGATGTTTCTTTAGATTGGAGACAACGCTTATACTTTTATTTGCTTATTATCATTAGTCTGATTGAATAAACATGATTATTAAAATAAAAATCATTTTGGATTTGAATTTTGTTTTCGCTTTATTTGCTAGGGACTAGCAATAAGCTGGTTAGGGGGTGTGTTGAGTGTTAGAAAATGTATATTTATAAAGGAGAAAATCGTCATTTTACACTTCAAGTTTTACTAACACCCTTACTTTTATGTATTTAAGCTTCTTGTCATTTAATTTTGTGTGTTGTGTTATAATTAAGTATTTTATGTATTTTAGGGGCATCATAGTCATTTCACAATGAACGAGAGATCAGACGGCAAAACGGACATCACTTTTGAATTCAGGACGGTTGAAAACCTTAGGAGGAGCATAAAAAGAAAAATGGCATTGTTCACATGTATCTTATTCTATGCATACATATCGCTCACATAGACGGATCGATGACGTGGTATTGATCGATGATGTGGCATTGACTGATGAGGTGTCACGATCCTGTTGGACTAGAATTCTTATGCACTGTTGATTGGTGACGTGGCAACATGTTAGTGGACCAAAAATTACGCGTACGGTACATGCATATACACAGGATTATTTTCAACCAAACCGCGTTACTGTTTAAGCCGGGTCAAACCGTGTCACTATTCAAGCCGCGTAGTCAAACCGCGTACTGTTGACTGATGACGTGGAGCAATCCTGAGCGTCCAAACTGTTTTTAATCTGATGGCCATGATTTACTCAATGTATCTATAAAAATGGGGCCTCCCCCCCTAATTTGGCATCTCTGAATCCATTTTTTGGGCTCCATTTTCTGTAATTCATTCTCCATCTTGTATTTTCTAAGTATTTTAATAAATTCTCATTTTGCCCCTAGTTCAATTATGAGTAGCTAATTTTCTTTCAAGCTTGGGTTGAAGGTGAAGTCTCAACATGTGTCATGGGCTTTATTTGGTAAATTTATTTTCTCTTCCCCTCTAATTTTTGTGGATGTTTTGACTTCTCGTCGACAAATAATAATAATCTTGTCTAGATACCGCCCTGGTTTCACCGGCTCCATATTGATTAGAGTGTGGTTCATGAGGTGTGGATACCCCCCTCATGATTTAATTGGCACTAATAAGGAATATTTAGCCCATGATACATGTTGATGCGGATCCAGATACCCAAGCGCTTCAATTATAAAAGTTTTCTCTTCAATTTATTCCTGCTATTTTAAGTTGAATTTTAGGATAATTTAAATCACTTCCACAACAAATCCAACCATTCTCATAGAAAATTAATTCTACATATAATTAAAATCCACCTCCTCGTGGGATCGACATTCGTCACCATTAATCTATTCTACAATAGATTCGTGCACTTGTGAGTTCAATAAAATTTGCACAACAGTGATCTTATCAACTTTGGTGTCAGTCTGCTTAAATTGAGACGCAACCCTTTCTATCTTGTCATCAAGGGTTCTGAAAGCCGAATTTTGTGCTCTGGCATTCTGTGTTTGCCAGTTTAGGACGGCTTCAAAAGGCCTTGGATCCTCAAGTTGGCATGTGGGAGTTACTGGAGACGGGACAAAAGGTTTGGTGACAACCTTTGTCTGAGGATCTGTGTGTTTTTCCAAAGGTGGAAACTGCTCTTGGTACGAGCTGGATGAAAACATCATGCAAGACTGGATTGGTGATGATTGCATTCTAGGCTGGTTAGCCTCTTGTCTGCATGTCTTTTACTGATACTCCTTTTGGATGAGTCTCAATCCTTTTCTATAGATTGGCAAAGGAGTTGTATTGTCTGGATCATCTGGAGGCAAAGGAGGCCTTTGTTGGCATGGTTCTATCTTATGACTTTTCTTCTTCCAATGTCTAGGCCGTCTGTTAAAGTCATCATCATCATCATCCTCTTCAAGGCACGAACTGTCTGGATCACACATATGGGAACCTGGAACATCCCATAGAAAATAACCATTAATCTTATCCGGATAAATCGGATAGCCATCATAAGCAAATCCATGGATGGGAATGTTTTCTGTCTTTGTTGAACAATGTAATCATAAGAAAATGTAGAAGAAGCTCTGGGTGGTGTTTGTTCAGTGGGTGGCTGGAAGGTCATCCTAACCATTCCATCAGCTCTTTTTTCAAAGAGAGCGTTAGAAATTTGAACATGTTAGGAATTCTTGTGGAATTTTTCATAATTGGATAGCCACTCAAGAGGCATAAGCTTAAGAAGCTCTTGCCTTTGGATTTGCCTTGGGATTTGGACTATTGAAGGGATGGTTTCTAAATCAGCAATAATCATTAAGGCATCAGATGAAGTTTGTGGTGTGGGAAGGTCAAGTGCATGGTTTGTAATCGATACACCAGCTGGTGGTGTAACGTTGCCATTTTTGACGAGACTGTTTGTTCAGCTCCTTGCAGTTGGATTTGAACTTTTAAAGTTGTGGGTAGGTTGGGATCATCAAGAGAGAGATTGAAATTAGGGTAGAAAGTCAAAAGAACACTTCCTGCATGTAGAGTGGTCAGGACAGTGCCAATAAATGCATGTTAGTACTCCTTGAACCGAGTGGTATCAGAGCCTAGCAAAGCCTAGCAGAGTCTAGCAGAGCCTGGCAAAGCCTAGCATGAAGTGGTAAATATGAGATCTGTCTGTTTAATTGGTAAATAGAGGAAAAACTTCTCTCGAATGGCTTCTTCATCCAACTTAGAAAATCTTGCTCCTGTTACTCTTTCTTCATCACTTTCTCTTCTAAAAAACTGTACTAAACACCTTGCCTCAAAGTAGAAAACCTTGTTGAATATTCTTATGTCCCTGATTCAGCTCAGATCAGTGAATCTTCTATGCCTCTCATTAGCTCATACAAACTATATCAAAGACCTAACTCTTTCACCCGGAGTATTAGAACTCTGATCTCAACTAAAAGACCTGCTCCCAAAGAATATGTCCAGTCATCTCGATTGGACCAGTGTGCTCTTCAAGCAACATAATCGGAACAGTATGTCACCTTAGAGATTCCAACGGATCTTGTCTCCCATTAGAGTTAAAAGGCCTAAAATAATAAATTCCCAAAATCCTAAAATATTGTGGTACATCAATCTTCTTCCTAAAACTTTTGACTCCACACAAGTAGAATATACAAAACCAGAGCCTAATTAGAAACAACTAGCTTAGGAAAATTGGGTGGCAACACTCAATGGCTTAGTAATAAATCCTCTCTGTCATTAACGTGGGAGAGGTTCGAACACTCTCATGTGCATTTTGTGATTGAATTTTTTTTTAAATATTTAGAAATAAATTCAGCCGAGTTGGATTATTGGCACCCGTCTAATCTCCTCATGAAACCCCTTTTTTAGTTATAATTATTTTATTTATGAAAATCTCTCTCTTTTTTTTTAAGGACACTCTTCTAGTTTTTCATTTAATTTTTTTATTGTTAAAACTCAAAGTAATATTGTACTATTTTAAAAAAAAAATTATTTTATCCTACCCACAAATTAAAAATTTTTCTAAATAATGAAGTTTTGAATGTTAATCATTAACTTAAATAACACATATTTCATATTGTAGTTTTAAAGTAATCTTTTGTACAAAAATATTTAATTAATAAGTAATTGAAAAAGAAAAATAAATTATTCTAAATTTTTACAATTTATTTCAGTTAGATTGGAAGTAATAGGTAGTAAATTTTTTTTAAAAAAAAGATTGATTATGAATGTAAGTAATTTGTTGGCAAAAAAAAAAATCTATAAGTATTTAATTCTTCTTTGTCTTTAACTATAATTCTATTTGAAAATGGATTTTACAAGAATAATGAAGGGGTGCCAATAGCTTCACTCAATTCAGCCAATTCTAAAAAATCAAAATTTCCCCATAGGAAACTAATCTAATAAGAGATTCAGTAATTTCTTTTATTATTAATGATCAGTAGTTATATTGTAATTAAAGGAAAGGCATAACGGCAGGGCAACGATGCCGCTAAATGACATTCCTAATAAGTTGAAAGGCCAAATAAAAAAACATAGCAACAATTAGTAGTCAAAGTAAATATAATTCAAATAAATCAACAAAAGCATCCAACTTGACGATTACTGGCCACCCACAATGGAATCCTGGACTACTTATCTGTCTTAATGTATTGGCCTTTGATTTGTTCGAATCCTAGTAGTATATTTCTAATTTGTCTCACATCCACAGTTGTGGGTTATTGCCATTGAGAAGCCAACCAATTAATGTCGGCCGTCTGATCATTTTCTTGTCTCTATTGCTCTTCTATATGTGTCAAAGTGCTGTCACTGCCACTATATATCCTTATTATCACCACACATTATAAGCTTATCAGTTAATTTAAGGTTTGAGCATCAAGTATTATTATGGCTGATCTTAGGATAGTGGAAGAAGGGTTAGGGCGTACCCAACTTGTTGAACAAGGACAAGACGATGGTAAAGACAGTGAAAATGGCATAAACAAGGAGAAAGGGCTGGAGAGGAGTGAAGTGCAGGATGAACAGAAAGGAGAGCTGCAGCTGCAACAGCTTCTGCAGCAGAAGAGTAAGAGAGTTGCAACCTTGGATGCATTTAGAGGTCTTACTGTTGTGGTGAGTTTCTTAACATATACGTAACCTTTATTTTTATTTTTTATTTTTTTATGTGCGTAGTTCGGCTGGCCGGAAATAATCACGCGAGATTGCATAGTAGTAATAAGGGACAGGTTTGTTGTTTATTGAAGGAGGTCTCTCATCCCATTTCAAACCTTTTTTGTAATTAAAATAAATAAACAACAATCTGCTAATAGAATCATAACATATATATTAACAAAAAGTATGTCATCATTTTATTAGTTAGTTGCATTGAAGAATTTTTCAACTCAATACAGATATGTTACGTGTGTCAGAGATTAAGTATTTTTTTAAGTTTTTTTAATTTTTTGTTATTTTTAAATGAACAAATTTAAATTGATTCTTTAACTTCTCACCTCCCACACCAGTGGTTCACTAAGTAAAATTGTTTGATCTTTCGGCCTATATACCAATCATTGGAGGAAAAAAACTATGAGAGATACAGTTAAATTCTAGTGGGTATATACGCAGTTGATGATATTAGTAGACGATGCTGGGGGTGCATATGCACGCATTGATCACTCGCCATGGAATGGCTGCACGCTGGCTGACTTTGTGATGCCATTTTTTCTCTTCATTGTTGGGGTTGCAATCGCACTCGCTCTCAAGGTCCCAATACTTCCTCTTAATTTATTATTTTTCAATCTACTTATTTCTTTAATTTTCTGTCTCTTTCTTCAGTTAATTAATGACTCGCGGTTATTTTAATATTATTGAGAAAGAAAATGATGCAGATAAATTCTGGTCAGTCATGCAGAGAAGTTAACAAATTTATATAGTTTATCTTAATATTGCAGAAAGTTCCTAAGATCAATGGTGCAGTTAAGAAGATAATTTTTAGGACGCTGAAGCTTCTATTTTGGGGAATTATCTTGCAAGGTAATGACAAAGTCAAAAGTAATTTTACAAGTAATACTGCATTTATATTTGTGATACATAGACTGTCTTATAAGTGATGTGAAATCCAATTTTGTTCATAAGTATTGTCAAATAAGAGTAATTACATATATGTTCAAAAATTTCTTAAAAAGAAAAAAAAAATTTATCCGGGGCAGCACTCAATATATGCATTAAAAAATTGTACAATAAATTACATTAAGAAAATTTTAAAAATCATCCCAACTAGATAGTTGATAACCATGCCATATTATTTAGAATAAAAATTGTGGAATAAGCCATTAATAAATAAACTAATATTAAAATTTAAAAAAATAATAAACTAATTTAAAAGTAAAAGCGAAAAGTCAAAATCCAGAGGAGGGGAGTGACAATTTAGGTTTGTGGCGGAGTTGCAGAGCACTACTCAGTACTCAGTGAAGCAGAGAGATGGAAATGGCAAAAAAGCCAGCCCGGAACGGCCTGTTCCTGGGCTTGCCTACATTGAAAACTTGAAGCTGGGCCTGGGCTTGGTTATTAATCTTAAATTTTAATTTTTCATTTTTCAAATACAATATTTTTTTATCAAAAATATTATGTTTATTTAATTAGGATACTTAATTTGTATTCGAACTAATGTGACTCAAGTAATAGTTATTATTAAATTTAATATTTATAATTCAAATAGTAAAATTCTATTAATAACACATCAATAGAGATATAAATTAAGTATAATAAAACATCTATGTGGTCATAATGTTGAAACCAAACTAATTTATTACTATGAAGGGGTTGTAACTTAATAAAGTTGTAACTATAAAAATTATTGTTTTGATTTAATTATCCTTATAGTAAGAATATATAAGTATGCACTATTACATTAATAACTTATTAATAGAGAATGTCAAATCAAATATATCAAAAAGTCAGTACATGTATCTATGTACTATTATTAGAAATATGCAAAATCATCTTAAAAATCTCTAAATATTAGCAATCTCTTTAATAATTTTCTCTCATTACCTAAGTTTACTAGGTAGAGGCAAGTTCATTTAATCTAACACAACACATATTTTTACAATATAGAGATCATTATTACTACATAGAGACAAGCTCCTTAAGACAAGATCTAGAATAAATATAATTTATTGTAATGTGAAATTTATTTTTATTTATAAATTGGCCCAAAAATTAGGACCATTATCTTTTTTGACTAAATGGAGTTTTTTTTTTCCTATATAGAATATTACTATAGAAATGTTTTATTGTACTCCAACTCAATAAACATAATATCACTTATTTTTTTATTCTAAATGCACTATTTATAATTAAAAAAAGAAAACCAATCCAATAGCCCATGAAAACAATTTAAAAAGGAAAAAAGACATCCACACCCCAAGGTTTGGAGAAATAGTCAAATAGACCCCAAGTTTTCAATAAGCAACGCCAAGACCTCATTTTGAATATAATATCATTTGTAGATAGTAATAAAAAATTGACTTTAAAGTTTTTCAATAAATACAAATATTATTTTAATATTTTAATTTATCTAGTAGACTAATAATATTATAATATTTTATAAATAAAATAATTTTTAAAATGTAAATTATTATATTTATTTTAATAATATATTTGTATTTATTATAAAAAATTTAAATAAATCTTTGGGCTAAACAGATTTTAAAATTAATAAAATATATCTCATGTATTAATAATATTAAAATTATCTTTATATAATATTGAAAATAATTTAAATTTTCATATATTTATTTTAATATTATATTTCTATTTTTTAAAACATTCGAGTTAATTTTTTTGAATTAATAGAGTCAAAAGGAATTATAGTCAAAATAGGGTCTTAATGTTCTTTTACTGAAAACTTAAGGGTCTCCATTAAAATTGTTATATGAAGTTGAGGGAGCTAAGTGAAATAGTGGCTAAGCAATCAAATTTCAGTACATACCTCGTATACATGTCAAATTAAAATGAAGAGTAGTATTAGGTATTCTAAATTTGTTATTTGAAAAAGTTATCTCAAATGATGTGTCATTCATCAATTAGTTAGTAGGGATAATATAATTAATTCACTCAGATATTATAAAGAAGCTTTCAAGTGCTTGAAAAGTGGAGGAAGCATGCTGACTAATGATTTCGGAGGATTGACTCATAAACACTACCGCTTCCATAGCAAAAAAATTATTATTTTTAAAAGAGCAGTGCTAAATGAACAAAGGAATGACAAAGGGACAACAGAAATAAGTTTCGGTGGGTCCTATTTTATTATTTATTGTTGGCCCCACAAAACAAATTAAAAAAAAACGCATAAAATGACAGCATTGGCTGCCGTTTCTGTCGTCCATTTGTCGTGCATTTGTTAGTTTATCATTTTCCTTTTAAAAAATATCCGGGCTATGAAAAATCCCGGTCCGTATAAGCCATGGTCAGGCGCTTGCTGACCCTAACTACCATCACTTGGAGAGAGTTTCGCTGCTATTGATAATTTTTTCTTTTTGGCATAAAGTTAAAAAAACTGATGGCGTAGTAAGAAAATCAAATCGAACTGGATTTATGTGATTTCTAAAATAAATTTTAAACTTGAATTTATTTAAAATATCTTGAACTTAAATTAAATGTGTTTAATTAGTTATGGAGTCAAATTTATAATGTAACTGAATTAAAAAGAAAATATCTTCTGAAATTTTTAAATTAGGGGGGGGGCTATCCTGCTTGTCCCTCGGCCACTAGTTTTATCCTTATTAATTTGGGGAAATAAGCTTTTTCATCAATTAAATCTAGGGTCCTACTTAACCAATTCAACTCGAAACTATTTGTTGGTTGGGTTCAGATTTTCAATGAATTTAAGTATAATATAACAATAAGTCCGGCTAGATTTGTCCCCACCTTTGGACTAGAGATTAACAGTAGCATAGTTATAATATTAATTTTATTTTTTTTTTGGGAGTGAAAGAGACATTTGGATGGCAAATAAATAACGAGAAAATTAGGAAGACTAAAGATAATGTGGGAGTTGGATTGGTTCAGGAGGATACTCACACGCCCCTGATGCTCTCTCATACGGAGTTGACATGAAGCACATTCGATGGTGTGGCATTCTCCAGGTTTTTCTACCAACCTTTTACTATATATTTATGAACAGCTCAGCTATGGACTTTCTGCAGACACGACCTTGAAAGTGCACATCTATATAAGATTTTATGCTGACGTCAACATGGCACTCTATATATAGCTCAATAATAATAAAATTAAGCCTACATAAAAATAACTGACATTGCTTTTGAGTTTATTGTTACTTGTTGCAAGCAGAGAATAGCATTAGTGTACTTAGTCGTTGCTCTAATTGAGACCTTAACCACCAAGAGAAGACCTAATGTCCTGGAACCTCGGCACCTCTCAATTTTCACTGCATATCAGTGGCAATGGTAACCAAAATAAACAAAAACCATGCAGCAAATTAATTTGTATGATTACATATTTACATTTTGTAATTAATTATCAATCTGGGATTTAGGATTGGAGGATTCGTCGCATTTGTCATATACATGATCACAACATACTCACTATATGTCCCAAATTGGAGTTTTTCGGAACACAGCGATCATGGAGTCAAGAAATACATCGTAAGTAATGTGCCAAAAGTTCAATGCAAAATGAATATTTATATACTGCTACTTTTAAATTTCATTTTGACATTTTCAGGTTAAATGTGGGATGAGAGGACACTTAGGTCCTGCATGTAACGCCGTTGGTTATGTTGATAGAGAGCTTTGGGGCATAAACCATCTGTACTCTGACCCTGTTTGGTCGCGATTAGAGGTTTGTTCCGATTATTAATGTCATTGGTTTGTTCCGATTATTGATGTCATTGCTTCATAATTTGTTTAGCTATCTAACTTGCTAATGATAAAAATCATAATATAAAATTGTAGGCTTGCACGCTTAGTTCTCCAAATTCTGGCCCTCTGCGCGAGGATGCTCCAAGTTGGTGCCGCGCTCCATTTGAACCTGAAGGCTTATTGAGGTTTATTATTCAATCATCTACACTGCTTGTGTGAACTTTATTTCAAGCCAAATAAGAACCTAATTATTGTTTTTCATTTTGTAACATCTTGTCTAGTACAATCTCAGCTATTCTCTCTGGCACAATTGGTATTCACTATGGACATGTTTTGATTCATTTCAAGGTCAGAAATTCATGATGTTACATTTACTCTGCACTATGTGCAGTTTTAATTCATACTAATGTGGGGGTCTTTGTCAGGGTCACTCTGCGAGGCTCAAGCACTGGGTCTCGATGGGGTTTGGCTTACTTATAATAGCCATCATTCTTCATTTTACAAATGGTGAGCTTTCTTAATCATGTGTTTGAATACTTTAGGCTCAATTTTTGTTGCTAAAATTGAAATTTCACCTCTGTTTTATTTGCAGCTATTCCTATTAACAAGCAGCTGTACAGCTTCAGCTATGTATGTTTCACAGCTGGTGCGGCTGGTATTGTATTCTCTGCATTATATGTTCTGGTATTACTTCTAATAAATCCGACAAATTAGGCTTTCAATTACCACTGATCTTAAGAATAACTAATCCAAGCAGTGTTTTAAATGAACAGATGGATGTTTGGGAATTACGAACTCCATTTTTATTCCTGAAATGGATTGGGATGAATGCGATGCTTGTTTTCGTGCTTGGAGCACAAGGTATCCTAGCAGGATTTGTAAATGGATGGTACTATAAGAACCCAGATTACACACTTGTAAGTATTAGTAATGTTTTATATTTCTCTTAATTTTAATGGTTAAACTTCATTAAAACAGATCTAATCAATATGCAAAACCTACAATTTTATCAGGTTAATTGGATCCAAAATCATTTGTTTATCCATGTCTGGAACTCAGAGAGGCTAGGGACCCTCTTGTATGTGATATTTGCCGAAATCACATTCTGGGGAGTAGTAGCAGGCATCTTGCATAGATTGGGTATATATTGGAAGCTATAAGAAGCAAAAATTGCAACATCTTTTATGGTGGACCATCTTGCACGGTTCTTGTGTTCAGTTTTTTCTTTTTTGCATGGTGTAGTAAATACAATATTACTATGAGCTTTGTTTGGACTACGGTGAGAGTTTATGTGAAAATTGTTGTAGAAAATTGTAATGTTGTTTTCTACTTGGTTGCCATTATTTATATACAGATTTGAAAGAAGCAAAGTCTTTAATCTTTCATAACAAATTACTCCAAAGTATGCCTTTGATTTTGCAACATCGACGCTACACATAGGGGATTCACGATCTAGTCTAAATTAGTCCACTCTTAAGTCATGTTTAGTATTAAAGTATTGTAACTTTAAGGTATAGTTGCTATAGAAAAAATCTTTTATTATAAAATAAAAATTAATAGTATATAGTAAATATGATTTTAAAATAATAATTTTGATAAAAACAGCAAAGATATTATAGGTTTTTCATTATATAAGTGGTGGATCAAATCAACTTAATTTCTAAGTTATATCAAATAGTGTTTACCAAAACTCTTCGTTGCTTTAACTTTTAAGGTATACATGTCCAACTTTAATACCAAACATGAATTTACTTAAGTTGGATTCGATCTGAATGGACAAACCAAATAGTAGTGATATATCTGATCCATTCAATTTATCTCCTCAATCTCACTTTTTAATTAATTAATCATGTTAGAGTTTGATTTCAATTTCCCAACAATATGTATCACTCATCTATTTTTGAATAATGAATTAATTACCATTATTCCATTTAATAGATTAATGCTACATTAGTTAAACTATAAATTGAGATCTAAATATTGAGATTCCTATCATTATTTTTTTAATTAATCCCATTTATTTTTAAAAATACCCTTATTTATCAATTTATTTACATAGCTTATTCAATTTCTTCGAGTGTCATTTCCAAAAATTTTCAACTTCAATTTTAGGTAATTTTGCAATTAGAATGGTAAATAATTTTTTAATGCAATCTTTAAGTTATATTTATTGTAACTTAGAATAAACAAAAATAATGTAAAAATAAGTAACATGCAAGTTGGCTATATACGTGGGATTAATGCTATATTTTTCTTTCCTTTTAGTGGTTATAAGTTATATTAAATATAACTTAGAGAGACCCATGGGTCGAACATCCTATATGTGATTGAAAGAAAATATTTTTTGGGTTAAACAAATTAATTTGAGAATAATTTGAAAGATTTTCAATATAGGGCAAATAAGAAGTGCATATTTAGAAGTGGGCCGAGTGGTAATTTTTTACACAATTGCAAAGCACACGAAATAATGGATTTGGGTTGGTCAAAGATGACAAAATTACTAAAACTATATTGTATTTATTATATTTTCAAATTAAATATTTGTATGTTCAAAATAGAACTGGCTACACTTGACGTAGGTAGTGCCAAAAATATTAAACAGGTAAATTTTTTTAAAAATATTAAAAGTATGTTTAATAGATTACAGGACGATGAATAATAATAAATAAATTTTATTAGTTTTTAAAATTCTTCACAAAATCAATTGAATTTGACATGATATGGGCCCATATCGCCCTCGATAAATATTTTTTTCATTATAGGCACGTCTCATCTAGGCTTTTGTGTTTCTAAACATGCACGACAATTTAGGATAAAAACTCGTTTAGTCCCTATATTATAAGGTTAGTACCTGTTTAGTCTCTATAGTTTTAAAAATACCTCAAAACATCCATATCGTTAAACTATTGGCACCCTTACAGTTACTTTTTATTTCTTTTGATTTACTTTTACAATATTACCCTTTTACAATAATTTTTTTAGACATTAATAAAAAAATTAAATTACCATTTTCACCCAAACAATATAAAATGGAAATAAAAAGAATTAACATTAATTTTTTTGAAATACTCTATTGAGGAGATAATATATTAATTTTTTATTAATGTCCAAAAATTGGTAATTTAATTTTTTTTACAGAATATTAATTTTTTTGGACATGCGTGAGCTTCCACAAAAATTAATATATATTCTTTTTGAGTTTATTTTATTTTTTGGGTTAAATTGTTAATTTATTTATTTTATTAATGTTCAAAAAAAGAAACATTATTGTAAGAGGGTAATATTATAAAAGCAAGTCAAAAGAAACAAAAAGTAACCGTAAGGGTGTCAATAGTTTAACGACAGGGATGTTGTAAGTTATTTTTAAAAATATAAGGACTAAACGGGCACTAACCTCATAATATAGGGACTAAACGAGCTTTTACCCCGACAATTTATATAGCCCAAAACTCCTGAGTGTGGCATTTTCATGAGCAAACTGAATTTATTATAAATGCATGGCTCCGAAATATCTTCTTTCTCTTCATGTCAATTCAAAAATCATTTAAAACAAAGACAACCACTATGGCCAATGTGACCGGATATTTCTTAATGAATATATATGTAATCAGTCTTTGTTAGTAAAAGATGTGAATCACATAACTAAGGATAATAAATTGTGAATCACATAACTAAGGATAATAAATTTTTATTTAGTTTTATATTTTAAAAAATATTTCAAAACACTCATGTTGTTAAATATATTACATTTTTATTTTTATATAAATATACTACAATCTTACTCTTACTTTCTTTTTTTAACAATAATATCTATTCAACAATATTCCTAACATTAATTAATTTATTTATGAAAAATTGTATCGTTACAACAATTTTACTGATAATTATTTAATAAGAAATAATATATGAAATTAATCCCAAAAATAAATAATAATATAAAAGTTTGTGTAAATTTATATGTTACTTTTAAGGTTAATTTAATAAATTATTTTTCATTAATATTTCCAATAACATTGATGTAAAGAAGAAGTAAAAGTAGGAATATAACATATTTATCAACAAAAATATATTAAAATATTTTAAATATGAGAACTAAAAGAATAATTATCCAATAACATATTTTATTCTGCAAAGATCTTACATCATTACTAACTTAACAACTAACGCTTTTAATTGGTCAATACTACAAAGAAAAATGGGTACTAAAATAAGGGTTTATTTGCTTACTGAAGTGGAAATGAGGAGTGTGGAGTCGTCCCACTTCAGTATTTACATGCTTATTTAAGGGTGGGAGTGAGAATCTCACTCCGTGGATCCCACCCACTTTTAGAGTGAGGAGTGAGATTTTTCAATTTTTGAATTTAGCCCCCAAACTTTTTCCTATCATAACTAGCCAAATACTAGGTTTTTAGACCAAATAGTCCTCATCACTTTACACAAATTTACAAACAAATGTCATTCTTGAAAATCCACTAACACTCTCAACACTCTCAACAAATCACCAAGCATCATCACTCTCAACAAATCACCAAATCTCATCAAACAAGTATTGTATAACTAAAGATATAATCATCAATTAGGAAACTTCTTAAGGTTAGTGTGTGTTCTTGCACAATATATTCTTTATGTACTAAGTTTAGTGTTTAGGTTCGAAATTGTCATAATTTTGTTGTAAATGTTGTTATTTTTTATTCATAAAATAATGTAATTTGTTAAAGCACTTAGTTTGAGTAGAGAAATAAAAAAATATTAAAAATCAAAGAAATTCGAATAAAAAACGAAACTCGGATTTAGTGATAAGTGAGATAGTGGGGACCGAGCCGCACATAATCAAGATCAGTGACTGCACCGCTCTCACTAAATCATCATGTCTCACTATATCTTCAAATACTTTTTGGAAGTCACAACTATATGTCTGTTTTAGGCGTATAATATACCATTTCGAAGCTTGTAAAGAGACGAATCAAATTCAATTATGTTTACTTCGTTCTATCACATGGTCAAACCAAATATTTTCCTGAATTTAAGTGCAATAGGCACCTGCCTCACTATCGCACATAATCACAATATGTGCGACATTCGTATAGAATGTGCCGCCTATTAACTTTATCATGTTTTGTAGTATGTAATCTTATTTCTTTTATTTTAGTTTAATGATTTTCAGGCTTAAGAATTCAGTTGCGCTTCAATTGTGTTACGATGGTTGGTGGGAAACATTAGCAGATGGCTGTATGGAGTACATGAATACTAAGGAATACAACTTTTTTGGCTCGGAGAGATTATACATTTGATCAGTTTTTGGCAAGGTTGTATGGAGTTTTACAAATAAATCCTAATGAATATAGTATTATGATGAAAATAAATTTGAAGTCTAGTAACACAATTTATCGTGCATGTTCACTACTTATGAACATATTTAATGATGTGCTACATTTGGCCTATGATGTGATCAACTATGAATCCATCCCTATATTTGTTACCACATCTCCTTAAATTCCGACCCAAGATCTTGAGCCACTTGTAGAAATTGAAACTTTTTTTAGATTAAATAATTTTTTTCCTTGATATTGCAGAATAAGTGATGCCATAGATGATGTCATTGCGGCAACATTACTCTCCACTCCACGAAAACAATGACATCATTGATGATAACGACATTACGTCAGTGGATGTTAAAAAAGAGGTGTTACCACTAACAAAATCGTTAGAGTAACGTCACTCTCCCTTCCAAAATAATGATTTCCACAATAATAATGATCATGTTGATGACATCAGCAACACAGAAGCTAATGGTGTTTGTGTGAAACTATACAATAGTTTGAGGGACACTCACTTTAATAGTCCAGTTGATGATAGAGGCGTCAGTCATTTTTGTATTCCTATCAATAATGAGGATAAGCATTAGTATGATATTCTTATTAATAATAGAGACAACCGACTTATTCCTCCAATGGCCCGTTCGAGGAGGAGGATAACAATTAATCCTCTCGTAAGTCTTGCTTCAGTTTTGCCTTCAAACTTAGTTGCTCCAGACTTAGTTAGAAGTTGTAATTCTGATGATATTTGTGTGGTATGTTGCTCGCTAAGAAGAATGAGTTAATAATGAAATTGTGCAAAGTTGCCTTGAGGGATAAATTTGATTTCAAAATTGCAGTCTACAACGACACACTTTGAGGCCCATTGTTTTTCAAAATGATGTAAATGGCATATTCAAGTAATAAGAAATTTGAATAAGCAAAATGTTTCTTGGGTAGTGAGAAGAGTTAACAATGTGCACACTTATTGTAATGAGGTGTTACTTGGTGGTCTTCGTCAAGTAAGGAGTTAAGTTGTTGGTCATATTATTACGGATAATTTTATCCAGGATAAACAAATATACACAGCGAATGACATTAAAGCTGACATGCAGCATGAATATAATATCTAGTTAATATATCAGCAGACATATCAGACTAAAGAAGTTGGTCTTAAAATAGTATGAAGGAACCCTACAGAGTCATACAACTTACTTGCTAAATACTCTCACATTTTGACCAAAGCAAATAAGGGTACAGTTACTCGCCTCAAGCGAGATGAAAATGATAATTTCTTATACTACTTTGTAGCTCTTGGATCTTCCATCAAGTGTTTCATACAGTGTATCAGACCAGTTATTCTTGTAGATGGTACTTATCTAAAGGGGCTATATCGTATAAGTATGTTTGTGGCAACATGCCTGGATGGAAATAATCAACTGTATCCATTAGCCATTGGAGTCATGGATTTAGAAAATAATGATTCTTGGGAATGGTTTATGACGAAGTTACATGGAGTGATTGACGATAGGACAAAGTTGGTAATTATCTTTGATCGATGCACTGTCATTAAGATCTGAAAGTATTTCGCACTACTGCCCATGGCATTTGTTTTTACTACGTCAAAGGTAACATAAAATCAAAATTCAGGAATTTAAAAAATAATTTGAGGGGTTGTGGATGCTCCATTGGGGTGCGGTTGATTACTTAAAGAATAATGTGGGTACATGTAATTGGGCAAGGTCTGAGTTTGAAGGTAGGAAGTACAATATACTTACCACCAACATCGCAGAAAGCGTAAATTCTTTTATAAGGGAACCGCAAAATTTCATATTACTCATCTTGTTGATCACTTTAGAAAAATATTGTAGCAATGATTTTATGATAGGAAAATTGGCGCTTAATCAATGAGTACTCGTCTAGGCAGACGAAATAGTCGTTGAGAGGAGAATTTTTACCGAAAGAATGACCGTTTGTCCTGTGTCTCAACATCGATTCCATGTTTTGGGTGGTGGTATTCAGAAAAGGGATAGTTGACATACGTAACAAGACTTGCTCCTATAGAGTACTCAAACTTGATCAGCTTGTTTGTGTGCATGCAATTACTGCTTGTCTAACCATCCAGGTGGATTACATAAGTTTTTGTTCTAATTTTTACTCCAAGGAATCATTAGTGATGACATATGCACAACAAGTAAGGTTAGTTAGCAACATGGAGATTGGGAAGTTCTAGCGAAAATCTGAGAAATAAAGGTTAACCCATTGGAAGAAGCACCACCACCTAATTGTCTTCTAGAGCTTAGAATATCTTCTATCGGTGAAAATGTAAACCGGATGACTGTAAAATATGGGCGGTGTAATAAATTGGGCCACAACCGCAAGAGATGTAAGAATCTCAATACGTCAAATCCAAATTAGTTGTATCATTCCAAGTAATTATGTATTTTGAACTCTTATTTTTTGTGTTGTACAATTATATATAATGAAGTATTTTTACTTTGTTTATGATTACATATAATTAGTAAAAATATATCCAAAATTACTTATGACAAAACATTTCAGTATAACAAAAATTGTATTTATCAGAAAAAAAAATTCATACATCAACATTCGAATGACTACAATGGCTTACAATCCAATATCACTATTAAATATATCTACATCAATTTTCTTCCTAAAGTATTGCATGTAGCTACTACTAAAATCAAGTCTGAGCCCGAACATCATAAACATCAATAAAAAAAAGTCGTAATCGCCACTTCCAGCCTCTTGTTGTGGCATATCCCTAACTACTCCGACTTTTCAAAGGTCGACACTCTGCAACTTATATCGGATATTGTAGAATCCAACATTTTCTAGCCATCGAGGGAAGATGACTTCAAATGGCTTGAATTGACCTACGTACGTTTTACTGTCACGAAATGTCACTAACAAGTCATAGATCCACATCCTCTTAGCGCGAAGGTCCGCTCTAGCTAATATCCAATGATCGCCGCCCAAATTCACAGGAATGAATATATGTATATAAAATTTATCATAGATTTATTGGCTTTGTTATGTCTATAATTGTTTTTTAAAAAAAAAAGTCTAGCATTCCGCACCACGTCGACGTCTATGAACCGTTTCAACATTATGTCTTCCCACCCATCAGTATAACTATTCAAATTGTTGCTACATTGTAATGAATGGACATCACAGTCACCGTTATTCCATAATTGCTTCAAGAACACCTAGTGGATATATTATATGAAGATTAAGAAATTAATAAGGCTTTAAGGCATTAGGAGATAAGAAATAAAATCAATGATTATTAAGCTCCGTAAACTCATTACCCAAAAAAATGTGTCCGTATGCGTAACATGTTGAGATAAGGCATTTGGATACTGCCATTGCTTTTCATTGATCAATCATGAATAAGTGTGAACATACTATGAAGGAATAGAAACATGTCAATTTAGAACAAAATACAATACATAATATCAAAAAATACTCCAAGAAATAACACTTAACAACACTTATCTCGTCACCAAACCAACCCATTGAAGCATGGCCTAAAAGTATTCAAAGAATTTATGCGACTGTTGGACGGTGCGAACCACTATGACTCTGCAGCAAACCACTTATCGAACTCCTCAAATAGCCTTGGATCTTCCAGACCCCTAAGTGGATTTATATCCACACTCATTCTTTCATCTATCTCACAGTCCATTATTTCAAGTGTGGGTGGAGGCCTGATGTTCCTTACTCTCTTTAAAGAAGGAATTAACAAAGGATGTTAAAGACATACGACGGTTTGTACGGACGTCCAAACTTACTTATGCCAAAAGGTGCCTCCATGAGGATATGTACGCGGTCACCACTTACGTCCCTATTAAAACTATATAATGACATGGGAGTGTGATCATTATGATCGCCAGCATCACTGTACACTCTTTGGTCATTTGAGGCCTGTCGTTTCACCAAGATGAATATATTAAACTAATATCATATTAAATACAAAAAGAACGCAATTGTTGCATGTTAAACTTCCTCACCGTATAAGGGAATCCAATTGCAGAATCACCATATAAACATTTGAATAAACCATCATTATACGAAGCCATAAACATTCGAATGACTGCTTCTCTAAAATGTTGTTGTTCTTTGGGCTCTGCCTCAAAATCCAATCTTAGTTTAGAAATGGAACTATCAATCTTGTTCATCCATTGAATGATATAATCATAATCAAACTTTATCCTCGACTATTACCAAGAAACAAAAAAACTAATAAGAGAGTGATAAAATCATTTACATATGAGAAAATGAAATAATATTTTAAATTAGAAAGTAACATCTGAATTCTATGTGTCATTAGAATGTCCGCAGATTCGAGATGGTCATATGCAGCAAGCTCATCCTCAATGGGATTTTGTTGTAGCGGTGTTGGGTTGTGGTGTCGTGATGCTCCTCCGTTTTCTTTATAATGGTGGCGCGTTGATTGAAGGTTGATGAAGCACAAAGTAACATTGAAAATGAGTAAATAACAAGCCAAAAAGTTTCGAGTTTTGATTATATTTTAAATCGTGCTATGACGTCGTAAAGGATATTCACGTTACGGACCCAACTTAGGATATATGGCACGTAATCCTCCACATTGTTCTAATATTTTGTGGCTTTCTCCTTTGCATCTAGCTTGATGGTTTGTAAAATATTTCCTTGCCATAAAGAATCCCAAGTTTTATATTAGTATAATCATCTAGTATTTAGTAATATGGAAAGTAGCTATATACAAGATGAGAAGAAGCAATGGGCTTCCACTACACGATTCAGGGAATTTTCTTTTTAGTTTTCACACCCACTCTAAAGACTGCCCTTCAGTCGCTTCAAAAATTCATGCTTGCAACAAGCAAAGTTATAAAGTTATAAAACGTATCGTTAAATATTCATTATTATAAAACTAAGTGATCGAAAAAAATTTCTCCATACACTTGAACCGCATACGTAAAGCCATAAACATTGTATTTTTCAATATTATGGCTGGGATTTTCCGAGCGGGTCTTCTTAAACTTTTGGCTTTTTCATTCAATGCGTTGTCAATACTATTATATATAGTTTTCCAGGACAAACGACCCCACTGACGATTTCTAAAGTGATCAATCTCATCTACTTTGTTGAGCAATAAAATATTGATTTGACAATGATATTTTCTTTCATTTAGTTCTCCGTCTGCAAAGTAATATAGCACGATCCTTAGCACATCAGTGTCGTCTATAGCCTCGAAGTCTAAGTCCGTAAATCTTTCCTCAAGTTCGTCAAGATTCATTCTGCGAAACAAATTGCCAAAATACTAGTTAAGTAACTTATGCACTGTTTTTTAATTTTTCAGTACAATATCTTGACCATAGGAAAGTCCAATAACTAGGCACCACTCTCCAACTGATAAGCTTATCAAATGCTTACCAATTTGAAACCAAAATTGATCTTTTTTGTTGCTTTATGCATGGGCCACTTGCCTAAGCAACACATTATGCACAATTACGCTACTAAACGAAAAGGTTTGGCACTCCATGAAATGCCCAAATATGTCTTCTTTGAACAGTTTCAACTACCGTTTTGTTAATTTTTTTCAAATGCCTTTTAAAACTATATCTAATTTACACATACTCTTGATACGCCCCGGGAAGTGATTGTCATAAGGTACCTTCATCGTGCCCTATTCATACGTCGGTCCGGGAGGATTATGCTTTCCTATTTTCAATTTTTCCATGTATCTAATACAAGTTACATAATTAAATTGTTATATTACACAATTACACGCAATAAATTAATAACATTAACAACACACAAAAAATAAAAATAAAAACCAAAGTGTTGTCTCATGGTGCGGCAGGGCTGCTTGTCCCACCAAGACGCGCTGTCTCTTGGCACGATAATGCACCTGTCGCACGCGTGTGAGAGGGGCGTGCGCGCCGTTCTTTTGTCGATTGCCAAATCATTAATTAGTTAGTAAAATAATACAATTAATTCACTTAAATCTTATAAAAAAAAACTACCAACCACTTAATAACACATCATTTAAAATGAAATTTATAGTAAAAAGATTTAAAATATTTATCATTACGTAGGAATAGATTCTCGAGCCATGCTTACTAAAGCTCTGAATTGTACCATCTTGACTGCCAATAAATCCCAAAATGTTATTGTATACATGTTGCTGGCCAATTGTATTTTTTTAACAAATTCTTTGAGGAAAAAATAAAAAAGGTATCACGAAAATTGAAAAGGTTCAGCGGTTGCGAATATGGCCATTATAATAAAAAGCAATACAACAAAATGCAGGAACAGATGTTATATTGATAAATAAACATTGTCATGCACAACTGTCTCCTTTACATTCAAAATCCTGATCTTTTTATACAACATTGTTTTATATACTAAACATATGTACGGTGGAAATAAAAAGACAGTTACCGTATTGCCATAACCCAAATGACCCACGAAGCGCTGCAGCAGAAAACACTTCTGATTTATCAAACCAAGCATGAAATGGATCCATCATCTGCATAAACTTCCATGCAATATCTTTGAAGTATCCAATGCCTGAAAGAGCTTCACTTGTGCTATATATCCCACTACCAACTTGTCATACGTATTACTAAATGTTAGTCTCATGGATGTAACTTGAGGGGGTCAAATCTCAGTCTTCTAAAGAACAACAGTAATTTACATCTAATGCATATCATGGTAGGACAATGGATACTGAACAAGGACCGTGCAGAGCAAATTGTGTCTGAATCCATCGTCATTCCCAACCCATCAACAATTTCCAAACTCCTTCCTCAATCTTATTTCTTGGGACAGACAATCCATCCCCTTCATCAAGTAGGACTCTGTAAACTTCCCATTCCCTATCTCCAATCATGTGCCTTCCAATCTCAGCCTGAAAACAAAAAGGGGCAATAGATGTTATACTTTTCATTTAGGGAGATTGAAAGGATTTGTTGCTAAAAAACAAGAATTTAATTGTTTTTTGTACAAATTTCTTGAATGCCAATTCTTGGAATCAAATCAAAGTAAAAATGACAAAACAACAAGTATCTATAACTCATCATTGTGATAATGTTATATCCTAACTGTGAAAAGTAAAATGGAATGCAACATTACGACAATAACACAACGTAGCTCAGCTGTGGCGACTCCATTACTGGAATGATGACATAGCTGCCTAATGTTTTATGTTTAACCTCACAATATTAATAATGCAACAAATGCAATTAAACAACAAACTGAATATGTAAGCATGGCCAAAATGGTTTTTCACTTAATGTCGTAGGAAAATAAGTACATACCGAAAAGATGCAAATATCAAGCATCTTGAGAGCAAGCGTGATATCGTGAAAAACAAGAGGTCTACCCTTGCCAGATAATTCCACAGGATTTGCAACCAGAAGCTCTGTATCAGGACCCCTGCTGACCACAGTTACTCTGAAAGGCTGAAGCAGTTCCATCCACAGTCGAGAGGATAGCCCATTCTGCTTGCTAGGGTCAACTATCTTTTTCCCATCAGCTTGCATGATAAACAAGTCAATCTCACAGTTTCCTCTTTGTCTTCTAGAGAAGCGTCCATATGAAACCTGCATAAAAGATAATGCTTAATATGTTAATGTTATGCAACCAGCTGCCACCTTCCATTAACTTCCACTTTTCTAAGTGTTCTATTTAACAGAATATGATCGACATTTTTGGATGAGAAGTACACCAGCAGAACATGGATTTTATGCATCATACTTTGGAGCACTCAATATGTAAGCAAAGCAAGAACAAATCCATCTAATAACTAGATCCTTCCATGAGGTAAATAGCCGCAGGTCAACGTTAAGCCCATGTTTGGTTGGAAGAAATGGTAGGATAGGAGAGGAATAGAAAGGAAAAAAGAGGAGAAAATGAATGAAAAAGAGGGTCAATCATTGTTTGGTTCAACATGGAATTTATCTTTCTTCCCTTGTTTCTTTCCCTGCTCCTTCTTTTCTCCCCTCTCCTCTTCTTATATTTCTTCAAACCAAACATGCAATAAGATTCTTCCAATCTAAGCAGGTTGATGGTTTTATAAACAAATCACAAGCCAACCAAAAAACAAAAAAAAAAAGGATTTCAAATACTAACAAATCCAGGTTCATCAGGATTGGAGATGGTTCAAGAAAAAAAAACACTCCCATAACACATGAAGTACATGACAAAACAGTGCAGTACTTTCTTAAAGCCACTATATCTGAAGTCTATCATACAACCAGTTCATCTACCTGAATATTGTAATCCTTTAGAGTTCTCATTATGTCGTAAAGGAGACCTTTGTGGTCTTGGCAGACAATTTGGACAAGAGTATGACCAGGACTCAGCGAGTTGTCTATTGTGACAGAGACATTGCTGGAAGTGAGCGATCCACTTGGGAGTTCAACAGGCATATCTAAATGGAGCATGTCAATGATTGCAGATGGAAGAAATGAAGATGCCTGCGAGCAGGCAGTAATTTCTGTGCCTACCATTTCTACATCACAGCTTATCATTGCATTCCCCAAAATGGTTTTTAAGTGCTCGTATGTATCCTCCTTTCTCTTCCTTGTATGTAGAAGTTCCCTGATAACGAAAATATTCAGAAGCACATTAGTTTCTCAGAGAAAGGTCAACATGGACTCATTTCTGCAAAAGAAAAGCCCTTTGTATCTTAATGAGGGATATCTCAAAATCCTTTAAATCTTTGCATTACTACCATATATTCTTTTGTTTTTACCACATGAGACAACCTATCAATACTTTACGAAATTCGAAATATTGAAAATAAAAATGGCCTTATCTAAATAAATTCAGTTCTTGAAAAACCCCTTTGACACCCCTTTAAATCCCAAATAAGCAAATAAAAATAAAGAAGCAAATGAAAAAGTATGCACATAAATTAAATACCAATTGAGTAACTATCTGCCCATTATATCACAGTTCACAGGTTTTCAATACTCCAATCTCAATTGTACGCGACCATATTAACTTTACGAAGGATGGCACTATATGAGCTGACCTTTCCAAATGAACCATTTGACAAGAGAGAATATCCAATAACATGAGATAGATGCTGCTGAATATTAGTCAATTGGATAGTCTAGTTAGTCAAGAGCCACAAATTATTGTATATACTTATTTTGTAAAAACTGATGTGACAAAAATTCATTAACTGAATGAAAATACAAAACAATAAAAATTAATCATATGGGCCAAGAGGTATCCAACCAATTGAGTTATACCATATCAATTTGTAGTTTGTAACTCTATTATTACTCTAAAAAGTTGTTATATTTGAAAGTAGTGACCATTAACACAAATATCTACTAACAAGATGCGAGTTAAATTTGTATATGGAAGCTATTTCGCACAGTTGCAGACATTCCAAAATAATTGTATAACTCTCAGTCAGTGAATAATATGCAACCTTAATAACATAATTATGTTGATGAAAACCAAACTAGCTGTCAAAGATTAGAAGAATATTTTTGCTGATCTTGAGAAAAATATATCAAAAGAGCAAAACCTTGTGTCTGTGACAAAGAAAAGGTCCATCACTTTCCCATCTGGAGTAGTAGATATTTTCACTTTCTCTATGGTAAGCTCAAGCTCACAGAGAACCGCGGTAACATCTGGCAAAAGATAGGAAAAAGAATTGTTCCAAAAATCAATTATGGACACGGTTCTTAAAATATTATCATATCAAAATTCTCCACTGGAGGGGAAAATCAGAAATTCCATATCCAAAAACCAAGAAAGCAGAGGAATGTAATTTTTGTCACTCCAACCATAGTAAAAGAAAGGCATCTGAAATCCCAGAATCCATCAAAAAGCAAGTGGATTAAAAAGGGTCATTCAAAGATTCCACATTCTCTCTTTCTTTTCTTTAACAGTCAAAGGGTATGAATCAACAACTTAAAGGACAATACAAATAGACCACAAAAGTTATAAATTAGCAAACCAAAACCCAAATTCATCTCAAAATACCTATGTTTAATATGAAAAAAAGAAACCAAATAGATGAACAAAGTTACATGAGCACAAATATAAAATCAAAAACAGAAAATTGAAAGTAAATAAAAAAAAAAAAGTACCATATAGAAGGCCTTTTCGATCATAACAAGAAAGCTTCAAGAGAAAAACATCAGAAGGTTTGGGTGCTTGCATTTCTGTGCGGTAGTAAAGAACCACAGAAGCTGAAGAACAAGAAGGGCATGCACCCATCAGTCTCTTCTTCAATAAACCCCACCTTGTTTGTGAGTCCCCAATCACCCAAAACACTATGTAGCACCATTTCCCATCCGTAGATACATCTTGACCATACAAATTCAAAAGAATCACACATATTGTAATTAACAACCATAACTTGGAAAAAAAAAAGAAGAGCAATATCTTAACTAGATTTCACCGAATGTAATGAAAAACTTAAATACCAATCACTCGTTTCTCAAAGTTGAAGATCAATCACACATACCCATCACTCGATTTTACACATGGTACATACAATGAAAGCAAAATAAATCTTTTTTTCCTCCAACAACCAAACAAGGAAAATGGCTAGAAATAAAACTTTTTTTTCCTATATTTTCTCAACAGCTAAACCAGGAAAATAGTTATTTAAAAAAATTAAAATCATAGTTTCACTAGATGTAATTAAAATCTTAACTACCCATCACTTGTTTCTCAAAGTTGAAGACCAATCGCACATACCAATCACTCTTTTTTTTTTCTTTTTACAAAAAATTTCAAGAGGTAGATTCAACAAAAGAAAATCATAACATATTTTCCCCATATTTTCTCAGCAGCCAAACAAGAAAATCGTTGCTAAATACAGAATAAAATCAATTAAGTGGGGAAGAAATTACCTCCTCTGACAATGCTAAGACCAAAGAAGAGAATGATGCGACACAAATCACAACCAAGACCAGTTTTATCAGGGCAGTTGACTGTTATCACACATGGGTCACCTTTGTCTGATTGGCTGATGATCACAACGTCGTCGTACAGAATTCCCATTTCCTATTGCTATTCAATTTTTCAAGCTTATTATTCGCTTTAAAGAAAGAAACAGGGAAGCAGAGATTTTTGAGACAGATAAAAATTAAAGATCAGAGAGATAGAAAGAGTCAGTGTTGTGTGTTGCTGCTTCCATCTTTGCTTCTGCTTCACTTGTTCTTGTTGTTGCAGTTGTTTCTGGCTTTTTTATTATTATCGTTTTAACTATGCTTTTTTCTCGGTGTTCCACCAAAAATCCAAAATCTCGAATCCATTTTATCGACTGATGAAATGATTATTTTCTTTTCATTATTTTAAGATAGAGAGGATGGTCTGCATTGTGATTAATGATGTGAATCGGGATCCAGCTCCCTTGCACCAGTTGCAAGCCACTTCAACGTTGTCCATTTCTGATTCGGTAAATAGATTTATTGGAAAATTTGTTCAACGGCTGGGGATGTGTTAATATGTTTAGTTCCTTATTAACATTGCAGTCCCTATTGTTTATCAAACAATTATAAAAACCAAAAATTTTAAAATATTTACAGATATAATTGCATATTATTTTAAATTGGGAAATTTACAAAAATAACCATAAAACTTTTGTTATTTTCACAATTAATCCTCTCAACTTTTTTCTATCAACATTAGCCAAACACACGCTTTTCTCCCCAAATTACCCTTATTTTCTGAACTTGAGCGAGTTTGAATGAGTTGAATCGTGCGACACAGACAGTGCAGATTGTTGAATGCGCGTATTCCAGAGAGCTTTCCAGGTTGTTTGAGGAGAAAGAACCAAGCTTGGAGGAGGTGAAGGATGCTTTTGATGTGTTTGATGAGAACAAAGATGGCTTTATTGATGCCCTGGAGTTGCAGAGAGTTCTCATTTTGGGCATGAAAGAGGATTCCAAATTGGAGAAGAAAATGATCAAAACTTTTGATGAAAACGGAGATGGAAGTATAGATTTTAAGGAATTTGTAAAGTTTATGGAGAGTAGCTTTGTTGAATCCTAATTAATTTACGAAATATAAGTAACACAGAGCTTGGTGTTTACCTTATTCCTTTCAATTTCAATTTTTTACTTTTGTTTTTCCTCCGCAGTTCTAATATGAATATCTCAAACTTACATTAGATGTTCCATTTTATTCTCTTGATTGCTTCAAATATAAAAATCGAGATAAAAGGAAGAAATTAATGAGTTACGATAAAATATTGTCACCATTCATTAATATTTTACGAATAATTTTATAGAGATTAATTATTCTAGTGAAGTGGAGTTCCAAAAGAATTTCTCAAACTACGTTCGGAGTCTCTAAGATTGAATTGCACTTCCTTTTTAAAACCAAACCGTATCATCAATTTACAATTGAACCTTGAGCAGTGTGGTTAGGTGACTCAGTTTTATATGGCATGAATGCTTGATGGAAGTCAAACAACTAGAAGAAAAGTTCTATATCTCAATATCGTAAAAAGAGCATTATATAATATCCTTGGCATTTCCGAAGCTTGGTGGCGTTGACCATAGAGGCTGATTTTTTGCCAAGATGCTCATCTTCGTAGCATCCAAGCATTCAATCTTTCACCATATGACTCAAATACCCATCAAATCTTCACCGAATGGTAAGAGTAGCACCCATCTTGAAAACGATGGAAACGGTTGGTATCTCGAACAATTATATCCCTTTTTGTAAGCTTCGAAATAAGTTTCACAGCAGAATGGCAGTCATCGCACATCCTAAGATTTTTAATTACAAGGATGGGTGCTGTTGGAGGTGTTTCCATAAGGGCATACGCAATAGCCAAGAGAGATTGTTGGGGGAGAGATGAGAGAGAGGGGTATTTTGGTCTCAAAGGCTTTTTTATGACTAATATTGATAAAAGTTTATTTGGAGGATTAAGATGGAAAAAATCAAAATTTTTGTGGTTATTGGTGTAAATTTCCCTTTTAAATTTATAATCTTTGATTCACTAACCTATTTTGACTGTAAAAATGAGTGATGGTACAAGGATTATGTAATCTCACATAAATTTTTTAAACGCTTGAAAATCAATACGTGTCAACCATCATTTTTTACATAATATAGAATAATAAATTGACTATACATTAAAAATATGGGTTATTAACATTTTAATAGTTCAGAAATTTGTACAAATAAAAAGGTAAAATTGCAAAATAAAACATGTGTAAAAATGTTTAAGGTTGTAATACTTTATTATTTTTTATTATAAAACTTTAATTTTTACTACAATTTTATTTCTAATGTTAGTTGACAAATTAATTTATCTATACAAAAATATGTTAGTTTACCTATAAAATACCAATATTTTCCTTTAAATTTAAGGAACCATTCTAAATTTCTAAATGTAGCCCAACAAAATTATATAGAAAGATTAAAAAAAGAATAATATGAAATGAAGGTAGTTTAAATTTTTTTTAAATAGTTCAAAAGCTTTTAAGCAATTATGTTTTTTGAGAATGATCCATCGTATTTTGCTCTTAGAAACTTAGGTTATGGATCCTTGTTTTAATAATAACTTATAATTTATTCTTCAATAAGAATGATTGATTAGTAAATTTATTAGTTTCTAAATACTCTTTTAAATGTATGGCTCCGGACCATTTAATTTCTTTTGTCCTAGACTTTTTGAAATGACTAATCAAGAAAGAAACACCTACAGTAGTAATATTTTGACCTAACTGTCTTTTACGATGGTAAAGGACCATTGCAAAAAGGTCACATTTCTCGTAATGTCATTAAGTGTTTAACGGCTTATGTTGCCTCCTTTGCATCTCTTTTGGCCAGCATCACTTAAGAGTCAGAAGAGTGATTGCTAAGTCAACAGTTAAAAGATTCTTTTTAAATCCCATTTTATCCAAAACGAGACTTATATATAAAAATTTGAAACCTATAGTTTCTTTTTAACTATGAAAACAAAATGGATTGTCATTTAGTTAAATAATAAAAAGATGAAAGCAATGATATATTGCAACTATTGCAACACTATTTGTTTTTGTCAGTCTTTTCCTTTAAAATAAATAAAACTGATGAAGAAGACTTACCTCCTTAGTGTAGTTTTATTTGATTATCCATTTGAATTTGAATTTGAGAAATGCATTTTTAAAAAGGAAAACAAAAGAAAAGAAAATTGGACTTGGTTATAATACTTTAAAGACTAAGCATCATTAGATAAAAAAGAATAAATAAAATCTGATCAATAGGTGGCTCAGCTATATACAACTCTAAGATAATTGCTTTAGACCTCACCTCACACAAACAAAAGGTCCCGTAAAAAATTTTACATATTTATTGAAGTAATTATAGTCATTACCTAGTATTTAAAAAGAAAATTGTTTTCCTTTTTTTTCTTTATTTTTGGATTATCCCAAGCGTCACCTGACGAAAATTATTTTCCTATTTGTTTTGGCAAAGTTTCTATAAATTATTTTCCTTAATTTAATACTCAAACAATTTTACCTTTTTTACAATAGAAAAGTATACGTTTATAATATAAAAAATCTATTGGGCTATCCTTGATAAGTCTACTATACCATACCTCGAATTCTATCCACACATAATACAAGAAGAATATTTGCACCATTCATATTAATCGGGGAGAAATTTTTCACCTACCCAATTTAATTAGGAGGAGAATCAAGTCCCAAGCATTGCTTGAGTGCATATTCTTACTTAATATTTCTATTTTTTCAAATAAGATACTCTTTTTTTTTAGTTTCAAATAAGATGCTTAATTAAATACAAAATAATTATATTAAATTATCTTCACATTCCTTTATTTAGCTCAAATAAAGCTCACACGTCCATAATGTGTCTGTGGTCGAGCAAAAATAAAGTTACTATCTTGAAGATTAAAAAACTTCGAATCAAATTTTAATTTTAATCCATTAAAATTGATTAAAATGTTTCAGTATTCATTTAGGCAGTAATTTTACCGCCAAATGAACCAAATTCTTCTCTTAATATTATAAATGAATAATGATTTGATTGGCAGCGGTATTTTATGGTGAATTACATTACCATGTGTCATTGTAGAGTTAAGGCACAATTTTAATATTATTTATATAGTCACATAACTATAGTAAGTGTCCAAATACTGGATATACATAATTATAGTAAGTTTCCAAATACTCAATATCTAGTAGAACGAGTGACCACTAGTTCATCTTTAATCATATATTATGTATCCAACTATATAAATATATTGTTAAATAAATTTATAATTTAATTGATGTTACCAATTTTTGGCTCTTATATGTCACTGACAGTTAATTTGCTATCTATTAATTGTGTAATTATTTTGTAACACCTACGAATGAAGTACATCAATTATTAGTCTATGGATTATAACTTTTATATATAAGTGCACTGTTATTTAAGTTTATCTACCTTAGTTTAAAATTGTAATTATCATGCTTACATCATATAATCACAAAATGCAATCAATAAAAATATTATTTGATGATAGTTGTTGCACTAAAATTATACTCATATAGTTACATTGTTAATATAGTGGACTTGTACAACACAATGTTAAGAACAAGTGTAATAATAATTTACCATATTACTCATTATATAATTAAAATTTTATTAAAATAAAAAGTTTTCCTTTTTTTTTTAAATGAGCACTCAAGTTTGAATTTTAATAGAGGTGGAGACTAAAAATTCAATTTATACTATACACATATTCAATTAGCCTACACATTGATGAGAATCATGTCGATAAATCTTCTCAAGATTCATTGACTATCCACAGATAGGGGTGGGCATTATGGTTTATAGGTGCGTTTGGGATTGAGGTCCTGTAACTTTTAAGTTACAATTGCTATGGAAAAAAACCTGTAACTATAAAATAAAAATTAATAATATATAGTAAATGTAAATTTTAAATAATAATTTTGGTAAAATTATTAAAGATATAATAGATTTTGCATTATACAAGTGAAAAATTATATCAACGTAACTTCCAAGTTACAGCAGTTAGTGTTTATCAAACACTTTAGTGCTGTACCTTTTAAGTTACAGCTGCTCAAATTCAATCCCAAACGCACCCTATGTTTCGATTTTTTTTTTCCGTTTTCGGTTCGGTTTACAACTTGTTCGGGTTTAACAATTCAACTCAAATGGGTTGGAAAATTATTTTGTTTCGGTTCGGTTTCAATTTGTTAATTTTGGGTTGCAAAACGGTTTGGGTTATTGGGTTTATAAATCGAGTCGGGCTAATAATTCAGATAAGGTTAATGGTTTATGTTATAGCTAGAATTATCAACAAATAAACAAATAGAATGGCAAAGGGCAAAGAATCATCCTTCTCATGATCCATCAACTTCCAAAAACCATTAGCGTATTGCACTGCCCATTATTTTGAATTCGCCGGGATAAAAACATCAACCAATTTGAAATATTCGGGGTTTCCAAAACACTAAATTCATAATATTCAAATACAAATTACAACAATAAAGAAAACTCTACTGAGTATGTACACAGGCTGTGAAGAGCTGATTTACCATGAAGGCATGAAGAGCTAATGGCAAGCTGGGAGAAGGAGATGAAGTAGTGGCTAAACCTAAGTCGTGGGCTGCGATGGCAATTTGAGAGAGAGTCTTGAACTAAAATAGTTGGCTGCGACGATGAATAAAGAAAGAGTGAGAGAGAGAGACAGAGAGAGAGAGAGAGAGAGAGAGAGAGAGAGAGAGTTGTGAGCTGAAGTTGTTGGCTGCAACGACGAGTTGAGCTAACGTAGAGCGACGTAGAGGGACTGCCAAATCAAGTGGCATAACCAGATAAGAGAGGATGTGGTTGTTAGGGTTTGTTTTTTGTTTTGTAAGATTGTGAATTTGAGGATCGAAGTCGTGGGCTACGACGGCTAGACATGGTATGGCGCGGAGGATGACTAACGGCTGTTAGGTTTTGAATTTGGGATTGGGGATCGGCTGATTGGGTTTGGGGCTTTGTTTTGTCTTTGTGAAATTGTTTTGACTTCTGTCTTCATGCTGGTGCATGTGCTCTTTGCTCTGCTTATTTTCTCCCATTTTCATGCTTTTAATTGGTTTCTCAATTCTAGAATTGGTAAAAAAGTCCAGGGCGGCCCTGGGCCTGAGGGCTTGGACAAAGGCTTAGGAAAAAAAATCTGAGCCAAGCTCAAGCCATCAATTTTTTAAAAAAATAAATTTATAAGTTAGAATAATAAATTTAAAATTAAAAAATAATGGAAAAATAAAAAAGAGAAAGTTTAAATCCCTAATTTATATATAAATAATGAATAAGAAAATTTAAAATTATAATACTAAACTCTCTTTTAAGTGTTAACTAATTAATATAGTACTTGAATTAGAGAATGTAGTACTAAAAAATTAAAATTTTAAACTTTTATTTACTTCATTTTTTATTATTATTTTATTTTGAAATATTTATTTTCTTTGTTTCATTGATTATAACAACTTGATTATTATTAACTCATTTAAGTTTACAACAATTTAAAAAAAAATTGAAAAAATAAGTAAAAGCCTAAGCCCGGCTCAAGCACAGACCTTGCACCTCTACTCTTCAAGGCCAATCCCAAGCCCATAATTTGCCAACTCCACTCAATTTGGTTTGGGTTAACCCAAACTAAATTTCGAAACCGTTCGGTTTTGAGGATGTAATCCGTTTGGGTTTTTTGGGTTAACCTGAACCGACTCGAAAACCAAATAAAAAAGTGGGTTTGGTTCGGTTTGGGTCAACTTAAAACAAATGTCCACCCCTATTCAAAGAGTTCCAATGACAAGGGTAATAATTAAGAAATGAAGGAAGCATTAAATGAATTAATTGAGCACATTTTAAATTCATATTTTGTCCATATATAATAATATACCAAAAATAAGTATTCAAGATAGTCAATACTTTGTCATTATTATTTAAGCTTCTAAATTTGATTGAGAGTGACCTGCATGAAGAAAAAACAAGGGCTTATCAAATTAGGAAGAAAAATCAGACAAAATCTTTATTTCCTAATCTATTTTGGAAACAAGATTTTTTTTTTCTTTTTACTTTAGGATCAACCAGATCTTTTATTTCAATATTAATTAGAATGATTTTTGACAAAAGAATCTCATTGAGTGCAGGGTCTCACTTATCTTGCTGAGGTTCACATCACACACGCATTCACTTTAAACTATATATATAACATTACTAAAAATTCTATTGCTATGAAGATAATGTCCTATAGGTTATACACACATATAATAAAATTATATAATATTGATTAAAATTATGAAAAATTGAATTTAGTTTAATCATAGTAATATTGACTAATAAGGCTATTTATCAACAACATCAATAGTAAAGTTGTGTACTATATATAATATTAGTAACTATGATATGACTAGTAACACAAGATCAAATATTAACATTACAACATGTATAAGCTTCCAATAAAACTATTTATTGTTGTAGAAATTTGTAAATAAAACGAAACCACAAAAATAATGCAGGAAAAAAAATTAGGTTCTATGCAAGCTATTTCATACAAATAAACAAAGTAGGTTACAAGCAATAATTTAATTAATTTCTCATAATTTTTATGAATAGCTTACACAAGAGATTGTTTATGAGTATTATACACATTAAATACAATTTTATAGTATTTATATTAGCCATCTAATACTAATAATATTGAAAACAATAATGTTTGATGAATGATATAATATTATATTTGGTATTATCAATAATTATAATTATTTGAAAACTATTCAGTAGTTAAATATAAAATAATAATTGATTTTGGATTAATTTGATTTATAATAATATAAATAATCTTTTTCATATTTTAAAGTAATTTTTTCATCATTAAAAAATAAATTTTTGCATGTTGAGGCTGTCTTTAATAGTTTCCAAACTTAAATGGCTCTTGTTGATATTTAGTTAAGAGAAGGTATCTATATGATAATTTAGAATGATATTTGCCAGTTTGCCCTTGTTTCGGTAGCCGGTTTTATGCGTTAAATTATAAAGCCGTTGGATTGCTTTGAAAAGCCATCGAGCGGCCAATATATTTTTAAATAAATCGTGGAACGGTGTCATACCGCGGCTATATTATAAGTGGAGTAGCGGACCCCAAATGTCAAATCTTATACGGGTAATTTTCGGTTTCTTCTCCTGAGGTTTGAGGTCCTTTCACTTTGATAGATTGTATGCGGGTCTCTTCACTTTACACCCTTACCGTTAGTATAAAGTATTATTGACTGTTAGTTAACTAACTAAATGACCAAAATACCCTTGCATCAAGAAAAGCTTTAATGTGACACAATTCTTGATTAGTTAACAGGGTTTTTTCTTCTCTTTTCTCATCATCCGTCAAAACACCTTATCGAATCCTTGCCGTTGGATCCTCAACATAAAAAATTACGATGATCGGAAATGCGAAGTCGAAGAAGCACACGGCAAAACATATAGCGATGAAGGTGGACGCAACCACCACCAACAGAGGCGGCGCGACATTCGGGTAATTTGAGTTTGTGGGTTTTGAACTCGTTGGGACATTCAAGAGGATCGCGGGGGAGTCGGATCGGCGTGATTGGGTTGATCTATGCAGGGATGGAGTGTGGGGCTGTGGTGGTTACGGATCAGAATGATGTTTGGAGTAGCATGGCGGCGGGACTGGGCACTGGGGCTGTGTGTCTGGTGGCGAGAGGAATAAGGTCGATGGCTGTTGTGGGGGCGATTGGTGGGTTGACGGGAGGTGCAGCTGTTGCGGCTAAACAAGCTATGAAAAGATATGTGCCTATTTGATATCTGTGTCGAAAGTTCCAATTTTGATAGTGGGTGAAAGAATGCATCTTTTTTTTTTAAAAAATCGAAATATTGGAATAAAAAATCCAAATTTATTACTTGAATATTGATATTGATTAATTTGATAGATATATTGTTACCGGATGATGTCATAAGTAATGTGATTCCGGAATGAGACTGGTATGGCTCGACGACAATGGAAAGTTCAATGATCGGTGTGCAATCTAATATTAAAAAAAAAAAATTGACTTTGTGGGTTTGATTTGAGAAGATGAAAGATAGCATCATTCTTTTTGTTTAATTTGGTGCAAAAAACAATGTACAGCAGCATATATGTGTGTGTATATATATATATTACCCATTGTGTAATGAGAGTGTTTGAAGATATTCCAATTTCTAAAGTGAAAAAATTCAAATTTATTAATATTTAATCAATTTAATATGAAATTACTTACTTGCCCTTATATACTAAACATATACTGAAATTTGTACTAACGGTAGGGGTGTAAAGCGGAGATATACTCATACAATCTATCAAGGTGGAAGGACCCTAAACCTCAAGGGACCTTGAGTAAACCGAAACTTACCCAATCTCATATTAACTTATCATATACGGAGACATATGAACCACGTGAGATCGTGAGAAATTAGAGCAATATATCATATCGTAAAGCAAAAATTATCAGCTAACCTCGTGGCGCACGTTGGTTGAGACACAGCAATCAGCCGCCATCACGTGTCTTAATTTAGTCGGAGTAAGTGGTCCCCTCACGTGCTTAAGCTTTGCTTCGTCGGAAATTCAATTAAAAAGGTTTCGGCCAGTGCCAGGCTATCATTTTCGCCCTTAACACACCCAAAATGTTACCGTGTATCTCTTTTGGACATTTTGCTTCCCAATTAATTTTTATTCTAAGCAAAGTTTCTTTTTCTTTTTTGAGAAATTTACACCAATAAAAAAATTTTTTTTTTAAATAAACTTCTATCAACATTAAAAAAAAACCTTTAAAAAATACCCTATCTCTCCCAACAATCTCTTTTCTCCCATCTCTAAAAACCCCCATCTTAAGGGAAGGAACTTGGCATAATCTGTTCAAACTGCAAATATGTTCCTCAACAGAGCCAAATATATACCCTATTTGCGCCATCTCTTAGTCTTTTTCTTCTCTCTCACTCAAAATACACTGCCCCTGCCCATGCCCCTTCCCATAATGCTTCCAATTAAACTCGTCCAGCTGCACAAGTTGTGTAATATTTTATATAGGTGCACAATAAATGTTTTTTTTTTTTTATTGGGGTGAGAAAGGGTATAACTTCAATTAACTTAAACATGTGGAACCGGCAGTTTCCATATTCATTTTACTTCCAAGCGCTCGATGAATGAAGGTTGTGTTGAAAAAGAAGAAAATTTTGAATCTTTTGTTTTGTTTCTTTGCATGTAAAAGAAGCAATATTTTGACCCTCATTGAGTTAAAGGTATGAATAGTTGTAAAATGGCTCATTCCATCGGACGCCAAGACTTCTGTAATAACTTGGGGGTGTCATCTGTTTCTTTTTGTCCTTTGGCAACCAATAGGAGATATATTGAACGACGAAGATCTGGGAATTGGGGCGTCAATAATTGGTTACTGGAGTAAGTGGATGTCTCTAGTCGCAGTTCATTGGCAGACGGGAAGGCAGAGGAGGATGATAAGGTCATAAGGATGACTAGGAGACTGCACTGAGAGAGGCAAATGAAAAAAATAAGGCTGTCGCAGGCTTAGTGTGCGACAGTTACTCGCCATTCACCCCGACACTCTCGAGCAAGTTGAGAAAATAACTCATACCACTATGTGATGCCGATTAGTGTTGGATCCGGATAGATTATTATCGGATTTCACTTTTATCGTTGCCTTTTGCCGTCGCCGTTGGTTGATGATTCAAGAGTAGAAAGCTGTCTTTGGTTTAACAAAAGGGGAGAAAGGAAGTTGCTTTTGGTTTGTAAAGAAGGGTAATTTGGGGAGAGAAGCGTGTGTTTGGCTAATGTTGATAGAAAAAAATTGAGAGGGTTAATTGTGAAAATAACAAAAGTTTTATGGTTATTTTTGTAAATTTCCCTTCTTTTTTTCACTTTTTACTGATTCCAATCTACAAGTAATATTTATAGTAGAGTTCGGAATTTACTGAGATTATCTTAAAAATCTACTGTAAATTACAATATTATAAAGAAATTTATTTTTATTCTATATATTTTTTTGGAAAGAGAAAATAAACAGAAACATTATTCAGAGGACCATCTTACTAAAGTGTACGGATGGTAAAAACTCAAGCCAATATCGAGTATGACAATGTTTGAATTCAACCAATGCTAGATTTTTTTTTTATCCTAGCATAAAAAACTAGAATTTTATGTTTATAATTATAATTATATATATTTATTTTATAATTTTAATTTTTTTAATTTTATTTCAATAAAATTGGGCTTAAAAAATTGGACCTAAAAGGTCTAAAATTTCAAATATATTGAATAGGTAAGCAAAAAAAAAATATAATTATTTAAAATAATATATTTTTAATACTTTTCTCATGCACTATGGGTAGCGTTTAGCAACTTGCATTACACTATATTGCATTGCATTAAAACACTGTTATTTATGTTAAGCCATGTTTGACTGCAATTTCTAGTGCATTACACTGCTTTAAGAAGGTGGTCAATAAAATGAAATGCATATAAAATAAACCATGGAGGAGTAGGGTCTAGGGTCTAAATTTATTAATATTAATTTATATTTAAATTTAAGCAATAAATTTAATTTAAATAATATATAAGATAGTAATGAACCTAAATATTTAATAAATAATGATAGTATACTATCCTGATTTTATTACATAAAATTATTTTAGTTATTTTACTTTAAATACATAGAACATATTTACTTTTATTTAATCATTTATTATTTACTAAATAATAAATTTAAAATGAAATTGAGATTAAAAAATTATACTTGACATTAATAAATAAAATAAATTTATAATTTAATATTGTATGATTTTATAATATAATTTCTATTATATTATATAATTATATAGTAATATATTTTTGTAATACAATATCAAATTATACTATACTATAATATGATTTTACTATATTATAGTAACTAATATATAGAAATAAATTATATTACAATAAAATATTATTAATCATATAACATAATATTTTAATATTTATTATTTAATAATAGTATATTATTAGGTCATTTTTGTATTATAATAATAATATATAAAAGTAATTAGTAAGTACTTAATTTAAAAAATTAATAATAAAATCTTAAATATTAATAAATATTATTTAATTTTAACATTTATATAATATAATATTATTTTATATAATAGAGTCCATATTACACCAAACATAGTATTGCATTACAACTTAATGCAATGCATGTTAATGCAATACACTATATTGTAATATAATGTGTCAAATACACTTTACACGTTTAATGATTTTTAAGCATAGCTACTATGTATGGTTTAAACATGGACTTGACTCGAATTCCAATATGAATGATTTGGAGGTGTTTTATTTGGTGAATGATATCAAATCCTAACAAGATATCCTTATTAGGCAGATAGGAACCAAGAGAAGCCAAGCTTAAATAGGAGGCAAACCAAGAAAAAGGATAGGACAGGACCCCTATCACTTTTTGAAAAGCAAAGTCATAATTACAAGCGATAAGCTTTTAGAAAAGTAAAAGTTGCTTAGGCTCAAAGACTGGTTTTCAAAATATGATTTCTCAGTTAAACATGTAAAATGAGACCACAACCTTATTCCTGATATGCTCTCACGACTTGCTAAACTAGAAAAATCCTTGTTTTTCATATCCCCAGATATTCTTAATAAAATCCCTATCACACATCATGATTTATCTCAAAATTGAATATGTATACAGTAAAATTTTATTAGATCAGTATATGAATGATATAATACACATGTGTTAAAGTATGATACTTTTTATGCAGATGTAAATTTGACCATGGAACTACCGTTGCAACAATGTATAATGTGCAAGCATTATGTAAGTTTGGATTTTTTTAATTTTTAATTGTCCAGTTATTACTTTCTCTAGTTTTAAAAAATCAAAAAATATACATTGTTTAACGAATAACGATTTAACTCCAAATTTATAAACTGTATCAATTTTTTATCTTTTTGTGTAGCAGTGATAAAAAAATAAAATAAAATAACTGTTTTATCTTTAAAGTTCAATTTAAACCAATTTGGGAAATTGAATTTAAAATTTGATTAAAAAATCAACCACTATATTTGTATCAGCTGTGAACCGTATAACCGAACTCTATGACAAAGTGGGTATTTAGAGATATGAATAAATGTTTGTATAAAGAAAAATAAAAAAAGTGACAATATGGTGGGTCATGTCATCATGTCATCAATTTCGATAGGTACTATTAATTTCATAAATTAATAAAAATTATATGGATGTAGTTGGGATTTTGAATCTTGCGTATGTATGCATTAACGGATGAAATTTAAAAATATGTATATATATATATATATATATATATATATATATATATATATTCACATATTGGAATCTTGAAACTGATTTTGGTATCTTTTGGGCAATGAGTATCTTGGAATATGGATTAAAATAATGCACACAATATTTTATCTTTTCTTATTCTAAGTATAATAAAATAGTTGTAGCAATCATACTCTATAATTTAATATATGTGTTCACCAAATTTTCATTAAGATCTTATTCGTACCAATTGGCTGATTCTCATTGGACCCAGTTTAAATTTGATTCAAACAAATAAACTTATATTTGAAGGGAGCTTGTGATAAGTTTGGGTTTACGTGTATTTTTATAGTATTTGGGCCAGGTAGTTTAGCTGAATTATCCTAGATAGTGAGCAAAAGTAGTAGATATAGTGAGTTCAGGTGGGAGGAAAAATAGGGAGAGCTCAGTGGAGTCTTGTAGGATTTGATAGAGGGCTAATATATGTTTAGGTATAGCTCAGATATACTCAAGGAATAGTATAGATAGTCTCACAGAATACTTGGTGTAATTGGGTATCTATAGATAAGCTCATACATGAAAAACAATCTCGACCTCAAATTGAAAATATAGCAAAATAAACATAAATATAAAGAACACTCAGTATTTACATGTTTCACCTTTTGGCCTACATCCATGAGAGCAGATCATCACCAATCCATTATATAAATGAGAGGTTATATAAGATTTTACATTATTCAAAATGAATAACACAAGCTAGATAACAATACAGAGATGTTTGGTATTGATAAAAATGAAGATTGTTAATAAAGATATTGAGAATGATAATATCTTAGAGAATATGATAAAGGTGGAGAATAAAAATGGCCTCCTAAAGTGGAGAAATGACTGATGATTTAAAAGATAGAGAGAAAATTGAAGAAAAGGAAGCAAAGAGATGACGACATGCCCTAATATAGGTGAATAAGTCATTTATATAGTGGAGGCTAGTGTTGTGCAAATTTTAATGTACTCGCAAGCGCACGAATCTATTGTATTATAGATCAATGGTGACTAGTGTCGATCCCACGAGGAGGTGGATTTTAATTGTGTAGAATTAATTTTGTAAATGGGTGGTTGGATTTGTGGTGAAAGTAACTTAGATTATTCTAAAATTGGAATTGAAATGGCGAGAATAAATTGAAGTGAAATATATGGAAATGACGTACTTGGGTATCTGGATCCGTATCAACATGCAACATGGGCTAAATAATCTTTATTAATGCCAATTAAATCATGAGAAATCCACTCTAATCGATATGGTCTTTAAAAATAATAATAACCTTGTACTAGAAATGGGGTGTAACTGAACAAGATTATTATTATTTACAAAAGTCAAATCATCCACAAAAATTAGAGGGAAAAGAAAATAAATTTACCAAATAAAGCCCATGACACGTGTTGAGACTTCACGAAAGAAAATTAGCTACTCATAATTGAACTAGGGGCAAAATGGAAATTTATTAAAATACGTAGAAAATACAAGATGGAGAAGGAATTACAGAAAATGGATCCCAAAAATAGATTCAGAGATATCAAATTAGGGGGGGAGAGCCCCCTTTTTATAGATACATAGAGTAAATCATCGGATTAAAAAGCAGTTTGGATCTTAGGATTGCATCATCAGCGATGCGGTTTGAACATGGATGAAACGATAACAGTTTGACCGGGTTGAGCAGTTTGGTTGAAAATAATCATGTGTGATTTTTAGTCCATTTGATATGCTTCTGCGTCATGATCATAAAATTTTAGTCCAGGATCGTGACACCTCATCAGTCACTGCCACATCATCGGTCCATGCCACGTCATCGTCCGTCTATGTGAACAATGTAAACGATGCGTATCTGATCTGTGAATAATACGTACATGTGAGCAGTCTTATTTTTCCTTTATGCTCTCCTAAGGTTTTAGTCACGAGTTCAAAAGTGATGTCCATTTTGCCATCTGATCTCTCGTTTATTGTGAAATGGCTATGATGCCCCTAAAATACATAAAATACTTAATTAAAATAAAATACACGGAATTAAATCAAAAGAAGGTTAAATTCATAAAAGTAAAGGTGTTAGTAAAACTTGTAGTGTAAAATGACGATTTTCTCCTTTATAAATATACATTTTCTAACACTCACAACATTATTCTAGTCACAAATAAAAGCGAAAACAAAATTTGAAACCAAAATAATTTTTTTATTATTATTTAGAAACATTCGTGTTTATTCAATCATATTAATGATAGCAATCAAATAAAAGTATAAGCATTATCTCCAGTCTAAAGCAACATCACACCCACATCAACCATCCACATGAATCAGCCCAGTAGACTTTGTTATAACTACTTTCAAGAATGACATGTCAAACCAAAATCTCAAGTAGTGACACTCTCACAAAAATTAAACCCGATAAAATAGTCACTCCAATGAATGGTAATTGAGAAAATAATAAAGAAGTGATATCACATGCTCAAAGATGAAATAAATATGCCTTTAGAAATAATACGATCTCAAGTCAAATAAAAATGTTAGTCAACCCAATTTATTTATTTATTTTTTATATACCTTCTACATCTTTTAGTATAACTAACCTACTTGGTATAGTTCACCAAATCGAAGGACTTTTATTAGGGGCGTAGGTTAGGGACATGGCTAACAAAGAAGGGAAATAAGGAAAACAAAATGTATGTTTGAGAAAAATGCAGAGAATTGTTTTTTTTTTTTGAAGTTGCAAGGTGGATTTCACTTTTTATTGTTATTATTTTTTTTTAAACAACAATTTTTTTTTTTTTTTGCTTTTGTTTGGCATAACTTCACTGAACAAAAATAATTATTTATATTTTTCTCAAACATAAATAGATGATGGAACTTGTAAGATATTGGGTAATACTCCAAATCAGAATGGGTCAAGATGATAAGTTTGACAAAGAAAAGTTTTTTTTTTTTAAAAAAAAGGCTCAAAAGGGTTAACTATGGATATTTGATAAAAAGGGATGGCTAGAAAGACTCAAACGGATCAAAGATGGTCTTTCCATCGTCTTTTAGTGCTCTAAATAACATTCCATACTAGTTAGATGGGCCTCCAAATGTAGCAACACACCTTTTTTTTATTTTTTTTTTTATTTTACAATATATATATATATATTTTAGGGTTAACTCAAAAGAAATCTAGAGATCGTGTATAAAATAATAAACTGCTAAGCTGTATAAAGAATGGGCAAAAGGGTTACTCTCCAAGAAAAATGATAGGCTCAAAAACTCACTTGACACTTATTTATGACATGTTCATTCCTTCAAGCAACTCATATTTGTCTCTGACATCAACATGTAGAGTAGCAAACATAATGTAACATCACTTAAGACCAAAGATAATACAAATACGAAAATTTGAAATTAATCATGTCATCCAATGTTAAAACAAATCACAATTTTTTTTTTTTAAACAACATTCTACCCCCCAACCTATTCTAAACATGAAAGGAAAATATGCATGTAGAAATGTGAAAATGATGCAAAAAAAACTAATTAGAAAAGTTACACTTAAAATGATAGAAAAAGAAATGTTTTGTTATTTTTTTTAAGCTAAGAAGATCGTTTAGAGCTATTCAGCCATCTTCGACTCAAAAAATTTGAAAGTATATATTTATGAAGGAGAAATTAAAAAGAAGAAGAAAAATAAACATCAAAACATAATAAAGAAAAATGAAAATGTCTGAATTTTTTTTTTTCAAACGATGAAGATGCGTTTCTAGAGTCACTACACTCCATATTCGGCCATCTTCAACACAAAAGGTTAGCAACAGTTAGTTTATACAACAAAACATTAGTAAAAACTTAACCAAAATTCCACAATTGTCGACTATTTCCTCCCACCAACCAGAACGAAACATTGTCCTCAATGTTGTAAAGGAAAGAAGTAGAGTTTAGAAGACATCACCTGGGTGGTGCAACACAGAAGAAAATATTCTGAGGAGTTAAATCTAATTTGTACTTCTTCTGTTACCATCATTATTTAGGCTCCAACACAAAGGTCAGTGCAGCTCGGTTTATAAACTTAACGATCAAGTAGCTCATTAGCGGTGTGAGCACAAATAAAAAGTTTTTCACATTAGAAGGAATGAAATAGTTTTTATTGCATGGTTAAGAAATGCGATAAAAGCCATCGTAAAAGTTATTGACATTTAACAAAGATGGGTTTACGGTGAATGTGCGATGGGAATGCTAGTGTGATAAGTGCCTCTAGTGTTGCAAGATCTCTGGAAGGAAAATAAAAGCATCGGCGTGATTAAGCATTTCGATTATTCTTTCTTGCATACACAACTCTTCTCCAGTTGATGAGTCAGACGAACTGCCCAATGGTTTTAGGACTCTTGGGATGATGCCTAACACTTGACTTCCTCTGATAAAAGCTACTTTTGAGACCATTTTTGATAACCCTCGGTTACCTCCTCCATACACCAAGTGTAATTTTCTTCTTCTTGACCAAGATCTATGCAACTCTTTATGTTTGCCATAGGTAAATCCAGAAAGCACACAAATGTTCTTGAATTGTCTATTGGGAGTAGCTGCCATTGGGATACTTCTCAAGAACAATTTATGAGTGTTTGACAAAAGAAATCACATTTAAGAGTCTTGGTGACAGTGGGTCACAGCTGTGTATGAGGTAGCATGTCAGTGTCAAATAACGCGTAAAGTACATGGCTCGCGAGTCAAAAAGGAAACAGTAAAAAGAAAAAGAAATAATGATAAAATAAAATTATTAAAGACAATAATGCAAAAGATAAAATAACAGTGAAGTAAAAGGATATTTACAGGTAGTTGCGACTGTGGCTCACATCTTCCTCTGGTTTTACGTCCAGAAACGGCTTGAACACCCTCTATGGGTCGAGGATGGGCTTCCCATCCAGTTTTCTTATAAACTGGCAAACAAGGTCGTTTATAGTCAGATTCCTGAGACTATATCGTGCTACGGAATAATGGCCAGAATCGCTCGCACATATCCAGGATGCGTTTCAAGGCGAAGGATATCATCCAATGACTCCTTATTCAAGCCATCCAATGAATTGAATCTTATCTTCCTGTTATCGGACACCATTCTAAAGAACATGGGTTTTTATCGCGGCTCATTCGCACACTTATGACAAGCGAAATTCTTGAGCTCGTTTTCTTGCATAATATCCTTTACCACAACATGTATGCAATAAATTTTGGAGGTAACTCACTGTACTTTAGCCTCGATTAACCAGATGTCGGTATGTTATTCCTCATGAGTAATCGCATGCGTTGAACCGAGCTTTATAGATCGTAAGGAGGACATTACGAGGAAGTGAAGAATCGCTTTAGAATCTCGTTTGTCCACTTTAGCCTCGGAATGGTTATTATGGGGAAGCTGAAACTTGATTGTCACGAATTTATCCGCCACTTAAACAAACTAAAGAACACAAATAGAAAAACAAATCAAAACACACAAAGAAAATTAAAATCGTCCTCTTATTGAATTTACCTCAAGCTCCAACTAGATGTCGTAAACACTTCTCTCAATATCTCGGAGTTGGCTTTCTAGATTCTCAACATAGGCTACTAACTCTGGTGGTTGTAGAGCCCAAATGCGTTGTGTTTTACAAAATTGAATCTTCTTTTTTAGATGAGTTTTGACACGTTGAAGTGGTTTAAGAATGTTCAGGAGGAACGGTCTAAGTATGGTACTCATGATTAACAATGATAAGAAAAAAACTTAATGGTAAAACAAACACACTTATGCAAAAATAATTTCAATTAGCAAATAAAAAGAAAGAAAGAAAAATCAAATCAATGAAAAGAAAAAAATCAATTCAAATCTGGTGGGTCACTCAAATTTATTTCGGTATCTTCTCCATGTGGTTGGTACTCAAGATATGGCTTTAATCTTTGACCATTAACTTTAAACGTGACACCGTTCTTTGGGTCCTTAATTTCAATTGCCCCATGTGGAAAAACAGTATGAACAATAAATGGGCCATACCATCGAGAGCGTAACTTACCTGGGAATAGGTGTAAGCGAGAATTGAATAAAAGCACTTTCTGACCTGGAGTGAAAGATTTTCTCATAATGTGCTTGTCATGAAAGACTTTCATTCGTTACTTGTAAATTTTGGCATTTTCGTATGCATCATTGTGAATTTCTTCAAGTTACTTGTAATCTTCTTTTCGGGCTTCTGCGTATCAAAGTTGAATTTCTTGATGGCCCAATATGCGATGCTCGAGTTCCAGGGTAGGTGGCAATCTTTTCCGTACACTAGTAGGGGTGACATCCCAATCGGGGTCTTGGCCGTTCTATATGCCCATAATGCATCATCAAGTCTTAATGACCAATCTTTTCTGTCTGGCCTCACCGTCTTTTCTAATATGTGCTTTATTTCTCGATTGGAGATTTCAACTTGGCCACTGGTTTGCGGATGATATGGGGTTGCCACTTTGTGAGTGATTGAATACTTTGTCAAAAGTGCTTTAAATGCTTTGTTACAAAAGTGGGCACCACCATCACTGATTATTGCTCGAGGGAATCCAAAGCGTGAAACAATGTTGCTTTTCAAAAATCCTATCACTTATGATCATTGGTTCTACATGGAATTACCCATTTTGATCGTAGTCAACCAATATGTATTGATGGCCAAAAAGAGGAAAGGGTCCCAAATTGATACCCGTCAAAAATCTCAACCACTAAAATTGGATTTAGTGGCATCATGTTCCTTCGTAATGCTCACGTTCGTTGACACCTATCACATGAAGAACAAAAAGTATAAGCGTCTCGAAATATAGTTGGCCAATAGAAACCACATTGTAAAACTTTAGTAGCTGTTTTCTTAGCACTGAAATGGCCTCCACACGCTTGTTCAAGGCAGAATGAAATGATATTTTGAATTTCACTTTCTAGGACACATCGCCTAACAATTTGATCTGCACAATACTTGAACAAATACGGGTCATCCCAAAAGAAATTCTTTATTTCCGCAAAAAATTTAGCCTTGTCTTGCTTGGTCCAATGCTCTGGAAGTTTACCTGTAACAAGATAATTAACTATATCAGCATACCAAGGTAATACTTCCACATTCATTAATTGTTCATCTGGAAATGACTCATTCAATGGTTATGATTCCATAATTGTGTCAAAATGGAGACGAGAGAGATGGTCAGCTACAACATTTTGCGCTTTCTTATCTTTAAATTCAAGTCAATTCTGCAAAAGTAACACCAAATTAGTCTAGCTTTTGCATATTTAACTTTAATGAGAGATATTTAAGAGCAGCATGATCAGTGAACACAATTATTTTACAACCAATGAGATAAGATCGAAATTTCTCTAATGCAAACACTACTGCTAGCATTTCTTTTTCAGTAGCATTTCTAATTCAATTGTGCATCATTGAATGTCATACTAGCATAGTAAATAACATGGGGAATTCGATCAACTCTTTGTCCTAAAACTCTCTATCATCGATGATCACATGAGCTCAAATGGTAAATTTGAAATTTGAATGATGGGTGATGATGTCAACAATTGCTTTAATTTTTCAAAAGCCACAAGACATGAATCATTAAAGATAAAAAGTACATCCTTAGCAAGTAGATTGCATAAGGGTCTAGAAACTTTGCTAAAATCTTTAATGAAACGTCTATAGAAACCAGCATGCCCAAGGAAAGATCTTACTTCTCTGACTATTTTGGGTGGAGGAAGATTAGAAATGAGATCCACCTTGTCTTTGTCAACCTCAATACCTTTGCTCGAAATGATGTGACCGAGAACAATACCTTGTTTTACCATAAAATGGCACTTCTCCCAATTTAAGACCAAGTTCTTCTCAATACATCTCTGCAGAACTAGTGTTAGATGATGTAAACATTGATCAAATGAATCACCAAAGACAGAAAAGTCATCCATAAAGACTTCAAGGAATCGTTCAACCATATCAGAAAAAATGCTTAACATCGTTGAAATGTGGCGGTGCATTACATAATCCAAATGGCATCCTCTTATATGCAAAAGTGCCAAAAGGAAGTGAAAGTAGTTTTCTCTTGATCTTTTGGTCTTATAAAATCGATTATATCACAGGTAGCCATCTAAAAAGCAATAAAATTCATGGCCTGCTAATCTATCAAGCATTTGATCGATAAATGGTAAAGGAAAATAGTCTTTACGTGTGACAGAATTCAACTTTCTATAATCAATGCATACACGCCATCCTGTAGTCACTCTAGTGGGTATCAATTCATTATCATCATTCGTAACTACTGTGACTCCTGACTTTTTGGGGACAACTTGTACAGGACTGACCCATGAACTATCAGAAATTGGGTAAATGATACCTGCATCTAATAGGACTTGATTAACAACTTATTAGGATTTAACCGACGTTACATTTCCCTAGTAGATTTAGCATTTTCATCAAGGTGAATGTAATGCATGCAGTCTACTGGGTTTATACCTTTTATGTCCGCTATGGTCCATCCTAATGCTCCTTTGTGCTCTTTTGAAACATCCAACAACTTACCTTTTTGTTCGTCATTGAGGGATGATGAGATGATTACCGGCAGAGTGCTTTCTTCTCCCAAAAACGTATATTCCAAAGTGTTGGGTAATGGTTTGAGCTTCGAGTTTGGTGATTACGATGATGGGATGAGTTTTTTTTCTGATGGTGCTAGTTGTTCTACTCTTGACTTCCATTTATTAGTGTCCATAGATGGTGCTGAGTCAAGTAGGGCGTTGACCTCATCGACCGATCTGTCAATATCAAAATCAAAACCAAAGTGAGTTTAAACATGTTTGTAAAGGATCATCACTAAGGTTTGAAACAAAAGTGTCATCAACTAATGCTTCAATTAAATCCACATCTACAATTCTGTCATCTGCATTGTGAGGTTGTTTAGCAATGTTGAAGATGTTCAGCTCCATAGTCATGTTGCCGAAGGACAACTGCATATTTCCAGTCATGCATTGAATGTGAGCATCCGCAGTTGCCAAGAAAGGTCGACCTAGAATAATGAGGATGTGCTTCCTTAAATCATGTATTGGTTGAGTGTCAATTACAATGAAATCAACAGGAAAATAAAACTTGTCTACCTGGATAAGCACGTCCTCCACAATACCACGAGGTATTTTCGTGGACCGATCTGTTGTAACACCCTTTGGAGTTGGGTGTAATTCTCCAAGTCCAAGTTTCAAAAATACTGAGTAAGGTAACAAATTTACACTAGCTCCTAAATCCAACAAAGCATTCTCAATTGTGTGGTTCCCTATGCTACATGAAATAGTGGGGGAGCCTGTGTCTTTATATTTCAGAGGAATTTTATGTTGGAGTATAGAACTAACATTTTCTGTTAAAAATGTATTCTTTTGAACATGAATGTTTCTCTTTTTAGTACAAAGGTCTTTAAGAAACTTGGCATAAGATGGAACTTGTTTAATAGCATCAAGCAAAGGGATGTTAACACTTACCTGTTTGAAGATTTCAAGAATCTCACCTGTGGATTTTCCCTTTTTTCCTTTAGCTAACCTTTGAGGAAATGGAGCTTTCGGAACATATTCTCGTGGGTTGGTTTCTTCTTTCTCTTCCGGTGATGATTCCTCAATATTCACAGGTACAATTTGATTTTCTTTTGTCACCGGCATCTCCACTTTGTTGTCGACTTCCTTTCCTTTTCGCAAGGTCATGACTGCTTTGACCTCTCCATGCTGCTGTGGTGAACTGGTACTTGCTTCATGTACTCCTTTAGGATTAGGCACTGGTTGACTTGGAAATTTGCCTTTCTCAACAGTCATTGCCAAGGTCTGAACTGAAGAAGCAAGTTGTCCCACCATTTTCTCGAGGCTTGAAACTGATTGAGCTTGTGAGTTGAAGCCTGCTCTCAACTCATTTCGTAGTCCATCAATGGTGCGGTTCTGTTGCTCAATCGTGGAGTGAGTAACATTCTTGAAATTCTGGAATGCATCCTCCCATGGTCTGGGTTGAGAGTAGTTTTGGTTCTGATTGAATGGTCTAAATGGGGGCTGAGAGGCTTGAGGAATTTGAGAAATTTGTTGCATTGGTGGAGCTGGAGCCGCTGGTCCATTCTGTTGGAATCCTTGAGACCATGAAAAATTGGGGTGGTCTCTCCATCCAGGATTATATGTGTTGGAGTATGGGTTGTAATTTGATGGCTTTCTCATTACACCTATGGCATTGGCTTGATCTGGGTATGAGTCATGGTCATGTGGTTCTGTTGATTTAGCAGTCGATAACGATGCTATTTGTCGAGCAAGACCTTGACCATCTCGACTTCTTTGATTCTGAAGTTGACTATGTGAACCTCATTCACTCCAATTCTTACTAGTATTCCCGAGTGATCGACTCGTTGTTGGGGAATTATCCGCTTGTCGCTGGAAGAATTCCCAAATCTCTGATGCACTTTTTGACATTAGCTCTCCTCCACTTGTTGCCATTAGCCATTCTTGCACATTTGGCAATAACCCTTCTAAAAAGTATTGGCATTGGTGCCATTTCTCATACCCATGATGTGGACACTTCAAGAGTATTGAATCGCTCCATGTTTGAAAAACTGCTCGTCTTCTGCAGGTAAACTCTGAAATTTCCTGCGAATAGCATTGGTTTTATGGGAAATATTTATTCAAAAATTTACCATTTGTTCCCATGATGCAATGCTATTAGCGAAATGTATTAAGCCATGAGCAGAGCTCTATCCTTTAAAGAAAATGGGAATAATCGAGGTTTAACATCATCGAAAAATTTTCATATTTAAAAGTTTGACAAATGGCATGAAAATCATTCGAGATGATTATATGGGTCCCGTTTTCTGGCCATAGAATGTTGGGAGACAATTTAACACACTAGATTTTAATTCAAAACTCCTAGCAGCTACATTTGGGTATCTTATGCATGATGTGCTCAAATTAGCTAAAGGACTAAAATAATCCTTAAATGGCCTCTCGTGTGGTGCTTGTAAATCCATTCCAAATTTATTTTTAACGTGCTTGTGTGTGCGAAGTGTTTTTTCTAGTTCAAGGTCTATAGGTTCAAGATTAGGTAATAATGACCTACGACCATGCATGCAAAGAACAAAAAATAAATGGGAACAAAACGAATAAAAATAAAGAAAAATGAGAAATTATGATACTAACCTTATCACGCTGTTACAACCTTTCTATAAAAAAAAACACTTAAAAAAATACGTGAAATAAATTAATTAAAAATAAATTAATAAGCTAAACAAAAAAAATACAAAGAAAATTAAATTGAAAATTAAATTACAGAATTTTAAAGAAGAGAAAAAGAAAAGAATTACTAACCTTTAAATGTAGATTCACTTTTTTTTTTCTTTTTTTTTTAAAGAAAAAAAAATACAAGAAAACAATTAAATGGAATTATTCACAAAAATTAATTCTATGAATTAAAATTACCTACCTCCCCGGCAACGGCGCAAAAAACTTGTTGTGCAAATTTTAATGTACTCGCAAGCGCTCGAATTTGTTGTAGTATAGATCAATGGTGACGAGTGTCGATCCCACGAGGAGGTGGATTTTAATTGTGTGTAGAATTAATTTTGTAAATGGGTGGTTGGATTTGTGGTGAAAGTAACTTAGATTATTCTAAAATTGGAATTGAAATGGCGAGAATAAATTGAAGTGAAATTTATTGAAATGACGTACTTGGGTATCTGGATCCGTATCAACATGCAACATGGGCTAAATAATCTTTATTAATGCCAATTAAATCATGAGGGGGGAATCCACACCTCATGAACCACGCTCTAATCAATATGGTGCTAAGGGCTTATCGTGCCAAATAATAATAACCTTGTACTAGAAGTGTAACCAAATATCTGAACAAGATTATTATTATTTAAAAAAATCAAATCATCCACAAAAATTAGAGGGGAAAAGAAAATAAATTTACCAAATAAAGCCCATGACACATGTTGAGACTTCACATTCAACCCAAGCTTGAAAGAAAATTAGCTACTCATAATTGAACTAGGGCCAAAATGGTAATTTATTAAAATACGTAGAAAATACAAGATGGAGAAGGAATTACAGAAAATGAATCCTAAAAATGGATTCAGAAATATCAAATTAGGGGGGGGGAGGCCCCCTTTTTACAGATACATGGAGTAAATCATGGCCATCGGATTAAAAACAGTTTGGATGCTCAGGATTGCGCCACGTCATCAGTCAATAGTACGCGGTTTGACCCGGGTTGAACAGTAACGCGGTTTGGTTGAAAATAATCCTATGTGATGCATGTACCGTACGCGAGATTTTTAGTCCACTGATATGCTGCCACGTCACCATCAACAGTACATAAAAATTTTAGTCCAACATGATCGTGACACCTCATCAGTCAATGCCACATCGTCTGCCTATGTGAACGAAATAATATATCTGATCTGCGTGAATAGTACCAAAGGCTTTTCCTTTTATGCTCCTCCTAAGGTTTTTGATCGTCCTGAGTTCAAAAGTGATATCCGTTTTGCCATCTGATCTCTCGTTTATTGTGAAATGACTATGATGCCCCTAAAATACATAAAATACTTAATTAAAATAAAACACACGGAATTAAATCAAAAGAAGGTTAAATTTATAAAAGTAAAGGTGTTAGTAAAACTTGTAGTGTAAAATGACGATTTTCTCCTTTATAAATATACATTTTCTAACACTCAACAGCTAGTAGTAAGGAGAATACATAAAAGTTAAGGCTAAATGTCATTCTCAGGTTAAAAAGAGAGGATATTTTTAGGGTTATGTATCATATTTAGGGATAAAGGCTAAGAATATTCCTTTTATATTAAGTTTGTTTTTTCTCATAAATATCTTGAAGTGTCAAACTTGACCATTGATTTCCAAACTCATTCAATATAGTAAATTCTTCCAAATAGCATCTTTCTATTGCTCTAAGTATTGTGTCAATTTTGCTCTTTGTAATTATCCATGTGTCATTCATTTATTGTTCCAAAATATCATTCCAAATTTACCCCCAAACTAGATCTCCCTAGTTTATTGTGTTGAAAGAATTAAAGCGCAAGAAACTCAAAGAAAAAATTTGGATTTGATGAGCCATCGCTACTTTCAGTTGCTAATTCACTAATCTTGTAAACTTTTTGGAGCAAGAGAGGAAACCGATGGAGCTTAACCACTCCAGCAAAAAAAAAATGGCAATAAATATCTTTTATGGAGATTGATTTTGGAGTTTCCTTACATCAATAATCATGGCAACCCTGCTTAGCAGCTATTTTACCTCTTTGATCATGACGATTCACTCAGGAGATTTCTTAACCTTCTGATCATGGCGATTTTTTCAAGAGCTTTCTTAGCTCTTTGATCATATGGCAATAAAAAAATGTCTATAAAGTATAACGATAACTCCAGGCAATCTACACATGTTTAATAGGGAGGAGTTCTCAATCCCATATGTAGGTAACCAAGGTACCTTCATATTGGTGATTTGCTTATATTTATAGCTCTTTAGTAGCAATAAGTATAAGTAAGCTGAAACAAGAATAGCTCAAGTATCTAGACCTATGGTCTAAAAGTTAAACATAGTGAGTCATAAGCGGAGATAAATTACAATCAACAAAACATAATAAATAAGGAGTAAATCATACATTCACAACCACATGATAATAAAGATAAATCATTCACATAAATTATCCCTGTAAGATATATTAGAGAAGACATGCTATTGCATCATACTTCAATTATAACGATGATCTTAGCAAGGTGAGCTATACCCATGGCGATAAAAAATAAATCATCCATATAAATTATTCATGAGTGATGATTGACGAAAGAGAAGCTTATGCACCATTCATTATGACATATAGCTAACAGCAAGTCATGCTTTCACTGTGAGGACTTTGGGCCAGCAAACTATATGCTTTTAATTTCAAAGGAGATAATGAAATCTCTAAAAAAGCAAGCAGCCTATGTCGGGTACTTTGAGGTCCCTATAAGGCTTTCAAATAATATTTATACACACATATTCACAAAGTGAGACTAGCCAAGCAATGCACCCCTGAGGTCCCCACAGTATCTTCACACAATATTTATAAACATACATTCACAAGTGAAATTGATCATTGTCAGGTACCCCTGAGGTCCCCACTATGTCTTCACACAATAATTATAAAAACACATTCATAAATGAATATGACCACTGTGGGGTACCCTTGAGAGCCCCCACAAAGTTATATATATAAGATGAGAAATGAATAGAATAAATCAATAGAGAATTCTATATTGCATGTCCGTTGTTGGCATATCTCAAATGCCTTTTGGTTGTGTTTGCATCTGATGGTATCTTTGTTGCCCTTTTATGAACTAAACTAAACTAGTCCCCACTGCGAAAGCTTTTTGTAGCGACCCCCGCAGAAGACACCAATTGTTTTCACCAAAATTTTGCTAGGATTTAATTTGGATCAATGGAGTGGTCCTCACTAGATGTAGCTCAAATTTGATTCAAATAAATAAATTTATATTTGAGAGGAGCTTGTACTAAGTTTGGGTTTAGATATATTTTTCCAGATATTTGGGGTGAGTGTTTTAGCTGAGGTATCCTAGGCTGTGAGCTAAAGTAGTAGATATAGTGAGTTGAGGTGGTTGCATGAGGAAAAATAGGGAGAGCTCAGTGGAGCGTCGTAGGATTTAATAGAGAACTAATATATGTTTAGGTGTAGCTCAATATACTCAAGGAATAGCATGAGTGGTCTCACAGAATACTTAATGTAACTGGGGTACCTAGATAAGCTCATACGTGAAACATAATCTCGACCTCAAATTAATAATATAGCAAAATAAACATAAATACAAAGAACACACAATATTTATGTGGTTTGGCTTTAGGCCTACGTTTATAGGAGCAAATCATCATCAATCCATTATATAAATTAAAGATTACAAAAGATTTTACATTATCTAAGATAAATAACACAAGATAAATAGCTATACTGAGATGTTTAGTGTTGATAAAAATAAAGATGGTGAATAAAGATATGAAGAGTGATAATATGTAGGAGAAGATGATGAAGGTGGAGAATATTAATGACCTCAACAAAAAGGAGAAGTAGTTGATGATCTAAAAGATAGAGAGAAAAGGAGAGAAGAGGAGGCAAGAAATGATAGCATGCCCTAATATGAGTGAATATGTCATTTATATAACGACGGATAGTGGTAAGGAGAGTGCATAAAAGTTATGGTTAGATGTTATCCTTAGTTAAAAAGAAGATGATGTTTTTAGAGGTTTGTGTCATATTTAAGAAAAAAGAATAAGAGTATTCTTTTTGTATTGAATTTATTCTTTCTCATAAATATCTTGAAGTGTCCAACTTGACCATTGATTTCCAAGCCCATCCAATGTAGTAAATTCTTCCAAATGGCATCTTTATATTGCTCTAAGTACTATGTTAATTTTTCACTTGTAATTGTCCATGTGTCATTCATTTATTGGTCCAAAATATCATTCTAAATTTACCCCCTAAACAATATACTTTGGGCATGCTTGGTTGGAAGAAATGAGAGGAGTGGAAAGAAGAGAAGGAAAGAAAAAATTGGAGAAAAGGATGGTGAATTTCAATTTCATTATTTAATTTAGTTTGATATGAAATTCATCTATTTTTCTCTTATATCCTTCTCTTCCTCTCCTTTCCTATTATCTCTCCTCTTTTCATTTCTTCATACCAAAAATAAAATTATGAAATTGTCCTATAATTAAATGATCAATATTCATTTTCAAGTTTTATATACATTTATCAATGGAAATATGTTGTTAAAGATGCAAATAAAATCATATTATCGAAGGCCAAATTTTAATTTGAGTCAATATATTATGTGTAGACCTAACAAAATTCATGAATGATTCGGCAATTTTTAACTAGTTTAACATATATGGTTTTAGATGGAACTTATATATTTTTGGATTGTGATATAACATGATTAGAATTAATTTCTGTAAAGTTTTAGGAGAAATTTAACTAAATGTATGCAGCTATTATTATTCTTTTGGTATTCTATTTTTAGGGTTGACTAAATTCCCTAGCCCAACTCATTAGGGTTGAAGATTCACTACTAGAAAAATAGGCTTTACTGACACCAATTTAGTGTCAGTAATAACTTTTACTGACACTTGTTAATTGTGTCAGTAATGCTCCAGCCAAAACACACTGACACTAATTTTTGGTGTCAGTGTTTTTCGTGTCAGTAATTCGTGTTACTCTAGTATCACTAAAATAATGACACTATGGCGTTAGTACTTAATGATACTATTTACGTATCAGTAATTCATGTCACTATAGTATCACTAAAATAATGATACGAAGTGTAAACATTTAATGATACTATTTACATATCAATATTTAAAATTGAGTCAGTATTTAGTGATGTTATGCTGCTTTTGGTTAGTAATATATTTTTATTTTAATTATATTTTTCCAGTTTGTTTTACAATTAAAAAAATAAATATATTAAATATATCAAATCTCCCAACACAATTCACATAATAAATATCCCAAATACATCACTTAAATTAACATAATTCAACTACATCATTGTTTGGAAAAAAAAAGAACATAAGTATCAAATTAAGTTTTCGACAAGTTTTAAGCAACAAAGTACTAAATTCAGTTTCAACGAACATTAACCAACAATAATAAGCACAAGAATGTCCTGAATATTCATACGTGGCTTCATTTTTTTCCCCCACCTACAAGCACATAAAATCAATTAGAACACCACAAAAAATAAGTCTTAGAGATTTGGAAGCAAAAGTGGTCCTAAATTACTCATATATTACCTCATGATTGTGGTTTTAATTAACTTGGCAACATATGTAGCCTATTGATCACGAGAGCTCTTTCATCGAGTACTCATCAATTCCCTTGAACTTTAATTTCCAAACAAGAAGTTATTCGCCAAAAGTTAAATTGTAAACTTCTTAATTATCATTCATTTAAATATATCCGTGTGATAACAATTCAAAACACTTTATGCACTTGAAATGAACTCCAATAATGTTACTCTTCTATCCAAAATTATATAAACACTAAATATCTTGAAAACCATGCTAATAAGAAAAAATTTTCAACGAGTGTTGATCTACATTATTATATAGTAATGTTTGAAGCCGAAGCAACTTGTGAACACCAACACTAACCACTTTAATGCAAATGTGGATGTAGATATAAAACCTCAATAGGTATATCTTCATCAAAGTGAAGTAAAAGCAACAATATTGTAACATGTTGCCACTAATAACAACTTTGCAACAAACCCATTAAAACGTAAGTGATGAGCGAGAAGATGGACAAAAAAGTAGATATTTAGAAGGTTTATAATTAAGCACTTATAATAGTAATTTGAACAAAATCCTAAAATTGAAACAAAAGAAGCTTTGAAAGCAAAACAGAAGATGAACAAGCAAGAAGGGCCCTAATGGTTTTTTATTAAGTCAAGCTAATTCATAAGTGAAGTAACTAATAAAAATTAAGACTTAAAATAAAATAAAAAGTCTTCATATTGTTTAATCATCATATAAATTTTTTTTAATGTTTAAAGTATATGTATAGAGAGAGAACACTCAATTTTACAACCTACTTATGAATTAAAATTTATCCACAAAAAGCAAAAAACAAAGCTAAAGTTTTAATTAAAAACATAGTGGTACTATCATAAACTATCTTTTTGAGTGGAGTTAGAGACTGCAAATACTAGTTTTACTAATAAAGATTACCTTCAGTTCCATCTAATTCTATTATTCTACTAAAATCAATGCTACCAAATACAAGCCAACCTTCAACTATAATCTTGTAATGTGCCATTTCACATTAAAAAGTCTCTAATTCTCTTATTACATGGCAAAAACTATAACAAAATTAGAAAATTACAATGGTCCCAATCAAGTTATTTCTAAACAACTCATTTTGCCAATTGTAACTCGGCATTAAACAAAATAAAGAGCCCTATAAAAAGACAAAAGGCCAATCAAGGGCATGTTGTTTTACTTTTAGTTTTCCTTTTTCCACAATATTTCAAAAGCTTAATGTCTCATACAACTTTCTTTAAATTTGTAGGAACTCATAGAGGTGATAAGTTGTTTATGTGAATTTACCAGGTCTTGATGATTCATTTATGTTCACAATCATACCGGATATTCGCAATTGATGATCTTTGAGGCCATAGACAAGTTTGTTTGCTTCCACGTCCTCATAATACTTGGGTTATGAACCTACAAAAGATACAAACAATCAAATATTTGATATCAGATGTAGCCATAGTACTACAAAAACAATCGTTAATTACATAAAAGATTTCTAAATCTAAGAGGCACTCTAGCATTATAAATATAAATTATAAAATAAATCTTTTAGAGTCATTTAACGAATTACTAATTTACAAATGCATTTAAGTTAATGGAATCTCACAATTTTTATATTTCCTTCTTCCACAACACTTCAAAAGTTTGTCGACTCATGCAACTTGTAATAAGACAAAAGAAAGCAAACTAAAAAGTAAAGAGAGACAATTGATGCAAAGTTGTATTTCAACATATAAAAGAATGTACAAAGAGGGGTTATATAGTTGGTGAGCCCTACATTAAATGAATGCCTTGATTCACATAATAGCCTTTAGGATCAAGTAGCATATGGCTAGAATTAGCCAAGGGACAACAAATTAATCCCTGACTGAGCATAATTGCCATGTCATATATTCTAACACAAGTTTATTTAAATTTGTAGGAGGTAATAGAGGTGATGAGTTGCTTACATGAATTCCCCCAGTGCAGCTTGATATTTACAATTATATTCACAATCATACCTGGGAATTTCACAGTTGGTGATCGTGGGGGAGGCAAAACGATGAATTGGAAACTCCCCCAGCATATATAATATTAAATGCAGCAACAATTATAGCAAAGACTAGTGAGAAAACATATGCATCAAAGCTGTTTTTGACACCCAATTCTGCCAGAATAAAATTAGCAAGCGTAACAACTAATTGAACCACAGAGAAAGAAATTTCATGATCTGCCTATGTACTCTAGTTGCAGTTCTGGTTCTTCCCATGATATAAGTATACATACTCGTAGCAAAACCAAATGCTGACAATAGAAATGCAGCAAGAAGAATTATTCTCTTCATTTTTTCCCAAGGTAGATTGCCAATTTTCCTGTTACTGTTATCTCCTACCATTTTTGTAATCTCTAATAATTCCCCTAACAACATAAGTTTATAATATTACACTTATTTTCAAATACACTTTTATTCATATTTATTATAGATTAAATAAATCACATGAATCATTTAATTTTTATTGCCTGATCGAATTGAACCGAACTACCATAATACAGCTCAATTAGATTCAGTTTGGATTGAACCAAGTCAAATGCTCACCCCAATCAAGACCATGTTATTCTACTGTTCGTTTTCATTTCAACTTGGGAAGAACCAAATAGAAAAAGGGAAACAACCATTTGACTCTCCTCCCTGTTTGAAATTTCAATGGCGTGGGATTCTCTTTGAAATTTCCATTGAAAACTAAAATCAAACATAATTTTCATACCCGACTTCATAGCAATCCAAATCTAGTTGAATTAAGTATACATAGACAAATGTATAGCTTATGTGTGTACATATTTGTTAATATTACAAAAGGGTTCATGAGTCCCTCTCACTCTACAATAGGCAACTAGCAACCCACTCCTTTTTTCTTTATTACATTACAATACCCACCATGACCATCTCCACTACTTGCCTCTCTATGCCTAATGCTCTGCATTTACCCTCCACTTAACTTTTTTGTTCATGACTTTTATTTGCACATATTGCCATTTTCACTTAAGCCCATTTTTCAATTTAAAGTCATCTTGGATTACCTAGATATTTCTATTACGAGATGCTAATAACATGTCGATAATCAAAGACTCATTGCAACAATAATTCTAGTACATGTTCAAGAGCAATACTTCATCAAAATCATTATAGTTAATGTGTAAATTCTATCACGTCATGTATAAGTAATAAGTTGGCGATAATGGACAGAAAAATAAAATTTCTTTATAAATATTTCAAAACAAATTTGATCTCGTCAAAATAATAATTATAACAAAATTATCAAAATAAATCTTAATTTGTAATCAATTAGAAATTAAGGAGTGAAAAGACCAATGAAAGAAATAAATTAAAAAAGAGATTGAGGCGTAAGATTGAGCTTACCTTGAATAGAGATTGAGGCGATCGGCGATGGCGGAGATTGAGGTAGTACAAATGATATATTATACCAATGATGAATAGCTGAGTATTGATGATGGGTGGAAGCTGTTACGACCTTAGGGTGATGACGAAAATGGATTTATTACCGGTGATGACACAAAATCATAAATCACGACAGGGGATTTTGAACTTTGGTGCACAGGAGATGATGACAGCAAAAGAGACCAGACTTTGGTGCATGGGAGTCGTAGTCGGTGGCGATGATAGGAGAGGTTTTGGGTGCGTCGGTAGATTTAGGGATTTTGTAAGTTTTCGTTTGTAAGTTTTATTCACTTAGACGAAATGAGGGAAGAGATCGATTGGGATTTTGTTTTTAATTTTGTTCTTTAATCTTTTAATATAATATTTGGTCTTAATTATCGATTGATGGTTTGCGGAACAAACATAAGTATTTTAAATTTTAGAAGTCTTAGGTTCGAGTTCAAAGTTTTACAAATTCTAATTATTTTTTTAAAACTTTTGATACTTTAGTATCAGTGATTTTTAATATTTAATTTACTGACATGTTAGTATCAATAATTTATAATACTTGTTTGTTAAAAGCGGAAAATGGTGCATATGTACATAATTACTGATACTTTTTATAAAGTGTCAGAAACTAAGTGTCAGTAAATGTCATTTTTTTAGTAGTGATTGGGAACATAAAACACTAATATGGAACTTTGAGGATAGGTAAGAGAATTGTTTTCTTACCCGTTATTTTTCACTTTGGATAATTGACATAATTTTACCATACTCTAAGCATATTTATACAAGATCAATGACATCTAGAAAGTTCGTCTACTTGCCAACATTCTGTTATGGGCTTGTTGAGAAACCTAAAACTTTCTTGCTTTATCTAATAACCCCAACAAACATTTGACTAGCCTTGGACACACATGCAACATGCTTAGGCTTTATAATCACAAAAACAACAGGAAAATGTTGTCATTCAAAGCAAACAACTTAAGTGGTGGCATGTGCTCTACTTAAAGGATTAGATGACATCAAATAAATGTCATTGAATCGGAAAGTGACTCAACGACATGTTAGTAAATGAACAAATAGAAACTTTCTCAAGCAATAACAGACTTGTCAGACTCAACTAAATTCTCTATTTATATATACAATTATTCTTAGGTTTGGATATCTGCAACTTTTGAACATACAGATTCGCTATTAAAAATAAGAATGCATACTAAAATACCACAAAACACATATTATAATACATTAAAAATTATTTTTTTGCCTGCTAGTGTATTAAAATTTATATATTTTTATTTTTTATTGGTATCCCCACTTTGTTAAAGTATAATTTAATATTAAGAATCCATATGGTGAAGACATAGTCTTCTTTTTTTCTCTCAAATTAAAAACTCGTTGGTATCAAACGTGAGAGAATACTATATGTTTGATACTTGCTTCAGAAGCTAGGAGAAAAGACCCCATGGAGGTGGCCAATTCCTTGCATATTGTCCGTGAAGTACAATTTTCTCACTTGAATATAATAGAATTAATATTAAGCTAACAAGCCCCTTAAGTATAACAACAACAGCAACAACAGCAACAACAGCAACAACAACAACAACAACAACAACAACAACAATAATAATAATATAAAATATTTAATTCTAAAGTAATGATGACATAAGTAATGACATAAGTGATGACGCTATAAGAGATATTTTTAGAGATAGAAATTCTAGAATTTACTAAGATATTTATAGAGTGATAATCTCCACCATTAATCAAGAGTTATGATGTCAAAATTCTAACCATTTATTAGTTTTAGGAAATCCTATAAATATCTCCTAGCCCTTTCATTTTCAATGTAACCTAGAGATTCAATCCTCTTTTATTTTAAGTCATAACATCAAGAGTAGAGAAACCCTCAAGTTAGAAAGGTCTAAAGGAGTCAAGATTAAGAGGTAAATACCACTTCAACTGTAATGTAGGGACAAATTTCATTTTATACTTAACTTCAGCTTTAACTAATCTTTTATTTTGTGATGGCTACTATGATGTGATTGGTTATTGTCAAAATTTTTATATGGTCGGCTATGCCGCTTATATTATGATTTTTTTATTTATCTTTATATGATTGGCTACGTCGCTTATATTATGATATTTTCTTATTTACTCCTTGTATGGTCATGTATGCCGCCTATTCTGTGATACTTTTACTGAATTATGCTATGACGGCTTTGTCGCCTATATTATAATCTCATTTTGTTTAATCTATATGGACGGCACTGTCGCTTATATTAAAGATTGTTGTCCTTAAATAGCATTGTGTGTTGATTCTGTTGTACCTCTAGGAACTTCACATGTTATGATATAAGTTGTATTGAACGCATGCATTTCATGGATTATTTTATTAGAAGAGTTTTAGAAAATGAATTTTTTAAAAATGGTTTATTGTACTACGAGGTGGTAAAGTTCCCAAAGAGGGCAAGCCCTCCAAAATTAGTACAAGGTAATCTTTTGAGACGGCGATACGTAACGCTCAAAAGATCAACTAGCTAGGACGAAGGGCATATTGTTTTAAAGAATAAAAGTGCTAGCCTTGTAGTGCAACATACCTAGGGCTCTCATAAAGTTGTTTTGTATTTTCTCAGTTTCTTTTAAAAACTTAATATGGTCATCTATATGCATAATAATTTATTGATGCATCAAAGTGTTATCTTACTTGGCATTAGCTTATAAAGTCCTTACATTACAGGTAATGATGAGTAGCGCAAGCTGACGCTAAGTCCCAACCAAGGCGAAGTGCATATGGGCATAGCAAATTAATCTTGGGTTTTATGATAGGCTTGCTTAGCTTTGTTTTTATCAAAAATAAATATCTTAGCTTTATGTAATAATAAAGTTTTTGAGATATATACTAAGGAATTTCTGCATGTCTTAAAAAACATTTTTTTAAAATTCGTATTTATATTAAAAAGTAACAAGGTTTTAAATATTTTAAAAATAAATTATGTTTTTAAAAGTGGAGTGTTACATTGTCTTTACATCGGGTCGCACAAATTGCATAGCATCATAAATTACTATGCTGGGTATTATCCATCCGCCAAGAGAGTTGATTAATAAATACAGATCTTTGGTCTTGTTCTCTATCTATATTGAGATATACGATAATACCAGTAAATTGATTCGAGATATCGCTCTCAACCAGTTGACCTAAAGAAAATAATCTTTCTCGATAAAGTCAGTTGATTAGGATAAAACAGTATCCCTTCAGAGCCATACAAGCATGTTTTAATGCATATGATTCAACAAAACTTGCAAAAAACAAATCAATGTGTAGCTCCTAGCCGTTTTCCTTTATTTTTTTCTTCACCGACTCCTTCTATCAATAGGGCTCTTCTTTTGGTTTTGAAGAATGATGAGTTTAGCTAGTTTCCTTGTCCTATAATATTCTAATATTAAAAAGCAATTTAATAAACCTATTGACTTATTAAACTAACTTTTCATTGATGTATTTTTTATTTAGACTTGATCCAAAAATCACAATGTCATTTTCTTATTCTTGAATTGAATGAGCTTTTTTTTTTTTTTTAAAGTTTATACTCTACTCTGAATAAGGATATGCTATAGGAGAAATGACCTAATAACACGTCTCTTTTTGCCTATGACTTCCCCTTCTTTTAATTCATTTCTTTCATGTCTTCCACCAAATATTTGACATATTCATCATATTTAGTATTTTGTTGATTAACAGTTTGAGATCACTTTTTGAATAAAGAATCGTGTGTGTGTATTTCTCTTACAAAAATGCCCTTATACCCTTATGAACATGCATACATTTAGGGTGTGTTTACTTCTCGGATGGGAGAATCAGAACCATTAACAACATTTACTTCACAAAATAAGAGTGTGAATTATAATTGGAATCGTGCGAGGCCCACAAATTTGGGAATCATTCCCATAGAATTTGATTCCCAAGGGGGGTTGGGAATCACACTCTGATTCCTTGAATTGCCCATTTTACCTTATTGAATTTTCATAATCCCCAAATCGCCATTAATCAATTTCTATTATTTTTACATTTTGGTCTATATAGAATTTGTGAAAATACCCAAAATTTTTGTGTTATTTACAAATAGGTCCTTTATTATTTATCATTAATAACAACATCATTAATGTCATTATTATTAATATTAATATTATTAGGCTTCATTTATTAATTTTATTATTTTAATTGTTGTTATTACTATCACCAATGCCATTAATATTCATAATGATGTTAATATTATTATTATTGTCATTAATTTCAATTATTATTATTAAAATTTATTAATTTTATTTATTAATTAATATTATTTTCATTATTATTATTATTTGTTTTATTATTATTCTTATTCTTATTCTTGTTATTATTATAATGTATATAAATAATACTACGGACAACAATTAATAGAGGACGTTTTAGTAACTTGTATTATTTCATTACAATTTTAAGATAAAATAAATATATCAATAGGAATGAAATTTATTTCTATTTTGATTCTTACAGATCACGCATATAATTTATTTTTATTCTAATTTCTCATTCTAGTTTAAGCTCATTTCAATTCCTATTTACTAAACGCACTATTAATCGTGGTTGTTCAATCCAATAAATGGCTGAATTTAGTTATGAAGTTAGCTAACTTTTGACATGAGTTGAGTTTTTTGTTTATGCCTCTGTGAGCACATTTAAAAAATGTAAAAAGAAAAAAAATTCACTAAGTTCGACTATGTGGAGTTGCTCCATTGTATAGTAATAACTTATAAATATAAGAAAATGATATACAGTGGAGCAGCCCACTGCCATTTTCACTTATCTATGAATTCTTTTAGTAATGTGGGACTCACGTGAATTTAAAAGAAAATATTATATTATTCTCGTTTTCCTCTCTTTCTTCCAACACAGCTTCCCGCACCCATCTTGCCAAAACGTTAGATCATCTTCATCATTAACGGTGACGTGTCCAACGTGCTACTCTTCTAAATTCTCTTGCCCTTATTTTATCAAATTCCAAGTTCACTGGAGGATGTCCTTGCCCATGTGGTTTCTTTTTCATTTTCCACTATTTTTGTTTGTTTCTCGAGAAAATCTGCCGCTAAAGAGACCTTTAAGCTTGTTTCTTAAGAAATTGAGATGAGTTAATTTTATTTTTCTTTTTTTTAAACCTGACAGCCCACATTGTTGGAGAAAAATTAGTTTTTTCAATTTTTATAAAACATTTTTAATATCGCTCTCATATAATATATAAGAATTTGTAATCTAAAAATCGTACCTTGAAAATCCGATTTAGCTTTTTCCGTTGAAGTGATTTAGGCTCCTAGATCACGATCCGTCACCACCACGCCTATTAGATCATGATCGTCACCACCATACTTGTTAGATCACGAACCGTCACCAATGATCTTCCAGGTTATGACTCAAGTTTGGTCTGTACTTGACGTATGGGTGCCTTTATCACTACTAAACCAACTAGCACGAGAAAATTTTTCTTTCAACAATAAAGAGAAAAATCTTTTTCTCTGATCTATATAAAGTGGCTGCTCTCTCTTTCTTTTAGAGAAAATAAGCCTTTTTATATCTGCCTTTAGTAAAAACCCTAGGCTCCAAATAATGAAAATCAAAACTCACGTTACTTGTTTTTTCTATAGGGGACCCACCTTGTAAAATAACATAAGACCCTTACACACAAGCTAATTAAATGGAGCCTCCCACTAAATGATATATTTAGGCTTTTGACCCAAATAATTAGTTATCTTTCTTATTAATCCAGTAGTGGTGCGGTCAATTAAATGAGCTAACCCGGGGATAATTTGGGAACATACAATAGTGGCTATAACAATTAAGCCTGTAATTAAACTAGCCTAATTATTTAATTCCAAATCTACTCCACTAAAAGATTGGAATTGACCTCCATAATTGTATGCTCGAATCATAATTCGTCCCAAGCCACATTGATTTCTTTACTGCACAATCCTTTATACCACATCATTAATTAAATCGATATCTCAACTGTCCAATCAATTTAATTACATCTTGTTCCTTGATACTTACTGGTTTTCTCTAATGATCATTTTCAACATACTAAATATGTTTGACACACTCTGGCCAGAGAATTCTATGATCAAGTGCCGAAAACCCATCAAGAGATGTGTTGTACAAATTCTATATTGTTAATCCATAACTCCAATACTCATAATTGCTCCCACCAAGATACCGGGTAATCTTGACCACAAGTATGTGTCGTGTCCATTGGTAACTCAAATGGAATAACAATTACAATAATGAAATCATAATTAACTCAAGATTAAGATTACAATAAAATCAATGCCTATGAGATTTAATAAGTTTGACAGTTATTACAAAGTTAATTAAATCTTATATGTGATCTTGTTCAATGTAGTCGTACTACATCAATAAATTCATACATGATTAAGACAAATCATTTAATGAATTCATTAAAGTCTATACCTAAATAAAGTGCCCAACTTTATTTATCAACTGCGAACTAAATTTATTTAATCATAAGATAACTTGTGTTTATGTCTTCTATGAATCCACATGGTGATCACATAAATACATATAATATGATTAAATGGACTTTGATCAAAATATCAATGCAATTAAGATATTTGAATAAAATACCTCATTAACTTTATTAATCAGAAAAAACGTTTATTACAATTAAATAAACACATATGCTTTTAAAGAGTATATTTTCCCAACAATCTCCCACTACCTCTCAAAGCATATTTGGCATCTCACGCATGCCCATGGATTCTAAGTGCAAGTTAAAAGGTTTCCCAGGTATGGCCTTAGTAAAAGGATCTGCCAAGTTTTTTGTGTAACCTCCACATCACCTCTCTGCACTATATCCCTTATAAGATGATACTTCCTCTCAATATGTTTTTGTTTCTTGTGGTTCGTTGGTTCCATAGATTGAGCTACCACACCACTATTATCGCAAAATAGTTTAAGGGGTGCAGTTATAGCAGGTACCACCTTAAGATCTTGTAGGAACTTGCGGAGTCATACAACTTCTTTTGCAGCTTCGGATGCAGCCACATATTCAGCTTCAGTTGTGGAGTCTGCGATACAAGATTGCTTCACACTCCTCCAACTAATAGCTCCACTTCCCAATGTAAACACATAGCCGGAAGTTGATTTTCTGGAATCTTTATCTGACATAAAGTCAGAATCAGTATAACCCACTGGAATGAGTTTATCAACAGAATACACAAGTATATAATTTTTAGTTCTTTTTAGATACTTCATTATATACTTGACCGCAGTCCAGTGTTTAGGTCCAGGATTAGATTGATATCTACTAATCCTCCTTACTGCAAAACAGATGTCTGGCCTAGTGCAAAGCATGGCATACATAAGACTTCCCACAGCTTCTGCATATGGAACTCGTCTTATTCTCTCTATCTCTTCAGCTGTTTTAGGTGATTGATCCTTAGAGAATGTAATTCCATGTCTGAATGGTAATAAACCAGTCTTGGAATTTTCCATGCTAAATCTAGCCAATATTTTATCGATATAGACCGCTTGAGACAAGGCTAAAGTTTTATTCTTCCGGTCTCGTAGTAACTTGATACCAAGAATATAACTTGTCTCTTCCAGGTTTTTCATATCAAATTGTTTTGCTAACCAACTCTTTATTGTAGTCAATACTCCTATATCGTTTCCAATTAGGAGAATATCGTCTACATAAAGAATTAGGAAGGCTAGAAATTTTTCTTGAATTTTCTTGTACACACATGGTTCATCAATGTTCTGAATGAATCCAAACGATTTAATCGCTTGATCAAATCTGATGTTCCATGACCGGGATGCTTGCTTTAATCCATAAATGGATTTCTGCAACTTACATACCATGTGTTCTTGGCCTTTTTGTATAAATCCATCTGGTTGCTGCATGTAGATGTTTTCTTCAAGATGCCCATTAAGAAAGGCAGTCTTGACATCCATTTGCCAAATTTCATAATCTAGCACTGCAGCAATGTAGAGCAAAATTCTGATGGATTTAAGCATAGCAACCGGAGAAAAGGTTTCCTCATAATTGATTCCCTCTTTCTGAGTAAACCCTTTGGCTACTAATCTTACTTTAAATGTTTCCACCCTTCCAGCTACTCCTCTTTTTCGCTTGTAGATCCACTTGCACCCTCTAGGTTTTACCCCATTTGGTGCCTCTACAAGTTCCCAGACTTTATTGGAATACACATATTCCATTTCTTGATTCATGGCTTTTTTTCCAAAATTCAACATCTCTATCTATTAGAGTTTCGTTGTAACTACTGGGATCTTGTACATGTTCATCTGAGATAGCCGTATAGGTTTCTCCCAAAAGCATGTATCTCGCAGGTAACCTAGTTACCCTCCCACTACGACGAGGTTCTAAAAGTGATGGTTGTTCAGGGATAATCCTGTGTTGATCATCTGGTTGTTGCTGTTCTTCCTGTTCTGTAATAGGCGTTGAAAGCTGAGCATCAACCTGATCACCTGACAGTTCTTCAAGTATTACCTTACTCTTAGGTTTAAAGTCATTCATATAGTCTTCCTCGAGGGAAGTGAAATGTGTACTCACGATCACTTTCCTATCTTGAGGACTATAAAATAAACCTCCCCTTGTTCCTTTGGGATACCCCACAAACATAAAAACCTCAAAACGTGAATCCATTTTGTCTGCCTTTGGTTTCAGCGGATGTGTTGGTGATCCCCAAATACAGACATGTTGTAAACTTGGTTTGCGACCTGACCATAATTCTATTGGGGTTTTAGGCACTGACTTAGATGGAACTAAGTTCAAGAGGTAAATTACAGTTTCCAGTACTAGTCCCCAAAAAGAGATTGGTAATGATGAATAACTAAGCATAGATCTCACCATATCCAAAAGAGTTCTATTTCTTCTTTCAGCTACCCCATTTTGTTGTGCTGTTCCCGGGGCAATCAACTGAGATATAATCCTATTTTCAACCAGATACTCTTTGAAATCTCCTGAGAGAAATTCACCACCTCGATCAGATCGAAGTTTCTTTATGTTCTTATCTAATTGCTTTTCTATCTCAGCCCTATACTCTTTGAATTTCTCAAGAGCTTCAGACTTGTGACGCATCAGATAAACATAACCGTATCTCGAGTAATCATCAGTGAAAGTGATGAAATACTCATAACCTTCTCGAGCTTGTACATTGATTGGTCCACATACATCTGTATGTACCAATTCAAGTGGTACTGTTGCACGTACACCTTTGGCCGAGAATGGCCTTTTGGTCATTTTCCCTTCTAAATAGGATTCACAGAGTGGCAATGATTCATTTTCTAATGGACCCAAAAGCCCATCTTTGATCATTCTATGTATCCTATTTTGGTTTATATGACCCAAGCGTAAATGCCAGAGGTAACATTGGTTGGAAGAAATATTTATTTTCTTAGATAAATGTGTATGCTTATCATTATTGATCACTGTGTCATGAATAGAATAGATCATTGGACTTAAATGATATAAATTATCTTCCAATGTACCAGAACAAATAATAGAAAATAGAAACAGACGATCCAAAATTTACAGTGTACCCTTGCTTTGACAAACAAGCTACTGAAATTAAATTCCTCTTTATGTCTGGAAGATAAAGACAATTATTCAAAATTAAAGTCTCATTATTAAAAGATAATAAAACAGATCCAGTCTTCACTGCTGACACGAACTGTCCTGTCCCTAACTGCAGCTTGACGCTTCCTTCACTTATTTTTCTGGTTTCCTAAAACCAATAAAGTGAATTACAAATATGATTAGTTGCTCTTGAATCCAACACCCAAGTGTCAGTAGGATTCTGAACTAAACAGGCCTCAATTACAAAAAGATTTCCCATACCTGATTTCACAATCTTAAGGCAATCCTTTTTCCAGTGACCTTTCAGTCCACACTTAAAGCATTTGCCTTTCGGCTTGCCATCTTGCTTGGTAGACGGTTTCTTTTTCCCAGCTTTCTTCTTACCTTTGCCTTTCAGCTTAGGCCCAGAAGATGAACTTTTTTCAGTAATATTTATGCTTCCCAGAGATTTCTCAGCACGATAGATCTCTTCAGCATAATGGAGTTCATTCATCAATTCAGTTAAGGTCATGTTTCTTTTGTTTATGTTATAATTGACCTTAAACTCCTTGAATGTTTCTGGCAGAGATTCCAGCACCATGTCAATCTTTGAGTTATCATCGATTTGTGCTCCCTGAATCTCAGCCTCATTAAAATAGTCCATCATTTTGAGGATATGATCACGAACTCTTGTGCCCTTCCCTATTTTACTGTTCATAATTCCTTTCAGCGCTGCTTGTCTCGTGGAGCAAGTACTCTGCCTGAACATCTGATCCATTATTTCAGTGGTAGTCTCTAAGTTTTGATGTTTGGTCTGCAGAATATTAGAAATCGAGGTAAAATGTAGCATTTTGCCATATCATTAGCCTTTTGCCATTTCTCATTAAGCCTCCTCTGATTTCTATGAGCATCTTCCACTGGAACTAGAGGGCACGACTGGGTTAAGACATATTTATAATTTTCAACAGTCAGGACAATGAATAAATTTCTTTTCCAATCTATATAGTTCTCTCCAGTGAGTTTGTTTTGACTCAGAATAATAGTAAGTGGGCTTAGGGAAGACATTTTCTGAAAAATAAAACATCAATGCATAAATAATTTGAAATTATATTCACAATAAATGACAAAAATGCATAAAACCATAAATGCATTTTAATTTATTGTAACGATAATCTAGTTCCGCTTTGACAAGCTATCTGTTGGAGAAGTCATGTCTATACTTACTAGATCCAATTACCCATTGGATTATTTACTTTCATGTAGAGACATGATAAATAATTATGGTTATCCTTTTTGGGCCTAAATTTGTTAACAGAGCTTCGTTGGGAAGGTTAATAACAAATTTTAGTTGAGTGTATAACCCTGATTTCAATCTACGTATTTTTCATATCAATAGTCATTGTTGGGGTGAACAATCGATTGAAAAATATTTTAATTTTATCTTTGAAGAAGTTCATCAAATAAAATATCTAATATATATACCCTCCGAAGGGAGCATCACCGTATCATGAAGTCGAGGTATATATATAATTTTATTATTGAACTAACAATGGAGCCCGTGGGAAAATTATCTTGAATTTTCCCTCTCCCACTCAATATTTTAAAATTGGTTTTTCCTTTTAAAACATACATATTGTTAATAGCATGCTTCCTATAATATTATCTAGATGATATCCAATATTATTAAGCATACGCAAATTTCAAACAATATAACGAGATTCATAATTAATGAATGACATGTATCATTATGCATAGAGTGGCACTATTGTTAGTTATATCCTATTCTATATGATATGTTATCATGGCATGTTATCATCCAAAACATAACATATAGAAAAATAATTAAATAATCTTAATTCATGGCTTTCCTAATAATGAAAAATACATTAACCCTAAGCCTAATCTTCATTGGGCTTCTTGTCAATGTCCATCTTCCATAAGCTTGTCTTTGTTAATGGACTAGGGGAAATTGAGCTTTTAAATTTATAATTGGTCCAATTTTAATTTTGAAAGGAAATAAATAAATAATTAAATTTTTTTTATTAAAATAAAACTTTTGGACCAAAAATAAATTTAATGTATTCAATTTTATCTATGCATTTTAATCCATTAAACCCTATTGAAATTGGGCCTAAAGATAGGATTCATTAAGCCTAAAACTGTTTTTGGACTTAAATGCAAAAAAATTAAACGTGTCTGCCCAAAAGGAAAAACTATGGAGCCATAGAGACCTCAATGATAGAAACCATTGAAACCCTAAATCCATCTTTTTCTTTTTCCTTTCTTCCCCAGCTGCCACCAGCACAAAGCCCACTACTTTTCAGAGACGCCAGCCATCTCCGACGCATCTCCGACATACATCACCGAAAACCCAAAACTTTTTGTTTGGTTATATTTGCGTTGTTGCAGCAAAAATTTTCCAGTGATTAATTTACAAATTTCCTAGGCCAATTTTGGCTTACAAAATTTCTATAGTAGTAAACTAAATCGAGAGAGAAACATGGTGATAATAAACCACCCCTCTTTTTACAGATCTAAAGAAAAAATACAGCAGAAAATCTAACCATGAATTAAGACAAACTATAACATGCTTTATTCATATATTAAACAAATAATATATATCTGAATAAATTGTGCCACTCTAATACATAAATTTTAAGATTAATTTCATACGAAATTTTTATATATTACTATGAGATGGCTCTGATACCAATTGTTGGAGAAAAATCAATTTTTTCAATTTTTATAAAACATTTTTAAGATCGCTCTCATATAATATATAAGAATTTGTAATCTAGAAATCGTACCTTGAAAATCTGATTTAGCTTTTTCCACTAAAGTGATTTAGGCTCCCAAATCACGATCCGTCACCACCACGCCTATTAGATCACGATCCGTCACCACCACGCTTGTTAGATCACGAACTGTCACCAATGATCTTTCAGGTTATGACTCATGTTTGATCTGCACTTGACGTGTGAGCGCCTTTATCACTACCAAAGCAACTCGCACGAGAAAATTTTTCTTTCAACATTAGAGAGAAATTTTTTTTCTCTGATCTGTATAAAGTGGCTACTCTCTCTTTCTTTTAGAGAAAATAAGCATTTTTATATCTCCCTTTAATAAAAATCCTAGGCTCCAAATAATGAAAATCAAAACTCATGTTACTTGCTTTTTCTATAGGGGACCCACCTTGTAAAATAACATAAAGACTTCAATTAAATGGAGACTAAAATGATATATTTAGGCTTTTGACCAAAATAGCTAGTTATCTTCCTTATTAATCCAGTAGTGGTGCAGTCAATTAAATGAGCTAACCCGGGAATCATTTGGGAACATACAATAGTGGCTATAACAATTAGGCCTGTAATTAAACTAGCCTAATTATTTAATTCCAAATCTACTCCACTAAAAGATTGGAATTGACCTCCATAATTGTATGCTCGAATCATAATTCGTCCTAAGCCACATTGATTTCTTTACTGCACAATCCTTTGTACCACATCATTAATTAAATCGATATCTCAACTTTCCAATCAATTTAATTACATCTTGTTCCTTGATACTTACTGGTTTTCTCTAATGATCATTTTCAACATACTAAATATGTTTGACACACTCCTAGAATTACATGATCAGTCAAAACCCATCGAGATGTGTTTCTATATTGTTAATCCATAACTCCAATACTCATAATTGCTCCCACCAAGATACCGGGTAATCTTGACCACAAGTATGTGTCGTGCCCATTAGTAACTCAAATGAAATAACAATTACAATAATGAAATCATAATTAACTCAAGATTAAGATTACAGTAAAATCAATGCCTATGAGATTTAATAAGTTCGACAGTTATTACAAAGTTAATTAAATCTTATATGTGATCTTGTTCAATGTAGTTGTATTACATCAATAAATTCATACATGATTAAGACAAATCATTTAATGAATTCATTACAGTCTATACCTAAATAAAGTGCCCAACTTTATTTATCAACTGCGAACTAAATTTATTTAATCATAAGATAACTTGTATTTATGTCTTATGTGAATCCACATGGTGATCACATAAATATATATAATATGATTAAATGGATTTTGATCAAAATATTAATGCAATTAAGATATTTGAATAAAATACCTCATTAACTTTATTAATCAAAAAAAATATTTATTACAATTAAATAAACACATATGCTTTTAAAGAGCATATTTTTCCAACACACATGACACTCTCAAATCTGCTTGATTTTGAGTTTGAATTCTGAATAGAGATTGATCTCCCATTTTTCAGGTCATACAAAAGAAAATGAGTTGCCAGATTTTCCGAACAACAAATAAAATTACTAACTTTTGCGCTTAGAGACCCACGTAAGATATAAAAAAATAATAATAATAAGACAATTGGTTGCCATGGTATCCAATAAGACATTGGATGAAGAAATCGAGCTTCAATGAGTTTGAAGGTGGTGATGGTAGTGCAGCAAATGATAATCAGGCCTCAAGTGTATTGTCCATCGTGACTTTGTAAATTAAGATTTCGAAATTAAGAAAACAAATCGTTTTTTTTTTTACTTTTGGCTTTCTTTGTTTTCTATACAAGTCTCTAGTAATGTGACACAAACCATCCATAAGGACTCTGTAAACTAATATTTCGAAATTATAAAAGAAATTGTAGCAAGTAATGCATACGGAAATCTACATTAAATTTCTCTCACTCTTGACTCGGGAGTTATGAGTCCGTGAGTACGGACTATCGACTAGGCTGCCAAATCTTGTTAGTGAGAAAAATTAAAATAATATATTGCGTCTTTATGTCTCATACGGGTCTCATATTGGAAAAATCATGCAGAGAAAAAAATATATTTTTCTAATTTTTTCAAATTGGCTCTGACCTCTGAGACACAAAAACTTAACTCATGTCAAAAATTGCCTGACTTCATAATTTTATCCAACTGTTGAATGGATCGAACAGCCAAAATCAATATCAGCGTATTCTTGAAGATGCGGGCATCCATATACGAGATAACATTAACATACATCCTTAAGTCTTTCCACTTACAACCTTTTGCTTTTTTATAATTCCTACTATTTCATAAAGAATTATAATCTATAATTAATTGACATTAAAAATATATATTTAATAAGGTTTAAACTATCAATTTTTCACTTACAGTGTTGATTAATACGCTCAAAATTTATAAATTATTTTAATGCTCTCCTAATAATTTTATATTGTAAATATTTCACGAATAAAGAGAGAATTAGAATCAGAAGTGGAAAATAAAGAAGATAAATTGTTGGAGTCAGTTGGAATGCATTATTGAGAAGATGTAATCAAATAATAAAAAAAAAAAGAGAAGTGAGCCATGTATTATTGTGATAGTTAGGTGGCCACTTTGCCACTTGACTATCACTCATTTCTATGTAAATAGATAAGTAATACAAAAATTAAATAATAATAAAATAAAAGGATCATGTCAAGTTTGTTGCCTATAAAAGGTAAGGAGAGGAAGAATTAGAAATACGGAGAGAAGAGGAGAAAGGAGCTAAAGACTGACGCTTAAATAAGATTTCTTCTTTTATGTAGTTACTTTTTTTTTTGTAATACATTTCAGAAATTTGTTATTTTGATATAATGTCGACACTCCAATATAACTGTGGCACATTAGGTATTTGATCCCATATTTATCCACACTAATGATTAGTTAATAATTAAATGCCATAATAATTAGCTTGTAAAAAAAATGCAAAATACAAATATGAGGGAGTATTATGACCATACCGTCCTTGAATCCTATTTTCTAAACTCTTGTTTTCATGATCAAAATGGTATAATTTAAGTCTTTTTCTTTTTTGATCCATCGACTTCGGACGCAGAGAGAATTTCTCCTTCATGGCTTCTACTTCCTCTTCAAATCCTTCACCCCCTGTTACTCTTTCTTCCACTCTTTCTTTGCCGAAATCTTGCACTTCTCACACTGCCAACAAAATTGAAAATCTTGTAGAATACTCCTACATCCCTGAATCCGCCCAAATCAGTGAATCTTCTTACCCTCTCCTCAGCCCTTACCAGCTATACAAACGCCTTTTTTACCCAGATCCGTACTCATATCCACAAGACTCACCAAAGAATATATCCAAATCGGATCAATGTTCACTCAAACCCCCGAGCAATATGTCACTCTTGAAATACCCTCAGAATTGATTTCCAACTGGAAACGAGAAGGTTTTACCCATCTCCATCTTGGAGGCATCAGATTAATCCTTACCCTTCATGGGAGAAAAGGATTACTTACAACTTCGCCTTTGCTATGATACCCGCTTAAAGCATCAAGATGTCATATTATCGTCTCACAACCCTTCATGCAGGAAGTGTTTTACTCACTTTCTATCCCAATTTCAACCTTTCTCTCCAAGACCCAAATTTGCCCACAACCTTGAAAGTCCAGGTTCATATTCAAGGTGCTGAACAAATTTCTTTTGCAAAAATTGCCACTTTACACCACCAACTGGTCTACAGGCTTCAAAATCACGCCTTAGATCTACCCGCTCCAGAACACCACTCTGACACCCTCATGGTGTTAGCAGAATCTGACCAGATCCCGACAATCATCCAGATTCCACGACAAATTCCCCGTCATGAGCTCATCAAGCTTATGCCTCTTGAATGGATCTCCAACTATGAACAATTCCATAATAACACAGCTCCTATTCAGACATCTGAAAGTATGTTTGAAAGACGACAAGATGGAACAATCAGAATGACTTTTAAACCACCTCCCAGTGCTCTACAAGAGCCTCCTAGGCTCTCCTTTACCTATTCAGACAGCGCAGGAAGATCTGCCCATTACAGGGTTTAATTCTAAAGGCTACCCTGTTTATCCAGCCAAGCACAATGGCCATTTCCTATGGGATGCCCCTGGTTCCGGCATGTGTGACCCAAATTGTCCCTGCTGGGATGATTGGGAAGAAGACGATGATTATGCAACCACAAGGAAAAAGAAACCCAAAAAGAAAAAACCCCCTGTCCCATGTCACCACTGTGACCCTAAACCACCATCAGATCCTCCACCTCCACCGGCTCCATTACCCATCTACCGAAAAGAACTCACATGGATTGCCAAACATTGCAAATCTGAGATTCCATCACCACTCTCACACCCAACACCTATCGTCCAACCACTGGCTTGTATGATGTTTTCCTCTACTTCTTCAGATTACTCTTCTTCTTTTCCTCCTTTGGAACCCCATACAGATTCTCAACGAAATGTTGTGTCCAAACCCTTTATCCCTTCACCTATTACCTCCACTGGCCACCTGGAGCCCCCTAAACCTTTTGAATCAGTCCTCAACTGGCACACTCAAAATGCCAGGGCCCAAAATGATTCTTTGTTGCATCTCAATTCAAAAGTTGAGAACATCAGTTTGCGAACTGAACAGATTGAGACAAAAGTTGATTCCATCACTGCACAGATGCAGCAGATCCACCAAAATCTTCACTCCCGAATTGGCCAACTCGATTCAGAGTTACGAGCCATGCTTGCCCACAGATACAATGGTCCCGAATTTGACCAAAAAGAAAGGGAAATCAGGCGATTAAAAACTGAACTTGCTCAGATTGAATCTGAAAAACAGAGACCTACCCTTTTCACCACTTCACCTCCTATCCCTTCTATCGGTCCAACTTATCATCCTTTTGCCTCTATGCTCTCTCCTATTAAACAATATGACCCTTCCAAGTTATTTGGCATGACTCATACTCTTTTCAGAGACAATCCTTTGCCACCGCCACCTAAACCCAAACCTAGACCGCAGCCTCGACCTGCCCCTCTTCATCCTTCCTCTCTGACCATCCCTGGCCAACCATCTCCTACTTTTACACCGACATCACCACCAGCTCCTTTATCAGTCCCTGCCCAATCAAAAGATAAAGAACCCATGAACCAATTTACTGCTCACACAGTCAGCCATTCATCTACAGACGATCAAACTTCTGATTCAAATCTAGCTGTTTCAGATAGCCATACCGAAACCGACACAGAATCTTCAGCATCCACCAGTGACTCTGAAAAGTCCTATGCTGATATTACCAAAATCCTGATGGCTCAACCTGATCAAGGCCAAACCTCTCATACAGAACCATATGTTAATATTCCCTCCGAAGTTGAAGAAGAAATGCCTGAATCTTCTGCCACAAACCAACCTTCTCCACCAATTTCAAAAAAAATCGTCAAATGGTCCATGGTTCACATTTGATGATCTTCCATCTCATAAATGGCGTGACCGACTCAATGAAATGTCTGCCTGGATTGACCTACAGATGCTAAGAACAGGAGCAACAACTCAATCAGTCCTTAGAGAATTTGCTACTCGTTTTACGGGTGCTCTAAGAGATTGGTTTGATTCGTTAGGACAATATCGCCACATTTGTTGACCTTCCAAGTTTCAAGTGCTCTTGCATTTCATGATCAATTCATGACCTTCCGCAGCTTTCGCCAGACGAGACTACCTCAACATGAAATGCTGCTCCCTCAATGCTAAGGATCTTGACCTCCATTATAAGCGAATGTCCCTGCTGTTCTATAAGCTTAATGGATTCAATGAGCCGACATTAAAGCATGTCTTTCTGGCTTCCCTCCCCGAAGAACTCCAACCTGACATCCAGAGACAACTTACAGCATCCAATCTTTCCTTAGACAACATCTCCCTTGGCAAAATCTTCCAGCTTGCCAAAACTTGTCTTGACAAACTTTGCGAGCAAAAACAGTTTTTCAAAGAACTGTTGAAAGACAAAGAACCTTTCCGCAGTGCTTGCAAAAAGCCTTATTTGCAGATCAAATGCCACAAGAAAAAGGATTGCGATTGCAGTTCAAAGAAAAAACGGCATTTTTGGAAATTCAAAACTCCTGAATTTTCATCCAAACCTCGCAGATCCCGAAAGCCCTACCGGTTCTTCAGAAAGAAATCTTCCTCCTCCAGAGAATTCAAACGAAAGCAATCAAGCAGATGTTTCATCTGTAAGAGAAAAGGCCACTATGCCAAAGATTGTCCCAACAAAAGAGAAACGGTCATCCGGTTAGTTGAGCATCTTCAAGTAACTACAGACTACTCACCTACCAAAGATGAATTGGAATTCTATTTCTCTGAACAAGATGAACCCAATGATGAAACAGTGTTCGCACTACAAAATTCCTCTGACTCAGATAGTGACCAGTCTCAAGTGATTTTCCACCAACAAGCTATTTCCTCGATACTACTATCCCATCCATCAAACTCCAGATCTTGCCCTCAAAATTCCAAAGGCCCATTCCAGCAATTGGTCTTATAGATACTGGTGCCCAACGAAGCATGTTGAACCCCCATATTCTTCCACCAGAATATTGGACCCAGTCTGAAGAACATTTCAAAGCTGTCAATGGCAAACTCTTCACCACCTCTTTGATTACCAAAAAACCCATTGGTATTCAAATCTTCCCAAATCATTTGGTTATTGGTTCCACTCTTCCTAATAAGGATATCTTATTAGATTTGACATCCTTCACCAAATCAAACACCTCCAAATCATTCCCAATCGAACCGAAGTCCATGTTCAAACCATTCACGACATTCTGAAACTCTACAATTTGTCCGAAACTCCCCGGGATATTTCAACCAAACTTTGAGTTTAGTCCCATTCGAGTTCACCCATCCAAATCCTCAGGAAAAATAAGTCTTTCTTCATTAAGTTACCCTTTAAACTCAATGAAGACATTAACCCAACTAAAGCTACCCATCCAGGAATGAGTCCTTCTGACTTACTCCTAGCCCAACAAGAATGTTCACAATTGTTAGCCCAAGGTTTAATTGAGCCCACAAGTTCTCAATGGGCTTGCCAAGCCTTTTATGTTGAAAAGCATTCTGAAATTGTCCGAGGAAAGAAACGCCTAGTCATTGACTACCAGCCATTAAACATGTTTTTACAAGATGACAAATTCCCTTTACCTCGCCGACAAAGCATGTTCACTTTTCTAAAAAATGCCCAGATCTTTTCAAAATTTGATTTAAAATCTGGTTTTTGGCAACTAGGCATTGAACCCTCCGAACGTTACAAAACCGCTTTTTGTATTCCCAATGCCCATTTCCAATGGACCGTCCTACCCTTTGGTCTCAAAACTGCCCCATCCATTTTCCAAAAATCCATGGTCCAAATCTTCCAACCCATTTTGCATCATGCATTGATTTACATTGATGATATCTTGCTTTTTTCAGGCTCACATGATGACCATCGCCAGCTGTTAACTCAATTCTATGATATTATCCAAAGTCATGGAATCATGTTATCGGCCAAGAAAAGCACCATTGCTACAGATAATATTGAATTCCTTGGTATGATCATCAAAGATGGACACTACCAGCCAGGAAAGCACATTGCCCAAGAATTGCTTCACTTTCCAGATCAGCAACTTTCCAAAAGGCAAATCCAACAGTTTCTCGGCATTATCAATTACATCCGTGATTTCCTCCCACATGTGGACCATCACACTCATCATCTCTCGGCTTTATTGAAAAAGCGAGTGGAATGACCACACAACATCGCAAAAATCCGCCTCCTTTAAAGTTGATTACTGACGGAAAGCGATGATGAATCATGGGGTGCCATCCTCCTTGAAGAACTCAATGACAAGGAACACTTTATCGCTTATGCTAGTGGACATTTTTCTGAAACGCAGACGCACTACCATAGCGTGTTTAAAGAAATCTTAGCGGTAAAGAATGACATCAAAAAGTTTGAGTATCATCTGATTGGACACCATTTTCTCATCCGAATGGACAGCTCAGCCTTCCCTAATATCTTTCATTTCAAAGGTAAAACTGTTCCCGAAAAAATGTTACTCAGATTAAAAGATTGGTTTTCCAAATATGACTTTTCAGTCAAGCATATAAAGGGATCCCAGAACCTCATCCCTGATATGCTCTCCAGACTCTCCAAACCACAAGACCCTCTCACCCTGTTTTCCACCACCTACCATTTTCCAATTATCTCCATGGCTACCTCACTACCCCCAGAAGCTCTCACCAAGAAAACTTTTCCCTTCAACAAAACCTTCTCTTCTGTTTTCGCCATCCAAGAATTTGCTAGAAAAGCTCTCTTTCGCTTTTTCATGAAACCTACCTTGTCACCGACCCTTTTCCTTTTTCCACTTTCCACCCGGAAAATCTGTTCCTTACAGGTTTAACCCTTGATCCGACCAGAGACACCACTGAAGACGTGTTATGGTACATCTGGTGCCTAACAGTCCTTTATGCAACCAAGTTAGTCCTCCCCATTTCTCCCACTCTGGACCACCTCCTTAATCCAGATAACGCCACCTCTCTTACCTGGACCCTACTTGAATGGTTCTCCCCCATCCCATGGTGGAGAAAGAAACTGCAACAACTGTCCGAAATTTACAACCTTGACCGTATGCCTGCCCCTGAAGCACAAATGTTCACATCAGTTTTTATTATTCACAGGCCATACTTCCAACATCCAGACACCAATCTCTTTTGGACTCAAGATCAGGTAGAAAATGACATACAAGACGTCCTGCACAATTACCTTTGCCAATTAAACCACCAACCTCCGCCACTTAAAGATATCTCCCACACCTCCTTAGGTCCACAACATGACCTTCTCATGATACCCACTCCATCTGCCATATCTAAACCTAAGTCCACTGGCATCATCATCAAAGAAGAACGACCAGACTACACTGACTTCCTTTACCAAGACTCACAAGACCCATGGGAAGACTTTCTTCCTCTGAGCCAACACCTCCACCAGTTTCCCCAACCAACAATGGATGAACCTGGCCCCTCTGAACCAGGACCCTCAACCCAATCTTCCAAACGACCAGCTCAACCATCCAAAGTTGACAAAGCCACCCAAACTTCCCCTAAGTATACTCAGAGACTATAATTGCTTATCCACCATGCCGTGGTCCCTCCCGTAAGATCCAAAGCTCTCCAAAACTTTCTTCCAAAAGCATCCCGACTGGTGATACGACCGATGAGAAGCTCATCCAAGACAAGTACATGAATCTCCGCTCCATAAAGTTGTTTGTCTTGCTTTCAAAAGTATTTTGTCTTGTTGTAATAATTATGTTTTACTTTATGGTTTTGTCTTGGCTTTACGCTTTTTGTAAAAGTCTTTGTAAGCATGCTTTATCTTTTGTCCATTTGTCAAAGTCTTGATCGGTGGGCTTGGCTTTCTAAAAAGGTGTGCTACAGGTCATGATCACTTGAGAAGTCATGATCTATGTTGTCGTATCTTTACTTTTGCTTTAAAAAAGATAGGGGTCTTGTCCTATCTTCGCTGAGAATTCTCCTATATAAAGGATTCTCCGCTTGCTTGTAAGATATAGAAGTTTGAAAGAAATAAACTCGTGTTTTTCTCTTACAACATGAATCCCTAAAACTCTTCTCTCTCTCTGCAAATGAAGTTCTAAGAAAGAAAAAGAATAAAGAATTAAATTTGTTCATTTTGAAAACCTAAGGAAGTATGCTCACTTGCCTTCCAAGAAGGATCCATCGTAAAACTTTTGACCATTTCTTATCCTGGTTTGCACTTAAAAGAAAGTCTGTTTTGGGTTATATAACCTAGAAGAAACTGTTTTAAGTTTTGATATATCCAAAGGTATATCGGCGGGAATCCATCGACGTAAGTTCCAGAGGTGATCCCGAATGGGCACTAGTCTGGTCCGCACTGATGGTAACAAGCCACGTATCTTTATGTGATGGTAACAAGCCACGTATCTTTATGTGAGCACGTATAAAATTTGTGAAAACTTCATTTTTTCCAAAAAAGTTTTGCAAATCAATCCCTAAACCAAATTGGAACTTTGATCTTTGGACTGACTTATTCTTCGTACTTTTAGACTCAAAGATTAAATGGACTTGGTGTACATGATGACCATAGACTTGGACTTTTAAATTTACCATTAAGGCCTAGAAATTAAATTAATTATCTAATCAATTGGTAATCCTTAAAGGTTGTTAAAAAAAAAGAGTCCATATCCTGAGGTAAGTATTCATTTCCTTCTTTCTTCTTTTAATTTCTACAATTTAATTTTTGTAATTTTTTTATTTATATGGTCGGATTAATTGCCTATCATTTTATTTTTTAGTTTAATTATTCTTGTGCACTAATTTGTGAAATTTTTATTTTATGTTTTATTAGATGGCTGGTTCTAAAATATCCCCTTAATTTTTTATTGTTAATGTGTTATTTTATTGTTTTCTTTAATTACTTTGTTTATATGGTTGGTTTAACCACTTATTATTTTAATTTTGTTTAATGAATTTTCAGTTTACTTATTTTTATTTTGCATTTATTTACTTTGAATTTCTGTTCATTGACATTATTTGCTTATTTAATTTTCAATTTATTTTTATTTATTTCATTTTCATTTAGTGTTTTATGCATTATTCATTTGTTTGTGTATCATTTTCACAATTTAATTTGACACACACACATCATCAGCATTGTATACGATGTGGTCTCATACGGAAAGTGGCAGATTAATTAGGACGTCACCTTCACCGCCCATAGATATGGCCGATATCGAAATTGATAACTTTTCAGAGTATGGAGATAATCAAGTTTTACAAAATCTTCATGAACAACTTAAAACACTTAGAGATTTCTCGTATCTTACTAGAAAGGGGCACTATCATGCATAGTTTTTACTCCTTATGCATCTCATTTTAATTTCAAACATGGTACCATTCAACTTTTACCTACTTTTCATGATTTTTGAGTTTATAATCCATGCTTGAATTTAAGAGAATTTGAGAAAGTTTGTAACACCTACTGATCAAAATTATAGCATGAACATAATTAGACTTAAAATTTTCCCTTTCTAATTAAAGGAAAAAGTTAAAACTTGATTACAAGCAAAATTTAAAAAAAAAAACTCTTTCCACCCTATAGAACAAATTCTTTCAAAAAATAAAACACCACCTTCACTCAAAAGCCAAGAGAAAACCCTTTACCAATGTTGGGATAAGTACAAAGAGCTACTTAACATTTGCCCACACCATGGTTTTGAAACATGGAGGTTAGTGTCTTATTTCTACGAGGGACGTTAAAATGATTGTAATGGTGAGTTTAGGGACAAAAGTCCTGAAGCTATATTAGAATGCCCAACACTAGGACATAGTTAGTTCCTATAAGTCATCGAGTAAACCCCAGTCATCTCTATTTGGTGGAGACATGTACAACCTTAGGGACGACCATAACCTTCAAGCCAAATTATATCTTTAACTAGAAAAGTCGAAGCACTAGAGTAAAAAGAGAATGATCATGTATTTTGTTCAATAAATTTCATGTCATATTTATGATTCTACTAACCATTCTATGGAGGAGTGTCTAGCCTTGCCAGCTCTGAGAGAAAGTTTGCACGAAGAAGCAAATGTCATAAACAATTTCAAAAAGCTAAATCCCAATCCATATTCCCAGACCTATAACTCTAGTTGGAGAAACCATCTAAATTTCAATTAAGAAAATGAAAATAATGCACAACCTTCACAACGAGCTCATTCATGTTAGAATTTTCGAAACTTCTAGAGTTACCCACAATTAACAAAACTCTTAAAGATACATTGCATTCATTTATTGAAAAACAAGAGTCAATCAACAACCAAACCATGCAAACCTTGATCAATTTGACAGAAACTCTCTCCAAACTTACACAACCCTTATCATGCATGAAAAAGATTAGTTTCCTTCTCAACCTAAACCAAACCCCGAGAGTCAATAAAATCCTCAAATAAGTAATACATGAAATCAAAATATGAGCCAAGTCAAATTGGTTATAACACTTCATGGTAGTGAAGTTGTCAAAAAACACATTCTTGATCCTCATAAATGAAATACTATCTAACCAGCCAAGAGGGGGGGTGAATTGGGTTTCTAAAAAATTATGCAATGCTTGAACAAAACTTAATGCAAATCTTAAATGAATTTAAAACAATAATAAATAAATCAACCAAAATGTAAAAAGATCAGGGAAGAGAGATTCAAACACATATATTTTTACGTGGTTTGGCCAACCTTGCCTACATCCACGCTTACAAGCTCACCAGACTTGAGGATTCCACTAGTCAAGCCTCTAAGGCTTTAAGAACTCTTACAATTGACTTCATAGGTGTCAATCAACCTTTACACCATGAGATTATCCCCAATCTCTTAACTCAAGTGTATCCCAACACTTACAATCACTTAAAACAAAGATTACAAAAGTGTTTTTCTCTCGCACAAAATATATGATTACAAATCTAAGTTCAATGTGTGAATAAATGAAATAAGAACGAATTTAAAGCTCAATGAATGTTGTATTCTCATTTATAAGCTCAATGATAATGTTGTGATCAAACCGTTTTTGAATTTGATTAAGCTTATTTATAGTTGGAGCTAAAAAATAGCCGTTATTGACTTTCTGCTCGAAGTCGGATCACTGTTTTGGCTTGAGCAAGTGACCGTTGGACAGATTTTTAAATTATCGGATCACCGTTATTGAAATGTCAGATCGCCGTTATCGTCCAGTGACCTATAAAGAAAATGTTGGCTTACCGTTTTCAAGAAGTCGATTTACCGTTAGTGTACAGAGGTTAAACTTCAATTATGTTCGATGTCGGTTAGCCGTTATCATGAAGTCGGATTATCGACAGTGTCCAGAGGCTAATATTTAATTCTATTCGATGTCGGTTAGCTGTTATCATACTATTGGATCGCCGACAGTATCCAGAAGGTATTTTAATAAGGACATGAATTTGAAAAACAACTTTGATTAAATCATTTTTCATTTAAGTACAAACCTTTACTATTTCAAAATAGTGATTTATTTAAAATGTACGAAAAACGTTTGAGCTTTTAAAGACTTAATCAATTTTAATCAAGTTTGTTATCATCAAAATCATGATCAAAGAGATATTCATGTTAACAATCTCCCCTTTTTTTATGATGACAAACTTTACAAGAGAATATTTTTGCAATTTTCTCCTCCTAAATATGAGCTTCCCCTAACTATATGGCCAATCAATTTTTAACCAAAAATGAATTTATTCAACAGTATCATATATAATTTATCTCCCCCTTCATCATAGAAAAGAAATAAACGTGAAAAGATTAAAGAGAGAATTGCGGATATTACCCATCATGTGTGAAAATTTTGGCATAATCTCCCCTTAAAAATGAACATATCCTCAAAAACAAATGTAGTTAAAACACTTCTATAGTAACTTCGATTTATCAACCAAACTCCATATTCACCAATTGTCCAACCAGAGAAGCAATATACCAGCAAAATCATCACAATCACAAGCAAAAACACTAACATATCATCAAAATCAACACAATCACAAACAAAGTTCAAATAACCAACACATCATCACAAAAGCTGCAAGATATCATCCAAAATATAAAACAAATGAGATGAGTAATGTATGTGCGAAAAACATCAATGTAGAAACTAAGATGTGGGCTGCGAGGAAGAACTGCCAGGATGGAAACCAAGGTAATCAAGGATGCGTCGCTGACCAACAAGGAATTCCTGCTGCTGATCTAGAATCTGCTGCTGAAATGTCTGAAATTGGGATTGGAACTGCTGCATGGAGAGAGTATCCATTTTGTTGAAGAGCTACTGGATGCATTCCTCAGGATGCTCAACTGGCTCGGCTGTCTCCTTATCCTGAGATTGGGCTGTTGCAGCTCGGCGAGGGGCACGAGGTCTAGCTCCGAGTTGGAAATTAGGTAACTCATCCTCAGAATAGATATCATTAAGCATTCGGTTATCATCTGGGGCAACCAAAGGGTCTGCATTCTTAGAAGATGGTGTCTTCACCCACTTCCCGCGTTTCTTAAAAAATCCCATCGCAGAAATGATCTCTTTACCTAGCTTTCAGGTCTCGACATAAACAGGTTCAGTGAGAGGTACATTAAAGTGCCTTAAAATCCTAGTAATGATGCTGCCATAAGGAAGGGACCGGTTAGTCACTGCGGTTGTGGACAACATATGACGCAGGATAGTGTATGACAAGCTCATGTCCCGGCTTCGGATTAGGGAATCTAATAAACTGACATAAAGCCTAGTTACCTCATCACTATGACCCTGTCTAGGTATGACCATGTGTTGGAGTATGTTATTAAGTATACGAACCTGGAATGGTAGAAGCTGAGACTGAAAGAACAAAGAACAAAGGTCATCAGAAAGATCACGACGCCTACAAATGTTCCGTATGCCATACACATGATGAAAATCATTAAAATCAAGCTCTTTTCTAGTGGTATAAATGTCTAAACCTCCATATCAAATTCCAAGAATACTACACAGGTCAATGATATGAACCCCTTCAAGAACTGATGCCACCCTAATCAATTTAGTCCACAAGATCAAATCTAAATCAGGAATTGAATGGAACCTCGACCCAATTCTTAATAAAAGCACGAACCTTGGTATGTGAAGACGCCACAATCAACTATGGATGGTTTGATTGATAAAATCACGGTCACTTTGCCTGAAATTGTCCAAACAAGTCTGCTAAAGCTGTTCGTCTCATTCAACACCTGGAAAAATCTTCATTGCTTTCTGATCATTAAGATGCTGAGTCCAATTTCTCTGAACAAAGAGAATACGATGATCATACAACATTCATCCTCACAGAGTCAACAGTGATTCTGAGATAGATGAAATTTCTTTTATTGTTACTGTTAAAAAATTCAACCAGGTCCATTCTAAACCTACTACACCTTCAGTAAAAATTTCAGTCCTTCCATCCAAGTTTCATAAACCTATTCCTATAATTGGTTTTCTTAATACTGGTGCACAACGCAGTATGCTCAATCCCACAGTTCTTCCTTCCTCTTGTTGGGAAAAACATACTGAGTTCTTCAAAGCAGCCAATGGTGAAATCTTCAAAACATCAATGATTACCAAAAAACCCATTCGGATTCAGTTTTTTCCAAACTGTATCATATGGCAAAAAATCGTTGGTTCAGATTTACCAGACAAAGATCTTCTCATAGGATTTGATATCCTACATCTGGTAAGAAACCTTCGCATTACACCAACTGGCATCAAGTTCAAACAAATGTTTTTGCCTTATACAAATATTCTTCGTCTGTATACTCTCTCAGATACAGCCCCAATCACTCAAAAATTTCTTCAGTTCTGTCCTGAAGATCATTCTCAGTTCAGTCATCCTTTCCCTCTTTGGAAAAATGACAAGTTCTTCATTCAACTACCATTCAAGTTAAATGAAGATATCAATCCAACAAAAGCAACTCATTCGGGAATGCCACATTCTGACCTTCTTTTAGCTAAACAAGAATGTGATCAATTGCTTAGGCAAGGTCTCATTGAGTCAACAACTTCAGATTGGGCGTGTCAAGCCTTTTATGTTGAAAAAATGTCTGAATTAGCCCGAGAAAAAAAAAGATTGGTAATTGATTATCAGCCTCTTAATGCTTTTCTCAGAGATGAAAAATTTCCTCTTCCAAAAATCCAGTCCTTATTTGTCCATCATCAAGATGCCAAAATTTTCTCAAAATTCAATCTTAAAGTTGGTTTTTGGCAACTTGGCATTTCTCCCTCTGATAGACCCAAAACGACCTTCTATATTCCCAATGCCCATTATCAATGGACAGTCATGCCCTTTGGTCTCAAAGTTGCTCATTCCATGTTCCAAAAAGCAATGGTAAAAATATTCTCTCTCATCCTCCATCATGGTCTAGTGTATATCGATGACATCTTGTTGTTTTCCACCAACCACCAAACCCACTAAAAATTACTTTCAAATTTCTTTGACATTGTACAATCACATGGCATAATGCTTTCAAAAAAGAAAAGCAGCATTGGAAAGGAATCTATTGACTTTTTAGGCATGGTGTTAAAAGATGGCCACTACCATCCTGGACCACATATTGCACAAGAATTGACAAAGTTCCCAAACACAGATCTCAATAAAAAGTAAATTCAACAATTCCTTGGAATCGTGAATTATTTGAGAGACTTTATTCCCAAAGTTGCGGTCCACACCAGCAAATTCTCACGCATGCTAAAGAAACAACCCCCACAATGGGGCCCTAAGCAGACAACAACTGTTCAAAAGCTCAAAAAGATTTCTCAGTCACCACCACCACTCAAGATTCCTACAGCTGGACAAAGAATTCTCCAGACAGACGCCAGTGATGAATACTGGAGTGCCATTCTTCTAGAAAAAAATTGGAGAAACAGAATCCTATTGCGCTCATGCAAGTGGACAGTTCAAGGATGCAGAAAAGAATTATCATGTCATTTACAAGGAGATTTTAGCAGTCAAGAATGGAATCAAGAAATTTGAATTCCATCTTATTAGCCACAACTTCCTTATCAAAATGGACAACTCCTCTTTCCCGAAGATCCTTGACTTCAAAAACAAATTGCTTCCAGACAAGCAATTGCTCAGTTTAAAGGCTTGGTTCGCCTAGTATGACTTCACAATCCAGCACATAAAAGGTGATAAAAATCTAATCCCTAATTTCCTTACCCGTCCATTTATAAATAAGCCTACCCTTATCACTTCCATCCAGGCCATACCCATCATAGCCATGAACCGTTCTCTTCCTTTCAAAGCTTTAACCCAAAAGACTTTTCCTCTCAATCTCTCTTTCAGTTCAACCTTCCAAATTTAAGATTTTGCCAGAAAATTCCTTTTTCGGTTATTCATGAATGTCTACAGAACTCAACTACTCCGTTTTCCATCCATTCTCTAGACATTACTTGAATGGTTTTCGCCATTAACATGGTGGCGTTAACAACTCCAAAACATCTCAACCAATCTCCAGCTAAACAGGCTTCCTGACCAAGAAGCAGATATGTTTACTTTAGTTTTCATCATTCACAGACCATATTTTCAACACCCGGCCACTAGAGACTACTGGACACAAGACATGGCATATAAATGGAAAACATTCCCACATCCATTTCCTCTCAACCATGATCCGACCATCATCTCGGCCCTGAAAGCCTACCTCCTAGAACTCAATAACACCCAACCGGTCCTAACAAACATTTGCCACACATCCATAGGACCATCTCACTCACTTGAGGTTCTACCACGATCCCAAGAAAATACTCCAGGATCAAGCTCAGGTCCGATGGGTATTCTTGTCAGAGAAGAACGCCCTGATTATACAAATATTCTTTTTCAAGATGCTCAAGACCCTTGGAAAAACTTTCACTCACTTCTCCCATCTCAAGAGTCTCTATGTTTACCTACTGAGCCGATCTCTCAGCCAGTCACGACAGCCGCAGAAAAAGATGAGCTTGATGAAGATTGGATAACCTACCGACAAATTTACAAAGCTCGAAAGCAATATGAGAAAGAGACATGAGACATATCTCCATCTAGATTTCCCTCCACTCCATAAAGCTTCTAGCTTTTTCACATGGCTACAGTAGTTTTCCGTGGATTTCAGCTTTAATAAAAGTTGACAGGGGTCCTGTCCTGTCTAACGTGTGTTTTTATATTTTTTACGTGTGAACTTTTTTTATGCTTTCTCTTTATGTATTTTGTCATTTGCTATCAAAGATAAGGGTCCTGTCTTATCTTTCGGTTTCTAAAGCTCTATATAAGAGCCCTCAAGCCTTGTATTAGGCAGAATGTTTGTTCATAACCTTCCGATGTCTCTTTAAACTCTCTTCTTCTTCTAGGAAGCAAGTTAACACTTAAGCCATTATTCTAAGACCGTTTCATCTCTATCTCTATACTGAGTATGCTCTGCACTTGCCTTCAAGTAAGGATCCTGTCCATCAGAAAAGTCCTGATTTGTTTTCAAACCAGTTTTCCAAAACTATTCACTCACAACGTTCACCCTCATCAAGAGTTTAGAGAATGACTTGTCCTTGGGTGGGATCATGGGTAGTGATTTTCTCCCACTGGTTTGATATCTAAAGGATTAGGGTATATCGGCTAGAAACCCAAACTTGCGGACTCGGTCCAAAGAAGCTTTTAATTTGTAGTTAACAACGCCACTCGACCCGAAGGCACAACAACATGTAGAAAAGAAGATTGAACAATATAGGACTCAAGCTAATAAAGGATGTAAGCAAATGGTTTTTCAGCTTGGAGATTGGTTTTAAGTACACGTGAGAAAGGAGAGGTTCCCAGCACAAAGATGTTCCAAGTTGCTTCCAAGAGGGGATGATCCTTTTCTAGTGGTTGTATGGACTAATGACAATGTAGACAATATGGATCTTCCCGGTGAGTATAATGTGAATGCAAATTTTAATGTTTCTGACTTTTGTCCTTTCAATGTAGGTGAAGATTCGAGGCGGAATCTTTTTTAGGAGAGAAGGAATGATGAGAACCTTCAAGGGAATACTATTAAAGCTTAAAATGATTATTTGTACATTCATGGAAGCCTAATTATAAGAGCTCGAGCAAAAAAGATGTAAGCTGCTTTAATTGGGTTAATTGAGCAAATGTGGACTGAAAAGCAATTCAAAATGCAAAATATGATAAATTGGCCTTGGAGAGAAGACAAGGTATTGTGAGCATTATTCAAGCTATTGGACAGCCAAATATACAATTTGGGTCAAATGCATATATGGCGAGAACAAAAATGAGTTGGGTTTATTGTTCTCTAGAAGACATTAGAACCAATTTATTGCAGCTTGTTCAAGCTTAGGAATTCTGACCCTCCCTTTGTTTATTCAACTTCATTTACTTGCTATGTTTCAAGTTTGTCAATGTGTTAGGTAAGTCTATCATCAATTATGGTTGGCTAGCATTAATTATGATAGGCTAGCATTAAGGTTGTCCATGACTAGCATTAATAATGATGGGTTAGGAAAGATTTTTGAAGCATCATTTGACAAACCTATGCTAGGAGGGTTGTTCTAATGATTCCAATATATATTTTTAGAATCTTAGGTATGTAAATGATAATTTTGGAGATTAATGTTATTTGAATTTAAAAGATAATTTTTTTCTTTGGTTCTTTTGAGGACTGGTGAGCATATCAAGAATTTGCATTCTTGTGGTGTTCTAAACTTGACTTATCACTCACTTTCTCATCTTAAACATTAGGTTGAGGTTTTTTATTGGGTTTAAAATTGTTTATAACTTTCTTAGACAATTGAAACTTTAAATTAAATGGAGGTCTCGGAGTTTTACTATAGGGTTCGCATGAGAACCGCTCTATCAACTAAGTTAAAGTCAACTTGTCGTTAGCTTGTACAAATAGTCATTGTATATATTTAAAAAGTTATGAAATGTCTAAATTCAATGTCTATCCACTACCCAAACAAGAGTTAGGCTTGATTAGCTTAAAAGCATGAGGCCAATTTGGCGAGCAGAGGATTGATAGTTAGCTTCTTGGTGACTACTGCTTCTTATGATTAGCTAGTTAGCTTTAATGGGTGCAATATAGAACAAGTCAAAATTGTATTCCGACGCATCAGCCCTCAAACAAGTCATATTAGCAATGTAAAATCACTAAAGAACTTGGCAAGGGATGATTGGTCAATATCTATTATAAATAGGATGCTATGGTTCCGTTTGTAACATACGGAAATAATTGAATGAAATATCAAATAGGCTCCATTTTGTTTTACATCGTTATATTTCTTTTATTACTACTTCCTTAATACTTCTTGCATCTATATTTACATAAACAAATTTATTTCAATATCATTACATGATTTTCTTTTTTTTTTCTTTTTTTTTTCAGAGAATCATTACGTGAATTGATATCCGATGGAGTGAGGAATTTAGATTTCAACATTAAATGTTACTAGAGCCATAAAAAATTCTTAAAATCTATTCAGAGCCCGAACCAAATTTTTTCTTTTACTAGATAAAGTCATTAGGTCATTAGATTTGTTTGTTTAGATCTGGTGATAGTGTTATATTGTGTTGTATTTATAGATAATCGGGTAATTTTCTATTTTTGATTGGAATTTTGTTTCCACCTAAAGTAATTTATCATAGATCTGTTTGTTGGCACTGTTGTGTTGTATTAATGAGTATGTATTGCGATGATTTAAAAACTACAGGAATCAAAATCTCAAATTCTACTCATAACCTCAAACCAAATTTTTTTTTCTGGTCCAAGTATGGCTCGTAATAATCTATCTTCTCAAGCATACGATGATTCTTTCGCCGCCTGATGTTGATTCAATAAAGTCATTGGGTAATAGATTAATTTTGACTCCATCTAAAGTCAATGGGTCATAGATTTGTTTGTTAATAGTGTTGTGTTATATTAGTGACTGCATGTTAGTATATTACGATGATTTTCATTTGTAGTAGTTTAGATAGATTGTTAGGCTAGATACAAAAATTTCCTCTTTAAGTAATAACAATGAGATTCTCCATAGAATAGTTAGGTTTCGAAAAGAAAATGTAGAGCTCTGCTCTTACAATTATGGGTTGGATGTCTAGTTGTCTAGGTGGTGATGATAATATCTTATACCTAAACGTGGCTAACTTTTTCTAAGAAATTAGGAAGAGGTCCAAAATATGTCATTGAAAGGCTTTATTAAGACAAAGATGAGCTGTCAAAAACGTAAAATAAAAACCAGTTAGCTTTGAGTTCGAGTAACATTTCACCCTAACCACTACTTATCCTTTGATTCTTCAACATTAGTTGGTTTGGACCTCCAATCGTCTTGTAATATGAGCTAATAACTATAGCACTAATAACCAACTCATTACTTCATATTATTTGAGTCCAAATAACCACCACAACTTGTCCTCTGATTCTTCAACAACACTCGGTTTGGACCTCCACTTGTCCTGTATTATGAACTAATAACTGTATCACCAATAACCAACTCATTGCTTTGTAGTATCTAAATCCAAAAAACCAATCTGATCATAGAAAAGATTATTTTCAATCGAACCAAGCTATTATTTCTATAAAGTGCCGGTTGCAACTCAAAACACTAGTACTTTGGGTTGAAGGAACTATTCTACTTATAAATACATGTGAAATAACTAATGTAGGACATAAGAAATCTTCTCTTAGACAAAGCCACCGGCAATGAAGAAGTTGACACACTTGAGTTGCTCTACCATCATATTCTACCTATTAGAGTTTAGCTCTGATACCACTTGTTATAGGGGAGATAAACCTAATATATCTATGTATTAAACTCAAAAGACTAGATCAAAGAGATATAAAGTGGATCTTATTTGGCTAAGAATTGAAACAGAATTGGAACGAATTGGTTCATGACATGTTCAACCAAATACAAATTAAACTATAAAACCAAATTGATTTGAACTAAAATAAATCAGTTCAATTTGGGTCGGATGATCAGTGGTTTGGTTTGGTTAGACACTTCATGCATCTTGTACTCTAAGACAAAGCTTCAAGTACCAACGTATGTAATCAATTTCATTTTTGGAGATGCATCAAAGCAAATGATACTTAACAAAATTAAAGTAATAAGAAAATTTTGTAATGATGAACACTTCGTCAATATTCCTTAATGAGATTAAAGATAAAACTATCACAAGCACGTGGGATGAGGCATATTCAGATCTTATTCAAGTTTCCGTTGGACTCGTTACAAGAGCTCGAGCAAAGAAATTCAAAGAAGCGCTTAATGGATTGATTCAAGTAACTTGGGCTCAATCAAATTCGTGGAGACCCATTGAAGGAATCGCACATGATAAATGTATGATTCAGGCTCTTGAAGTTTCCAAAAAGTCACTTCCATGAAATAGGGTGTTGGCTTGAACATTATGGAAGAAAAATATATTATTTTCCTTTTCCAGATACTTTCCTATTTCTTGAGGAGGCTATTAGGGAAACAAATAAGTTATTTCTATTTTAATTGCCTAGTTTTCGTTTAATTGATGTAAGACATTTAAGCTAATTAGGATCTTGATTTGATTTATATTGTTTCCTATTTACTTAGATTAGGATTCTGATTTGGTTTACATTCTTTCCTATTTACTTAGATTAGGATTCTGATTTGGTTTAAACTCTTTCCTATTTACTTAGATTAGGATTCTGATTTGATTTAGATTCTTTCATATTAGGAAAATTCAGATTTAGATTTGATTTTTAGGTTAGGATTTATTTCCAAAAATTCTTGTAACAAACCCTATATAAAGTACTCGTATTCAATAAACATGAAAGAAGTTTTTTTGATGCAATTGGTGAGAGAGTTAATTCTCTTTGGTTCTTTACGAACTCTTTGACCTTATCGGATTTCCGTGGCATTCAGCTCTTGACTTATCAATCGGACTATCCATAGATGATTGTGGCGTCTTTACATACCAAGGTTTGTGCTTTCAATAAGCATTGGGTCGAGGTTCCATTCCATTCCTGATTTAGATTCGATCTTGGGAACTAAATTAATTAGGGTCGCGTCAGTTCTTGACGGGGTTCTTATCATTTGGTATCAGAGCCTAGGCTCCAAGGTTAGATCCATTTATCTTTGTTTTTTTTTTCATTCTTGTTTGAAATTTTCATCCTTGTTCTAGTATCTCTTTAAAAAAAAAGTGTCGTGAACAATGTTTTCATGAACAGTATTTGTGTGAACAACGTAGCATGAACAGTTTCGAGTAAACAGTGTCGCGTGAACAGTATTTTAGGGTTTCCTTTTAAAATCAATTTTGCATCTTTGTGGTTTAATTCTCCTTAAATCCACAAGTTTTACCTATTCATTTTCCTTAAAAAAAAGAAGAATCTCAGAAACCTGCCTTAAGGTCAAATTTTAAGAAGACCTTAGCATTTTGGATTTGAACAAATAAGGATTGGATTTTTGGCAAAGGGAACTTATTGTCTCTAAAATCTTTCAATTTGTTTTTTCATTATTTGTGTCTTGGAAGTCTAAAACAAGTCTTACCCCATCGGTGAAAATTTTTCCCAAAATCTTGATATTGGTTTGATTAGTTTGATAAGAACTGAGTAAGGATTACTAAGAGTGGAAAAAGGCAAGAGAGTGTGAGCGTATTAGAGGGTAAAAGCCCATAATTTGAGTGAAACACGAGTGGAATTGCGTGAGTCATTTTTCTTGAGTGAAACATGTAAGGGAGTAAGGTGAGGTCCTTCCACATTATTTCCAACGTTCTTTTGCAGATAATAGCTATGTCTCACAACCTAGAATGAAACACAAATGAAGAGGATCAATCCGTAACTACTCAGAATTTACAAATTCAAGCATTGATGGGGGAGATGAAAAGGATGATGAGGGCTGAATTAGAGCTCATCCACGAGCGTTTGGATCAGGTGGAGAACACACGTGCAAGGCAGCCACAATCTGTTCCCCAAACATATAGGATAGAAAGAGCTCTGACTAAAGGAGAGATTGATGACTATTATAGGGATGTGTATGATGAAGGAGAGGACTCAGTGGGTAGCTATAGGAGAGATGGACAACATAGGAGAGCTAGGAATAGAGATGATGGATTAAGTGGCATAAAGATGAAGATTCCATCTTTTCAAGGAAAATCCGACCCAGAAGCATACCTTGAATGAGAGAAGAAAATGGAGTTCATATTTGACTGCCACAATTATTCAAAGGCAAAAAAAGTAAAATTGGCTGTGATTGAGTTTTCTGACTATGTTATTACTTGGTGGAATCAGTTTGTTATAAGCAGGAGGCGAAATAAGGGACATCCAATTGAGACACAGAATGAAATGAAATCATTGATGAGAAGGCGTTTTGTACCTAACCACTATTATCGAGACTTGTACAAAAAATTACAACGTCTTACACAGAGTAGCCGAAGCGTTGAGGATTATTATAAAGAAATGGATATTGCCATGATTAGAGCAAATGTGGAGGAGGATAGAGAAGCTACCATGGCACGATTCTTAAATGGACTTAATCGGGAGATTGCAGATAAGGTTGAGTTGCAACATTATATGGAGATTGAGGAGATGGTCCACAAAGCCATCAAGATTGAGTAGCAACTCAAGAGGAGGGTAACATTCGTGCAGCCCCAAGCTCGAGTTCCACTCCTTGGAAGCCGAGCTATGTGAAACGAGACAAGAGCCCACAAGCATCTACTACACCTAAACTAAGATCCAAGCCCTCCAAGCACAATACACAAGGTAACACCGTGACTCCTACTATTAGAAATTGTGACATTAAGTGTTTTAAATGTCGAGGCAGGGGCATATCGCAAGTGAATGTGTGAATAAAAGAGTTATGGTGTTGTGGGACAACGGTGAGATTGTAACTGAAGCTGAGATGGAAGAGAATGAGATACCACCATTAGAGGATGTCGAAGATGAAGAGTATATAGCCCTTGGGGAATTGACTTTAGTAGCGAGGAGACCTTTGAGTGTGCAAGTAAAGGAAGACGAAGCAACGCAACGGGAAAAAAATTTCCATACTAGGTGCTATGTTCAAGACAAAGTATGTAGTATGATTATTGATAGAGGAAGTTGTACTAATGTTGCTAGTACTATCATGGTAGAGAAGTTAGGGCTTCCTACACTTAAACAACCACGGTCATACAAACTACAGTGGTTAAATGACAGTGGAGAGGTGAAAGTGAACAAGCAGGTACTAGTGACTTTTCGGATTGGCAAGTATGAAGATAAGGTGCTTTGTGATGTAGTGCCAATGCAGGCTGGACACTTGTTACTTGGGCGGCCTTGGCAATTCGACAAACGTGTGAAACATGATGGCTTCACCAACAAATATTCATTTGTATTTAATCAACGCAGCATCACTCTTGTTCCATTGACACCAAAGCAGGTTTATAGAGACTAAGTGAGCCTACAGAGAGAGAGTGGGGAAAAGAAAAAGGGAGAAAAAGATAGTGAAATTCAAAAAGAGGCCGAGAAAAATGTGAGAGAAAAACCAATGAAAAATACGGCCATTGAGCGAAAATTATATGGAAAATAAAAGAATTTCTACGCGAGAGCGAGTGAGATAAAAAAAAGCATTGTTTTCACATCAGCCGATGATTGTACTTTTGTACAAAGAGGTATTTTTAAACACTAACGAATTTGACCCTACTTTGCCTAGTTCTATTATTTCTCTTTTGCAGGAGTATGAGGATCTCTTTCCTGAGGAAACACCACATGGTTTACCTCCAATCCGAGGGATTGCGCATCAGATTAATTTTGTGCTCGGTGTAGCCTTTCCAAATATACCAGCCTATAAGAGCAATCCGGAGGAGACCAAGGAACTTCAAAGGTAGGTTAATGAATTGATGGAAAAAGGGTACATGAGAGAGAGCATGAGTCCATGTGCAGTTCCCGTTTTATTAGTTCCTAATAAGGATGGGACATGGAGGATGTGTGTTGACTGTCGAGCCATCAACAACATAACGGTAAAGTATCGACATCCCATTCCTAGGCTAGATGACATGCTTGATGAATTACATGGGTCTTGTGTATTTTCTAAAATTGATTTAAAAAGTGGATATCATCATATTAGAATAAAAGAAGGAGATGAATGGAAAACTGATTTTAAAACAAAATATGGTTTGTATGAATGGTTAGTCATGCCTTTTGGTCTAACTAATGCCCCGAGCACTTTTATGAGACTTATGAATTATGTCTTGCGAGCTTTTATTGGCAAGTTTGTTGTTGTTTATTTTGATGATATCCTCATTTATAGCAAAAACATAAACGATTATGAAGTACATTTGAAATATGTTTTAGATGTGCTTAGAAAAGAAAAGTTGTTTGCTAACCTGAAGAAGTGTACTTTTTGCACCAACAAACTTGTGTTTCTAGGATTTGTTGTGAGTGCACACGTATATAGGTTGATGAGTAAATAGTACGTGCAATCCAAGAGTGGCCGAGTCCCACAAGTGTAAGTAATGTGAGAAGCTTTCATGGGCTTGCTAGTTTCTATCGATGATTTGTGAAAGACTTTAGCACATTAGCCGCACCGCTTACTGAAGTAATAAAAAAAATGTTGGATTCAAGTGGGGAGAAGCGCAAGAGAAGGCATTTCAAATAATCAAGCAAAAGCTGACCAATTCTCCTTTATTGTCTTTGCCTAACTTTAATAAAACCTTTGAAATTGAATGCGATGCCTCAGGTATTGGTATTGGCGCAATCCTAATGCAGTAAGGACGACCAATTGCTTACTTTAGTGAAAAGTTGAGTGGGGTAGACTTAAACTACCTTACTTATGATAAGGAGTTGTATGAGTTGGTTCGAGCGTTAGAAACGTGGTAGCACCACCTATGGCCTAAGGAGTTCGTGATTCACACCGATCATGAGTCCTTGAAATACCTTAAAGACCAATACAAGCTGAACAAGAGACATGCTCGATGGGTAGAACTCATTGAGATATTTCCATATGTCATTCGTAAACATTGTTGCAGATGCGCTTTCCTACAAGTATGTCTTAATCTCAACACTTAATGCTAAACTACTTGGTTTTGAATATATTAAGGAACATATTAAAAAATATCCGTGAAATCAGGCTTTTCTTCTTTGATCAGAATTCCAGAAGGAGGAGGATTACTAGATGATGGTGACCTGGTGGTTGGGACCTTTATGAGTTCATGTTGTGGTCTAAGGGAGGTGTGTTGGATGTCAGTAGGAGAGGACTGGACATTGTTCAGTTCAAAGAGGTATTGTTTCAGGGCAGAGACAAGGTTTGGGTCATGATCCAGGGGAAAATTATGAGGAATAGTCTTCCATTCATAAGCTTGGTCCTGAGTCCAAAAGAGTTTGGTAACAGGACGTTGATATGATGATGCTTGATGATGCAATCAAGTTGTTTTCTCCACCAGGAGAGATGAGAGAACCATTCAAAAAGAGCCCATGTGAGAGAGTGAGCCTGGGTTGGATCTGTGAGACACCGAAACAATGGATATATAGGAAAGACTAATTTGGTGGCATCTAAGACAGTGAGACACCATATATACCACAATTTGTCTTCTATGACATCCCTGGAAGGATTGATTTTTAGGCCTGTAAAGAAGAGGTGATCTGGATGAAAGCTTGGGAATCCAGTTATCTGGGTGCCATAGATATTCATAAAATATCGAAAAATAAACGTCTTTGCAAAATCTTGGATTTGATAAGGACTGGAGAAAGTGAGATTGCAAGGAAGAGATTTTTTTGTCAAAGCTGTGTTGGGAAGAGAAGAAGCCATGAATATGACTGGGATTGAAGGAAAAGAGACTCTTAGGGATGAAGATGAAGGTCTGGACAAGAGATCAGGGATGAGGTTCTGGTCTCCTTTTATATGCTGGACTGTGAAGTCATACTTTGAGAACCAAGTCTTGAGTCGGATGAGGTGCTTGTTTGGAAGGACCTTATTATTGAATTCAAGGATTTTTGGAAAAGAATAATTGTCTAATCTGACAAGGAAATTATGGCCAATAAGATGAAATTTAAATTTTTGAATTCATATTTAACGGCTAGGATTTCTTTGTAGATCACATGGTAGTGTTTTTCTGACTCCTTGAATTGTCCGCTTGCATGAGCACAGTAAGATTCTTTACCATCATGTTTTTATAAAAGAATGGCCCTCCAGTATTCATCACTCGCATCAGTCTGCAGAATTCGTTGACCATCAGTGGGAATTCTCAAAGGAGGAGGATACTGGGTGATGTTTTTGAGATGTTGGATGGCAGCAGTTTAAAAGGGGCCCCAATGTGGGGCTAATTTTCTCAGCATATTTGAAAGTTGGCTGGTATGAACTGCGACATGTGGAAAGAATTCTTAAAGGTAATTAATAATACCAAGGAATTGTTGAATCTGCTTTTTTGACAAATGTTCATTTGGGAAATGAATGAATTCCTGGGCTATGTGTGGTCCAGGACTATAGTATCCGTCTTTTAGAGTCATGCCAAGAAAGGTAATAGTATTTTGGCCTAGGATACTCTTTTTGTCAGACAACATTATGCCATATGTTTCCACTATCTCAAGAAAGTTAGAAAGTAATTGTTGATGGGAATCATGATCTTTGGAGAATAATAGCACGTCATTTATATAGATAAGTGCATGATGAAGGATTGGTTCAAAGATCTTGATCATGACCTTTTGGAAAATGGAGGGGGCTACCTTAAGGCCAAATGGCATTACTTTCCATTGGTAGTGGGCATTTGGTATGCAAAAGGTTGTTTGAAGTCTGTCATCAGGGTGGATTCCTAATTGCCAGAAACCTGCTTTAAAGTCGAATTTTGAGAAGACCTTAGCATTTTGGATATGGACAAATAAGGATTGGATTTTTGGCAAATGGAACTTATTGTCTCTAAGAAAACAATTGAGAGGCTGGTAATCAATAACAAGACGTTTTTTGCCTCTAACTATTTCAGACTTTTTTTCCACATAAAAGGCTTGACAAGCCTATTCTGAATCTATGGGCTCAATAAGGCATTGTTTTAGCAACTGGAAACATTCTTCTTGGGCTAGTTTCAGGTTAGATGGAGTCATTCCTAGATGGGTAGCCTTACTTGGGTTAATGTCTTCGTTAAGCTTAAAAGGGAGCTTAATGAAGAAGTTTTCATTTTTCCAGAGAGGGGCAGGATGTAGAAATTGACTATGACTTTATGGATAATGAATAAGGAAACAGGATTTGAGAGGATCATATGAAGGAGGAGAGTTTGAGATGGAGAACAATTTCAGGGAATCTGTATAAGGTTGAAACATCTGTTTATAACGAATTCCTGAAGCTGTTATATGGAGTTTTTTAACCAGGTGAAGGACATCAAACCCGATTAAAAGGTCTTTGTCAGGAAGATTGGACCCAACAAGCTTGGTCCAAAGGACACATCCTGGAAAGAATTGAATACCAATGGGTTTTTTGGTAATCAAATCTGTATGAAACAATTCTCCATTGGCAGTCTTGAAATATTCTGTATGCTTTTCCCAAAAATGGGATGGAATGATTGAAGAGTTAAGCATACTTGATAACTCTATGAAATGAGAGTTATCATGGCACTTTTAGACATAAATCAATACTACTTAGAGAGTAAATTATGTGTTTCTATTGCATTTTTGTTACATTTTTGTATAAATAATCATTTTAGTCAATCTTAATAAGTTTTGCTCGATTTAAAGTAATTTGTGCTCAAATTATGTGCATGATTGTAGGTTTTCATAAGCTTATAATTCATGGAAGGAATGTTGATGCAATAGGCTTGCAAAAATGAGGAAGAACTTAGTTACAAAAGAATTAAAAAAATGCAGTCATTCTTTGTAGCAATATTGTCAGTATTCTTGTAATCCTGGAACAACGACAGAGAAAATTCTGGGCGGGATAACTGCAGAATTACGATCTACAATTTCCTAATCTGACTTATACGCGCCCTAGGCTTCTGTTTACCCTAATTTTCAACTATAAAATAAGCACACATCATAAGGAATAAGGAGAGCCATCACCCAAGGAGAAAAACACAAAGAAACAAAAGAAAAACAAGATTCAAGAGAGAGATTAAGGGCTGCACAAGAGGAGAATTTGCAGAAATCAATTGGGAGCTCAATCCTTCTTATTCTTCTCTTATTTTCATTTTTTCTATTTATTCATGGGGATGTGTTTCATGGCTGAAACTTTGTTCTTTATTTTTCTTTTGCAAACCATGAACTAAATTTATTTGTGGTTGAGCGATAAACAATCTTGATGGTTTATTGACTGAATATATGTGTTGCTGAATGTTTGCTGTAGCAGTTTGTTTTGATAGTATTCATTTTTATTCATTATTTCGATTGATCACCCATTTAATGTTACAAGTTAGGAGAGAGCCGCAAAATGGCCTATCTTCGTGGAACATATCAGAGCAATACTTGGTTTTAGATTGAGTTTCCTGGATTGAGTTTAACTTATTCCAAAAAGGCCATGCTTAATCTAAAATTAGTGATGAACTAGACATAGGGATTCACCTTGTAGGGTAAATAGAACCTAAGCGTGCAATGCTATATCTTATGTTAGCATAACAACTGATCACTGTTAGGTTGTATATATATATAAGATATCCAACATGCGACGGTTGAGGATACATAAGGATTCTGCCCAGTGCTGTAGCAAATACTGCAGCAACCGAGCCAACCATTAGAAAATAGTCAAGACTATTAGGAGAGTTTATTCACTCAACTACTATATATTCCCATTAGTTTTATCCTTGAGCTTGACGTGATAGTTTACTTTGTTGCATTTTATTTATTGCGTTGTTATTTTAATTAGTACATTAGTTTCATTAATTTTTTTATTTTATTTTAGCACAAAATCTGCACTGTTAAGATTGTTGTAGCAAATCTGATAACATCAATCCCTGTGGAGACGATCTTGAATACTCATTACTTTATTACTTGTTGTGTACACTTGTACATTGACACCAATAGCATTAGTATTTATACACCAACAAGTTTTTGGCGCCGTTACCGGGGATTGATTGTTCATTGTGATTTGTGAAATTAGTTTTAATGGTGCTAATATTTTATTTTATTTTAATTTGTTTATTTTGTTGACATAGATGATCTAGCAACCCTTGCATGCGCAAATATAAATATGTTGACTTCCAGTTTGATCCAGAAATTAAAAGAACTGCAAGGAGATTGAGAAGAGAGCATCGGGAATTACAAGCTGTTGTAGCAATGGATGATTTGCAAGATTTGAGAAACTTGAATCGTAGAGAGGGGATACAACTAGTCAATGTACATGAAGGTCTGAATGGACAATGTGTTCAAAGGCAACCAGGGAACAAAAACATTATTCACATGGCGCATGATAGAGATAGAGCCATTCGAGACTATGTAGTGTTGACTCCTCAAGCCATACATCCGGGAATAGTTAGACCAGACGTTCAAGCTGACAATTTTGAGCTCAAACCAGTGATGTTTCAGATGCTACAAACAGTGGGATAATTTAATGGACTGCCATCAGAAGATCCTCATCTACATCTTAATCTATTTTTGGAAGTGAGTGATGCTTTCAAGATTGCTGGAGCATCGCAGGAAGCATTGAGACTCAGACTTTTCCCATTTTCTTTGAGCGATCGAGCAAGAGCATGGTTGAATTCTCTACCACCAGATTCTATCACTACATCGAATGACTTGGCTGATAAATTTTTGATGAAATACTTCCCGCCAACCAAGAATGCAAAATTGAGGAATGAGATTACATTTTTCCATCAACTTGAAGATGAGAGCTTGTATGATGCATGAGAAAGATTTAAGGAGTTACTCAGAAGATGTCCTCATCATGGTATTCCTTGCTGCATACAGTTGGAAACTTTCTATAATGGTCTCAACCAAAGCACTGGATTGATGGTGGACGCTTCAGCAAATGGGGTCTTGTTATCTAAGTCTTACGATGAGGCTTATGAAATTTTGGAGAGGATAGCCAACAATAACTATCAGTGGCCATCAACCAGACAAGATGCAGCAAGAGGAACAGTAGGAGTCCATAACGTAGATGCCTTGACATCATTGTCAGCCCAAGTAACTGAAGGACAACATTTGTCCATGAGGTTCCTAAAAACGCAACTTTTGTGCAGTAAAATTAAAACAGATGGCGGAAGCTCTAGAAACCTCGGATAGGCTTCATTCAAAAACGAAAATCAAGAGGAAAGATTGAAGTTTAATTACCTCACTTGTAGTTTCAAAAACTACTTTGTGAAGTAGAAGAAAATGACTGAAAACAGCAAGTTACGAACACTGTCCAGAAAATAAACCTCTGCACGAACAGCTTCTGTTTTGCCACGATTTGAGATCCTTAAAGCACCCCAATTGTGATGCCTCTAGTTAGTCCACACTTAGAAATGTTCTAGGAGTTCATAGGATTTGGAATCACGAAATTTCGTTTAGAAATGAGAGAGATAATGAAGAAACATGAATGCTAGTTCATGATGATTCACTCCACCAAATAAAACCATCATTATCTTCAATAATGGCACCAAACATTATCATGTGCTAGAACCACCCACTAAGCCATTATTTATTGAATGTGATCTTATCACTTCAATAATTTATTTAATCAAATAAATAAATAGCTAAATTAATTAATTTTGTCTTTAATTAATTAATCCCATTTTGATCAAATCAAATGGTTAAATGTGGGCTTCTTTTGTGACATGTTCTAATGCTTTCTCTTAATCCATATTAGGTCCAATAAAAGCCCAAAATTCTAAATCCAAAATTGGTCTAGAAGTCCATAATCATATATGAACCAGAACATGTCCAAAATGGTCATTTTACGTGCTTGATATTATACATAATGTTTAATTAAGGATTTATGAAATTTATTTTGTTCCTTAAACTATTTATGGAACATCTTAATTTCTATCTTAAATCATATTTAAGATATATATATATATATATATATTCATTCTTAATGAATTATAATATAAATATTGATTTTCCTAAAATTAGGAAATTTAACTTCTCATTTTCTAGTAACTCCTTTTTCATTTCTATTTGGTGTGTGACCTTTTAGGTTCTTTGTTATAAGGTAGTAGAACTATTTTAATGACAACTCTTTGTTCATTGAATGATGCTAAACTCTTTAGTCATCAAATAGAACTTTTCTAATGACCTTAAGATGCATTGCTAATACGCTTTACCAATATTAATCTTAAGGTTTCTACAAGTCATCAGTGACACCTAGCAGTATTTCATAACCATCCAAATAACAAGAATTGTTGGATCTATAAAACCTATTCCATTGTATCTCTATGTCTTGGTCTCTTCATCATCCATGTCCAGAGAAAAGCACGGCTTATGGTTTATTATTTTAAGCAGTTATGCTTTATCTCAAAATAAATCTAAATGAACTTGGCATGAAAATATAATTTGAACTCCTTCAAACATATTTCACCTTGGCCAAGGATTTCTCATCCCAATTCATATTATCTCACAGGTACATCCTTTTTGTATATTACAAAGTGATGAATTCCATATTGGCCATATACTTGTCTCTATTCATAGCCAACTATGACCGCTATTGCTAGATCTCTTCCTTGATTAGGAATCAATCATTATGCTTTCACATATCAGAGATGTCTATGTATAAGACATCTGTTATGCCTCAGGTCTAAAGACCATTACCAAACATAGTGTCTATCACAATGTATAATACGCCATTAACACTCAAAATCATATGGCTTACTATATTTGGTCAAGTTCAGTAAACTCGTTCTCTCAACAAGTACCTATGTGTTTGACTTGACATCTCATGTCAATGATATGAAACTCACCATCCATTTTAGTATCACATACCATAAGGAGTCATAACACATACTAGTGTTTATAGGAATTTATAATGTCCAATCATAAATCCACCACTAGGAACTATTTTAGAAGTATAGTACAAAGGATGCTTTATTCTCGACAAACTCGAGAATGTGTTCCTTAACTATTTTACTTCTTGGACTATATTCATTAAATTAATTTATGAATGTTGATAACTTTGCCATTTTATAAATATCAAAATGCTATTCAAATACAATAATTCCCTAAACAAACAAACACCATTCGATTGGCCTTTAGGGCATATTACTAACAGTAACTTCATTAACAAAGATGGTAAAGGCTATGACTACTGCTCCAGCAACTGTTAACCAAGTCGCTGAGATCTCTTGTGTTTATTGTGAAGAGGGACACTTATTTGATAATTGTCCTAGGAATCTAGCTTTAGTCAATTATGTGGGCAGCTTCAATAAACAAAACCAGGACAATCTATATTCAAACACTTACAACCTTGGATGGAGACAGCATCCGAACTTTTCATGGAATAATCAGAATTCACGGACTACCACCGGATTTTCTCAACAAAATCAAAAGTAAAGAAGCATCAACAATGATCAACTTAGCTCCCTTGAAGCTTTGATTAAGGATTATATTGTGAAGAATGAAGCGGTTGTCCAAAGTCATGCTGCATCTTTGAGAAACTTGGAAAATCAAATTGGACAGCTTTTACGATAAACTTGATTTACCCAAAGAACACAGAACCCAAGAGAGAAGGAAGAAACGCAAAGTGATAAACTTAAGATCTGGAAAGGAGGTTGATAGTTCAGTTAGTATACCAAACAGAATAATTGAGTCCAACCAAGGCCAAGAAGACACTCAAGTAGAGAAGAAGTCACAGTCTTCCACTTTTCAGAATGCAAATCAACATAATTTTGTTACATCATCTGCAGAAAGTTATGATCCAACACCTGGTGGTGAGGAAGCTACAACACCAACAGCAACAGAGCCGAGTAGAGCAAAAGAGAAGCAATCTGCACAACCTGCTGCATCACAACAATTTAGACATCCACCACCATTTCCTCAAAGGTTTCAGAAGCAAAAACAAGACAAGCAGTTCAGCAAAATCTTGGGATTGCTGAAACAGCTACATATCAATATCCCTTTTGTGGAAGCTCTAGAGCAAATGCCAAATTATGCAAAAATTTTGAAGGATATCTTGACAAAGAAAAGAAAACTTAGAGAATTTGAGACAATTGCTCTAACACAAGAGTGCAGCCGAATGCTTCAGAGTATGATACCACATAAGATAAAGGATCCAGGAAGCTTTACAATTCCATGCTCCATAGGCACTGAATACAGTGGCAAAGCACTTTATGATCTGGGGACTAGCATCAATCTCGTGCTTTTATCAGTGTTTAAGCAATTAAGAGTTGGTGAATGTAGACCAAGAACAGTGACTCTACAACTTGTTGACCAATCTCATGTCTATCCAGAAGGGAAGATTGAAGATGTGTTGGTGAATGTGGATAAATTTATTTTTCCGATGGATTTCATTGTGCTAGACTTTGAGGCAGACAAAAAAGTGACAATCATTCTAGGGAGACCTTTTTTAGCCACCAGAAAAACTTTAATTGATGTTCAAAAAGAAGAATTAACCATGAGGGTGAATGAACAGCAAGTTACATTCAATGTGCTGGATGCCATGAAGAGTCCCGATGAGATTGAAGATTGTAATTTTATCAGTGTTGTCGACTTTGTTGTAGCATAGAGATTACACAGTTACTGCAGTAAGGAAGAAATAAATGTTGTAACATTTGAAGAACTTGATAATGAAGATCATGGAGCAACATAACATAGGGTCGGGGAAAAAATCCAACAAAGGGAACTCACTCCAGACCAACAAGAATTCAAGGTTAATGGGCCGAGAGTGAAGCACTATATGGGAGATGATATGAACAACCTAAAGAATGATCGGTTCTTGAAGATGTAGGTTGAGGAAACAAGAAATGTCGGGCTGAAAGACCTAAAATCAAGCGCTAATTAGGAGGCAACCCAATAAGGGAAGTTGTTTCAAGTTTTTATGGCATTGAATTTAGCTTTTGAATTATTTAATTTGTCTTTTTGTTATTTTAAGTGTGCATCTAATTTTTTTATGTCTTTATGTTACATTGCAGCAAGTAAGAAAAAAATGTGGGCAAAAAGAGCAGGAGGGAATTGCTGCAGCATCACTTACAGCATGACATATAACAGAAGATTCTCTAACAACAAAGGCATTTCTTGTTTTTGTAGCAGCAAATGGATTGATCAGATTTTATGATAAGGAGCGTTTGAGAAGTATATCAAAGAAGAAGTGACCATTTTATAGCCTGTGCTGCAGCAGTGCTTCCAGCAACAGGGCAGTACCCCATACCCGCTAGTTTATCTTACTTCTTTTTGCAAAAACTTTTCTTTCATTTAGTTTTAATTTTCTGGTTCGTTCTGCGTGTCCTTTTATTTAGTGTATGCATGTCTGGTTTATGTGGTTTTGTGTTGTGTGCTTAAGTTTTATGTTTAAGTGCATGTGTTTATGCTTGTGTTGTGTGAAGCTCTGTTATCTAATATTTGTGTATGGATTTGAAAACCTAATGAAGATAAATTGAGTGTTATTCAGTATTTATGAGAATGCCATGTAGAGATAGTTATAGATGGAGGTTGAAATTCTGTCCCGACACTTAGACTTTGGTTGAGTTTTATGAGGATGCTGTAGCAGAGCCAGGAAAACAAAAAAAGACTAGAAAATATCTCAAGTTTGGGGGAAAATTTTTGTTGGATTGGGCCTGTTATGAAATAAATTCTGCTCCAATGGTTTAAGTTGCTGAGTAACTAGGGTTGAGTATGCACCCCATATACAAACTTAAGTCCAAAGGTAACAAGAGCTATGAGCAATGCTGCATCAATTATATATATAAAAGAAAAAAAAAGCAAAAATAAAAGTGATGAAGGAATGAAAAATAAATAAGTCTGTTGCTTAGGATACTGAGTAACCTGGTCTGTTCATGAGCCCCATGTTCAGCCTTGAGTCAAAGACATCCAAAAAGTAAGACCTAGATATAACATCATGGATGTGTTGCTGCAGCAACTTTGACATGTACTTTGAGTGAGTAATTGGGTGTCGTCATTACAAGTGATAGGCATCACATGAAAGCTCAATGTTGCATTAAAGAGTTTAACTGAAAAAAAATAATTATTATTGTTGTAGCACAGTTTGAGTATATTTGTGATTTCTGCTCCCCCATATGTGAATATATTTGTGTTCTACCTCTGAATTATATGCAATGCTTGTGTAATGTTGTAGCACCTATGGAATTTGATCAAAGTGGCACACACACACTTTGGACAGAATGAAGCTTAAGTCTAGAACTAAACTACTAAGGCTATTTTGAGTGATTAAGAGTATGATCTGAGGGTGAAAGAATTCTTACAAATTTGATGACAGAGCTAAGTCATTTGTTGCACGGTTGTGTGTTTGAAGTGTTAGCGTGTTGTCATTACTTGAGGACAAGTAACGATTTAAGTTTGGGGGTGTGATAACTCTATGAAATGAGAGTTATCATGGCACTTTTAGACTTAAATCAATACTACTTAGAGAGTAAATTATGTGTTTCTATTGCATTTTTGTTACATTTTTGCATAAATAATCATTTTAGTCAATCTTAATAAGCTTTGCTCAATTTAAAGTAATTTGTGCTCAAATTGTGTGCATAATTGTAGGTTTCCAGAAGCTTATAATTCATGGAAGGAATGTTGATGCAATAGGCTTGCAAAAATGAGGAAGAACTTAGCTACAAAAGAATTGAAACAAATCTGGAACAGTGCAGTTGCTGTAGCCGTTGCTGTAGCAATCCTGGAACAACGACAGAGAAAATTCTGCGCGGGATAACTACAGAATTGCGATCTGCAGTTTTCTAATCTGACTTATGCGCGCCCTAGGCTTCTGTTTACCCTAATTTTCAACTATAAAATAAGCACACATCATAAGGAATAAGGAGAGCCGTCACCCAAGGAGAAAAACACAAAGAAACAAAAGAAAAACAAGATTCAAGAGAGAGTTTAAGGGCTGCACAATAGGAGAATTTGCAGAAATCAATTGGGAGCTCAATCTTTCTTATTCTTCTCTTGTTTTCGTGTTTTCTATTTATTCATGAGGATGTGTTTCATGGCTGAAACTTTGTTCTTTATTTTTCTTTTGCAAACCATGAACTAAATTTATTTGTGGTTGAGTGATAAACAATCTTGATGGTTTATTGACTGAATATATATGTTGCTGAATGTTTGCTGTAGCAGTTTGTTTTGATAATGTTTATTTTTATTCATTATTTCGGTTGATCACCCATTTAATGATACAAGTTAGGAGAGAGCCGCAAAATGGCCTATCTTAGTGGAACATATCAGAGCAATACTTGGTTTTAGATTGAGTTTCCTGGATTGAGTTTAACTTATTCCAAAAGAGCCATGCTTAATCTAAAATTAGTGATGAACTAGACATAGGGATTCACCTTGTAGGGTAAATAGAACCTAAGTGTGTAATGTTATATCTTATGTTGGCATAACAATTGATCATTGTTAGGTTGCATATAGATATATGATATCGACATTGAGGATACATAAGGATTCAAGGGAGAGTTTATTTACTCAACTACTATATATTCCTGTTAGTTTTATCCTTGAGCTTGACGTGATAGTTTACTTTGTTGTATTTTATTTATTGCGTTTTTATTTTAATTAGTACATTAGTTTCATTAATTGTTTATTTTATTTTAGCACAAAATCTGCACTGTTAAGATTGTTGTAGCAAATCTGATAACATCAATCCCTGTGGAGACGATCTTGAATACTCATTACTTTATTACTTGTTGTGTACACTTGCACATTGACACCAATAGCATTAGTATTTATACACCAACAATACTCTTCTGAGCTCCAGTATCAACAAAACCGATATGGGAACTGGTTTTTCAAATTTTTCGGAGAGAAGGTGAATTTTGATTGAAGGGATAGGAATGGCTAGTTGGACTTTTTGAATTTGTTGTACACTTTGTATTATAGAAACATTCTCTAATTCAGAATGATCTTCTATTTCAGCAAGAACAAAAGTTGTTTGTTCATCATAATCTTCTTGTTCAGAGAATAAGGATTTAACATCGTCACTTTCTGAAAGTAATATGGAATCCTGAAGATGCTCAATAAGCCTGACTGATTTCCCAAGTCTGTTTGGACAATTCCTCGCGAAATGGCCTTTCTTTTTACAAATAAAACAACGGCCGCTTGTGGATTTAGAGGACCGGTCAGAGTTATTTTTTATAAAAAAATGATAAGGTTTTTTTGGATCCATGGGGTGTTTGGCTTTTCTTTTCAGAATTTCTGAATTTTTGGAAGTGGGATTTGTTTTTGGTTGAGCAAGTGCAATCCTTCTCACTTTTGCACTTAATGGAAAGGTGGGGTTTTTTACAAGTACTTTTGAAAGGTTGTTTGTTTTCTATGAGGTCTTTGAAGAATTCCTTTTGCTCACAGAGTCTTTCTAGATAGTTGATTGCTAACTGATAGATTTTTTCCAAGGAAAGGTTGGCTATGTCCAGTTGGTGGATTGTGAACTACCTCTGAAGTTCTTGTTGGATCTCATTTGGAAGAGATGTTACAAAGACATGTTTGGGTTGTTGCTCCAGATCTGAGCATTTGAACATCAATCCAGGCAGAAAATTCTTGAAATCTAGCTGGCCATTTTACTCTTGGAATATCATCAAAAGTAAACCAAGGGCCATTGGAAGGTTTAGGAGGAGAATTTTCTTAATGAGGTGTAAGATTGGTATCAGAATCTGCTTCCTCAACTATTGGTGTTTGAGGAGGAGAGGATGGGGACGATTCATTTAATCTTGTTGATGGCTGGACCATGAGGAGTTTGGAAACATCTACTAATTCTTTTTCAGAGTCTGAAGTAGAAAAAGATTCTTCGTCTGTAGAGATTTCTTCTATTTGGGATGGAGAAGTTTCATCTGATTCTGAAAGATGTGGTAGAAATTGGGATGAGTATTGGTGCATCGGTTCTTTGTTCTTCTGAGTAGATTGAGGTTCTGGAGAAGGTTGTGGATCAAAGGGTTAGTAGTAAGTTGGAGGTGATTCAGGCTTAAGAGGTTTGGTCCGTGGTTTTGGAGGAGCATGAGTTGGAGCATGCTTGAGGTGGGACAGACCAAAGAATTTGGCATAGTCTACAGGTTGTCGTGAGGTGGATGGTGTGTAGAAAGGTTGGTAAGTGTTGAAGGTTGAAGTGTGTAAGGGTAAAGCAGGAGATTTTACAAACAATGAAGGTTGTTGTTTGTCAGCATCAATCCTGGCAAGTTCAGCTTTCAGCTGCCTAATTTCTACTTCTTTTTGGTTGAATTCAGGACCCCAATATCTATTTTGAATCATGGATCGAAGATCTGAGTCAAGTTGGGAGACTCGATTTTGCATGTCAAAATACATCTGTTCAAGCTGGGTTGTTATTCTGTCAACCTTTGTATCGATTTGCTTGACTTGAGAAGCAACTTTCTCTATTTTTTCATCAAGAGATCTAAAGGCTGAGTTATGTGCCCTGGCATTTTGAGTTTGCCAGTTTAGAACTACTTCAAAAGGTTTTGGTTCTTCCAGCTGGTCATGTGGTGTAATATGAGAGTGGACAAAAGGTTTGGTGGTGACCTTTGTCTGTGGATCAATTTGTTTTTCCAAAGGAGGGAACTGCTCTTGGTAAGAGCTTGATGAGAACATCATGCAAGACTGAACGGGTGTTGGATGTGGCATAGGCTGGGTTGCCTCATGTCTGCAAGGTTTTTGCCTATACTCCTTCTGTATGAGTCTCAGACCTTTCCTATAGATAGGTAAGGGTGCTAGACTATTTGGATCATCTGGGGGCTGAGGAGGCTTTTTGTGGCATGGGTCCAATTTATGACTTTTCTTTTTACGTCTCCAGGGACGCCTATTGAAATCATCATCGTCTTCCTCTTCTTCGAGGCAAGGACAGTCTGGATCACACATATGGGAACCTGGAACATCCCATAAAAAATGACCATTGATTTTGTCTGGGTAGATCGGATAGCCATCTGAGGCAAATCCGTGGATGGGGAGTTTTTCTTGTGCCGTTCATACGGCTGTGATCCTGGAGGAGTATGAAAAGGAGTTTCTAGGTGTTGAATGTTCAGAGGGTGGATGAAAAACAATGGGTGTCTGAGAAGTGGAGGGTTGAAAAATCAGTTTTACTGTACCATCTGCTCTTTTTTCAAAATGAGGATTGGATGTTTGGACTGGCTGTGAGTTTTGATGGAATTTTTCATAATTGGAAAGCCATTCCAGGGGCATGAGCTTAAGAAGCTCTTGCTTTTGAATTTGTCTAGGGATCTGGACTATAGAACGGATGCTTTCTGAGGAGTCTGCAAAGATCATTAGTGCATCTGATGTGGTTTGAGGTGTGGGAAGATCAAGGGCATGATTTTGTAACCAATACACCAATTGATGGTGTAAGGTCGCCATTTTTTAAGAAACTGTTTGTTCAACACCTTGGATCTGGATCTGAACTTTTAGAGTAGTGGGGAGGTTTGGATCATCAAGTGAAAGGTTAAAGTTTGGGTAAAAGGTCAAGAGAGCACTTCCTGCATGTAGAGTAGTCAGGACTGTTCCAATGACTACATGTTGGTATTCCTTGAAACGGGTATCAAGGAAAGCCAGTCTGGCTGTGACTGGTAAGCCTTTTCTCCCGTGAAGGGTAAGAATCAAACGAACGCCTCCAAGATGGAGGTGTGTGTATCCTTCTCTTTTCCACTGGACAACAAGTTCTGGTGGAATTTCAAGGGTGACATATGTTGTGCAAATTTTATTGAACTCGCAAGTGCACGAATCTATTGTAGAATAGATTGATGGTGACGAGTGTCAATCCCACGAGGAGGTAGATTTTAATTATAAGTAGAATTAATTTTGTATGAGGGTGGTTGGATTTATGGTGAAAGTGACTTAGATTATCCTAAAATTGGAATTGAAATGGCGAGAATAAATTGAAGAGAAATCTATTGAAATGACGTACTTGGGTATCTGGATCCGTATCAACATGCACCATGGGCTAAATATTCCTTATTAGTGCCAATTAAATCATGAGGGGGAAATCCACACCTCATGAACCACACTCTAATCAATATAGTGCTATCAAATAATAATAACCTTGTAGGGAAAAGTATGATTCAGACAAGATTATTATTATTTAAAAAAGTCAAATCATCCACAAAAACTAGAGGGGAAGAGAAAATAAATTTACCAAATAAAGCCCATGACACATGTTGAGACTTCACTTTCAACCCAAGCTTGAAAGAAAATTAGCTACTCATAATTGAACTAGGGGCAAAATGGGAATTTATTAAAATACGTAGAAAATACAAGATGGAGAGGGAATTACAGAAAATGGAGTCCAAAAATGGATTCAGGGATATCAAATTAGGGGGGGAGGCCCCCTTTTTATAGATACATTGAGTAAATCATCGGATCAAAAACATTTCGGACGCCACGTCATCAACGACGCATTTGACCACGCGGTTTGAACAGTAACACGGTTTGACCCGATTTGAACAGTGACGTGGTTTGGTTGAAAATAATCCCGTGTAATGCATGTACCGTACGAGAGATTTTTGGTCCACGCCATCGATCAACAAAATTTTAGTCAGATCGTGACACCTCATCAATGCCACATCATCGATCCGTCTATGTAAACAAACGATGACAAGATCGTACATGTGAACAGTGCCATTTTTCCTTTTATGCTCCTCCTAAGGTTTTCAACCGTCCTGAGTTCAAAAGTGATGTCTGTTTTGCCGTCTGATCTCTCGTTCATTGTGAAATGACTATGATGCCCTTAAAATACATAAAATACTTAATTATAATACAATACACATAATTAAATGACAAGAAGTTTAAATACATAAAAGTAAGGGTGTCAGTAAAACTTGAAGTGTAAAATGACGATTTTCTCCTTTATAAATATAAATTTTCTAACACTCAACAGCATACTGCTCTGTTTGCAATTCTTGGAGCGCACACTGATCTAGTCGTGATGATTGGATATATTATTTAGAAGCAGGCCTTTTGGTTGAAATTAGGGTTCTAATACTTCTGGTGAGGGAACTTGGTCGTTGATACAGTTTATAAGGGCTAATGAGAGGCATAGAGGATTCACTAATTTGGGCTGACTCTGGGACATAAGAATACTCAACTAGGTTTTCTATTTTTGAAGCCAGGTGTTTAGAACAAGATTTTGGAAGGGAGAGGGTTGAAGAAAGAGTAACAAGAGCAAGATTATCTGAACTGTTTGATAAAGATGCCATTTTGTTTTAGATTTTCCTTTATTTCCCTATTTAGAACAAACAAATCTCATATTTACCACTTCATTTTAACGAAAAGAATTATGCTCAAAGATAGAAAGTAATTGTACGTGGCTTGTTATACCAGTAGTGCAAACTGATATAGTCCCCATTCGAGATGACCATCAGAATATATGTCACTGGTTTCCCGCCGATATACAATAAGATTAGGGTTGCATTAGTTCTTGACGGGGTTCGTATCATTCCTAATCAACATTGCACCATAGCTAACTGTAATATGCACAAAAACGTTAGTTTAGCAACACGAGTCACGACCTATTAGATCATTCCAGAAGCAATAGAGCTTAATAACACAAGCTACAACATGCTAGATAAATCCAATTTCTAAAAATTTAATTTATAGTTTTTTAAATTTTAGTGAATTGAGTGGTGCATGCATTTACTAATTAGTAATTTGAATGAGTTAGAATTAGAATGGAAAATGGAAATCAAAATAAATCATTTACTTTACTTGTGGAAATCAGAATTAAAATGAATTATATTGTCATTGATGTATTTACTCTATTTGAAAATAATAATAAATTACTTTAAGTTCCTAAAATGATGATTATGATCATTATTATACAAGAAAATTATTGTTGATAATAATAATAATAATAGTTACAATAATAACAATAATTATTATTATTTTCTTTCCTTTGACTTTTTTATTATTGTTATTATTTTTTTCTCTTTTTTTCACTTCTTTTTCCCCCTCTTCTTCTCTTCCTTTTTCTTTTTCTCTTAATCTTTCTTTAGTTCCTCTTCTTCTTTCTTCTTCTTTTTTTTCTTTCATTTTTATTTTTAACTTTTTTCTTTTTTATCATTTCTTCTTCTTCTCTGTACATTCTTCATCTTCATACTCCTTTTTCTTTCTCTTAATCATTCATTAGGTCTTCTTCTTCTTTTCTTCTTCTCTTTTTTCTTTCGTTTTTGTTTTAAACTTTTTTCTTTTTTATTGTTTCTTCTTCTTCTTTGTCCATTCTTCATCTTCAAACTCTTTTTTCTTTTTCTCTTACTCTTTGTTACTTCTTCTTCTTTTTCATCTTTTTTTATTTTTTTCTCTTCTTCATCCTTTCTTCTTCATCTCCTATTCTTTATCTTCAAATCAGCAAGTAAAAGACACCAATGGTGCTATGTGATGACCGACACTGCAATTAGAATGTGCTACACAACGAGATTTGGATTTTGGATGCTATGATTTTCAATTATTTTTATATTTTTGATTATTTAAAAAGAGGATATAGTTGTAATAATGCAACTTAAGTGGGTGTATTGTAGGGAGTTTAGGGAATGGGGGTCTAATTCCCAAGCACCCCTTGGGAATTGGATTCCCATGCCTGATTTCCAATTTGGTATGGGGCCCGCCAAAATGAACCATATTCCTTTCTTTATTTCTGCAAGTAAACATTTGTTTGATTCTAATTCCAAATTCTAATTCCTCAATGTAGGAAGTAAGCGCACCATAATTTTTTTTTTTTTTTTTGTTTGATTTTGAATTGAACCAAACACTAACCAATTGGTTTCAGACCATTGCCTAGGGAAGTTGACTGTTGATGGTTGTTCGAGGGGCAATCCTAGTATGTCTACTATTGGTGGTGTTTTGCATGATCCTTTTTGGTTTACCAACACATCCTTTTTACTGAGCTAACAAATGCTTTAGAGGGTTTGAATCTTGCTGCCTAGATTGGTTTTTCTACTCTTGAGGTGGAGTTAGATTCAGCACTATAGTTTCTTGGGCTATTTCCTGTGGCTCTATCTAGTAGGATTTTGCTTGTCTCCTTGGCCAAGTCTAGGCATTGTCCTCTAGCCCATCTATCATTATCAGGAATGTCTTTCGGAAGGATACATCCACTACTGACTTATGGCCAACTAGGTTAGTACTCATTAGACTAGTTAGTGATTTTTCAGTCCTGGGAATCTTCTAACTGGTCTGTTTAGCATTCTTCATTTAGATGCTCTAGAGATCCCAGCTAGTCAATGTTGATTTCATCTTGTTTGCTTGGACCTTTTGTATATTGCTTGCTATTTTTGCTTTTCTTGGGAGGTTTTGGATTATATCCCCTCATTTTTTTTTATTAGTTGATTTATATTATTGGTAGGGATCCAACCTAACTCCCTACCATCTTGGTGGTTACCAAAAGAAAAAAAAAAGAAATTGGTTTCGAGAATTTTGAACTATTTGGTTGACATAATTATTATTAGTTAATATGAGATACAACTCAACATTTATTCTCCTAGTGTGTAGAATAATTTTTTGTTCGATTTTTAAAAAATTCATAATAAATGGAGTTAATGTTTATATTGTTAGGCATTATCCTAACTGAGTGTTAGTCGTAGATGATATCTTAAGTGTACTTAAGCTCATCATGGCATCTATGGCCCCGTTTGGGATTGAAATTGAAACTTAATAAGCTGCTTATTTCATAATTTTTGATAAAAATAGTGTTTGGTAAATTTTGTAAAAACAGCTTATTTCATAATTTTCTCCATTTCGTCTACAGCTTTTAAAAGTAGGTACATGGTTGCTTTTCATACACAGCTTATTCAATAAGCTACTAGGCTATTTTAAAATGCCTATTATAACCGTAGTATTTTAATAAAAAGACAATTATATCTTACTTATACATAAACCCTAATACATAAATCGTTAGATATTACCGTCACAATTTAGTTACCACCACAATTTAGTATCACAATATTAATGACTCTGGATCCCAAGAAATTGAAAATTTGAGAAATTTTATTGCAAAAACTTTATTGTGAATGTAATATATATTACTTTTTATTTTATTTAGATTATGTAGACGTATAAATTTTTATCATATTTTATGGAACAGATTATGAAGTTCTTCATATTTTTCTTAATTGAGTTTTTTTACTGTAATTTTACATATTTAAGAAAAAAATATGTCTAAACAATTTATTAAACATAAAATAAAAAGCTATTACAATGTATGTCTATTTTGGTCATTATATAATAAAACAACACTTTCATATGAGATTTACCAAACGCATGTACTCTACTTTTCAAACTCACAGCAACCGCAACAACACAGTTTACCAAACACCAAGCTACTTTTTTAATCAACAACTTATTTGATCTGCACAGCACAAGCAACTTATTTCATCAGCCTCCGCAATCCCAAACTGGCCCTATGTAATTTCACCAATTCGATTACTTTAGCACAATTGGCTACTTTTTAGGGAAAAAAGATTGTGCCAAAAAGAACTAACCGGTTAGATTGATAAGATTTGAAACTTTGGAGTTTGGCTTAGCCATGTATTTTTTTTCGGTTTTGCAGCATTCTATCATCTTCCATCTGTTTCAGTTGGTCATTATATTATGGGCTTTTTTTGGCATTATTGTTGCATAAAGCATCTCTATTGACATTTAAAAATCATATCTTGTTTGATTGGCAGAAACGAGACAATAATCTTTGATCCCTTCTGTTTTCTCTAATCATTATCTCTATTCATAACTTAAATGATTAAATCCCAAGTTAGGTTTGAAAATTGAAAGAAAAACTAATGGTTCTTCATTCACGTGTAAGTGTTCAATCAATGGCTCATGTGATAATATATATTGTTTAAGAAATTTTAACGCGCTCCTCAAAATAAACCGCAAAATTTGGTGATTAATTTTTTGTTGCTGCTTTTGTTGTATATTTTATTTTTCCAAATAAATTCCTGTGTGCATTTATATTTATAACATATAACTAATAAAATCTAACAAATAAAATATATACATACAAAATATTCAAGACTTTTCAAATGAGTTTCAAGATTCCCAACATAATCATGTCCTTTGAGTGAGTGATTACTGTGAGTAATTATTGAGAATTGTTCCATTTACATTTTACATTTCCCTTCACAACATCACCTCTCATGAAGCGCCCCAATACTTCATGGCAGCTCAAAAACATTGTTAAAAAGAAAAAAGAAAAAAGAAAAAAAGAAAAAGAATCAAGAAAATGCTATTACTTTATTTAAACATGACAAGAGAAAACACAAGCAGCATGGCCCATATCCTTCTCTTTTTTGTGGCCTTTGGCTGCATTCATCATTTTGTTTTCCTTCTCTCCTTAATTTATTGCTCTTCCCCACTCATATTTTGTATTATTTTTCTACCTATTTTTGTACAATAAGAGAATCATTAATAAATAAAATTCAACCAATCTCTAAACTCACAAGAAACCTCTTCAAGTCAACTTATCAACTTAAAATTAAGTGATCATTTTTTTTTTCTTTTTTGCTGCTATGGAAACGAAGTAATGACTTCAATAACATTCAGGTGTTAGGAAGTGGTCTCTCTTTTGATCCCTGCAATAGTCATAGACCAAATGATGGCTTTGAACCCATCTCATTGCCCAATATTGTTGCCGGCTTAGCCCACCGGAGTGAAACGGAGAGACGGAGACCGGGCGGCACCAAGCTGGCGCATAGGCTGTGCAACCACATGCTTTGAAATCGGTATATCTTGCAACAAATGGCTGGTATCTATAATCAGCTTTGTACTTTCCATCTTCCGTAGCCCAAGATGAGGCATCCCATATTGAACCATATACCCACATTGGCCTTAGGGGAAATGTTGCTGCACTCTTCCTAGGATACCTCCTTATGGGTACATCATCAACCAAGAATCTGCAGTAGCGTTAACATCATTAAATTAATTAAATTCAGCCGCATCTTTTTATATTATAAAATTTTTTATATTATAAAAATTTGTTGCTGCACTTTTTATATTATTTATCAATATCAGATAATTTGTCCTTCTTTTTGGTATTTATTGAAGGATTGTACATTGCTATCGATAAGTCATGGTCATATGCATTAACCATTGAAGCCAAAAAATTAAAGCAGCCATAATACTGTTCAGGCAAAGAAAAAGAAACAACCCTTAAAAGAAAAATCTAAGTAAAATGATGTTATTCAAGCATTATTTATCCTTTTTATTTTCCTTTTTGTTTGATGTCTTAAGGCCAAGGATAGCAAGCATTACTTGTTATGACTTTAAAAGCTAATAGGGTTCACTACCATCTGGAAGTATGTTCTATTTCTTTATAGGTCCAAAAAGGAAAAATAGTTTTATTTTTTTAATAAGATTTACAAAACACAAAAATTATTTTTTACACTTAGAATGATGGAAGAATTAATAATTGAAGTTAAAGTTTTGACATAAATTTTAAATCATAAAAATTTTGTATTGAAATTTGAAGTAAAAAATTTCGGTTAAAACCGTCTTACCGTTTATTTTGACTTTTAGGAATTCTTTGATCAACACATAATTTTGTCTCTTTTATCTTAGAATACTGTTCTCAAAATAGACAGCTACATAATTACATGGTAGTTTGAGTTATATTTTATCCATTTTAAAATTAAAGATATAACTTACATGAGCTCTTTAGGACTCCATAGAATAGCATAATGGTGAAAATCTTTTGTGGGATCAAACCATAAATGAAATTTCATCTCTCTCCCAATAATTTTCCCATCACCACTTCCTCTAATGTAAACATTAGTCTGTAAAGTATAAGGCTTCCCGAATGTTGTTCCAAGAAACTCAATGTCAACTTCATCATGTTGACCTGGATGAGCTTCATTGTTGGATAGCTATAAAGTAAAATGAAACCAATATTAATTTTAGCTCATAAATCACATTTTTATTTTAAGAAATTATGTTATCAGAAAAGAAAAGAATAGAAAAATGTTTAAAAATTAATTAGCTAGTTCATGTTCTCACATAAAATGCTGTTATGACTCCAGCAGTGTAACCAGGTTGAAGTTTAATGGATGCTCCAAAATAGCCAGACCTGAAAGGCTTCACTGATTTGAACCCACTTCCTGTTGTCAGGAATCAATCAGAAGCCCCGGTATTTCAGAATTAACAAAAGGAAAAAAAAAAGGGATAAATGTGTAAATAGAAACCTGAGGAACTATCAAGCCAGATTGTTAATGCATTTTGTTCATCTCTTTGATGCTGAGGACCCCAGAGATTTCTGAATCCTTTGTAGAAACTCATAGAGCTGAACTTGGAACTTGGCCAGTAGCCAGGTGAAGGTGGCCAATAAGCAAAGCTTGAAGGGAAAATGAGGCTGCTGAGAACAAGTAATAGGAAGAGAGCCATGTTGAAAAAAAAAATAGAAAATGTATTGAGAAGAAGAATGATTGAGTGATTATAAATGCAGGGTGAGAGCAGAGGGCAATATGCCTATGGAGGAAATAAGAGTATGGCAGTACAGTTGTTATTAATAAGAAGATTAGTGGGTCCCTTTTCAAAAGGGTAAAGAAGAAGGATGCAAAGTAACTAATCTCAAAAGTCTATGTAAAACTGATTGTAATTAGAGATACATTCAATCGTTAGAGTAACAGATCATAGAGAATGGTTAAATAGTATCCAGTCCCTTCATTCTTTTCTGGAACCAAAGTTCTTGGTCTCATCTGTCAAATTTTTTTTTTTATTTTTGACCTACAATTTATGATAAATTATGTGTCGCATATGAGTATTTGAGGTCAAAAAACAAATATTTGAGGGTATAATTTAAAATTTAAAATTTTCTTTTAATCAAAGAATTGATTCGGCAATATGCCTGAAAACCACTGTGTTGTAGACACATCCTATGGCATAAGGCCACGTAATAAGTAGATGGGCAATTCAGTATAACTACTTCCATTCTCTAAATTTATGAGCAAAACCTGTTAACTTTGCAAGTTGAATGATATGTAAAATGGGTAGATGGGTGTCAATTATATATATTTTCTATGCATTATTGGTTTGTTAGGACTGTGACTTCTTTCCTCATTGAAAGCTACATGCAAATCTGTCGTGAGTCTTTAAAGCTTCATTATTTAATTACCCTAGATTGTAGCTTTTTTTTTTTTTTTGTTGGGGGGGGGGGGGGGGGGTTTTAACGGTTTTTACCTTTTGATTTTTTTTCCCCTTTTCGTGTTTGGTGGACAATTTCGAGGAGGATCAAAGTGGTCAGATTCTGATAGAGTAAATTCTATAAGAAATTTTACAATACATTAGAGGCATTATATTAGTTATATTATAAATAGATATTGTTATAATATGTATACATTTATTTTGAAAAATTATTATACACATGTTATAGATATGTTAATTAGTTATATTACATTTGATGTATAGAATTCCTCTAATTCTATCAATAAAAAAAAATTAGAAATGAGTGTATTTGATATCTAAGCTTATCGGGTAAAATGGGCCATCAAGAAATCTCATTTGGGGCACTAGTGTTTGATTTTATTACTAAGTCTATGTTCATCAAAATGGATACTAGTTGTCCTAAACATGATATGTTTTTATGTTTAAGTATGTGATTAGAGTTTTTTCAATACCATATAATGCCTATTCATTTGATTGATTATGACACCATTTTGGGCATAAAATAAATAATAATAATTCACAAAAGAAATTGCTTAATCATTTACACCATTTATTAGGCGAAAAGTTAATTAATTGGGAGTCTTGGTGCGCTATTAGTCTTGTGACATGCCTGTATTTTCTATGACAAATTGACTTATTAGATTCTATCAAAGTTAATACGAATTTTTTACTAAATTAAAAGAAATTTAGAAAAAAGTCTAATTACTCAAATTTTTATATTCTAAAAACTTTTAATCCCAAATACTGACAATAGAGCTAGTGGTGATATAATGATATTAATCACTATCTTAAATCTCACATGGGCTAAAAATATAAATATTTTCTGTTCTAAAATCTCATAAAATAAAATAAAATAAGTAAATAAAAGAAAAATCTAGATACTCTTTGACTATAGTAAGTTAAAGTTGTAGTCAAATGATATAGAGATAAATAATTTAGGATTAGAGTTAAAAAAAAAAGAGTATTTAGTTATAGGGGTAAATTATTACACTTTTAAAGTTATAGGGCCAAAATTGAAAAATTAGTATTTTAAATGTTGAAATTTATAAATTTACTTAATAGATTTATAAAATTTTTAGGCCTACGCCCATATAGCCGTAATAAAAATAATTTCAAAATGAAATAAGCTCAGGAATAAAATTATTTCGCAGCTTGAATTAATATAAAAATATAGCATTACTATTTTTACTCAATAAATCATTCTATTATATCTAACTAATAAAATTTGTAATATATATTTATCATAACCCAAGCCCTTCCATATTACTGGCTAAATTAATTACTAAAATTAGGGTAAAAGTTCGTTTAGTCCTTATATTATGAGGTTAGTATCCGTTTAGTCCTTATATTTTTTAAAATATATAACTCACAACGTCCCTGTCGTTAAACTATTAACACCCTTACGGTTACTTTTGTTTCTCTTGACTTGCTTATACAATACTACCCTCTTACAATAATGTTTCTTTTTTTGGACATTAATAAAAAAATAAATTAACAATTTAACCCAAAAAATGAAATAAACACAAAAAGAATATATATTAATTTTTGTGGAAGCTCACGTATGTCTAAAAAAATTAATATTCTGTAACAAAAATTAAATTACCAATTTTTGGATATTAATAAAAAATTAATATATTATTTCCTCAATAGAGTATTTCACAAAAATTAATGTTAATTCTTTTTATTTCCATTTTATATTGTTTGGGTGAAAATGGTAATTTAATTTTTTTATTAATGTCAAAAAATTATTGTAAAGGGGTAATATTGTAAAAGCAAGTCAAAAGAAACAAAAAATAACCATAAGGGTGTCAATAGTTTAACGATAGGGATGTTTTGAGGTATTTTTAAAAATATAAGGATTCAATGGGTACTAAACTTATAATATAGGGATTAAACGAGTTTTTACCTCTAAAATTATTTATTTATTAAGTAATTAATTTTTTATTAAAGTTTAGAAAATAATACTATCCATCTTTTTTTGTTTTAAAATAATGATAAAATTTCTTTAATTAATCGTTACAAGTTGCAATTATTTTATGATTTATTTATTTATGTTTTAAATAAGTAAAAATATCTTAGTAGTATACAATTAAAAACACTTGTATAAATTGTTTTTCAACTGCTATAGTATTACATGATTGATTGTGTGAATGACTTATAATATTTTATCAATTTGATAATTCATCGAAATAAATAATAACCTTTTTATGTAATTATAAAAATTTAATAGATTATTGAGGAGCTTAGGTTAAGATGGATGGTATAGCTTGAACTTTAGAGTTAAGACATTCAAGTTTAATTAGACCATTCTGACAGGTTGAATATCAAAAGATCAAATTGACAACAATTCCTACGTTCGACGATGGAAAAATAAATAAATAAATAAACTGACATCGATTTCCACCTATCTAAGGGACTCAATTTTTCTGCAAATATGTGGAAGAGATAGCGGAATATGGACAAAATTATAAAATAAAGCACTACTATTGTGTCGGCCGAAGAGAGAGAGCATACCTGAGGTGGCATTGGAAATATTGGGCGGCCCATTTACCCGACAAATTTAGGAGGTTTTAGGTACGATTTTGTACGATTTTATTATTCATATTATGAATTCTTTGCTAAATTCGAGGCCAAGTTTTGATGCTATTGTTAAGTGTTGAGCCTTTCACGCTTACCCAAATAAGGGAAATTTCTCTACCCTTCCAATTTATAATCAATATATTATTACTTAAAAATTGATACTAAGCCCAATGATCTGGTCCAATCCATGAGATATGTATTTTGTAATAAACTGAAACCATTAGATTGTGGTTTAGAAGTATAGATACACCAAATTGAAATTCAATTCGCGTTAAACCTTTTACTAAACCCACTCCAAGGACCTTAGTCCATAAGAAAATGCCTTGTAAAACAAACTAGCGTATAACCAATCATTCAGAAATAATAGTAATAATAATAATAAAATTTAGTTTAAAATATTAAATCTTGAATCATATACATATAGTGCTGATGCACATGCATCAACTATTTATTTGTTTTGAATTGAAAATCAAGAGTTAATAGATAATTATTGGCTAAAAAGACTCACATTGACAAGTACATATTACAATTGAATGCACATGGTTGACAATGTGAAAGGCATGTGGATGATAAGAACCATCAAGGAAATACCATTAAGGTTTCAAGTGATCATTTACACATTCATTGAGACCCAATTACAAGAGGTAGAACCAAAAACATGCAAGTTGTTTTAAATGGATTAATTAAGAAAATGTGGACTGAAAATGCAATTCAAGATGCAAGACATGATGAATTGGGCTTGGAGAGAAGATAAGGTATTGTGGCATTATTCAAGTTGTTGGACATCCAAATAAATAATTTAGGTCAAATATAGAAAGGGTAAATTCGAAATAAATTAATTGAGCCAGAATTAATGTGCAAGCTATATACTATTGGAAAGATAATTAAGCTAACTTTTCAATGCAATTTACAGAGCTGGATTTGAAGTTCTCTAGAAGGTGTTATGACTAATTTATTACATCTTGTTCAGCCTTGGGAATTCCAACCACTCCTTTGTTTATTCAACTTCATTTATTTGTTTTGTTTCAAGTTTTTCAATGTGTTAGGTAAGTCTACCATCAATGGTGGGCTAGCATTAAGTTTGTCAATGACTAGCACTAATTATGGTAGACTAATATTAAATTTATCAATTACTGGCATTATAATGGTGGGTTGGTGAAGACTTTTAAAGCATCCTTTGACAAACCTATGCTTGGAGGGTTGTTCCAATGTTTCTATTTGTATTTTTAGGATCTTGGGTTTCTATTAGCCTATTTAAACTCAGTAACATTGTTATGTAAGACAATTAGAGATTAATGTTATTTGAATTTGAAAGATTATTCTTTCTTTGGTTTTGAGAACTACACTTATCAAGAATTTGCATTCTTGTGGCATTCCAAATATAGACTTATTACTCACCTTCTCATCTACATCTTGAGTGTGGCGTCAATTGTTGGGGAAAAATTAGGTTTTTAAATTTTTAGAAAACCTTTTTAAGATTGCTCTCATATAATATATAAGAATTTGTAATCTAGAAATCGTATCTTGAAAATCCAATTTAGATTTTTCCGTTGAAGTGATTTAGGCTCCCAGATCACGATCTGTCACCACCACGCCTGTTAAATCACGATCCGCCACCACCACGCTTGTTAGATCACGAACTGTCACCAATGATCTTCCAGGTTTGATATGCACTTGACGCCTTTATCACTACTAAAGAATTAAGACGAGAAATTTTTTCTCTCAACAATAGAAAGAAAAATCTGTTTCTCTGATCTGTATAAAGTGGCTGCTCTCATTTTTCTTTAGAGAAAATAAGCCTTTTATATCTCCCTTTAGTGAAAACTCTAGGCTCCAAATAATCAAAAAACAAAACTCACGTTACTTGCTTTTTCTATAGGGGACCCACCTTGTAAAATAACATAAGGCCCCTTACACACAAGCTAATTAAATGGAGCCTCCCACTAAATGATATATTTAGGCTTTTGACCCAAATAGCTAGTTATCTTGCTTATTAATCCAGTAGTGGTGCAGTCAATTAAATAAGCTAACCCGGGGATCATTTGGGAACATACAATAGTGGCTACAATAATTAGGCATGTAATTAAACTAGCTTAATTATTTAATTCCAAATCTATTCCACTAAAAGATTGGAACTGACTTCCATAATTGTATGCTCAAATAATAATTCGTCCCAAGCCACATTGATTTCTTTTATCGCACAACCTTTTCAGACCACATCGTTAATTAAATTGATATCTCAATTGTCCAATCAATTTAATAACATCTTATTCCTTGATACTTATTGGTTTTCTCTAATGATTATTTTGAACATACTAAATATGTTGACACACTCTGGCCAGAGAATTCTATGATCAAGTGCCGAAAACCCATCCAGAGATGTGTTGTACAAATTCTATATTGTTAATCTATAACTCCAATACTCATAAATGCTCCCACCAAGATACCGGGTAATCTAAACTACAAGTATGTGTCATGCCCATTGGTAACTCAAATGGAATAACAATTACAATCATGAAATCATAATTAACTCAAAATTAAGATTACAGTAAAATCAATGCCTATGAGATTTAATAAGTCTGACAGTTATTACAAAGTTAATTAAATCTCATATGTGATCCTGTTCAATGTAGTTGTACTACATCAATAAATTCATACATGATTAAGACAAATCATTCAATGAATTTATTACAGTCTATACCTAAATAAAGTGTCCAACTTTATTTATCAACTGCAAACTAAATTTATTTAATCATAAGATAACTTGTATTTATGTCTTTTGTGAATCCACATGATGATCACATAAATACATATAATACGATTAAATAGACTTTAATAAAAATATTAATGCAATTAAGATATTTGAATAAAATACCTCATTAATTTTATTAATAAAAAAAAATATTTATTATAATTAAATAAACACATATGCTTTTAAAGAGCATATTTTCCCAACAATCTCCCACTAGCTCTTAAAGCATATCTGACATATTGCACATGTTCTAGGGCTCTAAGTGCAGGTTATAAAGGTTTCCCACTAATGGCCATTGTAATAAGATCTGTCATTTAACATTTAATGTCATTTGGGGTACTGTCATATAATCTTTCTACACTATTCCCTTATAAGATGATACTTCCTCTCAATATGTTTTTGTTTCTTGTGGTTCCTTGGTTCCTTAGATTGAGCTACCGCACCACTATTATCGCAAAATAGTTTAAGGGGTGCAGTTACAACAGGTATCACCTCAAGATCTTGCATGAGCCATTCAGCTTTTTTACGACCACATATTTCCAACTAATAGCCCACTTCCCAATGTAAACACATAGCCGAAGTTGATTTTCTGAACTTTATCGACATAAAGTCAGAATCAGTATAACCCACTGGAATGAGTTCATCACCAGGATACACAAGCATATAATTTTTAGTTCTTTTCAGATACTTTATAATATGCTCGACTGCATTCCAGTATTGAGGTCCAGGATTAAATTGATATCTGTAAACCATCCATACTGCAAAACAGACGTCTGGCCTAGTGCAAAGCGTGGCATACATGAGACTTCCCACAACTTCTGCATAGGGAACTCGTCTCATTCTCTCTATCTCTTCAGATGTTTTAGGTGATTGATCCTTAGAGAATGTAATTCCATGTCTGAATGGTAATAAACCAGTCTTGGAATTTCCATGCTAAATCTAGTCAATATCTTATCGATATAAACCGCTTGAGACAAGGCTAAAGTTTTATTCTTCCGGTCTCATAGTAACTTGATACCAAGAATATAACTTGCCTCTCCTAGGTCTTTCATATCAAATTGTTTTGCTAACCAACTCTTTATTGTAGTCAATACTCCTATATTGTTTCCAATTAGGAGAATATCATCTACATAAAGAATTAGGAAGGTTACAGATTTTTCTTGAATTTTCTTGTACACACATGGTTCATCAATGTTCTGAATGAATCCAAGCGATTTAATCTCTTGATCAAATCTGATGTTCCATGACAGGATGCTTGCTTTAATCCATAAATGGATTTCTGCAACTTACATACCATGTGTTCTTGGTCTTTTGTACGAATCCATCTGGTTGCTGCATGTAGATGTCTTCTTCAAGATGCCCGTTTAAGAAAGGCTATCTTGACATCCATTTGCCAAATTTCATAATCTAGCATTGCAGCAATGGAGAGCAGAATCCTGATAGATTTAAGCATAGCAACCGCAGAAAAGGTTTCCTCATATTCGATTCCTTCTTTCTGAGTAAACCCTTTGGCTACTAATCTTGCTTTAAATGTTTCCACCCTTCCGTCTACTCCTCTTTTTCTCTTGTAGATCCACTTACACCCTATAGGTTTTACCCCATTTGGTGCCTCTACAAGTTCCCAGACTTCATTGGAATACATAGATTCCATTTCTTGATTCATGGCCTTTTTCCAAAATTCAACATCTCTATCTATTATAGCTTCGTTGTAACTAGTGGGATCTTGTACATGTTCATCTGAGATAGCCTTATAGGTTTCTCTCAAAAGCATGTATCTCGTAGGTAACCTAGTTACCCTCCAACTACGACGAGGTTCTAAATATGATGGTAGTTCAGGGATAATCCCGTATGTTGTCACTTTCTTCCGCTCTATAACAAAAGAAAGCATAAACCTGATCTCTTTTATTTCTCTAGTTTTACCTTACTCTTAGGTTATAAGTCATTATATAGTCTTCCTAAAAAAAGTAAAGAATATGTCTATAAATACATTCCTATCTTGAGGACTATAATTCAGACTTTCCCATATTCCATTAAGATACCTTAAACATGCAAGCTTCTGAACAAAAATCCATCTTCTCTACCTCTGATTCTAGTAGAAATACTAGTAAACTCCAAATACGAATGTGTCTCAAACCATGTTTGTGACTTTTTCATAATTTCTTGGAGTAGTAGACACCGAGATAGATGAAACTAAGTTCAATAAACTTTGTAGTTTTAAATACTAGTATCTGGAATCAAAAAGGTAAATGATAAACCACTTAGTATATATCTTGTTTTATCCAAAAGAATCTTGTTTCTCCATTTAAATACACTATTGTATCATAGTGTTCATTGACAACCAAATAGTGCTTCAATTCTCCATAGAGATATTCTTTGTTTCGATCATATCGAAGTTCTTTTATGTTCCTGTCTAATTGCTTATGTCTTATCCACGTACTCTTTTGAATTTCAAAAGCAATGGAATCATGACGCATTTAGACAAACATAAATAAAATGAATATTCATCAACAAGATTGATAGAATACTCATAACCTCTTATAACATGTAAACTAATTAGTCCGTATACATTTGTATGCGCTAAATCATCAAATACAATGTTATGCTTTTAGCTCTAAACGAGCATCCTCGTCATATTACTTTTCTAAATAAGATTTATAGAGTTACAATGATCAATCTTAATAGGCCAACAAGTCTATCATTAATCATTTTCTTAAAATCTTATTATAGTTTATATGACTTAAGCATAAATATCAAAGGTGATTTTGGTTTGAAGAAACATTTCTTTTCTTAAATAAATGCATATACTCTTTATCATTATATCTTGCTTTGAATAGATCAATGGACTTATATGATATAAATTGTCGTTATAAATAACCAAAATAAATAATAAACAGAGGATAAAAAAATAACAGTGTACTCCTGTTTATTAAAACAAGTCACCGAAATTAAATTCCTCTAATATTTGGAAAAATAAAGACAAATATCAAAACTTTAAGTCTTGTAAAATTGATCTAGCCTTTCAATTGATATAAACTAGCATGTCCTCAACTGTTGTTTGAAGCTTTCTTCACTTAATCTCTTGGTTTCCTGAAAACCAAATAAATGAATTATAAATAAGATTAGTTATCTCAGAATTCATTATTGTATGAATCAATAGAAATCTGAACTAATTAGGAAGCTTAAAGATTTCCTATTGTTGTGCAAATTTTAATGAACTCGCAAGCGCACGAATCTATTGTAGTATAGATCAATGGTGACGAGTGCCGATCCCACGAGGAGGTGGATTTTAATTGTGTGTAGAATTAATTCTGTAAATGGGTGATTGGATTTGTGGTGGAAATGATTTGGAATATGCTAAAACTTAAATTAAAATGGCGAGAATAAATTCTAAAATTGGAATTGAAATAGCGAGAATAAATTGAAGAGAATTCTATTGAAATGACGTACTTGGGTACCTGGATCCGTATCAACATGCATCATGAGCTATATAATCCTTATTAATGTCAATTAAATCATGAGGGGGGAATCCACACCTCATGAACCACGCTCTAATCAATATGATGCTAAGGGCTTATCATGCCAAATAATAATAACCTTATACTAGAGAGCCAACCAAGTATTCAACAAGATCAAGATATTTATTTATAAGTCAAATCATCCACAAAAACTAGAGGGAAAAGAAAATAAATTTACCAAATAAAGCCTATGACACATGTTGAGACATCACCTTCAACCCAAGCTTGAAAGGAAATTAACTCATAATTGAACTAGGGTAAAATGGGAATTTATTAAAATACAAAGAAAAAACAAGATGGAGAAGGAATTACAGAAAATGGATCCCAAAAATGGATTCAGAGATATCAAATTGGGGGAGGCCTTTTATGACATACATGGAGTAAATCATGCATCTGATTAAAAAACACGCTGATTGCGCATCATCAACGACCACGGTGGATGAACAATATTTGACCCGGGATGAACAGAATTTGGTTGAAAATAATCATGTGATGCATGCAATCAGACGCCGAGATTTTTCGTCTACCGATATCGCCACGCCACCATCAACAAAGACATATATAATTTTAGTCCAACAGATCGTGACACTCATCGCCAATGCCACATCATCGGTCAATGCCACGCCATCGATCCGCCTATGTGAACAAAGTGAATGCATCAGATGTGAATAGTGCCGCATACGTAATAGTGCCATTTTCCTTTTATGCTCCTCCTGGCCAAGTTCAAAAGTGATGTCCGCTTACGCCTAATCTCTTTTATTGTGAAATGACTATAATGCCCTAAAATACATAAAATACTTAATTAAAATAACACACACATAATTATATCACAAGAAGGTTAAATACATAAAAGTAAGAGTTGTTAAGAAGACTTGAAATGTAAAACGATGGTTTTCCTTTATAAATATGCATTTTCTAACACTCAACACACCCAAATTTTATTGCTAGTCCCTAGCAAATAAAGCGAAACAAAATTCAAATTCAAAATATATATATATATTTTTAAACACTCGTTTTTTTCAATCGATTAACGATAGTAATCAAATAAAAGTATAAGCATTATCTCCGCCTAAAGCAACATCACACCACATCAACCATCCACATGAATCGCCCAAGAGACTTTGTTATAGCTACTTTCAAGAATGACATGTCAAACCCCAAAAATCTCACCGGAAGTAGTGACACTCACAAAGAAATTAAACCCAAAAAATAGTCCCCAATGAATGGTAATTGAGAGAAAATAATGAAGAAGTGATATCACATGCTCTCACCAAGATGAAATAAATATGCTCTCAGCTTAGAAATAATACGATCTCAAGTCAAATAAAATGTTAGTCAACCTACTTTATTTATCTTTTTTTTTTTATTATGCATCACTACATCTTTTTAGCCCATATAACTAGGTTCTACTTCAAACTATAGTTCCCTAAAATCAAGAAGGACTTTTTATTAACGTAGGCTAGTGGATATATAACAAAGAAAGGAAATAAGGAAAACAAAGCAGAGAAAAAATGCAGAAATATATATATATATATTAAGTCAAGTGGATTTCACCTATTATTGTTATTTTTATTCTTTGAAACAACAACTTTTGTTTTTGTTTTTTTTTCTTTTTTGCTTTTATTTGGCATAACTTCAATTACAACATAATTATTTACATTTTCTCAAACATAAATAGGTATGGAACTTAAAAGACGATACTCCAAATCTGGAAATGGTCAAGCATGATAAGTTTTTGACAAAAGAAAAGGTTTTGTTCTTTTTTTTTTTTTTTTTAAAGGCTCAAGGTAACTATGGATATTTAATAAAAGTGATATGCTAAATCAACTGATCAAAGATGGCCTTTCCATCATCTTTTAGGGCTCTAAATAATTATCCATATCTACTAGTTAGATGGGTCTCCCAATGTAGCAACACACATTTTTTTTTATTTTAATTTTACCATTTTTTTTTTAAAGGGTTAACTCAAAAGAAATCTAGAGATCGTGTATAAACTAATAAACTGCTAAGCTGTATAGAGAATGGGCAAAAGGGTTACTCTCCAAGAAAATGATAGGCTCAACAACTCACTTGGCACTTATTTATGACATGTTCATTCCTTCAAGCAACTCATATTTGTCTCCGACATCAACATGTAAAGTAGCAAACATAACGTAACATCACTTAAGACCAAAGATAATACAAATACTAAATTTTGAAATTAATCATGTCATCCAATGTTAAAACAAATAACACAATTTTTTTTTTTTAAACAACATTCTACCCCCAACCCATTCTAAACATGAAAGAAAATATGCATGTAAACAAAAATGATAAAACTAATTAGAAAAGTTACACGAAAATGATAAAAAAGAAATGGTTTTTTTTTTTAAGAAGATGCTTTAGAGGCACTACACTCCATATTCAGCCATCTTCGACTCACAAGTTGGAAAATGTATATTTATAGAGGAGAAATTAAAAAGAAGAAAAATAAACATAAAAACAGAATAAAGAAAAAAAGAAACTGTCTGAATTTTTTTTTAGTTTTTTAATTTATTTTTTTAAACGATGAAGATGCGTTTCTAGAGTCACTACACTCCATATTCAGCCATCTTCAACACAAAAAGTTAGCAATGCTTTTACAACAAAAATCAAGAGAAACTTAACCAAGATTCCACAATTGTCCACATTCCTCCCCCAACTGCAACTAAACATTGTCCTCAATGTTTTAAAGGAAAGAGAGTTTAAGACATCACATGGCAAAACACAAAGAAAATATTTATGCGAGAGTTAAATCTAATTTGTATTTCATTACGCGTTATCATACCATCATTTGGTTGCTCAACACAAAGGTCCGTGGTCTCATTCGGCTTATAAGCTTGTAACATATCAAGTAGCTCATTAGTGAGCACAAATAAAGAGTTTTTTCACATTGAAGCGAATGAAATAGTTTTTTATCGGTTAAGAATGCGATAAAGCTATCATAAAAGTTATTGACATTTAACAAACCGATGGGTTTCAGGATGTGCGATTGGGCCCAAGATGCTAAGTGTGTCATAAGCACTTAGGTCAAGATCTCCTGGAAAATAAAAGCATCAAGATGATTAAGCATTTCATTTATTCTTTCATACCGAGACTAACTTTTCTCCGCTTAACGAGTCGACTAACGCCCAATGGTTTTAGAACTCGACGATGCTCAACACTTGACTTCCTCCGATAAAAGCCGCTTCGAGACCATTTTGATAATCCCTACCTCCTCCATACACCAAGTGTAATTTTTCGCCGCTACGCTTCAATTAAGATCTACGCTTTAACTCTTTACGTTTGTCATAGGTAAATCCGTAAAGCACAAATGTTTCGAATTGTCTATTGGGAGAATAGCTATCAGGATACTTCAAAACACCAGGAGTGCTTGACAAAAGATAAATCACATTTAAGAATCTTGGTGACAAGGATCATAAATGAGGTAACATATGTCGTTGTCAAATAACGATAAAGCACGTGGCTCATGAAATAAAAAGAAAATAGTAAAAAGGAAAAGCAAACAAGAATAAAATTATTAAAGACAATAATGCAAACAATAAAACAATGTTGAAATGAAATAAAATAACAAGAAAGTAAAAGGATATTTACACGTAAGCTGCGGCTCACATCTTCCTCTCGTTTTACGCCCAAACGCTTGAACGCCTCTACGGGTCGAGGATAGGCTTCCTATCCGCTTTTCATAAACCGGCAAACAGGGTCGCTATAATCGATTCCCGAGACTATATCGCATGCTCTTCGAATAATGGCCATAATCGAGTAATCGCCTTGCACATATCCACTCAGATGCGTTTCAAGAGACAAAAGGATATCATCCAATGACTTTTATTCAAGCCATCCCTAATGAATTGAATCTTATCTTCCTCGTTATCGCATTACCATTCCTAAAGAACATGGGTTTCTATCGCAACTCATTCTCGCACACTTATGACAAGCAACAAATTCTTCGAGCTCGCCGCTTTTCGCATAATTTCCTTTACCACAACTGCGTGCATGTATGCGTAATAAATTTTCGAGGTAACTCACCGCCAATCGTATTTTCGCGACAACCAACGGATGTCGCAGTACGTTATTCCTCACGAGTGATCGCATGCTCGACCGAGCTTTATAGATCGTAGGAGGGCATTCGAGGAATGAATCGCCAGAAGCTTCGCAGAATCTCAAGCTTCATACTTTCACCTCGTAATGTCGGCTATTATGGAAACCAAGTAACCGATTTGATTGTCACGGAGTAACATATCCGCCACTTCACCGGTAACAAACTAAAGCACACAAACAAAAAACAAATTAAAACACACAAAGAAAATTAAAATCGCCCTCTTATCAATTTACCCTCAAGCTCCAACCTGATGTCGTAAACACTTCTCTCAATGTCTCCGAAGTCATGCTCTAAACCTCAACATAGGCTACTAACTCGTGGTCAGAGCCCAAATAATGTGTTTTACAAAATTGAATTTGGTTTTCGAGATGAGTTTTGACATCGCTTAAGTTTAAGAATGTTCGAGAACGGTTCAAGTAAAGCGACACGATTAAAAATGATAAGAGAAAACTTAATAGCTTAAACAAACACACTTATGCAAAAATAATTTCAATTAGCAAAAGAATAATATAAAGAAAGAAAACAAAATCAAATCAACTAAAAGAAGAAAAAATCAATTCAAATCAGGTCACCTCAAATTTATTTCGTGTCTTCCATGTGGTTGGTATTCTGGATATGGCTTTAATTCTTTGACCATTAACTTTAAACGTGATTAACGCTTTTCGGGTCTTTAATTTCAATTGCCCCATGTGGAAAAATAGTATGAACAACAAATGGACCAGACCATCGAGAGCGTAATTTACCTGGGAATGGGTGCAAGCGAGAATTGAATAAAAGCACTTTCTGACCTGGAGTGAAAGATTTTCTCATAATTATTGTCGGAAAGACTTTCATTCGTTGCTTGTAAATCTTGGCATTTTCAGATGCATCATTGCTGAATTCTTCAAGTTCGCCACCAGAATCTTCTCTCTCGAAATGCTTATTGCATGTCAAAGTTGAATTTCATGGCCCAATACGCACGATGCTCGAAGTTCCATGTGTAGTGGTGCAAGCTTTTCCATACACTAGCCCGTAGCGACATCCCAATCGCATTTCGAAAGCCGCTTTATATGCCCATAATGCATCATCAAGTCTTAATGACCAATCTTTCCCGTCTGGCCACCGCCTTTTTTCTAATTGTGCTTTATTTCGATTGAGATCTCAACTTCACACCGGGTTTATGGATGATACTGGGTCGCCACTGGAGTGATTGAATATTTTGTCAAAAGAGCTTTGAATGCTTTGTTACAAAAGTGACACCACCATCACCGACATCGCTGGAATCCAAAGCGTGAAACAATGTTGCTTTTCAAAATTCTATCACCACTTTGTGATCATTGGTTCTTCGCATGGAATTGCTTCCACCCATTTCGCCACACGTAGGTCAACACCAACCAATATGATGGCCAAAAGAAGGGAAAGTGGTCCCGGTGAAGTTGATACCCCATAAAAAAATCTCAACCACTAAAATTGATTTAGTTACATCACGTTCCTTCGTAATGCTCCCCATTCGCTGACACCTATCACACGAAGAATGTAAAAGCATCTCAAATATAGGCCAATAAAAAACCACATTGTAAAACTTTAGTCAGCTTTTCTTAATCGACCTAAATGGCCTCCACAAGCTTGTTCATGGCGTAACGAAAGAATATTCTAATTTCATTTTCGTGGACACATCGCCTAACAATTCGGTCAGCACAATACTTGAACAAATACGGTCATCCCAAAAGAAATTCTTTATTTCTCGCAAAGAATTTAGCCTTTCTTGCTTCGTCCAATGCTCGAAATTTACCTCGTAACAAGATAATTAACTATATCAAGATACCAAGGTAATACTCACATTCATCAATTGTTCATCCAATGACTCATTTAATGGTAATGGCTCGTAATCAGGTCAAAATAGACGAGAGAGACGGTCCGCCACATATTTTCTCGTGCCTTTCTTATCTTTGAATTCCAAGTTAAATTTCGCAAAAGTAATACCCAACGAATTAGTCTAGTTTTATCTTTCGCGAAGATATTTAAGAGCAAGATCTGTGAATATAATTATTTTACAACCAATGAGATAAGATCGAAATTTTTCCAATGCAAACATTACTAGCATTTTTCTTTTTCAGAATAGTTCAACTGCATCATTCAATGTCATACTAGCATAGTAAATAACATGATGAATTAGATCAACTCTTAGTCCTAAAACTTCTCCTACTGAATAATCAGATGCATCACACATAAGCTCAAATGGTAAGCTCCAGTTTGGGGCCTGAATTATGGGTGATGATGTCAACAATTGCTTTAATTTTTCAAAAAGCCATAAGACATACGAATCATTAAAGATAGTACATCCTGCAAGTAAATTGTATAAAGGGTCTAGAAACTTTGCTAAAATCTTTAATAAAACGTCGATAGAAACCAAGATGCCCAAGGAAAGATCTTACTTCTCCACTGCTTGTGGAGGAAGATTAAAATGAGATCCACGGCTTTGTCAACCTCAATACCTTTGGCTTGAAATGATGTGACCGAGAACAATACCTTGTTTTACCATGAAATGGCATTCCAATTTAAGACAAGTTCTTTCAATACATCTCTGCAGTAATCTTAGATGATGTAAATATTGATCAAACGAGTCACCAAAGACAAAAATCATCCATAAAGACTTCTGGAATCGTTCAACCATATCAGAAAAAAATGCTCAACATGCATCGTTTGTAGCAATTACATAATCCAAATGGCATTCTCCTATATGCAAAAGTGCCAAGTGAAAGTAGTTTTCCCTAATCTTTTCGTGAATCATTATATCTGAGTAGCCATCTGTAGTTAAAGAATAAAATTCATGGCTTGCTAATCTATCAAGCATTTGATCAATAAATGGTAAAGGAAATGGTCTTTACGTAGATGTAATTCAACTTTCTATAATCAATGCATACACGCCCCATCCTCAGAAGTTACTCTAGCTTGGTATCAATTCATTATCGCATTGGTAACCACTCGACTTTTGGGGACAACTTGTACAGGACTGACCCATGAACTATCAGAAATTGGGTAAATGATACCGCCTAATAGCTTAAGGACTTCAACAACTTCTTTCATATTAGATTTAACCGACGCTAGCATTTCAGTAGATTTAGCATTTTCATCAAGTGAATGTAATGCATGCAAATTTATACCTTTTTATGTCCGCGATGGTCCATTCTAATGCTCCTTTGCTCTTTTAAAACATCCAACAACTTACCTTTTTTGTTCGCTTTAGGATGATGAGATGATTACCGCAGATAGTGCTTTCTTCTCCCAAAAGTGCATATTCCGTAGTGTTGGGCAATGTTTTGAGCTCGAGTTTCGTGGTAATTTCGATGATGACGATGAGTTTCTTCTATGGTGCTAGTTGTTCAACTCTTGACTTCATTTATTAGTGTCCATGGATGGTGCCGAAGTCAAGTACGGCTGACCTCATCAACCGACTGTTAATATCAAAATCCAAACCAAAGTGAAGCATGTTTCAGTAAAGGATCATCACTAAAGTGCTCAAAACAAAAAGTGCCATCAACTATTGTTCTATTAAATCCACATCAACAATTCCATCATCTGCGACCGTGGAGGTTGTTTGGCAATGTTGAAAATATTTAGCTCCATAGTCATGTTGTCAAGGACAATCGCATATTTCCATACCCGCGATTGAATGCGAAAGATCCGCAGCTGCCAAGAAAGGTCACCTAGATAATGGGGGATGTGCTTCCTGAACTCGATTGGTTGAGTGTCAATTACAATGAAATCAACAGAAAATAAAACTTGTCTACCCTGATAAGCACGCCTCCACAATACCACGAGTATTTTTCGGACCGATCTGTCGCAACACCACCGAGTCAGTGTAATTCTCCCAAATCAAGTTTCACGATCATAGGTAAGGCAAAAGATTTACACTAGCTCCTAAATCCAACAAAAGCATTCTCAATTGTATTCCCTATACTACATGAGATAGGGGGAGCCTGGTCTTTGCATTTTAAAGTGAATTTTATGTTGGAGTATAGAACAACGCTTGTTAAAAACGCCTTCTTTTCAACATGCATATTTCTTTTTAAAAAGGTCTTTAAGAAACTCATAAGATTTTGGAACTTGTTTAATAGCATCAAGTAAAGCGGGATGTTAACACTCACCAAGTTGAAGATTTCCCAAGCTAATCTCACCCGAATTTTCCCTTTTTCCTTTAGCTAACCTGGGAAACGGAGCTGGGGAACGATTCTCGTGGGTTAGTTTCTTCTTTTCCTCCGGTGATTCTTCAACATTCGCAGTACAATTTGATTTTCTTTGTCACCGCATCTCCACTTTGTTGTCGAATTTCTTTTCCTTTCGCAAGGTCATGATCGCTTTCACCTCTCCATGTCGCCGCGTAACCGGTACTTGCTTTACCTTTAGATTAGCACCGGTTGACTTGGAAATTTACCTTTCAACAAAGAATTGCCATGTCCGAATCGAAGATAGTTGTCCCACCATCTTCTCGAGGCTTTAAACCGATTGGTTGTGCTCCGCTTCTCAACTCTTTTAGAGTCCATCAATGGTGCGGCCTCGCTGTTCAATCGCCAGCGAGTAACATTCTTGAAATTTCGAATGCATCCTCCTGGTCTAGCGAGGCTTCGCTCCGATTGTGGGTCCGGAATTCAATGAGAGGCTCGAGGATTTTCGGTGGAATTGCTGTATCATGGAGTCAAGTTGGGTCCATTATGTTGAACTCGAGACCATGAAAATCGGGGTGGTCTTCCATCCGTGGTTATATGGGTTGAGTATGGGTCAGAATTCAATGGTTTTCTTCATTACACCTACGGCATTGGCTTGATCTCGGTACGTCACGGTCATGTGGTTCGCTGATTTAAGAATATACGATGCTTATTTGTCGAGCAAGACCTTCAACCATCTCCTTAACTTTTTGATTCCTCAAGTCGACTCCGCCAATTCAACCTCATTTACTCCTTAATTTTTTCTAGTATTCCCGAAAGTGATCGATTGCTTGGGAATTATCTGCTTGTCGCAAGAATTCCCAAATCTCCGATGACTTTTTGACATTAGCTCTCCTCCACTTGCTGCCATTAGCCATTCTTGCACATTCGCAATAATCCTCCAAAAGTATTGGCATTGAGCCATTGCACTCCATGATGTGACACTTCAAGAGTAGCATCAATCGCCTCCCAAGTTTCAAAACCCGTCTCTCTCAGTAAACTCAAATTTCAATAGAATTGGTTTTATGCACGGAAATATTTATTTAGTAAATTTCAGAACCATTTGTTCCTACGATGATGCTATTAGTGCAAAGTATTTAACCATGAATCGAGCTTTCTATCCTTTAAAGAAAATGGAATAATCTAAGTTTAACATCATCGTTCTAAAAATTTTCATATTTAAAAGCTGACAAATGGCATGAAAATCATTCGGTCCTCATTTTCATAGAATGTAGACAATTTACACTTTTAGTTCAAAGGCTATTTTATCTAATACACGATGCTTCAAATTAACTAAAATAAAATTCTTCCCTCAGAAATCCATTTTATTTTTAAATTGTTTGTGTTTTTTCTAGCTTCTTATATGTTCAAGATTAGTAATAATGATCTACGCATGCAAAAACAAATAAAATAAAAATAAAGATAGAACAAAACAAATAAAAATAAAGTTAAGAGGAGAAATTACGATACTTAACCTTATCGGCTTATTACAACCTTTCTATAAAAATACACAAAAATAAATACATGAAATAAATTAACTAAAATTAAATTAATAAAATCAACAAAATTACAAAAGAAAAAAAATTGAAAATCAAATTATAATTTTAAAGAAGAGAAAAGAAAAGAAATACTAACTTTTATGTAGATTCACTTTTTTTAATAATTAAAAAATAAATAAAAGAAATTATTCACAAAATTAATTCTATGAATTAAAATTACTTACCTCCCGAATACCAAAACTTAAATTTTAATGAATCCCATTTAATCTAAAGATAGATCAATGACGATGTCGATCCCACGGCGATTTTAATTGTAGAATTAATTCTAAATGGGTGATTGGATTTGTGGAAATGATTTGAATATGCTAAAACTTAAATTAAAATTAGAATAAATTTAAAATTGAAATTGAAATAATGGTAATAAATTGAAGAATTCTATCAAATGACGATCAGATCCGTATCAACATGCATCATGGCTATATAATCCTTTATTAATTAAATCATGAGAATCCACACCTCATCAACCACGCCTAATCAATACGATGTTATGTTTATCGTACAAATAATAATAACCTTATACTAGAGAAATCAAGCCAGATTCAGACAAGATCGATTATTTGTCACGATAAGTCAAATCATCCAAAAACTAGAGGAAAAGAAAATAATTTACCAAATAAAGCCCATGACACATAAGTCAGACATCACCTTCAACCCAAGCTTGAAAGGAAATTAGCTACTCATAATTGAACTAGGGGCAAAATGGGAATTTATTAAAATACAAAGAAAATACAAGATGGAGAAGGAATTACAGAAAATGGATCCCAAAAATAGATTCAGAGATATCAAATTAGGGGGGGGAGGCCCCCTTTTTATAGATACATGGAGTAAATCATGGCCATCGGATTAAAAACATTGACGCCATCATCATCAACATTCACCACGGATGAACAGAATACGGTTTGACCCGGATGAACAAAGTAATGGTTTAAAATAATCATGTGATGATGCACCGACGCGAGATTTTTCGCCCAATCGATACGCCACGCCACCATCAATGACATAAGAATTTTAGTCCAACAGATCGCGACACCTCATCAATGCCACATCATCGGTCAATGCCACGCCATCGATCCGTCCTATGTGAATAACAAGAATATATACATGCATATGTGAATAGTGCCGCATATGAATAGCCATTTTTTTTATGCTCCTCCCAAGGTTTTCGGCCCCAGTTCAAAAAGTGGTCCGCTTTTGCCTAATCTCTTTTTATCAAAATGACTATAATGCCCCTAAAATACATAAAATACTTAATTAAAATAACACACACGTAATTATATCACAAGAAGGTTAAATACATAAAAGTAAGAGTTGTTAGTAAGACTTGAAATGTAAAATGATGGTTTTCTCCTTTATAAATATGCATTTTCTAACACTCAACACCTATACCTAATTTTAATAATCTTAGGACAATCTTTCTTCCAATGACCCTTCTGTCCACATTTGTAACACTTGCCTTTTTGCTTGCCACTTCTTTTAGTGGACAGTTTGCCGATCCCAACTCTTGCTTGCTCATTCTTGTCTTTCGACTTAAGCCTTGAAGAGAATCATTTTTCAAGAAGTTTTCTACTATGGTAAATTCTTCTATAACATGTAGTTCGTGCATTAATTCAATTAAGGTCATATCTTTATTGTTTAAGATATAGCTGACTTTAAACTCTTTGAATGTATCAGGTAAAGATTCAATCACCATGTTAATCTTTGATTTATCATTGATTTGAACACCATGAATCTCTACCTCATTCAAATAGTCCATCATTTTGAGGACATGATCATCTTCCATCTTAGTATCCATAATACGTTTTAATGCTGCTTCTCTGGCAAAATGGGTATTTTGCCCAAACATCTGATGAAGACTAGCCATTATTTCAAAGGGTCGCTTCCATGTCTGATGTTTCTTATGTGCCCATAAATCGCCAATAAATAGCTTTTAGCCATTTTGTTAGCTTCACCATTTCTCATAAGGCTCCTCTCGATTTCTATAATCGATAACGATGGTTCAGAGGGCAAGGTGATCAACACATATTTGCAACTTTTTAAGAAGGAGAATATTAAATAGATTATGCTTTCAATCTAAATAATTTTCGCCAAAGGAGTTCATTTTTAACAAGGATAATTAATAATGGGTCACGGAAGACATTTTCTGAAAAACAAAATAAATATGCATAAATACTTTGAAACAATATTCACAATAACTCCAAAAAATGCAAAAATCATAAATGCATTTTAATTTATTGTAACGATAAATCTAGTACCACTTTGACAAGCTATCCGGGGAAGTCATGTCTACACTTACTAATCCCAATTATCCATTAGATTATTTACTTTCATGTAGACATGATAAATAATTATCGCCCTTTGGGCCTAAATTTGTTAATGAGCTTCATGGGAAAGTTAATAACAAATTTTAGTTGAGTGTATAACCATTGTTTAATCTACGATTTTTCATATCAATAGTCACCGCTAGTGAACAATCGATTGAAAAATATTTCAATTTTATCAAGAAGTTCATCAAATAAATATCTAATATATATACCTCCGTAGTGAGCATCACCATATCATGAAGTTTATATATATATTTTATTATCGAATCAATAATGAGCCCGGGAAAAATTATCTTGAATTTTCCCTCTCCCACTCAATATTTTAAAATTGATTTTTCCTTTTTAAAACATACATATTGTTAATTGCATGCTTCCTATAATATTATCTAGATGATATCAAATATTATTAAGCATATGCAAATTTCAAACAATATAATGAAATTCATTATTAATGAATGAAATGTATCATTATGCATAGAGTGGCACTACCTATTATATATGACATGTTATCATGGCATGTTATCATCCAAAACATAACATATAGAAAACAATTAAGTAATCTTAATTCATGGCTTTCCTAATAATGAAAAATACATTAACCCTAAGCCTAATCTTCATTGGGCTTCTTGTCAATGTCCATCTTCCATAAGCTTGTCTTTGTTAATGGACTATGAGAAATTGGGCTTTTAAATTTATAATTGGTCCAATTTTAATTTTAAAGGAAATAAATAAATAATAAATTTTTTTTATTAAAATAAAACTTTTTGGACCAAAAATAAATTTAATAGATTTAATTTTATCTATGCATTTTAATTCATTAAGCCCTATTGAAATTGGGCCTAAAGCTAGGATTCATTAAGCCCAAAACTATTTTTGGACTTAAATGCAAAAAATTTAAACGTGTCTGGCCAAAAAGAAAAAACTATGGAGCCATAAGGACCTCAATGATAGAAACCATTGAAACCCTAAATCTATCTTTTTCTCTTTCCTTTCTTCCCCAGCCACCACCAGCATAAAGCCCACTGTTTAGACCTTTCTCACCGGACATCAACGCCGAAGTTTGTCATAAACGCTTTAAACAAACCAACCTCGCCAGCAAGACGTCATTGCTGCAAATACAAGATCGCCAAAGATGCGCTGCTGCAGTACGCGTTAATGAAAAGGCCGGTCGTGGTCATTGCCGAAATTTCCGCCGCTGATCTACCATCCGTGATTGATTTACAAATTTCCTAGGGCAATTTTGGCTTACAAAATTTCTATAACAGTAAAATAAATCAAGAGGGAAACATGGTGATAAAAATCCACCCCTCTTGTTACAGATCCAAACGAAAAATACAGTAGAAAATCTAACCATGAATTAAGACAAACCATAAACATGCTTTATTCATATATTAAACAAATAATATACATCTGAATAAATTGTGCCACTCTAATATATAAATTTTAATATTAATTTCATACGAAATTCTTATTTATTAATATGAAATGGCTCTGATACCAATTGTTGGGGAAAAATTAGGTTTTTAAATTTTTATAAAACTTTTTTAAGATCGCTCTCATATAATATATAAGAATTTGTAATATAGAAATCGTACCTTGAAAATCCGATTTAGATTTTTCCACTGAAGTGATTTAGGCTCACAGATCACGATCCGTCACCACCACGCCTGTTATATCACGATCTGTCACCACCACGCTTGTTAGATCACGAACTGTCACCAATGATCTTCCAGGTTATGACTCAGGTTTGATCTGCACTTGACGTATGGACGCCTTTATCACTACCAAAGCAACTAGCACGAGAAATTTTTTCTCTCAACAATAGAAAGAAAAATCTGTTTCTCTGATCTGTATAAAGTGGCTGCTCTCATTTTTCTTTAGAGAAAATAAGCCTTTTATATCTCCCTTTAAAAAAATCCAAGCCCAAATAATCAAAAATAAAACTCACTATTTGCTTTTTTCTATAGGGGACCCAATTTAAAAATATACACCTTACACACAAAATTAAATGGAGCCTCCCACTAAATGATATATTTAGGCTTTTGACTCAAATAGCTAGTTATCTTGCTTATTAATCCAAAGAGTGAAAACGAAGCAACCCGGGATCATTTGGGAACATATAAGGCTACAATAATTAGCCATGTAATTAAACTAGCTCAATTATTTAATTCCAAATCTACTCCACTAAAAGATTGGAACCGATTATAATTGTACGCTCAAATACCTCCCAAGCCACATTGATTTCTTTTATCGCACAACTTTTACCACATCGTAATTAAATTGATATCTCAACTGCCCAATCAATTTAATAACATCTTATTCCTTGATACTTATTGGTTTTCTAATGATCATTTTCAACATACTAAATATGTTGACACACTCGCCGTAGAATTCTATGATCAAGACAAAACCCATCAAGCAGATATGTCAAATTTATATTGTTAATCTATAACTCCAATAAAATGCTCCCACCAAGATACTGGTAATCTAGACTACAAGTATGTGTCATGCCCATTGGTAACTCAAATGGAATAACAATTACAATCATGAAATCATAATTAACTCAAGATTAAGATTACAAGAAATCAATGCCTATGAGATTTAATAAGTCTAATATTACAAAAGTTAATTAAATCTCATATGTGATCATGTTCAATGTAAGTCGATTACATCAATAAATTCATACATGATTAAGACAAATCATTCAATGAATTTATTATTCTATACCAAATAAAGTGCCCAACTTTATTTATCAATCATAACTAAATTTATTTAATCATAAGATAACTTGTATTTATGTCTTCTGTGAATCCACATGGTGATCACATAAATACATATAATATGATTAAATGGACTTTAATAAAAATATTAATGCAATTAAGATATTTGAATAAAATACCTCATTAATTTTATTAATAAAAAAAATGTTTATTATAATTAAATAAACACATATGCTTTTAAAGAGCATATTTTCCCAACATCAATATCATTCTCTATACCTCTAGTTCATGTTTTCTTAAGCATTGGGTCAAGATTTTGTTTGTCTTAAATCTATTTAGAACTTTATTGAGAAGTTGAAACTTCAAATTAAGCATCCATTGATGCGTAATATATAAGTATGCACTATAATTAATGTGAAGCATGCATTGATATTTAAAGTAAAAGCAAGCATTATAATTAATGTGAAGCGTGCATTGATATTTAATGTAAAAGCACATTAGAATTAGGAAAATTCTATGATGCCATAATTAAAAATACGGCATCAATACTGTAATTATTATGAACCGTTAGATTTAATCAACGGTTTACAATAATTATAAAATAATAAGAAAATTTAATTAAATTACATCTAACCGGTTATAAGCCGGTTAAGTACTTTTTAAAAATAAAAATTTACCAGTATAACTTTAAAGGAAAAAAAGAAGATTTACGTTTTAAAGAAATAAAAAAATATAAAGGGAAAACTCGTTCATATTGAAATCCCTAATTAACGAATTCCAAAAGAAACCCACTGCCGCGTTAACTTCCGTTCAGGTGCACCAGGGATACGTCTGTAGATTGTAGCCATTGAGTTGATTTTCTGTCTTGTTCAAATTGCTGAGTCTCTGCCGTCGTTGCCTCTATCTTGGTTTGGCCGTCGTCCCTGTGCAAGGTAAGTTTAATCCTCTGTCTCGCTCGAATTGCTAAGCAATTTCGTTTTCTTTCATGGTCATAATTTGTTCACGTAATTGAATCTAAGAATTAAGAAGTTGCTGCAAAGTGTTTGGGTTTGCACAGTTTTCTTTCATGGTCATAATTTCTGCATTTGTTCACGGAATTAAGTTCCTGTGCAAAGTTTTGGGTTTGCTAGCTAACGCGATTTTGTTTTCCTCCAATACTCTTTTCCTGCCAATCATTGCTTTGGAAGTTGCTTGAAGCGAAAACAGAGGTGAAAAAGAAGCAAAAAAGAAATTTGGATAAATTAAATTAAGAAATATAGAGCATGCACTAGACTTTGATATGATTTTTTCCTATTATTACAAGTAATATGGATAAATTAGATTAATTGATTTATTTTGCTGGTAATATGGTTGCTTTAATACAGTAATATGTCCTGTTCTGAAAACACATATTGTTGAATTATGTAATGTTCATTTGGTTCGTATCTTATAAGAATCTTAGCTGGACACTTATGAAATTGATGAAAGAAATTAGATGTAGCTGCTTGAGTTCACTACGGGCTAAGCATGGGGAAGGAAAGAGGGAAGAAGTTTCCCAGTTGTAGTTTTAGTGCAATGGTCCCTCTCTTAGATATATATGTGTATATATAAATGGCAATTGAAACTGAAATTGTTGGTGATTTTTTTTTTTGTGGTTTCTGTTTGTTTTATATTTCACTTCGAGGAGAAGATTTGTTGCGGCGGGTTGTAATTTGCTTTCACAGTTTGTGATGATCAGGTAGTTAGAGATATTTCATTTATTGTTCATCAATTATTATCGTTACTTAGGACACCAAATTAATTCATACTCTCCTATAAGAATATCATTCAATCTGAGGTCATAAGAAAGATTCAATTCATATTGGAGTGCTGGTCTAATTTCACGAAACATTATTTTTTTCTATGTATCTTATTTTAGTTTCGATCTAACTATTATTCCACTGTAATATATAGTACAATTAATAAATCTATCTTGTTATCCATTAGAATGTTATTTTTTTTTAGCCTAAATATATATGTTTAGGATGATTTTTGAATATGGGTGAATGATAAGAGCTAAAGGAACTCCCTGCACATATTTTATTGCCTTGTGTGTGAGAACTGTATAACTTGCATCAAGATGCCCTCCCATAAAAGCACACTGATGGAAAAACTTATGAGCATCAGCATATACTAATTCCTTCATTCGATATATTTGACTTAAGCTCCGAGTGTGGGTGAATGATATACAGTGCTATATGAGTTATGCTAACTGTTGTGACCTTGATTTTGTATTATTGTGTGCATTGATTTTGGTTTATAAACAAATGTGTGGTGGATCATGGATGGATGTATGGATGGGGATAATAAATAAATGAAAATATACATCAGACACAAGTAGATAAATTAAGGGTAAGGGATCAAAATTCTGAAACTGGAAGTGAGTTTTTGTCTCAAATATAATTGATGTGACAGAGAATTATGTGAAGTTGCAGAAAAATTTTGGGTTTGATATGCTTTTGTTTATGTCCAAATTTTCTGCTGTATTTGGGATGATTTGCTGTTGTTTTTAGGTTAAATTTTCTGCTATTTCTGGGTAAATTGGCTGCCGTTTTTTAGTTTATTTTTCAGCTGTTTTTAGATAAATTTACTACTGTTTTTGGGTTATATTTTTGCTATTTCCAGAGAATTTTTTCTGGTGTTTTGGGCTTCATTTACTGCTGGTTCTGGGCTAAATATTTTGCTGTTTCTGGGTAAATATACTGCTATTTTTTTGTTAAATTTTCTATTGTTTTTGGATAAATTTTCTGTTGTATTTGAGATGATTTGCTTCTTTTTTTGGTTAAATTTTTATGGTGTTTTGGGCTTCATTTGCTGCTGTTTTTAGCTTAAATTTTTTGCTATTTTTGGATAAATTGGCTGTTGTATTTCAGTTTATTTTTTTTGTTGTTTTTAGATAAATTTATCTATTTTGGTTATATTTTCCGCTGTAAGTATTTTGGTTTTGGCTTCATTTGCGCTTTTTGTTAAATATTTTGTCATTGCTTCGGGTAAATATACGTGTTTTTGATAAATTTATCAGATTGGGATGATTAGCAGCCGTTTTTGGTTAATTTTTCTGGTGTTTTGGGCTTCATTTGCTACTGTTATTATGTTAAAGTTTTTGCTATTTTTGGATAAATTGGCTACCATTTTTCAGTTAAATTGTCTGCTGTTTTTGGATAAATTTACTGCTGTTTTTGGGTTAAATTTTTTGCTGTGTTCAGGTAAATTTTTCTAGTGTGTTAGGCTTCATTTGCTGATGTTTTTAGGTTAAATTTTCTGTTGCTTCTGGGTAAATTTGCTGCTGGTTTACAGTTGAATTTTTCCTATTTCTGGATAAATTTATTGCTATTTTTGTGTTAAATTTTCTGTTGTTGCTGGGTAAATTTGTTGCTGTTTGGATAAATTTATGACTGTTTTTGGTCTAAAATTTTTGTTATTTTTGTGTAAAATTTACTACTGTTTTTCAGTTGTTGTTTTTGGATAAATTTATTACTGTTTTTGGGTTAAATGTTCTGTTGTTTTACAGTATCCAAAACTTGTGATATTTGACATTTCTTTTTGTGCCTAAATCTTCATGTACATGTTTTTGTAAACTCGAAAATGGCTGAAAATGTAGATCAAGGTAAAGAGAATGATTTCAAGGAGAATGATAACGTGAGCCTTGAAAATGAAATTTTAAGAAGAAATCAGCCTTTTATTGAGTAATTGTAAGTCTTCTTACATTAAATATTATATTTTTGACTGTTGGTAAATTTATGAATATTTAGTAAAGCTAATCACAATAATGTTAACGTGCACTGATTATATATATGTTTTTCAAAATATTTATAATTGACTGCAGCAAGCAAGAAGCAAAAATATTACGGGAACAAGGAAAAAAGTAGTGTAAAATAATTAATTTCCATTAAATTTGGGACGTGTTACAAGCAATAACTGATTGTCATTTTTTTTAATTTTTTAGGATAGAATTAAATTAGGGAAATGTTTCAAAAATTGGAGTGAAGAAGAGAAGGCTAAATTTAGAATGGGTGGTAGTGATATAGCACGGAATAAAGACAAAGAAGATGATTTTGTGAAGGGAACTCAGAAAGCCATGGAAACTAGATGCGCTCCAGATCGTTTTGCAAAACTGGTAGCAAAATTGTCAGAAAAAAAAAAAAAACTGTTGTGGAGTTGGGATTTGAAAGTCTTCTGTACATAAAATGTGGTCGACTGAAACGAGATTTATGTTCATGGTTGGTTGAAAATTTTGATCCATTTACTTCATGTATTTTTTTGCATGGTAAGAGTATCAACGTGCACTGATTTATTTTTTTTACATTTTTATGTGCTATGAATAATAGAAAGCCTATATCTATTGTGACCGATGGAGATAGAGCGATGCGTAAAGCAATTAAAAAGGTAGTTCCTGAAGCTCGGCATCGACTGTGTATTTGGCATCTTCAAAGAAATGCACAATCTAATATACATAAAACGCCTGAATTTGTTACAAGGTTTAAGGATTTTCTGTTGGGAAATTACAAACCCGAAGAATTTGAGCAATCGCGTAACATGGAAAAGCTTGGTCTTCAAAATAATGATCAAGGAAGATATACTCAAAACAAGAGAGATGGGCGTAAGCATTCTTACGAGGTCATTTCTTTGGTGGCATGTGCACAACATACAGAGGGTATGAATGCATATATGAATAGATTTCTTCAAAGAAAGTCAAGTTGCATGAATTTGTTCACAAATTGCTCGAGCCTTGAGACGCATAAGGAATAAATAATTTAGACATAATTTTAAAACTAAGCATTCTATTCCAATGATTAGTACTCATCTTCCAAGCTTTGAGAGGCATGGGTTTACACTCAAAAGTTATTTTACAAGGTTCGTAAATGATTTACAAAGAAGGCCGCTTATATTGTTGAGCAATGTCACTCTTCTAGATATTCAAGTGTACACATTAACTAGGCATTTAGAAGCCAAAAAGAAGTGGACTGTGGTTTATTATCTAAAAGAACAACATTTTGAGTGCTCATGTAAGAAGTTCGAATCTACTAGAATACCATGCCCTCACTTATTTTGTGTGATGAAACATATGCATGTTAGTGAGATACCTACTTTATTGATTAACAAAAGATGGACTATGGATGTGAAAGTTTACAAACAATCTCTAATGCCATTGGAAAGTCAATCTAAGGATGTTCTTAACAATTTTCGGTATGGGTCATTAAATGCCGAATTCAATGAAATTAGTTTTTATGCCTCAAAATCTAATGCTGCCTATTGGAAATTAAAAAGTCATCTTGCTCAATTGAAGAGTGAGATAAAGGAGTTGAGAACGTGTGACAACAGAGATACAGATAGACCATGCAGTGCAGAAAAGAAAGCAAGAATTGTAAAAGATCCTCTAGTTGTGAAGACAAAGGGTGCACCCAGTACGAAATTTAACAAAGGCGTTAACACAAGAAAATGTGGATATTGCAAACAAGATGGACATACTGCATGGAAATGCCCAAGTAAGAACGGCCATGTTACGAGTGTGGACAACTTCGCTGGACCATTAAACAGCTTCACAAAATTTATTTGGTATGGGAAAATAGGTCATTATTTCTATAATTGTTTTTAGTCCAAATAATTGTGTTGTATTAATAATTTTTGTTCAAATTTTCTGCAGATTATATCCTAAGGAGGCTGCCTCTCTTGCGTTAATGCACACAAAATTATCCTAAAACAATCTGCATATGCCTGAGGGTGTGGATTTGGACAAGCTATTTGCATTTTAAGAAAACACAATTTTGACCAAGTATTTTTTAGACTATAGTTATGGCCATGTGATGTAGTCTTATATTTTAATGTATTTTTGGTTATAATAATAATGAATATTACACCTCTCATGAACCTATTACTTTCTCCTACTTTGATAACAATGAAATATGACAGGAACCTCGAACAATGTAATATTCATGAAATTTTAAGCTTACAGAAAAGGGCCTAACAATGATATTCTAAATCTTAACACATCAATTGATCTTATTTCCTAAGAAATTGCTACGTGCATCGATTAGGTATCCTAGGACGTTTATACATAACTAATAAACTAGTAAACCATACCACAGTTGCAATGTAATATTCTTTCTTACCTTGCTGATTAGAAACTTCAGCGGTCAAATGCCAACTACATCAACTTCTGCTTCCCCATAGCTGAGTGAAATTCTTGTAGTTCCTGAATCCAAAATACAAGTAAGAGAAATCAGTGCAGATGTTTATTTATCTTGAAATTCCTTTGAAACTGAGGCCCAAAGAGAAGCTAGAATAAACAGTCATGCATGTTTTCTATTTTAGGAAAAAAAAAGAAAATTCTTTCTGTAGAATTACAAAAGCTGCCAACAATTAGAATAGGCAACCAAATGGAATTAAAAATACGGGCACATTGTGTACAAAAATTCTGCAGGATACAAGGCCAGTTATTATAAAGAGGAAGTTTAAAAAATATTAACAATTTATCACACAAAATTAATAGAAAATATAACAAGCCGGATGTAGAAATGGCTTTCAACATACCATAGAGAGAAGCAAAGGCCAAACTACTAACTCTTAACAAAACAGGAAATATCATGGATGTTAAATACTAACAATATACAAGTGAATCAAATGATGTTACGTCTTCAAACTGACTGGAAATACTAACCTCACTAGAAGAAATTTAAAAATAGCAGATTCAGAAGGTGAGAATTTGTGCATAAGAAAAAGAGAAAGAAGAGTGTCCTTGATACCTGAACTGCCTGTTCAAAAGCACAAGAAACCCCCAGCAGTTCTTGAACTTGTTTAATTGCATAGGGTACAACACGCTTGGTGTTGTGTCCGGACTAATCCAGATAATATTATGCTGAGCAAATCCGAGGGTCACCTATCCATTAAAGAGAAGGAATAATTTATCACATTGAAATTGCTGACACCATGTAAAAATAAACAGTCAAGAAATAAAAGAATACATTTTCATTATCTTTATCTGAATTCCAGTTCACAATAAGATCTAATTATCCAATCTTCCTCATATGTCAGGTTTGTCATCTTGTATGAGTCAAACTTACACATGAATAATAGCAGAATTTAAGCCTTGTAAAGTTGAACAATCTGGAGATTAAAAAAATTATAAATAAATGAATACAAAGTTCATGTTAATAGCAGAATAACAGTCAGCACTTCACGTTATATCATTAAACTTTCAATAGAAAGATAGAACAATAACTGACTGTGGTCATGGTGTTGGGAAATTGTCAGTGAAGTAACAAAATTACTAATTACAAAACCAGCTCATAATCACCTCTGTCAAACATTTGGCAAAATAAATAGGATGAACCCAGCTGGAAGTATCTGGCATTCCCTAGTCAACTGAGCCATTAGAAACTTCAGAATCCACAACCTATGTGATAAGCATATGAATTTACGTATCCATAGGATAATCCAATCTATATACGAGAGATAAGCAATATTACTTCAAAATAGTCCTCATCAAGAGGTATATCGTCACTGGTGACAAAATCTGAATAATTGTATGCGACCAAAGAAGAAAGTTCATGTTAATAGCGTAACAACAACCTCGATTGGATGTAAACACTTTCATAGCAAAGTAAACAAATGAGGTCAAAGAGTTATTTATAAAAGGACTTTGAATACTGTGTTACCAAAACCTATTAATGAGGTTATGATAGCTTTAAAAGCTCAAATAGGGCAGATGTAGAACAGTCTATGCTGTGACTGTCCTCATTAAACAAATTAGCCGAGAAAGCTGAGTTACACGGAAGGTTCAATGGTTAAAGATGTGACTTTGCATGGGTGCTAAAACCAAGATTTATTGAGCTTGAAAATCTGTCTCTATCACCTAAGCTCCTCTGTAACAAAATAAATTAAGCCTAGAGATCGATCTTAATCAGTTAAAGATGATTTACACAGCTGCAGAATCATTTAAGATACACTGCAACCATTTTTACTAATAGTAAAGGAAGTGTTTGTCCAAAAGCACATAGAAGAGAAACATGGCATTGATATGCAATATAAAGCTCCACCCCATCTTACCTTATAATACTACGGAAACATAATAATTGCCAAAAGCGATTGAACTGCACAGCAGATTAGTTACACCCCTTAGTTTATCTTAAACAACAACATCAATATCTGTCATAACTCTCACCAATATTCATTCTTTTCACAAATACTATCACCCAAAAATCACTCAGCCCAGCAGTTGCAAGTCCTTTGCTAAGATCAATCATTAGTCAGATATAAACTTTTAAGAAAATATAAAACCTCAACGACAATGACAACTTACTCCTCTCATCAAGTTCGACTACCACAAGGCGCCTCAATCTTATAATATTCGCTCAATCACAAGCTTGCCACTAAAAATCCCTTTCATCCAAAGCCACATGATCAAGATTACAAGCAATCAAATGTAGTTTGAGGTGTCCGAGGTGCGGATTCCAGTTCCTAGTCATTGTGGAATCAGTGGTGCCAACTTTGATGGATCCCCCACTGTTCTTGATAGTTTCTAGTGTATGAACCATGTTTCTCCACAAGTTTCAATCAGAAGTCTAAGAAGAGATTTTCCAAAAGATGAAGTTCTTTGCCCTCAAAGCTCGCTTGGAGAAAGATTGTATTAGATTTGAGTTGTGTTTTCTGGTTGAAATGTAGCTCATATTCTTAACATTAAAGTTATTTTTTTCCCCAAAAAATGATATAGTTACACTGGCAAAGTATAAAGCTGTATATTGAAAGAAAAGCCGAATAATTCCCAGTTGATTTTCCGTAAGCATGTATTCTAACTAACATAGCTTAAGTATATAGTAAGAAAGTGCAAGACCTGCATTAAGGCAAAAAAAGCAAAAGAACATGCAATTACCCTAAAGAAAGATAGATTTCCTGGAAAAGGCAAAATGAAAAAACTCAGAATAATGACTTCAAAACTGGTAGAAACAGGAAAAACATGTCTACACTGAAATGCGTAAGATCTTAACATACAAAGAAGAACATTCTAGTTAAATAACTGCAGCTTGCAAATAAACTCCAGCAAAGACTTGTTGAATTCACATCAACTTGACCGGGAATAGGGTCATTAACACTTTCAACTTCCAGATAAACAAATCAATTAAGTCAAGGTCAAAATTATCTTTATAGATGTTCTTCAAGTTTCCAAGCACTAAATGAAATCTAGGTTGCAACTGGGAATGCGAGTCAACCATTTTTTCTGAATGAAACTAGAAATTTTGCATCAGAGCCAACTTTCTATTTCTTTAATAATAAAGGGGAAAAACCAAAGGACAACAAGAAAATAACATTCAATCAAAACTTAAGTTATAAATTACGGAAAAGGTGGATATTTGCACAAAGAAAACAAGATATAAACTGGCATCAAATACCCAAAAGCCCAAAAACATAAAAAAAAAAAAGCATCTTTTTAAGCTTTTAACAACCCAGAACTCATAAACATGCCATAAATCATCAAATACGCTCCACCTTTACCATCACCGAATCGAACGACAATTTGCATCTCATCTCTTCGATAATCTGCATTCCAACTATTTGGATTGTGATCGATTTCACTTCACGTAGATTCGGGTTTGGATTTGGCTTAATCTTGGCTTAAAATTTAGGAGAATCGAGATGTAAATTCACATTTGGGAATGAACATTAAAAAGTGCTTTTTGTTTGATTTTTTTCTTCTGGACGTTGAGACTCAATGGGAAATGTTTTTTTTTCCGCCTTTTATTTTCAAAAAAGGGGAAAAAATAGATAGTATAAAAAAAGTTTTTTTAAAACTTTTTTGCTGTTGATGATGCAATAATTTTTATAATATTGAATTTTTTAATAAATAATATCTACAAAAATATTTTAATTAATTATTATAAATTTTAATTAGGTAATATTAAATAAATAATAATAATAATAAAAGATTAATAAATTATAATGAATTATAATAATATTATAATAAATAATAATGAAATAATTTCATACTGATATAATAACAATAAAATTATAAATATAATAATATTTTTACTAATAATAATATAATAAAATATTAATAATAATAACTTATTATTATAATAATAATTATAAAGTTTGATTACAATAATATTTTCATAAATAATAATCATATAACAAAATCATGAAATTAATAAATAATAACAATAATGAATTAGTAATCATAATTATAATACTATTTTAATAAATATTATGATGATGATGATGATGATGATGATGATGATGATGATGATGATGATTATTATTATTATTATTATTATTATTATTATTATTATTATTATTATTACTACCACCAATTGACAATAATCAACAAAGGGCATTTAAGTAAATTATGATAATTCATTCCGATTTCAAGACAAATTTAACACATCGATGGAAATAAATCTCATTTCGACTTCAATTTCTACAGCTCAAATAAATAACTTATTCTTATTCACATTCTTGATTCTGATTGTAGCCCGTTCCGATTACTAATTAGTAAATTCACCATGAGCAGATTATTGTGGTTTAATTGGGTCTGTTTTTTTCAAACCTAATTAATAATTAGTTTGGGTTGGATAAATTATAATTAACCAGTCTAACCCAACCAAATCTATAATAATAATAATAAGAAGAAGAAGAAGAAGAAGGATAATGATAATGTGTTAATTCTCAATTGCAAAATTATAAAGACTTAAATGGCTTAGCTAATTTTTTATTCTTTTTAATCTTTTAATAAAAGAGGCTATTTCATTCTTGCATCTACTGCTCTAGACTACAATTCCAAAACCAAAATCACACTCTCTTATAAGTAAATTTATTATTTTATAAGATTAATATAAAAGTAAGTTGGTTTTAATTTCTTTTTATTTTTTTAGTGAATACTTAATGGCACATAATTATATATCACTTTCCTTTTATTTTTGTATATGATGCTAGCTAATTATCTAAAAAGTCTGAATTTGGAATTAGAAAAGGAGATGCAGGAGAAATAAAGTCTATATGCTTTTTGTGGAAATTTTCTTAATTTAAAGATAGTTAATTTATTAACTTTCTTTACGTACACTAGATAGTGAATGAAAATTTCATATTATAAAAGATTTATATTTGATTTTCATAAGTTTCATTTCAAGTTTCATATCATTTTCATTGTTCAATTTAAAATTTTGATTTGACCTTAAACCTAATCAACTTAACCAAATGATATAAGGTTTGGGTAGAATTGGGTTAAACAAGTTTATTTAGTTAAGTTGGATGGATTTTATCTCAGCTCATTAAAAAGTAGACCAGGTTAGAATTTCACTAACCCTATCAAACCCAACTCATGCCCACCCTTATATCATTCTATCTAAATCATAAAATGCCAATAATCCAACTCTTTAACCATTTTCACATTGGATTTAAGTTGAGGCAATTGACCTAAACTAAATAACCTAAATTCCAAATAAATGTGAAATAAGACAAAAAATTTATAAACCACACGTATGACTCATACATTGAAGGTAAAATGGGTAAATTAGCGTTAGAGTGGTAAATTGGTCTACAAAATTAAAAAAAAATAAAAAATAGAAAAAAACTAGTAAATTGATATAAAATGTAGTAAATTAATGTTGGAGTTGTAAATTACAAGAAGAAATTGTAAACAAAACAAAAAATTAGAAAAATGACATAGAACTTGTAAATTTACATTAAGTGTGAAATGAAACAAAAACTTTGTAAACCACACATAAAACTAGTAACTTGATGGAAAAAAGGGTAAATTCATGTTGGAGTTGTAAATTGCAAGAAGAACTTGTAAACAAAACAAAAACTTAGAAAAATGACATAGAACTTGTAAATTGACATTAAGTGTGAAATGAAACAACAAAAGTGTAAATCACACATAATACTAGTAAATTAATATTGGAGTTGTAAATTACAAGAAGAACTTGTAAACAAAATAAAAACTTAGAAAAATGACATAGAACTTGTAAATTGACATTAAATGTGAAATAAAACAAAACATATGTAAATCACACATAAAACTAGTAAATTAATGGAAAAATTGGTAAATTAATGTTGGAGTTGTAAATTGAAAGAAGAACTTGTAAACAAAACAAAAACTTAGAAAAATGACATAGAACTTGTAAATTTACATTAAGTGTGAAATAAAACAAAAAATGTGTAAATCACAAATAAAACTAGTAAATTGATGGAAAAATGAGTAAATTAATGTTGGAGTTGTAATTTGCATGAAGAACTTGTAAACAAAATAAAAACTTATAAAAATGACATAGAACTTGTAAATTGACATTAAGTGTGAAATAAAACAAAAAATGTGTAAATCACACATAAAACTAGTAAATTGATGGAAAAATGAGTAAATTAATGTTGGAGTTGTAATTTGCACGAAGAACTTGTAAACAAAATAAAAACTTATAAAAATGACATAGAACTTGTAAATTGACATTAAGTGTGAAATAAAACAAAAAATGTATAAATCACACATAAAACTAGTAAATTGATGGAAAAATGAGTAAATTAATGTTGAAGTTGTAATTTGTAAGAAGAACTTGTAAACAAAACAAAACTTAGAAAAATGACATAGAACTTGTAAATTGACATTAAGTGTGAAATAAAATAAAAACTATCTAAATGACACATAAAACTAGTAAATTAATGGAAAAATGAGTAAATTAATGTTGGAGTTGTAATTTGCACGAAGAACTTGTAAACAAAACAAAAACTTAGAAAAATGACATAGAACTTGTAAATTGACGTTAAGTGTGAAATGAAACAAAAAAGGTATAAATCACACATAAAACTAGTAAATTAATGGAAAAATGAGTAAATTAATGTTGAAGTTGTAAATTGCAAGAAGAACTTGTAAACAAAACAAAAACTTAGAAAAATGACATAGAACTTGTAAATTGACATTAAGTGTGAAATAAAACAAAAATATGTAAATCACACATAAAACTAGTAAATTAATAGAAAAATTGGTAAATTAATGTTGGAGTTGTAAATTGAAAGAAGAATTTGTAAACAAAACAAAAACTTGTAAATGTTGCATAAAACTTGTAAATCAACATTAACTTGTAAAAGTTTCATAAAACTTATAAATCACACATAAAATTAGTAAATGTAACCTAGAACTTGAACAAAAATGAGTAATTACCTACTACTTAGGTAACATGTTACCTATTTATTTAGAATTAATGGTAGAGATTTTTTATTCAAATCTAATGGTCCACGTCCATTACGGCATCAATGTCGTAAATTTAATTACGACATTATAGAATGACCCAATTAGAATTAATGTCCTCCAGGCATTGATATTTAATGTAAAAGCATGCATTATAATTAATGTTAAGCATATACTAATATTTGATGTAAAAACATGCATTAAAATTAACGTGAAAAATTCATTGATATAAGCATACATTGGTATTTAATGCAAAGTGTGTATTGATCTTTAATGTAAAAGCATGCATTATAATTAAAGTGAAGCATGTATTGATATTAATGCAAAAATATTAATGTTAAGCATCCATTGATATGTAATGAAAATGAAGAAATGAAACCTATAAATAGCAAGTTTCATCATTCTAGTTAAGAAAATTCAAGAGAGAGTTAAAACTAAGTTAAGAGCATTTCTAATACCAATTTTTCTCTAATAACCATTTGTAGATTCAATCCAAAAATATTTCCCCAAAAAAAAAAAGTTCCAAAGAAAACATGTTCAGCATTCTCTTAAAAATAATTTTTAAGAAAATATTTTCACAATTCTTCCAAAAATAATCTCTGAGAAAACATTTTCAATATTCTCCCAAAAATATTTTCTAAAAAAATATTTGTAGTATTGTCCCAAAAATATTTTCGAGAAAACATTTCTAGATCCACTTCAATAAATATTTCCTAAAATAGTTTTTAAACACATTTCGTATTCATTTTCCAAAATATATTTCTTGTTCTCACATTATTCCTAATTACACTTTATAGGCTAAAATAATTCTAGAAAATTACTATTAAGCTTCTAGTTCTCTATTATTCACTAGTGTACTCCACTTTCACATCACTATTCACAACAGGTACCATTATTGTTTTAGTCCAAATTAACTATTCAATAAAACAAAAACCATAACCAAAGTTGCAATAGGAGTTTATTTAGGCCATATTAACTCTTGAATGCACTCTTAGACCTTAGTTTCTAGACTACATAACAGAATCAGGCGGATCACAAACTATTAAACCAAAATTTTCAGTCAAGTCCAACTTTATTTTAACAAGAAAATGTATATCCTTGTGACACATGACCTAGTGAAATTCCCGCCCCAAACATTTGTAGGGAGTTTGGGTAGGATTTTGACAATGAATAATTTTTGCAGCTGGAGCATTGGCGAACATGAAAATTTCGAAGACCATATTCACCAGATGAAGAACCATAAACAAGAAAACAGTAGCATAAATGTTTGCTCAGCAACAAGTAGCCATGCAATAAAGGCATCCACAAGTTAGCCCACAAGATCAAACTCAAGTCATCCTACATGATTGTTGAGTGAGAATGTATATTTATAAAGTGTAAAATCATCATTTCACACTCCATCTCTCTCTAACATTTCTACTTTGTTTATTTAAGTCCTTTAAATTTTGATTGTATGTGCTTTGTCATAATTTTAGTATTTTATGTATTTCAAGGGTATTTTTATCATTTCATGATTAACAAGAAATCAAATAGTAGAACAGATAATATTTTTTAGCTCAGATAACTAAACTTAGAAAGAGCATAAAGGCCAAAATTATAATTTTAGGATGTATGCTAATTGGTAGGGCCCAGCTAACATAACATTGACCGATGACGTACTAGTGTCCTATTCGACCAGAAAATGCATGCACATTACATGCAATACACCGAATCACAACCTTGATGAATTGTTCCATCCAATCAAAGCTTGCCACATGGTGTATTCCTGTGCATCTTATTATTTTCATTCAATGGTCATGTTTTACCCGTTGTATTTATAAATAGAGAGCTCCTTCCCTTAGTTCGATAGCTTCAAATTTGAGCTCCATTTTGTATAATTCTCATTCTATCTTGTATTTGTACGTATTTAAATAAATTACCATTTTACCCTAATTAAGTTATGAGTGGCAAATTTAGTTTCAAACTTGGGTTGAAGGTAAAGCCTCAATGTACTTAATTTGCTAAGTTTATTCACTCTCTCTCTCTGATTTATGTGAATTTTTTGACTCATCATTGACAGACAATAAATCTTGTCTAGATTTTGCATGGTATATTGGCTCCTTTGTGCAAGATCATTATTGTTTAACACGATGAGACTTTACACTATATTTTATTAGAGAAAAAACTCTCCTCTAGTATTCGTGGTTCATCTTGACTCAGTGTTGACAGAGAGTGTATTTAAGTTATTTAGTGGACAGTCTTACCACATTGTTGATAGAAATATTGTTATCACTTGGCACAACATGTACTTGACATCACATTTAGCAGAAGATTATTTTCCCCTTAAGGATTGGAAATTTCCCCTCATAAATTAATTGGAACTAAAATGGAATACTAAGTTATGGTGAAGTATCGAGTGTGAATCTAGAAAATCAAGTGGTTTATTCGCATTGTTTCACATTTAATTTATTCTCGCCATTTTTTTTTATCTTAGCTAAAAAAGCCTCTTTGTCAATTTAAAAATTTAACCCACACATGATTACATCTATCTCCTCGTGGGATTGACACTTGTCACCATAAATCGATGCTATAGTAGAATTATAAAATTTATAATAAAATTTTATAAATTTATTATACCATTAGGAAGTACGTTGTTATACTAATTAAAAGCATTCTTTGGACGATGTCCAAGCTCGGGTTTCAATATACTGTAATCAAAAACCTTTAAAGCATTTTTCTCGGGTTATACAACCCAAAACTTTCCTTTAGTCTAAAAGCAGTACCAAACCGGATAAGAAATGGTCAAAAGTTTTCGATGCAGGATCCTTGAAAGGCAAGTCGAGCATACTTCCTTAGGTTTTCAAAATGAAAAAATTTAATCCTTTATTCTTTTTCTTTCTTAGAACTTCATTTGCAGAGAGAGAGAAGAGGTTTAGGGATTCATGGAAGAAAACACGAGTTTTTTTCTTTCAAACTTCTATTTTCTATTCGATATATTCTTACAAGGGGAGGAGAATCCTTTATATAGAGGAGGATTCTCGAGAAGATAGGACAGGACCCCTATCTTGTTTTTTAAAAGCAAAATAAAAGATACGCCAACAGGGATCCTTGAGATTAGGACTTCTCAAGTGATTAAGACCTATGGCACACCTTTTTAGAAAGCTAAGCCCACCGATCAAGACTTTGGACAAGTGGACAAAAGATAAAGCATGCTTACAAAGACTTTTACATGCATGCTTACAAAGACTTTTACAGCTGGCAAAACCAAAGCGTAAGACAAGCCAAGACAAAAACATAAAGTAAAACATAATGATTACAACAAGACAAACTACTTTATTGAAAGCAACAAGACAAACAACTTTATGGAGAGCGGAGATTCATGTAATCGTCTTCGGATGAGCTGTCCGTTGCATCGGGGTCCGTATCACCAGAGTGATGATGCCTTTGGAAAGACGTTTTGGAGAGCTTTGGATGCTTGCAGGAGGGACCACGGCATGGTGGATGAGGGCAATTGTATGCTCTTGGAGTACACTTTGGAGTATACTTAGGGGAAGTTTGGGTGGCTTTGTCAACTTTGGATGGTTGAGCTGGTCGTTTGGAATGTTGGGTGGAGGGTCCTGGTTCAGAAGGTCCAGGTTCATCCATTGTTGGTTGGGGAAACTGGTGAAGGTGTTGGCTTAGGGGGAGAAATGCATCCCATGGGTCTTGGGAATCCTGGAACAGGAAATCAGTGTAATCTGGTTTTTCTTCCTTGATGATGATACCGGTGGACTTTGGTTTGGATATGGCGGATGGAGTGGGGATCATGAGGAGGTCATGTTGTGGGCCTAAGGAGGTGTGGAAGATGTCTTTAAGTGGCGGAGGTTGGTGGTTTAATTGGCAAAGGTAATTGTGAAGGACATCTTGGATTTCATTTTCAATGACAGCTAGATGTGGTGCAGTGAACCATTCATATACCTGATCTTGAGTCCAAAAGAGGTTGGTGTCTGGATGTTGGAAGTATGGCCTGTGAATAATAAAAACTGATGTGAACATATGTGCTTCAGGGGCAGGCATACGCTCAAGGTTGTAAATTTCGGACAGTTGTTGGAGCTTCTTTCTCCACCATGGTATGGGGGAGAACCATTCAAGTAAAGTCCAGGTAAGAGAAGTAGCATTGTCTGGATTAAGGAGATGCTCCAAAGTAGGAGAAATGGGAAGGATTAGCTTGGTTGCATAAAGGACTGTTAGGCACCAGATGTACCATAACACATCTTCAGTGGTTTCTCTGGATGGATCAAGGGTTAAACCATGATTTTACGGGTGGAAGGAGGAAAATGGAAAGGTTACATTACAAGGTAGGCTTTCATGAAGAAGCGAAAGAGAGCTTTTCTTGCAAACTCTTGGATGGCGAAGACAGAAGAAAAGGTTTTATTAAAGGGAAAAGTTTTCTTGGTGAGAGCTTCTGGGGGTAGTGATGTAGCCATGGAGATAATTGGAAAATGGTAGGTGGTGGAAAACAAGGTGAGAGGGTTTTGTGGTTTGGAGAGTCTGGAGAGCATATCAGGGATAAGGTTCTGGGATCCCTTTATATGCTTGACTGAAAAGTCATATTTGGAAAACCAATCTTTTAATCTGAGTAACATTGTTTCGGGAACAGTTTTACCTTTCAAATGAAAGATATTGGGGAAGGCTGAGCTGTCCATTCGGATGAGAAAATGGTGTCCGATCAGATGATACTCAAACTTTTTGATGCCATTCTTTACCGCTAAGATTTCTTTGAACACGCTATGGTAGTGCTTCTGTGTGTCAGAAAAATGTCCACTAGCGTAGGCGATAAAGTGTTCCTTGTCATTGAGTTCTTCGAGGAGGATGGCACCCCATGATTCATCACTTGCATCTGTCTGCAATATACGCTGTAATCAACTTTAAAGGAGGCGGATTTTGCGCGATCTGCTTTAGGGTAGTGACAGCAGTTGTGTGGTCAGCATTCCATTCTGGGGGCTTCTTTTTCAATAAAGCCGAAAGATGATGAGTGTAATGATCCACATGTGGGAGGAAATCACGGAGGGTTCAATGCCTAGTTGCCAAAAACCTGATTTTAAATCAAATTTTGAAAAGATCTGGGCATTTTTGAGAAAAGTGAACATGCTTTGTCGGCGAGGTAAAGGGAATTTGTCATCTTGTAAAAACATGTTTAATGGCTGGTAGTCGATGACTAGTCGTTTCTTTCCTCGGACAATTTCAGAATGCTTTTCAACATAAAAGGCTTGGCAAGCCCATTGAGAACTTGTGGGCTCAATTAAACCTTGGGCTAACAATTGTGAACATTCTTGTTGGGCTAGGAGTAAGTCAGAAGGACTCATTCCTGGATGGGTAGCTTTAGTTGGGTTAATGTCTTCATTTAGTTTGAAGGGTAACTTAATGAAGAAAGACTTATTTTTCCACAAGGGATTTGGATGGGTGAACTCAGAATGGGACTCTGGACAGAAACTCAAAAGCTTGGTTGAAATATCCTGGTAAGACTGGGGAGTTTCAGACAAATTGTAGAGTTTCAGAATGTCTGTGAATGGTTTGAACATGGACTTAACTCGGATTCCAGTAGGAATGATTTGGAGGTGTTTGATTTGGTGAAGGATGTCAAATCCTAACAAGATATCCTTATTAGGAAGGGTTGAACCAATAACCTTGGTCCAAATGACACAATTTGGGAAAATTTGAATACCAATGGGTTTTTTGGTAATCAAAGAGGTGGTGAAGAGTTTGCCATTGACAGCTTTGAAATGTTCTTCAATATTCTGATGGAAGAATATGGGGGTTTAACATGCTGCGTTGGGCACCAGTGTCTATAAGACCAATTGCTGGAATGGGCCTTTGGAATTTTGAGGGCAAGATCTGGAGTTTGATGGATGGTATAGGAACTAGTATCGAGGAGAGTAACCGCTTGGTGGAAAATCACTTGAGGCCCATCGAGTCGAGGAATTAACACTGTTTCATCATTGGGTTCATCTTGTTCAGAGAAATAGAATTCCAGTTCATCTGTGGCAGGAGAGTAATCTGTAGTTGCTTGAAGATGCTCAACTAGCCGGATGGATTTTTCTCTTTTGTTGGGACAATCTTTAGCATAGTGGCCTTTTCTCTTGCAGATGAAGCATCTACTTGAGTGCTTTCGTTTAACGTCTCTGGAAGAGGATGATTTCTTTCTGAAAAACCTGTAGGGCTTTCGGGATCTGCGAGGTTTGGAGGAGAATTCTGGAGTTTTGAATTTCCGAAAATGCCGTTTTTTCTTTGAACTGCAATCGCAATCCTTTTTCTTGTGGCATTTGATCTGCAAATAAGGCTTTTTGCAAGCACTTCGGAAAGGTTCTTTGTCTTTCAGCTTCGAAAACTATTTTTGCTCAAAGTTTGTCAAGAGTTTTGGCAAGATTTTGCCAAGAGAGATGTTGTCTAGGGAAAGATTGGATGCTGTGAGTTGTCTCTGGATGTCGGGTTGGAGTTCTTCTGGAAGGGAAGCCAGAAAGACATGCTTTAATGTCGGCTCATTGAATCCATTAAGCTTATAGAATAGCAGGGACATTCGCTTATAATGGAAGTCAAGATCCTTAGCATTGAGGGAGCATTTCATGTTAAGATAATCTCGTCAAAAGACAAGGTCGCCAAGGAATTGATCATGAAAGAGCACTTGAAACTTCCGGAAGGTCAACAAAATTGGCCTAACGAATCAAACCAATCTCTTAGAGCACCCGTGAAACGAGTAGCAAATTCTCTAAGGACTGATTGAGTTGTTGCTCCTGGTCTTAGCATCTGGAGGTCAATCCAGGCAGACATTTCATTGAGTCGGTCACGCCATTTATGAGATGGAAGATCATCAAATGTGAACCATGGGCCATTTGACGATTTTTGGCTAGATGGATTGGTCTGGGTTGGTGGAGTTTGGTTTGTGGCAGAAGATTCAGGCATATCTTCTTCAACTTCTGAAGGAATATCAACATATGGGTCTGGAGGGGAGGTTTGGCCTTGAGGAGGTTGATCAGGTTGGGCCATCAAGATTCTGGTGATATCAGCATAGGACTTTTCAGAATCATCTTGAAGATTCTTTGGTATCTGAAAAGATTTGAATCAAGTTTCGTCATGGAGATGAATGGGTGAATGGTTTATGGGTTCTTTATCCTTGGATTGGGTGGGATAAATGGAGCTAGCGGTGATGGCGGTAGAACTAGGAGATGGTTGGCCAGGGATGGTCAGAGAGGAAGGATGAAGAGGGGCAGGTCGAGGCTGCGGTTTAGGTTTGGGTTTAGGTTTAGGTGGTGGTGGCAAGGATTGTCTCTGAAAAGAGTATGAGTCATACCAAATAACTTGGAAGGGTCATACTGTCGAATAGGAGAAAGCATAGAGGCAAAAGGATGATAAGTTGGACCGATGGAAGGGATAGGAGGTGAAGTGGTGAAAAGGGTAGGTCTCTTTTTCAGATTCAATCTGGGCAAGTTCAGCTTTTAAGCGCCTGATTTCCTTTTCCTTTTGGTCACCATCAGATTCAAGCATGGCTCAGAACTCAATCGAAGGGAGTGAAGATTTTGGTGGATCTGCCGGTCAACCTTGGTCTCAATCTCATGATGTGCTCAACTTTTTGAATTAAGATGCAACAAAGAATCATTTTGGGCCCTGGTATTTTGGGTTTGCTTGAGGACCATTCAAAGGTTTAGGGGGCTCTGTGGGAGGTAATAGGTGAAGGGATAAAGGGTTTGGACACAACATTTCGTTGGGGATCTGTGTGGGGTTCCAAAGGAGGAAAGGAAGAAGAGTAATCGGAAGAGGTAGAGGAAAACATCATACAAGCCAGTGGTTGGACGATAGGTGTTGGGTTTGGGAGTGGTGATGGAATCTCAGACCTACAATGGTTGGCAATCCATTTGATTTCTTTTAAACGGAATGGAGGTGGAGGATCGATGGTGGTTTACACATGGGACAAGAAGTTTTTTTCCTTTTTTTTTTTTGTGGTTGCATAATCATCGCCTTCTTCCCAATCATCCCAAAGAGGGACAATTTGGGTCACATGCCGAACTGGGGCATCCCATAGGAAATGGCCGTTGTTTGGATAAATGGGTAACCTTGAATTAAACCTGAATGGGCAGATCTTCCGAGTCTGGACAAGAATAAGTAAAGGAGAGCCGAGGAGGGAGGTGGTTTAAAGGTCATTCTGACTGTTCCATCTTGTCGTCTTTCAATCATACTTTCAGATGTCTGAATAGGAGCTGTATTATTGTGGAACTGTTCATAGTTGGAGATCCATTCAAGTGGCATAAGCTCACGAAATTTGTCGTGGGATCTGAATGATTGTCGGGATCTGGTCAGATTCTGCTAACACCATGAGGGTGTCAGAGTGGTGTTCTGGAGTAGGGAGATCTAAGGCATGATTTTGAAGCACCCAGGTGGTGTAAAGTGGCAATTTTTGCAGAAGAAATTTGTTCAACACCTTGAATCTGAACTTGGACTTTCAAGGTTGTGGGCAAATTTGGATCTTGGAGAGAAAGGTTGAAATTGGGATAGAAAGTGAGTAAAACACTTCCTGCATGAAGGGTTGTGATAAAATCTCAAAATCGGGTATCAAGCATAGCAAGACGAGCTGTAACCGGTAATCCTTTTCTCCCATGAAGAGTAAGGATTAATCTGATGCCTCCAAGATGGAGATGGGTAAAACCTTCTCGTTTCCAGTTGGAAATCAATTCTGAGGGGATGTCAAGAGTGACATATTGCTTTCAGGGTGGGAGAGAACATTGATCCAAAGTAGAAGGATATATTCTTTAGAGGTCTTGGTGGATATGAGTACGGATCTGGGTAAAAGAACTTTGTATAGTTGGTAAGGAGAGGGTATGAAGATTCACCGATTTGGGGATGTGGAGTATTCTACAAGATTTTCAATTTTGTTGGCGATGAGAAGTGCAGATTTAAAGAAAGAGTAAAGAAAGAAGAAAGGTGAAGGATTGGAAGAGGAAGTAGAAGCCATGAATGAGAAATTCTCTCTGCGTCTGAAGTCTATAGATCAAAAAAGAAAAAGACTTAAATTATACCATTTTGAGCATGAAAATAAGAGTTTAGAAAACAAGTTTCAAGGAACGGTATGGCTCTGATACCAGTTATTTGGCATGACTCATACTCTTTTCAGAGACAATCCTTTGCCACCGCCACCTAAACCTAAACCCAAACCTAGACCGTAGCCTCGACCTGCCCCTCTTCATCCTTCCTCTCTGACCACCGCCACTGTGAGTATAATAAAATTTATAAAACAATTTTTTAGCGCCATTGTTAGGCAGATAAGTTATTTTAACTTATAGAGTTAATTTTCTTTGAAAATATTGTGTAAATAATTTTGTGTACAAATTTTGAGTGTGTTCCCATAGTAAAGTGTGTAATAACATGATAAGGTTAGTATCATAGCTTATCCTCTCTCTTTATTTTCATTAGTCTTTTTTTTTATTTTTCTTTACATGCACGGTCGAATGTCACAATCACATGATCTAGAACCTGGACCATGAGTTGGAAAAGACAATTCACACACATAGACACATTGTATTAAAGGTTAAAACTGAGGATAAAGTTGAAATGGATTTGGAACAAATACCACAAACACCACATGAGAGGCCATTTAAGGTTCAGTTCAGTCCCTTAGCTAATTTGAGCACCTCATGCACAAGATATCCAAATGTAGTTGCTAAGAGTTTTGAGTTAAAACCTAATGTGCTAAATTGTCTCCCATCATTCTATGGCCTAGAAAATGAAGACCCAAACAATCATTTAAATGATTTTCATGTTGTTTGACAAACTTTTAAATATGTAAGTTTTTCAGATGAAGATGTTAAGCTTAGATTATTTCCATTTTCTCCAAATGATAGAGTTAATTTTGGTTCAATACATTGTATGCTAATAGTATCACATCATGGAAATAAATGGTAACTGAATTTTTAAATAAATATTTCCCAGTGCATAAAACCAATACTATTTGTAGGAAAATTTCAAAGTTTACTTAGAGAGAAGAAGCGCAATTTTTTGAAGCATAGGAGTGATTTAATGGGTTACTCTTGAAGTTTTCACATCATGGGTACAAGAAATGGTACTAATCTCAATACTTCTTGGAGGGATTAATGCCACATGTGTAAGAATGGCTAACGACGACAAATGCAGATGAGCTAATGTCTAAAAGGGCCTTAGAAATTTGGGATTTCTTCCAATGACAAGTGGACAATTCCCAACAGTGAAGTCAATCACTTAGGAATACGAAAAAGATCAAAGGGGTAAATGAGGTCTACATTGGCGAAACAAGATCGGACATCAAGGAAGTCAAAAAAATAATTGAAGGACTTTCTCACCAAATAGCGTCTTTAAGGGTTGCCAAAACAATAGAGCCACATGCCTACAATCAATATGATCATGATTCATACCCAGATCAAGTCAATGTCATAAATGTGATGAAAAAGCAGTCAAACTACATCTTTACTCCAATACTTACAATCTTGGATGGAGAGATCATCCCAACTTTTCATGGTCTCAATGATTCCAACAGAAGGAACAACAACTCTAGCTCCACCAGTACAACCATTTCATCAAGCACCTCGGCCACAATTTTGATAGTATAATAGAATCAAAACTACGTATAACCTAGACTATGGGAAGAAGGGCTCCACAATTTCAAAACTTTGACTTACTTTATAATGGAACAATAAAATTGCACCTTTGACAAGGTGCGAGACGAGATGAAGATAATTCACAAACCACAATCGATCTTAAATCTAAAAAAAACTGGTGGGTTAACTAGTCTCTTTAGTTTAAACCTTAGCAATTACTATTGAGAAAGACAAATTCCCAAGTCAACCAATGCCCAATCTTAAAGGAGTACATGAAGTTAATACCAGTTCACCGTAGCAACATGAAGAGGTCAAAGCCATCATGATCTTGCGAAAAAGCAAAGAAATCAACAATAAAGTGGAGATGTCGGTGAAAAAACAACTCAAGGTGTACCTTTAGACTCTAAGGAATCATCTCCAAAGGAAAAAGAAGAAAGTAGCCCACGCGAATACGTCCCTAAATTTCTATTCCCTCAGAGGTTAGCTAAAGCAAAGAAGAGAAATTCCACAAGTGAGATTATGGAGATATTTAAACAGGTATGTTTTAACATCCCTTTGCTTGACACTATAAAATAAGTGTCCTCTCGTGCCAAGTTTCTTAAAGGCTTTTGCGCTAAAAAAAAAAAAGTATTCATATTCAAAAGAAGACCTTTTTAATAAGGAACATTAGTTCTATAAGCCAATAGAAAATTCTACCAAAACATAAAGATCTAGGTTCCTTTATAATCTCATGTAGTATAAGTGTTGAGTGTTAGAAAATGTATATTTATAAAGGAGAAAATCGTCATTTTACATTTCAAGTCTTACTAACAACCCTTACTTTTATGTATTTAAGGTTCTTGTAATTTAATTATGTGTGTTTTATTTTAATTAAGTATTTTGTGTATTTTAGGGGCATCATAGTCATTTCATAATAAACGAGAGATCAAACGGCAAAACGGACATCACTTTTGAACTCAGGACGGCCGAAAACCTTAGGAGGAGCATAAAAGGAAAAATGACATTGTTCACATGTACGGGACTATTCACATGTACGGTACTGTTCACGACACTGTTCACATAGACGGATGATGACGTGGCATTGACCGATGATGTGGCATTGACTGATGAGGTGTCATGATCCTGTTGGTCTAAAATTCTTATTAACTATTGATGGTGACGTGGCAACATATCAGTGGACAAAAACTTGCGCGTACGGTACATGCATTACACAGGATTATTTTCAACCAAACCGCGTTACTGTTCAAAGCCGGGTCAAACCGTGTTACTGTTCACCCACGTGGTCAAACCGCGTACTGTTGACTGATGATGTGGCGCAATCCTGAGTGTCCAAACTGTTTTTAATTCGATGGCCATGATTTACTCAATGTATCTATAAAAAGGGGGCCTCCCCCCCTAATTTGATATCTCTGAATCCATTTTTGGGATCCATTTTCTGTAATTCCTTCTCCATCTTGTATTTTCTACGTATTTTAATAAATTCCCATTTTGCCCCTAGTTCAATTATGAGTAGCTAATTTTCTTTTAAGCTTGAGTTGAAGGTGAAGTCTCAATATGTGTCATGGGCTTTATTTGGTAAATTTATTTTCTCTTCCCTCTAGTTTTTGTGGATGTTTTGACTTCTCGTCGACAAATAATAATCATCTTGTCTAGATACCACCTTAGTTTCATCGGCTCTCTAGTACAAGGTTATTATTATTTGGCACGATAAGCCCTTAGCACCATATTGATTAGAGCGTGGTTCATGAGGTGTGGAAACCCCCTCAAGATTTAATTGACATTAATAAGGAATATTTAGCCCATAGTGCATGTTGATACGGATCCAGATACCCAAGTACGTCATTTCAATAGATTTCTCTTCAATTTATGCTCACTATTTGAATTCCAATTTTAGGATAATCTAAGTCACTTTCACCACAAATCCAATCACCCATTTAGAAAAATTAATTCTACACAATTAAAATCCACCTCCTCGTGAGATCGACACTCGTCATCATTGATCTATTCTACAATAGATTCGTGCACTTACGAGTTCAATAAAATTTGCACAACAAGTTTTTGGCACCGTTGCTGGGGAGGTAAGTAATTTTAATTCATAGAATTAATTTTTGTGAATAATTTCTTTTATTTGTTTTCTTGTATTTTTTATTAAAAAAAAAGAAAAAAAAGTGAATCCACATTTAGAGGTTAGTATTTCTTTTCTTTTTCTCTTCTTTAAATTTCTGTAATTTAATTTTCAAGTTTTTTTTCTTCTTTGTAATTTTTATTTATCTTACTAATTTATTTTTTAGTTAATTTATTTCACGTATTTGTTTTAGTGTGTTTTTATAGAAAGATTGTAACAGCGTGATAAGGTTAATACCGTAATTTCTCATTCTTCTTTATTTTTATTTGTTTTGTTCCCATTTATTTTTGTGTTCTTTGCATGCATGGTCGTAGGTCATTATTACCTAATCTTGAGCCTATAGACCTTGAATTAGAAAAAAACATTGCGCACACACAAACACATTAAAAATAAAATGGATTTGCAACAAGCACCACCAGAGAGGCCATTTAAGGATTATTTCAGTCCCTTAGCTAATTTGAGCACATCATGCATAAGATACCCAAATGTAGCTGCTAGGAGTTTTGAGTTAAAACCTAGTGTGCTAAATTGTCTCCCAACATTCTATGGCCTAGAAAATGAGGACCCATATAATCATTTGAATGATTTTCATGCTATTTGTCAAACATTTAAATATGAGAATTTTTCAGATGATGATGTAAAACTTAGACTATTCCCATTTTCTTTAAAGGATAGAGCTCGTTCATGGCTTAATACATTGCCTGCCAATAGCAATACATCATAGGAACAAATGGTAACTAAATTTTTGAATAAATATTTCCCAGTGCATAAAATCAATGCTATTCGCAGGGAAATCTCAGAGTTTACCTAGAGAGATGACGAGCAATTTTTCGAAATATGGAAGCGATTCAATGGGCTACTCTTGAAGTGTCCACATCATGGGTACGAGAAATGGCACCAATGCCAATACTTTTTGGAGGGATTATTGTCGAATGTACAAGAATGGCTAATGGCAACAAGTGGAGGAGAGCTAATGTCAAAAAGTGCATCAGAGATTTGGGAATTCTTCCACCGACAAGCGGATAATTCCCAACAATGGAGTCGATCACTCAGGAATACTAGAAGAATTAAGGGAGTAAATGAGGTTCACATTGGCGAGTCAAGTTCAGAAATTAAAGAAGTCAAGGAGATAATTGAAGGTCTCACTCGACAAATAGCATCGTTATCGACTGCTAAATCAACAGAGCCACATGACCATGACTCATACTCAGATCAAGCCAATGCCATAGGTGTAATGAGAAAGCCATCAAATTACAACTCATACTCCAACACATATAACCCTGGATGGAGAGACCACCCCAATTTTTCATGGTCTCAAGGATTCCAACAGAATAGACCAGCAGCTCTAGCTCCACCAATGCAACTAATTCCTCAAGTTCCTCAAGCCTCTCAGCCACCATTTAGACCATACAATCAGAACCAGAACTACTCTCAACCCAGACCATGAGAGGATTCATTTCAGAATCTCAAAAATCTTACTCACTCCACGATTGAGCAACAGAACCGCACCATTGATGGACTACGAAATGAGTTGAGAGCAGACTTTAACTCACAAGCCCAATCAGTTTCAAGCCTCGAGAAGATGGTGGGACAACTAGCTTCTTCAGTTCAGACCTTGGCAATGACTGTTGAGAAAGGCAAGTTTCCAAGTCAACTAGTGCCTAATCCTAAAGGAGTGCATGAAGCAAGTACAAGTTCACCACAGCAGCATGGAGAGGTCAAAGCAGTCATGACTTTGCGAAAAGGAAAAGAAGTTGACAACAAAGTGGAGATGCCGGTGACAAAAGAAAATTAAATTGTACCTGTGAATGTTGAAGACTCATTACCGGAGGAGAAAGAAGAAACCAACCCACGAGAATATGTTCCCAAAGCTCCATTTCCTCAGAGGTTAGCTAAAGGAAAGAAGGGAAAATCCACAGGTGAGATTCTTGAAATCTTCAAACAGGTAAGTGTTAACATCCCTTTACTTGATGCTATAAAGCAAGTTCCATCTTATGCCAAGTTTCTTAAAGACCTTTGTACTAAAAAGAGAAACATTCATGTTCAAAAGAATACATTTTTAACAGAAAACATTAGTTCTATACTCCAACATAAAATTCCTCTAAAATGCAAAGACCCGGGCTCTCCCACTATCTCATGTAGCATAGGGAACCACACAATTGAGAATGCTTTGTTGGATTTAGGAGCTAGTGTAAATCTGTTGCCTTACTCAGTATTTTTGAAACTTGGACTGGGAGAATTATACCCAACTCCAGTGGTGTTACAGTTTTCAGATCGGTCCACAAAAATACCTCGTGGTATTGTGGAGGACGTGCTTATCCAGGTAGACAAGTTTTATTTTCCTATTGATTTCATTGTAATTGACACTCAACCAATACAGGATTCAAGGAAGCACATCCCCATTATTCTAGGCCGACCTTTCTTGGCAACTGCGGATGCTCACATTCAATGCAGAACTAGAAATATGCAGTTGTCTTTCGGCAACATGACTATGGAGCTGAACATCTTCAACATTGCCAAACAGCCTCACAATGCAGATGATGGAATTGTTGATGTGGATTTAATAGAAACAATAGTTGATAATACTTTTCTTTCAAACCTTAGTGATGATCCTTTACAAACATGTTTAACTCACTTTGGTTTGGATTTTGATATTGACAGATCGGTCGATGAGGTCAACGCCCTGCTTGACTCAGCACCATCCATGGACACTAATAAATGGAAGTCAAGAGTTGAACAACTAGCACCATTAGAGAAGAAACTCATCCCATCATCAGAATCACCACCGAAACTCGAGCTCAAACCATTACCCAACACTTTGGAATATGCATTTTTGGGAGAAGAAAGTACTCTACCGGTAATCATCTCATCATCCTTAAATGACGAACAAAAAGGTAAGTTGTTGGATGTTTTAAAAGAGCACAAAGGAGCATTAGGATGTACCATAGCAGACATCAAAAGTATAAACCCAGTAGACTGCATGCATTACATTCACCTTGATGAAAATGCTAAATCTACTAGGGAAATGCAACGTCGGTTAAATCCTAACATGAAAGAAGTTGTTAGAACTGAAGTCCTTAAGCTATTAGACACATGTATCATTTATCCAATTTCTGATAGTTCATGGGTTAGTCCTGTACAAGTTGTCCCCAAAAAGTCAGGAGTCACAGTAGTTACCAATCCTGATAATGAATTGATACCCACTAGAGTAACTACAGGATGGCGTGTATGCATTGATTATAGAAAGTTGAATTCTGTCACACGTAAAGACCATTTTCCTTTACCATTTATCGATCAAATGCTTGTTAGATTAGCAGACCATGAATTTTATTGCTTTCTAGATGGCTACTCAGGATATAATCAGTTTCCCATAGCACCGAAAGATCAAGAGAAAACCACTTTCACTTGTCCTTTTGACACTTTTGCATATAGGAGGATGCCATTTGGATTATGTAATGCACCTGCTACATTTCAACGATGCATGTTAAACATTTTTTATGATATGGTTGAACGATTCCTTGAAGTCTTTATGGATGATTTTTCTATCTTTGATGACTCGTTTGATCAATGTTTACATCATCTAACACTAGTTCTGCAGAGATGTATCGAAAAGAACTTGGTTTTAAATTGGGAGAAGTGTCATTTTATGGTAAAGCAAGGTATTGTTCTCGGTCACATCATTTCGAGCAAAGGTATTGAGGTTGACAAAGCCAAGGTGAATCTCATTTCTAATATTCCTCCACCCAAAACAGTCAGAGAAGTAAGATCTTTCCTTAGGCATACTGGTTTTTGTAGACGTTTCATTAAAGATTTTAGCAAAGTTTCTAGACCCTTATGCAATCTACTTGCTAAGGATGTACCTTTTATCTTTAATGATTCATGTCTCGTGGCTTTTGAAAAATTAAAGCAATTGTTGACATCATCACCCATCATTCAGCCCCTAAATTGGAGCTTACCATTTGAGCTCATGTGTGATGCATTTGATTATGCAGTAGGAGCAGTTTTAGGACAAAGAGTTGATCAAATTCTCCATGTTATTTACTATGCTAGTATGACATTCAATGATGCACAATTGAATTATTCAACTACTGAAAAAGAAATGCTAGCAGTAATGTTTGCATTAGAGAAATTTCGATCTTATCTCATTGGTTGTAAAATAATTGTGTTCACTGATCATGCTGCTCTTAAATATCTTCTCACAAAGAAAGATGCAAAAGCTAGACTAATTCGTTGGGTGTTACTTTTGCAGGAATTCGACTTGGAATTTAAAGATAAGAAAGGCACAGAGAATGTTGTAGCTGACCATCTCTCTCGTCTCCATTTTGACACAATTATGGAATCATTACCATTGAATGAGTCATTTCCAGATGGACAATTGATGAGTGTAGAAGTATTGCCATGGTATGCTGACATCGTGAATTATCTTGTTACAGGTCAACTTCCAGAGCATTGGACCAAGCAAGACAAGGCTAAATTCTTTGCAGAAATAAAGAATTTCTTTTGGGATGACCCGTATTTGTTCAAGTATTGTGCAGATCAAATTGTTAGACGATGTGTCCCAGAAAGTGAAATTCAAAATATCCTTTCATTCTGCCATGAACAAGCTTGTGGAGGCCATTTCAGCGCTAAGAAAACAGCAACTAAAGTTTTACAATGTGGTTTCTATTGGCCAACTATATTTCGAGACGCTTACACTTTCTGTTCTTCATGTGATAGGTGTCAACGAATGGGGAGCATTACACGAAGGAACATGATGCCACTAAATCCAATTTTAGTGGTTGAGATTTTTGACGTATGGGGTATCGACTTCATGGGACCCTTTCCCTCTTCTTTTGGCCATCAATACATATTGGTTGCTGTTGACTACGTATCGAAATGGGTAGAAGCAATTCCATGTAGAACCAATGATCATAAGGTGGTGATAGGATTTTTGAAAAGCAACATTGTTTCACGCTTTGGATTCCCTCGAGCGATAATCAGTGATGGTGGTGCCACTTTTGTAACAAAGTATTCAAAGCTCTTTTGACAAAGTATTCAATCACTCACAAAGTGGCGACCCCATATCATTCGCAAACCAGTGGCCAAGTTGAGATCTCCAATCGAGAAATAAAGCACATATTAGAAAAGACGGTGAGGCCAGACATAAAAGATTGGTCATTAAGACTTAATGATGCATTATGGGCATATAGAACGGCTTTCAAGACCTCGATTGAGATGTCACCCTACAGGCTAGTGTATGGAAAAGCTTGCCACCTACTTGTGGAACTCGAGCATCGTGCATATTGGGCCATCAAGAAATTCAATTTTGACATGCAGCAAGCCAGCTCAGAAAGAAGATTACAGCTGGCAGAACTTGAAGAAATTCGCAATGATGCATACGAAAATGCCAAGATTTACAAGCAACAAATGAAAGTCTTCCATGATAAGCAAATTATGAGAAAAAGTTTTCACTCCAGGTCAGAAAGTGCTTTTATTCAATTCTCGCTTGCACCTATTCCCAGGTAAGTTACGCTCTTGATGGTCTGGTCCCTTTATTGTTCATACTGTTCTTCCACATGGGGCAATTGAAATTAAGGACCCAAAGAACAGTGTCACGTTTAAAGTTAATGGTCAAAGATTAAAGCCATATCTAGAGTACCAACCACATGGAGAAAACACTTAAATAAATTTGAGTGACCCACCAGATTTGAATTGATTTTTTTTTCTCTTTTCGATGATTTGATTTTTTTTTCTTTCTTTGTTTTTATTATTCTTTTGCTAATTGAAATTAAGTGTGTTTGTTTAACCATTAAGTTTTCTCTTATCATTGTTAATCATGAGTACTATACTTAAACCGTTCCTCCTGAACATTCTTAAACCACTTCAACGTGTAAAATCTCATCTCAAAAGGCAGATTCGATTTTGTAAAACACATCGCATTTGAGCTCTACAACCACCAGAGTTAGTAGCCTATGTTGAGGGTTTAGAAAGCCAACTCAGAGACATTGAGAGAAGTGCTTACGACATCCAGTTGGAGCTTGAGGTAAATTCAATAAGAGGACGATTTTAATTTTCTTTGTGTGTTTTAATTTGTTTTTCTGTTTGTGTGCTTTAGTTTGTTACCCCGATGAAGTGGCGGATAACGCTACTCTGTGACAATCAAGTCGGTTACTTCAGTTTCCCATAATAACTGATATTCTGAGGCAAAGGTATGGACAGAACCGAGATTCTAGCGAAGCTTCACAAGCGATTCCCTTCACTTCCTCAGAATGCCCTCCTTACAATCTATAAAGCTCGGTCCGAACGCATGCGATTGCTCATGAGGAATAACATACCTGCTGACATCCGTTGGTTAATCGAGGCTAAAGTACGATTGGCAGGTGAGTTACCTCCAAAATTTATTGCATACATGCCTGGTTGTGGTAAAGGAAATTATGCAAGAAAACGACGAGCTCGAAGAATTTCTGTTGCTTGTCATAAGTGTGCCAGAATGAGTTGCGATAAAAAACCATGTTCTTTAGGAATGATGTCTGATAACAGAGAAGATAAGATTCAATTCATTAGGGATGGCTTGAATAAGGAGTCATTGGATGATATCCTTCTGTCTCTTGAAACGCATCCCAGTGGATATGTGCAAGGAGCGATTCTCCAGTTATGGCCATTATTCCAGAAAGAGCATGCACGATATAGTCTCGGGAATCTGACTATAAACGACCCTGTTTGCCAGTTTATAAGAAAACTGGATGGGAAGCCCATCCTCGACCCATAGAGGGCGTTCAAGCCGTTTCTGGACGTAAAACCAGAGGAAGATGTGAGCCACAGTCGCAACTACCTGTAAATATCCTTTTACTTCACTGTTATTTTATTTCACTATTGTTTATCTTTTCCATTATTGTCTTTAACAATTTTATTTTATCATTTTTTTTCTTTTTACTGTTTCCTTTTTGACTCGCGAGCCATGTGCTTTACGTGTTATTTGACACTGACATACCACCTCATACACAATTGTGACTTACTGTCACCAAGATTCTTAAATATGACTTTTTGTTAAGCACTCACAAATTATTTTTGAGAAATATTCCAATGGCAGCTACTCCCAATAGACAATTCAAGAACATTTGTGTGCTTTCTGGATTTACCTATGGCAAACATAAAGAGTTCGTTGATGCAGCCATAGATCTTGGTCGAAGCATAGCAGAGAGAAAATTACACTTGGTGTATGGAGGAGGTAACCGAGGGTTATCAAAATTGGTCTCAGAAGCTGCTTTTGTCAGAGGAAGCCAAGTGTTAGGCATCATCCCAAGAGCTCTAAAACCTTTGGGCAGTTTGTCTGACTCATCGACTGGAGAAGAGTTAGTCGTCTCAGGTATGCAAGAAAGAATAACTGAAATGCTTAATCATGCTGATGCTTTTATTTTCCTTCCAGGAGATCTTGCAACACTAGAGGCACTTATCACACTAGCATCTTGGGCCCATCTGTACATTCACCAGAAACCCATCGGTTTGTTAAATGTCAATAACTTTTATGATGGCTTCATCGCATTTCTTAACCATGCAATTAAAAACTACTTCATTCCTTCCAGTGCGAAATTTTTTTTTATTTGTGCTCACACTACTAATGAGCTACTTGATATGTTACAAGCTTATAAACCGGAGCCAGACCCCTGGACCTTTGTGTTGGAGCATCCAAATAATGACGGTAACAGTAGCCGCAGTAAGAAGTACAAATTAGATTTAACTCTCCGCCTGTAAATATTTTCTTATGTGTTGCACCACCCAGGTGATGTCTTCTAAACTCTACTTCTTTCCTTTACAACATTGAGGACAATGTTTCGTTCTGGTTGGGGGCAGGGAATAGTCAACAATTGTGGAATCTTGGTTAAGTTTTTACTGATTTTTTGTTGTAGAAACTAACTGTTGCTAATTTTTTGTGTTGAAGATGGCTGAATATGGAGTGTAGTGACTCTAGAAACGCATCTTCATCATTTAAAAAACAACATAAAAAAAATTTTAAAAAAAACAAAAAAACAATTCTGACATTTTCTTTTTCTTTATTAAGTTTTGATGTTCATTTTTCTTCTTCTTTTTAATTTCTCCTCTATAAATATACATTTTCAAATTTTTGAGTCGAAGATGGCTGAATATGGAGTGTAGTGCCTCTAGAAACGCATCTTCTTAGTAAAAAAAACAAAAAAAAACCATTTTCCTTTTCTATCATTTTAAGTGTAACTTTTCTAATTAGTTTTTATGCATCATTTTCACATTTCTGCATGCATATTTTCCTTTCATGTTTAGAATAGGTTGGGGGGTAGAATGTTGTTTAAAAAAAAAATTGTGTGATTTGTTTTAACATTGGATGACATGATTAATTTCAAATTTTAGTATTTGTATTATCTTTGGTCTTAAGTGATGTTACGCCATGTTTGCTACTTTACATGTTGATGTCGGAGACAAATATGAGTTGCTTGAAGGAATGAACATGTCATAATAAGTACCAAGTGAGTTTTTGAGCCTATCATTTTTCTTGGAGAGTAACCCTTTTGCCCATTCTTTATACAGCTTAGCAGTTTATTATTTTATACACGATCTCTAGATTTCTTTTGAGTTAACCCTTAAAAAAAATTGTAAAATAAAAAAAAAAGAAAAAGAAAAAAAGTGTGTTGCTACATTTGGAGGCCCATCTAACTAGTAGATAGGGAAGATTATTTAGAGCCCTAAAAGACGATGGAAAGGCCATCTTTGATCTGTTTGAGCCTTTCCAGCCATCCCTTTTATCAAATATCCATAGTTAACCCTTTTGAGCCTTTAAAAAAAAAAAAAAAAATTTCTTTGTCAAACTTATCATCTTGACACACTCCGATTTTGAGTATTACCCAATATCTTACAAGTTCCATCACCTATTATGTTTGAGAAAAATGTAAATAAACATTTTGTACAGTGAAGTTATGCCCTAAAAAAAAAAAAAAAGAGAGATATTGTTGTTTAAAAAAAAAGAAAAAAAATTGTTGTTTCAAAAATAAAAATAACAATAATAGGTGAAATCCACCTTGCAACTTCCCTAAAGAAAAAAAAAATTCTCTTCATTTTTCTCAAACATACACTTTGTTTTCCTTATTTCCCTTCTTTGTTAGCCATATCCCTAGCCTACGTTACGTCCTAATAAAAGTCCTTCTTGATTTTAGGGAACTATAGTCTGAAGTAGAAGCTAGTTATATGGGCTAAAAAGATGTAGTGGTGCATAAAAAAAATAATAAATAAATAAATTGGGTTGACTAACATTTTTATTTGACTTGAGATCGTATTATTTCTAAGCTGAGGGCACATTTCTTTCATCTTGGTGAGAGCATGTGATATCACTTCTTTATTATTTTCTCTCTCAAGTACCATTCATTGGAGTGACTATTTTTATTGGGTTTAATTTCTTTGTGAGAGTGTCACTACTTCCAGTGAGATTTTGGGGTTTGACATGTCATTCTTGAAAGTAGCTATGACAATCTACTAGGCTGATTCATGTGGATGGTTGATGTGGGTGTGATGTTGCTTTAGACTGGAGATAATGCTTATACTTTTATTTGATTGCTATCATTAGTCTGATTGAATAAACAAGATTGTTTAAAAAAAAAATTGTGTTTGAATTTTGTTTTCGCTTTATTTGCTAGGGACTAGCAATAAGCTGGTTGGGGGGTGTGTTGAGTGTTAGAAAATGTATATTTATAAAAGAGAAAATCGTCATTTTACATTTCAAGTCTTACTAACAACCCTTACTTTTATGTATTTAAGGTTCTTGTAATTTAATTATGTGTGTTTTATTTTAATTAAGTATTTTGTATATTTTAGGGGGCATCATAGTCATTTCACAATAAACGAGAGATCAAACGGCAAAACGGACATCACTTTTGAACTCAGGACGGTCGAAAACCTTAGGAGAAGCATAAAAGGAAAAATGGCACTGTTCACATGTACGATACTATTCACATATACGGTACTGTCTACGTTACTGTTCATGACACTATTCACATAGACGGATCGATGACGTGGCATTGACCGATGTGTGGCATTGACTGATGAGGTGTGATGATCCTGTTGGTCTAAAATTCTTATGAACTGTTGATGGTGACGTGGCAGCATATTAGTGGACCAAAATTTGCACGTACGGTACATGAATTACACAGGATTATTTTCAATCAAACCGTGTTACTTTCAAAGCCGGGTCAAATCGCGTACTGTTGACTGATGACGTGGCGCAATCCTAAGCATCCAAACTGTTTTTAATCCGATGACCATGATTTACTCAATATATCTATAAAAAGGGGGCCTCCCCCCCTAATTTGATATCTCTGAATCCATTTTTGGGATCCATTTTCTGTAATTCCTTCTCCATCTTGTATTTTCTACGTATTTTAATAAATTCCCATTTTACCCCTAGTTCAATTATGAGTAGCTAATTTTCTTTCAAGCTTGGGTTGAAGGTGAAGTCTCAACATGTGTCATGGGCTTTATTTGGTAAATTTATTTTCTTTTCCCCTCTAATTTTTGTGGATGATTTGACTTTTCGTCGACAAATAATAATAATCTTGTCTAGCTACCGCCTTGGTTACACCGGCTCTCTAGTACAAGGTTATTATTATTTGGCACGATAAGCCCTTAGCACCATATAGATTAGAGCGTGGTTCATGAGGTGTGGAAACCCCCCTCAGATTTAATTGGCATTAATAAGGAATATTTAGCTCATGGTGCATGTTGATACGGATCCAGATACCCAAGTACGTCATTTCAATAGATTTTCTTCAATTTATGCTCACCATTTCAATTCCAATTTTAGGATAATCTAAGTCACTTTCACCACAAATCCAACCACCCATTTAGAAAAATTAATTCTACACAATTAAAATCCACCTCCTCGTGGGATCGACACTCGTCATCATTGATCTATTCTACAATAAATTCGTACACTTGCGAGTTCAATAAAATTTGCACAACAATAAGGAACCGCATAATTGAGAATGCTTTGTTCGACTTTCGAGCTAGTGGAAATCTGTAACCTTACTCAATACTTATGAAACTTGGATTGGGTGAATTACATCCAACTTCAGTTATGTTGCAACTTGCAGATCGGTCCATGAAACTACCTCATGGTATTGTGGAGGATGTGCTTTTCGATGTAGACAAGTTTTATTTTCCTGTTGACTTCATTGTGACTGACACTCAACCAGTGCATAATTTGAATAAGCATATCCTTATTATTCTAGGTCGATCTTACTACGTAACTACTGACGCACACATTCAATGTAAGACTGGAAATGTGTAGTTATCCTTTGACAACATGACTATGGAGTTTAATGTCTTTAACATTGCCAAACAACCTCATGATGAAGATGAAGGAATTGTTGATATGAATTTAATTGAAGAATTACTTGATTATAATTTTCCATCTAACTTTAATGATGATTCTGTACAAACATGTTTAATTTACTTTAGTTTGAATTTTAATATTGACAGATTAGTTGATGAGATCAATGCCTTACTCGATTCATCACTATCCATAGATATCAATAAATGGTAGTTAAGAATAGAGCAACAAGCACATTAGGGGAAGAAACTTAGCCCATTATCAAAATCACCACCAAATCTCAATCTCAAGACTTTTCCTGACACTTTGAAGTATGCATTCTTCAAGACGAAAACACTTTGTTAGAATTCAACCTTGAATTCAAAGATTAGAAAAGCACAGAAATTGTGGTGGCAGATCATCTATCTCATTCCAATTTTCACACAATTCTAGAATCATTGTCATTGAGTGAATCCTTCTAACATATACAACTAATGAGTGTGGAAGTATTGGTATACTATGCTAATATAGTTAACTATCTTGTTACTAAGCAACTTCCAGAGCAGTGGATTAAGCAGGACAAGGCAAAATTAATAAAAAAATTCTTTCGAGATAATCCTTATCCGTTCAAGTATTGTACGAATTAAATTGTCAGACGATGCAATCCAGAGAATGAATTTAAAAAAATTATTTCACCCTACCTCTTGTGGAGGCCACCTTAGTGCTAAGAAAATAGCCACTAAAGTTTTACAATATGGTTTTTATTGGTCAATTGTTATTTTGAGATGCTTATAATTTTTGTTATTCATGTGATAGGTGTCAGCATATGAAAGCATTACACGAAGGAACATGATGCCATTAAACCCTATTCTGGTGGTTGAGATTTTTTATATGTGGGGCTCGATTTCATGGAATCTTTTCCTCCTTTTTTTGGCCATCAATACATATTGATTGTTGCTGACTATTATTATTGTTGTAATAATAATAATAATAATAACAATAATGTACTGTGTGATGTAATGTAAAATAGAGGTGAGTCATAAAGTAAGATTCCTTAGGGATAAGGTGTAATAATTTAAACAATAAAAGGAGATTCCCTTAGTGCCTATAAAGGGACTCCATATAGCGTGTTGATCATCGAGTCCTAAATCTGTCGAGTCTTGTAACAATGGATTTCTCTTCCCTATTGTAATTAAGTCAATAATAGTCTCATTCTTTTCTGGTATCAGAGCCAGTACTCCCAAAATGAGTCTTCCAAAACTCTTCTATAAAAACGTATGCTCTGTGGTTGCTGTTAAAACAAATCTTCCACATTAGAAAAATTATATAAGACTGGAAGGATTGTATTTTCAAAATTTGGTTATTTGGTCAAGGGATACATAAAAAAAGATTTGTTTGAAAAGTGTGGTGCCTAGTTATTAACCCAAAGAGAGTTGTGTTTGTTTTGGGCAGATCACTAGTAAATGAAGTCTACTATGTATCATTCTGGATATTAAGACCCGTGTTCAAGGCAGTTCAGGACTATGGACAGCCATGATATAACCAAATCTAAGGTACAAACATCCAGTATAAAAGCTTTTTCTTCCACTTCCTCTTCCTCTCTACATAACAGTTCTCCCATTATAAATTTTTAGTTTGAAACCCAAGAGGAAACCAACAAGAAAGTCATCCAGCCTCTTAGATTAGATCCTCTAAATCCGCATAAAAAATATTAATTTTTTTTCAAAACATAATAAAATTGCAGAAATTAAATGACATGAAGATCTTTATGTGGTTTATATTAATCAATCCTACATCCACGAGGCCACGCTAGAAGAAAAGTAATTTACTAAGTTGAAATGTTACAACCTATGGATTTACCAAACTTAATAGTTTATCACCATAAGCTTATTGAACCATAGACTGAATTTGCTTCTCTTGAATAATTGCTACCCCTCTTGATCCACGATCCTCAAGGCACTTTGGAAAGTAATCAATAGCAATTTTTCAATTCTTTAATGTTTAGTGATCCAAGATCCATAGATCCATATAAACTCTTCACGGAAATGAAAAAAAATAGTCTCATTACAAGACTTTGAAGGAAGAAGATAAGAAAACAAATCAACACAACATTATGCGCCAAATTCGGATTCTCTAGGGAGGAGGTCGAATTTTACTTCTCAGCTTTATGCTCTGTGTTGTGCTTCTTCAATTGTGAAATACCTCTCTTTATACAGGCACTAGGGTTTCACAAAAAGCACAAGTCTTAAAAGACTTGGATTCTCTCGAAATAATAGTTTTTTTCCTATTATAATTATTGTGAATCTGAATTGGAATAAATATGATATTCTTGTCTTACTTCTCTCACAAGAAACATCTAGAGCATCTAAACATTACACGCCAATTATCGAATCCCATTGTTAATTGACTTGCTAAATTAGACATCTAATAAAATTAGGAAACAAATATTCCTAATAAATTAATCCCTATTACAAGATATGCAATAGATAAAATTCCTATTTAACTAAACTTGCCATAAGATGCCAACTCTATAAATAATAGACTTAATAAAAAACAATACACATGGTCTGATAATCTTGAACAAGCATTACTGGCAATTGATTCGCAATCTCAGGAGTTTGATGTATCCATTGAATCAAATGATTTAGGAGAATCTTCAAGATGAATATGTCTTTATGCTTTTTGAAGAACAAATTGTTGAGCTCATGATGAAATCCGGGCCAGAATTCAAACCTTATGTGAAAAACATTCTTCCACTTTTAGACAATAAACAGGTTGTTCTCACTACTTTAATTGACACTGGAGTAGTTGCATCCATTATATATGGCAACTGTGATGCGAATCCCACAATAAAACTTTCAAACCCACACTTAATTTGTAGTTTTAACTTCCCAAGAAAGTTCTAAACAGATTTATGACAAACAAAACCTTGACACAATGCTTAAGAAAACATGAACCAAAGGTATAGAGAATGATATTGACGCCACACTCAAGAAATAGATGAGAAGGTGAGTGATAAGTCTAAATTTAGAATGCCACAAGAATGCAAATTCTTGATAAGTTCACTAGTTCTCAAAAGAACCAAAGAAAGAATAATCTTTCAAATTCAAATATCATTAATCTATAATTTTATTACATAGCAAGGTTGCTGAGTTTAAATAGGCTAAAAGAAACCCAAGATCCTAAAAATACAAATGGAAACATTGGAACAACCCTCCAAGTAGGTTTGTCAAAGGATGCTTCAAAAGTCTTCACCAACCCACCATAATTAATGCTATCTTTGACAAACTTAATGCTAGCCTACTATAAGTAATGCTATCATTAACAAACTTAATGTTAGCCCACCATCATTGATGGTAGACTTACCTTACACATTGAAAAACTTGAAACAAAACAAACAAATGAAGTTGAAAAACAAAGGAGTCGTTGAAAATCCCAAGTCTAAACAAGTTGTAATGAATTGGTCATAACTCCTTCTAGAGAACTCCAAATCCAGATCTGTAAAATTTATTGGATAGCTAACTTAATTATCTTTCCAACGGTATATAGGTTGCACATTACTTCTGGCTCAATCAATACCAGTTGTATTCCGAATTTGACCTTTCTGCATTTGATACAAATTGTGTATTTTGTTGCCCAATGACTTGAATAATGCCCACAATGCCTTGTCTTCTCTTCAAGCCCAATTTATGATGTCTTGCATCTTGAATTGCATTTTCAATCCATATTTTCTCAATTAATCCATTTAAAGCAGCTTGCATCTTTTTGGCTCTAGCTCTTGTAATTGGGCATCCATGAATGCGTAAAGGATCACTTGAAGTTTTAATGGTATTCCCTTGATGGTTCTCATAATTCCCCCTCTCCTCAAAAGGATTCGTCCTCGAATCTTCACCCACATCGAAAGGAGAAAGATCAGAAACATTAAAAGTAGCACTCATATTATACTCACCAAGAAGATCCAATTTGTAGGCATTGTCATTGATCCGTGCAACCACTTGAAATGGACCATCTCCCCTTGGAACCAACTTGGAACGCCTTTGTACTGGGAACCTCTCCTTTCTCATATGCAACCAAATCCCAATCTCCAGGCTGAAAAACCACTTGCTTACGTCCTTTGTTGTCTTGAGTAGCATATTGTTCAGTTCTCTTTTCTATGTGTTGTCGTGTTCTCTCATGCAATTGCTTGACAAATTCAGCTTTCTTTTTACCATCCATACTAGCACGCTCATCAATAGGTAAAGGTAATAAATCCAAAGGAGTTAATGGATTAAAACCATATACAATCTCAAATGGTGAAAATTTAGTAGTTGAATGGACAGTTCTATTGTAAGCAAATTCAACATGTGGCAAACATTCTTCCCAAGTTTTCAAGTTCTTTTGAATAATGGCACGCAACAAACTAGACAGAGTTATATTTACAACCTCAGTTTGTCCATCAATTTGTGGATGACAAGTAGTAGAAAACAAAAGTTTAGTACCCAACTTACCCCACAAAGTTTTCCAAAAGTGGCTCAAGATTTTAGCATCTCGATATGAAACTATGCTCCTTGGTACTCCATGCAACTTGACTATTTCCTTGAAAAACAAATTAGCTATGTTTGTTGCATCATCAGTTTTGTGACATGGAATGAAATGTGCCATATTTGAAAACTTGTCAACAACTACAAAAACAGAATCATTTCCCCTTTTTGACCTAGGTAAACCCAAAACAAAGTCCATAGAAATATAAACTCTAGACTTAGCATGTTTACAAGTGATATACTTCTCACATATTCTTTCAACATCATGTTTCATATGTGGCCAAAAGAAGTATTTTTTTAAAATGTCTAAAGTCTTTGCAATGCCAAAATGTCCCATTAAACCACCCCCATGAGCTTCACACACAAGCAATTCACGCAAAGAACTATGAGGCGCACACAATTTATTTTCTCTAAATAAAAACCCATCATGCCTATAGAACTTACCAAATGCAACTTCCTCTCAAGCATTAAACACATTAGCAAAATCAGGATCATTAACATATAATTCTTTAATGTACTCAAATCCTAACAACTTCGCATTTAATGTAGAGATAAGTGCATACCTTCTAGATAATGCATCAGCCACCACATTGTCCTTGCCTTGTTTATATTTGATCACATAAGGAAATGGCTCAATAAATTCAACCCATTTGTCATGTCTCTTATGTAACTTACCTTGCCCTTTCAAATGCTTCAAGGACTCATGATCAGTGTGTATAACAAACTCTTTAGGTAAAAGATAATGTTGCCAAGTTTCCAATGCTCTCACCAATGCATACATCTCATTATCATAGGTAGGATAGTTTAAGGCTGCTCCACTCAATTTCTCACTAAAATAAGCAATTGGACGCCCTTCTTGCATCAAAACAGCTCCAATACCTATACATGAAGCATCACACTCAATTTCAAAAGTTTTAGCAAAATCAGGTAAAGCAAGTAATGGTGCAGAAACCAATTTCTCCTTAATTAGATTAAATGCCCTTTCTTGTTCACTACCCCACTTAAATCCCACATGTTTCTTCACAATTTCAGTTAATGGTGCAGCAAGGGTGCTAAAATCTTTCACAAATCTTTTATAAAAACTAGCCAAACCATGAAAACGTCTTACCTCACTTACACTTTTAGGTGTAGGCCACTCCTTAATAGCCTTTACCTTCTTTTCATCAACTTCAATTCCTTTAGCACTTACAACATAACCAAGAAAAACAATCTGATTTGTACAAAATGAACACTTCTTCAAATTAGCATACAACTTTTCTTTCCTTAAAACAGTCAATACACTTTGCAAATGTTCAATGTGTTCATCTAAGCTTTTGCTATAGATCAAAATATCATCAAAATAGACAACTACGAATTTACTAATAAAAGCACGCAAAACATGGTTCATCAACCTCATAAAAGTACTGGGTGCATTAGATAACCCAAATGACATCACTAACCACTCATATAAACCATATTTTGTTTTAAAGGCAGTTTTCTATTCATCTCCCTCTCTAGTCCTAAGTTGATGATATCCAATTTTAAGATCAATTTTACTAAACACACAAGAACCATGCAATTCATCAAGCATGTCATCAAGTCTAGGAATAAGATGTCTATACTTTACAGTGATTTTATTGATTGCACGACAGTCAACGCACATTCTCCATGTTCCATCCTTTTTGGGCACTAGTAAAACTGGTACCGCACATGGACTCATGCTCTCCCTCACATATCCCTTTGCCAAGAGTTCTTCAACTTGCCTTTGAAGCTCCTTTATCTCCTCGGAGTTACTTCTATATACAGGTCTATTAGGAATGGTAGCTCCAGGGACAAAGTCTATTTGATGCTCAATTCCCCTAATAGGTGGCAAACCATTAGGGACTTCATTTGGAAACACATCATCAAAGTCCAGCAAAAAAGTCACAATAGCACTAGGCAAAGAAAAGTTAAGCTCATTAGTATGTAAACAAGCCTTTTTGCACAAAAGTACAACGATAGGCTGTTTTGAAGAGAAAGCCCTCTTAACCTCACTCTCTTTTGCAAACAAGTTCACTTGCTGCCTCTCTTTTCTCTCAACAATATTTTTTTCTATCTTTTTACTTGCTTTTCTCTCAATCTCTCTTTCTTTTGTACTCTCATTTTCTTTTTTTGTATCACTCTCTTTTTGTATTGACGTTTGATCCTCATACACTTGCCTAGGTGTTAATGGTACAAGAGTGATTTGTCTTTTATTCATTACAAAAGAATATCTATTTAAGTAATCATCATGTGTCACACGTCTATCATATTGCCAAGGTCGACCCAAAAGAATGTGTCCAGCATGCATGGGTACTACATCACATAGAACCTCATCCTTGTATCTCCCAATAGAGAATAAAACCAGCACTTGTTTATTTACTTTAACTTCCCCTACAATCATTCAACCATTGTAGCTTATATGGCCTAGGATGTTTCAAAGTTTTCAGATTCAATTTTTCAACTAAACTAGTGCTAGCTACATTAGTACAACTTCCACCATCAATTATCATACTACATACCTTATCTTTGATGTGGCATCTAGTATGAAAGATGTAATCACGTTGTACCTCTGCATCTTCTTTTACTTGCACGTTGAGAGCACGCCTAGCAACCATCAATTTACCATCAACAAGATACTCTACACCATCATTAGCATCCTCCAAAGATGGCATAGGATCATCATCTGATTCACTCTCGGTTTCAACATCACCATCATCCCTCAAGATCATTGCTCTCTTATTTGGACATTGAGATGCAATATGACTTGTCTTCAAACATTTAAAACACTTAATATCTCTATTTCTAGAGTGTTGGGAATCATATTTACCTTTGCTTTGGTTGCCTCCCTCTTTATGATCCTTGATTGGCTCAATCTTAGGCTTTGAAACAACCTTTTCATCTTTGCTCCATTTTGACTTCCATGAGGAAGATGAACCCAAATTGGTTCTAGTGGAACCTTTCTTTTTCAGTTGTTGTTCCACTTTCATGGCCATGTGAACCATGTCTTTCAACTCAACATAGTGCTGCAAGTCAACCACATTAGCAATATCTTGATTTAAACCATGTAAAAATCTTACCATAGTGGCCTCTCGTTCTTCTTCAATGTTGGCTTGAATCATGATTATTTCCATCTCCTTGTGGTAATCTTCCACACTTCTAGAACCTTGTGTAAGACTTTGAAACCTTTAATCCATTTAATTTTTAAATACCCATTTAGTGCCTATAATGGATTGATGTTCCGGTTTAAGAACTAATTTCCAATTATTGTTTCTCCCAAATTGATTCAACTCCTCTTGCATTGCCATAATCCAAGATTCATCATTTTCCGCATTTGTAAAGGATTTTGGTTCAATTTGAGATAATACTCACAAGTATTTCTAAATGATGATCAAGTGGTAACACCTCTTGAAGGATTACCTAAAATTAAATCCTTACAATGAGAAGAAACATACTTCCACTCCTTGGAGAGTGTTTGAGAAGTATATTTTTGTTGCTCCATATCATCCTCTTATTTATCTTTTGATGATTCTTCTTGTGACCCTTCATCTGCATCATCATTTACAACAACTTTCTCAACAGAAGAAGGGTTAGACTCATCAAATGTAATATGCGTAGATTCTTCCACAACTAAAGTTCTTTTATTATACACTCTATAAGCTTTGCTTGTGTTTGAATAACCAAGAAAAATATCAACATCAGATTTTGGATCCAATTTGCCAAGATTATCTTTTGTGTTCAAAATAAAACAATTGAATCCAAAAACTTTTAACTAACTAATGTTGGTTTTTTATCTTTCTAATGCTCATTTAGAGTCTTATTGAGATAAGGTTTAATCAGCACACAATTTAAAACATAACAAGTGGTGTTGACGGCTTCGGACCAAAAATACCTATTTTCATTCAACATGGTCCTAGCCATTTCTTAGATAGACCTATTCTTTCTCTCAACAACTCCATTTTGTTATGGAGTCCTAGGTGATGAAAATTGATGCTCAATGCAAAAAGCATTATAAAAATTCTCAAATGCCATGATCACTTCTAATACAAGAAATAACATATTCCTTTTCATTTGGAACCTTTTTACATAACACTCTAAATGCATCAAAGCCATCATCCTTATTAGCTAAGAACAATACCATGTGGATCTAGAATAATCATCCATAATTACAAATGTATAATATTTGCCACTTAAACTAGCATATTTAGAAGGTCCGAACAAATCCATGTGAAGTAATTAAAGTAGTTTTGAAGTAGAGACATGTTTCTTGTTTTTGAAAGAAGTTTTGATTTTTTTTCCAAATTAGCTAGCTTCACAAATTCTATCTTTTTGAAAACTAATTTTTGGAAGACTTTTAACCAAATCATTTTTCAAAATTTTTGAAATCAAATCCATGCTTGCATGACCTAGTCTTCTATGCCATAACCAACCATCATCATGCAATGCGGAGAAACATTTATCATTAGTAGATGCACAATCTAGATTAATGGTGATACGAACCCCATCAAGAATTGACGCGACCTTAATCAATTTAGTTCACAAGATCAAATCTAAACCAGGAATGGAATGGAACCTCGACCCAAAGCTTATTGAAAGCACAAACCTTGGTATGTGAAGACGCCACAATCAGTTATGGATGGTCTAATTGATAAGTCAAGAATTTGAACGCCATAGAAATCTGATACGTTCAAAGAGTTCATAAAGAACCAAAGAGAATTAACTCTCTCACCAATTGCATCAAAAACTTCTTTTTTGTTTATTGAATATGAGTACTTTATATAGGGTTGGTTACAAGAATTTTTTGAAATAAATCTTAACCCAAAAATCAAATCTAAATCTAAATCTTCCCTAATAGGAAAGAATCTAAATCAAATCAGAATCCTAATCTAAGTAAATAGGAAAGAATTTAAACTAAATCAGGATCCTAATTGTCTTAAATGCCTTACATCAATTAAATGGAAACTAGGCGATTAAAATAGAAATAACTGATTTGATTCCCTAATAGCCTCCTCAAGAAACGGGAAAGTATCTGAAAAAGGAAAATAATATATTTTCCCGCCATAATGTTTAAGCCAACTCCCTATTTCATGGAAGTGAGTATTTGGAAACTTCAAGAGCCTGAATCATGCATTTATCATGTGCGATTCCTTCAATGGGCCTCCACGAATTTGATTGAGCCCAAGTTGCTTGAATCAATCCATTAAGCGCTTCTTTGAATTTCTTTGCTCGAGCTCTTGTAACGGGTCCGACGGGAACTTGAATAGGATCTGAATATGCCTCATCCCATGTGCTTGTGATAGTTTTATCCTTAATCTCATCAAATGGTATACACATCAACACATCTATTTTCTACATACAAAATCTTGCCATTACATGCATTATTAATCACACATTTTGATTTATCAAATATAAGTATATAGCCTTTATCACACAATTGACTAACGCTAAGCAAATTGTGTTTTAAGTTTTCAACCAAACACACATTTTCAATAAGAGTAGAGGATACATTACCGACATTGCCAATACCAATGATCTTTCCCTTTGAATTGTCTCCAAAGAAAACATTTCCACTGTTCTCAATTTTGGTAAAACTTGAAAACCAAGAGTAATTCCTTGTCATGTGTCTTGAACATCCACTGTACAAGTACCACTTATTTTTCCTTTTCTTTGATCCCTGCAGAAATTTTTTTTAAGTTTTAGGTACCCAAAATTTCTTGGGTCCTTGAGTGTTAGCCATGGTTCCTTTTGGAACCTAAATACATTTGATTCCACAGTATGCATTTATTTTAACATGGCATCTATAACTGATGTGACCATTTCCATTGCAATAATGACAAACAATCTTATGATTACTTATGAAGATAGCTTTAACAAAATAATTCCTATAATATTTATATTTCAAGTTAGGCTTATACTCAAGTCCTCCTTTATCAAACACACATTTTTTAGTGCTCAGCAATTTTTCTAAGTTCTTTTGACCACTTGTGAATTTTAACACAATTTCATTGAGCTCATTACTCTTTTTCTTAATCACTTTATTTTCTTTCATCAATTCATCAACACGTGATTTTTCATGCTCATATGAAATATTTTGTTTACCTTTAAATGAAGCAATTCTATCATGCAACATTTTACTATCTAACTCTAGTCCTTTAATCTTTTCATTTAATGAATCATTGCATTTTTGTAAAGCATCCTTTTCATTTGAAATTTCTAGCATTTTCTTTTTAAGGGATGCATTCTTTTTACCTATTCATATCCAATCATCATGCAATTCTTTAAAGGCATTATGTAACTCATCATATGTTGGAAGATCACTTACCTTGTCAAGTTCATCAAATGATTTTTCCCCAATTGCCATGAGAGCTAGATTTGTCATCTCTTGTTGCTCTTCATCACTCGATTCCTTATCACTGTCATCCCATGTTGCTACCATTGTCTTTTTCTTGAACTTGTTGAGGAGAGGACACTCTGATCGTATGTGTTCGGGCTTCTTACATTCATAGTAAGTAATTGGCTCATTCTTCTCCTTTTGATTCTTGTAGTTTCTGAACTTTCTTCGCACACTAGTTTTCTTGTAGAATTTTCTAAATTTCCTGGCATCTCCTCATCATCCAGTTTGCTTGAGCAATTCTTTTATTCTTCTCCTTATTGCCTTTTTCTACTGCCAAGTTTTCCTCATAAGAAATAAGAGAACCAATCAAATCATTAATAGGTAAGGTATTTAAATCTTTGGCTTCCGCAATGGCAGTCCTCTTAGGTTCCAATCCTTTAGTAGTGACCTAATAATTTTCTTAACTTTCTCGCTATTCGAAAAGGTTTTTCCTAGGGCTCCTAGAGTTTTCACTATGTCCGTAAATCTAGTATACATAGAATACACACTCTCATTTTGTTCCATTTGGAACATTTCATATTGTCGAGTGTATCTACTAATTTTAGACTATTTCACTTGATTTGTACCTTCATAAAAAACTTCAAGTTTGTTCTAAATTTCATGAGCACTTTCACAACTAGAGACTTTATGAAACTCTTTCTTGTCAAGTGCACAAAACAAGGCATTCATAGCTTTCGACTTTAGAGAAGTTTTTCTCTTTTCTAATTCATTCTATTCTCGTGTAGGTTTTGGAATATCTTCCCCTACTTTAGTTTTAGTTATAGGCATGAATGGACCATCACATACAACTTCCCAAATTTCGTAATCTAGTGCTTGCAAATAAATTCTTATCCTAGTTTTCTAATAAGGGTAGTCATTACCATCAAAGAATGGTGACCTAGTTGTGAATTGACCTTACCTAAAGGTAGAGTCATTTTGGGTTGCTGTGGATAAGTCCTAATAAGAGAACCAAGCCCTGATACCAAATAAAATACTAGTTATGCAACCCAAGAGGGGGTGAATTGTGATGCGAACCCCACAATGAAACTTTGAAACCCACACTTAATTTGAAGTTTCAACTTCCCAAGAAAGTTCTAAACAGATTTAAGACAAAAACAAAACCTTGAACCAATGCTTAAGAAAACATGAACCAGAGGTATAGAGAATGATATTGACGCCACACTCAAGATGTAGATGAGCAGGTGAGTGATAAGTCTAGATTTGAAAGGCAACAATATTGTAAATTCTTGATAAGTTCACTAGTTCTCAAAAGAACTAAAGAAAAAATAATTCTTTCAAATTCAAATAACCTTAATCTCTAATTATCTTACACAGCAAGGTTGCTAAGTTTAAATAAGCTAAAAGAAACCCAAGATCCTCAAAATACAAATGGAAATATTGGAACAACCCTACAAGCATAGGTTTGTCAAAGGGTGCTTCAAAAGTCTTCACCAACCCACCATTATTATTGCTAGTTATTGACAAACTTAATACTAGCCTACCATAATTAATGTTATCATTGACAAACCTAATGCTAACTCACCATCATTGATGGTAGACTTACCTAACGCATTGACAAACTTGAAACAAAATAAATAAATAAAGTTGAATAAACAAAGGAGTATTTGGAATTCCAAAGCATGAACAAGCTGTAATAAATTGGTCATAACTCCTTCTAGAGAACTCCAAATCCAGCTCTGTAAAATACATTGGAAATTCAACTTAATTATTTTTCCAACGGTATATAGCTTCCACATTAGTTCTGGCTCAATCAATACCAGTTTGATTCCGAATTTTCCCCTTCTGCATTAGATCCAAATTGTGTATTTGGCTGCCCAATAGCTTGAATAATGCCAACAATGCCTTGTCTTCTCTCCAAACCCAATTCATGATATCTTGCATCTTGAATTGCATTTTCAGTCCACATTTTCTCAATTAATCCATTTAAAACAGTTGCATCATTTTGGCTCTAACTCTTGTAATTGGGCCTCCATGAATGTGCAAATGATCACTTGAAGCTTTAATGGTATTCCTTTGATGGTTCTCATCAAATTGGGTTTCTAAAATTTAAGCAAATTAAACCACACAATAATTTGATCTAATGCCTTAATGAAATAAAAAACAATAAATTTAACAATACTAAAAAATAGAAGAGTAAGGGAAGAAAAAGCAAACACAAAGATTTTTATGTGGTTCGGCAATCCCCGCCTACGTCCACGCCTCCAAGAAAACCAAGCTTGAGGATATTCAATCCTCCCAAGGCTTCAAATGCTTACAATTGACTTCCAAGGTGTCAATGGACCTTTGCAACAAGAGATTATCCCTAATCTCTTCACTCAAGTGTTTTCTACACTTACACACTCACAAATTTTACAATGAATTCAAGAATTGATGATTTGCAAATTGGAAGCTCAAAACATGTTGTTTACACATTTTTATGCTTGCCAAAGTCCTTAAAAATTAATAGAATTTGAGTTTATATAGTTTCAGCCCAAAAACTAGTCATTATAGACAAATTCCAGCAAGCAAGCGGCTAACCTCTTAATTGGCCGGCTCACCGCTAAGTACAATGCAAATTACCGTTACAATTTGAATTTTGCTACAGTAACACTATTTTCCAATATTATTTTTTGCGCAAAATGTTCAGTAATTTCACTATGGCCCAAAACGTTATAAACATTTACAAACATATCCAATTTCAGAATTTCCAAATAATGCTCGTTATTCCTAAAACTTTTCTAAGAGGTCATATTTAAAATTTTAACGTAATACTTATTCATTTCAAAGTTCTCAAAACTTTTTCACTTTAATCCAAAATTTCAGAATTTGAAATTTGCCTCAGGCGGCTAGCTGCTAGCCCTCAAACGATTAGCCGCTAACTCTCTGTCTCTTTTTAATATTTATACTTTAGCCAAAAATGTTTAAAAATTAGAATATGGCCCAAAATATTTCAAATGTTTGCAAATAGGTCCAAATCCATAATTCAAAACAATACTTATTAAAATCAAAGATTGCATAATTTTTTCATTTTAGTCCACATCTTGGAAAAAACAACTAATTTCATAAAATACTTGGCTTATAATTGCAAAACCTTCAATTTATGAAAAATGATGATTTATTAAACAAAATCTTGAGCTTCTCAAATGCTAAACAATGCATATATTAAACCTTACTGGTTTTACGAGAATTGTCGCAATAATGACTCAATTGAGCTTAACACTTGTTCTTGATCAAGCCGTTGTCCGTTGAGTGTCTTGAGCTTGATTTCACTTGATTCACTTGTATAAATATTATCCTTCAAGAACTAGTGAAAATGTGAAATACAATATTTATCAAATCACTTAAGACGCATGTTTGTTATCATCAAAATTACAATCAGTGTAGCCCTTTAGGCTAACACTTAGTAGGTCTTTGCATCCCTTCCATACATCGTATAATAACTCCATCTTAAAATTGAGTCATTTCTTAACTTGCATGTTTTTGTTTGGGGAAAGAAGCTTGCTAAGGACTTCTGCTCGAACCCATCCCATGTAGTGATTGTCTCAGCAGGGAGTGAGTTCAACTGTTTTTGCTTTATCCGTAGATGAGAACAGGAAAATCCTTCACATGATGGCATTGTCTGAGACTCCATTTCATAATATGAACATTTAGATTTCCATTGAGCATCTCAGTAAATTGTAGTAATGTCTGAATTATTTGGATTATAGCTCACTTGATTTCAAAAGTATTGGCTTGAATGACAAGTTGTGTAATGCTTGAGTGAGTACCATTAATTGTAGGAACGGTATAATCTGGTATTTCACCCTTGTTTCCTTATATTGCTTCATCAACCATGATTAATTGCTCCTCCTACAAAGCTTCTCTCTTTTCTCGGTTAAGCCTTCTACATGTACGTTCATTCTCAGCATCAAAAAGTAATAAATAAAATCTTCTTGGATATCTCATAAATTTAGACAACAAAAAGAAAAGAAAAATGCGAAAAATAAAATTCAAACTAAACTAGTGCTAGTTGGTATCAATACTAACTAAAAAATCCCTAACAATGGCACTAAAAACTTGTTGCATAATATAGCAAGTTTACTAGTTTGCATAAGTAATATAATGTAGAGTAAAGTATCGTCCCATAGAGATTACACATCATATTAGCTTCCAAAATTGTTCTAGCCTAAATTTATTTAATTAAGAAAATTTAGACTAAAAATTAAAATAGGGAAATTATCATTTGTATACCTTTACTTTGACTATATGTATTTGCCATCACTAAATCATTAGATGCCGTTATTGAAAGTTAATGGAATTGCAGCAAATTAATGATTTTGCCCTTGAAACTCAAATGAAAATGTAAAAAAAAAAATCATCACTTGTATACCATTAAATTGTTCATGTGATCAAACATACTATAACATTTTCAATCTATATTATTCATCCACCTAAATTTGACTAAATTATTTCCCATTCACTAAATCATTAGCTGCAATTTGAATTGATGACATCAAGGGGTAATTTGATCTTTAATATGAAAATAATATCTCTTAACCAATTAAACATCAAAAGGACCATAAAGATCTAACTACATGCACGAGCCTAAAAGTAAGATATAGAACCCTATCATTGGCACCTAGCCTATGGTTCTTCATATGCTTGCAAAAGTACTTCAACTTAGAAAGCCTACATCCAAGCATTTTTCCTAAAAGCAAAAACAACTAATTAATTGATTTCTTCTTCCCAAGAATTGACTTCATACATATGCTTTGTCTAAAAAATTTAAAATTTGAAAGATTAGGGTTCGTCCAAATAGCCGGTGGCTGGTGGCCGTGACTTAAAGTAGTGATTGTTAGATCTGGTAGATATAGTGGTGAGGAGTGAAGTGGTTGTGGTGGTAGTGAAGGTCAACTCATGGCGTGGAGCCAAATTAGAGTGGTAATGATTTTGTCAACTTCGGGTGGACGAATGATACAATCTAAAAGTGTTGTAATATGTTTGATAATAAGGCAATTTAAGGGTAGCCAAGTGATGATTTATTTTTTTTCCATACCAAAAAACTAGATTACCCCTATGACGTCATCACATTTAAAGGGCAGCTAATAGTTTAGTGGTTGGTAGATATATTTTGTCAACTTAGGTAGACGACTGATATATCTTGAAAGGAATATAGTTTATTTGACAATGGAGCAAATTAGGGGTTTATGAATGATAATTTCCCATTAAAATAAAATAAAGCAACTAAAATTTTAATAAAGATGCAAGCAGTAACGGAAATGACTAATAGATTAAGACACTAGGACATTCCATTTCACAATAACTAATCCAATATAATCTTCAATCTGTACTACTAAAAATTATTACCTATGTTGACAATGAATTTCCCTAGCCTATTCAATATCCTTTCTTGAGTAATATTAAAAATACCCTCGAATATTAACCCATTATATCTCAAATTTAAATATGTAAGGATTCATGAAGCTCTATAGAAATTCTTAGACAAAACTACGCAAATCACTTTAGCACATCTTTGTGTTTCGTTCAGTTCATGGCATCCATTACACAGAGCAAAAACACATAAATCTTCTCTCCCGTCTCATTGTGTATTTTTAAATCATTCAAATGTTGGCCAGATATTCAAAAGCATTAAGCACAATAATAATCACTAAATCATGTGATAATAAACTAAAAATAACAAAGATTTATGAAATTAAATCTTCATAGTTAGGTTACGTCATGACCCTAGCAAAGTAAATTAGTTCATGAGAATCTATAGAGATTATAAGGAATATTCAAACAAAACAATTGGAAAATGGAAAGAAAAACTCAAGAATTAACCTAGCCTTCTCTTTAGATCTATGGCAGCTGCTACTTCTTCTCCTTCTTTTCCCTCCTTTTCTAGGTTTCCTTTCCTCTAATTCGACTCTCCTTTAATCAAATAATGCAAGTCGCCCTTTTTAAATCCTAGGCCAACAAGAATTTGAAGCCAAATAGCCCATAACATGCATTCACATATATAATTTATCAATTAATTCTTTAGTGCTCTCCACATGAATGACTTAGAATTGGAAGTCATTGCACTTTTCTTCTTCTGTTAAATTCATACTTACGGTTTGACTTGCCATGTGTTTTGCAAAATTAGCGATCAAATATTTGTTTCCATAAACCATTAATATTTTTTCCAATAATTCCTAAACTCCAATTAATTTCCTCTTTATTTCCAAAATATACCTAAAATAACAAAATATAAGAATTAAGATAAAAATTAACATAATGAAATATAATTTAACATAAAACTAAGTTAGACAAGCATTAAAATAATATATAAGTTATGAGACATGAAAAAAGAAAATTTGATATAAGCATTAATAGTGTTGTAATTAATTGTAAACACTTAATCAAAGATTCAGTTAAGCCATTTTGAATATGGGTGTGTGCAATAGGATGCTCAACATCAACTTTAAAGGACATTAATAATCATTAAAAGATTTAGTTGTAAATTCACCTATGTTTTCAAGTATAATTTTTTTAATAGAAAAATTATAAAATTGTGCTTTTAATCTAATGACTTGAGCAAGAAGTCTAGCAAATGCAACATCATGATTGGAAGGTAAATAAACATATGACCATCTAGTTGGTGCATCTATTAAGACAATGAAATAATGAAATAGTCCACAACTTGGGTGTATAGAGCTATATATATCCCCTTAGATTCTTTCTAAAAATTTAGGGCTTTAAGACTTACTTTGATGGGAGATGGCTGAATTATTAACTTCCTTTGATAACAAATAGCTCATAGACTCTCATTTGGCAAAAGGATGAAATATTAACAAGCAACCCAAGAGGAATTTGGTTTCTAATAATTTTATCAACTAAGAGCCTTAATGCAATTTAAACAAAGCAATCAATTTCGAAATAAACAAATAAATGTGCAATCAAAAATAAAAAGGTAGGGTAAGAGAGAGCAAACACATGATTTTTACGTGGTTCAGCCAATTGTGCCTACGTCCACGCATCCAAGCTCACCAGGCTTGAGGATTTCACTATGCAAGCCTTTAAGGCTTCAACCACACTTACAATTGACATCCAAGGCGTCAATAAACCTTTACAACAAGAGATTATCCCCAATCTAGTAACCCAAGTGTATCCCAACACTTACAATCACTCAAAGATAAAGATTACAAATAAATTTCCTCTCACAAAATGTGTTTGATTACAAATGATAGCTCAAAGTGTGAATAAATGAAATAAAATCAATTTTGAAGCTCAATAATAGTTGTGTACTCAATAGCAAGCTCAATGATAGTGGTTGGATCTCTTTTTGTTTGAATTTGTTGAGCCATTTTATAGTTGGAGCTGAAAACTAGCCATTGTTGACTTTTTGTACACAGTCAGATCGTTGTTTTGCATTTATCAGATCACCATTTTGACTTGAGCAAGTGACCATTGTGCCAAAATTCAAATTGTCGGATCATCATTATTAAGATATTGGATTATCGTTATCACTCCAGAATCCTGTCCAAATGTATCGATAATCCGTTTGAGATAAACGGTTTACCGTTTGCAGGATGATTGCTCTTTAGACTATTATCGATTACTGTTATTAGTAAACGGTTTGCCGTTATCGGAAACTTGCTCTCTGGAATGTAATCGGTTCATCATTATCAATAAACGGTTTGCCGTTATCTGAAACTTGCTCTCTATAATGCAATTAGTTCACCGTTATCAATAAACGGTTTGCCGTTATCTTCAAACTTGCTCTCTGGAATGCAATCGGATTACCGTTATTCCTAAATGGTTTGCCGTTATCTAGAAACTTACTCTCTGGAATGCAATCGGATTACCGTTATCCATAAACGGTTCACCATTATCGAATTGTTACATTCTGGAATGTTATCGGTTTGCCGCTTTTTAATAAACAGTTCACAGTTCAACGTTTTCTTTAACCTAAAAATTTCGGTGTGCCATTTAGTTATTAATAATTATCCGTTTATTTCCAAAAGATTATTCTATGCTTCGAATATTATATGGCTTAAAAATTTTGATCTGATTAACAAAATTTTCAGACTTATCAATTTAAAAAATTCGGTTTGCCATTATCATCAAAATCATTAAACATATAAGTTAACAATCTCCCCCTTTTTTATGATGACAAATATCATAAGATTATGCATTTTACTCCCCCTTAGTATATGGCCAATCAATGTTTAACCAAGAGTATATATATCCAACAATATTTTATCATAACAAAGATATATATCTCCCCCTTCAGCATCAAAAGGAAAAAAAAATAGAAAAGGCTAAAGATACAAGTGCAGATATTACCCATTTTGTGCGAGTAGAAATTTTGACAGAATCTCCCGTTAAAAATGAGCATATCCTCAAATACAAAAATAATTAAAAAAACTTCAATATAATCTCAAACCAACTCAACTTCAATAACAAAATCAAAGTAGCTTAATCTCAACAATCCAACAACACAAAACAATTGTCAACCCAAAATAATTAGTAATCATCAAAATCATAAAGCAATCCAAATACCATTATAAAAGCTAAAAGAGTACATACAACATAGTTATATCATCCAAAATACAAAATGAGATGAGAAATGTATGTGCGAAACAAGAAAAACATAAAATATATAAAGATAAGCTAAGGAGGTAAAATGCGATGAAGACTTAGCGGGAGGGAAACTGAGGGCAGTGAGGATGCGTCTCTGACCATCATGAAGCTCCTGCTGCTGTTGAAGCGAAAGAGTACGAACCTCGCTAAGAAGCTACTGCATCAAGCCCTTAGATGCTGAAGAATCTGTAGGAGCTGGAGGCACATCGGTATCCAAATCATGCTCCTCCTACTCCTCTGGCTCCTCAGCGGGCGCAGCTATAGCTTGATAAGGAACTCAAGGTCATGCTCCTAATCGAAAGTCGGTATTATCAATAGAATAGATATCGTTAAATAGACAATCATCCTCAGGAACTAAAAGTGTATCCTCATTCTTAGATGAAGTAATCTTCAACCATTCTCCATTATGCTTATGAAAACTGATTCCGAGAATAATCTCACCTCTCAACCTCTTAGTCTCATCATACACAGGCTCAGTAATGGGAATCCTAAAATGCCTCAAGATCCTAGTGATAATACTACCATGGGAAGAAGTCTGTTGTTCACTGCAGGTGTAGACAACATGTGATGAAGTATTATATACCTAAGGTTAACGAGATGCCTTCTAAGAAGACAGTCCAGCAAACCAACATCCAAGCAAGTGACCTCATCACTATGCCCTTTCTTAGGAGTAACTATATGCTGTAGAATACTATGAAGGATTCTAATCTGCATGGGCAACAACTGAGATCGAAAAGGCAGTGAGCAAACATCATCGGAAAGGTCTTGACATCCACAAATATTCCTAACCGCATTGACATGAGAAAAAAGGTTAAACTGGAGTTCTTTCCGAGAGGTATAGAGTTCTAGTCCTACATGATCAGTCCCTAGAATAGAATTCAAATCCTCCATAGTCAACCCAATGGGTACGCCTCTAATATATGTGACTAGTCGATCCAACCTAGCAGCCGAAAGCTCCATATTATAGTAGAAAATTCTAACTAGGTTTGGATACACTTTCTCCTCTATATTCAAGGCATTCTCCTATGGTGCTAACATCTCTTTTACATTACTACTACACACAACCAATTCCTCAAAATCATCTAAATCAACAAAAAAGGAATTGGTTACCTTTCGCGTCATAAAGCGAGTCTAGAACCTCCTAGCTAGAGAAGGAAAAAGGAAGTGAATCCTTTCCAACTCAGGTACTAGAGGGGGAAGAGTGGGACTCTAGCCAGCCCGCTATTTAACCCGTCTCTTAGGTCTTGAAGGTCCTTCATTAGCCATGGAGAAAATTGAGGTAGAGAAAGGTGTTTATAGGCTTAACTTGATCAAGAAATGGAGGAATTTGTAGTCAAATTGGAAGAAATAGGTTCGGTTTGCACTAGGATTTCAAATTTGGGAATTTTGATTTTGGGGCTTAAAAATGGATTTTGATTGGATAGAAATGTTCTAAACTTGTTGGAGAAGGATTCTATTGTTTCAATTTGGAAATAAATTACAAAGAAAAAGAGTAATTTTAGAGATTAATTCCTCGAGCTCATTCAATTATAATTTACGCATATTACCAGCATCATTAAGGTTTGAATTAAAAGCTTTAATAGCCTAAAATGATTTATATTCAAGTTCAACTAGTAAGTGCCATGATTTACTATAAATTAGCTGATAGGATAACATTACTAAAAATGTTTTAAATGCAGTACGATAAGTGCAAAGTGCATCAGTTAGTCGAAGAGTCAAATCTTTGTGGCTTGGGTTAACTGTTTTTTCCTAAATTTGTTTTATTTTCCTATTTACTAATTCAACTTGACCACTTCTTTGAAGGTGATAAGGGAGAAACTTTATGTGCAATTCCATGTGCATTAAGGACTTAAATGGCTTGTTATAAAAATGTTTACCTCTATCACTGGTAATGGCTTGAGGGATTCCAAATTTGCTCAAAAGATATTTTTTTTAAAATAAAAGTGGATTACAGTCTTATGATCATTGTGCGACAAGAAATCACTTCAATCAATTTTGAAATATAATCAACGGCAATAAAAAAACATACAAACCCAAATAATGATGAAAAAGGGCCATAAAATCAATTCCCAACAATCAAATATTTAAATGACAAGGATATGGTACAAGGGCATCATGTTTTGCTTTGAAATAGACATCACCATTTGACAATTCTTCAACACTTTGCAAAATACATGTGAATCTTTAAATAATGTAGGCCAATAAAATCCATACTGCAACATTTTTGCAGTTGTCTTCTTTGAAAAAAAAAAAAGTGGCCACCATATGCTTCAAAACAACAAAATTGAACAACCTAACTTACTTCGTCATTTGGTATGCATCTCAAATAATTTGATCAGAGCAATACTTGAACTGTATGGATCATTCCAATTAAAGTTTTTTACTTTTGTTAAGAATTTCTTCTTGTCCTGGGAGCTCTAGTCAGATTGCTTTTACCTATTGCAAGATAGTTAACAATGTTAACATAACAAGGCATTCTGTTTATAGAAAACAAAAATTCATTTGGAAAGGAATCATTAATGGGCTTTGCATCAATTGAAGACTCTTTTATAAGTCTTGAAAGATGATATGCAATAACATTTTCAACGCCTTTTTTGTCCTTGATTGTCAATTGAATTCTTAAAGTAGCAAAATTCATTGTACCAATCTCGACTTAGTATCCTATTTAGAAATTAAATATCTAACTGCATTATGATCATAATAAACAATAATAGATGAACCAATTAAATACGAATGCAATTTATCCAATGCAAATATTGCAACGAGTAATTCTTTTTCAATTGTGGTGTAATTCATTTGGGCACTATTTAAAGTTCCACTTGCGTAATAGATGACAAAGGGCTTACCTTCCTTTTTTGTCCTAGAACAACGCTAACGGCATGATCACTAACATCACACATTAGCTCAAAAGGCAAAGACCAATTAGGGTTTGCATTATTGGGCTGATGTAAAAAAACTAATTATTTTTTTAAAAGCTTGTTGACAATCTTTAGTCCATTCGAACTGTGTGTCTTTTATCCAAAGGTTACAAAGTGGTCTATATATGGCACTAAATTTTTTTATAAACCTCCTATAAAATCTTGCATATCCTAAAAAGGAACAGATTTCTCTAATTGTCTTTGGTGAGGGTAATTTTGAGATGACTTCAACTCTAGCTTTGTCAACTTAATTCTTTCTGAAGACATGATATGGCCTAAGACAATTTTAGAAGTGGTCATGAAATGGCATTTTTCCTTATTTAAAACTAGTCCCTTTTCTTTGCACCTTTTCAAAACTCTTTCTAGATTATCAAGACATATCAAAAGAATTACCAAATACAGTTAAATCATCCATAAGAACCTCCAAACAATTTTCAACCATGTCACTAAAAATGCTTAACATGCATCTTTGAAACATTGCAGGAGCATTACAAAGTTTAAAAGGCATTATTCTAAATGTAAATGTTCTAAATGGGATGTAAATATGGTCTTTTCTTGGTCTTCTAAGGTTATAGAAATTCGATAATAGCTCGAATAGCCATTAAGAAAGCAGTAGTAAGGGTGTCCTGTTACTCTTTCGAGAATTTGGTCTAAAAATTAAAGGGGAAAATGGTCTATTCTAGTGGCATCATTTAATTTTCTGTAATCAATGCACATGCGCCAACTAGATGGAATTTGTATTCATATTGGTTCACCTTTTTCATTTTTCACAACAGTTATTCTAAAATTCTTTGACATTACTTATGTTGGACTTACCCATTTACTATCAGAGATAGGATAGATAATTCCTACATCTAGTAGCTTAAGGACCTCATTCTTTACTACTTCTTTTATATGAGGGTTTAGTCTTCTTTGTGATTGACGGGTGGTTTTGGCATTTTCCTCTAAGTGTATTCAGTGTGTACAGATTAAAGAATTAAAGCCCTTTATGTCTTTCAAGGTCCAATTAAATATAGTTTTATACCTTTTTAGCACATCCAATAACTTCCCTTCTTGGTCACTTGTGAGTTGGGAAGAAATTACCACTGGATAAGTTTGTTGCTCTCTCAGATAGGCATACTTTAATTCTTCCAAAAGAGCTTTAATTCGATCTTTGTTGCATCTTCTTCCTTTGGATCTTCAAGTTGTATAATAATTTAAAATTTCAATTGGCCATTGTCACCTTTAGGTACACACACAGAATCAAGTATAGAGCATCTGTTAGTAGTATCACATTTGAATTACTTACTTGCTTCAAAAGAACCTATAAAACAAATTTCCACAGAGTTTGTAAAACTCGTCATTCGTACTATCATCATATTCTTTATCATGAGGCCGTTTACGCATGTTGAACACATTGAGTTCCAAGGATATTCCGAAAGATAAATTCATTATGCTATTCTTGTAATTAATCAGAAGATTAGTTGTAACTAAAAATGGTTGAGCCAATAGAAAAGGAATTCGCTTGTATTCATCAACAATTAGTTTCGTTTCCAAAACAATAATATCCACGGGATATATGAATTTACCGACTTGGACTAATACATCTTCAATTATCCCTTTTGGTACCTTAATCGACCTATCGACAAGTAAAAAAATAGTAGAGGTTTTTAACTCACCAAGATTGAGTTGTCAGTACACTGAACAAGGATGCAAATTAACACTAGCACCAAGATCAAGCAAAGCTTGCCTAATTTTATGATCCCCATATATGTAAGAAATAGTTGAAGAACTAGGATCCTTATATTTCAAAGTATTATTGGTTGAGAGAATGGAACTTCCTTGTTTTACTAGCAAAACTTTCTTTTGCACCTTATGTTCCCTTTTTACATTGCATAGATCTTTCAAAAATTTAGCATAAGAATGTACCTGTTTAACGACATCAGCAAAAGAATGTTCACCTTCACTTGTTTAAAGACTTTATAAATCTCTGGATTGTGGTTTGATTTCTTTGGCTTGGTACAGGAGAAGAGTTGGCTATTTCTTCTTAGGTTAAAAGTTCGATAGACTCTCTTACTCTCTTAAATTGACTCCTTGATTTTGATGATAACAAACTTGATTAAAATTGATTAAGTATTTAAAAGCTCAAATGTTTTTCATACATTTTAAATAAATCGCTATTTTGAAGTAGTAAAGGTTTGTACTTAAATGAAAAATGATTTTATGAAAGTTGTTTTTCAAATTCATGTCCTTATTAAAATACCTTCTGGACACTGTCGGCGATCCAACAATATGATAACGGCTAATCGATCTCAAACAGACTTGGTGATTAGTTTCTGGACACTGTCAGCAATCTGACAATTTGATAACGGCTAACCAATATCAAACAGACTTGGTGATTAGTTTTTGGACACTGTCGGCGATCCAAAATCTTGATAACGGCTAACTGACATCGAATAGAATTAAAGATTAGCCTCTCGACACTGTTGGTAATCTGACTTCATGATAATGGCCAACCAACATTGAACATAATTGAATTTTAGCCTCTAGTTACTAATGACAAACCAACTTCTTGAAAACGGCAAGCCAACATTTTCTACGGCAATCCAAAATTTCAATAATGGTGATCCAATAATTTGAAAATCTGTCCAACGGTCACTTGCTCAAGTCAAAATGGTGATCTGACTTCTAGTTAATGGCGATCCGACTTCGAGCAAAAAGTCAATAGCGGTTATTTTTCAGCTCCAACTATAAATAAGCTTAATCAAATTCAAACAAGGGTTGATCACAACGTTATCATTGAGCTTGTAAATGAGAATACAATATTCATTGAGCTTTAAATTCGTTCTTGTTTCATTTATTCACACATTGAGCTTAGATTTGTAATCATATAATTTTGTACGAGAGAAAAACACTTTTGTAATCTTTGTTTTGAGTGATTGTAAGTGTTGGGATACACTTGGGTTAAGAGATTGGGGATAATCTCGTGGTGTAAAGGTTGAATGACACCTAAGAATTCTTGAAGCCTTGGAGGCTTGACTAGTGGAATCCTCTAGTCCGGTGAGCTTGGAGGCGTGGACGTAGGCAAGGTTGGCCGAACCACGTAAAAATATCTGTGTTTGAATCTCTCTTCCCTTATCTTTTTACATTTTGGTTGATTTATTTATTATTATTTTAAATTCGTTTAAGATTTGAATTAAGTTTTGTTCAAGCATTGTATAATTTTTTAGAAACCCAATTCACCCCCCTCTTGGGTTGCTTAGATAGTATTTCATTTGGTATCAAGCAATGTTCTTTTATTAGGACTTAATCGTCCAGAGTAAAAGATCCATGGCGGCCCAAAATGACTCTACCTTTAGGGAAGGACCATCCACAACTAGGCCACCATTCTTTGATAGTAATGATTATCCATATTGAAAAACTAGGATGAGAATTTATCTGCAAGCCTTATATTATGAAATTTGAGAAATTGTTTGTGATGGTTCATTCATGCCTATAACTAAAAATGAAGTAGGAGATGATATTCCAAAACCTTCAAGTCAATAGAGTGAGTTAGAAATGAAAAAGATGTCATTAAACTCCAAGGCAATGAATGCTTTGTTTTGTGCTCTTGATAATAACGAATTCCATAGAGTATCTAGTTGTGAGAGTGCACAAGAAATATGGAACAAACTTGAGGTTGTCTATGAAGGGAAAAATCAAGTTAAAGAGTCTAAAATCAGTAGATACACTCGTCACTATGAATTATTCCAAATGGAACAAAATGAAAGTGTGTATTCTATGTATACATGATTTACAGACGTAGTGAACACTCTTGGAGCCCTATTAAAGACTTTTTTGAATAGCAAGAAAGTGAAGAAAATTATTAGGTCACTTCTAAAAGAATGGAGACCTAAAAGAACTGTCATTGAAGAAGCAAAAAATTTAAATACTTTACCTATTAATGATTTAATTGGCTCTCTCATTTCATATGAAGAAGACTTAGCAGCAGAAAAAAGGCATGAGGAGAAGAAGAAAAGCATTGCTCTCAAAGATTCAAAACATGAAAAGGATGAGGAAAGCTAGCTGGATGATGAGGAGATGGCTATGCTGACTAGGAGATTCAGAAAATTCTATAAGAAAACTAGTGAGTGGAGAAAGTTCAAAAACTTCAAGAATCAAAAGGAGAAGAAAAGGCCAATCACTTGTTATGAATGCAAAAAGCCTGAACACATACAATCTAAATGTCCTCTTCTCAACGAGCTCAAGAAGAAAGCAATGGTAGCCACATGGTATGATAATGATAAGGAAACGAGTGATTATGAAGAGCATCAAGAAATGACAAATCTAGCTCTCATAGCAATCAGGGAAGAATCATTTGATGAACTTGATGAGGTAAGTGATCTTACAACATATGATGAGTTACATAATGCTTTTAAATAATTGCATGATGAGTGGATAAAAATTGGAAAAAAAAATGCATGTCTTAAAAAGAAAATGCTAGAACTTAAAAATGAAAAGGATGCCCTGGAAAAATGCAATGATTCATTGAATGAGAAAATAAAGAAATTAGAATTAGACAATAAAATGTTGCGTGATAGGATTGCATCTTTTAAAGGTAAACCAAGTCTTCATATGAGTATGAAAAATCACATGTTGATGAATTTGTAAAAGAGAATTAAGAGCTTAAGAAGAAGAATAATGAGCTACATGAAATTGTGCTAAAATTCACAAATGGGCTAAAGTTGTTGGATAACTTGCTTAATTCACAAAAATGTGTGTTTGACAAAGAAGGTATTGGATATAAGCCAAATTTGAAACAAAAGTATTATAAGAATTATTTTGTGAAGAGTACCTTCATTAACAATCAAGTTGTATGTCATTATTGTAATCAAGATGGTCACGTGAAAAATAGATGTCCAATGAAAAGAAATGCATATTATGGTGTGAAATGTGTTTGGGTTCCAAAAGGACAATTACTAACATTCAAGGAGCCAAGAAGTTTTGGATACCTAAAACTTAAAAAAAAAAAATTCTGCAAGGATCAAAGAAAAAGAAAAATAAGTGGTATTTGGATAGTGGATGTTCAAGACACATGACAGGGAATTACTCGTGGTTTTCAAGTTTTAACAAGATCGAGAACGGTGGAAATGTTTCCTTTGGAGATAATTCGAAAGGAAAGATCATTGGTATTGGCAATGTCGGTAATGTATCCTCTACTCTTATTGAAAATGTGTGTTTGGTTGAAAACTTGAAACACAATTTGCTTAGCATTAGTCAATTGTGTGATAAGGGTTATAAAGTTATTTTTTATAAGACTAGATGTGTTATTGAAAATGCATGTGATGGCAAGATTTTGTTTGTAGGAAATAGATGAGTTAATGTTTATACCAGTGATATAGATTATGCATCTACACATGATAAATGTTTTTCCGCATTGCATGATGATGGTTGGTTATGGCATAGAAGAGTTATTGAGAGAAAGAATAGGTCGATTCAAGAAATGGCAAGGACCACGTTGAATGAAAATTCTTTGCCTGAGTATTTTTGGGCCGAGGTTGTTAACACCGCTTGTTATGTTTTAAATTGTGTGTTGATTAGACCTAATCTCAATAAAACTCCATATGAGCTTTGGAAAGATAGAAAGCCTAACATTGGTTATTTCAAAGCTTTTGGATGCAAAAGATAATCTTGGCAAATTTGATCTAAAATCTGATGTTGGCATCTTTCTTGGGTATTCAAACTCAAGCAAAGCTTATAGAGTTTATAACAAAAGAACTCTAGTTGTGGAAGAATCTATGCATGGTACGTTTGATGAATCTAACCCCTTCTCTACGGAGAAAGTTGTTGTTGATAATGATGCAGATAAAGAACTACAAGAAGAGTCATCAAAGGATAACCAAAAGGATGCATCACATGGGAATCAAAAGGAGTAACATAAAGAAACAAATGCAGAGAAGAATGAAGGTACATCTCAATCACTCCCCAAGGAGTGGAGGTATGTTTCTTCACATCCTAAAGACTTGATTTTAGGAGATCCCTCATGAGGTGTAACAACTAGATCATCATTTAGAAATACTTGTGAGCATGCTGCATTCATATCTCAAATTGAACCAAAATCCTTTGCGAATGCTGAAAATGATGAATCTTGGATTATGGCAATACAAGAGGAGTTAAATCAATTTGAGAGAAACAATGTGTGGGAATTAGTTCCTAAACCGGAACATCAATCCATTATAGGCACTAAATGGGTATTTAGAAATAAAATAGATGAATCCGGTGTGGTTGTAAGGAATAAAACTAGATTAGTAGCTCAAGGTAACAACCAAGAAGAATTAATTGATTTTGATGAAACATTTGCACATGTAGCTAGATTAGAATCCATTATGATGCTCTTAGCAGTTGCACGTCATAAAGATTTCATTTTATTTCAAATGGATGTCAAGAGTGCTTTCTTAAATGGTTATATTATGGAAGAAGTGTATGTGAATCAACTCATTGGTTTTGAAAATGAAAAATTTCCAAATCATGTTTATAAGTTGTCAAAAATATTGTATGGATTAAAGCAAGTACCTAGAGCATGGTATGATAGGCTTAAGAATTTCTTATTGGAAAATGGTTTTTCAATGGGAAAAGCTGATACTACTCTCTTTGTTAAGTATAAGAACTAAGATATACTTGTTGTTCAAATTTATGTTGATGATATTATCTTTGGTTCTACTAATGAATTCTTGTGTAAAGAATTTTCATCTTGTATGAGTAAAAAATTTGAAATGAGTATGATGGGAGAGTTAAAGTACTTCCTTGGGCTGCAAATAAAATAAAATGAAGAAGGAATTTTCATAAATCAAGCCAAGTATGTGAAAGACCTACTCAAGAGATGTCACTGATGACTCAAAGACCAAGAACACTCCATTGAGCACAACAACCAAGCTTGACAAAGATGAAAAAGGCAAAGAAGTTGATATCAAAATGTATCGAGGTATGATCGGCTCTTTACTTTACTTAACCACAAGTAGACCCGCTATTATGTTTAGTGTATGTTTATGTGTAAGATTTCAATCATGTCCCAAGGAATCTCATTTGCTTGCTGTGAAAAGAATTTTCCGTTGTTTGAGTGGAACCATAGATCTTGGTCTTTGGTATCCTAGAGGAACTCATATAGATTTGACTTGTTATTCGGATGCAGATTTTGCCGGTTATAAAGTTGATAGGAAAAGTACTAGTGGAACTTGCCATTTACTAGGTCATTCACTTGTTTCATGGTTTAGTAAGAAACAAAATTTGGTTGCACTCTAAACTACCGAGGCCGAATATATTGTCGCAGGTAGTTGTTGTGCACAAGCCCTTTGGATGAAACAAACACTTAGAGACTATGGCATTAATCTTGAACATATTCTTATCAAGTGTGATAATACTAGTGCTATAAATCTATCAAAAAATCTCATTTAGCACTCTAGAACCAAGGAGATAGAAATTAGACATCATTTCTTGAGAGATCATGTTCAAAAGGGAGATATTGTATTAGAATTTATTTCTACGGAAAAAAAACTTGCCGATATTTTTACAAAACCTCTTTCCGAAGAATAATTTTCAAAAATTCGGCATGAACTTGCGATGATGAAATTTTCACATTAATATATCTAATCACGTTATTGAGACTATTAAAATTGATTGATTGATGATTTTTTATGTTTATGAGGTGTTTGAGCATGATAGATGAGTGACATGTTTGGTTGTTTGAAATCATGTGAGTTCATGAATCATGCATTAACCTGGCCCTTAAAACATTTTGGATCAATGAAATGATCTTGGAATGTATTAATTATTGGCCAAATATTAAAATAGATGCGCGAAATCATAAGTTGTAGAAAAAGGATTGTCGTTTTTCTTAATAAACAGCTAACCGTTTTATTGATAGAAACCAAGGAAAGCATTATAGATGCTAATGGTTCAACAATTTTACAATAACGGCTCACCATTTTCGAAGAAATTTTTTTATATGCATTCTGGAAGCTATCGGTTCACCGTCAATAGGATAACGGTTAACCGATCTCGTGTGAGAAATAGAATATGGTTCTAGATGTTGTCGGCTCGCCGATAAGGGGATATCAGCTCATCGATATCATGGGATAATAGAATAGTCAACCGTTTTCTTTTCATTTCTCACTTGGTCCTGAACTGTTTCCTTTGAACTCGTTGGCGGCAACTCTCTCCTTCTCTCAAATCAACTTTTTTTTTCTTGCCTTTTCTCACCAAATTGGAGTCATAAAATTAATTCTTATCCTCTTTAGAACCATTTGAACCGATTAAAACCTAGTTTTGATTCCGATATTAAAAAATTCCCAATTTTCAAACCCTAGAACCAGCAGACCATTTCTTGCTTGATTTAACTAGATTTTCTTCCATCTTCGGTCAAATTTCTACTTGAAATCAATCTCTATACTCACCATTTTCCTTTCTATCGATTTAATACCTTCTAAACACACTTTTTTCAAAATTCCAAAATCTCTCTATAATGGCTAGCGGTGAACCTTCAACTTGACGCAAAAGAGCTAAACACACTAGTCAAAAATCTTGTGACTCTTCTCGGCCTACTACTCAGGAATTTGAGCAAATCCATTTTCCTCTATCTCACTTGGCAACTCGATTTCATCAACATTTTATGGGTAAACCTATAACTTCCTCTTTTTGCACGGATATTGCTCTTTTTGATGATATTTTTATCTGTGGACATTCCATTAGAGATATTCTAGTTCAATGGGAAGAAGCATTGAGTATTAGATGAAAATGTTTATGAAAATTTGGTTAGGGTATTTTACTCCAATATAGAACTCTCCGCTACCCGACAAATTAAGATTATAACCTTCGTAGGTGGAGTCCGTATTGAGTTTGATGAGGTTGACTGATGAGATTAAGAATAAAACTATCACAAGCACGTGGGATGAGGCATATTCAGATCCTATTCAAGTTCTTGTCGGACCCCATACAAGAGCTCGAGCAAAGAAATTCAAAGAAGCGCTTAATGGATTGATTCAGCAACTTGGGCTCAATCAAATCCGTGGAGGCCCGTTGAAGGAATCGTACATGATACATACATGATTCAGGCTCTTGAAGTTTCCAAATAATCACGGCCATGAAATAGGGAGTTGGCTTGCACGTTATGGCTGGAAAATATATTATTTTTCTTTTTCAGATACTTTCTTGTTTCTTGACGAGGCTATTAGGGAAGCAATCAGTTATTTCTATTTTAATCGTCTAGTTTCTATTTTAATTGATGTGAGGCATTTAAACCAATTAGGATCCTGATTTGATTTAGATTCTTTCATATTTACTTATATTAAGATTCTGATTTGATTTAGATTCCTTCCTATGAGCTTAGATTAGGATTCTGATTTGATTTAGATTCTTTCCCATTTGTTTAGATTCATATTCATATTTGATTTTTGATTTAGGATTTATTTCCAAAAATTCTTGTAACCAACCCTATATAATGTACTCGTATCCAATAAATAGATAAGTTTTTTATGTAATTGGTGAAGGAGTTAATTTTCTTTGATTCTTTATAAACTCTTTGAATTTATCGAATTTCCATGGCGTTCAAACTCTTGACTGTGATAAGTTTAAATCAAAACGCCACAAGAATGCAAATTCTTGATACGTTCATTAGTTTTCAAAAGAATCAAAGAAAGAATGATCTTTCAAATTCAAATAACATTAATCTCCAAAACTATCTTTTACACAGTGAGGTTGCTAAGTTTTAAAAGGTTAATAAAAACCCAAGATCCTGAAATATACTTGGAATCATAGGAACAACCCTCCAAGCATAGATTTGTAGAAGGATGCTTCAAAAGTTTTCACCAACCCACCATTATTTAGTACTAATCATTGAAAAATTTAATGCTAGCCTACCATAATTAATCCTATCCAACATCATTGATAATAGACTTACCTAATATATTGACAAACTTGAAGCACAACAAATAAATGAAGTTAAATTAAAAAAAAAAAGGATGGTTGGAATTCCTAAGCCTGAACAACCTGTAAAAATTGGTCATAATGTTTTCTAGAGAACTCCAAATCCAGCTTAGTTTTGTTCCAAATTTGCCCTTTCTACATTTGACCCAAATCCGGCTTGAATATTGCCTACAATGCCTTGTCTTCTCTCCAAGCCCAATTCATCATATTTTGCATCTCAAATTGCATTTTTAGTCTACATTTTCTCCATTTATCTGATTAAAGTAGCTTGTATCTTTTTGGCTCTATCTCTTGTAATTGGGCCTCTATGAATGTGCAAAGGATCGGTTGAAACTTTAATGCCATTCCTTTGAAGGTTCTCATCAGGCTGTAGTTATTAACAACTAAGGGGAGTCCTGAGGAATTTTTCACATTCGAAGAGGGTACATGGACAATTTTATATCTAATTTCTTATTTAGCGAAGGGACGGGATGAGGTGAAGTCCCCCATCTCCTCTCCATTTCTCTATTTTTAATTTTTAATTTCTTTTTCTAAAATTATTAATGAATAAATGGTAAAATTAAATTGAAAATATTAAATATTGGTGTAATAACAAGTATCAAAATATTTATTCAAATAATATAGATATTAGTTTATATAAAGACTTTCATATTATTTATATTAGTTTATGTAAAGACTTTCATATTATTTAGACTTAACTACGGCCCAAAAACCACAACCCCACAACACCATAATCTACAAATAGGAGCAGGAGGCACAAGAGCTAAATGTTTTTATTAAAAATATTAATTTAAATATTTATATCCATTTCATTTATTTCATTATTGGTATAAAAGTCTTTTTCTTTTTATTTGTAAAAATTGACAAAGATAATTATTTTGATGATTTGAATTTTGTAGTGTGACTTTTGTAATTAATTAATGTTAATGTAAGATATATTATTAATTTTTATTTTTATTTAAATTGTTCATTTTAATATGATTAAATTAAATTAAAAAATAACAGATGTATATGCCAAAAAGATACAAGCTACTTATATAAGGATTGAAGACCACTGGGAATCCCCTCTTACTATCTGGGGATCCCAATCCCTCCTTCAAGCAATTCTAATGGGAATGGGGAGGGAGAGGGGGACATATACTGAATATCAGGAATATATATAAGGATGCTGGCCCCCTCCCCTCCGCATTGCATCCTTATTAATAATAAGCAAATAATCCATAAGTGGCAAGTTCAAATCCGGCAAGTCAATTCTTTTATAATCCCTAGCACATATAATCTTTATTTATCAAACAATAAATTTATGTATATAAAAAAAAAAGAAAAAAAATTTAGGGTGCATTTGGTACTGTTTTTTACTGAGCGTTTTTCATTTTGCAAAAATAATAAAATAGAAAATGCGTTTGGCAAGGGCGTTTCGTATCTATAATGGGAAATTATGGAGAATGAAATATTTTCATTCTTTATCTTTTCTTAATAAATGCTAAAAACACAATATTTGCGTTCTCTGAATTTGTTTTTCTATTTTGCATGCATTAATTATATGGGGACCACACTTTGGTGACTTTTGTGGGATATTATCATTAAAAAAATTGTGCGCCCAAGGAGATATTAAATACAAATATGAAACTTTGGTTTAAAATTGATAAATACACAGTAAATTTTATTATGTTTATGCAATAATGTTTGTTTAAAAATGTTTTAAAATAAAATAATAAATAAGTTTTTGAAATATTCATTTTTTCAAAAATATCTAAAATAAAAAAGAGATAAATTTAAAATTTATACATATCATATAACTATTCTAAAACAATTTTCATAAAAATTATATCAAATACATTCTTACTATTTATATTTTGCTGACAAACTAGCTAATGTATTTTACTCTTTTTCATTTTTTGATGTTAGTTTTAAAATAAACTAGAAACACTTTTTCATTTTCACCAAAAACTAATCCTTCTTATTTTCTAAAGGAAATTCGAAAACATAATTTGAAAAACAATACCAAATGCACCCTTAACCTTCTCGAACATTTTAACCGGCGACTAATTCAAGCAATCAAGTAGACAAAAGTACTCGACTTTTACTATTATAGAACCACAAACAATTGTACCATCCAAAACATTTTAGCAGCTGGGATAACACCCACTCGGAAGACACATCAACCTACATGAAAGCAATATCACTAAAACGATTTCTTTATATTAAATATATGCAACTATTACAGGACACATTCTTTAGCTACTTTCCAAGACCAATTTACCGTGGGCCTAATCTTGCCCATCTTATTTAGATGTTACATTACAATTTACAGTATGCTCTTATCCCTTAAGAAAAGGAAAAAGTAAAAGTAACACTAAAATTCAAGTAACGTAGCCTCAAGTCAAACAAGAAACAACGGTGACAATGAAGTTGAGAAACCTACAGCACAGTCAAGATACACAAAAACAGTAATAATGAAGTTGAGAAACCTGCAACACAATCAAGATACAAAAATTTTAGCGGCTATATGTGCTAATACCACCCATTTCAATATTTATAACAATTAACAAATACGATACCAGTTTCAGAAAAGGAAAAAAAAAAAAAAAAGATAACCTCTTAACGGTGTATATGCATTAGCAGAAGGAGCCTACGCCAAACAAGGATCACAACAAGGCATATCATCCAAATTCCAACATGTGAGGATTTTAGGCAATACTTGTTATTTATCAAAATTATCAAAGATTTTTCAATTGAAACCATTAACATGAGAATAACCAATTTTATAAAGCCTTTATAAAATTGGTTATAAAGCCTTTATAAAGTGAAAATGATGATTTAAAAATATATGAAAACTATTTTGAACTTTTAAAAGATTAACCAATCTTAATCAAGTTTGTTATCATAAAAATCAATAATAAAGAATTATTTATGTTAACAATCTCCCCCTTTTTGATGATGACAAATTTTTCAAGAAAATACTTGTGCAATTTTGCTCCCCCTAAATATGTGCTCCCCCTAAGTAAAATATTTGTAGAATTTAGCTTCCCCTGAATATGTGCCCATCAATTTTTAACCTCATAAAAATAAATTTAATAAAAAGAAAAATTTTCAATAGATTATATATAAATTATCTCCCCCTTCATCATAAAAAAGAAATGAGCGCGAAAAGATTAAAAAGAGAAGTTCAGAGATTACCCATGTCGAAAAGTTTTTGGCAGAATCTCCTCTTAAAAATGAACATATCCTCAAAAACAAAGTGGTTAAAACACTCCCATATAAACTCCAATTTAGCAACCAACCTCCATACCAACAAATTTAAATCATTATCATAAGCAAGAACCAAAACATGTTATCAAAATCAACTCAATCATAAACAAAGTCCACATATCCAACAAAAACATCATAAAAGCATCACAATCACAATCAAAACCAAATAGTACCACAACAACTACATGAGATGAGTAATGTTTATGTGAAATGCAAAGGTGCAGAAAACTAAGATTGGGGAGGTGAATAGGGCTGCCAGGATCATAACCAAGGTGACCAAGAATACAGCGCTGTCCAGCAAGTAACTCCATCTGCTGATCTAACATCTGCTGCCAAAAAGTCGCAAAGTCAAATTGAAGCTGCTGCTGGTGCTGGGACAGGACATCCACTCTGTCGAAAAGCTGTTGAATGCGATCCTCAATAATGGTCGATGTGGCAGGAGGCACAGCTGGCTCGGCTGGCTTGGCTGTCTCGTCATCCTGAGAGGAGGCTGCTGCTGCTCGGCGAGGGGCATGTGGTCTAGCTCCAAGGCAAAAGTCGGGTAACTCATCCTCGGAATAAACGTCATTTAGCATGCGATCATCCTCCGGAGCAACCAAAGTGTCTTCATTCTTGGAGGATTGAGTCTTTACCCACTTTCCACGTTTCTTAAAGAATCCGATCGCAGAAATAATCTCTCTACTTAGTTTGTGGGACATGACATACACAGGCTCAGTAATACGTACATGAAAATACCTCAAAATCCTAGTAATGATGCATTACCATAAGGAAGAGATCGGTTGGTCACAACTGGTGTGGATAACATATGACGTATGATAGTGTAAGATAGGCTCACATGACGTCCACGGATAAGGGAATCTAATAACCCAATATCAAGTCGAGTTACTTCATCGCTATAACCCTGTCAAGGAGTAACCATGTGTTGTAGTATGCTATAAAGTATGCGAACCTGGTATGGGAGAAGTTGAGACCTAAAGGACAAAGAGCAGAGGTCATCGGAAAGATCCCGATGCCTACAAGTGTTCCGTACGCCATCCACATGACGGAAGTCATTAACGTCAAGCTCTTTCCTAGTGGTGTAAATATCTAAACCTCCAAAATGAATTCCAAGAATACTAAACAAATCTTCCTCATCAAATTCAATATGAACTCCTCCTACGAAAATAATAATTTGAACTTGTCGGGATGAGGAGAGTTCCATATTAGAGTAAAATACTCGAACAAGATTTTCATAAACATGCTCTTCTATACTTAAAGCCTTATTCCAATGACTAAGCATGTAAGTAATATTGCGACTACAAATTGTAATATCCGAAAACTCATCAATGTTAATGGAGAATGAGGGGGTTATCGGTTTTCCAATGAATTTGTCATGAAATCGCTGAGCAGAGAGAGCATTGGGAAAATGGAGACTCTCGAAGTCTTGAGAGGGAGGCCTGGAGGGACTAGAATGTCGCAGGGCAGTGTGCTTGGTTCGAGCACACCTCTGTGACTGTGGTCTTGCTGCCATTGATGGTTTTGGAAGAAAAGAAATAGGTATAGAGGAGATTGGAGAGTCTAGAGAGTGATTGGAAGTTGAGATTTGACCGAAATGGAGGAAATTTTGGTTAAAAATGGCAAGAACAGTGTAGCTGGTTCTAGGGTTTGAATTTTGGGATTTTTCAATTTTTTGAATCACAAACGAGTTTTGATCGGTTAAAAAGGTTCTAAAGGAGATAAGAATGGTTTGTAATGCTTCAATTTGGTGAAAAATGACAAGAAAAGTGATGGATTTGAGAAAAGAGAACAAGTGCAGTCGCGGGTTGAGAGAGGAAGAAAGTCTAAGGGCAAAACGAAATGGGGAAGTCACTGTACACTTAATGCGTCATAACGGCGAGCCGTTATAGAGATATCGGCGAGCCAACAGTGTCCAGTGAGCTCTCAAAATGTTTCATGAAAACGGCGAGCCGTTAATGAATTATCAGCGAACGGACAGCATCTAGTGAACTCCCCAAAATTTTTCATGAAAACGGCGAGCCGACAGTATCCAGAATGTTGTTGAGTGTTAGAAAATGTATATTTATAAAGGAGAAAATTGTCATTTTACACTACAACCTTTACTAACACCCTTACTTTTATGTATTTAACCTTCTTTTGATTTAATTTCGTGTGTTTTATTTTAATTAAGCATTTTATGTATTTTAGGGGCATTATAGTCATTTCACAATAAACGAGAGATCAGATGGCAAAACGGACATCACTTTTGAACTCAGGACGGTCGAAAACCTTAGGAGGAGCATAAAAGGAAAAATGGCATTGTTCACATGTATCAAAATGATGATGATGTGGCATTGATGATGTCACGATCTTGTTGGACTAAAAATCTTATGTCTTTGTTGATGGTGGCGTGGCGATATCGGTGGACAAAAAATCTCGCGTCACATGCATTTATTTTCAATAGCGTTCTTTATTCAAAGTTTCTTTGTTCATCCGTGGTCAAACCGCGTCTTGTTGTGATGATGTGGCAATCCGTCAATTTTTTAATCCGATGGCCATGATTTACTCCATGTATCTATAAAAAAAGGGCCTCCCCCCCCCCTAATTTGATACCTTTGAATCCATTTTTGGACTCCATTTTCTGTAATTCCTTCTCCATCTTGTATTTGCTATGTATTTTAATAAATTTTCATTTTGCCCCTAGTTCAATTATGAGTAGCTAATTTTTTTTCAAGGTTGGGTTGAAGGTGAAGTCTCAACATGTGTCATGGGCTTTATTTGGTAAATTTATTTTATTTTCCCCTCTAATTTTTGTGGATGATTTGACTTTTCGTCGACAAATAATAATAATCTTGTCTGAATCTTGGTTACTCTCTAGTACAAGGTTATTATTATTGGCATGATAACACCATATTGATTAGAGTGCGGTTTGAGGTGTGGATTCCCCGTGATTTAATTTAATAAGGAATATTTAGCCCATGGTGCATGTTGATACGGATCAGGATACCGTCATTTGATAGAATTCTCTTGATTTATTCTATTTCAATTCCAATTTTAGAATTTATTCTCGCCATTTTAATTTAAGTTTTAGCATATTCCAAATCATTTCCACCACAAATCCAATCACCCATTTACAAAATTAATTCTACACACAATTCAAATCCACCTCCTCGTGGGATCGACACTCGTCACCATTGATCTATACTACAATAGATTAGTACATTTAAAATTTGCACAACAAGTTTTTGGCGTTGAGGTAAGTAATTTTAATTCATAGAATTAATTTTTGTGAATAATTCCATTTAATTGTTTTCTTGTATTTTTTTTTCTTTAAAAAAAAAAGTGAATCTACATTTAAAGGTTAGTATTTCTTTTCTTTTTCTCTTCTTTAAAATTCTGTAATTTAATTTTCAATTTATTTTTCTTTGTATTTTTTTTGTTTAGCTTATTAAATTATTTTTAATTAATTTATTTCACGTATTTTTTTTAAGTGTTTTTTTTTATATAGAAAGGTTGTAACAGCGTGATAAGGTTAGTATCGTAGAGCCTGGGTCTTTGCATTTTAAAGGAATTTTATGTTGGAGTATAGAACTAACGTTTTCTGTTAAAAATGCCTTCTTTTGAACATGCATATTTCTCTTTTTAGTACAAAGGTCTTTAAGAAACTTGGCATAAGATGAAACTTGTTTAATAGCATCAAGTAAAGGGATGTTAACACTTACCTGTTTGAAGATTTCGAGAATCTCACCTGTGGATTTTCCCTTCTTTCCTTTCGCTAACCTCTGAGGAAATGGAGCTTTAGGAACATATTCTCGTGGGTTGGTTTCTTCTTTTTCCTCCGGTGGTGAGTCCTCACATTCCAACAATTTGATTTTCTTTTGTCATCTCCACTTTGTTGTCGACTTCCTTTCCTTTTCATGGCTTTGACCTCTCCATGCTTTGTTGTGGTGACTTGCTTCATGTACTCCTTTAGGATTAGGGTTGACTTGAAATTTACCTTTCTCAATTGCCAAAGAAGCAAGTTGTCCCACCATCTTCTCGAGGCTTGAAACTGATTGGGCTTGTGAGTTGAAGCCCGCTCTCAACTCATTTCGTAGTCCATCAATGGTGCGATTCTGTTGCTCAATCGTAGAGTGAGTAACATTCTTGAAATTCTGGAATGCATCCTCCATAGTGCAGGTTGAGAGTAGTTACGGATTACGATTGTATGGTCTAAATGAAATTTGAGGCTTGAGGATTTTGAGGAATTTGTTGCATTGGTGGAGCTGGAGCTGCTGGTCCATTCTGTTGGAATCCTTGAGACCATGAAAAATTGGGGTGGTCTCTCCATCCAGGGTTATATGTGCTGGAGTATGGGTTGTAATTAGATGGCTTTCTCATTACACCTATGGCATTGGCTTGATCTGAGTATGAGTCATGTGGCTCATTGATTTAGCGATCGATAACGATGCTATTTGTCGAGAGACCTTGATTATCGCTTTGACTTCTTTAATTTCTGAACTTGACTTTGAACCTCGTTTACTCCCTTAATTCTTCTAGTATTCTGAAAGTGATCGATTTTGTTGGGAATTATCTGCTTGTCGCTGGAAGAATTCCCAAATCTCTGATGCACTTTTTGACATTAGCTCTCCTCCACTTGTTGCCATTAGCCATTCTTGCACATTCGGCAATAATCCCTCCAAAAAGTATTGGCATTGGTGCCATTTCTCGTACCCATGATGTGGACACTTCAAGAGTAGCCCATTGAATCGCTCCCAAGTTTCGAAAAACTGCTCGTCCTCTCTTTGTGTAAACTCTGAAATTTCCCTGCGAATAGAATTGGTTTTATGCACTGGGAAATATTTATTTAGAAATTTTGTAACCATTTGTTCCCATGATGCAATGCTATTAGCAGGCAAAGTATTTAACCATGAACGAGCTCTATCCTTTAAAGAAAATGGGAATAATCTAAGTTTAACATCATCGTCTGAAAAATTTTCATATTTAAAAGTTTGACAAATGGCATGAAAATCATTCAGATGATTATATGGGTCCTCATTTTCTAGGCCATAGAATGTGGGGAGACAATTTAGCACACTAGGTTTTAATTCAAAACTCCTAGCAGCTACATTTGGGTATCTTATGCATGATGTGCTCAAATTAGCTAAAGGACTGAAGTAGTCCTTAAATGGCCTCTCCTGTGGTGCTTGTAAATCCATTCCAAATTTATTAATGTGCTTTTGTGTGCGAAGTGTTTTCTCAAGTTCAAGGTCTATAGGTTCAAGATTAGGTAATAATGACCTACGACCATGCATGCAAAACAAATAAAATAAAAATAAAGATGGGAACAAAACAAATAAAAATAAAGAAGAGGGAGAAATTACGATACTAACCTTATTGCGCTATTACAACCTTTCTATAAAAATACACAAAAACAAATACGTGAAATAAATTAACTAAAAATTAAATTAATAAAATAAACAAAAATTACAAAGAAAAAAATAAATTGAAAATTAAATTACAGAATTTTAAAGAAGAGAAAAAGAAAAGAAATACTAACCTTTAAATGTAGATTTACTTTTTTTTTTCTTTCTTTTTTTTAATAATTAAAAAAAATACAAGAAAACAAATAAAAGAAATTATTCACAAAAATTAATTCTATGAATTAAAATTACTTAGGCGTTGTGTGCAAATTTTATTGAAATTAATCAATATGGATGGTTGTGGTGGAAATGATTTTAATGCTAAAAAATTAAAATGGAATCGAGAATAAATTGAAGATAGATCTGAAATATCATGGGCTAAATATTCTTAAATCATGAATTAAAATAATCAATAACTAAAATAAAATAATAACTTTGTACTAGAATTAATCTTTATTAAAATCAAAACATTAAAAATAAATCCTCAAAAACTAAGATCCAGAAAATGGGGAATCAAATTAGGGGAGGCCCCTAGATTTATATAGGGACGCCGATCAAGCACATAGAATGCTTTTTTGTTGGATTTTTGAGAGTGATAAATCGTTGCCATTCACTGTCAATTATGAAACTTGGACCCTTTTTACTATAATGCCTAAAATACATAAAATACTTAATTAAAATAACACACGTAATTACATCACAAGAAGGTTAAATACATAAAAGTAAGGGTTGTTAGTAAGACTTGAAAAAAATATTATTGCAGAGGGCGTGCTTTGATCGAAAAATTTGTTTTATTTAATTTCATTGTATTATTGACACTCAACCAATCAGATTCGGAAGCACATCCCATTATTTTAGTTTTCTTGGCTGCGGATGATCACATTCAATGCGGGGAAATATCTGATTGTCCTTCAACATGACTATGGAACATCTTGACAACATTGCCAAACAACCTCACAATGCGGATGTGAATTGTAGATGTGGATTTAATTGAAGCATTAGTTGATAACACTTTTGTTTCAAACCTTAGTGATGATCCTTTACAAACATGTTTAACTCACTTTGGTTTTGATTTTGATATTGACAGATCGGTCGATGAGGTCAACGCCCTACTTGACTCAGCACCATCTATGGACACTAATAAATGGAAGTCAAGAGTTGAACAACTAGCACCATCAGAAAAGAAACTCATCCCATCATCAGAATCACTACAGAAACTCGAGCTCAAACCATTACCCAACACTTTGGAATATGCGTTTTTGGGAGAAGAAAGCACTCTGCCGGTAATCATCTCATCATCCCTCAATGACGAACAAAAAGGTAAGTTGTTGGATGTTTTAAAAGAGCACAAAGGAGCATTAGGATGGACCATAGCGGACATAAAAGGTATAAACCCGATGAGATCGCATGCATTACATTCACCTCGATGAAAATGCTAAATCTACTAGGGAAATGCAACGTCGGTTAAATCCTAATATGAAAGAAGTTGTTAGAACTGAAGTCCTTAAGCTATTAGATGCAGGTATCATTTACCCAATTTCTGATAGTTCATGGGTCAGTCCTGTACAAGTTGTCCCCAAAAAGTCAGGAGTCACAGTAGTTACGAATGCTGATAATGAATTGATACCCACTAGAGTGACTACAGGATGGCGTGTATGCATTGATTATAGAAAGTTGAATTCTGTCACACGTAAAGACTATTTTCCTTTACCATTTATCGATCAAATGCTTGATAGATTAGCAGGCCATGAATTTTATTGCTTTTTAGATGGCTACTCAGGATATAATCAGATTCCCATAGCACCAAAAGATCAAGAGAAAACTACTTTCACTTGCCCTTTTGGCACTTTTGCATATAGGAGGATGCCATTTGGATTATGTAATGCACCTGCCACATTTCAACGATGCATGTTAAGCATTTTTTCTGATATGGTTGAACGATTCCTTGAAGTCTTTATGGATGACTTTTCTGTCTTTGGTGATTCATTTGATCAATGTTTACATCATCTAACACTAGTTCTGCAGAGATGTATTGAGAAGAACTTGGTCTTAAATTGGGAGAAATGCCATTTCATGGTAAAATAAGGTATTGTTCTCGGTCACATCATTTCGAGCAAAGGTATTGAGGTTGACAAAGCCAAGGTGGATCTCATTTCTAATCTTCATCCACCCAAAACAGTCAGAGAAGTAAGATCTTTCCTTGGGCATGCTGGTTTCTATAGACGTTTCATTAAAGATTTTAGCAAAGTTTCTAGACCCTTATGCAATTTACTTGCTAAGGATGTACCTTTTATCTTTAATGATTCATGTCTTGTGGCTTTTGAAAAATTAAAGCAATTGTTGACATCATCACCCATCATTCAGGCCCCAAACTGGAGCTTACCATTTGAGCTCATGTGTGATGCATCTGATTATACAGTAGGAGCAGTATTAGGACAAAGAGTTGACCGAATTCCCCATGTTATTTACTATGCTAGTATGACATTAAATGATGCACAGTTGAACTATTCAACTACTGAAAAAGAAATGCTAGCAGTAGTGTTTGCATTAGAGAAATTTCGATCTTATCTCATTGGTTGTAAAATAATTATATTCACAGATCATGCTGCTCTTAAATATCTTCTCACAAAGAAAGATGCAAAAGCTAGACTAATTCGTTGGGTGTTACTTTTGCAGGAGTTCGACTTGGAATTTAAAGATAAGAAAGGCACAAAGAATGTTGTAGCGGACCATCTCTCTCGTCTCCATTTTGACACAATTACAGAAACATTACCATTGAATGAGTCATTCCCAGATGAACAATTGATGAGTGTGGAAGTATTACCATGGTATGCTGATATCGTGAATTATCTTGTTACAGGTCAACTTCCAGAGCATTGGACCAAGCAAGACAAGGCTAAATTCTTTGCAGAAATAAAGAATTTCTTTTGGGATGACCCGTATTTGTTCAAGTATTGTGCAGATCAAATTGTTAGACGATGTGTTCCAGGAAATGAAATTCAGAATATTCTTTCATTTTGCCATGAACAAGCTTGTGGAGGCCATTTCAGTGCTAAGAAAACAACGACTAAAGTTTTACAATATGGTTTCTATTGGCCAACTATATTTCGAGACGCTTACACTTTTTGTTCTTCATGTGATAGGTGTAAACGAATGGGGAGCATTATGCGAAGGAACATGATGCCACTAAATCCAATTTTAGTGGTTGAGATTTTTGACGTATGGGGTATCGACTTCATGGGACCATTTCCCCCTTCTTTTGGCCATCAATACATATTGGTTGCTGTTGACTACGTCTCAAAATGGGTAGAAGCAATTCCATGTAGAACCAATGATCACAAGGTGGTGATAGGATTTTTGAAAAGCAACATTGTTTCACGCTTTGGATTCCCTCGAGCAATAATCAGTGATGGTGGTGCCCACTTTTGTAACAAAGCATTCAAAACTCTTTTGACAAAGTATTCAATCACTCACAAAGTGGCAACCCCATATCATCCGCAAACCAGTGGCCAAGTTGAGATCTCCAATCGAGAAATAAAGCACATATTAGAAAAGACGGTGAGGCCAGACAGAAAAGATTGGTCATTAAGACTTGATGATGCATTATGGGCATATAGAACGGCTTTCAAGACCCCGATTGGGATGTCACCATACAGGCTAGTGTATGGAAAAGCTTGCCACCTACCTGTGGAACTCGAGCATCGTGCATATTGGGCCATCAAGAAATTCAACTTTGACATGCAGCAAGCCAGCTCAGAAAGAAGATTACAACTGGCAGAACTTGAAGAAATTCGCAATGATGCATACGAAAATGCCAAGATTTACAAGCAACGAATGAAAGTCATTCACGACAAGCACATTATGAGAAAATCTTTCACTCCAGGTCAGAAAGTGCTTTTATTCAATTCTCGATGGTCTGGCCCCTTTATTGTTCATACTGTTTTTCCACATAGGGCAATTGAAATTAAGGACCCAAAGAACGGTGTCACGTTTAAAGTTAATGGTCAAAGATTGAAGCCATATCTAGAGTACCAACCACATGGAGAGGACACCAAAATAAATTTGAGTGACCCACCAGATTTGAATTGATTTTTTTTTCTTTTCGTTGATTTGATTTTTCTTTCTTTCTTTTCATTATTCTTTTGCTAATTGAAATTATTTTTGCATAAGTGTGTTTGTTTTACCATTAAGTTTTCTCTTATCATTGTTAATCATGAGTACCATACTTAGACCGTTCCTCCTGAACATTCTTAAACCACTTCAACGTGTCAAAACTCATCTCAAAAGGCAGATTCAATTTTGTAAAACACATCGTATTTGGACTCTGCAACCACCAGAGTTAGTAGCCTATGTTGAGGGTTTAGAAAGCCAACTCAGAGACATTGAGAGAAGTGTTTACGACATCCAGTTGGAGCTTGAGGTAAATTCAATAAGAGGACAATTTTAATTTTCTTTGTGCGTTTTAATTTGTTTTTCTGTTTGTGTGCTTTAGTTTGTTACCCCGGTGAAGTGGCGGATAACGGTACTCCGTGACAATCAAGTCGGTTACTTTAGTTTCCCATAATAACTGACATTCTGAGGCGAAAGTATGGACAGAAATGAGATTCTAGCGAAGCTTCATTCCTTCAATGCCCTCCTTACGATCTATAAAGCTCGGTTCGAACGCATGCGATTACTCATGAGGATTAACATATCTGCTGACATCCGTTGGTTAATCAAGGCTAAAGTACGATCGGCAGGTGAGTTACCTCTAAAATTTATTGCATACATGCCTAGTTGTGGTAAAGGAAATTATGCAAGAAAACGACGAGCTCGAAGAATTTCTATTGCTTGTCATAAGTGTGCCAGAATGAGTTGCGATAAAAACCCATGTTCTTTAGGAATGGTGTCTGATAACAGGGAAGATAAGATTCAATTCATTAGGGATGGCTTGAATAAGGAGTCATTGGATGATATCCTTCTGTCTCTTGAAACGCACCCCAGTGGATATGTGCAAGGAGCGATTCTCCAATTATGGCCATTATTCCAGAAAGAGCATGCACGATATAGTCTCGGGAATCTGACTATAAACGACCCTGTTTGCCAGTTTATAAGAAAACTGGATGGGAAGCCCATCCTCGACCCATAGAGGGTGTTCAAGTCGTTTCTGGACGTAAAACCAGAGGAAGATGTAAGCCACAGTCGCAACTACCTGTAAATATCCTTTTACTTCACTGTTATTTTATCTTTTGCATTATTGTCTTTAATAATTTTATTTTATCATTATTTCTTTTTCTTTTTACTGTTTCCTTTTTGACTCGCGAGCCATGTGCTTTACGCGTTATTTGACACTGACATGCTACCTCATACACAGCTGTGACCCACTGTCACCAAGACTCTTAAATGTGATTTCTTTTGTCAAACACTCACAAATTGTTTTTGAGAAGTATCCCAATGGCAGCTACTCCCAATAGACAATTCAAGAACATTTGTGTGCTTTCTGGATTTACCTATGGCAAACATAAAGAGTTCGTTGAAAAATAGATCTTAGTCGATAGTAGCGAGAAAATTACACTTGGTGTATGGAGGAGGTAACCGAGGGTTATCAAAAATGGTCTCAGAAGCAGCTTTTATCAGAGGAAGTCAAGTGTTAGGCATCATCCCAAGAGTCCTAAAACCATTGGGCAGTTCGTCTGACTCATCAACTGGAGAAGAGTTAGTCGTCTCAGGTATGCAAGAAAGAATAACTGAAATGCTTAATCATGCTGATGCTTTTATTTTCCTTCCAGGAGATCTTGCAACACTAGAGGCACTTATCACACTAGCATCTTGGGCCCATCTGCACATTCACCAGAAACCCATCGGTTTGTTAAATGTCAATAAATTTTATGATGGCTTTATTGCATTTCTTAATCATGCAATAAAAAACTATTCCATTCCTTCTAATGTGAAAAAACTTTTTATTTGTGCTCACACTGCTAATGAGCTACTTGATCTGTTACAAGCTTATAAACCGGGGCCAGACCTCTGGACCTTTATGTTGGAGCGCCCAAATAATGATGGTAACAATAGCCGCAGTAAGAAGTACTAATTAGATTTAACTCTCCACCTGTAAATATTTTCTTTTGTGTTGCACCACCCAGGTGATGTCTTCTAAACTCTACTTCTTTCCTTTACAACATTGAGGACAATGTTTCGTTCTGGTTGGGGGGAGGGAATAGTCGACAATTGTGGAATCTTGGTTAAGTTTTTACTAATTTTTTGTTGTAGAAACTAACTGTTGCTAACCTTTTGTGTTGAAGATGGCCGAATATGGAGTGTAGTGACTCTAGAAACGCATCTTCATCGTTTGAAAAAAAAAAATTCAGACATTTTCATTTTTCTTTATTATGTTTTGATGTTTATTTTTCTTCTTCTTTTTAATTTCTCCTTTATAAATATACACTTTCAAATTTTTTGAGTCGAAGATGGCTGAATATGGAGTGTAGTGCCTCTAGAAACGCATCTTCTTAGTTAAAAAAAAAATAACAAAACATTTCTTTTTCTATCATTTTAAGTGTAACTTTTCTAATTAGTTTTTTTTGCATCATTTTCACATTTCTACATGCATATTTTCCTTTCATGTTTAGAATAGGTTGGGGGGTAGAATGTTGTTTAAAAAAAAAATTGTGTGATTTGTTTTAACATTGGATGACATGATTAATTTCAAATTTTAGTATTTGTATTATCTTTGGTCTTAAGTGATGTTACGCTATGTTTGCTACTTTACATGTTGATGCCGGAGACAAATATGAGTAGCTTAAAGGAATGAACATGTCATAAATAAGTGCCAAGTGAGTTTTTGAGCCTATCATTTTTCTTGGAGAGTAACTCTTTTGCTCATTCTTTATACAGCTTAGCAGTTTATTATTGCATACACGATCTCTAGATTTCTTTTGAGTTAACCCTTAAAAAAAATAATAATAAAAATAAATAAATAAATAAATAAAAGAAAAAAAAAAGAAAAAAAAAAGAGAGAAAAAATGTGTGTTGCTACATTTGGAGGCCCATCTAACTAGTAGATATGGAAGATTATTTAGAGCCCTAAAAGACGATGGAAAGGCTATTTTTTGATCCGTTTGAGCCTTTCTAGCCATCCCTTTTGTGAAATATCCATAGTTAACCATTTTGAGCCTTTAAAAAAAAAAAAAACCTTTTATTTGTTAAACTTATCATCTTGACCCACTCTGATTTGGAGTATTACCCGATGTCTTATAAGTTCCATCACCTATTTATGTTTGAGAAAAATGTAAATAAATATTTTGTATAGTGAAGTTATGCCCAACAAAAGCAAAAAAAATAAAAAATTGTTGTTTCAAAAAAGAAAAAAAAAAGAAAAAAAATAACAATAATAGGAGAAATCCACCTTGCAACTTCCAAAAAAAAAATAATTCTCTGTATTTTTCTCAAACATACACTTTGTTTTCCTTATTTCCTTTTTTTGTTAGCCATGTCCCTAGCCTACGTTACGTCATAATAAAAGTCCTTGATTTTAGGGAACTATAGTCTGAAGTAGAAGCTAGTTATATGGGCTAAAAAGATGTAGTGATGCATAAAAAAAAATAAATGAATAAATAAATTGGGTTGACTAGCATTTTTTATTTGACTTGAGATCGTATTATTTCTAAGTTGAGGGCATATTTCTTTCATCTTGGTGAGAGCATGTGATATCACTTCTTGATTATTTTCTCTCAATTACCATTCATTGGAGTGACTATTTTTATTGGGTTTAATTTCTTTGTGAGAATCTCACTACTTCCAGTGAGACTTTGGGGTTTGACATGTCATTCTTGAAAGTAGCTCTAACGCGTCATAACGGCGAGCCGTTATAGAGATATCGGTGAGCCGACAGTGTCCAGTGATCTCTCAAAATGTTTCATGAAAACGGCGAGCCGTTAATGAATTATCAGTGAACGGACAGCCTCTAGTGAACTCCCCAAAATTTTTCATGAAAACGGCGAGCCGTTAAGGCACTATCGGCGAGCCGACAGTGTCCAGAATGCTGTTGAGTATTAGACAATGTATATTTATAAAGGAGAAAATCGTCATTTTACACTACAACCTTTACTAACACCCTTACTTTTATGTATTTAACCTTCTTTTGATTTAATTCCGTGTGTTTTATTTTAATTAAGCATTTTATGTATTTTAGGGGCATCATAGTCATTTCACAATAAACGAGAGATCAGATGGAAAAACGGACATCACTTTTGAACTCAGGACGGTCGAAAACCTTACGAGGAGCATAAAAGGAAAAATGACACTGTTCACATATACTATTCACGTGTGATCAGTTCTTTTTTCACATAGACGGATGATGACGTGGCATTGACTGATGATGTGGCATTGACTGATGAGGTGTCACGATCTTGTTGGACTAAAATTCTTATGTACTGTTGATGGTGACGTGGCAGCATGTGTAGCTAATTTTCTTTCAAGCTTGTGTTGAAGGTGAAGTCTCAACATGTGTCATGGGCTTTATTTGGTAAATTTATTTTCTTTTCCCCTCTAATTTTTGTGGATGATTTGACTTTTCGTCGACAAATAATAATAATCTTGTCTAGATACCGCCTTGGTTACACCGGCTCTCTAGTACAAGGTTATTATTATTTGGCACGATAAGCCCTTAGCACCATATTGATTAGAGTGTGGTTCATGAGGTGTGGATTCCCCCCTCATGATTTAATTGGTATTAATAAGGAATATTTAGCCCATGGTGCATGTTGATACGGATCCAGATACCCAAGTACGTCATTTCAATAGAATTCTCTTCAATTTATTCTCGCCATTTCAATTCCAATTTTAGAATTTATTCTCGCCATTTTAATTTAAGTTTTAGCATATTCCAAATCATTTCCACCACAAATCCAATCACCCATTTACAAAATTAATTCTACACACAATTAAAATCCACCTCCTCGTGGGATCGACACTCGTCACCATTGATCTATACTACAATAGATTCGTGCGCTTGCGAGTACATTAAAATTTGCACAACAAATGCTTGCAATGGTTTCTGCCCTAAAACGGTTAGCCGTTTATTGAAATAACGGCAATCCGTTTTCTATAACTTATGATTTCACACATTTGTTTTAGTATTTGGCCACAAATAATACATTTCAAGATCATTTCATTGATTCAAAATGTTTTTTGTGCCAGTTCAATGCATAATTCATGATCATAGATGTATTTTAACAATTAATTCATACACATATTCAAAAATAAACACACCCCACATGGATATCATGATTGAGCATTCCATAGATATTAAATCATCAAATCATAAATCAATCAATTTTAATAGACTCAATATCATGAATAAAGATGCTAATACGAAAATTTCATCATCCCAAGTTCATGCCGAATTTTTAAAAATTGTTCTTCTCAAAGAGGTTTTGTAAAAATATCGGCAAGTTGTTTTTCCATAGAAATAAGCTCTAATGCAATATCTCCCTTTTGAACATAATCTCTCAAGAAATGATGTCTAATTTCTATATGCTTGGTTCTAGAGTGTTGAATGGGATTCTTTGAAAGATTTATAGCACTAGTATTATAACACTTAATAGGAATTTGTTCAAGATTAATGACATAATCACTAAGTGTTTGTTTCATCCAAAGTGCTTGTGCACAACAACTCCCTGCGGCGATATATTCAGCCTCGGTGGTTGAGAGTGCAACAGAATTTTGTTTCTTACTAAACTATGAAACAAGTGAATGACCTAGTAAATGGCAAGTTCCACTACCGCTTTTCCTATCAACTTTGTATCCAGCAAAATCCACATCCGAATAACATGTTAAATCTATATGAGTTCCTCTAGGATACCAAAGGCCAAGATCTATGGTTCCACTTAAATAACGAAAAATTCTTTTTATAGCAAGTAAATGAGATTCCTTGGGACATGATTGAAATCTTGCACACAAACATACACTAAACATGATATCGGGTCTACTTGCGGTTAAGTAAAGTAAAGATCTGATCATACCTCGATACGTTTTGATATCCACTTCTTTGCCTTTTTCACCTTTGTCAAGCTTACTTGTTGTGCTCATTGGAGTGCTTTTGGTCTTTGAATTATCAATACCAAATCGTTTGAGTATGTCTTTCACATACTTGGCTTGATTTATGAAAATTTCTTCCTCATTTTGTTTTATTTGCAGCCCAAGAAAGTACTTCCACTCTCCCATCACACTCATTTCAAATTCTTTACTCATACAAGATGAAAATTCTTTACACAACAATTCATTAGTAGAGCCAAAAATAATATCATCAACATAAATTTGAACAACAAGAATATCTTGGTTCTTAGGCTTAACAAAGAGAATAGTATCCGCTTTACCCATCGAAAAACCGTTATCCAATAAGAAATTCTTAAGCCTATCATACCATGCTCTAGGTGCTTGCTGTTGAGTGTTAGAAAATGTATATTTATAAAGGAGAAAATCATCATTTTACATTTCAAGTCTTACTAACAACCCTTACTTTTATGTATTTAAGGTTCTTGTAATTTAATTATGTGTGTTTTATTTTAATTAAGTATTTTGTGTATTTTAGGGGCATCATAGTCATTTCACAATAAACGAGAGATCAAACGGCAAAACGGACATCACTTTTGAACTCAGGACGGTCGAAAACCTTAGGAGGAGCATAAAAGAAAAAATGGCACTGTATGCGGTCTTTATTCGCTTCACATAGATGGATCGATGACGTGGCATTGACCGATGATGTGGCTTTGACTGATGAGGTGTCATGATCCTGTTGGTCTAAAATTCTTATGATGGTGGCGTGGCGATATTAGTGGACCAAAACTTGCGCGTACGGTACATGCATTACATGGGATTATTTTCAACCAAACCGCATTCTTCAAAGTCGTCAAACCGCGTCTTGTTGCGATGATGTGGGGCAATCTGTTTTTAATCCGATGGCCATGATTTACTCAATGTATCTATAAAAAGGGGGCCTCCACCCCCTAATTTGATATCTCTGAATCTATTTTTGGACTCCATTTTCTGTAATTCTCTCTCCATCTTGTATTTTCTACGTATTTTAATAAATTTCCTTTTTGCCCCTAGTTCAATTATGAGTAGCTAATTTTCTTTCAAGCTTGGGTTGAAGGTGAAGTCTCAACATGTGTCATGGGCTTTATTTGGTAAATTTATTTTCTCTTCCCCTCTAGTTTTTGTGGATGTTTTGACTTCTCGTCGACAAATAATAATAATCTTGTCTAGATACCGCCTTGGTTTCACCGGCTACCATATTGATTAGAGTGTGGTTCATGAGGTGTGGATTCCCCCCTCATGATTTAATTGGCATTAATAAGGAATATTTAGCCCATGGTGCATGTTGATACGGATCCAGATACCCAAGTACGTCATTTCAATAGATTTCTCTTCAATTTATTCTCGCCATTTTAATTCCAATTTTAGAATAATCTAAGCCACTTTCATCACAAATCCAACCACCCTCATACAAAATTAATTCTACATATAATTTTATGGGCAAGGGATGCATCTTCTTTTATTTTATTTTATTATTATTTATTTTTATATTATATATACATATTGAAAGGTGTGATGGTCAGGAGGCGTGATGGCCTCTTGACCATCACCAACATGATTGCCACTTTCATTCATTTTTTTAATTTTTTTAATTTTTTTTATTTTTAATAACATCTCCTCAATTATGCATTCCAAATTGCTCGAGTAGTCCTTCTTTGTTCCCGCTTTTAATTCAAATTCTATCTTTATTCCTTAAAAATATTTACAAGATAAAAATTAACATATTACGAATTAATTTAACATAAAGATATATTTGAAGAGTATTAATATAATTTATGAATAATGAGCATATTAATCGACATAATAAGTGAAAAATCAATAATTTTATCCTTATTAAATGTACACTTTTTAGTGTCAATTACACCCCCCCCCCCAACCAGCTTATTGCTAGACCCTAGCAATTTAAGCAATAAAAATGTAAGCAAAATTTCAAACCCAAATTAAAATCTTTTTTTAAAAAAATTGTGAAAATTGTGTTTACTTCTTTCATTGGATTAGTGACAACAATCAAGTAAAAGTATAAGCATTATCTTCAGCCTAAAGAAAATCACAGCCACATAAATCAATTAAGTAAAATATGTAAAATGATCAATTATTAGAGCTACATTAATCAAGCCACTTTTAAGAATGATACGTCAAACCCCAAAACCTCATGGTTAAGAGTGACTCTCTGAAAAGAAAGTATACCCCAAAAAAATTATCACTCTATAAAGGAGTAGATTGAGAAAATAGTAAAATAATGTCACACGCTCTCACCAAGATGAAAGAATAATGTCCACAACTTAGAAATGAAAAGATCTCAAGTCCAAGGAATTACTAGCAAAATTTATTTCTATTTTTATGCATCACCACATCTTTTAGTCCATATTACCAACTTTTACTTCATACTATAGTTCTTTAAAATCAAGAAAGACTTTAATTAGGACGTAACGTAGGTTAGGGTCATAGCTAACAAAAAAAAAGGTAATAGAAAAACAAAAATATATGTTTGAAAAATAAGGGACTTTTTGGAGACTACAATGTGCTTTTTTTTGGAATTTTTTCTTTCTTTTTTTGTGTTTTTTTTTCATTTTATTATATATATACACACACATACATATCCCTTTTTTTTTATAGCACCATTTTCAGGAATACATAATCATCCCTAATTTCAAACATAATTAGGTGGTGGAAAATATAAAATATAAAGTGATACTCCACATTAGAGTGGGATAAGATAATAGGTTATCAAAGAAATTTTTTTTTTTTCAAAGGCTTAAAGGGGTTAACTAGGATACTTTACAATAGGGTTGGCTAGAAAGGTTCAAACGGATCAAAGATGGCCTTCTGTCATCTTTTAGGATTCTAAATAATCTTTCATATCCACTAGTTCAATGAACTTTCAGATGTGGCTGCAATTTTTTTTTTTTACTTCTAGGGAAATATAGAGATCTTGTATAATAAATGTGAAGCTGTATAGACAAACAAAGTTACCCTCCAAGGATAATCAGCTCAAAAACTCTCTTGGACTTTTCATGACATGCACATTTCTCCAAATGGCTTAATCAATTTCACTCATCAAATTTCTCAATTTACGTTTTAACATGTAAAGGGGAAAAACATAGTGTAACATAACTTAAGGCCAAAGATAATACAAATACCAAATTTTGAAAATCATCATGTTATCCAATGTTAAAAGATCACACAGAAAATAATTTTTTTTGTATTTTTGCTCTTTTTTTTAAGTTAAAGAAAACACTAAAACAAATTGGGACTGATTGCAGAAGCTTAAAGGAGATGATTAAGAGAGAAAAAAAAGTTAGAATTTTTTTGTTTGAAAAAAAAACTCTAAAATTAAGAAGATGCATTTCTAGAGATACTACATTCTATATTCTGCCATCTTCGACTATAATTTTATCCAAAGTTAGTGTTTACAACAAAATTAGTAAAAACATCACCAGGACTGAGACATTCTACAACTGTCAACTATTCCCTCCCCTTAACCTGAAGGAGATATTGTCCTCAATGTCTTAGAATAAAGGATTAGAATTTAGAAGACATCACATGGTCACTGCTAGAAAATATTTACAAACGGAGAGTTAAATCTAATTTACACTTTTTATGAGGGTTATTGCCATCATCAGTTGCCCAATCCAACGCCAAAGTCATGGGATTTGGCTCTGGGTTGTAAGCTTGCAAAAGATCAGGTAACTCGTTAGCAGTAGGTGCCCAAATAAAGAATTTTTTCGCTGAAGGTGGAATGAAATAATTTTTAATTGCATTATTAAGAAATGTTATTAAATCATCATAAAAGTTATTAACATTTAGCAAACCAATGTAGTTTTTATGGACATTCAAATGGGCCCAAGAAACAAATGTAATTAGTGCCTCCAAAGTTGCAAGATCTCCTGGCAAGAAAATGAAAGCGTCAGCATGATTTAACATTTCCGATATTCTTTCTTGCATACCTGAGACAACTAACTCTTCTCCAGTTGGTGGGTCTAGTAGACATCCTAAAAGTTTTAAGGCTTTTGGAATAATGACTAGCACTTTGCTTCCTTGAATGAAAGAAGCTTCAAAGACAAGCTTTGATAACCCTCGGTCACCTCCTCCACATACAAGATGTAGTTTTCTCTCGGTTATAGCACGACCAAGATCTATGGCTGCCTTAACAAACTCCTTCTACTTTCCATAGCGAAATCCAGAAAGCACACAAATGTTCTTAAGTTGTCTACTTGAAGTTGCTATCATTAGAACAATTCTAAAAATAAACAATTTGTGAGTGCTTGAAAATGAGCTCTTATTTAAGGATCTTGGTGACAGACATAATGATACATATATGTAAATAAGGCGATGTGTTTGTCAAATGACGTGTGAAGCTTTTGGCTCAATAATTCAAAGGCAAACAATGAAAAGAAAAAGCAAACAGTGATTAGACATAAAAAAAAACACACAATAATAATAATAATACAAAAGATAAGAGAACAGTAAAATAAAACGATATGTACTGGTAATTGTGATTATGGCTCACATCTTCCTCTGGTTTTATGTCCAGTAACGACTTGAATACCCTCTATGGGTCGAGGATAGGATTCCCATCCAGTTTTCTTATAAACTGGCAAACATGGTATTTTAAAGTCAGATTCCCAAGACTAAATTGTGCACTTTCCTTTTGGAACAACTTTAATAAATTATGAATTTCACGTTAAACATATCCGCTCGGATGCGTCTCAAGAGATCGTAAGATATCATCCAACGATTCTTTACTTATGCCATCCTTAATGAAAGAATCGTTATCTTCACGATTTACAGAAACCATTCCTAAAGTTTTACAACGTGGTTTTTTGCAGGCAAGTCTTACACAGTGAGGACATTTAGAGCCAAGTCGCTTAGCTCTTCTTTTCTTAGCAAATGTGCTTTTACCAAAACCAGGCATGTATGAAACCAATGGATCAGAAAACTCACCTACCTGTCGGACCTTTACTTCAATTAACCAGCGAATGTCACCAGGAATCCCATTGATCATTAACAAACACAGTCGTTCACAACGAGCTTTGTAAATCTTCTTAAGAGCATTTTGAGGGAGAGAAGGAACAAGTGGATGCAATTTATGTTGTATTTCTGCTATGCTTGATTTTGGGAAATTGAAAATATCGACTTAAAAAGTCACGGAGTACCTTTGTCTGCTATTTATATGGGAGAGTAAATATCAAATCAAAAGTGAAGCAGAACAACAAAATTAAAAAAAAAACACACAAGGAATATAACTCACCTTCGTCCTTTTATTGAATTTACCTCCAGTTCCAATTGCAGTTCATAAATACCATCCTCTATTTCTTTGAGTTGTCTTTCTAGATCTTTAACATGTGATACTAACTTTGGTGATTGTAGATCCCAAATAAGATGTGATTTATAAAATCGGAACAATTTCCTCGGGTGAAATTTTACATGTAAAAGTTCTTTAAGGGTTTTGAAAAGGATACTTCTCATAGAGGTAGTCATGACAAGTATAAAAATTTAGTGAGCTAAAACATCACACTTAAACAAGAAATAACATATTGCACTTCATTCAAGACATAGGGAAAAGAAAAAAAATCAAACAATTCAAACAATGAAGTAAAAGTAAAACAAATTCACAAAAATTTTAAACAAAAAGGCTTAATCAATATTTGGTGGGTCACTCAAATTGATTTCAGTGCTTGCTTCACGTGGTTGGTATTCCATATATGGTTTCAATCTTTTACCATTAACTTTAATTGTGACACCATCCTTTGGATTCTCAATTTCTACGGCTCTATATGGATACACATTTTTTACAACAAATGGATCATTCTACTTTGACTTTAACTTCCCTAGAAACAAATGAAAATGAGAATTATAAAGCAACACTTTTTAACCAATTTTAAATGTTTTCTGAAAAATTCTTTTGTCATAAAAACTTTAGTTCTTGCCTTAATAATTATGGAATTCTCATATATCATTCCTCAATTCCTCGAGTTCATTTAATTGCAATTTACACACATTACAAGCATAATCAAGGTTTCAATTAAAAGCTTTAATGGTCCAAAATGATTTATGTTCAAGTTCAACCGATAAGTGGCAAGGTTTACCATAAACAAGCCGATAGGGCGACATTCCTAAAGATGTTTTAAAAGCAGTACGATATGCCCAAAGTGCATCAGTTAGTCGAAGAGGCCAATCTTTGCAGTTTGGATTAACTGTTTTTTTTTTTTAAATTTGTTTTATCTCCCTATTTGCTAATTTAACTTGACCACTTGTTTGAGGGTGTAACAACTTTATATGTAATTCCATATTTATTCATTAAGGACTTAAATGACTTATTACAAAAATGCTTACATCCATCACTGATAATGGCTCGAGGTATTCTAAATTTGCTCAAAAGGTTTCCTTTTAAAAAAGGGATCACAATCTTGTTATCATTGTGCCAACAAGAAATCAACTCAATCCATTTTAAAATATAATCAACAGCAACCAAAATGTATACTTTTCCAAATGATTATGAAAAGGCCCATAAAATCAATTCCTCAACAATCAAATATTTCAATGACAAGATTAAGGTTTAAAGGCATCATGTTTCGCTTTGAAATGGACCCTACCATTTGACAATTCTTACAAACTTTGCAGAATGCATGTGAATCTTTGAATAATGTAGGCCAATAAAATCTAGACTGCAATATTTTTGCAGCTGTCTTTTTTGAAGAAAAGTGGCCACCACATGCTTCAAAATGACAGAATTGAATGACCCGCCTTACCTCGTCATCTGGTATGCATCTTCAAAAAATTTGATCAGAATAGTACTTGAACATGTATAGATCGTCCCAATAAAAAATTTTCACTTCTGTTAAAAATTTCTTCTTGTCTTGGGAACTCAAGTCACATGGCATTTCACCTGTTGCAAGATAATTAACAATATTAGCATACCAAGGCATTTTGTTTATAGAAAACAAAAATTCATCAGGGAAAGAATCATTGATGGGTGTTGTTTCAATTAAAGGTATTGTGGAGGACGTGCTTATCCAAGTAGACAAGTTTTATTTTCCTGTTGATTTCATTGTAATTGACACTCAACCAATCCAGGATTCAAGGAAGCACATCCCCATTATCCTAGGCCGACCTTTCTTGGCAACTGCGGATGCTCACATTCAATGCAGAACTGAAAATATGCAGTTTTCCTTTGGCAGCATGACTATGGAGCTAAACATCTTCAACATTGCCAAATAACCTCACAATGCAGATGATGGAATTGTTGATGTGAATTTAATAGAATCATTAGTTGATAATACTTTTCTTTCAAACTTTAGTGATGATCCTTTACAAACATGTTTAACTCACTTTGGTTTGAATTTTGATATTGATAGATCGGTTGATGAGGTCAAGGCTCTACTTGACTCAGCACCATCCATGGACACTAATAAATGGAAGTCAATAGTTGAACAACTAGCACCATCAGAGAAGAAACTCATCCCATCATCAGAATCACCACCGAAAATCGAGCTCAAACCATTACCCAACACTTTAGAATATGCATTTTTTGGAGAAGAAAGTACTCTACCAGTAATCATCTCATCATCCCTAAATGACGAACAAAAAGGTAAGTTGTTGGATGTTTTAAAAGAGCACAAAGCAGCATTAGGATGGACCATAGCCGGTATAAAAGGTATAAACCCAATAGAATGCATGCATTATATTCACCTTGATGAAAATGAAAAACCTAATAGGAAAATACAACGTCGGTTTAATCCTAATATGAAAGAAGTTGTTAGAACTGAAGTCCTTAAGCTATTAGACGCAGGTATCATTTACCCAATTTCTGATAGTTCATGGGTCAGTCCTGTACAAGTTGTCCCTAAAAAGTCAGGAGTCACAGTAGTTACCAATGCTGATAATGAATTGATACCAACTAGAGTAACTACAGGATGGCGTGTATGCATTGATTATAGAAAGTTGAATTCTGTCACACGTAAAGACCATTTTCCTTTACCATTTATTGATCAAATGCTTGATAGATTAGCAGGCCATGAATTTTATTGCTTTCTAGATGGCTACTCAGGATACAATCAGATCCCCATAGCACCAAAAGATCAAGAGAAAACCACTTTCACTTGCCCTTTTGGCACTTTTGCATATAAGAGAATGCCATTTAGACTATGTAATGCACCTGCTACATTTCAACGATGCATGTTGAGCATTTTTTCTGATATAGTTGAACGATTCCTTGAAGTCTTTATGGATGACTTTTCTGTCTTTGGTGATTTATTTGATCAATGTTTACATCATCTAACACTAGTTCTGCAGAGATATATTGAGAAGAACTTAGCCTTAAATTGGGAAAAGTGTCATTTTATGGTAAAACAAGGTATTATTCTCGGTCACATCATTTCAAGAAATGGTATTGAGGTTGACAAAGCAAAGGTGGATCTCATTTCCAATCTTCCTCCACCTAAAACAGTCAGAGAAGTAAGATCTTTCCTTGGGCATGCTGGTTTTTATAGATGTTTCATTAAAGATTTTAGCAAAGTTTCTAGACCCTTATGCAATCTACTTGCTAAGGATGTACCTTTTATCTTTAATGATTCATGTCTTGTTGCATTTGAAAAACTGAAGCAGTTGTTGACATCATCACCCATCATTCAGCCCTCAAACTGAAACTTACCATTCAAGCTCATGTGTGATGCATCTGATTATGCAGTAGGAGCAGTATTAGGAAAAAAATTTGATCGAATTCCCCATGTTATTTACTATGCTAGCATGACATTGAATGATGCACAGTTGAACTATTCAACCACTGAAAAAGAAATGTCAGTAGTAGTGTTTGCATTAGAAAAATTTCGATCGTATCTCATTGGTTGTAAAATAATTGTATTCACAGATCATGCTGCTCTTAAATAACTTCTCACAAAGAAAGATGCAAAAACTAGACTAATTCGTTGGGTGTTACTTTTGCAGGAATTCGACTTGAAATTTAAAGATAAGAAAGGCACAAAAAATGTTGTGCAGACCATCTCTCTCGTCTCCATTTTGACAAAATTACAGAGCCATTAACATTGAAAGAGTCATTTCCAGATGAACAATTAATGAGTGTGGAAGTATTACCTTGGTATGCTGATATAGTTAATTATCTTGTTACAGGTCAACTTCCAGAGCATTGGACCAAGCAGGACAAAGCCAAATTTTTTGTGGAAATAAATAATTTCTTTTGGGATGACCCTTATTTGTTCAAGTATTGTGCAAATCAAATTGTTAGACGATGTGTCCCAGAAAGTGAAATTCAAAATATCCTTTCATTCTTCCATGAACAAGCTTGTGGAGGCCATTTCAGTGCTAAGAAAACAGTAACTAAAGTTTTACAATGTGGTTTCTATTGGCCAAATATATTTCGAGATGCTTACACCTTTTGCTATTCATGTGATAGGTGTCAACGAATGGTGAGCATTACACGAAGGAATATGATTTTAGTGGTTGAAACTTACATTAAAAAAATCTCAACCAATTTTAGTGGTTGAGATTTTTTATGTATGGAGTATCGACTTCATGTGACCTTTTCCCCCTTCTTTTGGCCATCAATACATGTTGGTTGCTGTTGACTACATATCGTAATGGGTATAAGCAATTCCATGAAGAACCAATGATCACAAGGTGGTGATAGGATTTTTGAAAAGCAACATTATTTCACCATTTGGATTCCCTCGAGCAATAATCAGTGATGGTGGTGCCCACTTTTGTAACAAAGCATTCAAAGCTCTTTTGACAAAGTATTCCATCACTCACAAAGTGGCGACCCCATATCATCCGTAAACCAGTGGCCAAGTTAAGATCTCCAATCAAGAAATAAAGCACATATTAGAAAAGACGATGAGGCCAGATAGAAAAGATTGGTCATTAAGACTTGATGATGCATTATGGGCATATAGAACGGCTTTCAAGACCCCGATTGGGATGTCACCCTACATACTAGTGTATGGAAAAGCTTGCCACCTACCTGTGGAACTCGAGCATCGTGCATATTGGGCCATCAAGAAATTCAACTTTGACATGCAGCAAGCTAGCTCAGAAAGAAGATTGCAACTGGCAAAACTTGAAGAAATTCACAATGATGCATACGAAAATGCCAAAATTTACAAGCAGCAAATGAAAGTCTTTCATGACAAGCAAATTATAAGAAAATCTTTCACTCCAAGTCAGAAAGTGCTTTTATTCAATTCTCGCTTGCACCTATTCCCAGGTAAGTTACGCTCTCGATGGTCTGACCCTTTTATTGTTCACACTGTTTTTTCACATGGGGCAATTGAAATTAAGGACCCTAAGAACAGTGTCATGATTAAAGTTAATGGTCAAAGACTAAATCCATATCTAGAGTACCAACCACATGGAGAAGATACCGAAGTAAATTTGAGTGACCCACCAGATTTGAATTGAGATTTTTCTTTCTTTTCGGTGATTTAATTTTTTTCTTTCTTTTTACTATTCGTTTGCTAATTGAAATTATTTTTGCATAAATATGTTTGTTTAACCATTCAGTTTTCTCTTATCATTGCTAATCATGAGTGCCATAGCTAAACAGTTCCTCCTGGACATTCTTAGACCACTTCAACGTGTAAAATCTCATCTCAAAAGGCAGATTCGATTTTGTAAAACACATCATATTTGGGCTCTGCAACCATAGAGTTAGTATCCCATGTTGAGGATTTAGAAAGCCAACTCAGAGATATTGAGAGAGGTGTCCACAACATCCAGTTGGAGCTTGAGGTAAATTCAATAAGAGGACGATTTTAATTTTCTTTGTGTGTTTTAGTTTTTTTTTTCTATTTGTTCCACGTCAATATAATAACTGATAATCTGAGGCGATGATATGGACAAAAATGAGATTCTAGCAAAGTTTCACAATCGATTCCCTTCACTTCCTCATAATGCCCTCCTTACAATCTATAAAGATCGGTCCGAACGCATGCGATTGCTCATGAGGAATAACATACCTGCTGAAATTCGTTGGTTAATCGAGCCTAAAGTATGATTGGCAGGTGAGTTGCCTCCAAAATTTATTGCATACATGCTTGGTTGTGGTAAAGGAAATTATGCAAGAAAACGAAGAGCTCGAAGAATTTCAGTTGCTTGTCATAAGTGTGCCAGAATGAGTTGCGATAAAAAACCATGTTCTTTAGGAAGGATGTTTGATAACAGGGAAGATAAGATTCAATTCATTAGGGATGTCTTAAATAAGGAGTCGTTGGATGATATCCTTTTGTCTCTTGAAACGTATCCCAGTGGATATGTACAAGGAGCGATTCTCCAGTTATAGTCATTATTCCAGAAAGAGCATGCACGATATAGTCTCGGGAATCTGACTATAAACGACCCTGTATGCCAGTTTATAAGAAAACTGGATAGGAAGCCTACCTTCGACCCATAGAGGGCGTTCAAGCCGTTTCTGGACGTAAAACCAGAGGAAGATGTGAGCCATAGTCGCAACTACCTGTAAATATCCTTTTACTTCACTGTTATTTTATTTCACTGTTGTTTTATCATTTGCATTATTGTCTTTAATAATTCTATTTTATCATTGTTTCTTTTTTCTTTTTACTGTTTCCTTTTTGACTCATGAGTCATGTGCTTTACGCATTATTTGACATTGACATGCTACCTCATACACAGCTGTGACCCACTATCACCAAGATTTTTAAATATGATTTTTTTTCAAGCACTCACAAATTATTTTTGAGAAGTATCCCAATGGCAGCTACTTACAATAGACAATTCAAGAACATTTGTGTGCTTTCTGGATTTAACTATGGCAAACATAAAGAGTTCGTTGAGGCAGCCATAAATCTTGGTCGAAGTATAGCAGAGAGAAAATTCCACTTGGTGTATGGAGGAGGTAACCGAGGGTTATCAAAATTTGTCTCAGAAGCTGCTTTTGTCAGAGGAAGTCAAGTGTTACGCATTATCCCAAGAGCCCTCAAACCTTTGGGTAGTTTATCTGACTCATCGACTGGAGAAGAGTTAGTCGTCTCAGGTATGCAAGAAAGAATAACTGAAATGCTTAATCATGCTGATACTTTTATTTTCCTACCAGGAGATCTTGCAACTCTAGAGGCACTTTCACATTAGCATCTTGGGCCCATCTGTACATTCATCATAAACCCATCGGTTTGTTAAATGTCAATAACTTTTATGATGGCTTTATCGCATTTCTTAACCATGCAATAAAAAACTATTTCATTCCTTCCACAGCGAAAAAGCTTTTTATTTGTGCTCACACTGCTAATGAGCTACTTGATCTATTACAAGTTTATAAACCAGAGCCAGACCCCAGGACCTTTGTGTTGGAGTCTCCAAATAATGATGGTAATAGTAGCAGCAGTAAGAAGTACAAATTAGATTTAACTCTCCGCTTGTAAATATTTTCTTCTGTGTTACACCACCCAGGTGATGTCTTCTAAACACTACTTCTTTCCTTTAAAATATTGAGGACAATGTTTCGTTCTGATTGAGGGGAGGGAATAGTCGACAATTGTGGAATCTTGGTTAAGTTTTTACAAATTTTTTTGTTATAGAGACTAACCGTAGCTAACATTTTGTGTTGAAGATGGCTGAATATGGAGTGTAGTTACTTTAGAAACGCATCTGATTTGTTTGAAAAAAAATTTAAAAAAAAAAAAAAATTTCAGACGTTTTCTTTTTCTTTATTAAGCTTTGACAATCATTTTTCTTTTTCTTTCTAATTTCTCCTTTATAAATATACACTTTCAAATTTTTGAGTCGAAGATGGCTGAATATGGAGTGTAGTGCGTCTAGAAACGCATTTTCTTAGTTAAAAAAAAACCATTTTCTTTTTCTATCATTTTAAGTATAACTTTTCTAATTAGTTTTTCTGCATCATTTTCACATTTCTGCATGCATATTTTCCTTTCATGTTTAGAATAGGTTAGGGGGTAGAATGTTATTTGAAAAAAAAATTATGTGATTTGTTTTAACATTGGATAACATGATGACTTTCAAATTTTAGTATTTGTATTATCTTTGGTCTTAAATGATGTTACACCATATTTGCTACTCTACACGTTGATGTCGGAGACAAATATGAGTTGCTTGAAGGAATGAACATGTCATAATGAGTACCAAATGAGTTTTTGAGCCTATCATTTTTCTTGGAGAGTAACTCTTTTTGCCCATTCTTCATACAGCTTATTATTTATATACGATCTCTAGATTTCTTTTGAGTCAACCCTCTAAAAAAATATTGCTTCAAATACTGAAAAAAGAAAAAAATGTGTGTTGCTACATCTAGAGGCCCATCTAACTAGTAAATATGAAAGATTATTTAGAGTCCTAAAAGATGATGGAAATGCCATCTTTGACCCGTTTGAGCCTTTCTAGCCATCTCTATTATGAATTATCCATAGTTAATCCTTTTGAGCCTTTAAAATTAAAAAAAAATTAAAAAAACAAACATTTTCTTTGTCAAACTTATCATCTTGACCCATTTCGATTTGGAGTATTACCCAATATCTTACAAGTTCCATCACCTATTTATGTTTGAGAAAAATGTAAATAATTATTTTGTTCAGTGAAGTTGTGCCAAACAAAAGCAAAAAAAAAACAAAAATTATTGTTTTTTTTAAAAAAAGAATAACAATAATAGGTGAAATCCACCTTGCAACTTCCAAAAAAAAAATCTCTACATTTAGTGGTGCATAAATATGGGCTAAAAAGATGTAGTGGTGCATAAATAAATAAATAAATTGGGTTGACTAACATTTTTATTTGACTTGAGATCATATTATTTTTAAGCTGAGGGCATATTTCTTTCATCTTGGTGAGAGCGTGTGATATCACTTCTTTATTATTTTCTCTCAATTACCATTCATTGGAGTGACTATTTTTATTGGGTTCAATTTCTTTGTGAGAATGTCACTATTTTCAGTGAGATTTTGGGGTTTAACATGTCATTCTTGAAAGTAGTTGTGATAAAGTCTACTGGGCTAATTCATGTGGATGGTTGATGTGGCTGTGATATTTCTTTAGACTGGAGATGATGCTTATACTTTTATTTGATTACTATCATTAGTCTGATTGAATAAACATGATTGTTAAAAAAAAAAATCATTTTGGATTTGAATTTTGTTTTCACTTTATTTGCTAGGGACTAGCAATAAGCTGGTTGGGGGTTGTATTGAGTGTTAGAAAATGTATATTTATAAAGGAGAAAATCGTCATTTTACACTTTAAGTTTTACTAACACCCTTACTTTTATGTATTTAAGCTTCTTGTGATTTAATTATGTGTCCTTTATTTTAATTAAGTATTTTATATATTTTAGGGGTATTATGGTCATTTCACAATGAACGAGATATCAGACGGCAAAACAGACATCACTTTTGAACTCAGGACAGTCAAAAACTTTAGGAGGAGCATAAAAGGAAAAATGTCATTGTTCACATGTACGGTATTGTCTAGGTTACTATTCACGACATTGTGCACATATACGGAACAATGACGTGGCATATTTAAGAATCTTTGTGGCAGTGGGTCACAGCTGTGTATGAGGTAGCATGTTAGTGTCAATTAACACGTATAGCACATGACTCGATAGTAAAAAAGGAAACAGTAAAAAGGAAAAGAAAAGAAAACATTGATAAAATAAAATTATTAAAGACAATAATGCAAATGATAAAACAATAGTAAAATAAAACAACAATAAAGTAAAAGGATATTTACAGGTAGTTGCGATTGTGGCTCACATCTTCCTATGGTTTTATATCCAGAAACGGCTTGAACGCCTTATATGGGTCAAGGATAGGCTTCCCATCTAGTTTTCTTATACGTTGGCAAATAGGGTCGTTTATAGTCAGATTCCTAAGACTATATCGTGCATGTTCTTTCTGGAATAATGGACATAACTAGAGAATCGCTCCTTGTACATATCCACTGGGATGCGTTTCAAGCGACAAAAGGATATCATCCAATGACTCCTTATTCAAGCCATCCCTAATGAATTGAATTTTATCCTCCTTGTTATCAGACACCATTCCTAAAGAACATGGTTTTTTATCGCATCTCATTCTGGCACACTTATGACAAGCAACATAAATTCTTCAAGCTCTTCGTTTTCTTGCATAATTTCCTTTACCACAACTAGGCATGTATGCAATAAATTTTGGAGGCAACTCACCTACCAATCGTACTTTGGCATTGATTAGCCAGCGGATGTCAGCAGGTACGTTATTCTTCATGAGCAATCGCATGTGTTCGGACCGAACTTTATAGATTGTAAGGAGGGCATTCTGAGAAAGTGAAGGGAATCGATTGTGAAACTTTGTTAGAATATCGTTTATGTCCATACCTTCGACTAAGAATATCAGTTATTATGGAAAAAATACTTAACATGCATCCAAATGTAGCAGGTGCATTACATAATCCAAATGGCATCCTCCTATATGCAAAAGTGCCAAAAGGGCAAGTGAAAGTGGTAACTACTGTTACTCCTAACTTTTTAGGGACAACTTGTATAGGACTGACCCATGAACTATCAGAAATTGGGTAAATGATACCTACATCTAATAGCTTAAGGACTTCAGTTCTAACAACTTCTTTCATGTTAGGATTTAGCCGACGTTGTATTTCCCTAGTAGGTTTAGTATTTTTATCAATGTGAATGTAATGCATGCAATCTACTGGGTTTATACCTTTTATGTCGGCTATGGTCCATCCTAATGCTTCTTTGTGCTCTTTTAAAACATCCAACAACTTACCTTTTTGTTCGTCATTTAGAGATGATGAGATGATTATTGGTAGAGTGTTTTCTTCTCTAAAAAATTCATATTCCAAAGTGTTGGGTACCTCGAGTTTCGGTGGTGATTCTGATGATGGGATGAGTTTCTTCTCTGATGGTGCCAGTTGTTCAACTCTTGACTTCCATTTATTAGTGTCCATGGATGGTGCTGAGTCAAGTAGGGCATTGATCTTATCGACTGATCTGTCAATATCAAAATCCAAACCAAAGTGAGTTAAACATGTTTGTAAAGGGTCATCACTAAAGGTTTGAAAGAAAAGTATTATCAATTAATGCTTTTATTAAATCCACATCAATAATTCCATCATCTGCATTGTGAGGTTGTTTGCCAATGTTGAAGATGTTTAGCTCCATAGTCATGTTGCCAAAGGACAACTGCATATTTCCAGTCCTACATTGAATGTGAGGATCCGCAGTTGCCAAGAAAGGTCGGCCTAGGATAATGGGGATGTGCTTCTTTGAATCCTGGATTGGTTGAGTGTCAATTACAATGAAATCAACAGAAAAATAAAACTTGTTTACCTGGATAAGCACGTCCTCCACAATACCACGAGGTATTTTTATGGACCGATCTGCAAGCTGTAACACCACTGGAGTTGGGTGTAATTCTCCAAGTCCAAGTTTCATAAATACTGAATAAGGCAACAAATTTACACTAGCTCCTAAGTCCAACAAAGCATTCTTAATTGTGTGGTTCCCTATACTACATGAGATAGTGGGGGAGCCCATGTCTTTGCATTTTAGAGGAATTTTGTGTTGGAGTATACAACTAACGTTTTCTATTAAAAATGCCTTCTTTTGAACGTGAATGTGTTTTTTTTAGTAAAAAAAGTTTTTAAGAAATTTGGCATAAGATGACACTTGTTTTATAGCATCAAGCAAAGGGATGTTAAAACTTACCTTTTTGAAGATTTCAAAAATCTCACCTGTGGATTTTCCCTTCTTTTCTTTAGCTAACCTCTGAGGAAAAGGAGCTTTGGGAACATATTCCCGTGGATTGGTTTCTTCTTATTTCTCCAATGATGAGTCTTCAACATTTACAGGTACAATTTGATTTTTTTTCGTCACCGGTATCTCCACTTTGTTGTCGACTTCTTTTCCCTTTTCACAAAGTCATGACTATTTTGACCTCTCCATGCTGCTATGGTGAACTGGTACTTACTTCATGCACTCCTTTAGGATTAGGCACTGGTTGACTTGGAAATTTGCCTTTCTCAACAGTCATTGCCAAAGTTTGAACTGAAGAAGCAAGCTGACCCACCATCTTTTCGAGGTTTGAAACTGATTGGGCTTGTAAATTGAAGCCTGCTCTCATCTCATTTCGTAGTTCATCAATGGTGTGGTTCTGTTACTCAGTCGGGGAGTGAGTAACATTCTTGAAATTCTGGAATGCATCCTCCCATGGTCTGGGTTGAGAGTAGTTTGAGTTTTGATTGCATAGTCTAAATGGTGGCTGAGAGGCTTGAGGAACTTGAGGAATTGGTTGCATTGGTGGAGCTGGAGCTGCTGGCCCATTCTGTTAGAAACCTTAAGACCATGAAAAATTGGGGTGGTCTCTCCATCCAGGGTTATATGTGTTGGATATGGGTTGTAATTAGATGGTTTTTTCATTACACCTATGGTATTAGCTTAATCTGGGTATGAGTCATAGTCATGTGGTTCTGTTTATTTAGCAGTCGTTAACGATGCTATATGTCGAGAAAGACCTTTAACCATTTCTTTGACTTCTTTAATTCTTGAATTTGACTCACCAATGTGAACCTCATTCCCTTAATTCTTTTAGTATTCCTGAGTGATCGACTCCGTTATTGGGAATTATCCGCTTGTTGCTAGAAGAAATCCCAAATCTCTTATGCACTTTCTGACATTAGCTCTCCTCCACTTGTTGCCATTAGTCATTCTTGCACATGTAGCAATAATCCCTCCAAAAGGTATTGGCATTGGTGCCATTTCTCGTACCCATGATGTGGACACTTCAAGAGTAGCCCATTGAATCGCTCCCATGTTTCGAAAAATTGCTCGTCTTCTCTCTGGGTAACCTCTGAGATTTCCCTGCGAATAACATTGGTTTTATGCACTGGGAAATATTTATTCAAAAATTTTGTCACCATTTGTTCCCATGATGTAATGCTATTAGCAGACAATATATTGAGCCATGAACGAGCTCGATCTTTTAAAGAAAATGAGAATAATCTAAGTTTAACATCATTATCTGAAAAATTCTCATATTTAAAAGTTTGACAAACAGCATGGAAATCATTCAAATGATTATATAGGTCCTCATTTTCTAGGCCATAGAATGTTGGGAGACAATTTAGCACACTAGGTTTTAGTTCAAAACTCCTATCAGCTATATTTGGGTATCTTACGCATGATGTGCTCAAATTAGCTAAATGACTGAAGTAGTCCTTAAATGGCCTCTCCTGTGGTGGTGCTTGTTGTTGTTGCAAATCCATTTCAATTTTATTTTTAATTACAACGTGTTTGTGTGTGCGGAGTGTTTTTTCGAGTTCAAGGTCTATAGGCTCAAGATTAGGTAATAATGACCTTCGCTCTGATACTAAAATAGGCACAGCATTCGCATCATCAAAACCTAAAACATTTCTGTCAAGGTCATATAACCCAAAACAGACTTTTCTTAGTCTATAAAACAGGGTACCAAACCGTTTAAGAAATCATCATAAGTTTTCTGATGCACAGGATCCTTACTATAAGGCAAGTGCAGAGCATATTCCCTTAAGTTTTCAAAATGAACAAATTTAATTCTTTATTCTTTATTCTTTCACTAGAACTTCATTTGCAGAGAGAGAAGAGAGAGTTTAGAAATTCATAGCTTAGGAAACACACGAGAGTGTATTTCTGGAAAACTTCTATATCTTACAAAGGAGGGGAGAATTCTTTATATAAGAGAATTCTCGGGGAAGATAGGACAGGACCCCTATCTTTTACAAAGCAAAAGTAAAAGATACATTATGACACACAACTTTAATTATTACAAAGGACAAAGTGTGCTTTAATAATGAAAGCATGACTTTGACAAAAGGAAAAGCTTAAAGTAAAAGCAAGCTTTAATAATTATACAAGACAAAACTATAAAGCAAAACATAATTATTACAACAAGACAAACTACTTTATGGAGAGCGGAGATTCATGTAGTCATCTTCGGATGAGCTTTCAGTTTCATCTGGGTCAGTGTCACGGTTGCTTTTTGGGAAAAAGGTTTTAGAGAGCTTTGGATGCTTCCAATGGGGACCACGGCAAGGTGGATAAGGGCAATCTCTTCGGTATCCGGGTTTGGAGGGTGATGGCTGAGACGTGGGGCTTGGCATCTGAGTGGCTTTGTCAGCTTTAGAGGGTTGTGATGAGGATCCTGGTTCACACATGGTAGGTTGTGGGAACTGTTGGAGATGTTGGCTTTGTTAGGGTCAAGGAGAGTTTCCAAAGTGGGGGCTATTGGTAGGATTAGCTTTGTGGCATAAAGAATAGTTAGGCACCAGATGTACCATAACTCATCTTCGGTGATGTCTCTAGATGGATCAAGGGTTAAACCTGTAAGGAAGAGATTTTCTGGGTGGAAGGTAGAAAATGGAAATGAGTCTGTTACAAGGTAGGTTTCATGAAGAAGCGGAAAACAGCTTTCCTTGCAAACTCTTGAATGGCAAAGACAGAAGAAAAGTGTTTGTTGAAGGGAAAAGTTTTCTTGGTGAGAGCGTCTGGGGGTAGGGAGGTAGCCATGAAGATAATCGGAAAATGGTAGGTGGTGGAAAACAGGGTGAGAGGGTTTCTGGTTTGGAGAGTCTGGAGAGCATATCAGGGATGAGGTTTTGGGACTCCTTTATATGCTTAACTGAAAAATCATATTTGGAAAACCAATCTTTTAATCTGAGTAACATTTTTTTCTGGAACAGTTTTACCTTTGAAATTAAAGATATTGGGGAAGGCTGAACTGTCCATGCGGATAAGAAAATGGTGTCCAATCAGATGATACTCAAACTTTTTTATGCCATTCTTTACCGCTAAGATTTCTTTGAACACGCTATGGTAGTGCTTCTGTGTCAGAAAATTGTCCACTAGCGTAGGCGATAAAGTTTTCTTTTCCGTTGATTTCTTCAAGGAGGATGGCATCCCATGATTCGTCACTTGCATCTTTCTGGAGGATGCGCTTTCCATCAGTAATCAGCTTTAAGGGAAGCGGATTTTGCGCAATCTGCTTTAGGGTAGTGACAACAATTGTGTGGTCAGCATTCCACTCTGGGGGCTTCTTTTTCAATAAAGCCGAAAGATGATGAGTGTAATGATCCACATGTGGGATGAAATCACAAATGTAATTGATAATGCCGAGAAACTGTTGAACTTGCTTTTTGGAAAGTTGCTGGTCTGGAAAGTGAAGTAATTCTTGGGCAATGTGCTTTCATGGCTGATAATGTCCATCTTTTATGATCATACCAAGGAATTCAATATTATCTGTAGCAATGGTGCTTTTCTTGGCCGATAGCATGATGCCATGACTTTGGACAAGATCATAGAATTGAGTTAACAGCTGGCGATGTTCATCATGTTCATCATGTGATCCTGAAAAAAGCAAAATATCATCAATGTAAATCAATGCATGATGCTGGATTGGTTGAAAGATTTTGACCATGGATTTTTGAAAAATGGATGGGGCAGTTTTGAGGCCGAAGGGTAGGACTGTCCATTGGAAATGGGCATTGGGGATATAAAAGGCAGTTTTGTAACGTTCAGAGGGTTCAATGCCTAATTGCCAAAAACCAGATTTTAAATCAAATTTTGAAAAGATTTGGGCATTTTTGAGAAAAGTAAACATGCTTTGCCGGCGGGGCAAAGGAAACTTGTCATCTTGCAAAAACATATTGAGTGGCTGGTAGTCAATGACTAAGCGTTTCTTTCCTAGGACAATTTCAGAATGCTTTTCAACATAAAAGGCTTGGCAAGCCTATTGAGAATTCGTGGGCTCAATGAGACCTTGGGCTAACAGTTGGGAACATTCTTTTTGGGCTATGAGTAAGTCAGAGGGACTCATTCCTGGATGGGTAGCTTTGGTCGGGTTAATGTCTTCATTTAGTTTGAAGAAAGACTTATTTTTCCACAAGGGATGTGGATGGGTGAACTCAGAATGGGACTCTGGACAGAAATTCAAATGCTTGGTTGAAATATCCTGATAGGACTGGGGAGTTTCAGATAAATTGTAAAGTTTCAGGATGTCTGTGAATGGTTTGAACATGGACTTGACTCGGATTCCAGTGGGAATGATTTGGAGATGTGTGATTTGGTGAAGTATGTCAAACCTAACAAGATATCCTTATTAGGAAGAGTTGAACCGATAACCTTAGTCCAAATGACACAATTTGGGAAAAGTTGGATACCAATGGGTTTTTTGGTAATCAAAGTGGTGGTGAACAATTTGCCATTAACAGCTCTGAAATTTTCTTCATACTTTGTCCAGTATTTAGGTGGAAGAATATTGGGGTTTAACATGTCATACGCCAAAGGTTCATGAGACCACCATTGGAATGGGCCTTTGAAATTTTGAGGGCAAAATGTGGAGTTTGATGGAGGGAATAGGAACAGTAGTGTCAAGGGACAGTAACTGTTGGTGGAAAATAACTTGGGACTGGTCACTGTCTGAGTCATCAGAGGAGTTCTGCAGGGCGAACACGGTTTCATCATTGGGTTCATCTTGTTCAGAGAAATAAAATTCCAGTTCGTCCTTCTCTGGGGAGTAGTCTGTAGTGGCTTGAAGATGCTCGACTAGCCGGATGGATTTTTCTCTTTTGTTGGGACAATCTTTGGCATAGTGGCCTTTTTTCTTGCAGATGAAACATTTGCTTAATTGCTTCCGTTTGAATTCTCTGGAAGAGGATGATTTCTTTCTGAAGAATCTGAGGGCTTTCTGGATCTGCGACGTCTTAATGAAAAGTCTGGATGTTTGAATTTCTGAAAATGTCTTTTCTTCTTAGGACTACAAGCACAATCCTTTTTCTTTTGGCATTTGATCTGCAAGTAGGGCTTTTTGCAAGCACTCTTGAATGGTTCTTTATCTTTCAACAGTTCTTTGAAAAACTGTTTCTGCTCGCAAAGTTTGTCGAGACAAGTTTTGGCAAGCTGGAAGATTTTGCGAAGAGAGATGTTGTCAAGGGCAAGATTAGAGGCTGTGAGTTGTCGCTGTATGTCTGGTTGAAGTTCTTCTGGAAGGGAAGCCAGAAAGACATGCTTTAATGTCGGTTCATTGAAGCCATTAAGCTTATAGAACAGCAAGGACAATCGCTTATAATGGAAGTCAAGATCCTGAGCATTGAGGGAGCAGCATTTCATGTTGAGATAGTCTCGTCGTGCAACTTCAAAAACTGCATAGGGGTCTCCAAGGAATTGATCATGGATAACCGCAAGGGCACTTGAGATTTTTGGTAATTGAACAAACTGTAATTGTCAGTACTGGCCTAAAGAATCAAACCAATCTCTTAGAGCACCCGTAAAGCGGGTAGCATATTCTCTAAGGACGGATTCAGTGGTAGCTCCTGGCCTTAGCATTTGGAGGTCAATCCAGGCAGACATTTCATTAAGTCTGTCACGCCATTTATGAGATGGAAGATCATCAAATGTGAACCATGGACCATTTGACGATTTTTTTGGATTGGGTCCGGAGGAGGTTGGTTTGTTGCCGAAGATTCAGGCATTTCGTCTTCAACTTCTGAGGGAATATCAACATATGGTTTTGTATGAGAAGTTTGGCCTTGGGTAGGTGCAGAGAAGGGGTTAGACTCATCAAACGTAACATGCATGGATTCTTCCACAACAAAAGTTCTTTTATTATAAACTCTATAAGCTTTACTTGAGTTTGAATACCCAAGAAAGATGCCAACATCAGATTTTGGATCAAATTTACCAAGATTATCTTTTGTGTTTAAAATAAAACATTTGCATCCAAAAACTTTGAAATAGCCAATGTTGGGTTTTCTATCTTTCCAAAGCTCATAGGGAGTTTTATTGAGATGAGGTCTAATCAACACCCGATTTAAAACATAGCAAGCGGTGTTGACGGCTTCGGCCCAAAAATATTTAGGTAATGCATTTTCATTTAACATGGTCCTAGCCATTTCTTGTCCATTTTGTTGTGGAGTCCTAGGTGATGAAAATTGATGCTCAATGCCAAGATTATTGCAAAAGTTCTCAAATGCATGATTTTCAAATTCTCCTCCATGATCACTCCTAATGCATATAATGTCACGCCCTTTTTCATTTTGTAATTTCTTATAAAGCACTTTAAAAGCATCAAGAGCATCATCCTTATTGGCTAAGAATAATACCCATGTATATCTAGAATAATCATCCACTATCACAAATGCATAATATTTGCCATTTAGACTAGCATATCTAGATGGTCCAAATAGATCTATGTGAAGAAGTTCAAGAGGTTTTGAAGTAGAGATATGGTTTTTGTTTTTGAAAGAGGTTTTGATTTGTTTTCCAAATTGACAAGCTTCACAAATCTTATCCTTTTAAAAACCAATTTTCGGAAGACCTGTAACTAAATCATTTTTCAAAATTTTCGAAATCAAATCCATACTTGCATGTCCTAATCTTCTATGCCATAGCCAACTATCATCATGTAATGCGGAAAATCATTTATCAAGAGTAGATGCACATTCTATGTCAATGATATAAACATTACCACATCTATTATCAACAAACAAGGTTTTGCCATCACATGAGTTCTCAATAACACAACTAAATTTATCAAAGATAACTTTATAACCTTTGTCACATAATTGACTAATGCTAATTAAGTTGTGTTTCAAGTTCTCAACTTGTGTTTCAAGTTCTCAACCAAACATACATTCTCAATTAGAGTTGAAGAGACTTTACCAACATTTCCAATTCCAAGAATTTTTCCTTTTGAGTTGTCTCCAAAAGATACGTCTCCACCATTTTCAATTTTGGTGAAGCTTGAGAACCATGCATAGTTTCCGGTCATGTGCCTTGAACAACCGCTGTCCAAGTACCATTTATTTTTCTTCTTCTTCAAGCCCTACAAGAAAAAATCTCAAGTTTTAGGTACCCAAAGCTTTTTGGGTCCTTGAGAGTTAGCAACGGTTCCTTTTGGAACCCAAATGCATTTGACACCATAATATGCATTCCTTTTCACGGGACATCTATATTTCATGTGACCATTTTGATTACAATAATGACATACAATCTTATGATCATTTGTGGAGGTAGCTTTAACAAAATAATTCTTATAATACTTTTGCTTCAAGTTAGGCTTATACCCAAGTCCTCCTTTATCAAAAACACATTTTTGTGAGTTAAGCATATTATCCAACATCTTTTACCCATTTGTAAATTTCAAAACAATTTCATTCAATTCATTACTCTTTTTCTTGAGCATTTCGTTCTCATTTTTCAACTCATCTATGTGTGATTCTAAATGGTCATGTAAGATGCTAGGTTTCTCATTTGATAATGCAATTTCATCATGCAATGTTTTGTTCCCTACTTCTAGGCATACAATTCTTGCATTTAGAGATTCATTTTCATTTTTAAGCTTTGCCATTTCCTTTTTAAGACATACATTCTTTTTACCAATCTTCATCAACTCATTATGCAAATCTTTGAAAGCATCATACAATTCATCATAGGTGGGATCACTTACATTATTGAGATCATCATCCCCTCTTATTGCCATGAGTGCTAAGTTTGATACTTCTTGCGATCCTTCTTCATCACTTGATTCTTCCTCACTATCATCCCAAGTTGCAACCATTGCTTTCTTCTTGAGTTTGTTGATAAGTGGGCACTCCGATCTTATATGTCCAGGCTTCTTGCATTCATAGCATGTGATTGCCTCCTTCTTCTCCCTATGGTTCTTGAAGTTTCTGAAATTTCTTCGCTCTCCGGTTTTCTTGAAGAATTTTCTGAACCTCCTTGCTAGCATGGCTAGCTCTTCATCATCCGGTTCACTTTCCCCATCACTCTCATATTTTGAAGCTTTGAGAGCAATGCTTTTCTTCTTCTCCTCATGTCCTTTTTCTGCAGCTAAATCCTCTTCATATGAAATAAGAGAACCAATTAAATCATCAAGAGGTAAAGTATTTAAATCTTTGGCCTCTTCAATGGCGGTTCTTTTAGGTCTCCATTCTTTTGGAAGTGACCTAATGATTTTCTTAACTTTCTCACTATTTGAGAAGGTTTTCCCTAAGGCACCTAGGGTGTTCACTATGTCCGTGAATCTAGTATACATAGAATACACATTTTCTAACTCACTCCAATGACTTGATGGTTTAGGAATATCATCTCCTACTTCATCTTTAAACATAGGCATGAATGGACCGTCACAAACAACTTCCCAAATTTCATAATCTAAGGCTTGCAAGTAGATTCTCATTCTAGTTTTCCAATAAGCATAGTCATTTCCATCAAAGAATGGTGGTCTAGTTGTAGATTGCCCTTCTCTAAAGGTTGAGTCATTTAGGGTTGCCATGGATCTTTTACTCTAGACGATTAAGTCTTAACAAGAGAACAAGGCTCTGATACCAATTGAAATACAAGTATGCAACCCAAGAGGGGGGGTGAATTGGGATTCTAAAAATTATTCAATTTATAAAGAAAAACTTAATGCAAATATAATCCAAATTCAAAGCAATAACAATTAAGTTGATCACAATATAAAAAGATAAGGGAAGAGGGATTCAAACACAGAGATTTTTACGTGGTTCGGCCAACCTCGCCTACGTCCACGCCTCCAAGCTTTCCGGGCTTGAGGATTCCACTAAGCAAGCCTCCAAGGCTTCAAATGCTTGCACTTGACTTCCAAGGTGTCAATAAACCTTTACAACAAGAGATTATCTCCAATCTCTTAACCCAAGTGTATCCCAACACTTACAATCACTCAAAGTAAAAGATTACAAATTGTTTTGCCTCTCACAATATATAAGATTACACAATGATACCCAATATATAGATAGATGAAGCAATAATGTATTTTAATAGCTCAATGAAGATTGTACTCTCAAGTATATGCTCAGTAGTCGTGTTGTGATCAGCTTTTGTTTGAATTTGAATGAGCTTATTTATAGTTGCTGCTGAAAACTAGCCGTTATTGACTTTCTGCACACTGTCGGATCGCCGTTAGCTAGATGTCGGATCGTCATTTGACTGGTCAATATGACCGTTGGGCTGATTTTTCAAATTGTCGGATCGCCGTTAGCTAGATGTCGGATCGCCGTTTAGGTCCGAGGTCTTGGTTGATATCGGCTTTATCACACATGTCGGTTCGTTTAGGTCCAGACTACCCTTCGCTTCGGTTGATATCGGTTTAGAAACATATCGGTTCGCCGTTTAGGTCCAGAGGCTACTGGTTGATATCGGCAAGCCGTTTATCACACATGTCGGTGTGCCGTTTACGTCCAGAGGCTAATCTCCATTTCTGCTTGAAATCGGCGAGCCGTTTATTACACATGTCGGATCGCCGCTTTCCACAAAAACTGCTGTAGTGAACTATTTTACAAGATGACTGTTTTGACGCCAAATCTTTATAAACAATACTTTATGAAACTTGTCAAAAATAGATGAAAAAATATGTTGAGTCCTCAAAAGATTTATCAAACTTAATCATGTTTGTTATCATCAAAATCAATAAGGAATTATTTAGGTTAACAATAGTCATTTCACAATGAACGAGAGATCAGACAGCAAAACGAACATCACTTTTGAACTCAGGATGGTCGAAAACCTTAGGAGGAGCATAAAAGAAAAAAGGGCACTGCTACATGCATCGTTCATTTACGATCGTTCACATATACGGATCGATGACGTGGCATTGACCGATGATGTGGCATTAACTGATGAGGTGTTACGATCCTGTTGAACTAAAATTCTTAGGTACTGTTGATCGGTGACGTGGCAGCATATTAGTGGACCAAAAATCGCGCGTACGGTACATGCATATACATAGGATTATTTTCAACTAAACCACGTCACTGTTCAAACCGCGTCACTATTCAAACCGCGTGGTCAAATAGTGTTACTATTCAAACCGCGTGGTCAAACCGCGTACTGTTGACGGATGACGTGGTGCAATCCTGAGCGTCCGAAATGTTTTTGATCCAATGGCCATGATTTACTCAATGTATCTATAAAAAGGGGGCTCTCCCCCCCTAATTTGGCATCTCGGAATCCATTTTTGGGCTCTACTTTCTGTAATTCATTCTCCATCTTGTATTTTCTATGTATTTTAATAAATTCCCATTTTGTCCCTAGTTCAATTATGAGTAGCTAATTTTCTTTCAAGCTTGGGTTGAAGGTGAAGTCTCAACCTGTGTCATGGGCTTTATTTGGTAAATTTACTTTCTCTTCCCCTCTAATAATTGTGGATGTTTTGACTTTTCGTCGACAAATAATAATAACATTGTCTAGATACCACCCTGGTTTCACCGGCTCCCTAGTACAAGGTTATTATTATTTGTAAGCACCATATTGATTAGAGTGTGGTTCATGAGGTGTGGATTCCCCCTTCATGATTTAATTGGCACTAATAAAGAATATTTAGTCCATGGTGCATGTTGATGCGGATCTAGATACCCAAGCGCTTCAATTATAATAGTTTCCACTTTAATTTAATTCCACCATTCTAATTTAAATTCTAAGATAGTCTAAATCATTTTCACCACAAATTCATCCAGCAATTTAGAAAATTAATTCTACACACAATTAAAATCCACCCTCTCGTGGGATCGACACTCGTCACCATTGATCTATTCTACAATAGATTCGTGCACTTGCGAGTTCAATAAAATTTGCACAACACTTTTCTTTTCAGAAAGCATGATGCCATGTGTCTACACGATTTTCAGGAAATCTGAAAGGAGCTGTTGATGTATTTGGTGGTTGTGTGAAAACAACAGGATATCATCAATATAGACCAAAGCATGATGGAGAATTGGGGAAAAGATCTTGATCATTGTGTTTTGAAATAATAAGGGAGCAACTTTGAGACCAAAGGGTAGTGAGCATCGAGGGATCTGAAATGCCAAGTTGCCAAAAACTAGCTTTAATATCAAACTTTGAAAATACTTTTGCGCCTTGAAGATGAATGAATAAGGACTGAATTTTTGGAAGGGGAAACTTATCATCTTTAAGGAAAGCATTAAGCGGCTGGTAATCAATGACTAATCTCTTTTTTCCACGAGGGCGAGGGTAGAGTGAATGATAAGCTCTTATCCCACATCGCTGGCAAGCCAAAGCTCCTTCCATTTGAGAGCTCTTTTGAGTTAGCGGTCCATTGATCGAGTCCGGGGTAGAATGATAAGCTCTTATCCCACATCGCTGGCAAGCCAAAGCTCCTGGTCGCTTATAAACGCTGGGCAGTCTTCACCCTTTGAGAGCTCTTTTGGGGCTAAGTTAGGCCCGACCCAAGTTGGGTGTCAGATTAATCCTCACTTTACATGGCAGAAAAGGCTTACCTGTCACAGCTAGAATTGCCCTCCTTGACACAAGGTTCAAACAGTATCAACATGCTGTTATTGGAACCGTTCTAACCACTCTCCATGCTGGAAATGTCTTGTTGACCTTCTACTCAAATTTCAACCTATCACTAGAAGATCCCAACCTTCCAACAACACTGAAAGTCCAAATCTAGCTCAGCCCCAAAAGAGCTCTCAAAGGGTGAGGACTGCCTAGCACTTATAAGCGACCAGGAGCTTTGGCATGCCAACGATGTAGGAAAAGAGCTTATCATTCACTCTACCCTCGCCCTCGGGCCTTGGCTCTGATACCAACTTGGGCCGAGCCTAACTCAGCCCCAAAAGAGCTCTCAAAGGGTGAGGACTGCCCAGCGCTTATAAGCGACCAGGAGCTTTGGCTTGCCAACGATGTGGGATAAGAGCTTATCAATAGTTTTTGCTTTTTCAGATTTTATATCTCAGTGATGATAGGTATATCGGTTGGAAACCAGAACTTGCGGACTACTGGTCCAAATGATAGTCTTAGCACTATCATAGTTCAGGTGTAACAACGCCACGTACCTGTCCTACCAGTGGTATCAGAGCCAAACGAACCTAAGTAGAGATGGTATCATAGTTTAAATATTCAAGTGTTATTATTCAACACCTAGAAGAAATTTGACTAAAAATGGCATATTCCTCTTCTTCATCAGAAATAGCTCCACCTAAATCCTCTCTTATTTCTCTCTCTTCTACTCTCTCCTTACCTCGTTCTTGTAAAAACCACATAGCCTCAAAAATAGAAAATCTTGTTGAATACTCATATATTCCTGAATCTGCTCAGATCAATGAATCTCAGTTCCCTATTATGAGTCCATATCATCTTTACAAACAAAAAACCTCCTTCACTAGAAGCATTAGAACCCTAATTTCCACAAAAAGACCTCTTCCCAAAGAGTACATACAATCGTGACGAATTGATCAGTGTGCTCTCCAAGCCTCTCAGAGTGAGCAATATGTCATTGCTTGTTTTCAATGAGGTGTTTGAAGAATTCTTTTTGTTTACAAACGCTTTCTAGGCAATTGACTGCCAACTGGTAGATTTTTCCCAAAGAGAGGTTGGCTATGTCTAACTGGTGAATTGTGAATTGTTTCTGAAGTTCTGGCTGAATTTCTTTGGGGAGAGATGCTACAAAGACATGCTTCAACGATGGATCATTAAAGCCATTGAGTTTGTAATCCATTGTAGACATCCTCTTGTAGTGAAAATCTAGATCTTTTATTTGGAGAGAACATCACTTCATTAGATGGAACTCCATTCTGTTTGTTCGTTAGCAGCTGTTGCTTCTCCAAGGAACTGCTCATAAATTACTCATAGGACCTCTGAAATCTTTGCTTGAATCACCTGGAGTAAATCTCTTAAAGACCTAGTAAAGCGAGAATTAAACTCTTTAAGGACTGTTTGGGTTATTGCTCCCGTCTTGAGCATTTGAACATCAATCCAGGCAGAAAATTCTTGAAATCTAGCTGGCCATTTTACTTTTGGAATGTCATCAAAAGTAAACCATGGGCTGTTTGAGGGTTTGGGAGAAGAATTTTCTTGGTGAGAAGTTGTAGGATTTGTGTCAGAATCTGCTTCCTCAACAATTAGTGTTGGAGGAGGTGAGGACGGAGAAGGTTCATTTGATCTTGATGATGGTTAGACCATGAGGAGTTTGGAAACAACAGCTCATTCTTTTTCAGAATCTGAAGTAGAAAATGATTCCTCATCAGTTGAGGTTTCTTCTATTTGGGATGGGAAAGTTTCATCTGATTCTGAAAGATGTGGTAAAACTTGGAATGAGTATTGGTGCATAGGTTCTTTGTCTTTTTGGGTAGACTGCGGATCAGGAACTGGTGGAGGTTGGTGATAAGCTGGAGGCGGTTCAGATTTGGCAGGTCTAGGTTATGGTTTAGGCGGAGGAGGAGATGAAGTATGTTTGAGATGAGACAGGCCAAAGAAAGGCTGGTAAGAGCTGAAAGTTGGGGTATGTAAAGGTCGAGTAGGGGATTTTGCAAATAATGAAGGTTGTTGTTTGTCGGCATCAATCCTGGCAAGTTCAGCATTTAATTGCCTAATTTCTGCCTCTTTTTGGTTAAATTCTGGACCCCAATACCTATTTTGAATCATGGATCGAAGATCTGAATCAAGTTGGGAGACTCAATTTTGTATATCGAAATACATCTGCTCAAGCTGGGTTGTTGTTATGTCGACTTTTGTGTCGGTTTGCTTGACTTGAGAAGCAACTCTCTCTATTTTTTAATCAAGAGATCTGAAGGCTGAGTTCTGAGCCCTGGCATTTTGAGTTTGCCAGTTTAGAACGGCTTCAAAAGGTTTTGATTCTTCCAGCTGGCCATTTGGTGTAACAGGAGAGTGGACAAAAGGTTTGGTGGTGATCTTTGTCTGTGGATCAATTTGTTTTTCTAGAGGAGGGAACTATTCTTGGTAAGAGCTTGATGAGAACATCATGCAAGGTTGGACGAGCATAGCAGGAGATGAGAACGAGGTCATCTCTTGTCTGTATGATCTTTGTTTATACTCCTTTTATATGAGCCTTAAACCTTTCCTATAAATAGGTAAAGGCATTAGACTATCTGGATCATTAGGAGGTAGAGGAGGTTTTTTATGGCAATGATCCATTTTGTGACCTTTTCTTTTACGCCGTCTGGGACGCCTGTTGAAATCATTATCATCATCTTCCTCTTCAAGGCAAAGGACAATCTGGATCACACATATAGGACCCTAGAACATCCCATAAAAAATGACCATTGATTTTGTCCGGGTAGATCGGATAGCCATCTGAAGCAAATCCGTGAATGGGAAGATTTTCTTGTGCCGTAGATACGGCTGTGATCATAGAGGAGTATGAAAAATAGTTTCTGGGTGTGGATTGTTCAGAGGGTGGATGAAAAATAGTTTCTGGGTGTGGATTGTTCAGAGGGTGGATGGGAAACAATAGGTGTCTGGGAAGTGGATGGTGACTGAAAAATTAATTTTACAGTTCCATCTGCTCTTTTTTCAAAATACCAGTAGTGCAAACTGATCTAGTCCACATTCGGGATGACCATTAGAATATATGTCACTGGTTTCCCGTCGATATACAATAACATTCTAGCTTGTGGTATCAGAGCCAGACAAATCTTTTATTCAAGCACAGATTTCAGAGCTCCTAAGAGTAATTTATGAACAGTTCCTTGGATAAGCAACAGTTGCTAACGAACAAACAAGAAGGGAGTTCTATCTAATGAAGTGTTGTTCTCTCCAGATAAAAGATCTGGATTTTCACTACAAGAGGATGTCTACAATGTATTACAAACTCAATGGCTTTAATGATCCATCGTTGAAGCATGTCTTTGTAACATCTCTCCCCAAAGAAATTCAGCCAGAACTTCATAGATAGTTCACAATTCACCAGTTAGACATAGCCAACCTCTCTTTGGGAAAAATCTACCAGTTGGCAGTCAATTGCCTAGAAAGAGTTTGTGAACGAAAAGAATTCTTCAAATACCTCATTGAAAACAAGCAACCTTTCAAAAGTGCTTGTAAAAAGCCCCATCTGTCCATTAAATGCAAGAGTGAGAAGGATTGCACTTGCTCAGCCAAAAAGAAATCTCACTTCCGAAAATTTCAAAATTCAGAAAAGAAAAGCCAAACACCTTCCAGATCCAAAAAACCTTATCGTTTTTTCAGAAAAAAGAACTTTGACCAGTCCTCTAAATCTTAAATCAGCTGTTGTGTTATTTGCAAAAATAAAGGCCATTTCGCGAGGAATTGTCCAAACAGACCTGCGAAATCAGTCAGACTTATTGAGCATCTCCAGGATTCCATGTTACTTTCAGAAAGTGATGATGTTGAACATTTTTCTCTGAACAAGAGGACTATGATGAACAAACAACTTTTGTTCTTGCTGAAACAAACGATCATTCGGAGTCGGAGAATGTTTCTGTAATTCAAACTGTACAACAAATTCAGAAAGTCCAACCAGCCATTCCTATCCCTTCAATCAAAATCCACCTTCTCTCCGAAAGATTTGACAAACCGGTCCCCATCATCGGTTTTGTTGATACTGGAGCTTAGAAGAGTATGCTTGACCCCTCAATCCTTCCATCCCATTTTTGGGAAAAGCATACATAATATTTCAAGGCTGCTAATGGAGAACTGTTTCATACAAATTTGATTACCAAAAAACTCATTGGTATTCAATTCTTTCCAGGATGTGTCCTCTGGACCAAGCTTGTTGGATCCAATCCTCCTGACAAAGATCTTTTAATCGAGTTTGATGTCCTTCACCTAGTTTAAAAACTCCATATAACAGCTTCTGGAATTCATTATAAAAAAATGTTTCAGCCTTATACGGATTCCCTGAAATTTTTCTCTATTTCAAGTTCTCCTCCTTCATATGATCCTCTCAAATCTCGTTTTCTTCTTCACTGTCCAGAAAGTCATAGTCAATTCCTTCATCCTGCCCCTCTATGGAACAATGAAAACTTCTTCATTAAGCTCCCTTTTAAGCTTAACGAAGACATTAACCCAACCAAAGCTACTCATCCAGGAATGACTCCTTCTGACCTGTAATTAGCCCAAGAAGAATGTTCTCAGTTGCTAAAACAAGGTCTTATTGAGCCCACAAGTTCAGAATGGGCTTGTCAAGCTTTTTATGTGGAAAAAAATTCTGAAATAGTTAGAGGCAAAAAACGTCTTGTTATTGATTACCAACCTCTCAACTGTTTTCTTAAAGACAATAAGTTCCCCTTGCCAAAAAACCAGTCCTTATTTGTTCATATCCAAAATGCTAAGGTCTTCTCAAAATTTGACTTTAAAGCAGGTTTCTGGCAATTAGGAATCCACCCTGAGGACAGACTTAAAACAACTTTTTGCATTCCAAATGCCCACTACCAATGGAAAGTAATGCCATTTGGCCTTAAAGTAGCCCCCTCACTTTTCCAAAAGGCCATGATCAAGATCTTTGAACCAATACTTCATCATGCACTTATCTATATAGATGACGTGCTATTATTCTCCAAAGATCATGATTCCCATCAACAATTACTTTCCCACTTTTTTGAGATAGTGGAAACATATGGCATAATGTTGTCTGACAAAAAGAGTATCATAGGCCAAGACACTGTCACCTTTCTTGGCATGACTCTAAAAGATGGATTCTATAGTCCTAGACCACACATAGCCCAGGAGCTCATTCATTTCCCAGATGAACATTTGTCAAAAAAGCATATTCAACAATTCCTTGGTATTATCAATTACCTTAGGGAATTCTTTCCACATATAGCAGTTCATACCAATCAGCTTTCAAAAATGCTCAGGAAATCAACCCCACCATGGGGCCCCTCTCAGACTACTGTTATCCAACATCTCAAAAATATCGTCCAACATCCACCTCCTTTGAGAATCCCCACTGATGGTCAACGTATTCTGTAGACTGATGCAAGTGATGCAAGTGATGAATATTGAGAATCCCCACCAACGTATTCTGTAGAATCTTACTGTGCCCATGCTAGTGGACAATTTGAGGAGTCAGAAAAGCATTACCATGTGATCTACAAAGAAATCCTACCCGTTAAATATGGAATTCAAAATTTTAAATTTCATCTTATTGGTCATAATTTCCTTGTCAGATTAGACAATTCCTCCTTTCCAAAAATCATTGAATTCAAAAATAAGGTCCTCCCAAACAAGCACCTCCTTCGACTCAAAACTTGGTTCTCAAAATATGACTTCACAGTCCAGCATATAAAAGGAGACCTGAACCTCATTCGTGATCTCTTGGTGGTTTTCTCCTCTCTCCTGCTGGAGAAAACAACTTGATTTCATCATCAAGCATCATCATATTAATCTCTTCCCTGACTAAGAAGGAGAACAGTTTACCTCAGTCTTCATTTTCCATCGTCCTTATTTCCAACACCCTGTTACCAAACTCTTTTGGACTCAGGACCAAGCTTATGAATGAAAGATTGTTCTTCATAATTTTCCTCTAGATCATGACCCAAATCTTGTCTCTGCCTTGAAACAATACCTCTTTGAACAAAACAATGTCCAGTCATCTCCTATTGACATCCAACACACCTCTCTTGGACCACAACATGAACTCATGATTATCCCAACCACCAGGCCACCATCATCCAGTAATCCTCCTCCTTATGGGATTTTGATCAAAGAAGAAAAGCATGATTTCACTGATATTCTCTTCCAGGATTCACAAGATCTGTGGGAAGAATTCACCTCAATTCTACATCCTACTGAAGCATCACATGCTCCTTCCTCAAGTACAACTCCACCAACAGACTCACCATCGACAGACTCACCTACCAGCAATATTATGAGAACTTGCCTTGGTGGCAAGAACCATTTACTGAAGTTGACAGTGATGTTGACAACTTATCTCCCTCACACAGCTTTTAAGAATATTTTGTAATAATTGTTTTAGCTTTCGTAAAAGCAAAGCATTTGCTTTACTTTATCTTTTCTTTAAGGCACCTTCCTTTTACTTTACCTTTTGAATACAAATCCAAAGTCAGGGGTCCTGTCCTGTCTGGAATCTTTTACTTTTTGCTTTTTCTTTTGTAAAGAGGATATGGCTTGTTTCGTCTTCTTTCCTTGAATTTTCCTATATAAGGAGAATTCGTTCTCAGTTGTAAGCATCTCGGATTTTGGAAATAATAATCCGAGTTTTTCAATATCATGACTTTCTAAAAATTCTCTCTTTTGCTTTATTTCCCTAGGAAGGACAACAGGTTCTCATAATAGTTCACTTCAATCTCTTTAACAAGTATGCTCTGCACTCGCCTCTTTGTAGGATCTTGTGCAACAGAAAGTTATTTAGCTTTGAGATCGATCCAACCAACCATAGTTCATCCTGAATTATAGCCAGGGAGTGGCTTCACCATTGGGTGGTAGTGGTTGTCCGAATGGTCAGAGTATATAGCAATTACTGAAGGTTGCAAAGAAACCTTGTGGATTAAGAATTTCCTACAAGATCTAAGTGTGAAGCAAGACAACTTTGTTGTGTACAGTGACGGTTAGAGTGCCATTCATTTGGCAAAGAATTCGAGATATGTATCGTTGGATACGAGACGTGCTTGATAAAAAACAGTTGCAACTTGAAAATATTCACTCAACAGAGAATGGGTTGGATATTATGACAAAGGCATTGCCCAAGGAGAAGTTGAAAAACTATATGCAGAGATCAAGCTTGGTGGTGCCCTTTAAATAAGCTGGAGGGGGAGATTATTAGAATCCATCTCATTTTAGTGGACCAAAATGCCCAAAGTCCAAATATGTTACCTTGGTTTGCAATTATTACTAAGCTTTGGACTTAGATGAAATGTACCATGAAATTTAGGTTTTGAAAAGGTGGCCATATAAATAAGAATAAGTGGAGGAGGCAGCAACTTCTGTGGACGTAATTTTTTATTGGACGATTAGAAGGTGAAATTAACTCTATTTTCTCTTAAATTTTGAGGGTAAGTTCCTGGCATCGCCCTCTACAATACTACTGGTCTTGATTTTTATTTTATCCTCTCGTTGGTTGTTATTTGAGATACCAACTTGTTAGAGAGATGATTGTTAGGATGTTACTGTAACCCGAGAATATTGATATTCTTGATGTTGTTAGCCTCTAGTATTATCTAGAGAAGAATTTGTGCTGTAATCCCATTAATATAGTGGAAGACTATATTGGACGACGGTCCCGTGGTTTTTCCCGCTTTGGATTTTCCATATAAAAATCCTTGTCTCTTGTGCTTGGTTTATTGCTTTGAAATTGTGTTGGTTTATTGTCTACCTATTTATTTGTGGTACACATCCTATTTTAATCAAACAAAGAAGGAAAGAGTTTGTTTCCGCTTAATTTGCAACTGCTCGTGTGAGTCATTTTCCTAACACTTATGCCTCCTAATAACTTTTAACTAGAAATTTCTTGCATGTATGGAAGACCTAGGCGAATTTTAATCCTACTACATGTATATGCTTTTTTAAACTATTTAGATTTAATCCCTTGGTCATAAGGTTATTCACTATCTATACAGTATATATTGTATTCATACCACATATAGGCTATACATTAGGCCTCCATTGTATATCCAACAGCACATGTTTGTTCTTACTTGACCAAGAAACTGTCACACGACCAAAATGGAAAACATGACTGCTTGTCGATTCATGAGCAGTCATAATTCATTGTTTTTGTGCCTTGTATATATGTAAATATCCTATTGACAGCTTTCCAATGTTCTTTACCTAGGTTGCACTGAAATCGACTGACCAATCCAACTGTGTAACAATTTCGGGTCTAATTGATGCCATTGCATGCATTAAGTTGTCTACTACATGCACATATGGAATTGCGTCCATATCCTTCTTTCTTATTTATTTTTAAGACACGTAGTTCATTGATGCCATTGCATGCATCAAGCTGCCCACTACATGCACATATGGAATTACGTCCATATACTTCTTTTCTTGTTTATTTTTAAGACACATAGTTCTATCCAAATGTCCAAATGTTTTCCTCTACATACGGGTCTGGATAATACTTTATGATTCTCATATTAAATCTCTTAAGCACTTTTTCAATATATTTAGATTGATCTAGATACAATAATCCAAAGGTTAGATGTCTTGTGATTTTAATTCTCAAGACATAAGATGCTTCTCCCATGTCCATCATTTCAAACTTTGATCCCAGACATGACTTGGTTTTGTTGATCATTTCGATGTCATTTCTAGCCAATAAAATATCATCTACCTATAATGATAAAATTGCAACTTAACTCCCCACTTTTCCAAACATTTTCATAATGATCAAACTTATTTATTTCACATTCAATTTCTAGTATTGCTTAGTGAAAAGTAAGATATCATTGGTGAGATGATCATTTGAGACCATAAAAGGATTCCTTTAGCCAACATAATTTTTTTTCTTTTTTGTTTTTAATAAAACCTTTTAATCCATATAAATGGTTTCTTTAAGCTTACCGTTTAAGAATGTAGTCTTAACATTAAAATACTAGCTAGGCAACCCAGGAGGGGGGGTGAATTAGGATTTTAAAAATTTAAGCAACTAAAAACTTAATGCAATTTAAACAAAGCAATCAAATTAATGTGAAATGAAAAATAAAGAGATGGGTTTAAGAGAGAGCAAACACGTGATTTTGACATGGTTTGGGCAACCGTGCCTACGTCTATGCCTCTAAGCTCACCAGGCTTGATGATTTCACTAAGCGAGCCTCCAAGGCTTCAACAACTCTTACAATTGACTTCCAAGGTGTCAATAGATCTTTACAACAAGAGATTATCCCCAATCTTTTAACCCAAGTGTATCCCAACACTTACAACTTCTCAACTTGATTTTACAAAAAGGATTACAAATAAAATTTTCTCACACAATGTGTTTGATTACAAATGAAAGCTCAATGTGTGAATGAATGAAACAAAAGCAAGTTTAAAGCTTAATAAGAATTATATACTAAGTAGCAAGCTCAATGATAACTCTTAGGTGGTGTTTGGTTGGAAGGAGAGGAAGGGGGAAAGGAAAGTAATTTAAATTCCTTTCTTATTTCCTTTGTTTGATTTACCATAATTTATAAGAATTTAATTTCCATTAGAATTTAATATACATCATAATGTGGAATTTAGATTCCACACCAAAGAGTGATGAATTTGAATTCCTCCTCTATTGGAAGCCAAAACATCCAAAATTACCCTTTCAATTTTTTATTAACTTGTTTAATATTATCAAATTATTATTATTTACAATTTTATTTATCAATTTAATATTGTAAATAATTAATTTTGTAATAGTAAAAGTTAAATAATTAATAAAATCACTTTATTTATTTAAGTAATTTTAAAAATAGAAATACAAATTTAATGGGATCACACCGCCAAACAATCCGTGAGATGTCACCGCCTATACCGTTGGAGTCGCCGATCGACGAGAAACGTCATTTTACCGTCACGCAAGTGAAAAAATGAATTTATCTTCCTCAAATTCGGTTAACAGAAATTTGAAAACTTTCTAACTATCTCAGATCCTGACAAACATCAAGTTTTTTGGCCAAATAAGTTGTTTCAATCCATAGATCGTCAAGTTCTGATAATTTTCATGTAATTCGTGAGTTGAAATGCCATGGTGCAGTGGTGGCCGGCGGCGAGACGCGGCGGCTCCAACGACGGCGAGACGCGGCGGCTCCAACGGCGGCGACAATAATTTCATAATTTATTTAGAAATAAATTAAATTAAACTAATTTTAAAATAAAATTTTTAAATAGAGTTTAATTATAAATATAATTATACTACTTAAAATAATTTTTTAGTTATTTATATAATATATTAAATAAATTTATTGTTTAATTTTTTAATTATATTTATTATAAATATTAAAATTTTAATACTAAAGGGTGAAATTGTCCAAATAAAAGTTAAGACATTTCCTTTCTTTATATAATTTTATAACAAATCAAACATTAGAAAAGAATTTCAATATACTCTCCTCTCCTTTCTTCCACTTTCCTCTCCTCTCCTCTCCCTCTCTTTCTTAAAACCAAACACCACCTTAGATTTCTCTTTGTTTGAATTTGATTGAGCCATTTTATAGTTGGTGTTAAAAACTACCCGTTGTTGACTTTCTGCACATAATCGGATCACCATTAACTGTTGTCGGTTCACCGTTTTAACTTGTCCAAATGATCGTTGTGCTGAGATTTTAAATAGTCGGTTCACCATTTGGAGTTATTGGCTAGCCATTTATTTCCAGAAACCTGGAAAACAAATTTGGCTAATCGTTCTTGCTAAACGGTTCACAATTACAATCCAATTCCTTTCTTGAAATTATCGGTTAACCGTTTTGAGTAAATGGTTCACTGTTATTTTCTAGAATCAGCATTTTAACAACCTTTTGTAGAAGATGATTTTCCCATTAAAGTTAACGGTTATCCAGATTCTTAAACATGTCTAAAATATTATACGACTTTAAGAGTTTGTTTAATATTAATAGCTCCAACATGTTTAATTAAAAATATATAAGATTTGTTATCATCAAAATCAATATTATAGGATTATTCATGTCAACAAACATCCATTTGGAACAATTCAAGGTCTAATTTAGCAATTAAAGCCATGAGAATTCTTATCGATATAAATTTAGCCATTGGGAAAGAAGTATTCACATATTCTATCCCATGTTTTTGTGTATAATCCTTAGCTGCGAGCCTAGCTTTACATCTTTCTAATGTTCAGTCAGACTTGAGATTTTTCTTGAGAATCCATTTACATTTTATATCCTTTCTTCTTTGTGGGAAGTCTGTTAGTTCCCAAAACTTCAATTTTGTTAATTGAATTTATTTCTTCTTCCGTAGCTTTCAACTACTTAGATGAATTTTCAATGAATTCATAGCCTCTCTATAATTTCTAGGCGAGTCTAATAATTATATTATGTTATTTTTCTTACCCTTTTCGTTCCACTAAGCATAGGTGTAGAGAATTCATTTTGCTTAAACTATTATAGAGAATCTAAATTTACAAGTTCTATCCCTTGATCTATATCCAAAGATCAATTATTATTAGAAACTTATGCACATTCATTTAATAATAATTCTTTTCTAAAAGATTTACTTGTTTTACTACTGCAACAAAAATTACATCTTTACTTTCTATTAACCCTTTATCATTCTGATAAAATCTATAGTTTAAAAAATTATTCATTTATCCAATAAATTTATATTCATAAGTTTGATTTTTCAAGCTTACTTTTTAAAGGTTTAGGTACTAACATATATAAGCTTTACAGCCCTAAATACTTAGGTTAAACAAATTAGGTGTCCAACTTGTCCAATATTCGTAAGGAACTAATTCTTTGGACTATGGTTATAGAAGTCTATGGGCTTAATTCAATCCAAAAGCTAGCTCAAGAGTTGATGGTATATATGTTACCCAAATTCAATACTCAGTCGATATGGGATATTTTTCCTAACACCGATTGTCACATACAAGCCAATCTTTTTAACTGGTACTCGTCATGTGGTAAGATAGTGTTGGTCCACTCATGCATGAGTTGGCTTTGATACCATTTAGAATTCTATGAGCTTAAATCAACCTAAAAACTAGCTCAAGAATTAAGGATTGTCTAATCTCATTTACTGAACCTAAGTTTAATACTCAATCAATATGAGATATTTTTCCTAACATAACTCTACTTAAAATTTACATTGCTGTATTAAGAGCCTCTCCCCAAAAAGTTAATTAGAAATTAGAATGGGACATCATAGATCTCCTCATTTCCATTAATGTTCTATTTCTTCTTTTAGCAATGTTGTTTTATTGAGGTGTATGAGGCATTATATTTAGATGTTTTATGCCATATTCTTTACAAAAGCCCTGAAAAATATTTAAAGTGTATTACCCACCTTAATCACTATTCAAAGATTTAATTTTTCTACCCAATTTGGTTTCTACTTCCTTTTTTTTTATATTCTTTCAATTTTTCTAATGCCTTAGATATATATTGAATAAGGTAAACATAATGATGTGTAGAGTAATCATTAATGAAAGGAATTAAATATTCCATTCCTCTATGTGTTTTTATTTCTAAAGGTCTACAAAATGTCTATATGAATTATTTTTAATAATTCAGATGAATGCCAAAGTTTAGTAAATGATTTTTTGACAACCTTCCTTATATGCAAGTTCACAATATTTTAAAACCTATGTCGTGCATGTTAGGTTGACACTTTTTTATGCACTCTTTTCATTTTATCTTTATTAATATGTCATATTCTAAGATATCAAATATGAATCAATTTTATTAAACTTGTACTCAAGCACGTAAGAAGAATTAATTATTTTAATACCATCATAAATTGCAATAATACATGCCATCCATCTTATCACCTCTTACATAAATTCAACCTTTCTTCCAATAGTCACACTTTCAAACTTGAACCTAAACTCAAATCTTTTTTTTATCTAACTCCGATATAGACATAATATTATGCCTAACACTTGTCTCATACAACATATCACTTATTATAATATTAGACTTGTCATTACATATTTTCTAACTCCTAAGACCTAATAATCAATGTGCTCTAGGTGGTACCTCTTTGAATGTGAGGAAGCCATCTTTAGATTTTGCCCATAAATAATCAATGTGCTCTATGTATTTTTCCCCATAAATAATCAATGTGCTCTAGGTGGTACCTCTTTGAATGTGAGGAAGCCATCTTTAGATTTTGCCGTATGACGGGTAGCTCTAGAGTCTATCCACTAATGATTTGAATTAGGCTTTATTATCAAAGCTTTTGAGACAGCAAGGTCATGTTTGGTTGGGTGTAGAGGAGCGGAAAGAGGAAATTTAATGGAATTGAATTTGATTTCTTTTCCACTTGCCACTATTTGGTTGGACCAAATTTGATGGAATTGAATTTCCATTGAAATTCATTTTCCATCAAGTGGGCAAGGATTTCAAGTTTCTTATCTATTGGAATGCAAAAATTCTAATATTGTCCTCCAAATAAAATTAATTTCAAATAAGTTAAAATGCAAATAATTTATATTTTTTTTCTTAAATTAATAGGATAAACTTATTTGGAAAAAAAAAGGAAAAGCAACAAAGTGGATTGCTAGACAGTTACCAGAAACTTGTCGAAGTTTAGCTGGAATTTCATTAGAGACGTGTTTCACCACCAAAATTAGTACTAATGGTATCCTCATGAACCGATCTATAACTCTATGGAGTTAGACCTTTTCAAATAGCGAGAAGGTAAAGAAAATCATTAGGTCATTACCAAAGGAATGGAGACCTAAGAGAACTGACATTGAGGAAGACAATTATTTAAATACTTTACTTATAGATGATTTAATTGGCTTTCTTATTTCTTATGAAGAGGATTTGGCAGCTGAACGAGGAGATGAAGATAAAAAGAAGAAAAACATTGCCTTGAGAGCATGAAAACCTAAAAGTGATGAGGAAAGCCATTTCGAGGGTGAAGAAATGGCTATGATGGCCAAAAAATCCAGGAAGTTTTTCAAGAAATCCGAAAAGCGAAGAAAATTTAGAAACCTCAAGAACTAAAAGGAGAAGAAAGAAGTAATCATATGCTATGAATGCAAGAAGCCTAGCCATATAAGATTGGAGTGATGAGGTAAATGATCTTCCTACTTGTGATGAATTGTATGATGTTTTTAAAGAACTGCATAATGATATGATGAAAACTGGTAAGAAAAATGCATGTCTTAAGAAGAAAATGCTAGGACTTTCAAATGAAAAAGATGCCTTGCATAAATGCAATGATTTACAAAATGAAAAGATCAAAGAACTAGAATTAGATAATGAAATATTGCATGATAGAATTGCTTCTTCAAAAGGTAAACAAAGTACCTCATATGAGCATGAAAAATCAAATGTTGATAATTTGATCAGAGAAAATGAAAAACTTAAGAAGAAGAGCAATGAGCTCAATAAAATTGTCTTAAAATTTAAAAATGGGTAAAAGATGTTGGATAATTTGTTTAATTCGCAAAAATGTGTGTTTGACAAAGGAGGTATTGGCTATAACCCAAATTTGAAACAAAAATATTATAGGAATTACTTTGTGAAGAGTACCTCTATTAATAATCAAGTTGTATGCCACTTTTGCAATCAAGATGGTCACATAAAGTATAGATGTCCAATTAAAAGAAATGCATATTATGAAGTAAAATGTGTTTGGGTTCCAAAAGGAACCATTGCTAACACTCAAGGACCCAAAAAGGTTTGGGTACCTAAGACTTGAGATTTCCTCTACAGGGTTTGAAGAAGAAGAATATTGTATATCGGCGGGATATTATTGTATATTATTGCCCACAAGCTAGGATATTATTGTATATCGATGGGAAACTAGTGACGTATATTCTGATGGTCATCCCGAATGGGGACTAGATCAGTTTGCACTATTGGTATAATAAGCCACATACAATTATCTTCTATCTTTGAGCATAATGCTTTTATCAAAATGAAGTGGTAAATATGAGATCTGTTCGTCTTGAATAGGTAAATAAAGGAAATTCTGAATAAAAAATGGCATCTTCATCAAACAATACAGATAATCTTACTCATGTTACTTTGTCTTCAACCCTCTCACTTCCCAAATCTTGTTCTAAACACCTGGCTTCAAAAATAGAAAACCTAGTTGAATATTCGTATGTCCTAGAATCAGCCCAAATTAGTGAATCTTCTATGCCTCTCTTTTGCCCATATAAGCTGTATCAACGATCCAATTCCTTAACCCGAAGCATTAGAACCCTTATTTCAACCAAAAGACCTGCTCCAAAGGAATATATCCAGTCATCTCGACTGGATCAGTGCGCTCTTCAAGCAGAGCAATATGTCACCCTTAAAATTCCACCAGAACTTGTTGCCCAGTGGAAAAGAGAAGGATACACACACCTCCATCTTGGAGGAGTTCGTTTGATTCTCACCCTTCACGGAAGGAAAGGCTTACCTGTCACAACCAGTCTGGCTTTACTCGATACCCGATTCAAAGACTATCAGCATGCAGTCATAGGAATAGTCCTGACCACACTATATGCAGGAAGTGTTCTTTTAACCTTTTACCCAAATTTCAACGTCTCACTTGATGATCCAAATCTACTCACTACCTTGAAGGTTCAAATCTAGATCCAAGGAGCTGAACAAAGAGTCTCTTCAAAGATGGCAACCTTACACCACCAATTGGTGTACCGCCTACAAAATCATGCTCTTGATCTTCTTACACCCCAAACCACATCAGATGCACTGATGATCATTGCAAATTCCTCAAAAAGCATCCCTTCCATAGACCAAATCCCAAGAAAAATACAAAAACAATAGCTTCTTAAGCTCATGCCCTTGGAATGGCTTTCCAATTATGAAAAATTCCATCAAAACTCACAACCGGTCCAAACAACTGACGCTCATTTTGAAAAAAGAGCAGATGGAGCAGTAAAACTCATTTTTCAATCACCATCCACTTCTCAGACACCACCCATTGTCTCTCATCCACCTTCTCAACAATCCACACCCAGAAATTCTTTTTCTTATTCCTCAATGATCACTACCATATCGACGACACAAGAAGATCTTCCCATCCACAGTTTTGCCTCAGATGGCTATCCGATCTACCTAGAAAAAATCAATGGTCATTTTTTATGGGATGTTCCGGGATCCCATATGTGTGATCCAGATTGTCCTTACCTCGAAGAAGATGAAGACAATGATGATTTCAATAGACGTCCCAGGCGGCGTAAAAAGAAAAGTCACAAATTGGATCCATGTCACAAAAAACCTCCTCTGCCTCCAGATGATCTAGACAGTCTAACACCTTTACCTATCTACAGGAAAGGTCTAAGACTCATACAAAAGGAGTACAAACAAAGACCATGCAAACAAAAAGCAAATCAACCCATGCCTCATTCAACACCCATCCAGTCTTGTATGATGTTCTCATCAAGCTCCTACCAAGAGCAATTCCCTCATCTAGAAAAACAAACTGATCCACAAAAAAAAAATCACCACCAAACCTTTTGTCCACTCTCCTGTTACACCAAATGGCTAGCTTGAAGAACCAAAACCTTTTGAAGCTGTACTAAATTGGCAAACTCAAAATGCCAGAGCCCAAAACTCAGCTTTCAGATCTCTTTACGAGAAAATTGAAAAAGTGACGTTTCAAGTCAACCAGACAGACACAAAGGTAGACAAGATTACATCTCAACTTGAGCAAATGTATCTTGACATGCAAAATCGAGTTTCTCAACTCGATTCAGATCTTCGACTTATGATACAAAACAAATATTGGGGTCCAGAATTCAACCAGAAGGAAGCTGAAATTAGGCAATTAAAAGCTGAGCTTGCCAGGATTAATGCAGACAAACAACAACCCTCTTTGTTTGCAAAGTCTCCTGCTTTACCCCTTCATACACCAACCTTCAGTACCTACCAACCTTTCTACACACCATCCACCTCTAGACAACTTGTACTCTTTGGCCTGTCTCATCTTAAACACACTCCAACTCCTACTCCTTCGAACCCATGATCTAAACCTACTCCACGATCTAGACCTATTAAGCCTGAACCACCTCCAATTTATCACTAACCTCCTGATCCACAGTTCTCTCCATAATCATCTCTAGAACCTCAACCTACTTAGAAAAACAATGAACCTATGCACCAATACTCATCCCAGATCCTGCCTCACCCTTTAGAATAAGAAGAAACCTCCACTGACGAAGAATCATTTTCTTCCTCCTCCAACTTTGAAGAAGACTTAGCTGATATCTCTAAGTTTCTGATGGTCCAACCATCAACAGGGTCAAATGATCCTTCTTCCTCCTCGCCCCCTCAAACACCAATAGTTGAGGAAGCAGATTCTGATACCAACCTTACACCCCATCAAGAAAATCCTTCTTCTAAACCTTCCAATGGCCCATGGTTTACCTTTGATAACATTCCAAAAATGAAATGGCCAGCCAGATTTCAAGAATTTTCTGCCTGGATTGATGTTCAGATGCTCAGAACTGGAGCAACACCTCAAACAGTCCTCAAGGAATTTAGTTCTCGCTTTACAGGATCCTTAAGAGATTGGTTTGAAAGCTTGGGTCAATACAGACAACTCCAGTTAATTCAAGCAGAGATTCCACAAGTTCTTGCATTAATCTATGAGCAGTTTCTTGGAGAAGCTACAATTGCTAATGAACAAACAAGAAGAGAGTTCCATTTAATGAAGTGTTGTTCTCTCTAGATAAAAGATCTAGATTTTGACTATAAGAGATGTCTACAATGTACTACAAGCTCAACGGCTTTAATGATCCTTCATTAAAGCATGTCTTCGTAGCATCTCTCCCTAAAGAGATACAACCAGAACTTCAAAGGCAATTCACAATCCACCAATTGGACATAGCCAATCTCTCATTGGGAAAAATCTACCAGTTGGTAGTCAATTGTCTGGAAAGACTTTGTGAATAGAAGGAATTTTTCAAAGACCTCATGGAAAACAAGCAGCCTTTTAAAAGTGCTTGCAAAAAACCCCATCTTTCCATTAAGTGCAAAGGTGAAAAGGATTGCACTTTCTCGACCAAAAAGAAATCCCATTTTCGAAAATTCTGAAATTCAGAAAAGAAGATCCAAACACCTTCTAGATCCAAAAAACCTTATTGATTTTTCAGAAAAAAGTATTTTAACCAGTCCTCTAAATCCAAAAGCAGTCGTTATTTTATTTGCAAAAAGAAAGGGCATTTCGTGAGAAATTGTCCAAATCGGCCTTCAAAATCAGTCCGGCTTATTGAGCATCTCCAGGGTTCTATGTTACTTTCAGAAAGTGATGATGTTGAATCCTTCTTCTCTGAACGAGACGACTAGAATGAAAAAACAGCCTTTGTTCTTGCTGAACCAGAAGATCATTTTGGTCCTGAGAATGTCTCTGTAATTCAAACTGTACAACAGATTCAAAAAGTCCAACCTGTCATTCCTGTCCCTTCAATCAAAATCCACATTCTCCCTGAAAAATTTGACAAACCAGTTCCCGTCATCAGATTTATTGATACTGGAGCTCAGAAAAGTATGCTTAATCTTTCAATCCTTCCATCCCATTTTTGGGAAAAGCATACAGAATATTTTAAAGCTGCTAATGGAGAACTGTCCATACAAATCTTATTACCAAAAAACCTATTGGTATTCAATTCTTTCCAGGATGTGTTCTTTGGGTCAAGCTTGTTGGATCCAATCTTCCTGATAAAGATCTTTTAATCAGGTTTGATGTTCTTCACCTAGTTAAAAAGCTCCACATAATAGCTTCGGGAATTCGTTATAAATAGATGTTTCAACCTTACACGAATACCCTAAGATTATTCTCAATCTCAAGCTCTCATCCTTCATATGATCCTCTCAAATCCTATTTCCTCCCCTACTGTCCAGAAAGTCATAATCAGTTCTTCCATCCTTCTCCTCTGTGAAAAAATGACAGCTTCTTCACTAAGCTTCCTTTTAAGCTTAACGAAGACATTAACCCAACAAAAGCTACCCATCCAAGCATGACACCATCTAACCTGAGACTAGCCCAAGAAGAATGTTCTCAACTGTTAAAACAAGGCCTAATTGAGCCCAAGGATTCAGGCAAAAAACGTCTTATTATTGATTACCAACCTCTCAACTGTTTTCTTAAAAATGATAAGTTCCCATTGCCAAAAATCCAATCCTTATTTGTTCTCATTCGTGATGCTAAGGTCTTCTCAAAATTTGACCTTAAAGCAAGTTTCTGACAGTTAGGAATCCATCCTGATGACAGACCGAAAATAGCTTTTTGCATTCCAAATGCCCACTACCAATGGAAGTAATGCCATTTAGCCTTAAGGTAGCCCCCTCACTTTTCCAAAAGGCCATGATCAAGATCTTTGAACCTATCCTCCATCACGCCCTTGTCTATATAGATGACATGCTATTATTCTCTAAAGATCATGATTCCCATCAACAATTACTTTCCCACTTTCTTAAGATAGTGGAAACATATGGCATAATGTTGTCTGACAAAAAGAGTATCCTAGGCCAACACATTGTTACCTTTCTTGGCATGACTCTAAAAGACGGATACTATAGTCCTGGTCCACACATAGCCCAGGAGCTCACTTATTTCCCAGATGAACATTTGTCAAAAAAGCAGATTCAACAATTCCTAGGTATCATCAATTACCTTCGGGAATTCTTTCCACATGTAGCTGTTCAAACTAGCCAGCTCTAAAAAATGCTCAAAAAGTTAGCCTCACCATGGGGCCCCCCTCAAACTACAGTGGTCAAACACCTCAAGCAAATTGCCCAGCAACCTCCTCCTTTGAGAATCCCTACTGATGGTCAACGAATTCTTCAGACTGATGCAAGCGATGAATATTGGGGAGCCATTCTTTTGGAAAAACATGACACATGGCATCATGCTTTCTGAAAAGAAAAGCAGCATAGGAAATTATAGAACCTACTTCTTCAGGCTGGGCTTGTCAAGCCTTCTATGGGGACACATCACCAGTTTCATTTTCATAGTCTTCTTTTGCTTTGCGGATTTCTTGGTAGATCAGATAATCCCACATCGCTTGGGTGCGCTGGGTCCTGGCCAGTTTATAAGTGCTGGGCAGTTCTCACCTCTTAAGACGTCTTTTGAGGCTGAGTTAGGCTTCGGCCCAAACTTGGTATCAGAGCCTAACACTGTTTGGCGGGTGGGTGGGTAGGTAGTTGTTGTAAATCCCACATCGCTTGGGTCTCGGCTTTATAAGTCTTGGGCGACTCAAAAGACGCTCTCAAGAGGTGAGGATCGACTTATAAAGCCAGACCCAAATGTGGGATTTACAACAACCCATGGTGAAGAGGATGGTTTTGAAGAATTTTCAGAAACCGGAGGAACTGATGGAACCGGTTCTGTTTGTGAACCTTTTATCGTTATTATTGTCATCGGAAGATTCATCTACAATAGGAGTAGAGGTACTTGGATCTTCAATTTTTGTGGCCATTAGGAGACCAGAAATGTCTGCATATTGGGACTCTGAATCTGAAGAAGTCTGTTCAGATGAATTGAGTTCGGTAGAGGAAGACGAATTTTCTTTTGGAGTTGAGTCTGAGTCACTTCCTTTATGATCAATATATTGGTAATGGTATTGGTAGGCTGGAGCTTTGTCTTTCTTTGAAGGTTCAGGAATTACTTTCGGAGAGTCTTCTAGGACTTGAAGGTCTTCCTTTTGTGGAGCTTTTGAGATTTTGACTTTTGATCTGAGTTTTTTCGGTGAAGAAGGCTTTATTGGTGGAACTGGAGGAATATTTGGGTTTGTGGAATGGAGATGGGAAAGACCAAAGAATTGGTCATAAGTTGACTGTTTAGGAGGATTGTAAAAAGGTTGGTATAATGTGAATAATGGTGCTGGTATGGGTATGGACTGTGTTTTAGTGAAAAGGGATGATTGTACTTTATCAGCATCAATTCTGGACAGTTCTGCTTTCAGCTGTCTGATCTCTGCTTCCTTTTTGTTGAATTCCGGACCCCAAATACGATTGTCTATCATCGTTCTGGGATCAATATCCAATTCAGAGATTTTTTTTTGCAGATTTGAATAAATCTGTTCAAGCCGATTATTAATTGTGTCCACCTTTATTTCTGTTTGTGACACATGTGATGCCACCTTATCAATCTTTTTATTGAGATGGTGGAGAGCTTAGTTCTAGGCGCTGGCATTTTGGGTTTGCCAATTCAATACTGCTTCATACTGTTTTGGTGCTTCCGATTGTCCTAAAGTTGTGATTGGTGATTGAACATAAGGTTGGGAGACAACTTTGGTTTGAGGATCTGTATGTCTTTCGAGTGGGGGAAAGGATTCTTGATATAATTGGCTAGAGGATGAGAATATCAAGCATGACTTGATTTTTGGTTGAGCAGGAACAGGCTTAGATGACGACTCTCTTTCTATATGCCTGAGTGCTTTCTTGTAGATTGGTAAATGTTGATCTGGCTCTGGATCTTCTGGAGATCCTGAAGAATAAGGCCGACACAGAGTTTTAGGAATAGGAAACTTCTTCTTTTTCCTTCTCCTTCTTTTCATGGTTTCAAAGTCTTCATCATCTTCTGTGTCATCCAAGCAGGGACAATCTGGATTACACATATGGGCTTCTGGAACATCCCATAAGAAGTGACCGTTGACTTTATCAGGATATACTGGATAACCTTCTGATGAAAATCCATAGATAGGAAGATTTGTTTCTTGCCCAGTAGAAACTGCTGTAATCATAGCAGTATAGGAGTCTGAAAGGACAGCTTGATTTGCCCATCTGTTCTTCTTTCGAAGACAACTTGAGATGTTTTTATAGGTTCTGAATTATGATGGAATTGTTCATAATTGGTAAGCCATTCCAAAGGCATGAGTTTGAGCAACTCTTGCTTTTGAATATGTTTGGGGATCTGGATTATGGTTGGGATTGTGTTTGTGTCTGCAAGAATCATTAGTGCATTACTGGTTGTTTGTGCTGTTGGGAGATCTAGCGCATGATTTTGTAATCGATACACTATTTGATAGTGTAGAGTGGCAATTTTAGAAGTGGATGCTGTTTCTGCTCCTTGGAGTTGGATTTGGACTTTCAATGTTGTTGGAAGGTTGGGATCTTCTAGTGATAAGTTGAAATTTGGGTAGAAGTTCAATAAGACACTTCCAGCATGGAGAGTGGTTAGAACAGTTCCAATAACAGCATGATGATACTGCTTGAACCTTGTATCAAGAAGAGCAATTCTAACACCGCCAAGATGAAGATGTGTATATCCTTCTCGTTTCCAGTTGGTTACGAGATCTGTTGGTATATCCATAGTGACCTCACTTTGAGAGGCTTGGAGAACACACTGATCAAGTCGTGAAGATTGTATGTATTCTTTAGGAAGAGGTCTTTTTGTGGAAATTAGGGTTCAATACTTCTAATGAAGGAGGTTTTTTATTTGTAAAGATGATATGGACTCATAACAGGGAATTGAGATTCATTGATCTAAGCAGATTCAGGAATATATGAGTATTCAACAAGATTTTCTATTTTTGAGGCTATGTGTTTTTGACAAGAACGAGGTAAGGAAAGAGTAGAAGAGAGAGAAATATGAGAGGATTTGGGTGGGTCTATTTCTGATGAAGAAGAGGAAGATGCCATTTTTTATAGAGTTTCTTCTAAGTGTTGAATAATAACACTTGAATCTTTAAACAATGATACCACCTCTGCTTAAGTTTGTTTGGAAGAGGATTTATGGAAATGTTTCTGGAAGTGCTTTTTCTTGTTTGTTGGACAAGTGCACTTTTTGTCATCTTTGCACTGGATTTTGAGATAGGGTTTTTTACAGGCTGAGGCAAAAGGTTCTTTGTGTTCAATGAGATCTTTGAAGAAGTCTTTTTGCTCACAGATCTTCCCAAGGCATAACATGGTTAATTGAAATATTTTTCCAAGTGAGACATTGGCTATGTCAAGGTTGAAGGCTGTCAATTGTCTTTGAAGCTCTGGCTGAAGCTCTGGAGGTAAAGATGCAGCAAAAACATGCTTTAAAGATGGATCATGTTTCTCTAAAAACTTTTCTTTCTTCTAGGAATCAAAGAAATTATTTGAGTTAATAATGATACGCTCACCTCTAATTTTCTAAACTGAGTATGCTCTACACTTGCCTTAAGCCTAAGGATCCTGTGCATCAGAAAGGTCATGTTTTATCCTCCAAAACTGATTTTTAAAATGAAATTGTTTTCTCACAACGTTCACCCTCTTTGAAGGCCAAGAGTGCCGTGTTTTTGGGTGGTATCGTGAAAAACTGTTTTCAAATATGATTTTCGGTTTTTGGTATTTGACGGATAAGTGTATATCGGCTGGAAACCAGAACTTGCGGGCTATTGGCCCAAAGGACAGACTTTGTTCTGTTATAGATCTGGTGTAACAACGCCACGTACAACTACCGAATGGTATCAGAGCCAAAAGGTATCACAATCTCCACCAAAAGACCACTTCCCAAAGAATATATTCAGTCTTTTAGACTGGATCGGTGTGCTTTGCAAGCGTCTCAGAGTGAGCAGTATGTCACTTTAGAAATACCCCCAAATCTCGTTGCAAACTGGAAACGAAAAGGGTATACGCAACTCCATCTTGGCAGTGTAAGATTGATTCTCACCCTCCATGGCAGAAAAGGCTTACCGGTTACAACCAGAATTGCTCTTTTAGACACCAAGTTTAAATAGTACCAACATGCTATTGTAGGAACCGTTTTGACCACTCTTCATGCTGGCAGTGTCCTGTTAAACGATTGAGTGCAAATTTCAACCTCTCTCTTGAGGATCCCAATCTTCCAACAACCCTTAAAGTCCAAATTCAACTCCAAGGAGCAGAACAAACACCCACATCAAAGATTGCAACCCTCCATCACCAAATAGTGTACCGATTACAGAATCATGCACTAGATCTTCCTACACCACACACTACATCTGATGCATTAATGATCCTTACAGACACATACACAATTCCAACCATAATCCAAATTCCCAAACAGATTCAGAAACAAGAATTGCTCAAACTTATGCCTCTTGAATGGTTAACCAACTATGAGCACTTCCACCAAAATTTTGAACCAGTTCAAACGACAGCAGCCACGTTTGAAAGCACACAAAATGGTCAAGTCAAACTATCTTTTCAAACCCCTGACACTAAGCCTGTTTCAGACACTTTACAGTTTTCTTATACTGCTATGATTATAGCAGTTCAAATTGGTCAAGAAAAGAAACTTCCCATTCATGGTTTCTCATCAGAAGGGTATCCAGTAACAGATAAAATCAATGGTCACTTTTTATGGGATGTTCCTAAAGCCCATATGTGCAATCCAGATTGTCCTTGCTTGGATGATACGGATGTCGATGACGAATTGGAAGTTATGAGGAGAAAGAAAAAGAAAAAGAAAAAATCTGCTCATCCAAAATCATTTTGTAAATCCTTTCCTCCACAACCTCCACCAGATTCCAAACCTCCTGTCCACCCAATAAGATCATGCCTTATGTTTTCAAGTGAATCTTATGAGGAATCATTCCCTCCACTTAAAAAACAGACAGATACACAAACTAGGGTTATCTCAAAACCTTTTGTTCAATCCCCAGTTACAGCCTCTGGGCAACCTGAAGAGCCAAAACAGTATGAAGCTGTTCTAAACTGGCAAACTAAAAATGCCAATGCTCAGAATCAAACTCTCCACCAACTCGGTAAGAAAATTGATCGAGTTGCCAGTCAAGTCTCCCAGACTGAAACTAAAGTTGATTCCATAAGCAATCGTCTTGATCAGATGTACATCCATCAACAAGATCGTATCTTTGAATTAGACATCGATCTCAGACGAATGATTAACAACCACATCTGCGGTCCAAAGTTCAATAAAAAGGAAGCTGAAATCAGAAAGCTCAATGCTGAATTGACCAGAATTGATGCTGAAAAAACTCGACCTTCTTTTTTTACTCAAACACAAACCCCACCAGTACCTCCTCTAGTATTTGATACTTATGCACCTTTCTACACACCATCCAGACCTCAACAACATGTTTACAATCAGTTCTTTGGATTCTCACACCTTCAACCAACTCCTCAACCAAAGCCATCTTCACCCAAAAAATCAAAATCTAAAATCAAGATCTCATAACCAAAGCCAAAGGCCACTTCATCTTCATCTATTCCTCCGGTACCACCAGAAGACTCACCAAAAGCCACTCCTGAACCTACCAAAAAAGACAAAGGTCTAATGGATCAATATCATTATCATACTATCCAAAATCCATCTTCTAACTCCTCTGAGCCAGAAACAGTCTATGAGTCAAATCCATCTGAGTCCAACCCGTCTTCCTCTTCCTCATCCACAAACTCAGTCGGTGCCTCCACTGACTCTGAATCTGAATATGCTGACATTACAAGCATACTAATGGCCACCAAAACTGAAGATCCAAGTACTTCAACTGCCATACCTATTGTTGAAGACAATTCTTCTGATGCTAAAAATAAAACAGCTCCAACAGAACCAGGACCATCAATGCCTCCACCAGTTCCTGATCACTCAACAAAACCATCTTCAACATCTTGGTTCACATTTGATGACATTCCCCATCATAAATGGCCTGCTCGACTTCAAGAATTTGCCGCATGGATTGACCTCCAAAGAACCAAACCTAATGCTCAACCTCAAGCTGTTCTCCGTGAATTTATGGCCCGATCAACGGGTTCTTTACGAGATTGGTTAGAAAGCTTGGGAGAATACCGTCAGCTCCAATTCATGCGGAAGGAGCAACTTTAAGACCAAAGGGCATAACGGTCCATTGATAATGGGCATCTGGAATGCAAAAGGCAGTTTTGTGACGGTCAACTGGTGAAATTCAAACTTAGAGAAGATACGAGCCCCTTGAAGATGAACAAACAGGGTCTGGATTTTTGGAAGGGGAAACTTATCATCTTTAAGAAAAGAATTAAGTGGTTGGTAATCAATAACTAATCTTTTTTTGCTGCGAACTAATTCAGATCGTTTTTCAATATAAAAGGCTTGACAAGCCCAATCTGAATCAGTAGGTTCAATGAGACCTTACTGAAGCAATTGAGAACATTCTTGCTTAGCAAGTAAGAGGTCAGAAGGAGACATACCCGGGTGTGATGCTTTAATGGGGTTTATGTCTTCGTTGAGTTTGAAAGGAAGGTGAATGAAGAATTGTTCATTCTTCCAAAAAGGTGAAGGATGGTGGAACTGGAAATGGTTCTCTGGACAAAACTCTAGGAACTTTTGGGAAATATGACTGTATGGAGATGGTGTTTCATAAAGGACATACAGACGTAATGTATCTGTATAAGGCAAGAACATTTGCTTGTAGCGAACTCCAGAATTGGTGAGAAATAGGTTTTTAACTAAATGAAGAATGTCAAAACCTATGAGTAGATCTTTGTCAGGGAGTTTTGAGGCTACAATCTTTTTCCAAATTATACAATTCGGAAAGAATTGAATACCAATGGGGTTTTTGGTAATCAAAGTGGTCTCAAAAGTTTCGCCATTAACTGCTCTGAAAAGCTTTGAATGAGGTTCCCAATAGTCTGAGGGAAGAACAAAAGGATCAATCATACTGGTATTTGCACCAGTATCAATAAACCCGATGATAGGAACAGGTTGTAAGGGGAGTGAATCCAAAATAAAATTAAGTTTTCTTTACATCATGTTTCCCTAAACCCTTTTTCTCTCTTCTAGGAATCAAAGAAATTATTTAGGTTAATAATGGTATGCTCACCTCTAACTTTTTAAACTGAGTATGCTCTGCACTTGCCTTAAGCCTAAAGATCCTGTGCCTCAGAAAGGTCCTGTTTTATCCTCTAATTAGCACAACACTCAATATCATTCATGAACAATTCATTGGTGAAAAAACTGCTTCCACTGATGCAGACAGAAAAGAGTATCATCAGATGAAGTGCTGCTCACTCAAAAGACACCTTTTAGAATCCCATTACAAAAGAATGAGTATTCTTTTTTACAAGCTGAATGGGTTCAATGAGCCATCTCTCAAACATGTCTTCATAGCCTCCATTCCTTCTGAGTTACAGCATGATCTCCAAAGAAAACTTACAGCCACTAATCTCAGCATAGCTGATATCTCTCTGGGAAAGATTTTCCAAATGGCCATGCTATGTCTCGAAAAGATCTGTGAGCAAAAGGAATTCTTCAAAGACCTCATGGAAGACAAAAAATCATTTTCTCAAGCTTGCAAAAAACATTGTCTCAAGATAGAATGCAAATATGAAAAGAAGTGTGTTTGTCCAATAAAAAAGAAGAAGCATTTCCAGAAACACTTCCATAGAAAATCATCTTCAAAACAACCTCTCAGATATTTCAGAAAAAATGATGTTTCTCAGTACATAAAGAAAAAGCACAACCGTTGTTTCATCTGTAAAAAACGAGGTTATTTTGCTCGAAACTGTCCTCACAAGTCTGCCAAAGCTGTTCGTCTCATGCAGCATCTTCAACATTCTTCTCTGTTATCTGAAAATGAAGATGTTGAATCACATTTCTTAGAACAGTCAGAACAAGATGATCAAACTGCCTTCATTATCACAGAATCTTCTGATTCTGAAGATATTTCAATCATATCTATAGTTCAGACTGTTAACCATGTTTCAGCTACTCCTAGACCTTCTCTAAAAATGTCTATCATTCCTTCCAAATTTCATAAACTTGTTCCTGTCATCGGGTTTATTGATACTGGTGCAGATACCAGTATGATTGATCCTTCTGTCCTTCCCTCTGATTGTTGGGAAAAACATTTGAAACTTTTCAGAGCAGTTAATGGAGAAACTTTTAAAACCACTTTGATTACCAAAAAACCCATTGGTATTCAATTATTTTTGAATTGCATAATTTGGAAAAAGATTGTAGCATCCAAACTCCCAGATAAAGATTTACTTATAGGTTTTGACATTCTTCATTTGGTTAAAAACCTATTTCTCACCAGTTCTATTCACAAAAATGTTCTTGCCTTATACATTACGTGCATGCACTTTAAAACACCATCTCCATACACCATATTTCAAGTTCCTAGAGTTTTGTCGAAAACCATTCACGCTTCCAATTCACCTCTTCGGAAGAATGATAAATTCTTCATTCATCTTCCTTTCAAGCTTAACGAAGACATAAACCCCACAAAAGCATCACACCCGGGTATGTCTCCTTCAGACCTCCTACTTGCTAAGCAAGAATGCTCTCAGTTGCTTCAGCAAGGTCTTATTGAACCTACTGATTCAGATTAGGCTTGTTAGGCCTTTTATGTTGAAAAACAATCTGAATTAGTTCGTGGTAAAAAGAGGTTAGTCATTGATTATCAGCCGCTAAATTCTTTCCTTAAGGATGATAAGTTCCCCCTTCCAAAAATCCAGACCCTGTTTGTCCATCTTCAAGGAGCTCGTATCTTCTCTAAGTTTGATTTAAAAGTTGGTTTTTGGCAACTTGGTATTTCACCAGTTGACCGTCACAAAACTGCCTTTCGCATCCCTGATGCCATTATCAGTGGACTGTTTCGCATCCCTTTTGGTCTTAAAGTCACTCCTTCACTATTTCAAAAAGCCATGACAAAAATCTTCAGTGCTATTCTACATCATGCTTTGGTCTACATTGATGATATCTTATTATTTTCATCTGACCATGAGAGCCACCAGAAGCTCCTTTTGGATTTCTTTCATATTGTGCAGGAACACGAAATCATGCTTTCTGAAAAGAAAAGCAGCATAGTAAAGGAATCAATTGACTTTCTTGGCATGGTAATTAAAGATGGCCATTATCAACCTGGTCCACACATTACAACTGAATTATTAAAGTTTCCGGACACACATCTCAACAAAAAGTAGATCCAACAATTCCTTGGGATTGTTAATTATGTCCGTGATTTCATCCCTAAAGTTACAATTCACACAAGCCAGCTGTCCCGCATGCTCAGAAAGCAGTGCCCTCCATGGGGACCAGCATAAACAGAAGCTGTCCAACAACTAAAGATGATAGCCTAGTCACCTCCTTCTCTCCGAATTCCCAAAACTGGACAACGCATTCTACAGACTGATGTCAGTGATGATTACTGGAGTGCCATCGTTCTTGAAGAGATAAATGGTGTACGTCACTTCTGTGCACATGCAAACGGAAAATTCAAAGACTCTGAAAAGAATTACCATGTGATCTATAAAGAGATTTTGGCGGTCAAGTATGGAATCAAAAAGTTTGAATTTCATCTAATCAGCCATAAGTTCCTTATCAACATGGACAACTCCTCTTTTCCTCGAATCTTTGACTTCAAAAATAAGTTGCTCCCTGACAAGCAGCTACTCAGCCTCAAAAACTGGTTTACTGAATATGATGTTACTGTCCAACATATAAAAGGCAAACAGAACCTTATCCCAGACTTCCTTACACGTCCGGCTATAAATAAACCCTCACTTATCTCCTTCATTCACACCATCCTAGTTATAGCCATGAACCATCAACTTCCTTTTAAAGCTCTCAACTAGAGAACTTTTCCCATGAACATCCCTTTTCATTCAGCCTACCAGATCCAAGACTTTGTAAAGAAATTCCTTTACCGGTATTTCTTCAATGTTCAAAGCAAAAAGCCTGATCGTTTTCCTTCCCTAACCATCTGTGAAGATGAGTTATGGTACATGTGGTGCCTCACTACCCTGTATGCTACAAAACTGGTCTTCCTTGTTCAACCAGCCCTCCGCAATCTCACCACACCTGAATTCTCCCCAGAACTTCTGTGGACTCTCCTTGAATGGTATTCCCCACTCACATGGTGGTGTAAGCAACTGAAAAATCTGTCTACTTTTCACGGATTAGACAAGATGCTAGAACAAGAAGCAGACATGTTCACTGTAGTCTTCATCGTTCATAGACCTTACTTCCAGCACCCATAAACAAGAGACTTCTGGACACAAGATATGGCCTATGAATGGAAGACTTATCCCCATCCTTATACCCTCATCCATGATACATCCATCACCTCTGTTCTCAGGTTATACCTAATGGAACTCAACAATGTTTAACCACCTGCCACAAACATCCACCACACCTCTGTTGGACCATCACACACCTTGAAAATTGTTCCAAAGACCCAAACCTGTACTCCAGGTTCCAGTTTAAGTCCTCAAGGAATCCTTGTCATGGAACAATGTCCTGATTACACTAACGTCTTATTCCAAGACGCTCAGGATCCATGGGAAGATTTTCAGTCTCTTCTCCATACTGACAATTCCCATTACACCGGACCAGACCTCTTCTTTACATCACCTAAAATGACGCTGATGAAGAAGCCTATCTGCAAGCTGAAGCTTATCTTGATTGCAGACAGATCTGTCGTGCCAAACAACAATATGAAAAAGAGACTGGTGACGTGTCTCCATCACACTACCCATCCACTCCATGATTACTGACATGCATGCGAATCTTTAGCTTTTACTTTTTCAAAAAAGTTTGCTTTAATAATTAGACAAGGGTCCTGTCTTGTCTACAATTTGTCTTCTACTTTTCCTTTTTGGTTATGGCGTGGTGTGCTTTAATTATTCTGCTTTTGTCAATGATAAGGGCCCCACCTTATCTCTCCTTCCTCGAGATCTCTCTATCCTTTTGAAAGGCATGAGTTAATCAGAAATAAAATTCAGTTTTCTTCACATCATGTTTCTCTAAAAACTTTTCTTTCTTCTAGGAATCAAAGAAATTATTTGAGTTAATAATGATACGCTCACCTCTAATTTTCTAAACTGAGTATGCTCTGCACATGCCTTAAGCCTAAGGATTTTTTTCTCACAACGTTCACCCTCTTTAAAGGCTAAGAGTGCCGTGTTTTTGGGTGGTATCGTGAAAAATTGTTTTCAAATATGATTTTCGATTTTTGGTATTTGACAGATAAGTGTATATCGGCTGGAAACCAGAACTTGTGGGCTATTAGCCCAAAAGACAGACTTTGTTCTGTTATAGATCTGGTGTAACAGTCCACTAATAATGGGCATCAGGGATGCAGAAGGCAGTTTTGGGACGGTCAACTGGTGAAATACCAAGTTGCCAAAAACCAGCTTTTAAATCAAACTTAGAGACGATACGAGCCCCTTGAAGATGGACAAACAAGGTTTGGATTTTTGGAAGGGGGAACTTATCATCCTTAAGGAAAGAATTTAGCGGCTGATAATCAATAACTAACCTCTTTTTACCACGAATTAATTCAGATCATTTTTTAACATAAAAGGCCTGACAGGCCCAATCTGAATCAGTAGGTTCAATAAGACCTTGCTGAAGCAACTGAGAACATTCTTGCTTAGCAAGTAGGAGGGCTGAAGGAGACATACCCGGGTGTGATGCTTTTGTGGGGTTTATGTCTTTGTTAAGCTTGAAAGGAAGGTGAATGAAGAATTTATCATTCTTCTAAAGAGGTGAAGGATGGTGGAACTGTGAATGGTTTACTGGACAAAACTCTAGGAACTTCTGTGAAATATGGCTGTATGGAGATGGTGTTTCAGAAAGTCCATACAGACGTAATGTATCTGTATAAGGCAAGAACATTTGCTTGTAGCGAACTCCAGAACTGGTGAGAAATAGGTTTTTAACCAAATGAAGAATGTTAAAACCTATAAGTTTCTCCATTAACTGCTCGAAAAAGTTTCAAGTGTTTTTCCCAACAATCAGAGGGAAAGACAGAAGGATCAATCATACTGGTATCTGCACTAGTATCAATAAACCCGATGATAGGAACAGGTTTATGAAATTTGGAAAGAAGGATGGATATTTTTAGAGAAGGTTTAGGAATGGCTGAGACATGATTGACAGTGTGAACTGTAGAAATGACTGAAATATCCTCATAATCAGAAGATTCTGTGATAATGAAGGCAGTCTGATCATCTTGTTCTGACTGTTCTGAAAAATTTTATTCGACATCTTCATTCTCAGATAACAGTGAAGAATGTTAAAGATGTTGTATGAGACGAACAACTTTGGTTGACTTTTGAGGACAATTTCGAGCAAAGTGACCACGTTTCTTGCAGATGAAACAACAGTTGTGCTTTTTCTTTCTGTACTGGGAAGCATCTTTTTTTCTGAAATACCGGAGAGGTTTTTTGGAGGATGATTTTCTATGGAAGTGTTTCTGAAAATATTTTTTCTTTTTGGTTGGATAGATGCACTTCTTTCCATCTTTGCACTCTATTTTAAGATAGGGTTTTTTACAGGCTTCAGAAAAGGATTTTTTGTCTTCCATGAGATCTTTGAAAAATTCTTTTTGCTCACAGATCTTGTCGAGACATAGCATGATGTTGGTGGATTTATATAAGCAATTACACAACAAGTAATAAAGTGATGAGTATTCAAGATCGTCTTCACAGGGATTGTTGTTACTCAAAATGTTAAAGTAATCACAATAGTGCAAATCAATTAAAGACTGAAACAAACAATTTGCGAATAATTCTATTGTAACCAATAATTGTGAGAGATGAAAATAGAACAATATTGTAATGAAATAAACTAAGTTGAATGTGTCTAAGATTCAATTGAGAATATAGTAGTTGAATGATCAAACTCTCCTAATGGGGTGACTGTTGTTTACCAAATTAGCACCATTTGCTACAATAAGTGCTGCAGCAATGGGTAGAATAAATCTGCATCCGCAGCTATCGCATGTTGGAAATCCATACCTTTTCAATCTATTAACAATGACCAGTTGCTCATATATTTATGGTATGGCATTAGAACCTTTAATCTCTCTACCCTACAAGGTGAACACCTATGTCTAGAGTGTCACAAATCTTAACTTCAAGTATTGCCCTTATGGGATTCAAGATAACCTAATCTAGGAAACTTGACTTAAGAACAAGTAATACTCTAATAATGTCTGCTAAGACATGCCCTTTTGCTGCTCTATCTTAACTGAAACTATTAAATGGGTGGTCAACCGAAATAACAGTTGTATTTATAAAATCTACTAGAGTATAATGCTACAGCATTACCATAACAACATAAAAGAACAGTCAAGAACCCATTGGATTATTTGTCACTCGACCACAAGTAAATTTAGTTCATAATCTGGATGAGAAAAATAAACACAAATATATTGAACTCGGAATACATCCCAACAATTCAAGGAAGAAGAGAAAATATAAGTTGAGCACAATGAAAGGTAAATAATTCTGCACGGCTCTCTTCTTTTGTTGCCGAATAGCACTCTCTAATCTTGATCTCCTTCTTCTTGCCTTTGTAATTATTTCCGATGATAATTCCTCGCCGCCCTTCTATGTGGTGCTTGCCTCCTTTTTATATTGCAAAATTAGGTTAAAACCAAAGCCCATGAGCATGCATATGCTTGAATTAGGAAACATGCAGATTGCGATTTTGTGGTTGACTCACTCCTAAGTTTTCTCCCGCATTGCTCCCAGATTTCTACAGCATTGGTTGCTCAAACAGCTGCTACAACACTGTTTAATTCCCGATTGTGCTTTACTTCTTTTGTGGCCAACTTCCTTCCTCCTCTTGCTCTTCTAATGCCTCAGCATCCTCTCACGAATTTAAAACCTACAATTTAAACTTGTTTTCAGCACGAATTACTATGATTCAAACAAAACTTATTAAACTCAACTTTAAAATGAATGTTTATGCAAAAGGTACTCAAACTGTCATTCAAACACCTTATTTGTTCTCTAAGTGACCTTGATTCAAGTCTAGAATTGATGTAATAACTCTCTTTTCCTAGAGTTATCACACTCCCAAACTTAAACCATTACTTGTCCTCAAGTAGTGACACATACTAATATTCCCCGCAAACAAACATGCACACAACTTAAGCTCTTTTATCAAATTTGCAAGGATTCTTCCACCTTCATATCACCATCTTAATCATACAAAATGTCTATAGTAAATCAGTTCTAGACTTAAGCTTCTTTCTGTCCATAGTGTGTGTGTGCTTCCTTTGATTGAATTCCAGATATGCTGTAACATCACCAAAGGACTGCAGAAATTTCAGCAGTGATATACTTTTTTTCATAAAAGGGGTAGCATAAATTTCACATATTCAAACTGTGATTGTTTTAACATTGATACACTGGGGAGTAATCAACCTCCTCACTGTAACATTTATCTTTCATGTCAATGTCAATCACTTGTAATGATGACACCCAATTACTCAAACCATGCCCAGATCAGAGTTGCTGCAGCAATATCTATGGTATAATCTTATCTAAAGGTATCTTTTACTCAAGGCTAAACATGGGGTTCATGAACAGACCTGGCTACTCAATGCCTTAGACAGAGGATTTTTTTTTTAAAAAAAAGAGAACACTTGCTACAGCATTGCTCATAACTCTCGCTACCTTTTACACAATTCTGCATATGGGGTACATACTCAGATCTTGGTTATTCAGCAACTTAAGTCATTGGAGCAGAGTTTTATTGCATAAAATCACAATAAATCAACTTGCTTCTCCCTTCAAACTTAAGATATGTTCTATTCTTTTGACTCTACTCTAGCAGTCTCATACAACTCAAGTAAAGTCTAAGTGTTGGGACAGAATTTCACTTCTATCTATAACTATCTCTACTTGGCATTCTCATAAATACTAAATAACACTCAATTTATCTTCATTAGGTTTTCAAATCCATACACAAATAACAGATAATAGAGCTTCACACAATACAGACATAAACACATACATAAATCACATGCACTCGGCAACAACCCCTCCAACCCGTCACAAGCATACATAACAACAGCTCACAAATTGAAACACAACAAAATCTTTTTTAAAAAAAAAAACATAAATGAACTAGTAAAGAAAGGGTACTCCCCTAGGGTGGGGACTGCAGCACATGATAGGTTGCTATCAGCGCTTCTTGGATGCACTGCGCAGCTTATCCTTTGGTGAAGCTTTTGGGGAGGTGGCTGGCAATGTCTTTGTCTTTTTCATTGATCGAGGAGTGGTGGTTGGGGTTCTTTATGTGAGCGTCTTGCCTTTTCATTTGCTGGATTGTCTTGGACTGGTGCGAAGAGGCTTGCTAGGAGTGTGTTGTGGAGGCTTTGGGGTCAATGCATCAGCTGCCTAGCCCTCAGCGGTGATGGCAGCAATAACCGCAAGTAGTTGCTTGGCTTGCTCAGGTGTAGGCATAGCTCTGGCTGCTGCAGCAGCCAGCTCAGCATCGACTTGCTCCATCTCATCTTCATAGGCTGGAGGGGTTGTCATTTTTGCTTTACCCTTGTCTTTCCCTTTACTCGCAAAGACTGGAATAAAGGGTTCCTCTTCAGGGTCTTCTTCCTCTTCTTATTGAATAATGTGTTTTTTTCTGGTTTTGGGTTGAGCTGGGATGGTTGGTTCCTCACTTTCTTTCTCTGAGTTGTCTTCTGCCTCTAAGGGTGAGCTATCAGTCTCAGACTTGTCACCTTCGTCCTCAGGTGGGTCAGATGGTTCAGCCTCTTCTGAGTCGACTACTGCTTGTGGCTCGGCCTTCCTGGGTTCATCTGGCAAGTAGCTTCTTCACTGGAGCACCTGTGGTGTTGGTGTCAAAATTGAACTGCTGGAACAGTGCATCAGGGAAGTTCCGGTGAGTGCGTTTCATGTACAGAGCAAAGTTGTGTAGTTGGTTATCCAGGTACTGTAGATAGCTCCAAAATCGACCATTTTCCCTATGTTGAGCTTCCACACATTGAGTTATACTATTGCTGAGTGCCTGGATAGTTTGTTCTAAACCAATAGCTCGTCTTGCTCTAGTGACAACAGCTGGTTCAGTGGTTGTTCCAGCACTCTCACCAGCAACTCTCTCAATGGTACGTGCCGTAAAGGCACCATCATTTTTTACATGTTCATCTCTGGCGTCAAGACGAACACCTGAAACTACACAAATGCTAGTGACAAGAGAGGGAAATAGCAAGGCAGCAGTTCGGTGAGTTTTGACTGCACAATCTCGGATTTCTTGTGCAATGATGCTACCGACATCTATAGGAAGTCCTCGAACTATGACATATAACAAGACCAACCTTTCTTGCGAAACTGTAGTAGTGTGAGTGGTGGGCATAAGCCTAGATTTCAGAAATTTCACCCACACCTTAGCAATAGGTTTCAAATCTATCCTATTAACTACATGCCCTTCCTCGTTAACCCATGATGCCCCTTCAATGGTAAGAGTTTTGAAAATGGTATTCCACTTTTTCGGGGTCAACTTATCACGCAACTTAGCATACTCACAAGCAATTTCAGCAGGTAAGTTATAGAAAGCATTCATGACACAAGAGTCTAATGGGACAAGTGAATTTCTTACCCAAATGTTGTGCTGATCTGGGCTTACCAAATTGGCGTAAAATTCTTTGACTACAGGCAGCACAGGATCTTGAGGGTGGTTGCAAAACTCTAACCATCCTCGCTTTGCTACAACATTATGAATGGTTTGGACAATTCCCGTGAGTTGGTCTGGGAATTGAAACCCTTTTTCTTCCAGAATCCGACTCGGCTCTATGAATTCTTCATATTTTTCCTCAGCGTAGTAACTTTGGAATCGTGATGGATCTTTGAGGCGGCTGGCTGTTTTCTTGTATCTCGACATTGCTGTAGCAGTAACAAATTGAAGCTATTGTTCCTTTTTATAGAGTTGTCTTTGCAAAGAAGATGGGGAGTAGTGGCGTAGAGCACTAAGCACAGTGGTCCTTTTTATAATGGACTTTAATTTGAAGATAAACACGGTAACTAGAGATAATTGAAGGAATAAAATATTTGAATTAAATGTGCACATCCCCAAAATTATCGGCCAATGAAATTAAAGCTTTAATTTCGGAGATTTGTTTCCTCAATTTTCTATTCATATCCATGCATCCATTTGTCACGATTTTATCTCCAACGGTAAGTGAAAAGCTCCAGCTTTTAATTTACTGTAACGGTAAAATTAGCTGCTGCAGCACCCATTTGCTTATTCTAACAACGGATACAAACTCCCCACTAAAAGCTTCAGACACGTGGTTCACCTCTGAATTCTGCCACCATTCACTCTCACTTGTCAATATGAATTGCAATTATCACACTACTAACATTAAGTCTAAAATTTATTAAACAAATAGCTATAGCAAATTAAAGTGAAAGTAAAGAATGCAATAATGTAAATGGATGAAAATAAAGACTAATCATAGAAAAACAAAAATTAAACAAGATGGTAAAAAGGGAAAGCTGTCTACAAAACCAAAGGATATCAAACTTGGTTTGAAGTGGCTATCTCCTCAATGGACTGCCTCCCATGAAGCGCTTGATTTAAGGTCCTTCAGCCTGACCTTACTTCTTTGTTCAATAGCTAGGTTCTTTAAGGAGTAACACCTCCTTGGAACATTCTGCTGCTTGATGAATGTAATGCTTAACCCTGTGTCCATTAACCTTGAACTCATGGCCTGTTTGTTCATCTAGAAGATCAACAGCTCCATGAGGGTAAGATTTTAACAACTTAAACGGGCCAGACCATCTTGACTTGAGTTTTCCTGGAAATAATCTTAGTCTTGTATTGTGGAGTAACACTAATTGACCAGGGGTGAATTTCCTGTATTGAATGTGCTTGTCGTGCCAGTGTTTTGTTCTCTCTTTTATAGATTCTTGCATTTTCATAGGAAAACAGCCGTAATTCATCAAGTTCACAAAGTTGAAGCTTCATTTGCTTTGCTGCAGCATGCATATCCCAATTTAGTTTCTTCAATGCCTAATGGGCTTTGTGCTCTAGCTCTAGTGGCAAATGACACGCTTTGCCATAAACAATTCGGTAAGGAGACATGCCGAGTGGAGTTTTGTATGTTGTTCTGTAAGCCCATAGAGAGTCATGCAAATGTAAAGACCAATCCTTCCTTGTTAGGTTCACCACTTTTTCTAAGATCTTTTTAATTTCTCTGTTGGACACTTCAGCCTGACCATTGGATTGTGGGTAATATGCTGTAGCTATCTTGTGTCTGACTCCATATTTCATCATTGTTGCAGCAAAGATTTTGTTGCAAAAATGTGTGCCTTCATCACTAATAATTGCTCTAGGAGTGCCAAACCTGGAAAAAACATTTTTCTGAAGAAAAGTCACCATGGTTTTTGCATCATTGGTAGGTAATGCTACAGCTTCTACCCATTTAGAGACATAATCCACAGCAACAAGGATATATAGGTTCCTAAAGGATTGGGGAAAAGGTCCCATGAAGTCTATTCCCCAAACATCAAAAACTTCCACTTCCAGTATATTAATCAATGGCATCTAATGTCTGCTAGTTATGTTCCCTGTCCTTCGACACCTGTCACAATATTTAACAAATTCATAAGCATCTTTAAAGATAGTGGTCCAATAATAACCTGATTGCATAACTTTGGCAGCTGTTCTGTGACCACCAAAATGTCCTCCATATGCTGCAGCATGACATGACTCCAGTATATGAGGTATTTCTTCTGCTGCAACACATCTTCTGATTACTTGATCTGAGCATAGCTTATATAAATGTGGGTCATCCCACTGATAACTTCTGACATCATGAAGAAATTTCTTTTTCTCTTGAAACTTCAGCTCAGGTGGTAGCAACTCACTTACTAAGTAGTTAGCAAAGTCTGCATACCATGGGGATTCGAACTGCTGCAGCATCTGTGCTTGTTGTATTACCAACAGCTGTTCATCAGGAAAAGTTTCGGTGATGCCCTTCCTTGTCAATGTACTAGTGTTTGCTTCCAGCCGTGACAAGTGGTCTGCCATTTGATTCTCAGTCCCCTTTCTATCTTTAATTTCCAGATCAAATTCTTGAAGCAATAAGATCCATCTGATTAACCTTGGTTTGGCATCCTTATTTGAAATTAAATATTTGATGGCTACATGGTCTGTGTAAACAGTTACTTTGGTACCCACCAGGTAAGCTCTGAATTTGTCGAAAGCAAAAACTATTGCTAGTAACTCTTTCTCTGTAGTGGTGTAATTTATCTGAGTTGGAGTGAATGTTTTGCTTGCATAGTATATGGAATGAAAAACCTTATCCTTTCTTTGTACTAATACTGCCCCCACAGAATGATCACTAGCATCACACATCAATTCAAATGGTAAAGTCCAATCTGGAGATATAACTACTGGAGCAGTGGTCAGAGCTTTCTTTAATTCTCCAAATGCTTTAAGGCACTCTGTGTCAAAGTGAAATGGTTTGTCATGCTCCAGCAATGAACACAGAGGCTTAGTTACCTTGGAGAAATCCTTAATGAATCTTCTGTAGAATCCAGCATGACTCAAAAAACTCCTAACACCCTTTACTGAGGTTGGAGGTGGCAGTTTATCTATTACCTCTATCTTGGCTTTGTCTATCTCAATACCATCCTTGGATATCTTGTGACCCAGCACTATTCCTTCTTGCACCATGAAATGGCACTTTTCCCAATTGAGTACTAAGTTGGTCATCTCACATCTTTTAAGAACTTCTTCCAAGTTGTGTAAACAAGCATTGTATGTTTCTCCAAAAACTGAGAAGTCATCCATGAAAACTTCCAAGGTTTGCTCTACCATATCAGAAAATATAGACATCATGCATCTCTGAAAAGTTGCTGGAGCATTGCATAGCCCAAATGGCATTCTTCTGAAGGCAAATGTTCCATAAGGACAAGTAAATGTAGTCTTCTCTTGATCCTCTGGAGCTATAGCAATCTGGTTGTAGCCTGAATACCCATCTAAGAAGCAGTAGTACTGTTTTCCAGCAAGTCTGTCCAACATCTGATCTATGAATGGAAGTGGGAAATGGTCTTTCCTTGTGGCTTTGTTGAGCTTCCTGTAATCCATACACACTCTCCATCCAGTCACTGGCCTTGTAGGAATAAGTTCATTCTTTTCATTAGCCATTATTGTTATCCCTGCTTTCTTTGGAACACATTGAACTAGGCTTACCCATGAACTGTCTGATATTAGGTATATGATTCCAGCATCTAGCCATTTGATGATTTCCTTCTTCACCACTTCTTTCATAATAGGATTCAGCCTTCTCTGGTGTTCCACCGAATTGCTGGAACAATCCTCTAACAGAATTTTATGCATACAGATGGATGGGCCTATCCCCTTTATATCTGCCATGGTCCATCCAATTGCTCTTCTGTATTTTCCCAGTAAATCTACTAAACTCTGATCTTGTCATGCATCCAAAGTAGAAGAAATGATTCAGGGAGTGTGTTGTTTTGACCAAGATAAGCATATTTTAAATGTGAAGGTAATAGTTTTAATTCAAAACTAGGAAGTGATTCAATAGATAGTAAAGTTGTTTTTACTTCCTTGTCTGAAAGATTCAGGTGTTCAATAGACCTGTTATGCCTATCAGCTTGTTGTTTGTCCCTCCAATCTGTTTGGATTGCTGCAACATCTTCCTCTTCAACATCCTCAAAGGTGGTGACTTTGTCAAGTATATTACTGCAGCATCTGTCCATTCTGTCTGCTACAATAAGATCCACTACACTTAGGAAATTACAATCTTCTACTTCATCAGGGTTCCTCATAGCCTCTAGCACATTAAATGTGACTTGCTGATCATTCACTCTCATGGTGAGCTCTCCTTTCTACACATCTATCAAAATTTTTCCAGTTGCTAGAAAAGGTCTTCCAAGTATAATGGGTACCTCTTTGTCGGCTTCAAAGTCCAACACAATGAAATCCACTGGAAAGATGAATTTGTCAACCTTCACCAATATGCTGGCATGAGATCTGTCAGCCAATTGCAAAGTGACTGTTGTTGGTCTGCACTCCCCTACTCCCAGCTGCTTAAATGCGGATAGTGGCATCAGATTAATACGAGCTCCCAAGTCACAAAGTGCTCTGCCAGCATATCTAGTTCTTATATAACAAGGTATTGTAAAACTCCCTGGATCTTTCAATTTTGTGGGAATTTTACTTTGGAGCATATGACTGCTTTCCTGTGTTAAAGCAACAATTTCAAACTCTCCCAGCCTTCTTTTTCGTGCCAAGATATCTTTTAGAAATTTAACATAATTTGACATTTGCTCCAAAGCTTCCACAAAAGGTATATTTATATGCAATTGTTTCAGCACTTCCAGGAATTTGCTGAACTGCTTGTCTTGTTTTTGCTTCTGGAACCTTTGTGGGAAAGGTGGTGGATGTCTGAACTGCTGGGTAACTTCAAGGGATATCAAACTTTGTTTGTTTGATTTGGTGCAAATTGTAACTACTGGTGTTGTAACTTCTTTTGCAGCATGTCCTGGTTGAATTTCCTCTGCAGTTGCTGTAGCTTGGCCCATGTATCCATTGTCTTGAAGAGGAGTTTGTTGTAACAGGCTTCCTTTTTTAGTTGGTTTTTGTGCAGAATTGCATTCCATCCCATTTTTGGTCACCTCAACTGATGCGAATCCCACAATGAAACTTTGAATCCCACACTTAATTTGTAGTTTCAACTTCCCAAGAAAGTTCTAAACAGATTTATGACAACAAAACCTTGACCCAATGCTTAAGAAAACATGAACCAAAGGTATAGAGAATGATATTGACGCCACACTCAAGAAATAGATGAGAAGGTGAGTGATAAGTCTAAATTTAGAACGCCACAAGAATGCAAATTCTTGATAAGTTCACTAGTTCTCAAAAGAACCAAAGAAAGAATAATCTTTCAAATTCAAATAACATTAATCTCTAATTTTTTTACATACCAAGGTTGCTGAATTTAAATAGGCTAAAAGAAACCCAAGATCCTAAAAATCCAAATGGGAACATTGGAACAACCCTCCAAGTAGGTTTGTCAAAAGATGTTTCAAAAGTCTTCACCAACCCACCATAATCAATTCTATCTTTGACAAACTTAATGCTAGCCTACTATAATTAATGCTATCATTGACAAACTTAATGTTAGCCCACCATCATTGATGGTAGACTTACCTTACACATTGACAAGCTTGAAACAAAACAAACAAATAAGTTGAAAAACAAAGGATTCGTTGAAAATCCCAAGTCTGACCAAGCTGTAAAGAATTGGTCATAACTCCTTCTAGAGAACTCCAAATCCAGCTCTTTAAAATTTATTGGAAAGCTAACTTAATTATCTTTCCAACGGTATATAGCTTGTACTTTAATTCTGGCTCAATCAATACAGTTTTTATTCCGAATTTGACCTTTCTGCATTTGATACAACTTGTGTATTTGGCTGCCTAATGACTTGAATAATGCCCACAATGCCTTGTCTTCTCTTCAAGCCCAATTCATGATGTCTTGCATCTTGAATTGCATTTTCAATCCATATTTTCTCAATTAATCCATTTAAAGCAGCTTGTATATTTTTGGCTCTTGCTCTTGTAATTGGGCCTCCATGAATGTGCAAAGGATCACTTGAAGTTTTAATGGTCCCTTGATGGTTCTCATCATTCCCCCTCTCTTCAAAAGGATTCGTCCTCGAATCTTCACCTACATCGAAAGGAGAAAGATCAGAAACATTGAAAGTAGCACTCACATTATACTCACCAGGAAGATCCAATTTGTAGGCATTGTCATTGATCCGTGCAACCACTTGAAATGGACCATCTCCCCTTGGAAGTAACTTGGAACGCCTTTGTGCTGGGAACCTCTCCTTTCTCATATGCACCCAAACCCAATCTCCAGGCTGAAAAACCACTTGCTTACGTCCTTTGTTGGCTTGAGTAGCATATTGTTCAGTTCTCTTTTCTATGTGTTGACGTGTTCTCTCATGCAATTGCTTGACAAATTCAGCTTTCTTTTTACCATCCATACTAGCACGCTCATTAATAGGTAAAGGTAATAAATCCAAAGGAGTTAATGGATTATAACCATATACAATCTCAAATGGTGAAAATTTAGTAGCTGAATGGACAGTTCTATTGTAAGCAAATTCAACATGTGGCAAACATTCTTCCCAAGTTTTCAAGTTCTTTTGAATAATGGCACACAACAAAGTAGACAGAGTTCTATTTACAACCTCAGTTTGTCCATCAGTTTGTGGATGACAAGTAGTAGAAAACAAAAGTTTAGTACCCAACTTACCCCACAAAGTTTTCCAAAAGTGGCTCAAGAACTTAGCATCTCGATCTGAAACTATGCTCCTTGGTACTCCATGCAACCTGACTATTTCCTTGAAAAACAAATTAGCTATGTTTGTTGCATCATCAGTTTTGTGACATGGAATGAAATGTGCCATCTTTGAAAACCTATCAACAACAACAAAAACAGAATCACTTCCCCTTTTTGACCTAGGTAAACCCAAAACAAAGTCCATAGAAATATCAACCCAAGGTTCACTAGGTATGGGTAGAGGGTTATACAATCCATGGGGTAAAACTCTAGACTTAGCATGTTTACAAGTGATACACTTCTCACATATTCTTTCAACATCACGTTTCATATGTGGCCAAAAGAAGTGTTCTTTTAAAACATCTAAAGTCTTTGCAATGCCAAAATGTCCCATTAAACCACCCCCATGAGCTTCACGCACAAGCAATTCACGCAAAGAACTATGAGGCACACACAATTTATTTTCTCTAAATAAAAGCCCATCATGCCTATAGAACTTACCAAATGCAACTTTCTCACAAGCATTAAACACATTAGCAAAATCAGGATCGTTAACATATAATTCTTTAATGTACTCAAATCCTAACAACTTTGCATTTAATGTAGAGATAAGTGCATACCTTCTAGATAATGCATCAGCCACCACATTCTCCTTACCTTGTTTATATTTGATCACATAAGGAAATGGCTCAATAAATTCAACCCATTTGGCATGTCTCTTATGCAACTTACCTTGCCCTTTCAAATGCTTCAAGGACTCATGATCAGTGTGTATAACAAACTCTTTAGGTAGAAGATAATGTTGCCAAGTTTCCAATGCTCTCACCAATGCATACATCTCCTTGTCATAGGTAGGATAGTTTAGGGCTGCTCCACTCAATTTTTCACTAAAGTAAGCAATTGGACGCCCTTCTTGCATCAAAACAGCTCCAATGCCTATACCTGAAGCATCACACTCAATTTCAAAAGTTTTAGTAAAATCAGGTAAAGCAAGTAATGGTGCAGAAACCAATTTCTCCTTAATTAGATTAAATGCCCTTTCTTGTTCACTACCCCACTTAAATCCCACATGTTTCTTCACAATTTCAGTTAATGGTGCAGCAAGGGTGCTAAAATCTTTCACAAATCTTCTATAAAAACTAGCCAAACCATGAAAACTTCTTACCTCACTTACACTTTTAGGTGTAGGCCACTCTTTAATAGCCTTTACCTTCTCTTCATCAACCTCAATTCCTTTAGCACTTACAACATAACCAAGAAAAACAATCTGATTTGTACAAAAGGAACACTTCTTCAAATTAGCATACAACTTTTCCTTCCTTAAAACAGTCAATACACTTTGCAAATGTTCAATGTGTTCATCTAAGCCTTTGCTATAGATCAAAATATCATCAAAATAGACAACTACGAATTTGCCAATAAAAGCACGCAAAACATGGTTCATTAACCTCATGAAAGTGCTAGGTGCATTAGATAACCCAAATGGCATCACTAACCACTCATATAAACCATATTTTGTTTTAAAGGCAGTTTTCCACTCATCTCCCTCTCTAATTTGATGATATCCACTTTTAAGATCAATTTTACTAAACACACAAGAACCATGCAATTCATCAAGCATGTCATCAAGTCTAGGAATAGGATGTCGATACTTTACACTGATTTTATTAATTGCACGACAGTCAACGCACATCCTCCATGTTCCATCCTTTTGGGCACTAGTAAAGGTACCGGGCTCATGCTCTCCCTCACATACCCTTTTTCCAAGAGTTCTTCAACTTGCCTTTGAAGCTCCTTTGTCTCCTCGGGGTTACTTCTATATGCAGGTCTATTAGGAATGGTAGCTCCAGGGACGAAGTCTATTTGATGCTCAATTCCCCTAATAGGTGGCAAACCGTTAGGGACTTCATTTGGAAACACATCATCAAAGTCCTGCAAAAGAGTCACAATAGCACTAGGCAAAGAAGAGTTATGCTCATTAGTGTGTAAACAAGCCTCTTTGCACAAAAGTACAACGATTGGCTGTTTTGAAAAGAAAGCCCTCTTAACCTCGCTCTCTTTTGCAAACAAGTTCACTTGCTGCCTCTCTTTTCTCTCAACAATATTTTTTTCTATCTTTTCACTTGCTTTTCTCTCAATCTCTCTTTCTTTTGTACTCTCATTTTCATTTTTTGTATCACTCTCTTTTTTTATTGACATTTGATCCTCATACACTTGTCTAGGTGTTAATGGTACAAGAGTGATTTGCCTTTTATTCATTACAAAAGAATATCTATTTAAGTATCCATCATGTGTCACACGCCTATCATATTGCCAAGGTCGACCCAAAAGAATGTGTCCAGCATGCATGGGTACTACATCACATAGAACCTCATCCTTGTATCTCCCAATAGAGAATGAAACTAGCACTTGTTTATTTACTTTAACTTCCCCACAATCATTCAGCCATTGTAGCTTATATGGCCTCGGATGTTTCAAAGTTTTCAACTTTAATTTTTCAACTAAACTAGTGCTAGCTACATTAGTACAACTTCCACCATCAATTATCATACTACATACCTTATCTTTGATGTGGCATCTAGTATGAAAGATGTTATCACGTTGTACCTCCGCATCCTCTTTTACTTGCATGTTGAGAGCACGCCTAGCAACCATCAATTTACCATCAACAGGATATTCTACACCATCATTAGCATCCTCCAAAGGTGGCATAGGATCATCATCTGATTCACTCTCGGTTTCAACATCACCATCATCCCTCAAGATCATTACTCTCTTATTTGGGCATTGAGATGCAATATGACCTGTCCCCAAACATTTAAAACACTTAATATCTCTATTTCTAGAGTGTTGGGAATCAGATTTACCTTTACTTTGGTTGCCTCCCTCTTTATGATCCTTGATTGGCTCAATCTTAGGCTTTGAAACAACCTTTTCATCTTTGCTCCATTTTGACTTCCATGAGGAAGATGAACCCAAATTGGTTCTAGTGGAACCTTTCTTTTTCAATTGTCGTTCCACTTTCATGGCCATGTGAACCATGTCTTCCAACTCAACATAGTGCTGCAAGTCAACCACATTAGCAATATCTTGATTTAACCCATGTAAAAATCTTGCCATAGTGGCCTCTCGTTCTTCTTCAATGTTGGCTCGAATCATGATTATTTCCATCTCCTTGTGGTAATCTTCCACACTTCTAGAACCTTATGTAAGACTTTGAAGCCTTTGGTCCAGCTCCCTATAATAATGACTAGGAACAAATCTCCTCCTCATGATGGCCTTCATCTCCTCCCAAATGTTTATAGGCCTTTTACGATTTCTTCTCCTACTCAAAACAAGTTGATCCCACCAAATAATAGCATAATCAGTAAATTCAACAACAGTTAGTTTTACTTTTTTTCTCCTTAGAGTAGTTGTGGCAATCAAATACTAGCTCCACCATTTTTTCCCACTCCAAATAAACTTCCAGATCATTTTTACCGTGAAAAGAAGGAATTTTTAGTTTGATACTCCCCAAATCACGATCCATCGTCTTGCCCTTCTATTATCTCTTCTACGCATGTCAACGGTGGCCTGGTCATCAAAATCATCTATGTCATCGCTATCTTCTTCTCCCATGACAGCACGCCTTGATTACCTCTTACATTAGAGCTATTGGTTGTTGCCCCTTTGTAGATTGGCTATGGCAGTGTCTTGCCTCTCAATTTGTCACGGATCTCTCAAACATCAGATTCATGTGCTCAAATTGTTGTTGCATGGCTTTGAGCATGATTGATTGGTCTATAGCTTCTTGATCTTTTGACATATTTGTGATCTGAAAAGAATGTTAGCAAAAGACCTCACAACACTCCCTCACGTGTTTCACTCAATTTGATGTCACTTAACTCTCGTGTTTAACACACAAATTGGCTTTTACCCTCTAATGATCTCACAAACTTTTGCCTTTTACCACACTTAATTCTCTCTTTTAGTTCTTTATTGAACTAAATAAACAAAATCAAGAAAAAAAAAACAAACCCAAGTGGCACACCAAATATGACAATCCAGCACACTAACAAAGAAAAGAAATTAAGAAGACACAAAGAATGAAAAGGAAATTGAAGAAAGGAAAGCAACAAAATTGATATGTGTGTAAACTATGTCAAGGAACTTGAATCCTTTGTGTCTTTTTTTTTTTTTTGTACGTTTTCTTTTTTTTTTCTTTTTTTTCTTTTTGATAATCAATATAAATAAGACATTCAAACCTGATTAGAAACTAGCTCTGATACCAAATGATGCGAATCCCATGAAACTTTGAATCCCACTTAATTTGTAGTTTCAACTTCCCAAGAAAGTTCTAAACAGATTTATGACAACAAAACCTTGACCCAATGCTTAAGAAAACATGAACCAAAGGTATAGAGAATGATATTGACGCCACACTCAAGAAATAGATGAGAAGGTGAGTGATAAGTCTAAATTTAGAACGCCACAAGAATGCAAATTCTTGATAAGTTCACTAGTTCTCAAAAGAACCAAAGAAAGAATAATCTTTCAAATTCAAATAACATTAATCTCTAATTTTTTTACATACCAAGGTTGCTGAATTTAAATAGGCTAAAAGAAACCCAAGATCCTAAAAATCCAAATGGGAACATTGGAACAACCCTCCAAGTAGGTTTGTCAAAAGATGTTTCAAAAGTCTTCACCAACCCACCATAATCAATTCTATCTTTGACAAACTTAATGCTAGCCTACTATAATTAATGCTATCATTGACAAACTTAATGTTAGCCCACCATCATTGATGGTAGACTTACCTTACACATTGACAAGCTTGAAACAAAACAAACAAATAAGTTGAAAAACAAAGGATTCGTTGAAAATCCCAAGTCTGACCAAGCTGTAAAGAATTGGTCATAACTCCTTCTAGAGAACTCCAAATCCAGCTCTGTAAAATTTATTGGAAAGCTAACTTAATTATCTTTCCAACGGTATATAGCTTGTACTTTAATTCTGGCTCAATCAATACAGTTTTTATTCCGAATTTGACCTTTCTGCATTTGATACAACTTGTGTATTTGGCTGCCTAATGACTTGAATAATGCCCACAATGCCTTGTCTTCTCTTCAAGCCCAATTCATGATGTCTTGCATCTTGAATTGCATTTTCAATCCATATTTTCTCAATTAATCCATTTAAAGCAGCTTGTATATTTTTGGCTCTTGCTCTTGTAATTGGGCCTCCTGAATGTGCAAAGGATCACTTGAAGTTTTAATGGTCCCTTGATGGTTCTCATCATCAACTGGGATATCAACATTCTTTCCAGATCTCAAACTAATTACTTTGCAGTGTTCTTTGCTCTCTCTCCTAGGGTCTTCTGTGTTGCTAGGTAGGCTTCCTTGAGTTCTGCTGCTCATTGCTGTAGCTAGTTGTCCCATTTGGTTCTCAAGGTTTCTCAAGGACACAGCTTGACTCTGCACAATTGCTTCATTCTTTGCAATATACTCCTTGATCAGTGCTTCCAGTGAAGTGATTGGATCCTGACTAATATGCTTTTGCCCTTGACTTTGTTGATGAAAACCAGGTGGTTGTGTGTTTCTACTCAGTCCATTCAATGCTGGAGCATTTCGATTCTGACTGCTCCATGAGAAATTTGGGTGTTGTTTCCAGCCTGGGTTGTAAGTATTTGAATATGGGTTGTTCTGAGGTTGTCGATTGAAGTTACCCACATAGTTTACTGAAGCTGGATTTCCAGGACAATTATCAAAATCATGTTCTTCACCACAATAGACACAAGAAAGTTCAGTAACTTGCTTTACTGTTGCTGGAGCAGCTGTCATGGCTTTTACCATGTTAGTCAATGAGGTTACTTGTGCTGATAAGGCTGTAATTGCATCAATGTTATGTACCCCTGCTGATCCTCTTGCTGCTGGTTGCCTGGCTGAAGGCCACTGGTAATTATTGTTGGTAATTCTTTCCAGAATTTCATAAGCTTCAGTGTAAGATTTGGACAACAGAGCTCCATTTGCTGAAGCATCCACCATTAACCTTGTACTCGGATTCAACCCATTGTAGAAAGTTTCCAATTGAATGCAACAAGGGATACCATGATGAGGACACCTTCTGAGCAATTCCTTGAATCTTTCTCAAGCCTCGTACAAACTTTCATCTTCAAGTTGATGGAAGGAAGTAATCTCATTCCGCAACTTTACATTTTTTGTCGGTGGGAAATATTTCATTAAGAATTTATCAGCTAATTCATTCCATGTAGTGATGGAATCAGATGGTAACGAATTTAACCATGCTCTTACTCGATCTCTTAAGGAATAAGGGAAAAGCCGCAGCCTTAAGGCATCTTGTGTTGCTCCAGCAATTTTGAAAGCACCACTTACTTCCAAGAATAATTTGAGATGGAGATGAGGATCTTCGTTTGGCAATCCATTGAATTGCCCAACTGTTTGCAACATTTGAAACATCATTGGCTTTAACTCAAAATTGGTAGCGTCTACTTCAGGTCTGATGATGCCAGGATGTACAACTTAAGGAGTTAGCACATCATAGTCTCTTATAGCCATATAAATAATATTATTATTGCCTGGCTGTCTCTTGTTAGAATATTCACTGGTTGTAAGGGCCCGTGAGGATTCAAATTTCCTGCATCTTGTAAATTATTCATGCTTGAAGCAATTTCTAAATTCCTTTGTTCTCTTCGCAATCTCCTGACAGTCCTTTCAATCTCAGGATCGAATTGGAATACCACAAATCTATCTTTGCGCATGCATGCACTGATCTGCCAATAAATAGAATAAATCAAATCATGCATGCGCTATCAAGATTTACTTCACACTTCAAAAATAAACAATCAATCCCCGGCAACGGCGCCAAAAACTTGTTGGTGGATTTATATAAGCAATTATTATCAATGCCAATGTGCAAGTATACACAACAAGTAATAAAGTGATGAGTATTCAAGATCGTCTCCACAGGGATTGATGTTACTCAAAATGCTAAAGCAATCACAATAGTGCAAATCAATTAAAGACTGAAACAAATAATTGTCGAATAATTCTATTGTAACCAATAATTGTGAGAGATGAAAATGGAACAATATTGTAATGAAATAAACTAAGTTGAATGTGTCTAAGATTCAATTGAGAATATAGTAGTTGAATGATCAAACTCTCCTAATGGGGTGACTATTGGAGAAAAGGATTACCGGTTACAGCTCGCCTTGCTATGCTTGATACCCGGTTTAAACAGTACCAAGATGCTGTTATTGGCACTGTCCTCACACAGAATCTTCAGCATCCACCAGTGACTCTGAAAAGTCAAGGAGTATGGCACCCCATGATTCATCACTTGCTCTTCCTAATAAGGATATCTTGTTAGGTTTTGACATCCTTCACCACAGTCCGCAAGCTCGGGTTTCCAGCCGATATACCTCTGTAATCAAAAACCTTTAAAACATTTTCTCAGGTTTACAACCCAAAACAGACTTTCCTTTAGTCTAAAACAGGGTACCAAACCAGATAAGAAATGATCAAAAGTTTTCTGATGCACGGGATCCTTACTAGAAGGCAAGTGCAGAGCATACTTCCTTAGGTTTTCAAAATGAACAAATTTAATCCTTTATTCTTTTTCTTTCTTAGAACTTCATTTGCAGAGAGAGAGAAGAGGTTTAGGGATTCATATTGTAAGAGAAAACACGAGTTTATTTCTTTCAAACTTCTATCCAACTTCTATCTTGTCTATCCTTACAAGGGGGGGAGAATCCTTTATATAGAGGAGGATTCTCGGAAGATAGGACAAGACCCCTATCTTTTACAAAAGTAAAAGCAAAAGATAAGATAGGACAGGACCCCTATCTTTTACATAATGACACAACTTTAATTATTACAAAAGACAAAAGTGCTTTAATAATTAAAGCATGACTTTGACAAAAGCAAAAGCAAAAGCTTAAAGTAAAAGCAAACTTTAATAATTATGCAAGCATAAAGCGAAACATCATTATGACAACAAGACAAACTACTTTATGGAAAGCAACAAGACAAACAACTTTATGGAGAGCGGAGGTTCATGTACTCGTCTTCGGATGAGCTTTCGGTCTCATATCACCGAGTGTTTTTGGAAGAAAGTTTTGGAGAGCTTTGGATGCTTATAGGAGGGACCACGGCATGGTGGATAAGGGCAATTAGAGTCTCTGGGAGTACACTTTGGAGTATACTTAGGGGAAGTTTGGGTGGCTTTGTCAACTTTGGATGGTTGAGCTGGTCGTTTGGAAGATTGGGTTGAGGGTCCTGGTTCAGAGGGTCCAGGTTCATTCATGGTAGGTTGTGGGAACTGTTGGAGATGCTGGCTGAGGGGAAGAAAGTCTTCCCATGGGTCTTGTGAGTCCTGGTAAAGGAAGTCAGTGTAGTCTGGGCGTTCTTCTTTAATGATGATACCAGTGGACTTAGGTTTAGATATGGCAGATGGAGTGGGGATCATGAGGATGTCATGTTGTGGACCTAAGGAGGTGTGGGAAATATCTTTAAGTGGCGGAGGTTGGTGGTTTAATTGACAAAGGTAATTATGCAGGACATCTTGTATGTCATTTTCAATCACAGCTATATGTGGTGCAGTGAACCATTCATATACCTGATCTTGAGTCCAAAAGAGATTGGTGTCTGGATGTTGGAAGTATGGCCTGTGAATAATAAAAACTGATGTGAACATTTGTGCTTCAGGGGCAGGCATACGGTCAAGGTTGTAAATTTCGGACAGTTGTTGCAGTTTCTTTCTCCACCATGGTATGGGGGAGAACCATTCAAGTAGTGTCCAAGTAAGAGAGGTAGCATTGTCTGGATTAAGGAGATGCTCCAAAGTAGGAGAAATGGGGAGGATTAGCTTGGTTGCATAAAGGACTGTTAGGCACCAAACATCTTGATGGTGTCTCTGGATCGAGGTTAAACACAGAAGTTTTTGGGTGGAAAGTGGAAAAAGGAAAAGGGTATGTGACAAGGTAGGCTTTCATGAAAAAGCGAAGAGCTTTTAGCAAATTCTTGGATGGCAAAAAGAAAGTTTTGTTAAAGGAAAAAGTTTTCTTGGTGAGCTTAAGGTAGCCATGGAGATAATTGGAAAATGATAGGAGGTGGAAAAGCAGGTGAGAGGTTTTACGGTTTGGAGAGTCTGGAGAGCATATCAGGGATGAGGTTTTGGGATCCCTTTATATGCTTGACTGAAAAGTCATATTTGGAAAACCAATCTTTTAATCTGAGTAACATTTTTTCGGGAACAGGTTTACCTTTGAAATGAAAGATATTGGGGAAGGTATTCGGATGAGAAAATGGTGTCGATCAAATGATACTCAAACTTTTTGATGCCATTCTTTTAAGATTTCTTTGAACACGCTTACGTGTGTCAGAAAAATGTCCACTAGCGTAAGCGATAAAGTTTTCTTTTCCGTTGATTTCTTCAAGGAGTATGGCACCCCATGATTCATCACTTGCGTCTGTCTGTAAGATGCGCTTGCCATCTGTAATCAACTTTAAAGGAGGCGGATTTTGCGATAGGGTAGTGACGGTATTCCATTCTGGGGGCTTCTTTTTCAATAAAGTTGAAAGATGATGAGTGTAATGATCCACATGTGGGATGAAATCACGGATGTAATTGATAATGCCGAGAAACTGTTGGATTTGCCTTTTGGAAAGTTGCTGATCTGGAAAGTGAAGCAATTCTTGGGCAATGTGCTTTCCTGGCTGGTAGTGTCCATCTTTTATGATCATACCAAGGAATTCAATATTATCTGTAGCAATGGTGCTTTTCTTGGCGGATAACATGATTCCATGATTTTGGATAAGATCATAGAAGTGAGTTAACAACTGGCGATGTTCATCATGTGAGCCTGAAAAAAGCAAGATATCATCAATGTAAATCAATGCATGATGTAAAATGGGATGGAAGATTTGGACCATGGATTTTTGGAAAATGGATGGGGCAGTTTTGAGACCAAAGGGTAGGACGGTCCATTGGAAATGAGCATTGGGAATACAAAAAGCGGTTTTGTAACGTTCGGAGGGTTCAATGCCTAGTTGCCAAAAACCAGATTTTAAATCAAATTTTGAAAAGATTCGGGCATTTTTGAGAAAAGTGAACATGCTTTGTCGGCGAGGTAAAGGGAATTTGTCATCTTGTAAAAACATGTTTAATGGCTGGTAGTCAATGACTAGGCGTTTCTTTCCTCGGACAATTTCAGAATGCTTTTCAACATAAAAGGCTTGGCAAGCCCATTGAGGACTTGTGGGCTCAATTAGACCTTGGGCTAACAACTGTGAACATTCTTGTTGGGCTAGGAGTAAGTCAGAAGGACTCATTCCTGGATGGGTAGCTTTAGTTGGGTTAATGTCTTCATTGAGTTTGAAGGGTAACTTAATGAAGAAAGACTTATTTTTCCACAAGGGATTTGGATGGGTGAACTCAGAATGGGACTCTGGACAGAAACTCAAAAGTTTGGTTGAAATATCCTGGTAAGACTGGGGAGTTTCAGACAAATTGTAGAGTTTCAGAATGTCTGTGAATGGTTTGAACATGGACTTGACTCGGATTCCAGTGGGAATGATTTGGAGGTGTTTGATTTGGTGAAGGATGTCAAAACCTAACAAGATATCCTTATTAGGAAGAGTTGAACCAATAACCTTGGTCCAAATGACACAATTTGGGAAAATTTGAATACCAATGGGTTTTTTGGTAATCAAAGAGGTGGTGAAGAGTTTGCCATTGACAGCTTTGAAATGTTCTTCAGACTGAGTCCAATATTCTGATGGAAGAATATGGGGGTTTAACATCTTTGCGTTGGCGATTCTATAAGACCAATTCTTTGGAATGGGCCTTTGGAATTTTGAGGGCAAGATCTGGAGTTTGATGGATGGGATAGGGCCGTAGTATCGAGGAGAGTGTTGGTGGAAAATCACTTGAGGCCCTCAATCGAGGAGAATTCTGTAGTGCGAACACTGTTTCATCATTGGGTTCATCTTGTTCAGAGAAATAGAATTCCAGTTCATCTTTGGCAGGAGAGTAGTCTGTAGTTGCTTGAAGATGCTCAACTAACCGGATGGATTTTTCTCTTTTATTGGGACAATCTTTGGCATAGTGGCCTTTTCTCTTGCAGATGAAACATCTGCTTGATTGCTTTCGTTTGAATTCTCTGGTGGAGGGAGATTTCTTTCTGAAGAACCGGTAGGGCTTTCGGGATCTGCAAGGTCTGGACGAAAATTCTGGAGTTTTGAATTTCCGAAAATGCCGTTTTTGCTTTGAACTGCAATCGCAATCCTTTTTCTTGTGGCATTTGATCTGCAAATAAGGCTTTTTGCAAGCACTCCGGAAAGGTTCTTTGTCTTTCAGCTTCTTTGAAAAAGCTTTTTTGCTCATAAAGTTTGTCAAGACAAGTTTTGGCAAGCTGAAAGATTTTTCCAAGAGAGATGTTGTCTAGGGAAAGATTGGATGCTGTGAGTTGTCTCTGGATGTCGGGTTGGAGTTCTTCTGGAAGGGAAGCCAGAAAGACATGCTTTAATGTCGGCTCATTGAATCCATTAAGCTTATATAATAGCAAGGACATTCGATTATAATGGAAATCAAGATCCTTATGGAGGAAGCATTTCATGTTGAGATAATCTCGTCTAGCGACTTGAAAATTGAAGTACAACAAGAGCACTTGAGACTTACGGAAGATCAACAAAATTGGCGGTATTAACGAATCAAACCAATCTCTTAGAGCACCCGTGAAACGAGTAGCAAATTCTCTAAGGACTGATTGAGTTGTGGCTCCTGTTCTTAGCATCTGGAGGTCAATCCAGGCAGACATCTCATTGAGTCGGTCACGCCATTTATGAGATGGAAGATCATCAAATGTGAACCATGGACCATTTGACGATTTTTGGCTAGATGGAGTGGTCTGGGTTGGAGGAGGTTGGTTTGTGGCAGAAGATTCAGGCATATCTTCTTCAACTTCAGAGGGAATATCAACATATGGTTGGGAGGTTTGGCACGGGTAGGTTGATCGAGGTTGAGCCATCGATTTTGGTAATATCGTAGGACTTTTCGAGTCACGGTGGATCTTGAAGATTCGTGGTTTTATGGCTATAGATTTGAATCAGAAGTTTGGTCGTCTGTAGTAGATGAATGGGTGACTGTGTGAGCAGTAAACTGGTTTATGGGTTCTTTATCCTTGGATTGGGTAGGGACTGATAATGGAGTTAGCGGTGATGGCAGTGTAGAACTAGGAGATGGTTGGCCAGGGATGGTCAGAGAGGAAGGATGAAGAGGGGCAGGTCGAGGCTGCGGTCTAGGTTTGGGTTTAGGTTTAGGTGGTGGTGGCAAAGGATTGTCTCTGAAAAGAGTATGAGTCATACCAAATAACTTGGAAGGGTCATACTGTTTAATAGGAGAAAGCATAGAGGCAAAAGGATGATAAGTTGGACCGATGGAAGGGATATGAGGAGATGTGGTAAAAAGGGTAGGTCTCTGTTTTTCAGATTCAATCTGAGCAAGTTCAGCTTTTAAGCGCCTGATTTCCCTTTCTTTTTGGTCACCCATTGTCAAGCATGGCTCGTAACTCTGAATCGAGTTGGCCAATTCGGGAGTGAAGATTTTGGTGGATCTGTTGCATTTGGGCAGCAATAGAGTCAACTTTTGTCTCAATCTGTTCAGTTCGCAAACTGATGTTCTCAACTTTTGAATTGAGATGCAACAAAGTATCATTTTGGGCCCTGGCATTTTGAGTTTGCCAGTTGAGGACTGATTCAAAAGGTTTAGGGGGCTCCAGGTGGCCAGTGGAGGTAATAGGTGAAGGGATAAAGGGTTTGGACACAACATTTCGTTGTGAATCTGTGTGAGGTTCTAAAGGAGGAAAAGAGGAAGAGTAATCGGAAGAGGTAGAGGAAAACATCATACAAGCTAGTGGTTGGATGATAGGTGTCGGGTGTGAGAGTGGTGATGGAATCTCAGATTTGCAATGTTTGGCAATCCATTTGAGTTCTTTTCGGTAAACGGGTAATGGAGCTGGTGGATGTGGAGGATCTGGTGGTGGTTTAGGGTCACAGTGGTGGCATGGGACAAGAGGTTTTTTCTTTTTGGGTTTCTTTTTCCTTGTGGTTGCATAATCATCGTCTTCTTCCCAATCATCCCAGCAGGGACAATTTGGGTCACATGCCTGAACCAGGGGCATCCCATAGAAATGGCCGCTTGGATAAACAGGTAACCTTAAATTAAACCAATGGGCAGATCTTCCTTGTGAACGCATTGAGGAATAAGTAAATGAGAGCCTAGGAGGCTCTTGTGGAGCAAGGCGGTTTAAAGTCATTCTGGCCCATTCGGTCGTCTTTCAAACATACTTTCGATGTCCTAATAGGAGTATTATCAGTTGGAGATCCATTCAAGAGGCATAAGTATGAGCTCATGACGCGAATTTGTCTCGGGATCAGTTCTGCTAACACCATGAGGGTGTCGAGTGGTGTTAGGTGGGTAGATCTAAGGCATGATTTTGAAGCTAGACCGGTTGGTGGTGTAAAGTGGCAATTTTGCGAAGAAATTTGTTCGACTTGAATCGAACTTGAACCTTCAAGGTTGTGGGTAAGTTGGGATCTTGGAGAAAGGTTGAAATTAGGATAGAAAGTGAGTAAAACACTTCTATGAAGGGTTGTGAGGGCCAATAACAAAGATCTTGATGCTTTAAACCTATCAAATAGCAAGTCGAATCCTTTTCTCCCATGAAGGGTAAGGATTAATCGATGCCTCAAGATGGAGATGGGTAAAACCTTCGTTTAGGTTGGAAATCAATTCTGAGGGTATTTCTAGAGTGACATATTGCTCAGCAGGGGTCGCTTGAAGAGAACATTGATCCAGGCGAGAAGACTGGATATATTCTTTAGGGTGAGGTCTTCAGGTGGATATGAGAGTACGGATACTGCGGGTAAAAGAACTGGGGCGTTTGTATAGGTGGTAAGAGAGGTATGAAGATTCACCGATTCAGGGATGTAGGAGTATTCTACAAGATTTTCAATTTTATTAGTGGTATGAGAAGTGCAAGATTTTGGCAAAGAAAGAGTAGAAGAAAGAGTAACAGGAGTTGAAGGATTGGAAGATGAAGTAGAAGCCATGAATGAGAAATTCTCTCTGCGCCTGAAGTCTATGGAGCAAAAAAGAAAAAAGACTTAAATTATACCATTTTGAGCATGAAAACAAGAGTTTAGAAAACAAGTTTCAAGGAACGGTATGGCTCTGATACCAAATTAGCACCAATTGCTACAATAAGTGCTGCAGCAATGGGTAGAATAAATCTGCATCCGCAGCTATCGCATGTTGGAAATCTCATACCTTTTAAATCTATTAACAATGACCAGTTGCTCATATATTTATGGTATGGCATTAGAACCTTTAATCTCTCTACCCTACAAGGTGAACACCTATGTCTAGAGTGTCACAAATCTTACTATGATTCAAACAAAACTTATTAAACTCAACTTTAAAATGAATGTTTATGCAAAAGGTACTCAAAATGTCATACAAATACCTTATTTGTTCTCTAAGTGACCTTGATTCAAGTCTAGAAACATGCACACAACTTAAGCTCTTTTATCAAATTTGCAAGGATTCTTCCACCTTCAGATCACCATCCTAATCATACAAAATGCCTATAGTAAATCAGTTCTAGACTTAAGTTTCTTTCTGTCCATAGTGTGTGTGTGCTTCCTTTGATTGAATTCCAGATATGCTGTAACATCACCAAAGGACTGCAGAAATTTCAGCAGTGATATACTTTTTTTCATAAAAGGGGTAGCATAAATTTCACATATTCAAACTGTGATTGTTTTAACATTGATAAACTGGGGAGTAATCAACCTCCTCACTGTAACATTTATCTTTCATGTGAATGTCAATCACTTGTAATGATGACACCCAATTACTCAAACCATGCCCAAATCAGAGTTGCTGCAGCAATATCTATAGTATAATCTTATCTAAAGGTATCTTTTACACAAGGCTAAACATGGGGTTCATGAACAGACCTGGCTACTCAATGCCTTAGACAGAGGATTTTTTTTTTTTTAAAAGAACACTTGCTACAACATTGCTCATAAATAACCAGAAGGACAAACTTTGTTCTGTTATAGATCTGGTGTAACAACGCCACGTACAACTACCGAATGGTATCAGAGCCAACTCCAACGCAGTGGTGGTATCATTAGTAATGTCAAATAATATTATTTGTAATAAAGCATGCTCATTCTTTTGTAATGCATTTCTAGGTGATGTCGTTTGAGAGAACAACATTTCATCTGGTGGTATTCTTTTCTGGATGCTTCAGTCGATGTTGTTTGTTCTCTAATAAATTGCTCATAAATAACCAGAAGAGTTGTAACAATGGTGGTTTGAATCAATTGAAGTTGTTTGTATTCTCCTAGACTTTCAAACCAATCTCGTAATGATCCAATGAATCTGGAACAAAACTCACGGAGAACATTCTGAGTGTGTGCATGGGGTCTTGTCATTTACACATCAATCCATGCAGCAAATTCTTGATGTCGCGCTTGCCATTTGTGACGAGGAATGTCATCAAATGTAAACCATGGTGTGAGGTACATGGCGTTGTTACACCTGAACTATGATAGTGCGTAGACTATCCTTTGGACCAGTAGTCCGCAAGTTCTGGTTTCCAGCCGATATACCCATTATCCCTGAGGTATAATACACTACCATATGATCTACAAAGAAATCATAGTCGTTAATTTTTCTCAGGTTATTCAAAAATTTGAATTTCATCTTATTGGCCATAATTTCCTTGTTAGATTAGACAATTCCTCATTTCCAAAAATCCTTGAATTAAAAAATAAAGTCCTCCCAAACAAGCATCTTCTCTGGCTCAAAACATGGTTCTTGAAATATGACTTCACAGTCCAGCATATAAAAGGAGACCAGAACCTCATCCCTGATCTATTGTCCCGACCTTCATCTTCATCCCTAAGATCCTCTTTTGCCTCAGTTCCAGTCATCTTCATGGCTCCTACTCTACCTAACACAGCCTTGACATAAAAGTCTTTTCGTTACAATCTCACTTTCTCCAGTCCATATCAGATCCAAGATTTTGCAAAGAAATTTGTTTTCCGATACTTCTGAATATATATCGTACCTAGACACCCGGATTTCCAAGCTTTCATCCATATCACCTCTTCCTTACAGGCCTAAAGATCAATCCCTCCAGGGATGTCACAAAAGATGAACTGTGGTATATATGGTGTCTCACCATATTATATGCCACCAACCTAATTTTTCCTGTACTACTAATGTTTCGGTGTCTCACAAATCCAAACCAGGCTCACTCTCTAACATGGACTCTTTTTGAGTGGTTTTCACCCCTCTCTTGGTCTCATCATCAGACACCACCACATTCATCTCCTCCCTGATCAAGAAGGAGAACAGTTCACCTTAGTTTTTATTGTCCATCGTCCTTATTTCCAACATCCTGTTACCAAACTCTTTTGGACTCAGGATCAAGTATATGAATGGAAGACTGTTCCTCATAGTTTTCCTTTGGATCATGATCATAACCTTGTCTCTACCCTAAAGCAATACCTCTTCGAATTAAACAATGTTCAGTCCACCCCTATTGACATCCAACACACCTCCCTTGGTCCACAACATGAGCTTATGATCATCCCGACCACCAGATCACCTTCATCCAGTAATCCTCTTCCTTCTGGGATTCTGATCAAAGAAGAAAAGCCTGATTTCACATATATCCTCTTCCAGGATTCACAAGACCCATGGGAAGAATTCACCTCAATTCTGCATCCCACTGAAAAATCACATGCACCCTCTACAAGTACTGTTCCACTAATAGATTCACCTACCCGACAATATTATGAGAACTTGCCTTTGTGGAAAGAGCCATTTGCTGAAGTTGACAGTGATGTTGACAACTTATCTCCCTCACACAGTTTTTAAAGTATTTTGTAATAATTGCTTTTGCTTTCGTAAAAGCAAAGCATTTACTTTACTTTGTCTTTACTTTAAGGCACCTTCCTTTTGCTTTTACTTTTGGCTAAAGACAAGAAGACAGGGGTCCTGTCCTGTCAGGAATCTTTTGCTTTTGCTTTCCAAAAAGAGGATAAGGCTTGTTTCGTCCTCTTCTCTTGAATTTTTCCTATATAAGGAGAATTCAGGCTCGGTTGTAAGCATCAAAAGTTTAGAGAAATAATAATCCAAGTTTTCATATATCATGGCTTTCTAAAAACTTCTCTTTTTCCTTTATCTCCTAAGAAAGACAACAGGCTCTCATAATAGTTCACTTCAATTTCTTTTACTCGCCTCATTTGAGGATCTTATGCATCAGAAAGTTCAAGGTTTTGGGATCAATCATACCAACCACAGTTCATCCTGTTTTATAGCCAAGGAGTGGCTTCACCATTGGGTGGTAGTGGTTGTACGACTAGTATCAAGGCATATGACTGGAAATTATACATGGTTCTCAAGTTTTACCAAGATTGAAATTAGTGGAGATGTTTCCTTTGGAGACAATTTAAAGAGAAAGGGTAATGTCAGTAAAGTTTCCTCAACTCTCATTGAAAATGTATGTTTGGTTGAAAATCTGAAACACAACTTGATTAGTATTAGTCAATTATGTGATAAGGGTTATAAAGTTATTTTTGATAAAATTAGATCTGTCATTGAAAATGCATGTGATAACAATTTTTTTGTTTTATTGGAAATAGATGTGGAAACAATTTTTTTGATATAGAATGTTCGTCTACCCATGATAAGTGTTTTTCCGTATTGCATGATGATGGTTGGTTATTAGGACATGGAAGTATGGTTTTAATTTAAAAAATTTCCAAAAGTGATTTGATCAAAGGTCTTCCAAAAATTAGTTTTCAAAAAGATAGAATTTGTGAAGCATGCCAATTTGGTAAACAAATCAAAATCTCTTTAAAAAGAAAAAAAATCATGTTTCCACTTAAAACTACTTCAACTACTTCGTATAGACTTATTTGGACCTTCTAGATATGCTAGCTTAAGTGGCAAGGATTATGTTTTTGTAATTGTTGATGATTTTTCAAGATACACATGGGTATTATTCTTAGCCAACAAGGATTATGCTCTTGATGATTTTAAAGTGTTTTCTAAAAATATTCAAAATGAAAAAGGTTATGGTATTGCATGCATTAGGAGTGATCATGGAGGAGAATTTAAAAATCATGCATTTGAAACATTTTGTAATAATTTTGGCATTGTGCATCAATACTTTTCACCAAGAACTCCACAACAAAACGGAGTTGTTGAAAGAAAGAATAGGTCTATTCAAGAAATATTTAGGATCATGTTGAATGAGAATGTATTACCAAAATATTTTTGGGTCGAAGCCGTCAACACTGCTTGTTATGTTTAAAATCGTGTGTTGATTAGACCTCATCTCAATAAAACTCCCTATGAGCTTTGGAAAGATAGAAAACCCAATATTAGTTATTTCAAAGTTTTTGGATGCAAATATTTTATTTTGAACACAAAAGATAATCTTGGTAAATTTAATCCAAAATCTGGTGTTGGCATCTTTCTTGGTTGTTCAAATACAAGCAAAACTTATAGAGTGTATAATAAAAGAACTATGGTTGTTAAAGAGTTAATGTATGTTAGGTTTGATGAATCTAACCCCTCCTCAGCGAAGAAAGTTTTTGTTAATGATGATACAGATGAAGAGTTACAAGAAGAATCATCAAAAGATAAACAAAAGAATGCACCACATGAAAATCAAGAGGATAGACAAGAAGAAGAAATAAATATGGAGCAACAAGAAGGTATTTCTGAAACACTCCCCAAGGAGTGAAGGTATGTCTCTTCTCATCCTAAAGAACTAATTTTAGGTGATCCTTCAAGAGGAGTACCTACTAGATCATCATTTAGAAATACTTGTCAATATGATGCATTCATATCTCAAATTGAACCAAAATCCTTTTCGAATGCAGAAAATGATGAATCTTGGATTATAGCAATGCAAGAGGAGTTAAATCAATTTGATAGAAACAATGTGTAGGAATTAGTTCCTAAACCTGAACATCAATCCATCATTGGCACTAAATGGGTATTTAGGAATAAAATGGATAAATCCAGTGTGATTGTAAAGAATAAAGATAGATTAGTAGCTCAAGGTTACAACCAAGAAGAAGGAATTGATTTTGATGAAACTGTTGTACCAGTAGCTAGATTGGAACCTATTAGAGTGCTATTAGCATTTGCATGTCATAAAGATTTTATTTTATATCAAATGGATGTTAAAAGTGCATTTTAAATTGTTACATTATGAAGGAAGTTTATGTCAAACAACCTCCTGGTTTTGAAAATGAGAAATTTTCATATCGCGTTTATAAGTTAACAAAAGCACTGTATGGTTTAAAATAAGCACCTAGAGCATGGTATGATAAGCTTAAAAATATGTTGTTGGTTAATGGTTTTTCAATGGGTAAGGCTGATACAACTCTTTTTATTAAGCATAAAAATCAAGATATTCTCATTGTTCAAATCTATGTTGATGATATTATATTTGGATCTACTAATGACTTTTTGTGTGAGGAATTTTCATCTTGTATGAGTAAGAAATTTGAGATGAGCATGATGGGAGAATTAAAGTACTTTCTTGGCTGAGAGATTTACTCAAGAGGTTCAGACTTGAAGATGGAAAGATAAAAAGTACTCTAATGAGCTCAACAACCAAGCTTGATAAGGATGAAAGAGGTAAGAAAGTTGATGTCAAAACACATCTAAGTATGATTGGATCCTTACTCTATTTGACTACTAGTAGGCCTGATATTATGTTTAGTGTATGCTTATGTGTAAGATTTCAATCATGTCCTAAAGAATCTCATTTGCTTGCGGTGAAAATGATTTTTCATTATTTAAGTGGAACCATAGATCTTAGCCTTTGGTATTGGTATCCTAGGGGAACACATATAGATCTAACATGTTATTCGGATGACGACTTTGCCGAATATAAGGTTGATATGAAAAGTACTAGTGGAACATGTCACTTTTTAGGTCACTCTCTAGTCTCTTGGTTTAGCAAGAAACAAAATTCGGTTGCACTATCAACTACTGAGGCTGAGTATATTGCAGCTGGAAGTTGTTGTGCTCAAGCCATATGAATGAAACAAACCCTTAGAGACTATGACATTTATATTCATAAAATACCTATCATTTGTGACAATACTAGTGCCATAAACTTGTCAAAAAAATCCTATTCAACACTCTAGAACCAAGCACATTGAGATATGACATCATTTCTTGAGAGATCATGTTCAAAAAGGGGATATTTCATTAAATTTTGTTTCAACCGAAAAACAACTTGCTGATATTTTCACAAAATCCCTTAACAAAGAACAGTTTACTAAAATTAGGCATGATTGCACAATAGTATAGTTTTATGTGATATTAAGTCAATTTTGTTTTTCCCATGATGTAATTACTTATTTCAATTGGTTGTTTGAATCATATGAATTCATGAATCATGCATTAATATGGCCTTTAAGATATTTCGAATCAATGAAATGATCTTGAAATGGATTAATTATTAGCCAAAAACTAAATTTGATGTGCGAAATTATAAGTTAAACAAAATGGATTACTGTTTACTTAATAAACGGTTAATCATTTTATGACAGAAACTTAGGGGATGCATTTTGGACACTAACGGCTAGCTGAAAATGGGATATCAGCTCACCGTTTTCGAAGACAAATTTTGGTTTACATTTTTTCTGCTATCAGTTAACTGTTAAAACCAAAACGGTCAACCGATATCGCGTTTCTAATATTATTCTGGATATTAACGGTATACCAAAATTATAACTGTTTGCCATTTTTGTAAGATAAGAGAACAGTAAATCATTTTCCTCCTCATTTTACCTTAGCCTTGAATCGTTTTGTCTCTTCACCGCAACCTCAACTCTCTCTCTCTAAAATCCGCAATCGTTTTGTAACGGTCATCTTGCATTTTGCATCAAATTAACACCATAGAATTGTTTTGCATCAAATTTAGAACCCTTCTACCCAATTAAAACAAAAATTCTAGCTTAAGACTGAAAAGTCCCAATTTTGAAACCCTTACCCAAACCTCGTCTTTTTCTCCAAATTTGACCAAAATTTCATCCACTTTTGAACAAATTAAGCTCATAATCACCTTTATCTACGCCCAAAATTCATCTTAATCCATTCTTTTTATTAATTTCTCCCCATAGATGATGCAGGACCTTCCAGGCCTACTCATCCTTATCAAGCTCCTGCGTTTGAGAGGATTCACTTCCCCTCTGTTTCTCTAGCTAGGAAGTTCTAAACTCGCTTTATGATGAGAAAGGTAACTGATTCCTTTTATGTTGATTTGGATGATTTTGAGGAATTGGTTGTTGTAGTAGTAATGTCAAAAAGATTTTAGAACCATGGGAAAATGCCTTAAGTATAGAGGAGAAGGTGTATCCGAACTTAGTTAGAATTTTCTACTCTAACATGGAGCTTTCGGCTATTAAGTTCGATAGATTAGTCACTAATGTTGGGGGAGTGCCTATTTAGCTCAATGTGGAGGATTTGAATTCTATTCTAGGAACTAAACATGCAGGACTAGAGCTGTATACTTTTAGGAAAGAACTTCAGTTTAATTGTTTTTCTTATGTAGATGCGGTTAGGACCATATGTCGCCACCGAGATCTTTCTGACGTGTTTGCTCAATGTCTTTTCGAGCTTAGTTGTTGCCCATGTACATTAGAATCCTTCATAGTATTCTACAGCATATAGTCACTCCTAGGAAGGGACATAGTAATGAAGTTACTCAATTGGATGTTGGTTTGCTAGACTGTCTTCTTAGAAGGTGTTCGGTTAACCTTGGGTCTATTATACTTCGTCACATGTTGACTACCCTTGCAGTGAACAATAGACTTCCTATGATAGCATTATTAATAGGATCTTGAGACATTTTAGGATTCCCATTACTGAGCCGGTATATGACGAGACTAAGAGGTAGAGAGGAGAGATTATCCTCGAAATCGATTTCATAAGCGTAATGGAGAATGGGTGAAGACCACTTTGTCTAAAAATGAGGATACACTTGTAGGTCTTAAGGATGATAGTATGTTTAACGATATTTATTCTGCCTATCAGCTACCCGACTTTATATTAGGAGCCAGACTTCGAGTTCCCTATCGAGCTACAGCTGCACAAGTTGAGGAGTCAGAGGAGCATGATTTGGATACTGATGTGCCTCCAACTCCTGAAGATTCTTCAGTATCTGAGGGCTTGATGTAGCTGCTACTTGGTGAGGTTCAAACTATTTGACCAGCAGCGACGGCTCCATTCTCAGTTTGTGACATTTCAGATTCAGTAGCAATTATGGATACTCAGCGGCGAATTCTCTCTACACTTCGTCTTCCCCCATCTGAGTCCTCATCCTAGGCACCTCAGTAGATTCTAGTTCTGTTGTTTTATATTTCGCACATACATTACTACACTTATTTTATATTTTGGATGATTATGACATATGTATTTTTAGTTTGATGATGATTGGCTTGCATCGTTATTTTTAGTTTAAAACTAATCATTTTGATGATTAATGATTATATGCTTATTGATTGTTGCGTTGATTATTGTTTTGTATTGTTGGTTTGTTGGAACTGAGATAATTTGATTTTGTTGAAGTTGATTTGATTTGAGAATCTTTGGGAGTGTTTTTAACCATTTATGTATTTGAGGATATGCTTATTTTTAAAGGGAGAATCTGCCATAATTTTTGCTTATACAAAATGGGTAATATCTATACTTATCTCTTTTCCAGTCCTTTCTTTTTTATGATGAAGGGGGAGATACGCACACACACACACACACACACACACATTGTAGTGATATGATATATGGTTGATTAATTAGATAAATATATTTTCTAGTTAATAATTGATTGGCCATATACTAAGAGGGAGCACATACTTGGGGGGAGTAAAATCACACAATCTTCCTAAAATCTTGTAACGTTTATCATCATCAAAAAGGGGGATAATGTTAACTTGTATGTTTCCTAAATAATGATTTGATGATAACAAACACATTTTAAATTGATAAGTCTGAAAAAGTTTTGTTAATCGAATCAAAATATTTGAGCCGGATAATATTCTAAGCATAGAATAACTTTCTGGAAATAAACTGATAACCGTTAATAACTAAATGGCACACCAAATTTATAGGGATTAAAGGAAAACTAGAAAATGATGAACCGTTTATTAGAGAACGGTAAACCAATAGCATTCCAGAGAGCGACAACACGATAACAGTGAACTGTTTATGGATAATGGTAATTCGATTACAATCCAGAGAGCAAGTTCTTTGCTAACGACGAGCTGTTTATTGATAACGGTAAACTGATTGCATTCCAGAGAGGAAATCCTTTGCTAACAAAGAACTGTTTATGGATAACAGTAAACCGATAACAAACCAGAAAGCAATCATCTTGCAAATAGTGAACCATTTGTGTCAAACGGATAACCGATACTTTTGGACAAGATTCTGGAGCGATAACGGTAATCTGACTTCTTAAAAACGGTGATCTGATAGTGACTAACGACAATCCAATTGGGTACAGAAAGTCAACAGCGGCTAGTTTTCAACTCCAACTATAAAATGGCTCAATCAAATTCAAACAAATGGAGATCCAAGAGTTATCATTGAGCTTGCTACTGAGTATACAATTCTTATTGAGCTTTAAACTTGTTTTTGTTTCATTTATTCACATATTGAGCTTTCATTTGTAATCAGAGAGAAATTTATTTGTAAAATCAAGTTGAGAAGTTGTAAGTGTTGGGATACACTTGAGTTAAGAGATTGGGAATAATCTCTTGTTGTAAAGGTCCATTCACACCTTAGAAGTCAATTGTAAGAGTTGTTGAAGCATTGGAGGCTCGCTTAGTGAAATCCTCAAGCCTGGTGAGCTTAGAGGAGTGGACGTAGGCACGGTTGGCCGAACCATGTAAAAAATCACATGTTTGCTCTCTCTTACTCTATCTCTTTATTTTTCATTGCACATTAATTTATTTATTTAGAACTTGGTTGCTTTGTTTAAATAGCATTACGTTTCTTAGTTGCTTATATTTTTAGAAACCGACTTGATGCTGTAATTTTTTTTAAAAAAAATCTCTATTTGACTAGATAATTTCAATAGGCTAATATATTATTATTTTCAATAATCATACATGTTTAGAAACTAAATTAAATATTGATGCAGAGCAAGAAATTGAAGAAATCCTAATTGGATTGAAATTTATAATATTTAGGAATATTTTAATTAATTTGTATTCTAGTTTAATTTGGTTTCTTATTTAGAATCTTATTATTTAGGCATTACTTACTTGAGTAATATTCGTAATTTAATTATTAGCCTTATTAAAATAGGTTTTCTAATCAAACTAAGATAAGTCTTAGTTAGTATAAATAAGTGTCTTTTGTAGCTTTGACAAGCAAAGATTCGATTTCAATAATATTTTCAATTTTCAAATCTCTACGTGAGTATTTGAGTTAGTTAATTCCCGGTATTTTGCGGAATTGATAAGTCTTAACATCTAAATTTGAGGTATTCTTTTGAATCAACGTGAATTTAGCTTGTTCTTTTATTTCGGTATTCTTTAGAATCAATGGAATATTTTTAATTTTAAACTTCCGCTGCATCAAATATATAACTAGTTATGCAATGTTAGTTAATTTGATTATAAAATGATAATGAATTAATTAAAAATATAATATAAAATTAAATGTTTTTTATTAATTATTTTCTAGATTAAATTAATTCATAGTTTAATTAGTTTTTTAGTTGTTGATAATCACTACAAGAAAATTGGTAATAGATGACAACCACTTTGTAATAGAAATCATTTTATCATGCAAGTATGATGGAGTCCTGATAGAATTGTTGTCTATCAAACGATTAATGATGTACTTGTGATAGAATATTTATATATCAAGAATTTATAATATGTGTATGATAGTAATTAACTCTGTCACAAATATTATGATAGGAATTTTATTTTGACCGTGTTTGACCAAAATCAAAAGTATTATTTTAATTTTTTGAAAATCCAAAATGGGGCATTTATCTCGTGAAATGATTTTTGAAAAAAACAAAACAAAATGGTGCGGTTAGCCAAAATCTGAACAAAACTTTCTAAGTACTGAACACTACACAACTTAGCCATCATCACTCTCACTCTCGCACGCGAAGGCCAATGAAACTTGAGGCGCACTCATCGTCACTCTCACTCTACAATCAACTTTGAAACCCTAGCCACAATCACCGTTACACCCTCAATGAATCAGCTTGCTCTCACCATGGTCATCTTCACTCTCTCTCTATTAAACGACAATCAAATCCTTGGCACATCATTGTTACTGTCACTCTCACAATACAAATCCATAACATAAATCTACAATTCAAAGTTCAAACTTCAAACCACTAGTCTAAAGACTGAACTCTCAATCATCTACTTCATTTGACTGTAGCTCACTCAGCCAACATTCATCAATCAAATGCTCTGCATAAAGTATTACCTCCTCTAGAATTCCATATAAAAAAATGTGTAAATCATAAATATAACGAACAAGACAACCAATTAGTGATAAATTAATAATAAAAATAATATAACAAATTTTCATACCTTTTAGGTTTGTTCAAGCCAAAACCAATTTTGAGTGCACACCAATGCCTCCACTGTAGATGGGTGAAGTCTACTGCAATGAGGTCTCAAATGTCTACCTCTAGTGCTAAAAGCGGACTCAAAAGCAACTGTTGATACAGGAATAGCCAAAAAGTCTCTTGCGATCTTTGTAAGTATAGGATATTTGCCTTGATTAGTCTTCCACCATGAAAAAATATCAAATGGACTAGCTGAAGGCAAAGTACTTTCCTCAAAATAAATCTCTAATTCTGATTTGGAATGAGTATTCTTTGTGTTTTCATTTCTAAATAATGCCCACTCATCAGCCATTTCATCCAAGTCCAAGTCCAACATAATAGAATCCCCTGCTATAGCAGCTTGAGAATTGGCAGAACTATTAACCCTCTACTTGAATATAATGAATGTTTTACTTTATACTCATGCAATAAATCAACAAAAACTTACGCACCCTTTCAATTTCGAATTCAGCTTTTTCCCTTACACCTAGGATTTGACATAGTCCCCATTGCAAGAACTCCATGAATAACATCTCAATACTTGTCATACTTTGCAATCATCCTAGTGGCCATATTTTTTATCCCCTCAATTGGTGATTGCAACCATGCATTCATTAGCAATCTAATTTCACAAATCTTGGCAAAAAATAAATTAGATGCCGGATATCGTGTCCCTAAAAAAAGTATTGTCAACTTACAAAAAAATTTTAGATACTCACACATAAGCTCTGAAAAATTCCACTCTGACTCACTAGGCAAAGATGTATAATTTCTCTCACATTCCTTTAAGCGATCAAATATATCTTTATACAGCAAAGCAGTACTAAGCATCAAGTAAGTGGAGTTCCATCTAGTTTTACAATCAAGTACCAAGTTCTTGATTCCTTAATACCTAACAGAATTAATTATAAAGACAAAATAATAAAGATAGAATTTTTCAAATTATCATCATATTACCTTATTGAGCAAAGAACTTCAATTTTTGGCAGTGAAGAAGCAACTATTCCATGCGAAATTTTACTCTTATGATAGCAGACTAAGACCCAAAGTTTATTTACAAAAAATAAAAATAATAATCATTTCATATTATACAGCCATAAAAAACACTAAAGGAACAAAATAACCCGACAATCTAAGCCTACCAATTTCAACAAAAAAAAATCATGTAAAATGAAACCTTAAGCATCCTTTGTTTGGTCTGCAGAAATTTGAAGCTTTGCCGCTTCCTATTCCAATAATTGCAGCAAAATTATCTTCAATAATTTTTAGTTATAAACTAATTTAAAAGGTTTGGAGTTACATTGTTAGAGATTTGGTTCTGAATGTGCAACAAAAAGTGAAAAATTGAGTCTATAGTTGAGAGAGACTAACCAAGTGAGTGAAAGTAATTTCAGGATTAAAAGAGGAAGACAAAGTTGTGACTTTTGTATTTCTTAGGTTTTGTTCTTTTACATATCTTTTTATAAAATAATAATATTAAATTTTTTCTTTCTAAGACTAAAAGTGGCAGCACCAGATGCCCAAAATTGATTGTGAAATAGGCTAAAAATATATGGTAGGTATTACTCTGAATCTCCCGCCAATTAGATACTTTGCTTCTTTTTACTATTTTTTAATGCTTTTTTTGCTAATTTTAATATTTTTAAAAAAAAACCTATTTTGCTAGCTTACTAATAATGAGGATTTCTAATAAAATAATAGAACAAAGATCCTTCTTTAATTTTTTTGTCTAATCTCTCTTAGTTTAATGAATGGTCAACATTGATTTCAAATTTTGATGTTGATAGTTAAACTAATTTTTTCATTAAATCTAAAAGAATTAGGAAAAAATCCTAATTTAAAATTAATATAGCTCTATACGATAATCTTTTAATATGAAAATTGATTTCTCTCAAAAAAACTTATTTAATATAAGATAACATATATAGGACCATTTATTCTATGCAAATTACAGTAGGATTTGTGGACCATTAAATTAATTCTTTTGGAATAATTGAGATATATTATTTAGTATAAGAAATCTATATATACAACCAACCTGGAGACATAACACCTGGGGGTAATATCGGTATTGCATCATATATATATATATATAGCTAATGAAAGAAAACATAGAGTTTGTGTTTAAAAAATATATATTAGTGGATAAAAATAAAGAAGTAAAAAATTAATTTTTCTTTTGTACTATAAAATAATGATGAATTATTCATTCTTATAAATACGAATAATATTTGTATCTTCTATATGGGACCAAATTATCTCAAATGCTGACTTCAACATTATTAGTTGCCGATTAAATGATATTCCACTACCAAAAATAGAATTCGTCCCAAAATATGATCTATTTTAGACAAAACTGATCTGGTCACAAAAATACTCCTTCGATTATAATTCTTTTTGCAACCAGCAATATCTTTGTTGCAAATTTATCACTTTTGTTGACCAAATATATTGGTCATAAAATCTCATCGTAGAAAGTATAGTTTCTATGACCAAATCATTGAGTGTCGCAAATTATGCGATATTCTGCAACCAATTAATATTTATCTTAGATAATATTATCTACTGTCAAGACATGGTCGTAGTAGAAGAAATAGTTGTCGCAAAAAAGTTTTGCATATTTGAGTTTACGCATCCTTTATAATCCACGACCATTGATTGATATGGTCATTGAAAATTAGATTTAATAGCAAAATTTATGTGCTCGCAAATGACCATATTTCTAGTAGTGCTATGTGGCCTAGTCTATATTCTATGGATGTATCCATTTGAGAGATACATGAAAATTGTTAAAAGTTATGTTCGAAATCGTAACTGTCTTGAGGGCTGCACAGCGAAGAGTTATGTTGCAAAAGAAGCATTAGAATTTTGTACAGAGTACACGTAAAATATGTGTACTGTGGGATGTTGGTGCCACCTGGACATATCCAAAACTTGTCAATTGAGAAGCCATTATCTGGTGGAAAACGGGTGCAAGTTAATCCAAAATTTGATAGATCAAGCACATTTGTATGTCTTATACGACACACGAAAAGTTGAACCATATACTAGATAATAGACATCCTCTTAAGTAATAAATTTTAATATTTATTCAATTGAATTTGATTTTTTTTTGTAATTTAACAATATGAATTTTTTAATGTTTTAGTGAGCACATGCAATGGCTTAGAACTAGTTATCCATCTTAAAATGACAAATGGTTGCAAGATGAACAAAATCGTACCTTTGCTGATTGGCTATCAGATAAGGTTCACGCTCACATATCATTACATTTCACTAGTAATAACCTATTCATTTCTTCTTATTAAACAAACAACAACATTTACATAGATAGAAAATGGTGTTGCTATATAAGATATCCTGCGTTGGATATCACAAGGGCCATTTCCTTTTGTGGTTAAACACACAGGATATGACATTAATGGTTTCCACTTTTTAACACGTGATCGAGACTCAACTAATGTTACTCAAAATAGTGGAGTGACTTTAATTACAGAAGCAATGCATGCTGCTAGTGTAAAAAATAAAAATCCTATAACATGTGAGATGACATTTTATAGAGTTATAAATGAGATATAAGTTGTTGATTACCATTTGCTAAAAATTCCTATACTGAAGTGTGATTGGGTTCGTATGGTAGGACATAAATTGGGAGAATTTGTGCCCACTATCAATTTACGTGGATAACCCTTTGGAGAAGGAATAGAAAGTTTTATAACTTGTTTGCTTGGTGTTTGCCTTAAGGACGTGGGTGAGCTCTTTGGTTTGTTCTTAAAGTATTGAATTGATTGCTGCGGTTCGAGGTAAATAGATTCATGCATGATGTGCTTTATAATAAATGCAATTTATGTTACAAGAATTATGTTTAAATGAAAAGTTTTACAAAATTTATTTCTAAAATATTTAAAAGAATTTTGTAAAATAAAAGCACTTTTAAATGAATTTATAAAAATGTATTTTAAAATGAATGTTTTTTAAGAAACTAGTCTTCTTAAACAAAATGTTTTCTTAAAGAATTTTGTAAAAGAATTAAATTATCAAAGAAAGGTTCTTAAATGTTTTAGGAGACTTTGAATGCTATTTATGAAAGGATACAAGGTGGATTCAAAAAAATATTTTGGCTCATAGTCTATAGTAATGTATATGATGTTAATGTTATGATGTTATGTAATGCTATATGGCCAGCTTGCGGGTATGATGATGATCTTGTGCACAATAATGTTATGAACAATGTGGTGTATAATACCCTGAATGAGGAACAATGCGGGGTATCATACCTTGAATGATGAATTATGAATGATGATGACTACGAGGCATGAGCTACCAAATGTTTATGTTTTAATGTTTTTAATGCTTTTATATGAATCTATCCTTTTGCTAAATGAAGATGTTATTATAAGATGTTATAAAATGTTTAAAGGTATAATGACAAAAGTTTTCAAATATTGTGCATGGATTTGCTTACTGAGTTGACGGCTCACCCCTTGTCTCCAATATTTTGCAGATTAATTAGAGATGTGGCTGGGTACTTAGATGGAGATTTTTTTTTTTGTGGATTTTTGGAGTTGCTTTAAAGATTAAATTTGGCTAGATTTTTTTATTATTTTGGATTAGAGACTTTTTTTTGGAGAATTTATTTCAAATGTTTTATGTAAGGATTCAGTTGGAGTATGAATAATGATTGTCTATCTTGAGATTTTTTTTATAAGAATAAACAATGTGAGGTTTCATTTCCAATTTTACCTGTATGAAGAATGATGAACATGGATTTATCTTACTGGACCTAAACCCGTTAAGGTATAAATTTGATCCATTTATATTGGCTTCTCGAGCTAAACAAGTTTTTTATTTACTTGATCAGGCTGAAAAACAAAAGTGGTCACTACAAATGAACGTGATGTGAAAAATACAACTGAACACCCTCTGTTCACCACTGAATTACCAACTAACAAGTTATTAGAATCTGCCGACGGTGAAAATGTAATCTATGCACAAAATTCTAATGAGGGAATTTGGATTAACAGCTGATTGTCCTTTTACAAAGTTGACAGTAAGTATTTTTTATTGTTTACTATTTAATTGCAACTAAGCTTTGGAAATTATGATTATCCAAATTATAGTTGTTACATGTGTTATTTTCTTTAGCATGTTTTGTGTGTTGTGGCTTGTTTCTTTATTTTATTTATTGGCTTTTTGAACTATTATTTTTTGTTTATTAAGAATAATTGTTATTTGTGTATTTTAGGTGTACTTAAATGGATAAAGGAAAGGGTATTGCTAAAGATAATGTGCCTAATGATAGCATTAATGGTATGGATGATAATTATGATGATATGTTTGATGATGGTGCCAATCCTGATGTTCGTCCATATGCTATGGGCTCTAACTTTGAAGAAGATGAAGAGGACATGGAAGGTGCTGTTGATGCTGTGGCTGGTATGAAAAGTCCTGCAGATGTTGTTGAAGGTGCTTATATGGATGCTCCAAAGAGTAGTAATGAGACCAAAGGCATTAATATGGGTGCTAAGCAAAACAAAAAGCTAAAAATGAAGAAAGGGAGGATTGGGTGTTTATGGGAATATAATGTATTGGGTGTTCCTACTGGTGATGAAGCCACTAAGCTAATTTTATCTTGGAGTTTTAGCTTATACTTCGATTTCAACTTTATTTACTGATTAGCATAAATTTCTAACTGAGACAAAGGAGTGTTTATGGGAATCCATTCAGGTAAATGTTTTTGTCTTGTATGTAATTATTGTTCATATCATAAATTTTAGTATGATACATTTTATTAGGGTATTAATTTTAGTCATTTTCTGGTCTTGTATATAATTATTGTAACATCATATATAGTATTAGGAGTGCTTCATCGTTCAAGCAAAAAGTAAGAAGCAATTGTTACAGTCAATTGAGCATGCATTTCGTGACTTCAAGTACATGCCGAAAAGAAAGTACATTGTGTCATTCACATGAGATCGAAAGAGACTATACAGACCTCCAATTGATTATCTCTAAATCAAGAAACATGTTTGGATGAAGTTTGTCGATAAATGTTTATCCAATGCCTTTCAAGTGAGTATCTTCAACTTAGGTTTTGTCACTTGTTAATTTTTAAAGTCAGTTGTGCTAATAAGAAGAAAAGAGCCTCCAACAAGTTAAATCATTGACTTAGTCGAAGAGGATACATTGGATTGATGCAAGATATGGTAAGTACATGGCTCTCAGTTTATATTAATTTGAGTGGACTTAAATAATATGACTTGTTTATCCACTAGTTCTCAAAAATCGGTATTTCAAAAGACTTAGTGGACAAGAGTGAACTTTGAAAGAGAGCCCGAAGACTGAAAAATGTGGCTTATGACCTTGAAACTGAGAAGATTGTTATGAAAATGGTAAGGAGCTTCAATAAGTTAAATATTCTTTAACTAGTTTAGTGTGAGCATATTACAACTTTATATTGTTACTAATTTATTTCTGATGGTGATAAGAAAAGTTCAAAAAGGAGGCTGAGAAAGGCTCTATGAAGTCAAATGAAAGAAATGACATGCTTGCACAATCACTGGGAAGGCTTCCTCGAACTGGCCATATGCAAGGGTTTGGTAAACTTGTAACACCTATAAAGTACTTTCACACAGTTCATGCACATAATAAACATGCTATAGAGACTGAACTGTATGCTTGAAAGAAAATAATTGAAAGTCAGCTGGAAGAAATCAGCAAACAACTAAAGAAGACACCTTGCCACCTAGATGTTGGAAGTTGCCCCTTCTTAGTAGTTCCTAGCCATGATATTGTTGATTGCTTGAAAAAAAAGGATAATGACAAAGTGGATGTAATTGAACAGGAGGTTATTTTGTTTTTTTTTTCTTCCCAGCTTCAATGCATATACTATGTTAGTAGGTTTATTGAGTTGGTATTTGACATTGTAATTTTTAGGAGCCTTCTAATTTCAAAAACTCAGCTGGGCAGGAGAGGAAATCGTCACCTAAAAAAGTGTAGAAAAGTGAGAAGTTGATGAAAAGGATAAGAGTGCAACTAAGAAGAAAAAAAATGGACAATAAGAAACACCACTATCATTCTAAGAAAAAGTCAAAGACTGAACATGAACTTGCCAATGGGTGATGCAAATGGGGGGAAAAACCAAAGCTTGGTAGTTCTAGAAAGCCATTATTTTAAGAGAAGGTGCAATTAGTTAATGGTATATGGCAAATTCCACCTGATAGCCCAAGAACAAGGGCTGCAAATCTGAACAGAAACAAAAGGAAGAAAGGTGCAGTACAACATGTGTGGAGAAACACTAGGCACGTGGCGGCAATGCACAAAACAATTATCCAATGCCGCAACTCTTTGGCAAATTGTGTGACATGTACTTGCCTCCATCTAGTTGGATTCCATATTAGATTGATGATGATGTATTTTAGCTAAAAGGTATTGTGGCTCATGTTGAGAAAATAGAGTGTGGTGCGATGTTGACGATGCAAGTGATAAGAGTTAATGCTATTAAAGTATATATTGCTTAAGAGATTTTTGGTTTTCTTTACACTTAATTAATTTATACGATGTTGCAATACTTGTCTAATGACAAGTTTTGGTATTTTGCCTCCATTGTTTCAGGTTGTTGTATGCCTCAATTATCCCAACTAAAAAAAGAAACAAGATCATTTAGATTCATATGTCTAGGTTTTGTGTCACCCCATCCTGGACAAGTAGCAGACATCTCCCATCCCAACAGAGTAGAAGGTGTGTGCAAGCACTTGAAAAAAGCCATACAATCTAAGGTCATGGAATTTCAAACTGTAATAAAATGTTCTTATCATTATTTATTCATTTTATCTTCTTTTTCATAATTGTTGCTTTGTTTTCTTTGCCTTTTTCTATTTTAGCTTCTATTGGGTTTTAGTTGTGATTGATGTGGTGAAAAAAAATAAGTGTTTTATTTAGATCCTAAGGGGTACAGTGCTCCTGATCCTGATTTAGAACAGTTAATTAAATCGTAGGTACTTTTTTTTATCTCATAATCCTAATATTCTCGCTTTCTTTAATATAATTTCGATATTTAACCATTGTACTTTATCATATAGTGCTATGGCACTGTTCTCAGCTGAGGATTGTAAGGAAATATGGAATTTGGCTCTAAGATAAGATTTGTGAAGATAAAAAAATTACCTTAACTAAAATACTCCGTATATATTTATAATTATTTTGTTGGTTTATAACTGTGAATAGACCCATCAACAACGGGGAAGCGTGGAATGTGGCTATTACAACTTGAGGTTTATGAAGGACATTATAGCATACCTTAGTTTGCTAATGAATAATATCATAGGATAGGTTTATACCATATGTACTGCGTTGTTATGAAAATTTGACAATGTTGATTTTATGGTTTTCAGGTCCATGGAAAGACTGTATACACTAGATGAAGTTCGTTTGGAGTGGGCTAACCATTGTTATGAAATCATTAACGCAACAAAAAATGGTTAGTATGAATCTAAAGCTATACACAAACATTTTTATTACTTCTTATATATTATAATTGGTTAGAGATAAGTTGATTGTCCACTCGAATGAGTTAACCTCCTTAATTGAGATTAGTTAAGTATTAGATCATGAATTACGTGTGCCATTCCCCGAATCTATAGAGCAAATGCAGTCTCTCTTTGACAATTCAAATTATTTTAGACAAAGTGAGAATAATAAGGACCTAGCTAGCTATGTAGATTTCTTGAACTATGCATAATCTTCTGTTTGAACAACAAGCAACTATAGGCAAAGTTCTTATCCTAATAACAACATTATTATTTAGAGATGAGATTGCTAATAGTAGAGAAACTTGGTAGGTCCATATCAATCTATCCATTGTAGTTGTTTTGATGATGAATTTGAGTAACGAGATTAATTTTAAGGAAAAAAATTAAAATAATGATAAAGCTAACAATAGGAAAAAGCAAAATACAAATAAGTTAAACAAAACAGCACACATCACTTAGTTAATGGAATCGATTCTTGTAATTGTAAGAGAAGAAATGGAATTGAAATATTCTTTTGATTGATTGATATATCATCTGAACATATGGTCTCTGTGTGTGTTTGGCAATAAATTTGTATACTTTTTATTCAAACCAAAGCTTGCTCTTTATTTTCATACTTGCAGGAAAGTAATTTTATTTTTATGGGTACCCTTTTGGTTCTATATTTTATTTCAGCAAGGAATTGGTTAAGTTGCATTTGAAACCTGAAGTTTTACTTTAATAGATAAATGTTTATGTTGGCTATATTCATTGGTGCTGCACATACAAATTGAGTTTAAATTTGTAATAATTTGTTGTAGCTAAAACCTAAGAGTTTTATTAGTGGTAGTTAATTCTTTATAAATTCATTTGGTGTTGCACATGCAAGTTGAAAGAAGTTACTGAACTTGGGAGTTTTGCTAGGTATTTGTTGAAAATGGCAGTTCATGTATTGGAAGTTTATTGAGAATATGGGAGAAGTTTATAACTACAAGATTTGATGGCATCTTAGCTTGTAAAACTTGAAACATTTGCTCTCAGTTGCTGGATTTTATCTTTTGAATTGATATTGTTTGAAATAACTATTGGATACAATTGTTTTTGGATGATGATATTAATGTAAAGTGTTTTTGGAATTAATAGAATGCATAATTTAATTTTTGGTTCATATTGAATTTGAGATTGAATTTCACATACAGGATTGCATAAATTTAAAAAAATAATTCATAATTTCTTTCAATATAAATTTAGATCCTGTGACAGAAAATACTAATAATAAATTACGTCACAAACAAATTAATTTATGAGAGAAAATATCAATCATAAATTCCGTCACAAACTAAGTATTTTACCCATTAAAATTATCCATATAATAATTCACGTGCGAAAATCAATTTTCCCGCCAAAAAATTAATTAATATATTCATTTTTTTCACGACAGACATATGACATCTAAACACCATTATAAGTTATTGACATACTTTTCTTATATCATAAAAGAGTGACAAGTACATTGATGATGGATAATTTCACTGCCAGTTTTCTTATAGTGAATTATGATTTTTTTTTGTCTTATATTGCCAATTTTCTTATAGTGAATATTAACATTTTAACACTAAAGATAATGGGTATATTTGTCCAAATAAAAAGTATGTAATTTCTTTTCCTTTCAAATTTAATGTGAAACCAAACAATAACAATTAATTTTTGCACTATTCTCCTCTCGTCACCTCTCTATTCCTCTCCTCTCCTCTTTTTTCTTAAAACCACAAACCAACTAAATGTAAGCTCTTTCATTCGTTACTCAACTTTTTCAATCTTTTTGAACTTTGGGCAATCTTTCTTTAAATGTCCAACTTGGCCATAGTTGAAGCATTCAATTTTCTTAATTTACGATGGCCATTTACCTTTCATATTTTTCTCTTTTCTTTCTTTGGTTCTTAAACAGCTTAGAAGGATTAGAAGAATCATCTATCATCATCAAATTTGAGACACTTTGGTGATTCATTCTTTCTTGTTCCAGCGCTAAAATTGGTGCTAAAGTGTCCACAATCAAAACTTGACCTAAACAATTTAAAGATGTAACAGCCGAATCCCATGATGGTGGCAAGCTATTAAGAACCGTGGAGACTTGCATTCTATCAGTAATTGTACTAACTTAAAATGATAATTCATTAGCTAATGATGCCATATTATTTTCATGGTTAACCACATCATTTCTCTTTTCCATGTACATTCCATTAATTTTTTTGAGTAATAATTGTCCACGAGTTTCAGATTTAGCAACATATTCAACTTCTAAGGCTTCCACAATTTCTTTTACAGTCTTATAATCCTCAAATAAAGGAATAAGTTTATCTTGCTTGCGGCTTAAAATTGTAGCTTTTATAATTATATTATCTTCCTCCCATTTATTTTGACGATTAGCGAAATCAGCATTCAGTTCACCATCATTTGTATTTTTAGGAACGTCACTAGTAACTAAACATAATATGTTTGACCTTGAATTAAAATGTAGGACGCTTCTTTTTCTAAATATTATAACTAGACCTATTTAACTTTTTATTAGTATCACTCGAGTTTATGTTAATCGTTTTGTCTAGATAATGTGTAACATAAAATAGAAAATCTAACCTTTGGTGCTTTGGAAATATTCTTCGAATAGATTGATTATAAACTTCAATGATTTCTACTAGCACTTAGAGACTTGAAAAAAATTCTTCTTCTAGTATCCAAATATTCCTCTTGGTGACTTTGTCTTCTTCTACAATAATCTGTATCGTTGGACAATATTTCTTTGATTGCGAACTCTTCTTGGATGTATCCCTCTGGTATTGTTCTTCTAATATGCCTAATTAACTTCTGAAACACGTCGAAGTACTTCCAAAATAAATTTTATTTTGACTTGAAAAATCAAAATAGAATATTAACGCCGCTTTGATACCATTGTTGGTCCCTTTAAAATTAATTTTGAGAGAACTATCGTTAAAATGGAAATCACCTATAACTAAGAGTCACTGAGAAAAAAAGTTTCTAAGAACTCTCAATGTCTTCAACTCATAATTTTGGATGATATGAAATACGTATAGTAAAAGTCTATTTATGAACTATTGATAACTGTTCATCAAACCTTTTATACATACATGACTATTGAGTTATAAGGGAAGTTATGTCTCTTGAGGATTTAGTCATGTCTCTTAAGAAAGTAGTTATAATTGATATAAACATTATTAGCTTAATTTAAAAGATATATCTCTTATGAATAAGAATGTTCACAATACGTTATACATACATATACATACATACATACATACATACATACATACATATATATAAGTCTCAAAGATCGGAGGAGGTACTGTTGGGGTTTGTGTTGGAGTAAAAAGGGAAGGTGCTTTACTTTCCCAAAGCATGTTTGTCATACGAAAGCTTTACAAGTATATTGTTTCTATCTGTAATTTGTTCTGTAGAAATTAATAAAAACTCTGCTCTAGTCTTCAACTGGATGTAGCAAACCACTATACGAAAGCTTTACAAGTTTATTTCTTTTCATATCACTTGTGTTTTGAATTTTTTTCAAATCCATATATTAGTTTTTTACTAGGATTAGGTTATGGGGCAATTGGTTTAGTATTTATATAAGTCTCAACACTCACTTTATATCCCTAGCTTATATGTGTGTGTGTATTCAAGTTTAATAAAGGTTCTCCCTACAAAAATTGTAAAACATAAAAGAAAGCAGGTTTAGCTTTTGATTTAGTGAACAAAAAATTTGACATTGTCACAAATATATATATATATATATATATATATAATAAGAATGCTATTAAAATGTAAAAAAAAATATAGATTTTAATATATTAGAGAATATGTTAATTTTTTCTGTTAATGTATTAAAATGTTTTTTTTTGGCTGTTGGTGGCATCTAATTATCTAACAAGATATTTTCATTTTAACAAAATGAGATTATATATAAAAAAAATAAGCTTTCAATTAGGGGTCTTTGATCATATTACTGACAAAGACAAGTTAAAAGGGTTTAAAAATATAAATTTCAATACAGTACAAGATAAAATACATTGCACTAGAGTTTTTTTTTTCTTTAATTTTAACTCATCTATGACTTTAACTTGATTGAGTCACAACTTGAATTCTGATTGTTATGTGATATTCATTTATTAGATAGAAAATTTCATAACTGATAAAATTAATATTCCATCATTCTCTAAATGATTTGCACATTAATTAGTTAGAACTCAATTATTAGATCCCTAACATTACTTATCCATATGTATTGAATATACACATATTGGTAAATGCAAGCTAATAGATAATGGGGTTGCCCACTTGTTCAGATAGTGATTCATCCTATTTCCTATCTAAAATTTTGCATCTGTGATGGAAAAGAAAAGAGACAGATACAAATTGAGAAAGCAATTTGAAATTGCTTCGCGGTTTGTTTGATTGCTATTAATAGAGGACACATGGAACATGAATTCTATAAAAGGATTTTCACCGTAGAAAGTGGGATTCCTTTTCTAGTGATGTTATCTTCGCATAATAAAAACTTTGAAAGAACAGTCCTGTCAGAACCAAGTGCTACTTATCTTTTAGAGGCAATATCTAGTGTGTTGTATAGTTTTTGCTGTAAAATTTAAGGAATAATTAACATATGTGCTTTGTTAGCTTCTTTAAACTTCTCTAACTGCCCCGGCCCGCCGGCCTTGTGATTGCAGCGAAAAAAGCAGCCTCTATATGGTTGTAATATAACGCTTACTAAGTGGAAGGGTATTAAGGTGAAGAGAGTTTATTGTACACTGCAATTGTAGGTGCACCTATTTGCTCTAACAAATTCCTTTTCGCCACATCTTCAATACCACAAGCCCAGTTACACTTGGACAATCAAGGGAGAAAATGATTAATTTTGGAGTCTCACTACAAACAGGAGTCTCACTACAAACAGTCTACAAAAAGGAACTCTTCTTACTTTTCTCTCTCACATGAACTCAAGAGGGACACGTAGATTCTCCGGAGCAGCTCCTTCCTTTTTCATTTTTCACTGATTTGGTCATGAACTAAATGTTAATTTAGAATGCCTTTAACAGGTGCCATTGCTAATCAGACGAATGGAACTTTGGAAACTTCAAGACGAAGGAGGACAATCCGGTCATTTCAGATTGTAAAGGATTTTGTCACCTAACCTTGACTTATAAAGAAGAATAATAATAAGAATGATGATCAGTGGGCCCCTGAAAGTCATCCATCGCATGGCATGAAACTGTGAGCTTCTTTATTGCTTTGTCTTGTATTAGTGGTGGTGTGGTGGCCAATTTCTGTAAAACGACTAGTGGGCACACCCTTTCCCATGGAACGCCGACCACAATATTTACCAAACCCCAAAACCTATAGTTAATAAACCAAAAAAGTTTGCCACATAATATTGAAAATCAATGCGCGTAATGTTTTCTGTTGGTTGTTAATTAGAGCGTATCTGCATGTTGCCACAACTGGAAGGTTTATCTGATAAGAATAAACAGGCTCTTGAGTTTTAATTTGAAATCTTCAGCTTCTTTTATCAATTTTGAACCTCTCCTTATCTAGACTTATCTCAGTTATGATAGATTTGATTTCATGTGGATAATATTGATAATCATGCTTTCGAATTTTTGGGATAAAATGTTTTAAAATTACACATTACCTTTTAAGATAGACGTCACCAGTACGTTACAGTTATAAATTTTTGAATCCTCATAAAAGTTAATAATTATGAAAAAGCCAATAAGTTTTAAAGTTTTATTTTAAACCCCAAGTTGCACTACAATAGTACTTCAATTTTTTTTAAGTTTTTTTATTTATATTTATAGCAAATTCAGTACTAAGTTTTTATTTTATCTAATTGAATCTCTAACTTGTTTAATCTTATATTTATTAAGTTTTTTATTCATTATATTAATGATTTCTTACTTTAATATATCATGATCTTCAATGTGAAGTTTTTTATTAATTGTTTAACTTTATTAAAAATTTTTTACTCATTTGATCTCCTAACTTTTTAATTTGTTTTATGTTTTCTTCATTAAAATTATTAATTTCTAATATTTTGTTTTCTTTTTCTATATCATTTATAAATAAATTTGGGTTTCCTAATTTATTTAATAAATATAGCGAAATTCAATTTAATTGATTATTTTCCTGCATGTACGAATCATTGATCGGATCAGAGGATTAAAATCTTTCATAAGAGAATCCTCTTTGTATATAGCTAGAATGTGGTATTGTTTGCTTTTTCTATATCATTTATTTAATAAATATAGTGAAATTCAATTTAATTGATTATTTTCCCGCATATCTTAATCATTGATCGGATCAAAGAATTAAAATCTTTCATAAGAAAATCCTCTTTGTATGTAGTTAGAATGTGGTAACTCATTAGTTTATATATTTTGTGAAATTATTAGAGGTTCTAATGATTTATTCATTGTAACATCTCTTATAATTCAAGATGCTAAATTTAGATTTTATATACATACATACATATAATCTAGTTTATTCTTAGGAGAGATAAGAAATTATAAATGTAGATGCAAATATATATTCAAAATTTGTTAATCTTTATGAATATGATAATTATTTATATATTTATAGTAAAAACTTTAAAATTTTTTAAGAATAAATGTAAAAGAGATGGTTAACAAAATCATTTAGTTATACAAAATTAATGAGGACTTACTAGAAAAATAAGTAAATATGTGATTCAAAATAAAAAATTTTGTAAAAAGCTATTACACCCATACCTCGTTTTAGGTTAAAGTTATTTTCATCCATTGAATTAAAAAATATCAAAATCCAACCACCCAAATGTACTGACTGTTTGTTACAGCTGATGTAACATAAGCTTTGCCTTTAAGATAATGCCATATTATCTGTTACATCATTTGTAATATATATATTTTTTAATTTAGTATCGCAAATTTATATACCTATCATTACTGATAGGACAAGGGCTACGCTCATTAGCAAGTTGTGAATTAGGCCAGCGCCAAAAGGTTTGAGGAAAATTACACCACTCAATAGTTTCGAGGCAAATTAGGTAATTTACTCCATGAAGTACAACTCCATTTATTATTCTAGAAAATATAAAAAGAACTTACTATTATGCATACGAAATTTGACAATGAACTAATTAGTATACCCTAAACTGACTTTGATTTATATTTACATAGAATTGATATTTGCACAAAAAAATTACTCAATATCACTGTACAAAAGAATTTCACTTCCAAGTATTTTTTTATTTTAAGTGACCTTGCGTAATTTTTTGTGCAACTATCGTTTTTCATTACTATAATTAATGCTGATTAATTGTGGGTGCTGGGACGGCGGCAGAGGTGGTGGAAGCATCATCGGCGGCAGGTCTTGAATGAACATCTTTCAATGATACAATACCATTTCCTGTAGAGGCAGCCATATCAATCTCGGCAGCCTTGGCTTCTCTGAATTTCTTGTAGATGTCGCCTTTATAAAATTTGTTGGTCCTGATGACCAAAATAACTGAAACAAGGCACCCAAATAATGTTGCCGCTGTGATTATTATAAATGCCATTTTGTAGCATTGAACCCCATTGCAAGTCAAGTCTTGGCCCGCTTGCCTTGTTATACCCAAAGCTTCCATTTGCTTCAAAGCTTCTTTGTCATACAGTTGACCAGCAACTTTCACATTGAGAATATATGCCCCAACAGGGCTTGCGACGGCTCCAAAGTTGTACAATGTTGAGTAATACTTGAGGCCAAATATTTCTGAAATGATGGCAAACAATAACGGCCATTGAGCTCCAAAACAGAAGCCGATGATGACGGAAGCAGCGTAGAGTGAATTTGGGATACCATAGGCAATAAACAGATGACCAACACAGGAGAAAAGAAGCGCAAAAGTGAACAAGAGCGGACGGGGAATTTTGTATTTTTTTAGCAAGATTTCGGAGGCGAAACCAGCAACAACTCGTCCGAGATAATTCCATATGCTTACTAGTGAGACAAATGTTGTTGTGCTGCGAGCTGGATAGCCTAGTGAACTGCCAATTTGTCCCAAATTGTCAATAGCTGTTAATGTTCCGCCGACGCCACAGGTTGTTGCAATGAAAATTATCAGCATGTCAATGCTGAAAAGTGCTTGTAATATTGTGTAGTCTTCACCTCTGTCTGGTGGCTTAAAAATGTTCTCCGTGCAACAAACCTGAGCTTCGGTTGATGGAGAGGCTTGTTGTGGGGGCAATTCAGTCACTATCTTTAGCTCAGGATGAGAATTAGCATCTTCCAATGATGGTTTTTTGCTTTTCCGGAGGCTGATTTCTTCCTTAATAACAATTGCTATTGGAAGAAAAAGTAGTATAAGTACAAGTGAAGCACTACCAACATACTCAAATCTTTTGAAAGCATATTTGTTCTGAAGGATAATTACAACCATTAGGAAACCAGCAAGGCCAAGAGAGATATAGAGCATTTTGTAGAAAATCTTGAGCTCATTTGCCTGTCGAACAATTTTTATAATCCGAAATGTTCGAAGAAAGACAAATGAAATAGCAGCTGGAAGCCAAGCAATAAGCAAGATTAGAGCCTTAGAGTTGTCTCCATAGAAGGCATGGTATAATTGTGTCAAAATAGCACCACTAAGACCAACAAAACCTTTTAACAAGCCTAAAACACTGCCTCGGCTTTCTGGAAAGTTCTTGACACAAGTGACTAAAGCTCCAGTGTTGGCAAAAGATTGAGAATTTGCACCAATACAAATGTAAAGACACATTTGCCAAACTTGAGGCTTGGGAATGCGGCCAGTGACAGCAAGCCAAATCATGAAATAGCCGAAGAAATTCATGATTGATCCGATTGCAAGAACAACCCATGGGGGTGTAATTTCATTGATGAGGCCAGACAAGACCCCAACATTTCCACCCACATCTTTGGAGAAGCATAGCAAATTGAGAGTGCTCTGGTCATAGCCTAATGATGTTTTGATATCACTAGAGTATAGACCAAACATGTACGTTGCCCCGGCGACCGCCATGATCAGAAGTGATGCAAACACCATGAACCATCGGCCGGTGAGCACACCCACTAGAGAACTACTCTTCATCTCTCTCAAGCTGCAGCAACTGCCGCCAAAATCAGACACCACCATATTTTTCTGCTTAAACTGCTAGCTACCAAGCAAGAACCGTCTAGCAATGTTAATACGTACCCAAGGTGTTTGGACTGGCTATGATGAGATAGATAACGAGTTAACACATATATATAGAGAGACTAGAGTTATTGGGAGTTTTACGTTGACTTGAATAAGACTCGTGGTGGTTTTTTGAAATGGGTGGTGGGGTTTCGGAGAAAGAAAAGATAAAGGGGAAATCAATGTTTTGTTTTTGAAACATATGTGCAAATCAATTGCAGTTAAATGACGCGGGAAAGTGACAAGACAATTCATGAAATTATTTCGTATTTATTTCCATTTTCCAGCAGCAGTATCTCCACCGCCCACGTTCACTTTTTGCTTAAAACCATATAACTTGAGATTATCTTTTTAGATTATTAATTAATTGCAGAATTTGAATCACTGTTAGATCAAACAGTGGGATAGTATCTTCTTTCAACAAACCTGAGGGTACAAATTCCAGCCAATTTTTATTTTCTCTTTTATAAAATAAGGATTTTTTTTTAAATTTTTTAGTGAGAATAAATTTTTAAGTTTAATGTTAATAGGCTTTCCCGTCTATACTATAAATATATGAATTTAAATTTTATTCTAAATTATAATATGTCTATAGATTATAATCATTAAAAAAAAATTATCCTACTTTAAGGATCAGACTAAATGATTTTCAAGTAAGCAATACATGTTCAAATCCTAAGTCGATTAAAAAATCTATTACTACTTTACCTACTCTTTTTTTAGAAACAATTATAAAAAATGAAGCTCATCGTGCAGTTGAGAATCATTTCTACAATTCTACCAACAAGTTAGTTATGACAGTTCACATTTAAGCCAAGAACAATACCATGTGGTGCTTGGTAGGATAGGGAGTAATGATAAATTTATAAATATCTAAAAGAACATGTGTTGTGATTCCCATTCGCATGTTTGATAATAAATATAAATATAATATAAAAATAATATATTATATAGAATAGGAGATATTTTATGCATTATTTTAAATATGAGATAAGATTATTTTATATATGAATATTTTGTCCAATAAATTTTTATATTAATAAAATCTATTTGACATATTAATAATATTAAAATTATCGTATTTAACATTCAAAACAATTACAAGAATAATATGTATGTCAATATTATTTTATATTTAATATAAATTTTAAAGTCAAGTTTTGGGTTAATAGATTTTACTATTAATAAAATATATCGGACAATTAAAATAGTTCAATATTAAGAAATAATTTGCATAACATATATATTTATTTTTAGTATGTATTTGGATTAATATGTTATTTTATTTATTATGTGTATCTTAGTATCATATTTGTATTTATTATAACAATTTTGACCATAGTCAAAGGATATAATTGTAAGAAAGGGATTTGTGTGACTATTTATGAAATTAAAGAGGTTTATTTATACGATCATATAAACATACCTAATGGTTTTTGGTATCCTTTTCCTTTCAAATTTTGAGTACTATTCTATTTAATTTGTTCTACTTTTTTTTTTTGGGATAAATTGTAATTTGTGCTACTTTGAATAGACATATTTGAATTTTAACAAATTCGTTACTGGCACACACTAGGTTGAATAATCCAAATTGTTGCAGTTTCCTTCAAAATGTATGAGTTGAGATATCGGACCTTACCATAAGGATTTCAATGCAAATTTTGTGGACAAATTTGTGCCGTCAATATCACATAGATGCCAGTGAGAGCGAAGTAAAATAACTTATAAAAGTGACTTCCTCCATTATCACCCAGTAAGAAACACATCTCAGTAATGACTTATGAGCTCACTGGTGGCATCAACACTCAACATCACGTAGATGCCAATAAGGGCAAGGAAAATTACTTCAAAGAGGGACTTGCTTTAGTTTTCAACTAGTAATAGACATAGAACGTAGCTTTTTAAAATAATTGTTGCAAAATAATCAAAGAGAATCAGTTAAGTGTTTGGTAAATTTTGTTTTAAGACGTACTGTGAGTTTTGAAAGCAATTATGAACGTTTGGTAAATTTTACTGTTAAACTGTTAAGAGAAAATAAATGACTAAAATATACATAATATAAGATAAAATTTATTTATACATATAAAAACATGTACATATAATATTTTTAATTGTGTATTATAATAATTTTATTAAAAATAAAATTTATAATATATTGATTTTATTTTTTATATTTTATCTTAAAACAATTGATAATTAAATTAATAATATAGTGAAACAAATTTAATAATAATTAAACAAATTGATAGTAATAAATTTATATTGATGAATTATAATACAAATTTATTAAAATATTTATTTTGTTTCCAATTTGAATAAGGATAATTTTGGGTTTAGGTAATAATTTTAAGGATATTTATGGAATTGTATTAAATAATAAAATTGATTCTCAAAATCAGAATCTAAAAGTTACTCTTTCACTGCTTTTTAAAATCAGCTGTAGGAGGGGCTGATTTTGACAAAAGTGATTTTGATTTTTTTTTACCAAACACTAAAACTAACTTTTAGATTTTTAAAATCACTTTTAGGCCTTCTAAAAGCAATCCCAAACGGGCCCATAGACTTAATTATGAGCTCACTGGTGGCGTCACCAATACTAAATCGTGTTTATACGACAGAACGATATGGCCAAATTACTTCGTCACACATTATTATAGCTGAATTTGGATCTGGTGTTAATTTCGGTTGTGTTTATATTTTTATAATATTCTGTTATAATTATATTTGTAGCATTGTATGACTGAAATTTAATTACATATTCTTTATTTAATATCTGCCATAAAATCATAATATTATAAAATACGGGCACAAACTTAGATCTAGACTAATCCAAATCTAATATTGCTATACCAAAATACATTTTATGTTATAAGCTTCTAGTTCAAGCCGCAAACTTGCATAAAGAAGTTATGAAAAGAATAATAAAAATAAATAAAAAGAATCACATGTGAGCGCACGCTCTGGATTCTAATCACAGAATTATTGCCTAACTTCTCTACTGAAAGAATCATTTGATTATTCCTTAATTGCCTAACTTGTATGTATGTAGACAACATTAAGGAATATTTTATTTATTTATTTATTTTTGCTTTCAAAATATTTTAGTTAAAAAGTCCAAGAACATGAAAAACGAATTTGATACGTTATTTGCGATACACAGCTAGGTTCAATTTCCGATGCACTACATGCAGTCATAATTTTATCCGGTTTGACATAGCTTTTCATGCGAAGGAAGTCATTGCGTAAAGTGTAACCTTTGATATTATCACAAATAGCTGCATCCTGTATACGTGATGTCCAAAAGGAGGGGAGACTGCCACATTCAACATTGTTAGCAAATGAGAAAGTTTTACAACTCTTGAATTCTCTTAACTAAGAGACAAGGATGTATACGTCAAGGTCAATTGAATTATTTTATTATAATTGAACAAATTATATATTAGATTGAAATGTATTGTATCAAGTGTATTAAAACTTTCTTTTAAAAAATGTATATTTTCCTCATTAAACAATATAGGTAATTGGGCACAGATTGTATGATTTTATAGCATCTTGTGAATAGTGTGATATTTATCTCTAAACGAGCGATTTTTTTTTTATTCTTCTTAGACTCTACTCTTTTTTAAAAAATAAAAAAGAACTCTACTCTATTACTACCAAACGAACCAAAAAAAATGATAAAAAAAGATTCAAACGAGCTTTATTTTTTACATAAAAAATAATGATTAAAAAGAACTTTATTTTTACATTAATTAAAAATTTCTTTATTAATTATTATATTACTTAGTATCTTAGTATCTTACAAACCTTCAAATAAATGTATAAAGTCTATTAAAGCCAATCTTGATCTAAGTGCATCATAGAAGTCTAAAAACACTTGGCTCAATGTAAAATATACAGTAGAACCAACAAAATTAAAAAATATTATTTTTTTAAAAGGGAAAATTACTTATACTATCTCACATCATATATGAGGAAACTCAACCTTCCCCTTAATAATAAATTGGAAAAAGGATCGGCCACTCAGTGAATTTAGTAGGAATCTAAATATTCCTAATGTAGTTTGTGTCAACACTCAAGAATAGAATAAAAAAACTTCCTTATTCGGTAACGTAAATAAATACAATGAATTATCATCAAACTTTGAGTCTTAATTCCAATCGATCAGTAGATGATATTGAGTCAAAGTGTGTACAAGATGAATCAGATAGATGACGAGGTAAGATGACACAGTAAGCGCTGTTAAGCTTAAAAATTCTGAATTGAAGCCAAAGGCATAATAGAGGCTGCATTTGGACGCATGAGTTTGCCTGTAGCGAAATACGCTAAAATATGAAACTATGGCGGCTGTTCCATTCACTTAACCGTTTATTCTTTCTACCTATGCATATATCCAATATTTATTTCCCATCTGTAAATATATGCCATAAATCAGTGTTTAGTCAATTGAGTTTCCTTTGATATCATGCAAAACACCACACTAATATTTTGTAATTTAAATATGTGCACTAAGACATTCTTTACCGTGTATACTGTGTGTTTAATGCACATACACTCTCTCTGTAGTGTTTTATTTTATTTTTACTCTCTCAAAAGATAGTTTAATGGAAAATGTTTGAATTTAATTTTTAATTCTTACTTTTTTTCTTATTTGAACTCAAAATAACAGACTAAATAAAATTATTTAAAAATCTATGAGGTGATTCTCTAGAACCTATATTGGCCAAGAGTTTTAGAAGCAAATTTACACAAGCAAATGGGACAAATTGCCAACTTGATTTTTGGAATCTAGCTGCATTTGAAAGAAGCTAGCCAGCTAGCGTGCATAAAACGTCATGTGGGGATGTGCACAATAATTAATAATCTGACTTAAAGTTTTATTTAAGTAATGTGAAAGGAACTCCCTTTAAATTTCAGAAGTCGGCAACATTAATTCAAATGCATTTAACTGCTTGTGGAACACTAAAAAGCTTTAATTCCAATTTGACGGTTGTTTTCTTCCGGAATATTATATGATTGGTTTATTACGACTGATCTCCCTCAACAGTTAAATGTTTAAATTTAATTATATATTTATTTTTTTAATTTAAATATCTAATAATAAGTATTAGCTTATTGGTTTTTTAACTTAAAAGGTCCAATACTTTTTTTATTCCTTTGTTTCTATCCACAATGATGATCCACTGCCAACATGTTTAATTCACTCTAATTTATCTTCTAATGATGACAATGTAAATCCAAAAATTAATGCCTTATTAGATGTGATTCTAATTATGGACACAACCAAATAGAAGACAAAGTCGAAACCACAACCTTCTTCTCGGAAGAAGATTATCCATCCACAAAGTCACTACCAAAATTAGCAAAGCACTACCTAACATACTAGAATATGCATTCTTAGGAGAATCCTAACAACCTACCTATTATTAATTTTGCCCCTTTATCCTAAGTAAGAAGGTAAGTTGTTGGATGTTCTAAAAGAGAAAAAAGAGGCAATAGGATGAATCATTATTGATATTAAATGCATTAATCTAGTAGATTACATGCATCATATTCGTTTTAAAAAGAAATGCGAAGTCTATTAGGAAAATGCAACATAGGTTAAATCCTGACATGAAAGAGATAGTAAGAGCTTAAGCAATAAAATTATTAGATATAGGAATTATTTATCTTATTTTAGATAGTTCTTGGGTTAGTTCCGTGCAACTTGTTCATAAGAAATATGGTATTACAGTAGTTACTGATGCTAATAACAAATTAATTCCTACTAGAGTAACTATAAGTTAGCGTGGTTGTATTGATTATAGAAATTGAATTCAATCATAAGGAAAAGTCATTTTCCTCTTCCATTTATTGATCAAATTAATTCCATTTGCAGGTCATGACTTTTATTGTTTTGTAGATGTATATTCATATTATAATAAGATCTCTATATCTCCACAAGATCAAGAGAAAACTACTTTTACTTACCCTTTTGAAACTTTTTGGATATAAAAGCATTTGGTTTATGTAATGCACTTGTTACATTTCAAAGATGCATGCTTAGCATTTTTTCTAATATGGTTGAGAGATTTCTTGAAGCTTTTATGGATGACATTTCTAATTATTGAGATTCTTTTGATGAATATTTGTATCATCTAACTTAGTCCTAAATTGGGAAAAATGTCGTTTTATGGTGAAATAAGATACTCTTCTTGGTCATATAATTTCCAACAAAGGTGACACGGCTCAAAAGTGTTATTACTCCAAAGTATAAGAGTGTCTAGTTATAATATAACCCGGTACATCCAAGGTCGAAGCATAGGGAATTTAAAATCGAGTTGTCAATTTGTTAAATAAAAAAAATTAATTGTGAGAAAAGAAATTACTAGGAATCAATTTAAAAATATGCTAAGGTTACGAGATCCACTTTCAGTATTCAAACTATTATTTTAATACTTTCTCATTTTTTTATATTTTGTCTCACTTTTACCTGTTAATTATTATATCATTTAATTCTCAACTAACTATGTGTGTGGATAAATATGGAACTAAGTACCTAATATGCCACAACTATATTAATGTGTTGGCATTATGTCAAAATACCATACAAATCCAAGGAAATCTATAAATTCACATGACATAAAAATAACAAGAAAAGAATAAAATAAACTTAAAACTCATTTGAGAAAGTAATTAATTTTATAATTTGAAACTTTGAGCTTCACTCTTCACCTCAGCTTAGTAAAATTAGCCACTCATATTAAAAGAAAACAAAACACTCTTTTTATTATTTGACAAACGTCTGTAATATATTACAAGAAAATTAGTACAGAAAAAAATAAGAAAAGAAAAGAAAGAAAGAAATCCTCAGTAGCCCCTCCCTACTGGCTTACATCCCCTTGCCTTTTATAAGCAAGGGATGCATCGTCTCTTTTATTTTATTTATTATTTATATTAAATATATATATATTAATTGAAAGGTGTGATGCCACTTGACCATCTGTTGCCACTTGACCATCACGAGCAACCAAAGCATGGTTGCTCACATTTTGTTCTTTTTGTTTTTTTTTTATATTTTTTTATATTTTTTTCATTTTCATTTTTTATTATCATTTTTATTTATTTATTTACATCTCCTCAATTGTGCATTCTAAAAGGCTCCAGTAATTCTTCTTTTTTCTCGTTTTCAGTTCCAATTCCATCTTTATTCCTGAAAAAATATTTACAAGATAAAAATTAATATGTTGCGAATTAATTTAATAAAAATATATTTGGGGAGAATTCTTATGAGCGCATTAATCAACACTTTAAGTGAAAAACTAATAATTTTATCCTTATTACACGTACACTTTTTAGTGTTAATCACACCCCCAACTAGCTTATTGCTAGGCCCTAGCAATTTAAACGATAAAAATTTAGCTAAATTTCAAAACCAAATTGAAATTTTTTTTTTGAAAATTTTGTTTACTTTTTTCATCGGATTAATAAAAACAATCAAATAAAAGTATAAACATTATCTTCAACCTAAAGAAAATCACACCCATATAAATCAGTTAATTAAAATCATGTAAAATGATCACTTATCAGAGCTACATTAATCAAGTCATTTTTAAGAATGATATGTCAAATTCCAAAACCTCACGGTTAAGAGTGACTCTCTCAAAAGAAAATAAACCCCAGAAAAACAGTCACTCTAGAAAGTGGTAGATTAAGAGAATAGTAAAACAATATTACACGCTCTCACCAAGAATAATGCCCACAACTTATAAATGAAATGATCTCAAGTTTTTGGAATTACTAGCCAAATTTATTTCTATTTTTATGCATCACCACAATTTTTGGTCCATATTACCTGCTTTTACTTCAGACTATAGTTCCCTAAAATTAAAAAAAATGACTTTTATTAGGACGTAACGTAGGCTAGGGTCATGACTAACAAAAAAGGGTAATAGGAAAAATAAAAATATATTTTTTGAAAAATATGAGACTTTTTGGAGATTACAAGGTGCTTTTCTTTTTTTGCTTAGAAATTTTTTTCTTTCCTTTTTTTTTAATTTTATTTATTTACTTATATATACATATCTTTGTTTGTTTTTTTTATAGCACCATCATTAGGAATACATAATCATCCATATTTTCCAGCATAATTGGGTGGTGCAAATTATAAAACATATGGTGATACTCTACATTGGAGTGGGATAAGATAATAGGTAATTGTTGAGTGTTAGAAAGTGTATATTTATAAAGGAGAAAATCGTCATTTTACACTCTGAGTCTCACTAACATCTCTACTTTTATGTATTTAAGTCCCTTGTAATTTAATTATGTGTGTTTTATTATAATTATGTATTTTATGTATTTTAGGAGGGCATCTTGGTCATTTCACAATGAACGAGAGATCAAATGGCAAAACGGATAGCAATTTTGAACTCAGGACAGTCGAAAACCTTAAAAGGAGCATAAAAGGAGAAATGACATTGTTCACATATACGGTACTGTCCATGATACTGTTCACGACACTGTTCACATATACGGTACGATGACGTGGCATTGACCGATGATGTGGCAGCATTCGATTGGACGAATGATGTGGCATTGACTGATGAGTTGGCATTGATCGATGACGTGTCGTGATCCTCTTGGACTAAAGTGATTATGTAGAGTTGACCGGTGACGTGAAGGTATGTCCGTGGACCAAAAAACGTACGTACGATACATGCATTACACGAAATGACAGCCCTGATGATGTGTTCTATCCAATCAGAACTTGCCACGTGGCGCAATCCTAAGCGTTCAAATTGTTTTAATCCGATAGCCATGATTTACTCATTGTATCTATAAAAAGGGGGCTTCCCCTCACTAATTCGACACCTTTGAATTCATTTTTGAGCTCTATTTTCTGTAATTCATTCTCTATCTTGTTTTTTCTACGTATTTTAATATATTTTCATTTTACCCCTAGTTCAATTTATGAGTAGCTAATTTTCTTTCAAGCGTGGGTTGAAGGTGAAGTCTCAACATGTTCTATGGGCTTAATTTGGTAAATTTATTTTCTCTTCCCCTCTGATTTATGTGGATGTTTTCACTTTTCGTCGACAGATAGTAATAATCTTGTCTTGATACCGCACTGGTATAACCGGCTTCCTAGTGTAAGGTTATTACTATTTGACACGATAAGCCATTAACACCATATTGATTAGAGTGAGGTTCATGAGGAGTGAAAACCCCCCTCATGATTTAATTGGCACTAATAAGAAATATTAAGTCCATGGTGCATGTTGATGCAGATCCAGATACCCAAGCGCTTCATTTCAATAGATTTTACTTTAATTGATTCCCGCCATTTTCATTTAAATTTTAGGATAATCTAAATCACTTTCACCACAAATCCAACTACCCACTTAGAAAATTAACTCTACACGCAATTAAAATCCACCTCCTCGTGGGATCGACACTCGTCACCATTGATCTATTCTATAATAGATTCGTGCACTTGCAAGTTCAATAAAATTTGCACAAGAAGTTTGGGGCGCCGTTTCTATGGAGGTAAGTTATTTTAATTCGTAGAATTAATTTTTGTAAATAATTTCTTTTAGTTGTTTTCTTGTAGTTTTTTTCTCATTTAAAAAAAAGAAAAAAAGTGAATTTGCATTTTGAGATAAGAATTTCTTTTCTTTTTCTCTTCTTTAAAATTCTGTAATTTAATTTTCAAGTTATTTTTCTTTGTAATTTTGCGCTTATCTTATTAATTAATTTTAATTTTATTTAATTTATTTTTTTAGTGTGTTTTCATAGTAAAGTTGTAACAACGTGATAAGGTTAGTATCGTAATTTCTCATTCTTCTTTATTTTTATTTGTTTTTTTTTTCATTTTTTGTGTTATTTGCATGCATGGTCGAATGTCACAATTACCTAATCTTGAGCCCATAGACTTTGAATTCGAAAAAACACTTCGCACACACAAACACGTTACAATTAAAGATAAAATTGAAATGGATTTGCAACAACCAGCACCACAAGAGAGGCCATTTAAGGACTACTTCAGTCCCTTAGCTAATTTGTGCACATTATGCATAAGATACCCAAATGTAATTGCTAGGAGTTTTGAGCTAAAACCTAGTGTGCTAAATTGTTTCCCAACATTCTATAGCCTAGAAAATGAAGACCCATATAATCATTTGAATGATTTTCATGATGTTTGTCAAACATTTAAATATGAGAATTTTTCAGATGATGATGTTAAACTTAGATTATTCCCATTTTCTTTAAAGGATAGAGCCCGTTCATGGTTCAATACATTACTTGCTAATAGCATTACATCATGGGAATAAATGGTAACAAAAGTTTTGAATAAATATTTCCTAGTGCATAAAACCAATGCTATTCGCAGGGAAATTTCAGAGTTTACCTAGAGAGAATACTAGTAGTTTTTGGAAGCATGGGAGCAATTTAATGGGCTACTCTTGAAGTGTCCACATCATGGGTACGAGAAATGGCACAAATGCCAATACTTTTTGGAGGGATTATTGCCGCATGTGCAAGAATGACTAATGGCTACAAGTGGAGGAGAGCTAATGTCAAAAAGTGCATTAGAGATTTGGGATTTCTTCCAGCGACAAGCAGATAATTCCCAACAACGGAGTCGATCACTCAGGAATACTAAAAGAATTGAGGGAGTGAATGAGGTTCACATTGGCGAGTCAAGTTCAGAAATTAAAGAAGTCAAAAAGATGGTTGAAGGTCTTTCTCGACAAATAGCATCATTAACAGCTGCTAAATCAATAGAGCCACATGACCATGACTCATACCTAGATCAAGCCAATGCCATAGGTGTAATGAGAAAGCCATCAAATTACAACTCTTACTCCAACACATATAATCCTAGATGGAGAGACCACCCCAATTTTTCATGGTCTCAAGGGTTCCAACAGAATGGAACAATAGTTCCAGCTCCACTAATGCAACTAATTCCTTAAGTTCCTCAAGCCTCTCAGCCACCATTTAGACTATACAATCAGAACCCTAATTACTCTCAACCCAGATCATGGGAAGATGCATTCCAGAATTTCAAGAATCTTACTCACTCAACGATCGAGCAACAAAACCGCACCATTGATGAACTGCGAAATGAGATGAGAGCAGGCTTTAACTCACAAGCCCAATCAATTTCAAACCTCGAGAAAATGGTGGGACAACTTGCCTCTTCAGTACAAACCTTGGCAATGACTGTTGAGAAAGATAAATTTCCAAGTCAACCAGTACCTAATCCTAAAGGAGTGCATGAAGTAAGTACTAGTTCACCTTAGCAGCATAGAGAGGTCAAAGCCGTCATGACCTTGCGAAAAGAAAAAGAAGTCGATAACAAAGTGGAGACACCGGTGACAAAAACAACTCAAATTATACTTGTACATGCTGAGGATTCATCATCAGAGGAGAAAGAAGAAACCAACCCATGAGAATACGTTCCTAAAGCTCCATTTCCTCAGAGGTTAGCTAAAGGAAAGAAGGGAAAATCCACAGGTGAGATTTTTTAGATCTTTAAACAGGTAAGTGTTAACATTCCTTTGCTTGATACTATAAAACAAGTGTCATCTTATGCAAAATTTCTTAAAGACCTTTGTACTAAAAAGAGAAATATTCACGTTCAAAAGAAGGCTTTTTTAATAGAAAACATTAGCTCTATACTCCTACACAAAATTCCTCTAAAATACAAAGACTTAGGCTCCCCGACTATCTCTTGTAGTATAGGGAACCACACAATTGAGAATGCTTTGTTGGACTTAGGAGCTAGTGTAAATCTGTTGCCTTATTTAGTATTTGTGAAACTTGGACTGGGAGAATTACACCCAACTCCAGTGGTGTTACAGCTTGCAGATCGATCCATGAAAATACCTCGTGGTATTGTGGAGGACGTGCTTATCCTGGTAGACAAGTTTTATTTTCATGTTGATTTCATTGTAATTGACACTCAACTAGTCCAGGATTCAAGGAAGCACATCCTCATTATCCTAGGCCGACCTTTCTTGGCAACTGTCGATGCTCACATTCAACGCAGGACTGGAAATATGTAGTTGTCATTTGGCAACATGACTATGGAGCTAAATATCTTCAACATTGCCAAACAACCTCACAATGCAGATGATGGAATTGCTGATATGGATTTAACAGAAGAAATAATTGATAATACTTTTCTTTCAAACCTTAGTGATGACCATTTACAAACATGTTTAACTTACTTTGGTTTGGACTTTGATATTGACAGATTAGTCGATGAGGTCAATGCCTTACTTGATTCAACACCATCCATGGACACTAATAAATGGAAGTCAAGAGTTGAACAACTAGCATCATCAGAGAAGAAGCTCAGCCCATCATCAGAATCACCACCAAAACTCAAGCTCAAAACATTACCCAACACTTTGGAATATGCGTTCTTGGGAGAAGAAAGCACTCTGCCAGTAATCATCTCATCATCCCAAAATAACGAATAAAAAGGTAAATAGTTAGAAGTTTTAAAAGAGCACAAAGGAGCATTAGGATGGACCATAGCCGACATAAAAGGTATAAACCCAGTAGACTACATTCATTACATTCACCTTGATGAAAATGCTAAACCTATTAGGGAAATGCAACGTCGGTTAAATCTTAAACTATTAGACGCATGTATCATTTACCCCATTTCTGATAGTTCATGGGTCAGTCATGTGCAAGTCTTCCCTAAAAAGTCAGGAGTCACAGTAGTTACCAATGCTGATAACGAATTGATAGCCACTAGAGTGACTACAGGGTGGTGTGTATGCATTGATTATAGAAAGTTGAATCACACGTAAAGACTATTTTCCTTTACCATTTATCGATCAAATGCTTGATAGATTAGCAGGTCATGAATTTTATTACTTTCTAAATGGCTACTCAGGATATAATCAGATTCTCATAACACCAAAAGATCAAGAGAAAACCACTTTTACTTGCTGTTTTGGCACTTTTGCATATAGGAGAATGCCACTTGAATTATGTAATACACATGCTACATTTCAACGATGAATGTTAAGCATTTTTTCTGATATGGTTGAACGATTCCTTGAAGTCTTTATGGATGACTTTTCTGTTTTTGATGATTCGTTCGATCAATGTTTACATCATCTAACACTAGTGTTGTGCAAATTTTATTGAACTCACAAGTGCACGAATCTATTGTAGAATAGATTAATGGTGACGAGTGTCGATCCCACGAGGAGGTGGATTTTAATTATATGTAGAATTAATTTTCTATGAGGGTGGTTGGATTTGTGGTGAAAGTGATTTAGACTATCTTAGAATTTAAATTGGAATGGCGGAATTAAATTAAAGTGGAAACTATTATAATTGAAGCGCTTGGGTATCTGGATCCGCATCAACATGCACCATGGGCTAAATATTCCTTATTAGTGCCAATTAAATCATAAGGGGGGAATCCACACCTCGTGAACCACATTCTAATCAATATGGTACTAAGGGCTTATCGTGCCAAATAATAATAACCTTGTACTAGGGAGCCGGTGAAACCAGGGCGGTATCTAGACAAGATTATTATTATTTGTCGACAAAAAGTCAAAACATCCATAAAAATTAGAGGGGAAGAGAAAATAAATTTACCAAATAAAGCCCATAGCACATGTTGAGACTTCACCTTCAACCCAAGCTTGAAAGAAAATTAGTTACTCATAATTGAACTAGGGGTAAAATAGGAATTTAATAAAATACGTAGAAAATACAAGATGAAGAAGGAATTACAGAAAATGGAGCTCAAAAATGAATTCAGGGATGCCCAAATTAGGGGGGGAGACCCCATTTTTATAGATACATTGAGTAAATCATGGCACCACATCATCAGTCAACAGTACGCGGTTTGACCAAGCGGTTTGAATAGTAACACGGTTTGACCATGCGGTTTGAACAGTGACGCGGTTTGGTTGAAAATAATCCTGTGTATATGCATGTACGTACAGGTGATTTTTTGGTCCACTAACATGCTGCCACGTCACCGATCAACAGTAGATAAGAATTTTTTTAGTCCAACAGGATCGTGACACCTCATCAGTCAATGCCACATCATCGGTCAATCCCACATCATTGATTCGTCTATGTAAACAGTGTCGTGAACAGTAATGTAGACAATACCGTACATGTGAACAGTGCCATTTTTCCTTTTATGCTCCTCCTAAGGTTTTCGACTGTCCTGAGTTCAAAAGTGATGTTCGTTTTGCTGTCTGAACTCTCATTCATTATAAAATGACCATGATGCCCCTAAAATACATAAAATACTTAATTAAAATAAAACACACATAATTAAATCACAAGAAGCTTAAATACATAAAAGTAAGGATGTTAGTAAGACTTAAAATGTAAAATGATGATTTTCTCCTTTATAAATATACATTTTCTAACACTCAACAACTAGTTTTGCAGAGATGTATCGAGAATAATTTTGTCTTAAATTAGGAGAAGTGACATTTTATGGTAAAACAAGGCATTGTTATTAGTCACTTCATTTCAAGCAAAGGTATTGAGGTTGATAAAGCCAAGGTGGATCTCATTTCCAATCTTCCTCCACCTAAAATAATAAGAGAAGTAAGATATTTCCTTGGGCATGCTGATTTTTATAGACGTTTCATTAAAGATTTTAGCAAAGTTTCTAGACTCTTATGCAATCTACTTGCTAAGGATGTACCTTTTGTCTTTGATGATTCATGTCTTGTGGCATTTAAAAAACTAAAGCAGTTGTTGACATCATCACCCATCATTCAGCCCCCAAACTGGAACTTACCATTTGAGCTCATGTGTGATGCATCTAATTATGCAGTAGGAGCAGTATTAGGACAAAGAGTTGATCGAATTCCCCATGTTATTTATTATGCTAGTATGACATTAAATGATGCACAGTTGAACTATTCAACCACTGAAAAAGAAATGCTAGCAATAGTGTTTGCATTAGAGAAATTTTGATCTTATCTCATTGGTTGTAAAATAATTGTATTCACAGATCATGCTGCTCTTAAATATCTTCTCACAAAGAAAGATGCAAAAGTTAGACTAATTCGTTAGGTGTTATTTTTGCAAGAATTTGACTTGAAATTCAAAGATAAGAAAGGCACAGAAAATGTTGTAGCTAACCATCTCTCTCATCTCCATTTTGATACAATTATGGAACCATTACCATTGAATGAAGCATTTTCAGATGAACAATTAATGAGTGTGGAAGTATTACCGTGGTATGCTAATATAGTCAACTTTCAGAGCATTGGACCAAGCAAGACAAGGCCAAATTTTTTTACAGAAATAAAGAATTTCTTTTGGGATGACTCGTATTTGTTCAAGTAGTGTGCAGATCAAATTGTTAGACGATGTGTCCCAGAAAGTGAATTTCAAAATATCATTTCGTTCTGCCATGAACAAGCTTGTGGAGGTCATTTCAGCGCTAAGAAAACAGCTATTAAAGTTTTACAATGTGGTTTCTATTGGCCAACTATATTTCGAGACGCTTACACTTTTTGCTCTTCATGTGATAGGTGTCAACGGATGGGGAGCATTACACGAAGGAATATGATGCCACTAAATCCAATTTTAGTGGTTGAGATTTTTGATGTATGGGGTATCGACTTCATGGGACCTTTTCCCCCTTCTTTTGGCCATCAATACATATTGGATGCTGTTGACTACGTATCGAAATAGGTAGAAGTAATTCCATGTAGAACCAATGATCACAAGGTGGTGATAGGATTTTTGAAAAGCAATATTGTTTCACGCTTTGGATTCCCTCGAGCAATAATCAGTGATGGTGGTGCGCACTTCTGTAATAAATCATTCAAATCTCTTTTGACAAAGTATTCCATTACTCACAAAGTGGCGACCCCATATCATCCGCAAACTAGTGGCCAAGTCGAAATCTTCAATCGAGAAATAAAGTACATATTAGAAAAGACTGTAAGGCCAGACAGAAAAGATTGGTCATTGAGACTCGATGATGCATTATGGGCATATAGAACAGCTTTCAAGACCCCGATTGGGATGTCACCCTATAGGCTAGTGTATGGAAAAGCTTGCCACCTACCTGTGGAACTCGAGCATCGTGCGTATTGGGCCATCAAGAAATTCAACTTTGACATGCAGCAAACTAGCTCAAAATGAAGATTACAGCTGGCAGAACTTAAAGAAATTCGCAATAATGCATACAAAAATGCTAAGATTTACAAGCAGTGAATGAAAGTCTTTCATGACAAGTAAATTTTGAGAAAATCTTTCACCCCAGGTCAGAAAGTGCTTTTATTCAATTCTCACTTGCACCTATTCCCAGGTAAGTTACGCTCTCGATGGTCTGACCTCTTTATTGTTCACACTGTTTTTCCACATGGAGCAATTGAAATTAAGGATCCAAAGAACAATGTCACTTTTAAAGTTAATGGTCAAATATTAAAGCCATATCTAGAGTACCAACCACATGGAGAGGATATCGAAATAAATTTGAGTGACCCACCAAATTTGAATTGAAATTTTTCTTTCTTTTTTGGTGATTTGATTTGATTTTTCTTTTCTTTTATTTCTTTTTACTATTCTTTTGCTAATTGAAATTATTTTTGCATAAGTGTACTTTTTTAACCATTAAGTTTTCTTTCTTTTATCATTATTAATCATGAGTGCCTCAGTTAGACAGATCCTCTTAGACCTTTTTAGATGACTTCAACATGTAAAATGTCATCTCAGAAGCCAGATTCGATTTTGTAAAACACATCATATTTGGGATCTACAACCACAAAAGTTAGTATCCCACGTTGAGGCTTTAGAAAGACAACTCAGAGACATTGAAGCAGGTATCTACGACATCTAGTTAGAGCTTGAGGTAAATTCGATTAGAGGACGATTGTAATTTTCTTTATGTGTTTTAGTTCGTTACTCCGTTTGTGTGCTTTAGTTTGTTACCCCGATTAAGTGGCGGATAACGGTACTCCGTGACATCCAAGTTGGTTACTTTAGTTTTCCATAATAATTGATGAGCCGAAGGTATGGATACAAACGAGATTTTAGTAAAGCTTCACAATCGATTCCCTTCACTTCCTCAGAATGCCCTCCTTACAATCTATAAAGCTCGGTCCAAACGCATGCGATTGCTTATGAGGAATAACATACTTGCTGACATCGGCTGGTTAATCGAGGCCAAGGTACGATTGGCAGGTGAGTTGCCTCCCAAATTTATTGCATACATGCCTGGTTGTGGTAAAGGAAATTATGCAAGAAAACAAAGAACTCGAAGACTTTCTATTGCTTGTCATAAGTGTGCCAGAATGAGATGCGATAAAAATCCAGTTCAAGAACATTTGTGTGCTATCTGGGTTTAACTATGGCAAATAGAAAGAATTCATTGAGGCAGCCATAGATCTTGGTCGAAGCATAGCAGCAAGAAAATTACACTTGGTAGATGGAGGAGGTGACCGAGGGTTATCAAAATTGGTCTCAGAAGATGCTTATATCAAAGGGAGCCAAGTGTTAGGCATCATCCCAAGAGCACTAAAACCATTGGGCCGTTTGTCTGACTCACCAACTGGAGAAGAGTTAGTCGTCTCAGGTATACAAGAAAGAATAACTGAAATGTTAAATCATGCTGATGCTTTCATTTTCTTACTAGGAGATCTTGCAACTCTGGAGGCACTTATCATATTAGCATCTTGAGCCCATCTGAACATTCACCAGAAACCCATCGGTTTGTTAAACGTCAATAACTTTTATGATGGCTTCATCGCATTTCTTAACCATGCAATAAAAAACTATTTCATTCCTTCCACAGTGAAAAACGTTTTTATTTGTGCTCATACTGCTAATGAGCTACTTGATCAGTTAGAAGCTTATCGACCAGATCATAGGACTTTTGTGTTGGAGTGTCCAAATAATAATGGTAACAGTAACCGCAGTAAGAAGTGAAAATTAGATTTAACTCTCCGCTTGTAAATAGTTTCTTATGTGTTGCACCACCCGGGTGATGTCTTCTAAACTCTACTTCTTTCCTTTAAACATTGAGGACAATGTTTCGTTCAAGTTAGAGGGAGGGAATAGTTGACAATTGTGGAATGTTCTAATTTTTTATTGTAGAGACTAACCGTGGCTAACGTTTTGAGTCGAAGATAGCTGAATATGGAGTGTAGTGACTCTAGAAATGCATCTTCGTAGTTTGGAAGTAAGCTTTCTTTTTCTTTATTAAGCTTTGACAATCATTTTTTTCCTTCTTTTTTCTAACTTCTCCTTTATAAATATACACTTTCAAATTTTGAGTTGAAGATGGCTGAATATGGAGTTTAGTGACTCTAGAAATGGATCTTCTTAGTTTTAAAAAAAAAATTTACTTTCCGAACATTTTCTTTTTCTTTATTATCTTATTATTAAGCTTCAATATTTATTTTAAGTGTGATTTTTCTAACTTCTTTTACCAATTCGTTTTTCTACATCATTTTCATCTTTATGCATGCAAATTTTTCATGTTTAGAATAGGTTTGGGGGTAGAATGTCATTAAAAAAAAATTGTGATCTTTTAACATTGGATGACATGATGACTTTCAAATGTTAGTATTTGTATTATCTTTGGTCTTGAGTGATGTTACACCATGTTTGCTACTCTACATGTTGATGTCGGAGACAAATATGAGTTGCTTGAAGGAATACACATGTCATAATAAATTTCAAGTGAGTTTTTGAGCCTGTCCTTTTTTCTTGGAGAGTAACCCTTTTTGCCCATTCTTTATATAGCTTAGCAGTTTATTATTTTATACACGATCTCTAGATTTCTTTTGAGTCAATCCTCTAAAAACAATTGTAAAATAAAAAAAATAAAAGAAAAAAATGTGTGTTGCTACGTCTGAAGGTCCATCTAACTCGTAGAACTGGAAAATTATTTAGAGTCCTAAAAGACGATGGAAATGCCATCTTTGACCAATTTGAGCCTTTCTAGCCATCCCTTTTGTGAAATATCCATAGTTAACCCTTTTGAGCCTTTTATATATATAAAAAAAAACATTTTCTTTGTCAACTTATCATCTTCACCTATTCTGATTTGGAGTATTACCCGATATCTTACAAGTTCCATCACCTATTCATGTTTGAGAAAAATGTAAATAATTATTTTGTTAAGTAAAGTTGTACCATACCAAAAAATTTTTTTTTTTTAAGAAAAAGAGAAAAAATATAACAATAAAAATAAATAAGCAAAATGCACCTTGTAATTTCCAAAAGATTCCTACTTTTTCTCAAACATATATTTTGTTTTCCTTATTTCCCCTCCTTTGCTAGCCATGTCCCTAGCCTACGTCACGTCCTAATAAAAGTCTTTCTTGATTCTAAGGATCTATAGTATGAAGTAGAAGCTAGTTATATGGGCTAAAAAGATGTAGTGATGCATAAAAAAATAAAAAAATAAAAAAAATGAATACATTAGGTTGACTAGCATTTTGTTTGACTTAAGATCGTATTATTTTTAAGCTGTGGGCATATTCCTTTCATCTTAGTGAGAGTGTGTGATAGTATTTCTTTATTATTTTCTCTCAATTTACCATTCATTGGAATGCCTATTTTTATTGGGTTTAATTTCTTTGTGAGAGTGTCACTACTACTGGTGAGCTTTTGGGATTTGACATGTCATTCTTGAAAGTGTCTTGATTACTATAGTTGTGACAAAGTCTGCTGGACTGATGCATGTAGATGGTTGATGTGGGGGTGATATTTCTTTAGACTGAAGAGAATACTTATACTTTTATTTAATTACTATCATTAGTCTGATTGAATAAACACAATTGTTTTAAAAAAATCATTTTAGGTTTGAATTTTGTTTTCGCTTTATTTGTTAGGGACTAGCAATAATCCGGTTGGGGGGGGGGTGTGTTGAGTGTTAGAAAGTGTATATTTATAAAGGAGAAAATCATCATTTTACACTCCGAGTCTCACTAACATCCCTACTTTTATGTATTTAAGTCCCTTATAATTTCATTATGAGTGTTTTATTATAATTATGTATTTTATATATTTTAAGGGGGCCTGCCTTTAGCTTTATGATGCACATGATCCTTTTTCAAGGCAAGTGCAGAGCATACTTGCAAAAGATAGACATTGAACAAGGGCAAGAGCTCTAAACCTAAAGAATCTTAGGATTAAAGAATAGAAACGAAGGTTTTAGTTATCCATAGGGTGGAATATTGAAACTTGAAATGTTATCGAAAACTTCTTCTGCTTTTTATTCAAAATAACTCTCCTTATATAAGGATAAGGAGGAGAAAAGACAAAAGCTGGATCGAGATCATTCCAGTTTGCATACAGGCACACTTATTTTACAAAAGTAGGTAGGGCTCACTAGTACAGTAGTGGCTGACAAAAGTAAAGTGTATGATTACATAAGGACAAACAACTTTTAAAAACTAAAGCATAAAGTACTTTATTTTACATTATTACAAAGTGACAAATCTCCTAAAGAGATATTGACGCGTCTTCATATGAGGAGGAATCTGTCTCGTCAGGGTCACAATCAGGGTCTTTGTCTTTCTTAAAGATTTTTTCTAGATGAGAACATCCTGGAACACATGGCCAAGGGCAATCTCGGGCTTTTGGTAATAGAGGAGTTGGCTGAGGGAAATGTTCTGGTTGGGTTGAAAATGGCGGATATGGAGAAGAGGATGATCCATAGAGTTCATATGGTGATGGTGAAGGGACTGGAGTGAAGTCTTCATAAGGGTCTTGGGAATCTTGAAATAGAAAGTCAGTATAGTCTGGCTTTTCTTCTTTTATGATGATTCCATGGCTTCAAAGTTTCAAAGTTTTTTATCTCAGAGGTATCTCAGCTGGAAACCCGAACTTGCAGACTACTGGTCCAAAATACAGTTTTAACTGTTATAGTTCTGGTATAACAACGCCATGAGGTTGGGAATGTAAGGATGGGGTAGGGATCATGAACATTTCATGTTTTGGTCCAAGAGATGTGTGGAGGATATCCGGTTGGTCTGGAGGAATATGGTTGAGTTCCATGAGGAAGTTTTTTAAGGAAGTCTTGATTTGGAAATCTTGTTCAAGACAGGTAATGTGAGGGACTGTGGTCCATTCATAACTCTGATTCTGGTCCAAAAATCTTTGGTATGGGGATGCTGGAAGTATGGACGATGGATGATAAAAACAGAAGTGAACTGTTTGCCTTCTTGGTCTGGGAGTTCTAGAAGACGATGTGTGTCAGCAATCTGTTGTAGCTTTCTGCGCCACCATGGTAATGGTGAAAACCATTAAAAAAGAGTCCAAGTAAGAGAGGTAGAAGACTCTGGATCATTGAGCCTGGTGAGAAGGAGTAAGACTGGGAAAACCATTTTTGTGGCATATAGAACAATAAAACACCACGTATACCAAAGTTCATCTTCGGTAATATCTCTGTGAGGTGTAATTACTAATTCTGTGAGGAAAAAATGATCAGGATGAAAACTGGGGAAAAACATCGGTTCTTGACTCATCGTGTAAATGTTCATAAAAAATCGAAAGAGGAATTTTCTGGCGAAGTCTTGAATCGAGTAAGGTGATTGGAAAGTCATGTTCAGTGGGAAAGACTTCTGGGTGAGAGCTGTTTTAGGGAGTGAACTAGCCATGGCAATGATCGGGAAGGAAATCTGAAAAGTGATACAGAAGAACTGGGAAGGTTTTGGCTTTGGAGTTCTAGATAGTAAGTCTGGGATGAGGTTATGATCACCTTCTTTAAGCCGAAGTAAGGTTTTTTAGGGAACAACCTTTTGCTTAAAGTTCAAGATATTGGGAAAAGCTGAATTATCTAGTCTGATCAAGAATCTATGACAATCAAATTTTATTCAAATTTCTTGATACCATTTTTCACGGCTAAGATTTCTTTGTAGACTGTGTGATAATGCTTTTGTGCATCAGGAAATTGTCCACTTGCATAAGCAATAAAGTGTTCTTTTCCATTGCATTCTTCAAGGAGAATGGCCCCCCATGACTCATCACTCGCGTCTGTTTGCAGGATTCTTTTGCCGTCTGTAATTAGCTTTAGAGGTGGCAGATTCTGAGCAATCTGCTTTAATTGCTTTACAGCATCTGTGTGGATATCTGACCAGGATAGTGGATTCTTTTTTAGAAGTGCAAACAACTTGCTTGTATGGTGATTGACATGTGGCAGGAAATCACGAATGTAATTGATGATTCCAAGAAACTGTTGGACTTGCTTTTTTGTAAAGTTACTTTCGAGAAAGTGGAGTAACTCTTGTGCAATGTGGGGTCCAGGCTGATAATGGCTATCTTGGATTTTCATGCCAAGAAAGTCAACAGAGGTTGTCGCAATCGTGCTTTTCTTGTCAGAGATCATGATTCCATGTTCTTGAATAATTTGGAAAAACTGTTGGAGTAACTTGTGATGCTCATCATGAGTTTCTGAAAAAAGAAGCAAATCATCAATGTAAACAAGGGTATGGTGGAGGATTGGCTGAAATATAATGGTCATGGCCTTTTGAAAAATGGAAGGGGTAGTTTTGAGGCCAAAAGGAAGGACTGTCCATTGGTAATGAGCATTTGGAATACAAAAAGCAGTTTTGTATCGTTCTGAAGGGTGAACGCCAAGTTACCAAAAACTGGACTTCAGGTTGAATTTTGAAAAGATTCGAGCATTTTTTAGGTGGACAAAAAGGGTGTGTCTGTTGGGTAATGGAAATTTCTGATCTTGGAGAAAATTATTGAGTGGCTGATAGTCAATGACTAATCGTTTTTTGCCACAAAGAATTTCAAACATTTTTTCAACATAGAAAGCTTGACAAGCCCATTGAGAATTTGTGGGCTCAATGAGGCCTTGTTTTAGCAATTGGGCACATTCTTGTTGGGCCAAAATAAGGTCTTGTGGGGTCATTCCTGTATGGGTAGCTTTGGTTGGGTTGTTGTCTTCATTTAGTTTGAAAGGTAAGGATATGAAGAACTTTGGGTTTTTCCACAACGGGTTTGGATGGGTAAAAAGGCTATTGGTTTCAGGGCAAAATTTGAGGATTTGATCTGTAATGGCCTCGTATGTGGGTGGTGAATGGGCTAAAGAATAGATCTTTAGAGTGCTGGTGAAGGGTTTAATCATGGATTTATAGGAGACGGAGGAAATGTCTGGACATTTTTTGCCTGGTGTAGGATGTCAAAACCTACAAGAAGATCTTTGTTTGGCAAAGTTGAATCAATTAGTTTTATCCAAACAACACAATTAGGAAATAACTGAATTCCTATTGGATGTCTAGTAAATAATTTAGTTGTAGAGATCTTTCCATCAGCTGCTTTGAAGTGTTCTTCTTGAGTTTTCCAATACTCAGTAGGAAGAATAGTAGGATTAAGCATGCTTCGCTGAGCAACAATATCGAGAAAACCGATGGCTATGATGGGTTTATGATATCTGGAAGGAACAATTTGGATTTTGATAGAAGGTATGGGTATTGTATGGTCATGGATTAAGATGGAGGAAGGTTGGACTGTGTAGACGGGTTCAAAATCAGAACTGTCTAAATCACTGGATTCTGCTGCTAAGGCAAAGACTATATCATCGTTTGGTTTTCTGAACGTTCAACTTGGTATGTGTTTGGGGAAAATTCTGTAGTGGATTCTAGGTGTTGGATAAGCTTGACTGTCTTCTGAGGTTTGATGGGACAGTCTTTGGCGAAATGACCTTTCTTTTTGCAAATGAAACATCTGCTCTTCTTTCTGTTAGGAAAATCTTTGGAGTGGGATTGCTTTTTCCTAAAAAAGCGAAATCGTTGAGTATGCCGTTTCCTGGATGGAAATGGGAATCTGGATTTCTTGAAATGAGATTTTTTCTTTGATGAACAGTCACATCTTTTTGGATCTTTGCACTTGATAGGTAAGTAAGGCTTTTTGCAAGCAGATCTGAAAGGTTCTTTGTCCTTGATGAGGTCCTGAAAGAATTTCTTTTGTTCACACAATTTGTCAAGACATCCTATAGCAATCTAAAATAATTTTCCCAATGATAATGTGTCAATGTTGAGCTTGTGAGCAGCTAACTGACGCTGGATCTCTAGTTGTAATTCTTCTGGAAGAGAGGCCAAAAATACATGTCTGAGAGTAGCATCGTTGAATCCATTTAGCTTATAATAAAGCAAAGACATGCACTTGTAGTGAAAATGGAGATCTTTTGTGTTGAGAGAACAACATTTCATGTTGAGATAATCGCGTCTTGCAGCTTCAAAAGTAGCACTTGGTTCTCCATTAAATTGATCATGGAGAAAGGCTAAAGCATGAGAAACATCAGGAATTTGAATGAACTGAAGTTGTCTATATTGTCTAAGACTGTCAAACCAATCTCGAAAAGAACCCGTAAACCGAGTACTGAATTCTCGTAGAACAGATTGGGTTGTGGCATCTGGAGCTAACATTTGGAGATTAATCCAAGCAGACAACTCTTGTAGTCTTTCTCTCCACTTTGTAGTAGGGATATCATCAAAAGTAAACCATAGACCATTTGAAGGTTTTGAGACTTTTGGTGGAAGTGGAACTGACTGAGAAGATTCACCAGTTTCGTGATTTTCTTTATCGATATCAACAGGTTCAGTTCTTGGGCCAATGTCAGTGGCACCAGACTGTTCAGTAGGTTCTGCCATGAGGAGTTTGGAAATATCAGCTAGATTTGAATCAGAAGTGTCTGAGTCAGAAAAATCAGATGACTCAATGGATAATGAATCTAATTGTGAAGGAGAATTTTCAGTAGAAGAATCGAGAGATGGAGAATGGGAAATTTGTTGAGCAGAATATTGGTACATGGGCTGTTTTTCTAAGGAAACAGAGGTTTGGATTGGCGGTGGTTGGGTAGATTCAGGTAAAGAAGTTGGTGATGGAGAGGGTGATCGTTCAAATATGGATGTCTGTGGATTTTGTTGAGGAATGGGTTTTTGAACTGGGACTGGTTTTGGGGTTTTCTTTGGTTTTGGCTGAGGTCGTGGATGTGGAGGAAACAAAGTGTGGGTCATACTAAAAAGTTTAGAAGGTTCATATGTTCGGGAAGAAGTTGATGGCAAGAAAGGATGGTAGGTAGGATTAATTACTGGTAATGGAGCAGAACTTGTAAAAAGGGTAGGCTGGACCTATTCTGAATCAATCCTGGAAATTTCAGCTTTTAAAGCTCTTATCTCAGCTTCTTTTTTATCAAAATTAGGACTATAGACTCGTTGAGCAAGCATAGCCCGAAGTTCAGAGTCAAGTTGAGTAACTCTGTTATGAAGATTTTGATAAATCTGATTTAGCTTCTCCAAGGAATTGTTCATAAATGATGCCAAGAACTTGAGGAATTTCAGCTTGGACTAACTGAAGTTGTCTGTATTGGCCAAGACTTTCAAATCAATCTCTTAAAGATCTAGTAAATAAAGAACTGAATTCTTTAAGGACTGTTTGAGATGTTGCTCTAGATATGAACATCTGAACATCTATCCATGCTGAAAATTCTTGGAATTGAACTGGCCATTTGACTTTCGGGATGTCATCAAAAGTAAACCATGGGCCATTTGAAGGTTTAGGAGGATTGTCATGGGAAGGTGTAGTGGGGTTCGTATCAGATTCTGCTACCTCAACAATTGGGGTTGTTGGAGGAGGAGATGAAGGAGATGGATCATTGGACCCTGTGGAGGGTTGAACCATAAGCAATTTAGAGATATCAGCCAAATCTGCTTCAGAGTTTGAAGAAAGAGTGAATTCTTTTGAAGATTCGTCAGAGGATTCTTGATTAGAAGAAGTATCTTCTGACTCAAATGAATGAGAATAAACTTGGGACGAATACTGATGTAAGGGAGTTTTGTCTTTTGGTTTAGGTTCAGGAGTTGATTTTGATGAAGATTGTGGATCTGGGATAGTTGATGGTTGTTGATAGACTGGTGGTGGTTCTGTTGTTTCAGGTTTGGTGGGTTTGGGTTTTTGCTTAGGAGGAGCTGAAGTTGGATGTTGTCTGTTCAAAGTATGTGATAGGTGTTGAACTTAGCATAATCTACCGGCTGACAGGAGGAAGATAGTGTATAAAATGGTTGATAGGTGTTGAAGATTGGTGTATGGAGAGGTAGGGTAGGAGATTTTGCAAATAAGGAGGGTTGTTGCTTATCTGCATCTATTCTGGCTAATTCATCTTTTAGCTTTATGATCTCCGCTTCTTTTTAGTTGAATTTTGGACCCCGGTATCTATTTTGAATCATCATTCAGAGTTCTGAATCAAGCTGAGTGACTTGATTTTGGAGATTGAGGTATATCTGTTCAAGTTGAGCTGTGATCTTATCAATTTTGGTGTCAGTCTGTTTGACTTGAAATCATCTTCTCCTCATGATTTCAAAGTCTTCATCATCATCATATGGATCTTCAAGGCAAGAGCAATTAAGATTGCACATATGGGCTTCTGGAACATCCCATAAAAAGTGTCCATTGACTTTATCAGGATAAACTGGATATCCCTCTGAAGAAAATCCATAAAGTGGAAGATTTTCTTCTTGCAGTATATGAGAGCCTTGGAGCTTCGGGATCTGAGGATTGTCTTGGGGTTTGGAAAGACATCTTAACTTGGCCATCAGATCTTCTTTCAAAAATGGCTTCAAAAGTTTGAATTGGTTCTGAGTTTTGGTGAAACTGCTCATAGTTGGAAAGCCATTCAAGGGGCATGAGTTGAAGCAATTCTTGCTTTTGAATTTGTTTGGGGATTTGGATTATTGTTGGGATTGTATCAGTGTCTGCAAGGATCATCAATGCAACTGTGGTTTTTTGTGAAGTGGGGAGGTCTAGTGCATGATTCTGCAATCGATACACTATTTGGTGATATGAACTTTTATGGTTGTTGGGAGATTTGGGTCTTCAAGGGACATGTTGAAATTGGGGTAGAAGGTTAACAATACACTTCCAGCATGGAGTGTAGTTAAAACAGTACCAATAATAATATGATCACGTAAAAGATAAAAATAGTCAGAAGAATGCAAGTGGATCTCAGAAAAGATTCATAAAATGAAAGAATTCACAAGAAGTTGAAAAAGAGGTAAATGGGTGTATGCATAACTCAATATTTATAGTTGTAGAATCCTTACTCTAAAAAATGGTAAAAAAATATTTGATATGCAAAAATTTACCAACAGTCACCTGCAATAAACTACATCTATATTAAAATCATGTCATGTAAGCTGACTGGATACAGATATAATTCCTGGGATATCTTGACATAAACAATAAAATGGTCATATTTCATTGCTTCATATTGTGAGTGATTCTCTTTCAGCAATAGATATGAATACAACCTCAAAAGTCAATTCAGTTTAAAGCTAACCTTGTGCCTCATTCTATTAGGATTTTTATATAGGCAATTGATTATGTCATCTGCTTATCTACGACTACACATCCACATTGTCAATGGGGCTAATGCTACTAACTAAAAATCAACACTAGGCCCAATGGTCCAATTTAGCCAATTAGGTATGTATTCCATGGGGGACCCAAGCCACTATAATGGGGCAACCATTATGGGATGTGGTTTGGAAGGCACTGATGCATTAAAGTGAGGCCCAATTTATGTCGAACCCTAGGCCAAGCTCATTTTCGGATCAACTAGTAACCCTAGAAGGACAAGAACAATATGAAAATCAAAAAGCCGATATTCTCTATTCTTGGCATATTAAATTATTGCAGTATTTAGACGTTGTATTATGCCATTTCTAAAAGCCTTCTTTGAAACCCTAACTTCATTTCAGTACTTTTTTTATCCTTGCAAGGTACATGCTTGATGACCAAGAAACCTTCTCATTTTTTTCCTAACGCAAATAGGAAAGTACTACTTTGTATAAAAAAAAAGGAAAAGATATTCAAAATCCTACCTTATTGCATGATTTATGCTAACCTTTTAAGAATAAGGCTCCTAAGCCTTATTAACTAGGTTTTCCATCAACACTTATAAAAAGAGCACTTTTTACACAGTTCTCAAGATCTTTAGACCATTGTAACCTGCCCTGAAATACTAATCAGTAATCCAGCAGTCATTTAACAACCTTTAAATAATCATTCTTTACTGATCACCATGTAACTTTCGAAAACCTTACTCATTTTTAAGCGAACCTCAAAAACCTAAAGTTTTTTACCAACCTATCACCATTTTAGACTCAGAACAACCTTTAGTTCTCAGTCAAATGCCCTCAAATCCTTAAACACTAACTTCAAACTCCAAAGAACTATTACAACAATACTCGTAAATAATTTTGTTCTCTGATACCAGTTAAAATGCATTAGGCGTTGTTATACGAAACTACATGATTAAAGCTTTCTTTGGACGATGAGTCCATGCTCGGGTTTCGAGACGATATACCTCTGTAATCAAAAACCTTTAAAACATTTTTCTCAGGTTATACAACCCCAAGCAGACTTTCCTTTAGTCAAAAGCAGTGCAAACCGGATAAAAATGGTCAAAGTTTTTGATGCGAGATCCTTCTTAGAAGGCAAGTCGAGCATACTTCCTTGGGTTTTCAAAATGAACAAATTTAATCCTTTATTCTTTTCTTTCTTGAACTTCGTTTTAGCGAGAGAGAGAGAGTTTGGGATTCATGTAAGAGAAAACACGAGTTTATTTCTTTGAACTTATCTTCTACATATTTTTACAAGAGGGAGAATCCTTTATATAGGAGAATTAGGAAGATAGGACAGACCCTATCTTTTACAAAAGTAAAAGCAAAGATAAGATAGGGCGGGACCACTATGCTACGTAATGGCTTTTTAATTATTACAAAAGACAAAAGTGCTTTAATAATTAAGCGACTTTGACAAAAGCAAAGCAAAAGTAAAGCAAACTTTAATAATGATCACGGGCATAAGCGAAACATCATTATGACAACAAGACAAACTACTTTATGGAAAGCAACAAGACAAACAACTTTATGGAGGCGGAGGTTCATGTACTCGTCTTGGGATGAGCTTCCGGTCTCATACGGTCCGTATCACGGAGTGAGGTGTTTTTGGAAGAAAGTTTTGGAGAGCTTTGGATGCTGGAGGACCACGGCATGGTGGATAAAGGCAATTATAGTCTGCAGTACTGCTTTGGAGTATCTTAGGGAAGTTTGGGTGAACTTTGTCGATTTTGGATGGTTGATGGTCGTTTGGAAGATTGGGTTGAGGTCTGGTTCGGAGGGCCAAGTTCATCCATTGTCGGTTGAAGCTGGTGAAGGTGTTGGCTCGGAGAAATGCATCCATGGGTCTTAGGGAATCAGCAGCAAATCGGTGTAATCTGGTTTTCTTCCTTGATGATGATACTGTGGACTTTGGTTTGGATATGGCGGATGGAGTGGGGATCGTGAGGAGGTCATGTTGTGGACTGGGGAGGTGTGGGAGATATCTTTAAATGGCGGAGGTTGGTGATTTAATTGGCAAAGGTAATTATGCGGGGCGTCTTGTATGTCATTTTGATCATGGTATATGTGGTGCGATGAACCATTCGTATACGATCTTGAGTCAAAAGATTGGTGTGCGGATGTTGGAAGTATGGCTGTGAATAATAAAAGCGATGTGAACATTTGTGCTTGAGGGGTGGCGTACAGTTAAGGTTGTATATTTCGGCAGGTTGTTGCAATTTCTTTCTCCACCGTGGGATGGGGAGAACCGTTCAATAATGTCCATGTAAAGAGAAGTGGCATAGTGGGATTAAGGAGATGCTCGAAAGTAGGAGAAATGGGAAGGATTAGCTTGGTTGCATAAAGAATTAGGCACCAAACGTGCCATGCATCTTCGGTGGTGTCTACGGTTGGATCGAGGGTTAAACACATAAGGAACATATTTTACGGGTGGAAAGTGGAAAAAGGAAAAGATGCATGACAAGGTAGGCTTTCATGAAAAAGCGAAAAGAGCTTTCTAGCAAATTCTTGGATGGCAGCAGAGAAAAGTTTTGTTAAAGGGAAAAGTTTTCTTGGTGAGCTTACACGGGGGTAGTGAAGGTAATGGAGATAATTGGAAAATGATAGGAGGTGGAAAATAGGGTGAGAGGGTTTTACGGTTTGGAGATGCGGAGAGCATATCGGGGATGAGGTTAAGGATCCTTTATATGCGTGGTTGAAAAGTCATATTTGGAAAACCAATCTTTTAATCGAGTAACATTTTTAGGAGCAGTTTACTTTGAAATGAAATATATTGGGGAAGGCTGTCCGTTCGGATGAGAAAATGGTGTCGATCAAATGATACTCAAACTTTTTGATGCCATTCTTTACATAAGATTTCTTTGAACAGCTATGGTAGTGTGTATCGAGAAAAATGTCCACTAAGCGTGGCGATAAAGTGTTCACTTGTCATTGAGTTCTTGAGGAGGATGGCACCCGTGATTAAATCACTGCGTCACATGCGTAAGATGCAACTTGCCATCTGTAATCAACTTTAAAGGCGGATTTTGTGCGATCTGCTTTAGGGTAGAAACGGCAATGGTTGTGTAATTCGACATTCCACTGCAGGGGCTTCTTTTCAATAAAAGCGAAAGATGATGAGTGTAATGTTGATCACGAGATTAAGTTCTCCTCGTTCTGACGGGATCTGCCTTTCGATCAAGCTTCGTCGACAGGAGGTCTCGCTAAAACCTTCTCCAGGTCCCTGCGTTACCTGAGGCGGTCGAGGGTTGTTTTCATGAAACCCTCAAACGCCTTCAATCGAGATATGAAGGTTCGGGGAAAAGCTTGCCACCGAATCTTATAGCTTTTTATGGTTTCTCTTAACTTTTCGTTTCTTTTAATCTCGAAAAACCCTTTTACGCCCGTTGGCTACCTTTTATAAACCTACGAATCCCATTTCCTCTTTTTGCCAGACGGTATGGGACTCTGACTGCTGCGTCATGGGCGAAGGTGGGATCTTGCGTGTTACGCCACGGTTCTGGGGCAAGCGTGGCTGTCGTGATTCTGTGAGATCTTGCGTGTAATGGGACTCTGACTGCTGCGTTATGGGAAAACGTGGGATCTTGCGTGTTACGCAGTTACGAGAGCAGCGTGGTACATCGATTACCGAAATTTGGAAGCATGCTATGTCGCCAAGGTCTCCTAAACCTGACCTCTAGGAATGATCTTATGCCTCTTCTGAAATTGGCCTCATGGATGGCGTGCTTCGTGGACGGCAGGATATTTCTGCTCTGTTCCCCGCATCGGGCTTTTCACGGAACACAGGCTAACTCTACCCCCGAGATGTCACTCACCATGCGGTCTCGTCGGCGTATTTCTCTCAGGTCCCAGGTTTACGGTGTTGGGTAATGTAGTGGACGGCGGTAGAAACTTCGATAGTACTACGCTCAGCGTGGGATTGGAAAAAGGCGCGAGTCATGTCGCATTTAATTGCGGGGCGGGGTGGCGTGGCGAAAATCCCCATTTGAATTCGAACCAGCGGTTATGAGGCCCTCGGGATTGGCATTTGTTAAATCTTTGGCAGAGTCCGTCATTAGGAAAACGAATCCTCTCGAGCGTATTCGTCATTCACTCCGTCTCTGTCTCTCCGGCAAAGAAGTTCCGGCATAAAAGTCCTCCATCTCTGATTTTCACCGACTGAACCATTACTTCAGGTATTTCTTCTATCTCCTTGGCCTCGGATAGTTGTAGATAATTTCTCTTTTCTTCTGTTTGGGTAGTAGTTGGGGGTGTTGTGGTTAGAGTTTAGGGAATGTCGAAAGGCAAAGAGAAGGTCATTGAGGTTGACGAGTTGGACTTCTGCTTAGTCGCTCACCTTTTGACCGGGATTCCAGAGCCCATTAGGTCTAGTGGGACTAGTGCTGGGAGGATGTCTCCGAAACAACCTCTGGCGGAAGTAATGGTGAGGAGAGATCTTACGGCTCGAGGATCGTTGAGTGAGAATGGCGAAGGTGATTGGTGAGGTGTCTCCATCGGAACATCACGACCGGAGAGCGAGGTCTGATGGAGAGGCGAGCCTTGTCGGCGATTATGCCATTGATTACATGGCGTGCGACCTCGTTTGAGCTCAATGACCTCGGCTTAGGTATAGCATTCGGTGAGATACTCAAGGTCCAGGAAAGAAGGATGCTCCCCTCACGGGGATATGTTACCTGTTTTAGAGAACTTTAAATGCAGTGAGGTGTCCACACTACTTTGCGGATAATTATCTAAACCTAGCTCACAGTGGTCGAAATTTGAATCCCAATGGGTGGAGAGTGCTCTACATTCGTATTATTGGGGACGATGTTGCCATGAGCCCACGGTTGATGAGGTGAGGCACATGCCGGTAAAAAGCGACCAAAGATGGTACTACTTCCAATCTAGCACCAAGAAAGCACTATAACCGCCTCCTGGTGGTGGGAATTGGAAGAAAAGTTCTTTTTCTTGGGGTCCTTGGGGTCGAGTTGCACAAATGGACGGGAAGGATCATCGGGTCCCGTTTCACGGTCCCAGGTTGCCTGCTCGCTTTTAGATGTCTTGTATCCATAAGTGTTCTTGCTTTATTGGCTTGTCTCTAACCAAGTGTCTGTTTGTGTTGTAGTTTCTTGGGGTGTTCACTTCCGCAAACGGGTCGAGGTGTTTCGCCAATTCTGCCGAGAAAGCTGCTATACAACTTGCTCGAGTCTCGCTTCGATACTTCTCGCCAGCGTAGGATGGAGAATATTGTGATTGAAACACGACGGCGTTCTCGACCCACGAAGGGGACCCGAGTAAGGATGCCCTGCAGCCAACATCGTCGATGGAGTCCCACCTTGAAGATTTTACCTCACTTGCTCCGTAAAAGTTGGGGAAGGTGGTGGAGCGACCACGATCCGCTTCCTCTTCTCACTGTCAGACCCCGATCTTACACTGACAGTAGAAAGCATCCCCTCTTGAATGAGTTAACTAAACTCGTGAGCAGGAAGGATCTGGAGGACTTTGACGGCCGCACCTTGGGTGAGTTGGTGGGGGTAGCGCTTTCCACTCAATTGCGTGACCACTTTATTCAAGGTTGGCTATGGGAAGATGAAGGAGGATATTGATCGTGACGACCGGAGGCGTTAGAAGAAAGCGGGAGGCAATCTCGAGAATTTGTTCGATGGAGCAAGAATCCTTGCTCAAAAGCCATCACCCGAGGAGCTTATCAAGGTCGGGGAGGATCTGCGAAGGCAATGTATGAGGCTCGAATCTCTTGCTGACTCCCTCGAGAACTTGGAGAGGAGGACAACCAGTCTGACCGGGGACTTGACATTCTGTCGTTGCATCATGTGGCCCCTCGATCTGAAGATGGGTGACCTTTGGTGTTGCTCAACATATGGACGAGGAGGCTGAGGATGCCAAAGGGAGAGCGATCGTGATTGAGGAGGAAAACTCTCCTCCCGGATCCTGCGATGTTGGCGAAAGTAGTGATACCCTCCTTTTGAGGAGGTCCGATGCGGCTTCATCCCATCTTATTGATATATTTCTTTTATTTTAATGAAAATGTTTATGAAGATTATCCCTACATTATTAATTAATAAAAATGTTTTTGATCACCTTGTGTAATTACGAATTAATTTTTTTTGAGAATTTGCTTGTCTTTGTCTAGGCAAGCGAGTTAAACAGCTCGTGGTTTTACATGCCTTTGAAGATTTTGTTGAGCCTTTGCATGCCTTAGATTTCTTGAGCAGCTTGAAGTCTGCCGCTTTCTACGTGGTCAGGCATCTTGGCTCTCTCGCCATAAGACGGGCTTTAAGACTTGATGAGCCTTTGCATGCCTTAGGATTCTTCAAAACATGGGATTCTTTTGCGGGCCGAGTAGATCTGCATGCTTAACCGGTCTCGCCATAAGGCCTTTGAGACTTGATGAGCCTTTGCATGCCTTAGAAATTTCTTCGAACGCTTTGGAGTCTGCTCGCTTTCGTGGTCGGCGAGATCCAGCATGCTCGCCATAAAACAGGCTTTGAGACTCGATGAGCCTTTGCATGCCTTAGGATTCTTCAAAACTTGGGATTCTCACGCTTACCGTAGATCGGCATCTTCGCTAAAACGAGCTTTGAGACGATGAGCCTTTGCATGCTTAGAAATTTCTTGAGCAGCTTTCCGGGCTTTCTCGTGGTCGAGCGGATCACAGCATGCTTCTCTCGCCATAAAACAGGCTTTGAGACTTGATGAGCCTTTGCATGCCTTAGGATTCTTGAAAACTTGGGATTCTACGCTTCCGTGGCGGATCCTCGGCATGTTGGCTTGGTCTCGCCATAAAGAACTTTGAGACTCGATGAACCTTTGCAGAAATTTCTTGAGCGGCTCGCTTTCGCGTGGTCGGCGAGATCACAGCATGCTTGGCTCTCGCCCGTAAAAGCCTTTGAGACTTGATGAGCATTTGCATGCCTTAAAATTCCTTGAACGCCGGATTACGCTTTCGCTTTCGTGGTTGAGATCCCGGCATGCTTAACCCTCGCCATAAAGTACGCTTTGAGACTTGATGAGCCTTTGCATGCCTTAGAAATTCCTTCGAACGCTTTGATTCTACTTTCGTGGTTGAAGCGGATCTGGCATGCTTCCTCGCCATAAAACAGGCTTTGAGACTCGATGAGCCTTTGCATGTCTTAGGATTCTTCAAAACTTGGGATTCTGCTGCCTTCTCGTGGCCGAGCAGATCCTGGCATGCTTGGCTTCGGTCTCGCCATTTATAGCCTCATACCTCTCCTGGTTGAAACATCTCCTCTTCTGCCTTACTGCCCGAGCACCTTTCTTTATTGCCAGCTTATGACATGCTACCTCAGGGTCAATCCCTGGCATGTCTTCATGTGTCCAAGCAAACACATCGACGAGTAAGCATTTCACCAACTCCTGCTTTTGCTCTTCCTCAAGTCTCGACCCGATTCTGATCGTCTTTCCCGGGTTCTCTGGTCCCAGGCTTACTGTTTCCAGATCCTCTGTTCTTGTCTTCCATTCTTGTTTTCCACTCGGGTATCGAGGATGTTATCATTGCTTCCTAGCTGGAGCATAGCCTTTGCGATCCTCCTCTCCTCGTACTCCTACTACCCCATTAACCCGGTACTTCAGAGCCAGATAATGGTTGGACAACACCGCTTTTCATTCTTAAAATGGCGGCCTAGGATCATCCGTAAGGACCTTCCTCATCCACTACGACAAAGTCCGATTCATTGTTCTTTTCGGGAGCTCCCAATTGTGACGGCAATGACCACGCCTGTGGGGACGAATTTCTTCCTCCTCCGAACCCTTGAAGGAGGTATTGGTGTTCCAACTTCCGGCTTATTCATCTCTTCCGGGTTGACTTAAATAACACATCAACTGAGCTCCTCGATCGATCCGGTCAAACTTCTTGACGAGCCTTGATGACTAAAGCATCCTCGCGGGTATAGAATCCTTCCTCATCCTCATCCGTCACATGATTGGCACTTGCGACCGCTTTGCTCGTTTGGTCACGGGTGTCAAGAGTACCTCTTTCATGGCGTACTAGCATAATTTTCCTCGATCTTGGAATCTCCCAATGTTGGGCCCCACTATCACCCTTCATCGCTGGTCGCCTACCAAGTTTCTATCATTCTCGCTTCCCTTCACCGGCCACCATCGGGAAAGTCCGTCCATAAACTCGTCCGATTTCTCACCAAATCTTCGGGTCTTCGAGATCTCTACACTCCGCTGTGGTATGGCCATGGGTGTCGTGGAACTTACAATAACGTCCTCTATCCCTCCTGTTGGGCAGCTTTGTTATCGGTGTAGGGAGGTGCAGCAGCCCTCGATCCTTTATGGCCTCGTACACCTCATCCAGGGGACATCTTCAAGGAAGTACCAGAAGTCTCGGGTTCTCGTCAGTGCACAGCTCTTTCTCTGTACGCTCCGCTTTGATTTGGGGGCGGTGGAAGTACTGCCCGCTTGCTCCAAAGAATGTTGATGAAGATGTCAATCATGCCTTCTCCAAGGCTCCCTAGCTGGGGAACGAGGAGGTTCATACTCACAGTGGTGGCCTCGATGAGGTTAGGTATTCGACCTCCTGCTCCACTACCGGAGGCCTGGTGGTCCCTCCTCCTTATCGGCCCATTCCCCGGTAATGCTTTCTTCTCTTTCCTCCCCAACCCTTCTAACTGGTCTGCTTTGATCCGCGCAGCCTTCTCCTCTTCGATCTCGATGTCTCTCTTAGCTCAGATGCACACGCTTGAATACCAGGTTGTACCCTTCCTATCTTCACCTTCTTCAATCCCTTAACGCCGAGGGTGGTTGAAGGCTCCCAAGTCGAGTGAAACCTCTCGATGAATTCAAGGGTTTCGCTTCCCCTGTTTATGCTTTTCACCCATCATGTCATCTTCCGCCATTGCCCCACCGAATCGCTTCCAATTTCGCACATCTCGAAGGCTTTAATGCTCGAGGAAGTTTCGTATTCTCGCACGTCCCTCGGATAGTGGGAACACTGCACCTTTGGGATTGGATAATCTTTGTACCCCGCTTATGTCGTTGAAGCGCCTATGCACCAATGATTCTTCCCGAGTATTCGGTCCTGAGGCGGAAATCTCTCAATAATCGCCTCATGATCTCTCGGGTGATTCTCCGTCCCAAAGATTATCCTCCAACCAGGGGCTCTGCTCTTCCTTGCATGTCGCCAATTATCTCGCTTAGTCTCAAGACTTCCTCCTCCACGCCTGCACGTGGTCACGCTTGATCCCGCTTGCTCTACATCATGCAAGTGTTGCTCAACTCGCTTCTCTCTACATTCACCACCCCGTCGCCACAAGTCCTGTCTTTGCCGGACGCTTCTTTCTACGAATTCACCCCGCAGAGGTACGTTACCTCTCTCACCACCAAATCTCCCCGTGGTTTGACTTCTCTCCGCACTATCGGGACCTGGTGCCACTCCACCGCCTCTCACCCTTCCCTCTTGGGTTACCCTTCGCTCATGCGTGATGGTTGTCAAGGTCTCCATCCGCTTTTCCATCCGCTCCATCCGGTCGAATATGACTTTTTCCTGCTTCACCGACTATCTCCCCTCGGCGTCAATCGTTTTCATATCACCCCAGCGCTACTTCCTCGCCTCCATTGCTTTTCACTTGCTCCACCTCTTCTTGCTATCAATGTAAGCTTTTTGCTCATTGATCTTTGTTTTCGATCACGACTGATTGCTTGGAACGATCTCTCCTGACTGCGGGATCCAATCGTCACGCGTAGACTATCGCCTCCACTACATTACCCAACACCGTAAACCGGGACCGCAGAAATACGCCGACGGTATGGTGAGTGATATCCAAGTAGTTCTGCGAGCCAGGTTCCAAAAGCCTGATGCTGGGGAACAGAGCAGAATATCCCCGTTCACACGAGCACGCTATCCGCGAGGCCAATTTCCGTAAGAGGCATAAGATCATTCCGGCCAGAGGTCGGTCGAGGAGACCCGACGCACTGGCAAGACATGCTCTCCAAATCGAATCTAGGGGTACGATACCACGCTGCTCCTGTAACCGCGAACACGCAAGATCCCACGCTTTTCCCATAACGCAGTTAGCCGTAGTCCCATTACACGCAAGATCTCACAGACCACGACAACGCTTTCGTAACCGTATGTACACGCAAGATCCCACCTTCGCCATGACGCAGTAGTCCCATACCGTCTGCAAAAAGCAAAACGGGATTCAGGTTTATAAAAATAGCCAACGGGTAAAAAGGGTTGCATTTTAGATTAAAAGAAACGAAAAGAAGAGAACCATAAAAAGCCATAAGATCTGCGGCAAGCTTTCCGAACCTTCATATCCGACTTCGAGCCGGAGGGTTTCATACGGAAAACAACCGGGCGATTCCGTCTGCACGCAGGGACCGAGAAGGTTTAGCGAGACCTCCGGTCGTGGACGGTTGATCGAGCAGATCCCGGTCAGAACGGAGAACCGGAATCTCGCATCAACATGTAATGATCCACATGTGGGAGGAAATCACGGATGTAATTGATAATGCCGAGAAACTGTTGAATTTGCCTTTTGGAAAGGATCCGGAAAGGCACTTTCAACGTGCTTTCCCGGTGGTCCATCTTTTATGATCATACCAAGGAATTCAATATTATCTCAGAGTAATGGTGTTGATAACACGATTCCATGACTTTGGATAATATCATAATCGAGTTAACAAATTGCGATGTTCATCATGAACTGAAAAAAGCAAGATATCATCAATGTAAATCAATGCATGATGCAAAAGGGTTGGAAGATTTGGACCATGGATTTTGGAAAATAGATGAGACCAAAGGGTAGAATCGGTCCATTGAAAATGGGCATTGGGAATACAAAAAGCGGTTTTGTAACGCTCGGAGGGTTCAATGCCTAAAAAACCGATTTTAAATCAAATTTTGAAAAGATTCGGCATTTTTGAGAAAAGTGAACATGCTTTGTCGGTAAAGGAATTTGTCATCTTGTAAAAATATGTTTAAGGGCTAGTCAATGACTAGGCGCTTTTCCTCGGACAATTTCAGAATGCTTTTCAACATAAAAGGCTCAAGCCCATTGAGAACTCAGGCTCAATTAAACCTTGGGCTAACAATCAGAACATTCTTGCTTTAGGGAGTAAGTCAAGGACTCATTCCTGGATGGGTAACTTTAGTTGGGTTAATGTCTTCACTTGAGTTCAAGGGTAACTTAATGAAGAAAGACTTATTTTTCCACAAGGGATTTGGATGGGTGAACTTTAATGGATTCGGATGTAAACTCAAAAGTTTGGTTGAAATATCCGGTAAGACCGGGAGTTTCCAAAATTGTAGAGTTTCGTAATGTCTGAATGGTTTGAACATGGACTTGACTTCATTCCAAAATGATTTGAGGTGTTTGATTTTGAAGGATGTCAAAACCTAACAAGATATCCTTATTAGGAAGAGTTGAACCAATAACCTCGGTCCAAATGACACAATTTGGGAAGATTTGAATACCAATGGGTTTTTGGTAATCAAAGAGGTGGTGAAGAGTTTGCCATCGAAAATGTTCTTCAAACCGGGTCCAATATTCCATGGAAGAATATGGGGTTCAACATGCTTCGTTGGGCACCAGATTCTATAAGACCAATTCTTTGGAATGGGCCTTTGGAATTTCGAGGTAAGATCTGAGTTCATGGATGGGATAGAACTGTAGTATCAAGGAGAGTAATGGGAAAATCACTTGAGACTGGTCAATCGAGAATTTCGTAACACTTTCATCATCGGTTCATCTTGTTCGAGAAATAGAATTCATCTCGGCGGAGAGTCATTGCCAAGATGCTCAACTAATCGGATGGATTTTTCTTTTGGGGACAATCTTTAGCATACTTTTCTCGCAGATGAAACATCCGCTGATTGCTTTCGCTTGAATTCTCGGAGGAGGAAGATTTCTTTCTGAAGAATCTAGGGCTTTAGGGATCTGCGAGTTTGGATGAAAATTCTGGAGTTTCAATTAAAATGCTTTTTCTTTGAACGCAATCGCAATCCTTTTTCCATTTGATATGCAAATAAGGCTTTTGCAAGCACTTCGGAAAGGTTCTTTGTCTTTCAACAAGAAGCTTTTTTCAAGACAAGTTTTGCAAGTCAAAGATTTTGCCAAGAGAGATGTTGTCTAGGGAAAGGTTGTCTCCGATGTCGTTGGAGTTCTTCTGGGAAGCGAAAAGACATGCTTTAATGTCGGTTCATCAATCCATTGCTTGTAAAGCGACATTCGCTATAATGGAAATCAAGATCCTAAAGATCGGAGCAGATTTCATGTTGAGATAATCTCGTCCGGCCTTCAAAGAATTCGCCAAGGAATTGATCATGAAGCAAAGAAGAGCACTTCAAACTTCCGGAGATCAACAAACCGTAATTGGCGGTATTGTCCTAACGAATCAAACTAATCTCTTAGAAAGCACCCAAACGAGTAGCAAAATTCTCAAGGATCGATTGAGTCTTTCAAGATCCGGAGGTCAATCCAGTGCACATCTCATTGAGTCGGTCACCATTTACGAGATGGAAGATCATCAAATGTGAACCATGGGCCATTTGACGATTTTTGGCTAGATGGATTGGTCGGAGGAGGTTGGTTTGCGGGCGTAAGATTCGTGCATATCTTCTTCAACTTCGAGGAATATCAACATATGGTTGGGAGGTTTGGCCTTGCAGGTTGATCGTGAGCCATCGATTTTGGTAATATCGCATAGGACTTTTCGTAGTCACCGGTGGATGCTTTGAAGATTCTCGTGGTCGGTATGGCTATCCAAACAAATTGGATTTGAATCAAGTTCGATCATCCAGAATGGGTGACCGTGTGAGCAAGAATTGGTTCATGGTTCTTTATCCTTGGATTGGGCACCGATAAAGGAACCGGAGGTGATGCAGAACTAGGAGATGGTTGGCGGGATGGTCGGAGGAAGGATGAAGAGGGCGAGGTCGGTCTAGGTTTTTTTTAGCGCTGGGTAAAGGATTGTCTCTAAAAAGAGTATGAGTCATACCAAATAACTTGGAAGATACCGCTTAATCAGAGAAAGCATGAGGCAAAAGGATGATAAGTTGGACCAATGGAAGCGGATACGAGGAGATGTGGTAAAAGGGTAGTCTCTATTTTTCGATTCAATCTGAAAGCAAGTTCTTTTAAGTCACCGATTTCCTTTCTTTTGGTCAATTCGGGCCCGAGTAACGGGGCAAGCATGGCTCAGAACTCGTAGTCAAGTTGAGAAATTCGACCGAGGTTTTGGTAGATTCACGATCTGTGAGTCAACTTTGTCTCAACTGCTCAACAGAAACCGATGTTCTCAACTTTGAATCAGATGCAACAAAGTATCATTTTGGGCCCAGCATTTTGAGTTTGCTTGAGGACCGATTCAAAAGGTTTAGTGGGTTCCGTGGCTGTGGAGGTAATAAAGGGATAAAGTGGTTTGACACAACATTTCTTCGGGAATCAGATGGGGTTCCAGCAAAAGGAAAGGAAGAAATAAGAGGTAGAGGAAAACATCATACAAGCCGTTGGTTGGACGATAGTGTTGTGAGAGCAGGTGATGGAATCTCAGATTTGCAATGTTCGCAATCCATTTGAGTTCTTTTGATAATTGGAGCCTGGAGGTGGAGGATCCGATGGTGGTTTAGTGTCACAGGTGACATGAGATTTTTCTTTTCGGGTTTCTTTTTCCTCAAGGTGCATAATCATCATCGCCTTCTTCCCAATCATCCCAAAGAGGACAATTTGGGTCACACATGCCCGAAATTGGGCATCCCATGAAATGGCCGTAGATTTACAACAGGTAACCTTGAGTAATTAAACCTCAGAATGGGCAGATCTTCATACCGTCTGAACAAATTGCGATCATTGAGGAATAGTGAAAGAGAGCCGAGGCTCTTGGGAGCACTTGAGGTGGTTTAAAAGTCATTCCGACTGCTCCATCGGTCGCCTTTTCAAACATACTTTCGATGTCCGGTCAGAGTCATTATCGTGGAACTGTCATAGTTGAGATCCATTCAAGAGGCATAAGCTCGATGAGCTCATGACGTGAATTTGTCTTGGGATCCGGATGATTGTCGGATTTGGTCGATTCTCGCTAACACCACGAGCGTGTCGAGTGGTGTTCGGAGTAGATCCAAGGCATGATTTTGAAGCCCAGACCAATTGGTGTAAAGCAATTTTGGTAAGAAATTTGTTCAAAGACCTTGAATCAACTTGACTTTCAAGGTTCGATCTTGGAGAGAAAGGTTGAAGTCGATAGAAAGTGAGTAACACACTTCGCATGGGGTGAGGATAACAAAGATTCTGGTACCGCTTAAACTGTATCAAGCATAAGCAAGTCGAGTCAGAATCGTAATCCTTTTCTCCCATGGAAGGATTAATCTGATGCCTCCAAGATTTGAGATGGGTAAACCTTCTCGCTTCCTGGAAATCAATTGAGGGTATTTCAGAGTGACATATCGCTCAGTTAGGGTCGCTTAAGAGAACATTGATCCAAAGCGGTAAGACCGGATATATTCTTTAAAGTGTGAGGTCTTGGTGGATACGAGTACCTGACATCATGGTAAAAGCACGCCAGATAGCTTATGAGAGGGTATGAAGATTCACTGATCTGGGCGGATTCAGGGATGTAGGAGTATTCTACAAGATTTTCAATTTTGTTGGCAGTATGAGAAGTGCATGATTTCGGCAAGGAAAGAGTGGAAGAAAGAGTAATAGGTGTTGAAGGATTTGAAGAGGAAGTAGAAGCCATGAATGAGAAATTCTCTCTCTGCGTCTGAAGTCTATGGATCAAAAAAGAAAAAGACTTAAATTATACCATTTTGAGCATGAAAACAAGAGTTTAGAAAACAAGTTTCAAGGAACGGTATGGCTCTGATACCAGTTCTTAATTGACACTCTTAACAATTACCCATCCAAAGACACTCTTAACAATACAATTCAATCACACTTTCTTAATTGACATCATCCTAAATTCCAAGTTTAAGTCTTAAATTGTATTAGGGATTTTTCATAGTTTTACTGCCATATTAGATACTAATACAACATTTAAAACTCATTTCTCCATTATTAACTGGTGTAATCAGCTCTGACATTGCATTATATAGCAAGTGCCTCATCGTTTAAACTAAAAACTACTATTTGCAAGTTAGTTGTAGTCAAATCTTTGAAGTAAGTTTACCTGAGCCAGACCATGTCTAGTCCAAATTATAGATCATGCCCAAATTATCTTTTGTTGAAGAAGGATTATCTCTAACTAATCTAATGGGGAAAGTAGAAGGATCAAAATATATACAAAATACTTAATAGGTTAATAGGTTAACCTATCACAAGCATAAAGAAGCACTTAATAGGTTAATTCAAGCAACTTAGGGTCAATCAAATTCATGGAGGCCTATTGAAGGAATCACAGGATATTTAGACCACTAAATGTGTGATTTAATCTATTCCATGAAATCAGGAAGTTGGCTTGCACATTATGGCGGGAAAATATATTACTTTCCTTTTCGGATACTTTCTCGTTTGGAAAATATACTACTTTCCTTTTTAGATACTTTCCCGTTTCTTTAGGAGGTTAGTAGCAAAACAAATCAGTTATTTCTCTTTTAAATGCCTAGTAGGATTCTGATTTAATTTAGATTCTTCCTTATTAGCCTTAGATTAGGATTCTAATCTAATTTAGATTCTTTCCTTATTTACTTTATATTAGTATTCCAATTTGATTTTGGTTTAGGATTTATTCTCTAAAATTCTTGTAACCAACCCTATATAATGTACTCACATCCAACAATCAGAGACGGATCAGTTTTGATGCAATTGGTGGGAAGATTAATTCTCTTTAGGTCTTAAAATAACTCTTTAAACTTATCAAGTTTCTATGGTGTTCAAACTCTTGAGTTATCAATCAGATCATCCATAGTTGATTGTGATGTCCTTACATACCAAGGTTCGTGCTTTTATTAAGCATCGGGTTGCGGTTCCATTCAATTCGAGGTTTAGAATCGATCTTGAAGACTAAATTGATTAAGGTCACGTCTGTTCTTGGCGGGGCTTGTATCAGTTAGTATTAGAGTGAGGTTCTGATCATGTTTTGCTTATCTTTTCTTTAGTTTTTTATTCCTATTAATCGTAAGTCTTAATTTTCATTCTCCCAATTTTGGGTTCTGAAAATCGCTAAAACCTTTTTGGTTGAATTTTGCACTCTTTCTAGAATTGTTGCATCTCTTTGTTTTAATTGATTGAGTTGTGAATCTTGTTTTAATTTTTGAGTTTCGTTAATCTTCTATACCAATTTGTACAAAAAAAAAAAAAAGATCCAAGAAATTAAAAAAAAACAAAGAAATAAGAGAAGAAGGAAGAGGATAGTGAGAGTAAAAAACAAAAGAGTACTCGACCTTTGCTTAAATAAGTTTTTGTTCATTTTCCATTATTAGTGCCTTGGAGAGTCCAAAATTGGTTTTACCCTGTAGGTGAAAATTTTTGCCATAAATTTTTGTAATTTGTGCTTTCAAAACTTGATTGTACGTACCTATTGTATTCTTGCTTTTGAAATATGAGTCTTCTTTGTGTATTTGTGTACTGCTGCGAGAATCTTGATATTGTTTTGATTAGTTTGCTAAGAACCGAGTGAGAATTAGTACGAGTGGAAAAAGGCAAGAGAGTGTGAGCGTATTAGAGAGTAAAAGCCAATAAATTTGAGTGAAACACAAGTGGAATTGAGTGAATCAATTTTCATAAGTGAAACACGAAAGGGAGAGTGGTGAGGTCCTTTACACATTATTTCTAACCTCTTTTTTGCAGATGTCAACCATGTCTCACAACCAAAAACGAAACACAAATGAAGAGGAACAACCATCAACTACTCAGAATTTGCAAATTCAAGCATTGATGAAAGAGATGAAAAGGATTATGAGGGTTGAATTAGAACACATACATTAGCATTTCGATCAAGCAGAGAACACACGTGCGGGGCAGCCACAACCCATTCCCTAAGCACGTAGGAGAGAGAGCGGGTAGATTGATGACTATTATAGGGATGAGTATGATGGCGGGGAGGACTTAGTGAATAGGTATAAGAGAGATAGACGAGATAGGAGAGCTAGGAATAGGGATGATGGTTTGAGTCATACCTTGAATGAGAGAAGAAAATGGGGTTTGTGCTTGATTGCCACAATTTTTCAAAGGTAAAAAAAAAAAAAGTAAAACTAGCTATAATTGAGTTTTTTATAAACAGGAGGCGGAATAGGGAACGTTCAGTTGAGACATGTGATGAAATGAAACGTTGATGAGAAGGTGTTTTGTCCCTAACCACTACTCCCGAGACTTGTACAAAAATTACAAAGTCTTACACAGGGTAGCCAAAGCATGGAGGATTGTTACAAAGAAATGGAGATTGCCATGATTAAAGCAAATGTCGAGGATGATAGAGAAACTACCATGGCACGATTCTCGAATGGCCTTAATCGGGAGTTGCAAATATGGTTAAATAGCAACATTACGCAGAGATTAAGGACATGGCCCACAAAGCCATTAAGTTTGAGCAACAACTCAAGAGGAGGGGTAACACCCGTATAGTCCTAAGCTCGAGCTGAACTCCTTGGAAGCCGAACTATGTGAGAGGCGACAAGCATCGATGGCACCTAAGCAGAGATTCGAGCCCTCCAAGCCCAATTCACAAGGTAACATTGTGACTCCACTACTAGAAATTGTGACTCCAAAGATTTTTTTTCTTTAATAAAAGTTATTGGATAGTGAATGAAGCTTTAATTTCTCCAATACCATAAAAAAATAAAATTATAAGAATAAAAGAGTTTGTAATGTACTTTTGTTGGCGAAATTCACAAGTTTTAATCTTTGGAGAAGTTGAAGACCATGCATTACCCGAGCTTTGAGATGGCTCAACATTTTCAAATAAAATAAACTTAAAAGGTTTGTAATTGGCCAATTGGATATAGAATCAGACCTGGTTTATATGTTAAATGCTCCAAGTTCATGAAAGCTATAATAGAATCATAAATAATTTATACGGGTATGTGCATACAAAGAATTTTGCATGAAAGAATTGGTTGAAAAGTCAATCAATCTTTTCATATGCAAATTGATATAATAAGTTACATATATAAATTTTTATAGGGTGTTTGTGACTCTACCTTTATTGTAATAGTAATTTTGTTCAATTCTTTCTGGCCATTTCTTAGATTATTGAAAAGTAATAATAAGGGAAATCTTGATGAGGGAGTTTGAATTTATCTGCATACATTGATACCAAAAGATCAGCGAGAATACGTGGCGTTGTTATACCAGAACTATAACAGTTAAAACTGTATTTTGGACCAGTAGTCCGCAAGTTCGAGTTTCCAGCCAAGATACCTCTGAGATCAAAAACTTTCAAACATTTTCATCTCGGGTTATATAACCCAAAAGAGACTTTCCTTTAGTCTAAAACAGGGTACCATACCAGATAAGAAATGATCAAAAGTTTTCTGATGCACAGGATCCTTGCAAGAGGCAAGTGCAGAGCATACTTCCTTAAGTTTCAAAATGAACAGATGTAAGTTTTCTTCTTATTTTTAAAAACTTTAGAGCTTCATTGACAGAGAGAAAAAGAGAAATTAGAAACTCATGATTATAGAAGGCTAGAGATTTTATTAGTTTCGCTATGCTTCTAACAAAGAGAAGTTGAGCTTATATAGGAGGAAAACCAAGGAAAATGATAGGACAGGGCCCCTATCACTTTTCTAAAAGCAAAGACATAATTACAAGCGACAAGCTTTTGGAAAAGTAAAAGTAATAAAGACAAATTAAAGCATGACTCATGCTTTAATTATTACAAACTTTAAAAAAGTAAATGAAACTTGCATGAATCATGGAGATGAGAGATTCATGTAGTCTTCATCAGATGAGTTGTCAGTCTCATCTTTATCTTTTGAAAAGAGGACTTTGAGTGATGGACATGGAGTTTCTGGTGGATGTTGATGATCTAGGCGACAGGGTGGCCATAGGCAAAATATGTTGCGCCAAGAAGATGGGTGTTCTAGAACTGGCTTTATTTGTTGGATTGTTTGAGGCATGTGTTGGTGGAGTTTGGAGGTTTTGAAGATGTTGGCTTAATGGCAAGAATGCTTCCCATGGGTCTTGTGCATCTTGGTATAGAAAATCAGTGAAGTATGGTTTTTCTTCCTTGATGATAATGTTCGTGGATTTAGGTTTTGAAATTGCTGAAGGAGTGAGGATCATGATGATATCATGTTGTGGACCGAGGGAGGTGTGAGAAATGTCTCTGTGTGGAGCAGGTTGGTGGTTCAGTTCACAAAGGAAAGTATAGAGTTCCTTTTGAACTTTATCGTCTTGTTCAAGGATGGATGGGTGAGGTGTGGTGAACCATTCAAAAACTTGATCTTCAGTCCAAAAGAAGTGTGTATCTGGGTGTTGGAAGTATGGTCTATGAATAATGAACACAAATGTGAACATATTTGCTTCTGATGCTGGTATACGTTCCAAGTTATGAAATTGTGACAATTGTTGAAGTTTCATTCTCCACCATGGAATTGGAGAAAACCATTCAAGAAGCGTCCAGATGAGTGAGGTTGATTTTTCTGGATTGAACAAATGTTCTAAGGTGGCACCAGATGTACCATAATTCGTCTTCTGAAATATCTCTGGAAGGATCCAGGGTTAAACCTGTAAGAAACAAGTTTTCTGGATGGAAATTGGAAAATGGAAATGAGTCTGATAAGAGATAGGCTTTCATAAAAAACCTAAATACAGCTTTCTTTGCAAACTCTTGTATGGCAAAGACTGTGGTGAAAGTTTTCCCGAGGGGAAAGGTTTTTTGGGTAAGGGCTTGTGAGGGGAGTGAAGTGGCCATGAAGATGACAGGAAAATGGTGTTATGAGGATATGAAAAACAAGGATTTATCGGGTTTAGCAAATCAGGAATAAGGTTGTGGTCTCCTTTTATATGCTTCACAGAGAAATCATATTTTGAAAACCAGTCTTTTAGCCTAAGCAACATTTTTTCTGGAACATTTTTCCCTTTGAAATTCATGATGTTGGGAAAAGCTAAGTTGTCCATTCTGACAAGAAAGTGATAGCCGATAAGATGATACTCAAACTTTTGAATACCATGCTTGACAGCTAAAATTTCTTTGAACACACTGTGGTAATGGATTTGTGTGTCAGAAAATTGTCCACTGGCATAGGCAATAAAGTGTTCTTTGACATCTGTCTCTTCAAGGAGGATGGCCCCCCATGATTCGTCACTTGCATCAGTCTGCAATGTTCGCCTGCCATCAGTGATGAGCTTTAATGGTGGCGGATTTTGCGCAATTTGCTTTAACATTGTGACAACAAGTGTGTGGTTGTTATTCCACGAAGGTGGATTCTTCTTCAGCAAGGCTGACAGCTGGCGGGTGTGATGATCAACATGCGGAATAAAATCCCTATATTTTTAGGATCTTGGGTTTCTTTTAGCCTATTTAAACTCAGCAACCTTGCTATGTAATAAAAAAATTAGAGATGAATGTTATTTGAATTTGGTTCTTTTGAGAACTAGTGAATTTATCAAGAATTTGCATTCTTGTGGCATTCTAAATTTAGACTTATCACTCAACTTCTCATCTATTTCTTGAGTGTGGCGTCAATATCATTCTCTATGCCTTTGGTTCATGTTTTCTTAAGCATTGGGTCAAGGTTTTGTTTATCATAAATCTGTTTAGAACTTTCTTGGGAAGTTGAAACTACAAATTAAGTGTGGGTTTGAAAGTTTCATTGTATTATTGACTTTCGACTAGAATGTTTAGTTTGTTATTACTTTTTCTTATTTCAATTGAATAGCTCTAATCAGTTGAATTAATATGTTCAGTTCAATCTCTCGCTTTTGAAGAATCACAAAAGTTTACGGTGTAACAACTGTCTTCATTTGGTAATTCTTTTAAATCACTCACTTTCTTTCAGTTTCTATTATTGTTGTGTTATGAGCTTTACTTGTACTGACATGTTTTAAATATTGACATGCATGGTCTTACTTTCATTTTTGTTGCATAGACTCTTTTGGAATTAAATTTTTTGTTCTAATGTATACTTTTGTTTGTTCTAATATGAAAATGAAATTTTGAAAAATGTGGATGTGGCATGTTTTGTTGGCTTGCTGAATGTGTACATGTAAGTTAGATTTGTTGGCTTGCTGAATGTGTACATGTATGCTCTGTTGGCTTGTTGAATGTGCACATATGCTTTGTTGGGTTGCTGAATGCATACATATATTTAATTGACTCTAAACAAATAGAACTTAGATTTATTTTACAATTTGTATTTTTTAATTTAAACCTAAAAGTTTGGAATTATTTGTGCAATTTAAGTAAACTTATTAAACTAACAACATCTAACAGGTAACAATATATATTATGGACAAAACTTGGATATTCTATGATAGATTGTCTGATGAGTATAGTCATGGGGTTGATGATTTCTTGGAGTTTGCCATTCTTAATTATGAAAATAGGATGTCAATTAGATGTCCTTGTACCTCTTGTTGTAATATGGAGGCTACATCTATTTAAAAAATGTTTTCTAGAAAAATATTTAGTTTGGAATTGGCACAGTGAGGTGGACCGGAAACCTACCTCTGTAAAATGCCAAGACCAGCCATAAAATCAACGTTTTAGATGTCCAGATGATAGTTATGTAGATGACATGGTTCATGATGCTTTTGAGCATTGTGATAAAGATCTTAGTTCTTTTAAGAATGTGCTTGAAGATGCTGAAAAGCCCCTATATCTGGGTTCAAAGCATTCAAAGTTATCAGGTCTAATGAAACTGTACAATATAAAAGGACTTTATGGCTAGTGTGATAGTGGGTTTATTATGGGTATCTCAACATCTGAGGGTATCTCAAAATAAGATTCTGGTTAGGCTAGTGCGGTTTCTTCTGTTTGGGCCATTAAAAGCTTAGTAATGCCTGCATAAGCTTTTTCAAAATCACTAGTCAAGACTAAAGATTCTGTCTCAGACTGAGTAACTGAAGTATTCTCATCAGCAGCTGAGGTAGTACTCTCGGATTCAGAAGGGACAAATGTCTCAAGTTTTTTAGAACTGTATTGGTGCATAGGTTCTTTGTCTTTGGTTTGGGTTGGTTGAGGCTGTGGTGGAGCAGGTGTATATCCTGGGGATTGTTGTTCAGTAGTTGAGGTTACAGGTGGATGGATTTTAACTGGCTTAGGAGTAGCTTTTGGTTTTAGCCTTGGCTGGGGTTGTAAAGGTTGGCTTTTGAAAAGAGTGTGTGCCATCCCGAACAATTTGGAAGGATCATAGGGTTTCATTGGAGCAAGCATATGGGTGAATGGATGATAAGTCAGGCTTATGGTAAGTATTAGTGGTGACTTGGTGAAAAGTGTAGGTCTTTGTCTCTCAGAATCAATCTGATCCAGCTCTGCTTTCAAGCGTCTGATTTCCCTTTCCTTTTGGTCAAACTCAGGACCATAGCATCTTTGGCTGAGCATGGCACGTAAGTCGGAATCCAACTGAATGATTATGGATTGTAAATCTTGGTAAATTTGTTGCAGCTGTGAGGTTATGTTATCAACCTTGGATTCAATGTGATCAGTTCGTAAACTAATCCTGTCAACTTGTTTATGAATGTCCATCAAGGCATCATTCTGTGCTCTGGCATTTTGTGTTTGCCAGTTGAGAATTGTCTCAAAAGGTCTGGGTTCTTCAAGATGGCCGGTGGAGGTTATGGCCGAATGAATGAAGGGTTTTGAAACAACTTTTTTGTAAGAGTCGGATTGAGTATCTAAAGTTGGAAAATCGGTGGAGTAGTCTTTGGAGGTAGAGGCAAACATCATACAAGCGGTGGGTTGTATGATTGGTGTATGGTTTTGAACTGGTGGAGGAACTTCAGACTTGCAGTGTTTTGCAATCCACTTGAGTTCTTTTTTGTAAATGGGTAATGGATTTGGTGAAGGTGGAGGTGGCTCATTATGTGGCTGTGGTTGGAACTGTTTACATGGGTGATGGAGTTTCTTTTTTGGCTTTGTTTTCCTTCTGGAAACTAATTCATCTTCCTCCCAATCATCCCAACAGGGACAATCTGGGTCACAATTTCCTGATCCAGGTGCATCCCATAAAAAATGGCCATTTATTTTGGCTGGATAGACAGGATATCCTTCCGTATTGTACTCGGTAATAGGTAAATCTTCTTGGGCTGTATGAACAGCTGTGATCATAGAAGATTGTGTAAAAGATAACCTTGGAGGTTATTGAGGAGCACTTGGTGGAGGTCGGAAGGTCATTCTTATTGTTCCGTCACGCCGTCTTTCAAACATTCCTTCTGATGTCTGAATTGGAGCAGTGTTGTTGTGAAATTGCTCATAATTGGATATCCATTCTAAAGGCATGAGTTTAATTAGCTAATCTCGAGGAATTTTCCTTGGGATTTGGATTTTTGGTTGGAATCTGATCGGATTCTGCTAACACCATAAGGGCATCAGAGTTGTGTTCAGGTGCAGGGAGATCTAAGGCATGATTTTGAAGCCTATAGACCAACTGATGATGAAGTGTTGCAATCTTTGCAGATGAGATCTGTTCTGCTCCTTGTATCTGGACCTGTACTTTTAGAGTAGTTGGCAAGTTGGTATCTTGAAGAGAAAGGTTGAAGTTTGGATAAACGGTGAGAAGTACACTGCCTACATGTAGAGTGCTTAAGACAGTACCAATGACAGCATCTTGGTATTGTTTAAACCTTGAATCTAACATAGAAACTCTAGCTATAACAGGTAATCCCTTTCTACCATGTAGGGTGAAGATTAGTCTTACTCCTCCGAGATGGAGATGAGTATATCTTTCTCTTTTCCAGTTGGTTATCAACTCTTGGGGGATTTCAAGAGTGACATACTGTTCAGCTGTGGTAGCTTGGAGACTGCATTGGTCCAATCGAGATGACTGGATGTATTCCTTGGGGTGTGGTCTTTTTGTAGAAATGAGGGTTTTGATACTTCGAGTGAAGGAATTTCCTCTCTTATATAATTGATAAGGACTGATAAGAGGGAAAGAGGAGCCCTCATAGACACTGGTGCTCAACGAAGTATGTTAAACCCTGACCTCCTTCCAGCACAATACTGGAATCAGCACACTGAAAATTTCCGTGCTGCGGATCAAAAAAATTCAAATTAAACTAAAGTATGAATTTGAATAATTAAATTTAAGTATATAACATTCCTACTAACATTTAAATAGGTATCAAATAAAATAGTAATACAAATATCTAAAATATTGTTTGAAAACATGTCAAATATTTACATGAACACATAATGACAGTTTGTAGGAAACAATCAGTACATCTACTCTTTGACCTTTACCTTTCCCTTCGCCTTTCCCACCTATAAGTGCAGTATATATAATCAATTAGCTACTATGCTACAAAAATCAATTTTTTGATATTTACAAGCAAAAATATAATTTACCTCATTATTGTATGCTTCAAGTAACTTTGCAACATACATGGTCCACTAATCACGAAGTTGTGAAAGATGGTCCATAGTGTACTCATCACAACCCTTGAACTTCAAAAATAAAGCAACAAAATGTATTCTGACCAATTTGTATAATAGTCTTCATGCTAAGTTGCACAATAAAACATATATTTTAAGTTTGTTACGATTAACATCAAAAAAGAAGATGCAAATAAATTGCATCACCATAGCAAACAACTGCTACTAATGTTGTCTAAGAAGTTTGACAATTTATAATATATTATTTTGCTTTACTCAATATTACTTCTAACACTCAGACTAGGATTTATATGCCTTCATTTGTACATGCAATCCAATATTGCTCAATAATACTTTAACACTGAACACTGAGATTTATATGCAATCTATTTGTACATGCAATAGCTCCAGTCATTTTGGTTTACACTAAAGTGCCTTAAATACATAGTAGAACACACTAAAAATTGGCATCAATTTTTCCAAACATGTTGAATGCATTCAGAAAAATATATGGCAAATAAAGTGTATGTGATTATCCTAAACATACACAACACTTCCTCTCATCCCTAGCACAAGATATGATTATATTGCTAGTTTCAAGCATAAAGCAGCAAACTGTTCACCCATTAACCATCTTCATAATGCATTCTTCGAAAAAATATTAAACAAGTTCTGGAGAAACTCACATTATTTTCAAGAATGCACAAATCGCGAACAATATCCTGGATGTACTTCATCACATAGTAACCACATTCAAAGGTTCCAGGTTGTTTCGTACACTAAAAAAAAAACTTAGTTTCAAATATACTAATGAAGTAACAATGGAAATCATAACTCTGTTTCATTAATACCTTCACAGAGACCCACTCCACAACCTTCTTTTTATTACTCTTCACTTGATGCATTGTTATCCCACTATAAATAATAAATAACAGATGCAACAAATTAATCGACAACATAAAAAATTAACAAAGAATTAAGTAAACTAATTAAACTTATTCACCATCTGCTTCAACTCATCATCAGGATTATCACCTAATAGATCAAGATAATAAATTTTTTGCCTCACCGTTGAGGCTCGGGTGTTTGAAAAGATAGTTTGACTTGAAACGGTCAGGTTTTTGGGTCTGAACATTAAAGAAATACCTGTAAAGGAACTTCTTTACAAAATCTTGCAGCTGGTAAGCCGATTGGAAAGAGATGTTCATGGGGAAGTTTCTCTGGTTGAGAGCTTTGACCTTTCTGATGCATGATCCTTGAAGGCAAGTGCAGCATACCGATATAAAAATTAGAGGCGAGCGTATCATTATTAACCCAAATAATTTCTTTGAGCCCTAGAAGAGAGAAAAGATTTAGGGAAACAAACAAGTAAAAAAAAAAAAACAGATTACAAGATAAATTTAAATCATTTATATGGGAAGACAATTATCTGGGCTATTTGAACCTTGTCCAAAAGGTCTGAAATATAGGAACACCTATTTGGGTAGCTTGCTTGACTTGACTGTAACTTAGCTATGCATCCAAATTGAATTGGAATAACACCACTGCCATTATCCATCTCTTCATACAAGTGTATATTAAAAAAAGAAACTTTCATAACATGAATATAAAAAATAAATTAATGACAGTTTGCAAAATCAGAAAACATAGTAAAAACATAAATCAAGTTTTTTATTTCTTACTTAATCCATATCTCCAAAACAGAATTTGAGAGCTCTGTAAACTCAATGACTTCATTGCAAATCTGCTTGTCCAATCTACTCTCCTAGTAGACACCAAAAATCTTCAAATCATGGGCAATCATAATCGTCCGTGGCAAGGAGCTCTCAATCATCAAAGAAAAGATGTTCATTTGTGAACTTTTGTTCTCTTTTCTTGCTTTCACAGCTCCACGGGTATTCTTTCTCAGAACCAGTTTTCTTGCTGTCACTGGTTTTACAACAACGGGTTCCTTTGTTGTTCGTTTCTGTTCATACAGATATACCACAACATTTGTAGGAGACTTGGTGCCTAGTTGGCCATTTGTGGCGAGGAATATCATCAAAAGTGAAACACTATGTCGAAGATGGTTTAGAGGAAGCTTCAGGTGCTGGTGGATTTAGAGGAATGGGTTTAGTTTGTGAACTGCCTTGATCTCAATTTTCATCATCAGATTCATCTACAATAGGTGTAGATATACTTGGTTCATCTGTCTTCGTAGATGGTTGAACCATGAGTAATCCAGAGATATCAGCATATTGAGACTCTGAGTCGGAGGAAGATTTCTCATAAGAACTGGAGCTATAATCAGAGGATGAATCTAGATCTGGATCACTGTTCTGTGTGCCAACACTCTGGTAAAAGTATTGGTGTACTCTTTGTCTTTCTTTGATAGTTTAGGAGAGTTGATTTTGGAGAGTTGTCAGGTATCGGAGAGTGTTCTTTTGGTTTTGGTTATGAGATTTTGACTTTTGTGGCGGCTTTTTGGATGTTAATGATATTGTTGAAGGTTCTTGATCTCTGTAGAGAAGGTGGGAAAGACCAAAGACCTTGTTATAGTCCATTGGTGGTTTGGAAGGGTTATAGAAAGGCTGATATGTATCAAATAAAGGGGTAGGAATGGGTAAAGATTGGGTTTTGGTAAAAAACGATGGTTGTTGTTTGTCTGCATCAATCCTGGCTAGCTCTGCTTTCAGCTTTCTAATCTCTGCTTCCTTTTTGTTGAATTCTGGTCCCCATATACGATTGTTAATCATCGTTCTGAGATCAACATCCAATTCAGAGATTCTATTTTGCAAATTTAGATAGATCTATTCCAATTGAGCATTGAGAGAATCCACCTTTGTTTATGTTTTGGTCACCTGAGTTGCAACTTTGTCGATCTTTCTCCTAAGATTATGAAGTGCTTGGTTTTGAGCATTGGCATTTTGAGTTTGCCAATTTAAGACTGCTTCATATTACTTTAGGGCTTCTGGTTGACCAGAAGAAGTTATGGGTGATTGAACAAAATGCTGGGAAACAACTTTTGTTTGTGGATCTGTTTGTTTTTCCAATGGGGGAAATGATTCTTGGTAAGACTGGCTGGAGGAAGAGAACATCAGGCATGACCTGAGCTTTGGTTGGGAAAAAATAGACTCTTGTGGAATGGTCTTTCTGTCTTCTTTTTCTATCCATTTAAGAGCCTTTTTATACATCGGCAAAGGCTGGTTGGAGCTTGGATCATCAGGTGATTCCGAAGAATATGATATGCAAGGAGTTTTTGGATGGGAAGGATTTTTCTTTCTCCTTCGTCTTCTCCTCATAATTTCAAAGTCTTCATCATCATCATATGGATTGTCTAGACAAGGGCAATCAGGGTTGCACATATGGGCTTCTGGAACATCCCATAAGAAGTGACCATTGACTTTGTCAGGATAAACTAGATATCCTTCTGAAGAAAATCTATGGATTGGAAGATTTTCTTCTTGTCCTGAAGTTACTGCCTTAATCATAGCAGTTTAAGAGAACCTTGGAGTTTCGGGATCTGAAAATTGTCCTGGAGTTTGAAAGGACATTTTAACTTGGCCATTAGATCTTGTTTCAAAAATGGCTTTAGAAGTTTGAATTGGCTCTGAATTTTGATGGAATTGCTCATAATTGGAAAGCCATTCAAGTGGCATAAGTTTAAGCAATTCTTGCTTTTGAATTTGTTTGGGTATTTGGATTATTGTTGGGATTGTATCAGTGTCTGCAAGGATCATCAATGCATCGTGGTTGTTTGTACAGTGGGTAGGTCTAGTGCATGATTCTGTAATCGATACACTATTTGGTGATGGAGGGTGGCTATTTTTGAAATGGCTGTTTGGTCTGCTCCTTGGAGCTGGATCTGAACTTTTATGGTTGTTGGAAGATTTGGGTCTTCGAGAGACATGTTGAAATTGGGGTAAAAGGTTAACAATACACTTCCAGCATGGAGTGTAGTTAAACGATTCCAATGACAGCATGTTGGTATTGCTTGAATCTGGTATCCAACAAAGCAATTCTTGTTGTAATAGGCAAGCCTTTCCTTCCATGTAAGGTGAGGATTAGCCTTACACCTCCAAGATGGAGATGTGTATACCCTTCTCGTTTCCAGTTGGTTATCAACTCTTGGGGGATTTCAAGAGTGACATACTGTTCAGCTGTGGTAGCTTGGAGACTGCATTGGTCCAATCGAGATGACTGGATGTATTCCTTGGGGTGTGGTCTTTTTGTAGAAATGAGGGTTTTGATACTTCGAGTGAAGGAATTTCCTCTCTTATATAATTGATAAGGACTGATAAGAGGGAAAGAGGAGCCCTCATAGACACTGGTGCTCAACGAAGTATGTTAAACCCTGACCTCCTTCCAAAGAATCGGAATCAAAATTTCCGTGCTGCGGATCAAAAAAATTCAAATTAAACTAAAGTATGAATTTGAATAATTAAATTTAAGTATATAACATTCCTACTAACATTTAAATAGGTATCAAATAAAATAGTAATACAAATATCTAAAATATTGTTTGAAAACATGTCAAATATTTACATGAACACATAATGACAGTTTGTAGGAAACAATCAGTACATCTACTCTTTGACCTTTACCTTTCCCTTCGCCTTTCCCACCTATAAGTGCAGTATATATAATCAATTAGCTACTATGCTACAAAAATCAATTTTTTGATATTTACAAGCAAAAATATAATTTACCTCATTATTGTATGCTTCAAGTAACTTTGCAACATACATGGTCCACTGATCACGAAGTTGTGAAAGATGGTCCATAGTGTACTCATCACAACCCTTGAACTTCAAAAATAAAGCAACAAAATGTATTCTGACCAATTTGTATAATAGTCTTCATGCTAAGGTTGCACAATAAAAACATATATTTTTAAGTTTGTTACGATTAACATCAAAACTGAAGAAGATGCAAATAAATTGCATCACCATAGCAAACAACGGTTACCAATGTTGTCTAAGAAGCTGACAATTTATAATATATTATTTTGCTTTACTCAATATTACTTCTAACACTCAGCACTAGGATTTATATGCCTTCTATTTGTACATGCAGCAGCTCCAATATTGCTCAATAATACTTTAACACTGAACACTGAGATTTATATGCAATCTATTTGTACATGCAATAGCTCCAGTCATTTTGGTTTACACTAAAGTGCCTTAAATACATAGTAGAACACACTAAAAATTGGCATCAATTTTTCCAAACATGTTGAATGCATTCAGAAAAATATATGGCAAATAAAGTGTATGTGATTATCCTAAACATACACAACACTTCCTCTCATCCCTAGCACAAGATATGATTATATTGCTAGTTTCAAGCATAAAGCAGCAAACTGTTCACCCATTAACCATCTTCATAATGCATTCTTCGAAAAAATATTAAACAAGTTCTGGAGAAACTCACATTATTTTCAAGAATGCACAAATCGCGAACAATATCCTGGATGTACTTCATCACATAGTAACCACATTCAAAGGTTCCAGGTTGTTTCGGACACTAAAAAAAAAACTTAGTTTCAAATATACTAATGAAGTAACAATGGAAATCATAACTCTGTTTCATTAATACCTTCACAGAGACCCACTCCACAACCTTCTTTTTATTACTCTTCACTTGATGCATTGTTATCCCACTATAAATAATAAATAACAGATGCAACAAATTAATCGACAACATAAAAAATTAACAAAGAATTAAGTAAACTAATTAAACTTATTCACCATCTGCTTCAACTCATCATCAGGATTATCACCTAATAGATCAAGATAATAAATTTTTTGCCTCACCGTTGAGGCTCGGGTGTTTGAAAAGATAGTTTGACTTGAAACGGTCAGGTTTTTGGGTCTGAACATTAAAGAAATACCTGTAAAGGAACTTCTTTACAAAATCTTGCAGCTGGTAAGCCGATTGGAAAGAGATGTTCATGGGGAAGTTTCTCTGGTTGAGAGCTTTGACCTTTCTGATGCACAGGATCCTTAGGCTTAAGGCAAGTGCAGAGCATACTCAGTATAAAAAATTAGAGGCGAGCGTATCATTATTAACCCAAATAATTTCTTTGAGCCCTAGAAGAGAGAAAAGATTTAGGGAAACAAACAAGTAAAAAAAAAAAAACAGATTACAAGATAAATTTAAATCATTTATATGGGAAGACAATTATCTGGGCTATTTGAACCTTGTCCAAAAGGTCTGAAATATAGGAACACCTATTTGGGTAGCTTGCTTGACTTGACTGTAACTTAGCTATGCATCCAAATTGAATTGGAATAACACCACTGTCATTATCCATCTCTTCATACAAGTGTATATTAAAAAAAGAAACTTTCATAACATGAATATAAAAAATAAATTAATGACAGTTTGCAAAATCAAAAAACATAGTAAAAACATAAATCAAGTTTTTTATTTCTTACTTAATCCATATCTCCAAAACAGAATTTGAGAGCTCTGTAAACTCAATGACTTCATTGCAAATCTGCTTGTCCAATCTACTCTCCTAGTAGACACCAAAAATCTTCAAATCATGGGCAATCATAATCGTCCGTGGCAAGGAGCTCTCAATCATCAAAGAAAAGATGTTCATTTGTGAACTTTTGTTCTCTTTTCTTGCTTTCACAGCTCCACGGGTATTCTTTCTCAGAACCAGTTTTCTTGCTGTCACTGGTTTTACAACAACGGGTTCCTTTGTTGTTCGTTTCTGTTCATACAGATATACCACAACATTTGTAGGAGACTTGGTGCCTAGTTGGCCATTTGTGGCGAGGAATATCATCAAAAGTGAAACACTATGTCGAAGATGGTTTAGAGGAAGCTTCAGGTGCTGGTGGATTTAGAGGAATGGGTTTAGTTTGTGAACTGCCTTGATCTCAATTTTCATCATCAGATTCATCTACAATAGGTGTAGATATACTTGGTTCATCTGTCTTCGTAGATGGTTGAACCATGAGTAATCCAGAGATATCAGCATATTGAGACTCTGAGTCGGAGGAAGATTTCTCATAAGAACTGGAGCTATAATCAGAGGATGAATCTAGATCTGGATCACTGTTCTGTGTGCCAACACTCTGGTAAAAGTATTGGTGTACTCTTTGTCTTTCTTTGATAGTTTAGGAGAGTTGATTTTGGAGAGTTGTCAGGTATCGGAGAGTGTTCTTTTGGTTTTGGTTATGAGATTTTGACTTTTGTGGCGGCTTTTTGGATGTTAATGATATTGTTGAAGGTTCTTGATCTCTGTAGAGAAGGTGGGAAAGACCAAAGACCTTGTTATAGTCCATTGGTGGTTTGGAAGGGTTATAGAAAGGCTGATATGTATCAAATAAAGGGGTAGGAATGGGTAAAGATTGGGTTTTGGTAAAAAACGATGGTTGTTGTTTGTCTGCATCAATCCTGGCTAGCTCTGCTTTCAGCTTTCTAATCTCTGCTTCCTTTTTGTTGAATTCTGGTCCCCATATACGATTGTTAATCATCGTTCTGAGATCAACATCCAATTCGGAGATTATTTTGCAAATTTAGATAGATCTATTCCAATTGAGCATTGAGAGAATCCACCTTTGTTTATGTTTTGGTCACCTGAGTTGCAACTTTGTCGATCTTTCTCCTAAGATTATGAAGTGCTTGGTTTTGAGCATTGGCATTTTGAGTTTGCCAATTTAAGACTGCTTCATATTACTTTAGGGCTTCTGGTTGACCAGAAGAAGTTATGGGTGATTGAACAAAATGCTGGGAAACAACTTTTGTTTGTGGATCTGTTTGTTTTTCCAATGGGGGAAATGATTCTTGGTAAAGGAGGAAGAGAACATCAGGCATGACCTGAGCTTTGGTTTGGAAAAAATAGACTCTTGTGGAATGGTCTTTCTGTCTTCTTTTTCTATCCATTTAAGAGCCTTTTTATACATCGGCAAAGGCTGGTTGGAGCTTGGATCATCAGGTGATTCCGAAGAATATGATATGCAAGGAGTTTTTGGATGGGAAGGATTTTTCTTTCTCCTTCGTCTTCTCCTCATAATTTCAAAGTCTTCATCATCATCATATGGATCGTCTAGACAAGGGCAATCAGGGTTGCACATATGGGCTTCTGGAACATCCCATAAGAAGTGACCATTGACTCTGTCAGGATAAACTAGATATCCTTCTGAAGAAAATCTATGGATTGGAAGATTTTCTTCTTGTCCTGAAGTTACTGCCTTAATCATAGCAGTTTAAGAGAACCTTGGAGTTTCGGGATCTGAAAATTGTCCTGGAGTTTGAAAGGACATTTTAACTTGGCCATTAGATCTTGTTTCAAAAATGGCTTTAGAAGTTTGAATTGGCTCTGAATTTTGATGGAATTGCTCATAATTGGAAAGCCATTCAAGTGGCATAAGTTTAAGCAATTCTTGCTTTTGAATTTGTTTGGGTATTTGGATTATTGTTGGGATTGTATCAGTGTCTGCAAGGATCATCAATGCATCGTGGTTGTTTGTACAGTGGGTAGGTCTAGTGCATGATTCTGTAATCGATACACTATTTGGTGATGGAGGGTGGCTATTTTTGAAATGGCTGTTTGGTCTGCTCCTTGGAGCTGGATCTGAACTTTTATGGTTGTTGGAAGATTTGGGTCTTCGAGAGACATGTTGAAATTGGGGTAAAAGGTTAACAATACACTTCCAGCATGGAGTGTAGTTAAACGATTCCAATGACAGCATGTTGGTATTGCTTGAATCTGGTATCCAACAAAGCAATTCTTGTTGTAATAGGCAAGCCTTTCCTTCCATGTAAGGTGAGGATTAGCCTTACACCTCCAAGATGGAGATGTGTATACCCTTCTCGTTTCCAGTTGGTTACGAGATCAGTGGGTATTTGAAGTGTAACATATTGTTCACTCTGAGAGGGTTGGAGAGCACATTGATATAGTCTTGAAGATTGGATGTACTCCTTGGGTAGGGATCTTTTTGTGGAAATCAAGGTTCTGATGCTTCTGGTGAAAGAGGTTTTTTGTCTGTAAAGATGGTATGAGCTCATTACTGGAAATTGTGATTCATTGATCTAGGCTGATTCAGGAATATACGAGTATTTAACAAGGTTTTCTTTTTTTGAAGCAACATGTTTCTGACAAGAACAAGGTAATGAAAGAGTAAAAAGAGAGAGAAATATGAGAAGATTAAGAGGAAACTGAGTTTGTAGATGAAGATGCCATATTGATGAGATTTTCTTCTAGGTTTACTAGCAATACTTGAACACATTAAACTATGATACCACCTTTGCTTGAGTACGTGTGGCTCTGATACCATTCCACTTACCCATGACCCAACCATAGTCTCAATTCTCAAAGCCTACCTTTTAGAACTCAATAATGTCCAACCAGCTCCAACATACATTTGTCACACATCCATTGGACCATCTCACTCCCTTAAGATATTGCCAAGATCTAGTGAAAACACTCCAGGATCCAGTTCCAGTCCAAAGGATATTCTCATCAGAGAAGAACGTCCTGACTACACGAATATTCTTTTTCAAGATGTTCAAGACCCTTGGGAAGACTTTCACTCATTACTCCCATCTCAAGAGTCTCAGTGTTTGCCTAGTAAGCTAGCTCCTCGGTCAGCTGAAGCCCCTGCAAAAAATGATGAGCTTGATGAAGATTATCTAATCTATCAACAAATACATAAAGCTTAAAAGCAATATGAAAAAGAGATAGGAGACATATCTCCATCCAGATATCCCTCTACTCTATAAAGCTTTAAGCTTTTCATATAGCTACAGAAGTTTTCCGTAAAGTTTGGCTTTAATAAAGAATGACAGGGGTCTGTCCTATCTAAAGTATGTTTTTCACATGTGTGCTTTTTACTTTATGTTTTGTCGTTTGCTCTCAAATATAAGGGTCCTATCTTATCTTTTGATCTTTGAACCTCTATGTAAGAGCTCTCAAGTCTTTGTATTAAGCAGAATGCCTTCAATAAAAATTTAAAAGGTTTGCAGAATCCTCCGATGTCATTCTAAGTTCTTTTCTTCTTCTAGGTAGCAAGACAAAGAATTCTCCAGACAGACGCCAGTGATGAATACTGCATATTGAGACTCTGAGTCTGAGGAAGATCTCATAAGAACTAGAGCTATAATCAGAGGATGAATCTAGATCACCCCGTTATCGCTTTTTTTGGACCTTTTTCCCAAACTTGGTCTCAATGTCAGCCACCAAGTTTAAGATCTTTAACAGTACACCTAGACAGGTTTCCATAAGCTGGAAAGTCACTAATCGTCCACATCAACACAGCTCGTAAATTAAAAGTTTGTTTCCTAGAAGCATCAAACACATCGACGCCTACATCCCATAGGGTTTTCAAGTCTTCAATCAATGGTGCTAGGTATATATCTATGTCATTTCCAAGCTGTTTAGGGCCAGATATCAGTAGAGACAACATCATAAACTTCCTCTTCATACACAACCACAGAGGAAAGTTATATGTTATCAATGTAACATGCCAACAACTATAAGTAGTGGTAAATGTGCTATGTGGGTTAATCCCATCAGATGATAAAGCGAACCGAAGATTTCTCGGCTCTTGGGAAAAATCAGGCCATTTCTTGTCAATTAACTGCCAAACTGGTGAATTTGCTGGGTGGCGAAGCTTGCCATCTCTAATTCTTTTATTTTCATGCCATGTTAAGTTCTCAGCAGTTTGTGGTGATTCCATCTTTTCTTATTTGCCACCTAGATGCTCCACACCTTAGGCATTCACTAAGATTCTCGAACTCATTCCTATAAAGAGTGCAATCATTTCGACATGCATGTATTTTCTCATAAGCTTTATTATTTATTTTTGGCCTCATGGACATAGGCAAACTATTATCATTTGGCAATATCTCATTAAGCATTTCCAATAAAACTGAAAACCCACTATCAGACCAGCCATAAAGTCCTTTTATATTGTACAGTTTCATTAGACTCGATAACTTTGAATGCTTTGAACCCAGATATAGGGGCTTTTCAGCATCTTCAAGCACATTCTTAAAAGAACTAGGATCTTTATCACAATGCTCAAAAGCATCATGAACCATGTAATCTATATAACTATAATCCGGACATCTAAAACGCTGATTTTGTGGCTGGTCTACCTCACCGTGCCAATTCCAAACTAAATATTTTTCTAGAAAACCTTTTTTAAATAGATGTAGCCTCACTTGTGGAGGACTCAAAAACTCCATATTACAACAAGTGGTACAAGGACATCTAATTGACATTCTATTTTCAGAATTAAGAATGGCAAACTCCAAGAAATCATCAACCCCATGACTATACTCATCAGACAATCTATCACAGAATATCCAAGTTTTGTCCATAATATGTATTATTACCTGTTCATTTGTTAGATGTTGTTAGTTTAATAAGTTTACTTAAATTGCACAAATAACTCCAAACTTTTAGGTTTAAATTAAAAAATAAAAATTACAAAATAAATCTAAATTCTATTTGTTTGAATTAGAGCTGTCTGTATTCTCCCAAGCTTTCTAACCAATCTCGTAGAGAACCCATTGAACGGGCCATAAATTCACGAAGGACATTTTTTGGATGGGTATTGGGTTTGGTTCCTTGGAGATCAATCCATGCAGCAAATTCTTGAAGACGAGAAGACCATTTGTGACGTGGAATGTCATCAAATGTAAACCAAGATACTGAGGAAGGTTTGGTGGAATGGTCAGTAACCGGCGGAGGCATTTGTGGAACCGGTTCTGTTGTAGCTTCCTTTTGATCATCAGAAGAACTGTCTTCTACAATAGGCGTTGTAGTTGAGGCACTTGGGTCTTCAGTTTTGGTTGCCATCAGTATGCTTGTAAGATCAGCATATTCAGATTCAGAATCAGTAGAAGTATGCTATGTGTTCAGGGATGAGGAAGAGGAAGATGAAGTGGAGTCTGAAGGATTAGAGTCATGTATTGGTTCGGACTCAGATGCAGAGGAAAAAGAGTCTTGGGTCTGAACTGTATGGTAATGATATTGATCCATTGGACCTTTGTCCTTTTTAGGAGGTTCTGGAGTGGCTTTTGGTGAATCTTCTGGAGGTACTGGGGAAGAAGGAGAAGCCTTTGACTGTGGTTCTGAGATTTTGACCTTGGATTTTGATTTTTTGGGTGAAGATGGTTTAGGTTGAGGGGTTGGTTGGAGATGTGAGAATCCAAAGAACTTGTTGTAAACAGGCGGTTGAGGCCTGCATGGTGTGTAGAAAGGTGTATAAGTGTCAAATATCGGAGTGGGCGCTGGTGTGGACGCTGTGTGGGTGAAAAGTGATGGTCGGGTTTTTTCAGTATCAATTCTGGCTAGCTCAGCTTTGAGCCTTCTTATCTCTACTTCTTTTTTGTTGAATTCTGGACCCCAGATGTGATTGTTTATCATTCGTCTGAGATCAGAGATTCTGTCCTGAAGATGTATGTACATCTGATTAAGACGATTACTGATTGAATCCACCTTGTTTTCCGTCTGGGAGACTTGACTGGCTACTTGGTCAATTTTCTTTCCAAGTTGGTTGAGGGTTTGATTCTGAGCACTGGCGTTTTTGGTTTGCCAGTTGAGAACAGCTTCATATTGTTTTGGCTCTTCAGGTTGGCCAGAAGCAGTTACTAGAGATTGGACATAAGGTTTTAATATGACTCTGGTTTGTGTATCTGCCTGTCTTTCAAGTGGAGGAAAAGATTCTTCATAAGATTGCCTTCAAAACATTAGGCATGATCTAATTGGTTGTACATGAGGTTTTGGGTCTGGTGGAGGTTGTTGAGAAAAGAAGGTTTTTTCTTTTTCTTTTTTCTTCACCGCATGGCCTCTAGTTCATCATCAATATCCGTATCATCCAAGCAAGGACAATCCGGATTGCACATATGGGCTTCAGGAACATCCCATAGAAAATGACCATTGAGTTTGTCAGGGTACATAGGATACCCTTCAGAAGAAAAACCATGGATTGGAAGGTTCTTTTCCTGACCAGTTTGAACTGTAGTAATCATTGCAGTGTAGGAAAGCCTTGGAGTTTCTGAAACTTGATTGGGAGTTTGAAAAGACAGTTTGACTTGGCCATTTTGTCGTCTTTCAAATGTGGCTTCTGTTGTTTGAACTGGTTCAGAGTTTTGATGGAAATGCTCATAATTGGTCAGCCATTCAAGAGGCATGAGTGTGAGCAATTCTTGTTTCTGGATCTGTTTGGGATTCTGGATGATGGTTGGAATTGTATCGGTGTCAGCAAGGATCATCAGAGCATCTGACATGGTATGGGGTGTAAGTAGGTCTAGTGCATGATTCTGTAATCGATACACTATTTGGTGATGAAGGGTTGTAATCTTAGATGTGGGTGTTTGTTCTGCTCCTTGGAGCTGGATCTGGACTTTAATAGTAGTAGGCAGGTTGGGATCCTCAAGAGAGAAGTTGAAGTTTGGGTAAAAGGTTAACAGGACACTACCAGCATGGAGGGTTGTCAGAACGGTTCCTATAACAACATGTTGATACTGTTTGAACCTGGTATCAAGGAGAACAATTCTGGTTGTGACTGGTAAGCCTTTTCTGCCATGGAGGGTCAGAATCAATCTAACACCACCGAGATGGAGATGCGTATACCCTTCGCGTTTCTAGTTGGCTACAAGATCTAGAGGGATTTCTAAAGTGACATATTGTTCACTTTGAGAGGCTTGTAAAGCACACTGATCTAGTCTAGAAGACTGGATGTATTCTTTTGGAAGTGGACTTTTGGTAGAAATTAGGGTACGGATACTTCTGGTGAAAGAAGTTTTCTGCTTGTAGAGGTTGTAGGGACTCATGACGGGAAACTGAGATTCATTGATTTGAGCAGATTCAGGGATATAGGAATACTCAATAAGATTTTCTATTTTAGAGGTAACATGCTTTTGACAAGATTTTGGGAGTGATAGAGTAGAAGAAAGAGAAATATGAGATGAGGAAGAAGAAGGAGTTGAGGATGAAGTTGAAGTTGTTTCCATGTTTTGAAATCTTCTTCTAGGAGATCAAGAAGGATTATTCGGAATTTCTAATGATACCACCTCTGCATGAAACGGTTGGCTCTGATACCACTAGGGTAGTTGTACGTGGCGTTGTTACACCAGATCTATGACAGATCAAAGTCTGTCCTTAGGGCCAGTAGCCCGCAAGTTCTGGTTTCCAGCCGATATACACTTATCCATCAAGTACCAAATCCGAAAATCATATTGAAAACAGTTTTTCACGATACCACCCAAAAACACGGCGCTCACGGCCTTAAAGAGGGTGAACGTTGTGAGAAAACAATTTCGTTTTACAAAAATCGGTTTTGGAGGATAAAAACAGGACTTTTCTCATGCACAGGATCCTTAGGCTTAAGGCAAGTGCAGAGCATACTCAGTATTGAAATTAGAGATGAACGTATCCTTATTATTCCAAATAATTTTCTTGACTCCTAGAAGATAGAAAGGGTTTAGAGAAACATAATGGAAGAAAAATGAATTTTATTTCTGATTAACTCCTGAATTACAAAAGGTAAGAGAGACCCTTATATAGAGATCTCGAGGAGGAAAGAGATAAGGTGGGGCCCTTATCTTTTACAAAAGGAGAAACATAATTATGAAAGCAATAAAGCATTAAAGCACACCACGCCAAACTAGAAAAGCAAAAGCAAACTTTAGACAAGACAGGACCCTTATCTAATTATTAAAGCAAACTTTAATAAAGCAAAAGCTAAAGATTCCCATGTGCTTATCAGTGATTACGGAGTGGAGGGACACCTGGATGGAGACACGTCACCGGTCTCTTTTTCATAATGGCGCTGGGCTCGGTGCATCCTTCTTTGGTCAAGATATGCTTCAGCTTGCAAATATTTGTCTTCATCTGGATCAGTCATTTTGGATGTGGAAAGACCAGGAGAGTCTGGATTGGTGACAGTATATGGGGTATTTTCAGTGTGGAGAAGAGATTGAAAATCTTCCCAAGGGTCCTGAGCGTCTTGGAATAAGACACTAGTGTAATCAGGACGTTGTTCCAAGACAAGAATTCCATGTGGACTTGAACTTGAACCTGGAGTATAGGTCTGTGTCTTTGGAACTATTTCCAAGCTGTGTGAGGGTCCGACAGTGGTGTGGTAGATGTTTGTGGCAGGTGGTTGAACATTGTTGAGTTCCATGAGATAAGCTCGAAGAACAGATGTGACTAATGTATCATGGATGAGAGGATAAAGATGGGGATAAGTTTTCCATTCATAAGCCATGTCTTAAGTCCAGAAGTCTCTGGTTTCTGGGTGTTGAAAATATGGCCGGTGTGAACAATGAAAACTATGGTGAACATGTTTGCTTCGTGTTCTGGCATCCTATTTAATCCGTGAAAAGTACACAGATTTTGGAGCTGTTTACGCCACCATGTGAGGGGTGAATACCATTCTAGGAGTGTCCATAGAAGGTCAGAGGAAAACTCAGAGTGGTGATGTGGCGGAGGACTGGTTTAACAGGGAAGACCAGTTTTGTAGCATACAAGGTTGTGAGACACCACATATACCATAACTCATCTTCTGAGAAGATGGACAGGTGAGACAGGGTGAGACTTGTGAGAAACAGGTTTTCCATACAGAGTGTAGGAAAACGATCAGGAGTCTTACTGTGGACATTGAAGAAATACCGATAAAGGAATTTCTTAGCAAAGTCTTGGATTTGGTAGGCTGAAGAAAATGGAATGTTCATGGGAAAAGATCTTTGGTTGAGAGCCTTGAAAGGAAGTTGTCGATTCATGGCTATGACTGGGATGATATGAGTTGAAGAGAGGAGTGAGGGTTTATTTATAGTCGGGCGTGTAAGGAAGTCTGGGATGAGGTTCTGTTTACCTTTGATGTGATGGACAGTAAAGTCATATTTGGAGAACCAAGTTTTGAGGTTGAGCAATTGCTTGTCAGGAAGCAACTTGTTCTTGAAATCAAAGATTCTTGGAAAAGAGGAATTTATGGCCGATTAGATGAAATTCAAATTTTTTGATTCCATACTTTACCGCCAAAATCTCTTTGTAGATCACATGGTAGTTCTTTTCAGAGTTTTTGAATTGTCCGCTTGCATAGGCACAAAAATGGTCCAAGCCATCTATCCTTTCGAGGAGAATGGCACTCCAGTAATCATCACTGGCATCTGTCTGCAGAATGCGTTGTCCAGTGGAGGAGGTGATTGAGCTATCACTTTTAGCTGCTTGACAGCTTCAATTTATGCTGGTCCCCAGGGAGGACACTGTTTTTTAAGCATGCGGGACAACTGGCTGGTGTGGATTGCAACTTTAGGAATGAAATCTCGAACATAATTAACAATCCCGAGGAATTGTTGTATTTGCTGCTTGGTGAGATTTGTGTAAGGAAACTTTAATAATTCAGTTGCTATGTGTGGTACAGGTTGGTAGTGGCCATTTATGATCACCTGCCAAGAAAGTGAATAGATTCTTTCACTATGCTGCTTTTCTTTTCAGAAAGCATGATTCCTTGATCCTACACAATATGAAAGAAATCCAAAAGGAGTTTTTGATGGCTATCATGATCGGATGAGAACAATAAAATATCATCGATGTAGACCAAAGCATGATGGAGGATAGGACTGAAAATTTTTGTCATGGCCTTTTGAAATAATGAAGGAGCAACTTTAAGACCAAAGGGCATAACAGTCCACTGATAGTGAGCATCAGGAATGCAGAAAGCAGTTTTGGGACGGTCAACTGGTGAAATACCAAGTTGCCAGAAACCAGCTTTTAAATCGAACTTAGAGAAGATACGTGCCCCTTGAAGATGGACAAACAGGGTCTGGATTTTTGGAAGGGGGAACTTATCATCTTTAAGGAAAGAATTGAGTGGCTGGTAATCAATGACTAACCGCTTTTTACCACGAACTAATTCAGATCTTTTTTCAACATAGAAGGCTTGACAAGCCCAATCTGAATCAGTTGGTTCAATCAGACCTTGCTGAAGCAATTGAGAACATTCTTGCTTTGCAAGTAAGAGGTCTGAAGGAGACATACCCGGATGAGAGGCTTTTGTAGGGTTTATGTCTTCGTTGAGTTTGAAAGGAAGGTGAATGAAGAACTGTTCATTTTTCCAGAGAGGGGAAGGATGATGAAATTGGGAATGATTTTCTGGACAAAACTCAAGAAGTTTTTGTGAAATATGACTGTATGGAGTTGGGACATCAGAAAGTGTATACAGACGAAGCATATTTGTATAAGGCAAGAACATCTGTTTGTAGCGAATCCCAGAACTAATAATGAATAGATGTTTGACCAAATAGAGGATGTCAAAACCTATGAGCAAGTCTTTGTCTGGAAGAGTGGATGCTACAATCTTTTTCCAAATGATGCAATTCGGAAAGAACTGAATACCAATGGGTTTTTTGGTAATCAGAGTTGTTTCAAATGTTTCGCCATTGACTGCTCTGAATAATTTGGAATGGTTTTCCCAACAGTCTGAGGGAAGGACAAAAGGATTAATCATACTGGTATCTGCACTAGTGTCAATAAACCCGATGACAGGAACAGGTTTATGATACTTTGAAGAAAGGATTGACATTTTAAGAGAAGGTCTGGGAATGGTTGAAACCTGGTTGACATTTTAAATTGTAGAAATGACTGAAATATCATCAGAATCGGAAGATTCTACGAGGATGAAAGCAGTCTGATCATCTTGTTCTGACTGTTATGAGAAATTGGATTCAACATCTTCATTTTCAGATAACAATGAAGAATATTGGAGATGTTGTATGAGACGAACAGCTTTGGCAGATTTATGAGGACAATTTCTAGCAAAGTGACCGCGTTTCTTGCAGATGAAACAACGGTTATACTTCTTTTTTATGTACTGAGAAATATCTTTTTTCTTGAAATATCGGAAAGGCTTTTTGGAGGATGATTTTTTGTGGAAGTGTTTCTGAAAGTGTTTTTTCTTCTTGTTTGGACAAAAACATTTCTTCTCATATTTGCATTCAATTTGGAGATAGGGTTTTTTGCAGGCTTCAGAAAAGGGTTTCTTATCTACCATGAGATCTTTGAAGAACTCTTTCTGTTCACAGATTTTGTCAAGGCATAACATCGCTGTTTGAAAAATATTTCCAAGAGAGATGTCAGCTATGCTGAGATTAGTGGCAGTGAGTTGTCTTTGAAGATCAGTTGAAGAAGAAGTTGAAGACATTTGAAACCGCTTGTAAAACAGAATACTCATTCGTTTGTAATGAGATTCTAAAAGATGCCTTTTGAGAGAACAATATTTCATCTAGTGCGTGTTTTCTCTTACAATATGAATCCTCTTCTCTCTCTCTGCAAATGAAGTTCTAAGAAAGAAAAAGAATAAAGGATTAAATTTGTTCATTTTGAAAACCCAAGGGAGTATGCTCTGCACTTGCCTTCTAGTAAGGATCTTGTGCATCAGAAAACCTTTTGACCATTTCTTATCTGGTTTTAGACTAAAGGAAAGTCTGTTTTGGGTTGTATAACCTGAGAAAAATGTTTTAAAGGTTTTGATTACAGAGGTATATCGGCTGGAAACCCGAGCTTGCGGACTACTGGTCCAAAGAACAGTTTTAACTGTTGTAGTTCTGGTATAACAACGCCACGTACACTCTTAACTAGTTCTTTAGAAGCTGTACGTTCTCCTATGAACTGTTCATGGATGATGTTGAGGGCTGTGCCAATGGGGGATTGCATGAATTGGAGCTGTCTGTATTCTCCCAAGCTTTCTAACCAATCTCGTAGAGAACCCATTGAACGGGCCATAAATTCACGAAGGACATTTTCTGGATGGGCATTGGGTTTGGTTCCTTGGAGATCAATCCATGCAGCAAATTCTTGAAGACGAGAAGACCATTTGTGACGTGGAATGTCATCAAATGTAAACCCAGATACTGAGGAAGGTTCACCTTTAAGTCTATTGAAATTCTATCCTTAGATACAATGTGGCCCAAAAATGTAACTTTCACAAGCCAAATGATAAAAACCATCAAGGGAATACCATTAAAGCTTCAAGTGATCATTTGCACATTCATGGAGGCCCAATTATATGCGGAGAAAGAAAAAGAAGAAGAAAAAGTCTTCTTATCCAACCCATCTTGCAAACCCTTCCCTCCTCAACCTCCACCAGATCCCAAACCTCTTGTCCATCCAATCAGATCATGCCTTATGTTTTCAAGTCAATCCTATGAGGAATCATTTCCACCACTTGAAAAACAGAAAGACACACAAACCCGAGTTATCTCAAAACCTTTTGTTCAATCCCCAGCTACTTCCTCTAGACAACCTGAAGAGCCAAAACAGTATGAAACTCTTCAACAACTAGGTAAGAAAATTGATCGTGTTGCCAGTCAAGTCTCTCAGACTAAAACTAAAGTTGATTCAATCAGCAATCGTCTTGATCAGATGTATATATATCTCCAAGACCAGATCTCTGAACTAGATGCCGATCTCAGACGAATGATCAACAACCACATTTGGGGTCCAGAATTTAATAAAAAAGAAGCCGAAATTAGAAAGCTCAAAGCTGAATTAACAAGAATTGATGCTGAAAAGACTCGACCTTCCCTTTTTACTCAGACACAAACCCCAACAGTACCTCCTCCAATCTTCGAGACTTATGCACCTTTTTACACACCATCTAGGCCTCAACAACCTATTACAATCAGTTCTTTAGATTCTCACACCTTCAACCAACTCCTCAACCCAAACCATCTTCACCTAGAAAATCAAAATCTAAAGTTAAGATTTCAGAACCAAAGCCAAAGGCCACTTCATCTTCAACTTCCTCTCCTGTTCCACCAAATCTAAAGTTAAGATTTCAGAACCAAAGCCAAAAGCCACTTCTGAGCCTCCCAAAAAAGACAAAGGCCCAATGGATCAGTGTCATTATCATACTGTCCAAAACACATCTTCTGACTCCTCTGAGCCAGAAACAACCTATGAGTCCAATCCATCAGAGTCTGAACCATCTTCCTCTTCCTCATCCACAAACTCAGTTGGTACCTCCACTGACTCTGAATCTGAATATGCTGACATTACAAGCATATTAATGGCCACCAAAACTGAAGATCCAAGTACTTCAACTGCCACACCTATTGTTGCAGACAATTCTTCTGATGCTGAAAATCAAGCAGCTCACATAGAACCAGAGCCATCAATGCCTCCACCAATCCCTGATCACTCAACAAAACCATCATCAGCATCTTGGTTCACATTTGATGACATTCCCCGTCATAAATGGCCTGCTCGACTCCAAGAATTTGCAGCATGGATTGACCTCCAAGGAACCAAACCTAATGCAAACCTCAAGCTGTTCTCCGTGAATTCATGGCCCGGTCAACGGGTTCTTTACGTGACTGGTTAGAAAGCTTGGGCGAATACAGTCAGCTCCAATTCATGCAATCCCCAATTGGCACAGTACTCAATCTCATACATGAACAACTCATCGGTGAAAAAATTGCCTCCACTGATGCAGACAAAAGAGAGTACCACTAGAGACAAAAGAATAAGTATTCTGTTTTACAAGCTGAATGGGTTCAATGAGCCATCACTCAAACATGTCTTTATAGCCTCTCTGCCTTCTGAGTTACAACATGATCTCCAAAGAAAACTCACAGCCACTAATCTCAGCATAGCTGATATCTCTCTGGGAAAGATTTTCCAAATGGCCATGTTATGTCTCGACAAGATATGTGAGCAAAAGGAATTCTTCAAAGATCTCATGAAAGACAAAAAATCCTTTTCTCAAGCTTGCAAAAAATCCTATCTCAAGATAGAGTGCAAAGATGAAAAGAAGTGTGTTTGTCCAACTAAGAAGAAAAGACATTTCCAGAAACACTTCCATAGAAAATCATCCTCCAAAAAACCTCTCAGATACTTTAGAAAAAAGGATGCTTCCCAGTACAGAAAGAAAAAGCACAACCGCTGTTTCATCTGTAAGAAACGCGGTCACTTTGCCTCGAAATTGTCCTCATAAGTCTGCCAAAGCTGTTCGTCTCATACAGCATCTTCAACATTCTTCACTGTTATCTGAAAATGAAGATGTTGAATCAAATTTCTCAGAACAGTCAGAACAAGATGATCAAACTCCCTTCATTATCGCAGAATCTTCCGATTATGAGGATATTTCAGTCATTTCTACAGTTCAGACTGTCAACCATGTTTCAGCTACTCCGAGACCTTCTTTAAAAATGTCCATCCTTCCCTCCAAATTTCATAAACTTGTTCCTGTCATTGGATTTATTGATACTGGTGCAGAGACCAGTATGATTGATCCTTCTGTCATTCCCTCTGATTGTTGGGAAAAACACTTGAAACTCTTCTGACCAGTTAATGGAGAAACTTTTGAAACCACTTTGATTACCAAAAAAACCCATTGGTTTTCAATTCTTTCTGAATTGCATAATTTGGAAAAACATTGTAGCATCCAAACTCCCAGATAAAGATTTACTTATAGGTTTTGACATTCTTCATTTGGTTAAAAACCTATTCCTCACCAGTTCTAGAGTTCGCTATAAACAAATGTTCTTGCCTTATACAGATACATTACGTCTGTATGCACTTTCTGAAACACCATCTCCATACAGTCATATTTCACAAAAGTTCCTAGAGTTTTGTCCAGAAAACCATTCACAGTTCCACCATCCTTCACCTCTTTGGAAAAATGACCAATTCTTCATTCATCTTCCTTTCAAACTCCACGAAGACATAAATCCCACAAAAGCACCACACCCGGGTATGTCTCCTTCCGACTTCCTGCTTGCTAAGCAAGAATGTTCTCAGTTGCTCCAGCAAGGTCTTATTTCAAACCTACTGATTCAGATTGGGCTTGTCAAGCCTTCTATGTTGAAAAACGATCTGAATTAGATCGTGGTAAAAAGAGGTTAGTTATCGATTACCAACCACTTAATTCTTTTCTTAAAGATGATAAGTTCCCCCTTCCAAAAATCCAGACCTTATTTGTCCATCTTCAAAGGGCTCGTATCTTCTCTAAGTTTGATCTCAAAGTTGGTTTTTGGCAACTTGGTATTTTACCAATTGACCGTCCCAAAACTGCCTTCTGCATCCCAGATGCCCATTATCAATGGACTGTTATGCTTTTTGGTCTTAAGGTTGCTCCTTCATTATTTCAAAAGGCCATGACAAAAATCTTTAGTCCTATTCTCCATCATGCCTTAGTTTACATTGATGATATCTTATTATTTTCCTCTGACCATGAGAGCCACCAGAAGCTCCTTTTGGATTTCTTTCACATTGTGCAGGAACATGGAATCATGCTTTCTGAAAAGAAAAGCAGCATCGCAAAGGAATCAATTGACTTTCTTGGCATGGTGATTAAAGATGGCCATTATCAACCTGGCCCACATATTGCAACTGAATTATTAAAGTTTCCGGACACACATCTCAACAAAAAGCAGATCCAACAATTCCTCGAGATTGTTAACTATGTCCGTGATTTCATCCCTAAAGTTGCAATCCACACAAGCCAATTGTCTCGCATGCTCGAAAAGGGGGACCAAATGAACAACTAAAGATGATAGCCCATCCTCCTTCCCTAATCCTCTGATTGATGCCAAGATTATTAGTGCCATCCTTCTTGAAGAGATAAATGGTGTACGTCACATTGCACAAATTCAAAGACTCTAAAAAGAACTACCATGTGATCTACAAAGAGATTTTGGTAGTCAAGTATGGAATCAAAAAGTTTGAATTTCATCTAATCAGCCACAAATTCCTTAACTCCTCTTTTCCTCGAATCTTTGACTTCAAAAATAAGTTACTCCCTGACAAACAGCTGCTTAGCCTCAAAAACTGGTTTGCTAAATATGATTTTACTGTCCAACACATAAAAGGCAAACAGAACCTCATCCCAGACTTTCTTACTCGTCCGGCTATAAATAAACCCTCACTTATTTCCTCCATTCACACCATCCCAGTTATAGCCATGAACCGTCAACTTCCTTTCAAAGCTCTTAACCAAAGAACCTTCCCCATGAACTTTACTTTTCAGTCAGCCTACCAGCTCTAAGACTTTGCAAAGAAATTCCTTTACCGGTATTTCTTTAATGTTCAAACCAAAAAACCTGATCGTTTTCCTTCTCTCTGTATGGAAAACTTGTTTCTCACAGGTCTTACCCTCTCTTCTTTAACCATCTGCAAAGATGAGTTATGGTACATGTGGTGTCTCACTACCCTGTATGCCACAAAATTGGTCTTCCCTATCCAACCAGTCCTCCGCCATCTCACCACTCCTGAGTTCTCTCCAGACCTTCTGTGGACTCTCCTTGAATGGTATTCCCCACTCACATGGTGGCTAAGCAATTGAAAAATCTGTGTACTTTTCACGGATTAGACAGAATGCCAGAGTAAGAAGCGGACATGTTCATTACCGTCTTCATCGTTCATAGACCTTACTTCCAGTACCCAGAAACAAGAGACTTCTGGACACAAGATATGGCCTATGAATGGAGAACTTATCCTCATCCTTACACCCTCATTCACGATCCATCGATCACCTCTATTCTCAAGTCATACCTTCTGGAACTTAACAATGTTCAGCCACCCCCCACATGTTTATTCACCACACCTCCATTGGACCATCTCACACTTTGGAAATAATCCCAAAAGAATAAACTTGTACCCCAGGTTCCAGTTCAAGTCCTCGAGGAATCCTTGTCATGGAACAACGTCCTGATTACACCAACGTCTTATTCCAAGACGCTCAGGACCCATGGGAAGATTTTCAGTCTCTTCTCCATACTGAAAATTCTCACTACACTGTCACAGAACCAGACCCTCCTGCTCCATCAGCCCCAAAAGAAATGACTACCGCTAATGAAGAAGTCTATTTGCAGGCTGAAGCTTATCTTGATCAAAGACAGATCAGGCATGCCAAACACCATTATGAGAAAGCAACTGGTGATGTGTCTCCATCCCGCTACCCATCCACTCCATGATTGCAGACACACATGGGAATCTTTCGCTTTTGCTTTGCTTTTGCTTTTTTAAAAGCTTGCTTTAATAATTAGACAAGGGTCATGTCTTGTCTAAAGCTTGTCTTTTACTTTTCCTTTTTAGTTTTGGCGTGGTGTGCTTTAATCATTCTGCTTTTGTAAAAGATAAGGGTCCCACCTTATCTCTCCTCCCTTGAGATCTCTATATAAGGATCTCTCTTTCCTTTTGTAAGGCAGGAGTTAATCAGAAATAAAATTAAGCTTTCCTCACATCATGTTTCCCTAAATCCTTTTCTCTCTACTAGGAATCAAAGAAATTATTTGAGCTAATAAAGATACGCTCACCTCTAATTTTTTAAACTGAGTATGCTCTGCACTTGCCTTAAGCCTAAGGATCCTGTGAATCAGAAAGGTCCTGTTTTATCCTCCAAAACCGATTTTGTAAACTGAAATTGTTTTCTCACAACGTTCACCCTCTTTGACGGATAAGTGTATATCGGTTGGAAACCAAAACTTGCGGGCTATTGGCCCTGAGGACAGACCTTGCTCTGTTATAGATCTGGTGTAACAATGCCACGTACAACTACCCGAATAAATAGATTAATTGAGAAAATGTGGAATAAAAATGCAATTCAAGATGCAAGACATCATGAATTGGGCTTGGAGAAAAGACAAGGCATTTTTGGCATTATTCAAGCTATTCGACAGTAAAATGCACAATTTGGATCCAAAGCAGAAAGGGCAAATTCGGAATAAAACTGAGCTAGATTCAGAGTTCTCTAGAAGGAGTTATGACCAATTTATTATAGTTTGTTCAGGCTTTGGAATTCCAATAACTCCTTTGTGTATTCAACTTCATTTATTTGTTTTGTTTGAAGTTTGTCAATGTGTTAGGTAAGTCTACCATCAATGATAGTGGGTTAGCATTAAGTTTGCCAATGATAGCATTAATTATGGTGGGCTAGCATTAAGTTTGTCAATGACTAGCATTAATAATGGTGGGTTGGTGAAGACTTTTGAAGCACCCTTTGACAAACCTATGCTTGGAGGTTTGTTCCAATGTTTCCATTTGTATTTTTAGGGTCTTAGGTTTCTTTTAGCCTATTTAAACTCAACAACCTTGCTATGTAAGATAATTAGAAATGAATGTTATTTTGAATTTGAAAGATCATTCTTTCTTTGGTTCTTTTGAGAACTAGTGAACTTATTCTTATTCCAAAATAGATTTATCACTGACCTTTTCATCTAAATCTTGAGTGTGGTATCCATATCCTTCTCTACACCTCTGGTTCATGTTTTCTTAAACATTGGGTCGAGGTTTTTGTTTCACTTAAATCTATTTAGAACTTTCTTGGGAAGTTGAAACTACAAATTAAGTGTGGGTTTCAATATTTCATTGTGGGATTCGCATAATTTGGTATCAGTGCTAGTTTCTAATCAGGTTTGAATGTCTTATTTATTTTGGTTAAAAGAAGAAAAAAATACAAAAAAATAGATTGCAAAAGGAATCAAATCTTCCTACTTTCATCAAATTGAATTTTAGTTATTCATTTTCCTTGACATTGTTTACACACAATATCAATTGTGTTCCTTTGCTTTCTTGCTTCATTTTCATCAATTTCCTTTGTCGTTCTTTGTATTCTCTTAATTCCTTTTCTTTGTCTAGTGTGTTGGTTTCCACCTGGGTTTTTCTTGATTTTGTTTATTGCTTTGAACATTGAAGAAATACCGGTAAAGGAATTTCTTTGCAAAGTCTTGGAGCTGGTAGGCTGAATGAAAAGGGACGTTCATGGGGAAAGTTATCTGGTTGAGAGGTAAAAGCCAATTTGTGTGTTAAACACGAGAGTTAAGTGACATCAAATTGAGTGAAACACGTGAGGGAGTGTTCTGAGGTCAAATATGTCAAAAGATAAAGAAGCTATAGACCAATCAATCATGCTTAAAGCCATGCAACAACAATTTGAGCACATGAATATGATGTTTGGAGAGATCCGTGACAAATTAGAAAGGCAAGACACTACCATAGCCAATCTACAAAGGGGGCAACAACCAATAGCTCCTAATGTAAGAGGTAATCAAGGGTGTGCTACCATGGGAGAAGACGATGGTGATAACGTAGATAATTTTGATGACCAGGCCACTGTTGACATGCGTGAAAGAAATGATAGAAGGGCAAGATGTATAGATTGTGATTTGGGGAGTATCAAACTGAAAATTCCTTTTTCAAGGTAAAAATGATCCAGAAGCTTATTTGGAGTGGGAAAAAAAGGTGGAGCTAGTATTTGATGGCCACAACTACTCTGAGGAGAAAAAGGTAAAACTATCTGCTATTAAATTTACTGATTATGCTATAATTTGGTGGGATCAACTTGTTTTGAGTAGGAGAAAAAAATTGTGAAAGGCCAATAAACACTTGGAAGGACATGAATGCCATCATGAGGAGGAGATTTGTTCCTTGTCATTATTATAGGGAGTTGCACCAAAGGCTTCAAAGTCTTACACAAGGTTCCAGAAGTGTGGAAGATTACCACAAGGAGATGGAAATAATCATGATTCGAGCCAACATTGAAGAAGAACGAGAGGCCACTATGGCCAGATTTTTACATGGTTTAAATCAACATATTTTTAATGTGGTTGACTTGCAGCACTATGTTGAGTTGGAAGACATGGTTCACATGTCTGCTTGATTGCTTTCGTTTGAATTCTCTGGAGGAGGAAGATTTCTTTCTGAAGAACCGGTAGGGCTTTCGGGATCTGCGAGGTTTGGATGAAAATTCTGGAGTTTTGAATTTCTGAAAATGCCGTTTTTTCTTTGAACTGCAATCGCAGTCCTTTTTCTTATGGCATTTGATCTGCAAATAAGGCTTTTTGCAAGCACTTCGGAAAGGTTCTTTGTCTTTCAACAGTTCTTTGAAGAACTGTTTTTGCTCGCAAAGTTTGTCAAGACAAGTGTAGCAAATTCTCTAAGGACTGATTGAGTTGTGGCTCCTGTTCTTAGCATCTGGAGGTCAATCCAGGCAGACATCTCATTGAGTCGGTCACGCCATTTATGAGATGGAAGATCATCAAATGTGAACCATGGGCCATTTGACGATTTTGGCTGGATTGAGTGCAGGTTGGAGGAGGTTGGTTTGTGGCGAAGATTGCATATCTTCTTCAACTTGGAGGAATATCAACATATGGTTGGGAGGTTTGGCACAGGGTAAGTTGATCGGGTTGAGCCATCGATTTTGGTAATATCGGCAGGACTTTTCGAGTCAACGGTGGATCTTGAAGATTAATGTCGGTTTCGGTATGGCTATCTGAAACAGCTAAATTTGAATCAGAAGTTTGATCATCTAAATTTGTTCAGCACCTTGAATCTGAACTTGGACTTTCAAGGTTGTGGGCAAATTTGGATCTTGGAGAGAAAGGTTGAAATTGGGATAGAAAGTGAGTAAAACACTTCCTGCATGAAGGGTTGTGAGGACAGTGCCAATAACAGCATCTTGGTACTGTTTAAACCGGGTATCAAGCATAGCAAGTCGAGCGGTGACCGGTAATCCTTTTCTCCCATGAAGGGTAAGGATTAATCTGATGCCTCCAAGATGGAGATGAGTGTAACCTTCTCGTTTCCAGTTGGAAATCAACTCTGAGGGTATTTCAAGAGTGACATATTGCTCAGCAGGGGTTGCTTGGAGTGAACATTGATCCAGGCGAGAAGACTGGATATATTCTTTAGGGTGAGGTCTTCGGGTGGATATGAGAGTACGGATACTGCGGGTAAAAGAACTGGGGCGTTTGTATAGTTGGTAAGGGCTTATGAGAGGGTATGAAGATTCACTGATCTGGGCGGATTCAGGGATGTAGGAGTATTCTACAAGATTTTCAATTTTGTTGGCGGTATGAGAAGTGCATGATTTTGGCAAAGAAAGAGTAGAAGAAAGAGTAACAGGAGTTGAAGGATTGGAAGATGAAGTAGAAGCCATGAATGAGAAATTCTCTCTGCGCCTGAAGTCTATGGAGCAAAAAAGAAAAAAGACTTAAATTATACCATTTTGAGCATGAAAACAAGAGTTTAGAAAACAAGTTTCAAGGAACGGTATGGCCATAGACTTTTTTCTTTCAAGTCTATGGCCATGAAAGTGGAACGACAACTAAAAAAGAAAGATTCCACTAGAACCAATTTGGGTTCATCTTCCTCATGGAAGTCAAAATAGAGTAAAGATGAAAATATTGTTTCAAAGCCTAAGATTGAACCATTCAAGGATCATAAAGAGGGATGCAACCAAAGCAAAGGTAAATCTGATTCCCAACACTCTAGAAATAGAGATATTAAGTGTTTTAAATGTTTGGGGACATGTCATATTGCATCTCAATGCCCAAATAAGAGAGCAATGATCTTGAGGGATGAATTGTTCATAGATGAGATTGAGAGCTGTGCCAACTAGGGCTTGTATGAACTGGATCTGTCTGTATTCTCCCAGGCTTTCTAACCAGTCTCGGAGGGAACCCGTTGAACGGGCCATGAATTCTCGGAGAACAATTTCTGGTTGGGCATTGGGTTTGGTGCCTTGGAGATCAATCCATGCAGTAAACTCTTGAAGACGAGCAGACCATTTGTGACCGGGGATGTCATCAAATGTGAACCATGATGCTGAGGATGGCTTGGTTGAGTGATTAGGAACAGGTGGAGGAATATGTGGTTCAGAATCTGGTGCTGTGGGAGGTGCAGGGGCAGCTGATTGTTGTTGTTCAGTATCAGAATATTGTTCTTCAACAATAGGTGTGGCCGATGAAGCACTAGGGTCTTCAGTCTTGGTTTTCTCACAACGTTCACCCTTGTTTGGCCAAGAGTGTCGTGTTTTCGGGTGGTAACGTGAAAAACTAGTTTTAACAGATGATTTTCGGATTTGGTATTTGACGGATAAGTTAGCAAAGGAATCTATTGACTTTCTTGGCATGGTGATCACAAATGGCCATTATCAACCTGGCCCACACATTGCAACTAAATTATTAAAGTTCCCTGATACAAATCTCACCAAGAAGCAAATACAACAGTTCCTCGGGATTGTTAACTATGTTCGAGATTTTATTCCCAGAGTTGCAATTCACACCACCATCATCGCGTCTCAAAAAGCAGTGTCCTCCTGGGACCAAGATGAAACAAAAAGTGATAGCCCAATCACCTCCTCAACTCAGGATTCCAACAACTGGCCAATGCATTCTGCAGACAGATGCCAGTGACGACTCTGAAAAGAACTACGATCATGCTCACTATCATCGAGAGGGGGCAACAATGGCCCAAGGGTGTGTGGAGCGTAAGTGCACAAATGGTGCCAATCCCACATCGCCTGCAAGCGAGGTCCTGGCATTGCTTATAAGCTCTGGGCAGCCCTCACCCTTTGAGAGCTCTTTTAGGTCGAAGCCCAGCGTGGTATCGAGCCTTTGCGAGAGGGGCAACAATCGCCAAGGGTGTGGAGCGTGCACAAATGGTGCCAATCCCACATCGCTGCGAGGTCACGCATTATAAGCTCCGGCGCCTCACCTTTTGAAATTTCCCGAACGTGTGCAACTTGCGGGCTACTGGCCCTAAGGACAGACTTTGCTCTGTTGTAGATCTGGTGTAAACAACGCCACCAGTCATCCTCCTCTTCATCTTCAGTCAATACCTCCATTGATTCTGAATCAGAATATGCTGACATAACTGTTGAGTGTTAGAAAATGTATATTTATAAACGAGAAAATCACCCTTACTTTTATGTATTTAAGGTTCTTGTAATTTAATTATGTGTGTTTTATTTTAATTAAGTATTTCACAATAAACGAGAGATCAAACGGCAAAACAGACATCACTTTTGAACTCAGGACGGTCGAAAACCTTAGGAGGAGCATAAAAGGAAAAATGACACTGTTCACGACACTGTTCACATAGACGGATCGATGACGTGGCATTGACCGATGATGTGGCATTGACTGATGAGGTGTCATGATCCTGTTGGTCTAAAATTCTTATGAACTGTTGATGGTGACGTGGCAGCATATTAGTGGACCAAAACTTGCGCGTACGGTACATGCATTACACAGGATTATTTTCAACCAAACCGCGTTACTGTTCAAAGCCGGGTCAAACCGTGTTACTGTTCACCCACGTGGTCAAACCGCGTACTGTTGACTGATGACGTGGCGCAATCCTGAGCGTCCAAACTGTTTTTAATCCGATGGCCATGATTTACTCAATGTATCTATAAAAAGGGGGCCTCCCCCCCTAATTTGATATCTCTGAATCCATTTTTGGACTCTATTTTCTGTAATTCCTTCTCCATCTTGTATTTTCTACGTATTTTAATAAATTTCCATTTTGTCCTTAGTTCAATTATGAGTAGCTAATTTTCTTTCAAGCTTGCGTTCTTGGGTTGAAGGTGAAGTCTCAACATGTGTCATGGGCTTTATTTGGTAAATTTATTTTCTTTTCCCCTCTAATTTTTGTGGATGATTTGACTTTTCGTCGACAATCTTGACTTTTCATCGACAAATAATAATAATCTTGTCTAGATACCGCCTTGGTTTCACCAGCTCTCTAGTACAAGGTTATTATTATTTGGCACGATAAGCCCTTAGCACCATATTGATTAGAGTGTGGTTCATGAGGTGTGGATTCCCCCCTCATGATTTAATTGGCATTAATAAGGAATATTTAGCCCATGATGCATATTGATATGGATCCAGATACCCAAGTACGTCATTTCAATAGGTTTATCTTCAATTTATTCTCGCCATTTTAATTTAAGTTTTAGAATATTCCAAATCAATTTCACTAGAAATCCAACCACCCATTTACAAAATTAATGCTACACACAATTAAAATCCACCTCCTCGTGGGATTGACACTTGTCACCATTAGTCTATTCTACAATAGATTCGTGTACTTGCGAGTTCAATAAAATTTGCACAACAAGTTTTTGGCGCCGTTGCCGGGGAGGTAAGTAATTTTAATTCATAGAATTAATTTTTGTGAATAATTCCATTTAATTGTTTTCTTGTATTTTTTTTCTTTAAAAAAAAAAAGAAAAAAAAAGTGAATCTACATTTAAAGGTTAGTATTTCTTTTCTTTTTCTCTTCTTTAAAATTCTGTAATTTAATTTTCAATTTAATTTTCTTTGTATTTTTTTTTGTTTAGGTTATTAATTTATTTTAATTAATTTATTTCACGTATTTTTTTTAAGTGTTTTTTTTTATAGAAAGATTGTAACAGCGTGATAAGGTTAGTACCGTGATTTCTCCTTCTTCTTTATTTTTATTTGTTTTGTTCCTATTTATCTTTTGTTCTTTGCATGCATGGTCGTAGGTCATTATTACCTAATCTTGAACCTATAGACCTTGAACTTGAGAAAACACTTCGCACACACAAACAAGTTAAAAATAAAATGGATTTGCAACCACAGGAGAGGCCATTTAAGGACTACTTCAGTCCTTTAGCTAATTTGAGCACATCATGCATAAGATACCCAAATGTAGCTGCTAGGAGTTTTGAACTAAAACCTAGTGTGCTAAATTGTCTCCCCACATTCTATGGCTTAGAAAATGAGGACCCATATAATCATCTGAATGATTTTCATGCTATTTGTCAAACATTTAAATATGAGAATTTTTCAGACGATGATGTTAAACTCAGATTATTCCCATTTTCTTTAAAGGATAGAGCTCGTTCATGGTTAAATACTTTGCCTGCTAATAGCATTACATCATGGGAACAAATGGTAACTAAATTTTTGAATAAATATTTCCCAGTGCATAAAACCAATGCTATTCGCAGGGAAATTTCAGAGTTTACGCAGAAAGAAGACGAGCAGTTTTTCGAAACATGGGAGCGATTCAATGGGCTACTCTTGAAGTGTCCACATCATGGGTACGAGAAATGGCACCAATGCCAATACTTTTTGGAGGGATTATTGCCGAATGTGCAAGAATGGCTAATGGCAACAAGTGGAGGAGAGCTAATGTCAAAAAGTGCATCAGAGATTTGGGAATTCTTCCAGCGACAAGCGGATAATTCCCAACAACGGAGTCGATCACTCAGGAATACTAGAAGAATTAAGGGAGTAAATGAGGTTCACATTGGCGAGTCAACTTCAGGAATCAAAGAAGTCAAGGAGATGGTTGAAGGTCTCGCTCGACAAATAGCATCGTTATCGACTGCTAAATCAACAGAGCCACATGACCATGACTCATACTCAGATCAAGCCAATGCCATAGGTGTAATGAGAAAACCATCAAATTACAACCCATACTCCAACACATATAACCCTGGATGGAGAGACCACCCCAATTTTTCATGGTCTCAAGGATTCCAACAGAATGGACCAGTAGCTCCAGCTCCACCAATTCCTCAAAATCCTCAAACCAGAACTACTCTCAACCCAGACCATGGGAGGATGCATTCCAGAATTTCAAGAATGTTACTCACTCCACGATTGAGCAACAGAACCGCACCATTGATGGACTACGAAATGAGTTGAGAGCAGGCCTCAACTCACAAGCCCAATCAGTTTCAAGCCTTGAGAAGATAGTGGGACAACTTGCTTTTTAGACAATGCTGAGAGAGGTAAATTTCCAAGTCAACCAAAGGCCTAATCCTAAAGAGTACATGAAGCAAGTACCACGAATGGAGAGGTCAAAGCAGTCATGACCTTGCGAAAAGGAAAAGAAGTCGACAATAAAGTGGAGATGCCGGTGACAAAAGAAAAATCAAATTGTACCTGTGAATGTTGAGGACTCATCACCGGATGAGAAAGAAGAAACCAACCCACGAGAATACGTTCCGAAAGCTCCATTTCCTCATAGGTTAGCTAAAGGAAAAAAGGGAAAATCCACAGGTGAGATTCTTGAAATCTTCAAACAGGTAAGTGTTAACATCCCTTTGCTTGATGCTATTAAACAAGTTCCATCTTATGCCAAGTTTCTTAAAGATCTTTGTACTAAAAAGAGAAACATTCATGTTCAAAAGAAGGCATTTTTAACAAAAAACGTTAGTTCTATCCTCCAACATAAAATTCCTCTAAAATGCAAAGACCCAGGCTCCCCTACTATCTCATATAGTATAGGGAACCACACAATTGAGAATGCTTTGTTGGATTTAGGAGCTAGTGTAAATCTGTTGCCTTACTCAGTATTTTTGAAACTTGGACTTGGAGAATTACACCCAACTCCAGTGGTGTTACAGCTTGCAGATCGGTCCACGAAAATACCTCGTGGTATTGTGGAGGACGTGCTTATCCAGGTACACAAGTTTTATTTTCCTGTTGATTTCATTGTAATTGACACTGAACCAATACGGGATTCAAGGAAGCACATCCCCATTATTTTAGGCCGACCTTTCTTGGCAACTGCCGATGTTCACATTCAATGCAGATCGAAATATGTTGTCCAACTGGCAACTCTGCAAGGATAAAACATTAAAAGCTCAGAATGGCTGTCTGTTTCAGGCAAATCACTAATCAATAGACTTAGATCTTCATCGACACCACTGACACTTTGTCAATAGAATATCCCAACAAATCATCCAGATCCCATTTAATTTCACACGAAGCTCATCAAGCTTATGCCTCGAATCGATCTCCAATTGCCCACAATAATATGCCCTATTCACATCCAAATGTATGTTTGAAAGACGACAAGGAATTGACTTTAAACCACCTCCCAGTGCTCCACAAGAGCCTCCTCGGCTCTCTTTCACTTATTCCTCAATGATCACAGCTGTACAGACAGCGCAGGAAGATCTGCCCATTACAGGGTTTAATACTGAAGGTTACCCTGTTTATCCAGCCAAACACAATGGCCATTTCCTATGGGATGCCCCCGGCTCAGGCATGTGTGACCCAAATTGTCCCTGCTGGGATGATTGGGAAGAAGACGATGATTATGCAACCACAAGGAAAAAGAAACCCAAAAAGAAGAAACCTCCTGTCCCATGTCACCACTGTGACCCTCAACCACCATCAGATCCTCCGCCTCCACCGGCTCCGTTACCCATGTACCGAAAAGAACTCAAATGGATTGCCAACCATTGCAAGTCTGAGATTCCATCACCACTCCCAAACCCAACTCCTATCGTCCAACCACTGGCTTGTATGATGTTTTCCTCTACCTCTTCCGATTACTCTTCTTCCTTTCCTTCTTTGGAACCCCATACAGATTCCCAACGAAATGTTGTGTCCAAACCCTTTATCCCTTCACCTATTACCTCCACTGGCCACCTGGAACCCCCTAAACCTTTTGAATCTGTCCTCAACTGGCAAACTCAAAATGCCAGGGCACAAAATGATACTTTGTTGCATCTCAATTCAAGAGTTGAGAACATCAGTTTGCGAACTGAACAGATTGAGACAAAAGTTGAATCTATCACTGCACAGCTGCAGCAGATCTACCAAAACCTCCAGTCCAGAATTTCTCAACTTGACTCAGAGTTACGAGCCATGCTTGCCCACAGATACAATGGTCCAGAATTTGACCAAAAAGAAAGGGAAATCAGGCGCTTAAAAGCTGAACTTGCCCAGATTGAATCTGAAAAACAGAGACCTACCCTTTTTACCACATCTCCTCCTATCCCTTCCCTCGGTCCAACTTATCATCCTTTTGCCTCTATGCTTTCTCCTATTAAACAGTATGACCCTTCCAAGTTATTCGTACGACTATACTCTTTTCAGAGACAATCCTTTGCCACCACCACCCAAACCTAAACCCAAACCTGCACCTCGACCGCCTCTTCATCCTTCCTCTCTGACCATCCCTGGCCAACCATCTCCTAGTTCTCCACTGCCATCACCGCTAGCTCCATTATCCGTCCCTACCCAATCCAAGGATAAAGAACCCATAAACCAGTTTACCGCTCACACAGTCACCCATTCATCTACTACAGACGACCAAACTTCTGATTCAAATCTAGCTGTTTCAGATAACCATACCGAATCGACATGTAATCTTCAAAGATCCACCAGGTGACTAAAAGTCCTATCCGATATTAAAAATCCCGATGGCTCAACCGATCAAGGCCAAACCTCTCATACGTAACCATATGTTAATATTCCTCCAAGTCAAGAATCGCCTCAATCTTCTCGCCACAAACCAACCTTCTCAAGCCTGCACTAATCCATCCAAATAAAAATCGGTCCATGGTTCACATTCACGATCTTCCATCTCATAAACGGCGTGATGATTTCTTCGAAATGTTCGATTGACCTCCAGATGGTAAGAACAACAACTCAATCACCCCAGAGAATTTGCTACTCGCTTTACGGTGCTCAAGAGATTGGTTTGATTCGTTAGACAATACCGCCAATTACGCCTTCCGTAAGTTTCCAAGGTTTTGTTGTACTTCATGATCAATTCTCACACTTCCAAGCCAGACTAGATTATCTCAACATGAAATCGCCCCTCAATGCTAAGGATCTTGACTTCCATTATAAATGTCCTCTTGCTATAAGCTTAATGGATTCAATGAACCGACATTAAAGCATGTCTTTCTGGCTTCCCTCCCCGAAGAACTCCAACCCGACATCCAGAGGCAACTCACAGCATCCAACATTTCCCTAGACAACATCTCTCTTGGCAAAATCTTTCAGCTTGCCAAAACTTGTCTTGACAAACTTTGCGAGCAAAAACAGTTCTTCAAAGAACTGTTGAAAGACAAAGAACCTTTCCGAAGTGCTTGCAAAAAGCTTTATTTGCAGATCAAATGCCACAAGAAAAAGGATTGCGATTGCAGTTCAAAGAAACAACGGCATTTTCGTAAATTCAAAACTCCAGAATTTTCATCCAAACCTCGCAGATCCCGAAAGCCCTACCGGTTCTTCAGAAAGAAATCTTCCTCCTCCAGAGAATTCAAACGAAAGCAATCAAGCAGATGTTTCATCTGCAAGAGAAAAGGCCACTATGCCAAAGATTGTCCCAACAAAAGAGAAAAATCCATCCGGTTAGTTGAGCATCTTCAAGCAACTACAGACTACTCTCCTGCCAAAGATGAATTGGAATTCTATTTCTCTGAACAAGATGAACCCAACGATGAAACAGTGTTCGCACTACAAAATTCCTCCGATTCGACTGGGCCTCAAGTGATTTTCCACCAATAAGCATTTCTCCTGATACTACAGCCTTTCCCATCCATCAAACTCCGATCTTGCCTCAAAATTCCAAAGGCCCATTCCAAAGAATTGGTCTTATAGACACCCAACACAAGACGTTAAACCCCCATATTCTTCCATCGTAATCTTGGACCCAAGAACATTTCAAAGTTCGCTAATGGCAAACTCTTTCACCACCTCTTTGATTACCAAAAACCCATTTATTCAAATCTTCCCAAATCAGGTCATTTGACCAAGGTTCAACTCTTCCTAATAAGGATATCTTGTTAGGATTTGACATCCTTCACCAAATCAACCACCTCCAAATCATTCCCACTGGAATCCGAGTCAAGTCCATGTTCAAACCATTCACAGACATTCTGAAACTCTACCATTTGTCTGAAACTCCCCAGTCTTACCAAGATATTTCAACCAAACTTTCGAAGCTTCGAGTCCCATTCTCGAGTTCACCCATCCAAATCCTCAGGAAAATAAGTCTTTCTTCATTAAGTTACCCTTCAAACTCAATGAAGATATTAACCCAACCAAAGCTACCCATCCAGGAATGAGTCCTTCTGACTTACTCCTAGCTCAACAAGAATGTTCACAATTGTTAGCCCAAGGTTTAATTGAGCCCACAAGTTCTCAATGGGCTTGCCAAGCCTTTTATGTTGAAAAGCATTCTGAAATTGTCCGAGGAAAGAAACGCCTAGTCATAGACTACCAGCCATTAAACATGTTTTTACAAGATGACAAATTCCCTTTACCTCGCCGACAAAGCATGTTCACTTTTCTCAAAAATGCCCGAATCTTTTCAAAATTTGATTTAAAATCGGGTTTTTGGCAACTAGGCATTGAACCCTCCGAACGTTACAAAACCGCTAGATTCCAAATTCTCATTTCCAATGGACCGTCCTACCCTTTGGACTCAAAACTGCCCCATCAATTTTCCAAAAATCCATGGTCCAAATCTTCCAACCCATTTTGCATCATGCATTGATTTATATTGATGATATCTTGCTTTTTTCAGGCTCACATGATGAACATCGCCAGCTGTTAACTCAATTCTATGATCTTATCCAAAGTCATGGAATCATGTTATCGGCCAAGAAAAGCACCATTGCTACAGATAATATTGAATTCATTGGTATGATCATAAAAGATGGACACTATCATCAAAAAACATTGCCCAAGAATTGCTTCACTTTCCAGATCAGCAACTTTCCAAAAGGCAAATTCAACAGTTTCTCGGCATTATCAATTACATCCGTGATTTCCTCCCACATGTGGATCATTACACTCATCATCTTTCGGCTTTATTGAAAAAGAAGCCCCCACACAAAGTTGATTACGATCGCAAAATCCGCCTCCTTTAAAGTTGATTACGATGGCAAGCGCATCTTACGTACGCAGTGATGAATCATGCCATACTCCTCAAGAAATCAACTAAAAGAAAACTTTATCGCCACGCTTAGTGGACATTTTTCTGACACACGTAAGCACTACCATACGGTTCAAAGAAATCTTAAGCAAAGAATGGCATCAAAAGTTTGAGTATCATTTGATTGACACCATTTTCTCATCCGAATGGACCTTTCCCCAATATCTTTCATTTCAAAGGTAAACTGTTCTAAAAAATGTTACTCGATTAAAAGATTGGTTTTCCAAATATGATTTTTTCACCAAGCATATAAAGGGATCCTAACCTCATCCCTGATATGCTCTCCAGACTCTCCAAACCAGAAAACCCTCTCACCCTGTTTTCCACCACCTATCATTTTCCAATTATCTCCATGGCTACCTCACTACCCCCAGAAGCTCTCACCAAGAAAACTTTTCCCTTCAACAAAAACTTCTCCTCTGTTTTTGCCATCCAAGAATTTGCTAGAAAAGCTCTCTTTCGCTTTTTGATGAAAGCCTACCTTGTCACAGACCCTTTTCCTTTTTCCACTTTCCACCCAGAAAATCTGTTCCAACCAGATACACCACCGAAGATGTGTTATGGTACGTTTGGTGCCTAACAGTCCTTTAAGCAACCAAGCTAATCCTTCCCATTTCTCCTACTTTGGAGCATCTCCTTAATCCAGACAATGCTACCTCTCTTACTTGGACACTACTTGAATGGTTCTCCCCCATACCATGGTGGAGAAAGAAATTGCAACAACTGTCAGAAATATACAACCTTGACCGTATGCCTACCCCTGAAGCACAAATGTTCACATCAGTTTTTATTATTCACAGGCCATACTTCCAACATCCAGACACCAATCTCTTTTGGACTCAAGATCAGGTATATGAATGGTTCACTGCACCACATATAGCTGTGATTGAAAATGACATACAAGACGTCCTGCACAATTACCTTTGCCAATTAAACCACCAACCTCCGCCACTTAAAGATATCTCCCACACCTCCTTAGGTCCACAACATGACCTCCTCATGATCCCCACTCCATCCGCCATATCCAAACCAAAGTCCACAGGTATCATCATCAAAGAAGAAAAACCAGATTACACTGATTTCCTGTTCCAGGATTCCCAAGACCCATGGGATGCATTTCTCCCTCTGAGCCAACACCTTCACCAGTTTCCCCAACCGACAATGGATGAACCTGGCCCCTCTGAACCAGGACCCTCAACCCAATCTTCCAAACGACCAGCTCAACCATCCAAAGTTGACAAAGCCACCCAAACTTCCCCTAAGTATACTCCAAAGTGTACTCCCAGAGACTATAATTGCCCTTATCCACCATGCCGTGGTCCCTCCCAGAAGATCCAAAGCTCTCCAAAACTTTCTTCCAAAAGCACCCTCACTCTGGTGATACGGACCCAGATGAGACCGAAAGCTCATCCGAAGACGAGTACATGAATCTCCGCTCTCCATAAAGTTGTTTGTCTTGTTGCTTTCAATAAAGTAGTTTGTCTTGTTGTCATAATGATGTTTCGCTTTATGCTTGCATAATTATTAAAGTTTTCTTTTACTTTAAGCTTTTGCTTTTGCTTTTGTCAAAGTCATGCTTTAATTATTAAAGCACTTTTGTCTTTTGTAATAATTAAAGTTGTGCCATTATGTAAAAGATAGGGGTCCTGTCCTATCTTATCTTTTGCTTTTACTTTTGTAAAAGATAGGGGTCCTGTCCTATCTTCGCTGAGAATTCGCCTATATAAAGGATTCTCCCCTTGCTTGTAAGATATAGAAGTTTGAAAGAAATAAACTCGTGTTTTCTCTTCTCTCTCTCTGCAAATGAAGTTCTAAGAAAGAAAAAGAATAAAGGATTAAATTTGTTCATTTTGAAAACCCAAGGGAGTATGCTCTGCACTTGCCTTCTAGTAAGGATCCTGTGCATCAGAAAACCTTTTGACTATTTCTTATCTAGTTTGGTACCCTGTTTTAGACTAAAGGAAAGTCTGTTTTGGGTTGTATAACCTGAGAAAAATGTTTTAAAGGTTTTTGATTACAGAGGTATATCGGCTGGAAACCCGAGCTTGCGGACTACTGGTCCAAAGAACAGTTTTAACTGTTGTAGTTCTGGTATAACAACGCCACGTACACTCTTAACTGGTATCATCCGTTTTGGTACGTGTGAATACTTAAGCATTAGCCTTTTCTTATTTTACACTATTCTTTGAACATTACACATATTCTGGTGTGAGTGGGGAATACCATTCAAGGAGAGTCCATAGAAGGTCTGGTGAGAACTCAGGATTGGTAAGGTGAGTCAAGACTGGTTTGACGGGGAAAACTAGCTTTGTAGCATACAAGGTGGTGAGACACCACATGTACCAAAGCTCTTCTTGTATTGGCTCGACATTTCACAGGATGAGTTCTTCCACACTAACTTCACTTTGGCTTTTGTTGGAATTCTTTCTAATGATTCTTTAGGCGCTTGTTTTGATTTTGATTTGGGCAGTTGGTTTTTACTTTCTCTTCTTGTTATTTGAGCGTTGTTTTCCATGATTAGCTAGAAAATTCTCTTGGTCCACAGTTCTTCTATTCCTTCATTTTTCTTCCTTTTTCTCTTCATCTGCTTGTTCGATTAATCCTTTATTCTTTTTCTTTCTTAGAACTTCATTTGCAGAGAGAGAAGGGAGAGTTTAGAAATTCATGGAAGTATCACCAGAGTGAGGATGCTTTTGGAAGAAAGTTTTGGAGAGCTTTGGATGCTTACAGGAGGGACCACGGCATGGTGGATAAGGGCAATTATAGTCTCTGGGAGTACACTTTGGAGTATACTTAGGGGAAGTTTGTTCATTTTGAAAACTTAAGGAAGTATGCTCTGCACTTGCCTTTTGCAAGGATCCTGTGCATCAGAAAACTTTCGATCATTTCTTATCAAAGGAAGCATCACGAACCTTAGCCAACTTTAAGTCTTATGTGAGGTCTTTGCACAATCCTTGCATAAACTGGTCTTTTTTTTAAGTATTTTGTTGTAACCATGTGTGTGGCGTAACTGGAGAGCTCATCAAATTTTTTAGTGTATTCTAACACAAGCATCCTTTCTTGCTATAAATAAGTAAATTCTCTTATTTTGGCTGAGCGAACAATCTCTAAAAAGTATTCGTTATAGAAGTGTTCTTTAAATTCCCTCCATTGCATCGTTGCTTCATTATAGAATTGTTTGATATAGTCCCACCAATATTCTGCAGCTCGTCGCAGCATAAAATAGACAAGAGTGACTTTTTCTTCCATTCCTTCCATGGTTCACAACCATTGGTCTACTGTAATAGGGTTTCTAAATTTGTTCCCTGCACTTTGTATTGCCTGAGCATGTTCATCTCTTCTAACTTCCCTTTCTAAAAGTCATGCCACAATGTCTGTATGTCGATCAATTATAGATTGTTCTCTTGAAGTTTGTCTCACTCTTCTGCTTCTATTAACCTAGCATTCGACATCTCAACAAGTTTTGATCTAAATATGACGTGTCATACAAATCAAATGTAAGATTTACAATTAATCTAATTCCAAATTCTTACTAGAAAGTCGAGCCGTTGTCCTTCCCTCAACTTGTGTATATAGACGGTCTACAAAATTGCTTTAGACCTTAAGTTCTGAAACCAAATTTGTAACACTCTACTTCTATAACTAAAATTAGGTGAATTATTTCAAAATATTTAAAATCTCATTACTTTTTATTATAAATACAAATTCTTAAAAAGTTTTACCTAACATGCACAAACTTCGTTACAAAATGTAAGAGACACAGGGACTCTTTAGTATATGTTTCAAAAACTTTGCTATTATGTAAATGAACCTAAGATATTTATTCTTTATTGAAATACAGGTAAACCCATCATGATCCTATGGTTTGATATGCCTATATGCACTTCATGTCGATTGGGACTTGGCGCATTGACTTGCAATGTAAATACTACATGAACTAATGCCTCGTAAGATAACACTGTGATGCAAGTATTAATTATTATACACAAAGATGACCTTATGAACATCAAATCCTTAAAAAAAATAGTTGATCTTTTAGGTGTTACATATCGCCATCTCTAAAAGATTATTCTTTACATAGCCTTAAGGGCTTGCCCTCTTCGGAATCTTCATCACCTTGGCAGTACAACAACCCATTTTTTTTAAAATGTCTTCTTTATTCGTAAAGTAATCTTAACATGCTAACATTAGATGCATGTGTTCAGTGCAACCTATGTCACAACGTGTAAGTTCCTAGATATACAACAAAGCTAATCATACAAAACTTTTAAGAACAACACTCTATAATATAGGTGGTAGTGCCGACCATATAAAGATTAAATAATAAATTATTGTAGTATAGGCATATATAGGATAGATAAAAAAGAATTAAATTTGAATTTAGGCAGCAGAGCGAACCATATCAAGATTAAATAATAAACAATCACATCATAGTAATAATCATAAGATGAAGAAATAATTAATGATGGATTTAAGTATATAAAAAAAACTTTGTCCTCGTGTTGCAGTTGAAGTGTTCTTGCCTCTTAAATATGACTTCAACAAATCCTCCTTAATTTTTCTACTAACTTGAGGATTTTTTTACTATTGGATGTTATAACTTAGAATAGAAGAGGATCAAATTTCTAACGTGAAATGGAAAATGAAAGGGATATTTTATATTATTATTATTATCATAAATATTTTATATTATTATTATTATCATTATTTTAATACTTTAGGGGATTTGTTAGCCTAAAAATTAATTATACTACATTCAAGTGAGAAAGTTGTACCTCACATCTATCTTCAACCTAGAGAGGGCGTTCAAGCCGTTTGTGGACATAAAGTCAGAGGAAAATGTGACTCATAGTTCCAGCTACCAATACATATCCTTTTATTTTACTATCCTTTTACATTTTTATTTAAAGCTTCTAATGATGTGATTTATAATCTACTTATTGTTAGTCTTCTTTATTGTTTACTTTTGACTCTTGAACTACAAACTTCGCATGTCATTTAACAAACACACCATCCTCTTTACAGCTGATGGTAGCAACTTTGAATAGATAATTCAAGAACGTTTGTGTGTTTCTTGGCTTTCTTTATTGAAAATACAAAGAGTTTATTCAAACAGCTATAGATCTTGGTCGAGTACTAGCAGAGAGAAAATATGCATAGTAAATAGAGGAGATGACTAAGGGTTCTCAAGACTTGTCTTAGAAGCTGCTTACACTAAAAGAAGCCAAGTGTTCAGTATCATCTCAAAAGCCCTAAAACCTCTGAGATGTCTACCGAGCTCACCAATTGATACGAATCCCACAATGAAACTTTGAAACTCACACTTAAATTGTAGTTTCAACTTCCCAAGAAAGTTCTAAACAGATTTATGACAAACAAAACCTTGACCCAATGCTTAAGAAAACATGAACCAAAGGTATAGAGAATGATATTGATTCCACACTCAAGAAATAGATGAGAAGGTGAGTGATAAGTCTAAATTTAGAACGCCACAAGAATGCAAATTCTTGATAAGTTCACTAGTTCTCAAATCTCTTAATTGTCATACATAGCAAGGTTGTTGAGTTTAAATAGGCTAAAAGAAACCCAAGATCCTAAAAATACAAATGGAAACATTGGAACAACCCTCCAAGTATAGGTTTGTCAAAAGGTGCTTTAAAAGCCTTCACCAACCCACCATTATTAATGATAGACTTACCTAACACATTGATAAACTTGACACAAAACAAATAAATGAAGTTGAATAGTCAAAGGAGTCGTTTGAATTCCCAAGCCTGAACAAGATGTAATCAATTGATCATAACTCCTTCTAGAGAACTCCAAATCCAGCTCTGTAAAATGCATTGGAAAGCTAACTTAATTATCTTTCCAACGGTATATAGCTTGCACATTAATTCTAGTTCAATCAATGCCAGATTTATTCCGAATTTTCCCTTTCTGTATTTGATCCAAATTGTGCATTTGGCTGCCCAATAGCTTGAATAATGCCCACAATGCCTTGTCTTCTCTCCAAGACAAAGTCATGATGTCTTGCATCTTGAATTGCATTTTCAATCCATATTTTCTCAATTAATCCATTTAATGCAGCTTGCATCTTTTTGGCTCTAGCTCTTGTAATTGGGCCTTCATGAATGTGCAAAGGATCACTTGAAGCTTTAATGGTATTCCCTTGATGGTTCTCATCATTCTCCCTCTCTTCAAAAGGATTCGTCCTCGAATCTTCACCTACATTATACTCACCAGGAAGATCCAATTTGTAGGCATTGTCATTGATCCGTGCAACCACTTGAAATGGACCATCTCCCCTTGGAAGCAACTTGGAACGCCTTTGTGCTGGGAACCTCTCCTTTCTCAAATGCACCCACACGGCCACACCCAATCTCCAGGCTGAAAAATCACTTGCTTACGTCCTTTGTTGGCTTGAGTAGCATATTGTTCAGTTCTCTTTTCTATGTGTTGTCGCGTTCTCTCATGCAATTGCTTGACAAATTCAGCTTTATTTTTACCATCCATACTAGCACGCTCATCAATAGGTAAAGGTAATAAATCCAAAGGAGTTAATGGATTAAAACCATATACAATCTCAAATGGTGAAAATTTAGTAGCTGAATGGATAGTTCTTTTGAATAATGGCAAACATTCTTCCCAAGTTTTCAAGTTCTTTTGAATAATGGCTCGCAACAAAGTAGACAGAGTTCTATTTACAACCTCAGTTTGTCCATCAGTTTGTGGATGACAAGTAGTAGAAAACAAAAGTTTAGTACCCAACTTACCCCACAAAGATTTCCAAAAGTGGCTCAAGAACTTAGCATCTCGATCTGAAACTATGCTCCTTGGTACTCCATGCAATCTGACTATTTCCTTGAAAAATAAATTAGCTATGTTTGTTGCATCATCAGTTTTGTGACATGGAATGAAATGTGCCATCTTTGAAAATCTATCAACAACAACACAATCCTTTCCCTTTTTTGACCTAGGTAAACCCAAAACAAAGTCCATAGAAATATCAACCCAAGGTTCACTAGGTATGGGTAGAGGGTTATACAATCCATGGGGTAAAACTCTAGACTTAGCATGTTTACAAGTGATACACTTCTCACATATTCTCTCAACATCACATTTCATATGTGGCCAAAAGAAGTGTTCTTTTAAAACATCTAAAGTCTTTGCAATGCCAAAATGTCCCATTAAACCTCCCCCATGAGCTTCACGCACAAGCAATTCACGCAAAGAACTATTAGGCACACACAATTTATTTTCTCTAAATAAGAACCCATCATGCCTATAGAACTTACCGAATGAAACTTTCTCACAAGCATTAAACACATTAGCAAAATCAGGATCATTAACATATAATTCTTTAATGTACTCAAATCCTAACAACTTTGCATTTAATGTAGAGATAAGTGCATATCTTCTAGATAATGCATCAGCCACCACATTCTCCTTACCTTGTTTGTATTTGATCACATAGGGAAATGGCTCAATAAATTCAACCCATTTGGCATGTCTCTTATGCAACTTACCTTGCCCTTTCAAATGCTTCAAGGACTCGTGATCAGTGTGTATAACAAACTCTTTAGGTAGAAGATAGTGTTGCCAAGTTTCTAATGCTCTCACCAATGCATACATCTCCTTGTCATATGTAGGATAGTTTAGGGCTGCTCCACTCAATTTCTCACTAAAATAAGCAATTGGACGCCCTTCTTGCATCAAAACAGCTCCAATACCTATACCTGAAGCATCACACTCAATTTCAAAAGTTTTAGCAAAATCGGGTAAAGCGAGTAATGGTGCAGAAACCAATTTCTCCTTAATTAGATTAAATGTCCTTTCTTGTTCACTACCCCACTTAAATCCCACATGTTTCTTTACAATTTCAGTCAATGGTGCAGCAAGGGTGCTAAAATCTTTTACAAATCTTCTATAAAAACTAGCCAAACCATGAAAACTTCTTACCTCACTTACACTTTTAGGTGTAGGCCACTCTTTAATAGCCTTTACCTTCTCTTCATCAACCTCAATTCCTTTAGCACTTACAACATAACCAAGAAAAACAATCTGATTTGTATAAAAGGAACACTTCTTCAAATTAGCATATAACTTTTCCTTCCTTAAAACAGTCAATACACTTTGCAAATGTTCAATGTGTTCATCTAAGCCTTTGCTATAGATCAAAATAGACAACTACGAATTTACCAATAAAAGCACGCAAAACATGGTTCATTAACCTCATAAAAGTGCTAGGTGCATTAGATAACTCAAATGGCATCACTAACCACTCATATAAACCATATTTTGTTTTAAAGGCAGTTTTCCACTCATCTCCCTCTCTAATCCTAACTTGATGATATCCACTTTTAAGATCAATTTTACTAAACACACAAGAACCATGCAATTCATCAAGCATGTCATCAAGTCTAGGAATAGGATGTCGATACTTTACAGTGATTTTATTAATTGCACGACAGTCAACGCACATCCTCCCTGTGCCATCCTTTTTGGGCACTAGTAAAACCGGTACCGCACATGGACTCATGCTCTCCCTCACATATCCCTTTGCCAAGAGTTCTTCAACTTGCCTTTGAAGCTCCTTTGTCTCCTCAGGGTTACTTCTATATGCGGGTCTATTAGCAATGGTAGCTCCAGGGACTAAGTCTATTTGATGCTCAATTCCCCTAATAGGTGACAAACCATTAGGGACTTCATTTGGAAACACATCATCAAAGTCCTGTAAAAGAGTCACAATAGCACTAGGCAAAGAAAAGTTAAGCTCATTAGTGTATAAACAAGCCTCTTTGCACAAAAGTACAACGATAGGCTGTTTTGAAAATAAAGCCCTCTTAACCTCGCTCTCTTTTGCAAACAAGTTCACTTGCTGCCTCTCTTTTCTCTCAACAATATTTTTTTCTATCTTTTCACTTGTTTTTCTCTCAATCTCTCTTTCTTTTGTACTCTCATTTTCTTTTTTTGTATCACTCTCTTTTTGTATTGACATTTGATCCTCATACACTTGCCTAGTGATTTGCTTTTTATTCATTACAAAAGAATATCTATTTACACGCCTATCATATTGCCAAGGTCGCCCCAAAAGAATGTGTCCAGCATGCATGGGTACTACATCACATAGAACTTCATCCTTGTATCTCCCAATAGAGAATGAAACCAGCACTTGTTTATTTACTTTAATTTCCCCACAATCATTCAGCCATTGTAGCTTATATGGCCTAGGATGTTTCAACTAAACTCGTGCTAGCCACATTAGTACAACTTCCACCATCAATTATCATACTACATACCTTATCTTTGATGTGGCATCTAGTATGAAAGATGTTATCACGTTGTACCTCTGCATCTTCTTTTACTTGCACGTTGAGAGCACGCCTAACAACCATCAATTTACCATCAACAGGATACTCTACACCATCATTAACATCCTCCAAAGGTGGCATATGATCATCATCTTTGCTTTGGTTGCCTCCCTCTTTATGATCCTTGAATGGCTCAACTTAGGCTTTGAAATAGCCTTTTCATCTTTGCTCCATTTTGACTTCCATGAGGAAGATGAACCCAAATTGGTTCTAGTGGAACCTTTCTTTTTCAGTTGTCGTTCCACTTTCATGGCCATGTGAACCATGTCTTCCAATATCTTGATTTAAACCATGTAAAAATCTTGCCATAGCGGCCTCTCGTTCTTCTTCAATGTTGGCTCGAATCATGATTATTTCCATCTCCTTGTGGTAATCTTCCACACTTCTGGAACCTTGTGTAAGACTTTGAAGCCTTTGGTGCAGCTCCCTATGATAATGACTAGGAACAAATCTCCTCCTCATGATGGCCTTCATCTCCTCCCAAGTGTTTATAGGCCTTTCACGATTTCTTCTGCTACTCAAAACAAGTTGATCCCACCAAATAATAGCATAATCAGTAAATTCAACAGCAGCTAGTTTTACCTTTTTCTCCTCAAAGTAGTTGTGGCAATCAAATACTAGCTCCACCTTTTTTTCCCACTCTAAATAAACTTCCGGATCATTTTTACCTTCTATACGTCTTGCCCTTCTATCATCTCTTCCACGCATGTCAACAGTGGCCTGGTCATCAAAATTATCTAAGTCATCACCATCTTCTTCTCCCATGGCAGCACGCCCTTGATTACCTCTTACATTAGGAGCTATTGGTTGTTGCCCCCTTTGTAGATTGGCTATGACAGTGTCTTGCCTCTCCAATTTGTCATGGATCTCTCCAAACATTAGATTCATGCGCTCAAATTGTTGTTGCATGGCCTTGACCATAATTAATTGGTCTATAGCTTCTTGATCTTTTGACATATTTGTGATATGAAAAGAATGTTAGCAAAAAGACCTCACAACACTCCCTCACGTGTTTCACTCAATTTGATGTCACTTAACTCTCGTGTTTAACACACAAATTGGCTTTTTCCCTCTAACGATCTCACAAACTTTTGCCTTTTTACCACACTTAATTCTCCCTTTCAGTTCTTTATTGAACTAAATAAACACAATCAAGAAAAAAAAACCCAAGTGGCACACCAAATGTGACAATCCAGCACACTAACAAGGAAAAGAAATTAAGAGGACACAAAGAATGAAAAGGAAATTGAAGAAAGGAAAGCAAGCAAGCGAAGCAACACAATTGATATTGTGTGTAAACAATGTCAAGGAAAATGAATAACTAAAATTCAATTTGATGAAAGTAGAAATACTTAAATCCTTTTGTAATTTTTTTTTTTTGTATGTTTTTTTTTCTCTTCTTTTTTTTTTGATAATCAAAATAAATAAGACATTCAAACCTGATTAGAAACTAGCTCTGATACCAAATGATACGAATCCCACAATGAAACTTTGAAACTCACACTTAAATTGTAGTTTCAACTTCCCAAGAAAGTTCTAAACAGATTTATGACAAACAAAACCTTGACCCAATGCTTAAGAAAACATGAACCAAAGGTATAGAGAATGATATTGACGCCACACTCAAGAAATAGATGAGAAGGTGAGTGATAAGTCTAAATTTAGAACGCCACAAGAAATTGATAAGTTCACTAGTTCTCAAAAGAACCAAAGAAAGAATAATCTTTCAAATTCAAATCTCTTAATTGTCATACATAGCAAGGTTGCTGAGTTTAAATAGGCTAAAAGAAACCCAAGATCCTAAAAATACAAATGGAAACATTGGAACAACCCTCCAAGTATAGGTTTGTCAAAGGGTGTTTTAAAAGCCTTCACCAACCCACCATTATTAATGATAGACTTACCTAACACATTGATAAACTTGACACAAAACAAATAAATGAAGTTGAATAATCAAAGGAGTTGTTTGAATTCCCAAGCCTGAACAAGCTGTAATAAATTGATCATAACTCCTTCTAGAGAACCCAAATCCAGTTTTGTAAAATGCATTGGAAAGCTAACTTAATTATCTTTCCAACGGTATATAGCTTGCACATTAATTCTGGCTCAATCAATACCAGATTTATTCCGAATTTTCCCTTTCTGTATTTGATCCAAATTGTGTATTTGGCTGCCCAATAGCTTTAATAATGGCCACAATGCCTTGTCTTCTCTCCAAGCCCAAGTAATGATGTCTTGCATCTTGAATTGCATTTTCAATCCATATTTTCTCAATTAATCCATTTAATGCAGCTTGCATCTTTTTGGCTCTAACTCTTGTAATTGGGCCTTCATGAATGTGCAAAGGATCACTTGAAGCTTTAATGATATTCCCTTGATGGTTTTCATCACCAATTAAAGAAGAGTTAGTCATCTCAAGTATGCAATGAAAGAATATTTGAGATGTTAAACCATGCGGATGCTTTTATTTTCTTACCATGAGATATTACAACTCTAAAGGCACTGATTGCAATCTCATCATGGGCCCATTTGAACATTCATCAAAAACTCATCAGCTTGTTCATTGTTAATAATTTTTATGATGGCTTGATAGCATTTCTTAACTATACAATTAAGAATCATTTCATTCCATTCACAGCAAAAAAAATTTTATTTGTGCTCCTACTACTAATAAGTTACTTGATCTTTTACAAGCTTACAAACTAGAGCCAGATCCAGGACCTTTGCATCAAATTGGTAAACTAATGATGGTAGCAGTAGCAGTAGTAAGAAGCATAAATTACATTTAATCTTCCATTTTGTAAATATTTTCTATATATATACCTTTCAATTTCCAAAAGATCTCCATTTTTTTCTTGAACGTATATTTTTTTTTTTCCAATTATCCCTCCTCTGTTAGCTATTTCCCTATCTTACGTTACATCCTAGTAAAACTCCTTCTTGATTTTAAGGAACTATAGTCTAAAGTATAAGTTGGTAAAATTCATATTAAAAGACGTGGTGATGCATACAAATACATACAACTAATATTATTGGTTTGACTAGTAATTCGTTTGACTTGAGATCAATTTTTTTTTTTAAGCTATGGACATTATTCCTTCATTTTGGTGAGAGTGTGTAATATCATTTTTCTATTATTTTCTCTCAATCTACCTTCCTTAAAAGTGATTGTTTTTATCATATTTATTTTCTTTTGAGAGTGTCATTCTTATCCTAGAGATTTTGAGGTTTGACATGTTATTCTTGAAAGTGGCTTGATTAATATAGCTCTAATAAATGATCATTTTGCATGAGTTTATTTAACTAATTTGTGTAAACGGTTCATGTGTGAGTGATATTTTCGAGGCTGGAAATAATGCATATACTTTTATTTAATTGTTATCATTAATATGATTGAAGAAGTAAACACAATTGCCAAAAAAGAAAAAAGATTTCAATTTGGGTTTGAATTTTGCTAGATATTATCGCTCCATTTGCTAGGGACTAGCAATAAGTTGGTTGGAACGTACACTTATAAAGGGCAAAATCATCATTTTACACTCTAATTTTATGTATTTAAGTTCTTTAAACTTTTATTGTGTGTGTTTTATCATAATTTGAGTATTTTATGTAGTTCAGAGGTGTTTTGGTCATTTCACAATTAGCCAAAAATTGGATAGCAGAACAGATGGTATCAGAGCCATACCGTTCCTTGAAACTTGTTTTCTAAAACTCTTGTTTTCATGCTCAAAATGGTATAATTTAAGTCTTTTTCTTTTTTGATCTCTAGACTTCAGACGCAGAGAGAATTTCTCATTCATGGCTTCTACTTCCTCTTCAACTCCTTCAACACCTGTTACTCTTTCTTCCACTCTTTCTTTGCCGAAATCTTGCACTTCTCATACTGCCAACAAAATTGAAAATCTTGTAGAATACTCCTACATCCCTGAATCCGCCCAGATCAGTGAATCTTCATACCCTCTCATAAGCCCTTACCAACTCTACAAACGCCCCAGTTCTTTTACCCGCAGTATCCGTACTCTCATATCCACTCGAAGACCTCACCCTAAAGAATATATCCAGTCTTCACGCCTGGATCAATGTTCACTCCAAGCAATATGTTACTCTTGAAATACCCGCATAATTAATTTCCAACTGGAAACGAGAAGGTTTTACCCATCTCCATCTTGGAGGCATCAGATTAATCCTTACCCTTCATGGGAGAAAAGGATTACCGGTTACAGCTCGCCTTGCTATGCTTGATACCCGGTTTAAACAGTACCAAGATGCTGTTATTGGCACTGTCCTCACAACCCTTCATGCAGGAAGTGTGTTACTCACTTTCTATCCCAATTTCAACCTTTCTCTCCAAGACCCAAATTTGCCCACAACCTTGAAAGTTCAAGTTCAGATCCAAGGTGCTGAACAAATTTCTTCTGCAAAAATTGCCACTTTACACCACCAACTGGTCTATAGGCTTCAAAATCATGCCTTAGATCTACCCACTCCAGAACACCACTCTGACACCCTCATGGTGTTAGCAGAATCCGACCAGATCCCGACAATTATCCAGATCCCAAGACAAATTCCACGTCATGAGCTCATAAAGCTTATGCCTCTTGAATGGATCTCCAACTATGAACAGTTCCACAATAATACAGCTCCTATTCAGACATCTGAAAGTATGTTTGAAAGACGACAAGATGGAACAGTCAGAATGACTTTTAAACCACCTCCAAGTGCTCCACAAGAGCCTCCTAGGCTCTCCTTTACTTATTCTTCAATGATCACAGCTGTTCAGACAGCTCAGGAAGATCTGCCCATTACAGGGTTTAATTCTGAAGGTTACCCTGTTTATCCAGCCAAGTACAACGGCCATTTCCTATGGGATGCCCCCGGCTCAGGCATGTGTGACCCAAATTGTCCCTGCTGGGATGATTGGGAAGAAGACGATGATTATGCAACCACAAGGAAAAAGAAACCCAAAAAGAAGAAACCTCCTGTCCCATGTCACCACTGTGACCCTAAACCACCATCAGATCCTCCACCTCCACCAGCTCCATTACCCATCTACCGAAAAGAACTCAAATGGATTGCCAAACATTGCAAATCTGAGATTCCATCACCACTCCCAACCTCACCAACTACCATCCAACCACTAGCTTGTATGATGTTTTCCTCTACCTCTTCCGATTACTCTTCCTCTTTTCCTCCTTTAGAACCTCACACAGATTCACAACGAAATGTTGTGTCCAAACCCTTTATCCCTTCACCTATTACCTCCACTGGCCACCTGGAGCCCCCTAAACCTTTTGAATCAGTCCTCAACTGGCAAACTCAAAATGCCAGGGCCCAAAATGATACTTTGTTGCATCTCAATTCAAAAGTTGAACACATCAGTTTGCGAACTGAACAAATTGAGACGAAAGTTGACTCTATTGCTGCTCAGATGCAACAGATCCACCAAAATCTCCAGTCCAGAATTGGTCAACTCGATTCAGAGTTACGAGCCATGCTTGCCCACCGATATAATGGTCCAGAATTTGACCAAAAGGAAAGAGAAATCAGGCGCTTAAAAGCTGAACTTGCTCAGATTGAATCTGAAAAACAGAGACCTACCCTTTTCACCACTTCACCTCCTATCCCTTCCATAGGTCCAACTTATCATCCTTTTGCCTCTATGCTTTCTCCTATTAAACAGTATGACCCTTCCAAGTTATTTGGTATGACTCATACTCTTTTCAGAGACAATCCTTTGCCACCACCACCTAAACCTAAACCCAAACCTAGACCGCAGCCTCGACCTGCCCCTCTTCATCCTTCCTCTCTGACCATCCCTGGCCAACCATCTCCTACTTTTACACCAACATCACCACCAGCTCCTTTATCAGTCCCTGCCCAATCAAAAGATAAAGAACCCATGACCCAGTTTACTGCTCACACAGTCACCCATTCATCTACTACAGACGACCAAACTTCTGATTCAAATCTAGTTTTGATAGCCCAAAGCGTCTGAATCTTCAAAGATCCACCAGTGACTCTGAAAAGTCTTATGCTGATATTACCAAAATCCTGATGGCTCAACCTGATCAAGGCCAAACCTCTCATACAGAACCATATGTTGACATTCCTTCCGAAGTTGAAGAAGAACTGCCTGAATCTTCTGCCACAAACCAACCTTCTCAGGCCCAGACCAATCCATCCAGTCAAAAATCGTCAAATGGCCCATGGTTCACATTTGATGATCTTCCATCTCATAAATGGCGTGACCGACTCAATGAGATGTCTGCCTGGATTGACCTCCAGATGCTAAGAACAGGAGCCACAACTCAATCAGTCCTTAGAGAATTTGCTACTCGTTTCACGGGTGCTCTAAGAGATTGGTTTGATTCGTTAGGCCAATACCGCCAATTACAGTTTGTTGATCTTCCAGAAGTTTCAAGTGCTCTTGCTGTACTTCATGATCAATTCCTTCGCAGCCTTTTTTGACGAGACTATCTCAACATGAAATGCTGCTCCCTCAATGCTAAGGATCTTGATTTCCATTATAAGCGAATGTCCTTGCTGTTCTATAAGCTTAATGGATTCAATGAACCGACATTAAAGCATGTCTTTCTGGCTTCCCTTCCAGACGAACTCCAACCAGACATACAGAGACAACTCACCGCATCCAATCTTTCCCTAGACAACATCTCTCTTGGCAAAATCTTCCAGCTTGCCAAAACTTGTCTTGACAAACTTTGCGAGCAAAAACAGTTTTTCAAAGAACTGTTGAAAGACAAAGAACCTTTCCGAAGTGCTTGCAAAAAGCCTTATTTGCAGATCAAATGCCACAAGAAAAAGGATTGCGATTGCAGTTCAAAGAAAAAACGGCATTTTCGGAAATTCAAAACTCCAGAATTTTCATCCAAACCTCGCAGATCCCGAAAGCCCTATCGGTTTTTCAGAAAGAAATCTTCCTCCTCCAGAGAATCCAAATGGCAGCACTCAAGCAGATGTTTCATCTGCAAAAGAAAAGGCCACTATGCCAAAGATTGTCCCAACAAAAGAGAAAAATTCATTCGGCTAGTTGAGCATCTTCAAGCAACTACAGACTACTCTCCTGCCAAAGATGAACTGGAATTCTATTTCTCTGAACAAGATGAACCCAATGATGAAACAGTGTTACTACGAATTCCTCGACTCGAGGACCCCTCAAGTGATTTTCCACCAAGCATTACTCTCCTCGATACTACGCCTATCCCATCCATCAAACTCCGGATCTTGCCTCAAAATTCCAAAGGCCCATTCCAAAGAATTGGTCTTATAGAATCGGTGCCTAACGCAGCATGTTAAACCCCCATCTTCTTCCATCAGAATATTGGACCCAGTTTGAAGAACATTTCAAAGCTGTCAATGGCAAACTCTTCACCACCTCTTTGATTACCAAGAAACCCATTGGCATTCAAATTTTCCCAAATTGTGTCATTTGGACCAAAGTTATTGGTTCCACTCTTCCTAATAAGGATATCTTGTTAGGATTTGACATCCTCCACCAAATCAAACACCTCCAAATCATTCCCACTGGAATCCGAGTCAAGTCCATGTTCAAACCATTCACAGCCATTCTGAAACTTTACAATTTATCTGAAACTCCCCAGTCTTACCAAGATATTTCAACTAAACTTTTGAGTTTCTGTCCAGAGTCCCATTCTGAGTTCACCCATCCAAATCCCTTATGGAAAAATAAGTCTTTCTTCATTAAGTTACCTTTCAAACTAAATGAAGATATTAACCCAACCAAAGCTACCCATCCAGGAATGAGTCCTTCTGACTTACTCCCAACAAGAATGTTCACAATTGCTAAGGTTTAATTGAGCCCATGTTCTTTTATGTTGAAAAGCATTCTAAAATTGTCCGAGGAAAGAAACGCCTAGTCATAGACTACCAGCCCTTAAACATGTTTTTACAAGATGACAAATTCACTTTACCTCGCCGACAAAGCATGTTCACTTTTCTAAAAAATGCCCAGATCTTTTCAAAATTTGATTTAAAATCAGGTTTTTGGCAACTAGGCATTGAACCCTCAGAACGCTACAAAACCGCTTTTTATATTCCCAATGCCCATTTTCAATGGACCATCCTACCCTTTGGTCTCAAAACTGCCCCATCTATTTTCCAAAAATCCATGGTCCAAATCTTCCAACCCATTTTGCATCATGCATTGATTTACATTGATGATATCTTGCTTTTTTCAGGTTCACATAATGAACATCGCCAGCTGTTAACTCAATTCTATGATCTTATCCACAGTCATGGAATCATGTTATCCGCCAAGAAAAGCACCATTGCTACAGATAATATTGAATTCCTTGGTATGGTCATCAAAGATGGACACTACCAGCCAGGAAAGCACATTGCCCAAGAATTGCTTCACTTTCCAGATCAGCAACTTTCCAAAAGGCAAATTCAACAGTTTCTCGGCATTATCAATTACATCCGTGATTTCATCCCACACGTGGATCATTACACTCATCATCTTTCGGCTTTATTGAAAAAGAAGCCCCCAGAGTGGAATGCTGACCACACAATTGCTGTCACAACCCTAAAGCAGATCGCGCAAAATCCGCCTCCTTTAAAGTTGATTACTGATGGAAAACGCATCCTCCAGACAGACGCAAGTGATGAATCATGGGGTGCCATCCTCCTCGAAGAACTCAATGACAAGGAACACTTTATCGCTTACGCTAGTGGACATTTTTCTGACACACAGAAGCACTACCATAGCGTGTTCAAAGAAATCTTAGCGGTAAAGAATGGCATCAAAAAGTTTGAGTATCATTTGATTGGACACCATTTTCTCATCCGAATGGACAGCTCAGCCTTCCCCAATATCTTTCATTTCAAAGGTAAAACTGTTCCTGAAAAAATGTTACTCAGGTTAAAAGATTGGTTTTCTAAATATGACTTTTCAGTCAAGCATATAAAGGGATCCCAGAACCTCATCCCTGATATGCTTTCCAGACTTTCCAAACCAGAAAATCCTCTCATCCTGTTCTCCACTACCTACCATTTTCCAATTATCTCCATGGCCACCTCACTACCCCCCGAAGCTCTCACCAAGAAAACTTTTCCCTTCAACAAAACTCTCTTCTGTTTTCGCCATCCAAGAATTTGCTAGAAAAGCTCTCTTTCGCTTTTTCATGAAAGCCTACCTTGTCACCGACCCTTTTCCTTTTTCCACTTTCCACCCAGAAAATCCGTTCCTTACAAGTTTAACCCTTGATCCGACCAAAACTCTCTTCTGTTTTAAAGGTTTTTGATTACAGAGGTATATCGGCTGGAAACCCAAGCTTGCGGACTACTGGTCCAAAGTATAGTTTTAACTGTTGTAGTTCTGGTATAACAACGCCACGTACACTCATAGATAGTATAACTTAAAACCTTAGGAAATATATAAATAGTAAAATCATAATTTTAAGATTTTGGTGGGGCTTAGCTAACATGGCATTGAGCGATGATGTCGCATTCAATTGTGTTAACTGATGATGTGGCAACATCCTATTGGACCGAAAATGAGCTTACGATACATGCAATACAATAAATCAATGCTAGTTGACTTTTGCATTGACCGATGATGTGGTAGCATATTTTGGACTAAAACTGCATTTACGTTACATACAATTCACGGAATCACAACCTTGCGGATGTATTTCATCCAATCAAACCTTGCCATGTGGTGCATCCTAGTTGTTTTCATCTGATGGCCATGATTTACCCATTAGATCAATAAATATATGACTCCTCCTGCTCAATTCAACAGCTTTGCATCTAAAATTGAGTTTTTATTTTTTGTAATTCTCTCTCCATATATGTATTTTCTATGTATTTTAATATAAAATTATTATTTTTCCCCTGGTTTAATATGACTGGCTAATTTAGTTTTAAGCTTGAGTTGAAGGTGAAGTCTCAACATGATCCATGAAATTAATTTGGCAAGTTTTCTAAAGCTCTCTTTGATTTATGTGGATTGTTTTGACTCATTGCTGACAGACAGTAATAATCTTGTTTAGATTTTGCAAAGTATACTGGCTCCTTAGTGTAAGATCATCACAGTTGCATGATAAGCACTTTACACTATATTTATTAACGATAAACTCTCCTCTATTATTAGTGGTTCATTTTGACTCAATGTTGACAAAAAATGCATATAAGTTATTTAGTGGACAATCTTACCACATTATCGATAGTAGGATTATTATCACCTGGCAAAATGTGTACTTGACACCACATTTAGTAAATGATTATTTTTCCTGGCACAATGAGTGTCTGATATCATATTTATCGTAATGAGGATTATGAGAAGTGGAAATACCTCTCATAAATTAATTAAAACTAAAAATGAATATTAAGCCCATGGTGATATATTGAGTGTAACTATAGAGACTCAAGCATTTTATTCAATTTGTTTCATCTTTAATTTATCACTACCATCTTCTTAATTTGAATCTCAGTACTGCTCAGAAATCATATCCAACCAATTAACATATAAAGTTGGAAAATTAACCTTACACATAATTAAATATGCCTCATCGTGGGATCGACACTCGTCACCATTAATCTATACTATAATAGATTCATGGGCTTATGAGTACAATAAAATTTGCACAACATATAATGTTAAACATGTAACATGAACATCAAACATGAAACAATAAAGAGAATCCTCATTTTTTGGCTCTATGTAAGACATGCAACAATGAGATCAAAATGTAACATAACATGAAACATGTAACAATTGAAGTTAAACATGCAATAGTTGATGTGACACATGAGTATGACGTAAACATGTAACAGAACACGTGATATATGTAACAGATGATGCTAAACATACAACACGAACATCAAATATGAAACTAGCGGGAAAATACTCATTTTTTTGCTCTATTTAAGACATGCAAAAATTAAAGTCAAACATGCAACATGTGATGTAGACATGAAACATGAAATTTACATGAAAAAAAAATTGCATGAAGCATGCAACAATTGAAGTTAAACATGCAATGGTAGACATTAAACATGAGTACAACATAAACACGCAACGAAGTACATGTGACAGACGATGTTAAACATACAACATGAACATCAAACATGAAATGGGTGAGAAAAGAAATTTTTGGGAGTATTTGGAACAATAAAGCTGAGACATGTAACAATATACATGAAAATTTTGATATTAAATATGAGACATCACACAAAAAATAAAAAACAAATTTCTGTCTTTTATTATATAAACTTTTTTTCTCTTCATTTTGATATGATGATATTTTGTTTCTTTTTGTATTTATTTATCTTTTTTTTTGTTACTACTAATATTATTTTTTTCATTTTTTTATTTAATATTTAAGATTTAAAAAAGTATAGAAACCAATTTCTTAACCGATCACACCAACTCTTTGATTGCCGATGGCAGCCAAAGGCTGAGAGCCCGGCCTGACACCGGCATTGTAGCCAAACCCTCTAAAGAAATCAATAAAAATAAAATACGCTGTTTTATTTTTATTTTTTTCAACGAGTAAATAGGAATACAAATTGTATTATTATTTTTAGTAGTCTTTTACAATAAAATAAAAATAAGTAAATTTCGTAAATTTACATTAATTTTTTCTATAATACAATTTTGTTTAAATTTGTTTAAAAAATTTTTGTTATATTATTCTTACAAATTAAAAAAAAAAAGGAATAATAATACTTACAATTCTCGCAAGTATTGTAAGTATTATTACTTTGTTTTTAAGAAAAAATGTTTTATGTTGTTTCACAATTGAAATTTATTCTTTTGTTTTTCAACGTGGAAGCTTATTAAGAAATTATTAACAAACATATGCTAGAAGAAGAGAACAAGAAAAAGAAACAAAAATAGATCCAAGTAATGCCAACCATTTAACACTGACGTTAATAATAAATAGATTAGCAGCCGAGTGGACAAATAACAAACGTATGCTTTTACGGGGGAGTAAAAAAAAAAATCAAAAAAATCAAAAATAGAAAAAGCTTTTAACACAACTTTCATAGATTTCCCAAAGGTTAATAAATTAAAGTTCTATGGCCATCTTGATCAGCAATAAGAAAAGAAGTTTGGCAAAACACAACATTGTTCACGTGAAGGCCGTCATTGTGTACAATTTTAGCTGTACAAGCAAGATTGCCTTGAACATTACCAAAAATCCATGCAAGAGCAGTTTCCCTTCTTGAAAAGATGGAACCTGATTGCATCTCTTACCATGATTTCCCTTCTGTAAATCTCTGACAGAAGCTTGAAGGCCAAATGACAGTCTCCACAAATGCGAAGGTTCTTCGTGATCCTTATGGTTTCCTTGCTTCTGGAATTGATCAAACCGAATGCCAATGCTAATTTCTCACTGTGATAAGACACAACCGTTTCTTTCTCCTCTTCGTCTACATCAAATACCACTTGCACTGTGTTGGGAACATAACCTGCAGATTTCAGCTTCATGGTCATGTCTTTGAGCATCAGCTCAATCTCTTTGGTTTGAGGGTGTGATTTTTTGCTTGCTAGAAACCGATGAAGAGTTCCATTATGCTCAATATAGCTCCACCCAGGTGGCTTTTGGATGCCAGAGTCATCCATCAGTTTCCTCACTTGTCTGGCTTCTTCCCAACGATAGGTTTCAGCTAGCATATTAGACAACAAAACATAGTGTGCTCCGTGATCAGGCTCTAGATCAAGGAGTTTCTGCCCCGCAATCTCACCTATTTTTGCATTTCTGTGCAGCCTGCAAGCAGCCAGTAGAGCTCGCCATATTACAGAGTTGGCATCGTAAGGCATACTCTGAATTAAACCATAGGCTTCATCCAAGCGACCATCTCTCGCAAGAAGATCAACCATGCAGCCATAATGTTCCATTTGTGGTTTGATACCGTAATTTAACATGGATTCAAAGAACTGCTTACCCTCTTCAACTAGACCACTATGACTACAAGCACACAAAACTGTCACAAATGTGACTCCATCTGGTTTTAATCCCATCAGCTCCATTTCTCTAAAAACAGCTATAGACGTCTCACCCAGACCGTGTTGAGCAAGACCAGAAATCATGGAGTTGAATAGAGAACCTGTCTTCAAATTCTTTGGTATTTTGTAAAAAACAGATACAGCAGTATCTATGCTACCACATTTTGCATACATATCTATAACAGCTGTAGTTAGAAAAATATTCCTACCAAACACAACATTTTCTATGTATTGTTGATGAAGCCTTTTGCCAAAATCCAAAGCACCAAGACCAGCACAGGCTCTAAGTACGGCAACCATTGTAACTTCATCTGGATGTATACCCAGTGATTCCATCTTTCCAAAAAGTTCAAGTGCTTGACTAAAGCCCCCTACCTGAGAGTAACCACTGATCATGGCTGTCCAAGAAACTAGATCCCTCTGATCCATCTGATCAAAGAGTTGTCTGGCTCTCTCAATTTTTCCCTCTCGAGTATATCCTGATATCATAGAACTCCAAGCTGCTGTACTCTTACTCATTCCCATTGTACTAAATACCCGCTCAGCCATATTCATCAACCCACATTTTGCATACATATTAATAACAGCAGTCTTGAGCAACATATTAGAACCAACGCAACCCAAGTTTTTATAAACCAAAGCATGAAACTGCTTCCCAATCCTAGGATCATTTAATTCTGTACAAGCAGAGAACATTGCTACAAAGGTAAATGCATCAGGCTGGATGCAGGAATCCTGCATCTTTCTAAAGAGCCAGAGAGCAGGACAAGGTTCCTTAACTTGAGCATATCCATTTATCAGGGTATTATATGATACAAGATCTCTAGCAAGACTTCCCTCAAAAACTTTGTGGGCATTGTTTATATATCCAAAAATTGAATAAAAATGGATTAAAGCATTCCTTATAAAGAGATCAAACTCAAGCCCAAACTTTATTATGTGACAATGAATTTGACAACCCGATTTGAAGCTTGACAGCCTTGCACAGGAATTAAGAACAAATGGAAAGGTAAAGTTATTTGGTGATACGATCCCCTTGGAAAGCATGGACGTGTAGAGGACAAGGGCTTCCTGAGGGGAATCACTACGAGAGTAGCCTCTCATAAGTGTGTTCCAGATAAATATTTTCGGATTATCAATTTGCGAGAAAAGAATTCGAGAACGAAAGAGACCATTTTTACAACCAGACAAGGCAAAGAAGGAGATGAGCTGGCTGCTGGAGATGTGGTGGTTAAGCCCACTATGAACAATTTGGCCATGAATTTGGAGAGCTTGTTTGAGGGATTTGCATGATTCTAATAGAGCTAATAGCGACGAGTGTTCTAAAACAAGTCTTTTCATTGAAATGACAAGTATTGCTAAATGAGGTAATGGAGTCAGTCAGCTCCGAAATATCCACTTCCAAATAAGTAACTAGTTCTTTATATACCAGTAGCTGATGTTAGTTCCTTTTCAGAGCTTATTCTGCAAAGATGCCTTGGAAATTGCAAAGCAATTGAGTTAGGGTAACCCATAATACAAGTACCTGCTAGTGGTTTCTGTCACTGGAAACCTTTTCCATTAGCAATACAATCAAGAATTCCAAGGTCTCATCTCACTCAATAAGTTCAGCAATTAACTGCACCCAACACAAGAAACCGCAGTCCTATCAATGAAAATTCAGCACTTCATGGATTCATTCAACTTCATGTGAAATTACAGTTCCAGCATCATCAGTGATACTAAAGAGAATACGGTAAATATGATCCAGAATTGACTATAATATAATACAGCATGCAGCATCGAGTAGTTTAGTTTTTCTTCTCCTCTAAGTTGGGTTGCCAGTTCATTTTTAAGGTGATTACAAATTTAGATTTAGAAGATCATCACAAAAATGGAATAAGATAGACTATCCAGGAAAATAAATAAATCTTCCTTCAGATAAATACTTTTCTACACGTTTTGCTTAGTCATATACAAGAATCACCAAAATTCAATGGTTCTCTAGATGTTATTATACTCAACATCAATATTTTCTTAAATGACTCTTGTTATCAAATCAAGAGCAAGATAACAACCATACTACCATTTCACAATTTCAGGGGTAAAAGTTTGCATAACCTAGAAGTTTGCTTCATCAATCTGCCCAATCAAAACAGTGCAAGTCTTGCAAGAAAGTTCATCTAGTCATAGAGGCCATCTTCATGCCAGCTGTCAACTAAAAGATCCACCATCTCCTGCAAATCCACCAAATGGCAAATAAGGAATGTATACATCAATGTTCACCCAAACGTAAGAATAAAGAAGGTGCTTCCTAATAAAGACTTACAGCTAATGGGATTGGCTGGTGAAAAGGATCAGTTGAACAAAGTAGGTCCTCGTAAGTAGTGGTCCAGCTGCAAAAGAAGATTCCATGGTTATTTTCCTTTGGAAGCAAGAAGGTGTGCACCTATTACTTGTTAGCTGCTACTAAACAGTCAGCTGCATCACCCTACTAGAAATTATAACGCTAGCAAATACTCTCCATTGGAAAAAATGAGTTGTGGGACAAAGACCTCAGTCCCTTATTACAATACTGATTACTTTGGTTCACTCTCTCAATGAGTGTAACACTCTATAGTTTCGAAAGCTAGGCATGCGGGAAGGTGTAATATTCTTAGACATCATCATGATTCATGATAGAAAAACAAGCTCTCAAATGGAAAGGACATGGTGCCAAAGAAAGATACACAGAGAACAGCTATAAAGCATTGAATCTGTGGACAAAGATCACAGAATTGTACTAAAGATTTGTCTAAGATGCACTTGTATAATCAGCTAATTACCAAGGAAGCTACAATTACAGGTACATCCCCAAAATTATTATGGGTACGGTCATGTTCTTTATATGTTAGTATCAAACTCTTTACTCTTTCATCTAGCCCTAGAGTTTTTGGTTTGTTCTACAAAATTTTTGATACCCTTGTTAATAATATTAATACTTAGCTAATACTTATTAATAATACTAATAAGTATTAATATTAATATTATTAATACTAATATTATTAATACTTACAAGAATTTTTTGATACTCTTGTTAATAATATTAATACTTATTCTTTGTCTCATCCAATCAGGCGGTACAGAATTTTAAGGATGCATATTTGTGTAATAAAGCTGCATCTCTATTCATCCAAGCGAACAAGACAAACACCCTAGAGCCTAAAGCACACTTATAAAGTTCTGCTGTAAACAAAAGAAACTTAGACACAAATTTCGTACAAGAGGACAAAGCAAACCAAGTACCACTCAACATAAAAAAAATTTCAAAGAAAACCCAATATCTTCACAGCTACAACTGCTCTCATATAGACAGAGTTATCACTGTTTCAGAATAATACAACAACAAAATAATATTACAAACAAACAGAGATCTCATGTCTTGAATGTCAGCTATCAGTTGCTGGAGTTGCACATCTCAAGTCAACCACAAACTGTTTTTTCTTTTTTTTGAAATAAACAAAAAAAGATGGTCTGGTGGGTGAGTTTGCGGGTGGGTGTCATTTTAGAACTTCAGAGAATTAACCATCATAAAGGTCAATTTTGGATGACAATTATAATGAAAACTTGTCCTCCTTGAAAATTCCAAAATGGATATCATCTTACCAATTAGATCTGAAGACAATTCTTTGCCTCTGGCTCTAATTAAGATTCAGAAGGAGACTTTATATGTTAATATAAATTAGAGAACACCCCCCCCCCAAAAAAAAAAAAAAAGAAGAAAAGAATCTTTGAATCACAGATTCATATTAAGTAAGTACTTTCCCAAAAGCTTAATGCAGGTAAGCCAAAAATAATCTTTGAACGACAGATTCCTATTAAATGAGTACTTTCCAAAAAGCTTAATGCAGGAAAGCCAAATAGTGTGGATAGAAAACAAATAGAGTTATAATAGTATCAAAGACAACTATGCAACTACAAATACAAATGAAATCATGTGAGGGGATCAAACACAAAAACTTTTGGTCAAAATTGGCTTTGCTGCCATGTTAAGTAATCTAATCAAAAGTTTTAACTAATAGGTGAGGGCTCAAACAATAATATCTTCAACAATTCAAACCAAGGAAAAGGAAGTAAAATAATGGCTACGAACAAATTCACAAGATCAGTATATAAGCCATCAAATCCTGTACCCCATAATCGGTTCTCTAGGCATTCTCTTTCACTTTTGAAACTGATCACTGATCCACTGTCTTCTCCTCTCATGCCAAGCTATCTCAGCTGCATATAAAAAAATCCCCTACATTATTTCCATTGAAGATTACAATCAAAGCACTGATGTCAACAGAAGCAATAAGATAAATAGATCTTAGAAGATGAATTTTTTTATTTTCATTTCAAGAGCCGAAATTGGCCATGGTACAAATATTGAATTAGGATACTAATATAAATACTTCTAGCAAGTCTAAGACTACTCTGCCGACATACATACCAACTTCTGACATGCCTATATGACTGCTACCAATTAGAAACTACAAAGATTAATGCTCATGACAGGAAATGCAGATGTTCATTCAAAGTAAAGACAAGTTTTCTAGGGGTAATCTGTAATTTTTATGAAAAGCAACCCACCATGGTTGATAAAATTCATTTTCTCAGTTGAACTGTCTTTGCAAGCATCATTGGAAATCTCTGGATGCTGATTTTCCATTGTCTTCAAATTGAACAACATTTACCTTCTAGATGAAGGCACGGTAAAAAATGTATAGAGGGAGACCATCAAATATTTCACTATTTATTCTGCACTCAGACGATGGCCTGAAACAAAAATCACCTGTTTGTTAACTTCTGTAGCAAAAATCTACTACCATGTGTGCCTGTTCCAGATTCTACTCAAAGAACTTCATTTCAGGTATTACAGTTACATCCCACATGTTAGCATAAGCTTTTGGGTTGAATTTTCAACAACCACCCAGCTAATTACATGGAGTTAAGACCTACTAAAGCAACCGATCATACTTCAGATGGCTAGAAACAAATATGAAGAACAAAATGACAAAATCTTATTCAAGAAAAAGAAGCCATATCAAAAAATCAAATCATTCGGCATAAAAATGAACCAGAAGAGCATGAGAACATTAACATACCCTTTGCTTCCTCTGAACCTTGTGGCTAAATGAGGAAAAATGTATTGCGTTGGACTAAACAATATATATATATGAATGAAAAAGGAATAAGAAGACGGGAAAAAAATTGTTTAGTGAATACGTATGAGGGATTCAAGCTTTAAGGATATGGTGTTTGAAGATTCGAGAAATTGGATTGGTAGTAAAGCAAAAGTAATGAAGATTCTCGAAAGAGAGAGGTTCTGAAGGGCTTCGATGATCGGACAATCGGACGGACCAGAACTTCAGAGATGACTTCGTGAGGGATAACGGGAGTTCCAATCGTATTGGATAATATATAATAAATATATTGAGGTGCTGTAGCTTCTAAGCTGCACTGTTGCGAATAAAAAATTGTAATTATGAAATAAAAGTTAATAATATATAATAAATATAAATTTTAAATAATAATTTTATTAAAATTATTAAAGATATAATAAATTTTATATTATACAAGTAAAAAATTATATCAACATAAAAAGATGGTAGTGTTTACAAAACACTTTAAGATCGTAGCTTTTTAAACAAATCAATTCCAAACGTCTTAGTAGGATGGTAAAAATCACATTGATTTTTTTTTCATTCTAGAGGATATTTAATAATTTCATACTTAATTTTTTATTTAGGAAAGGGATAGAGAAATTTTTTTACCCAATTTTTTATTCGGGGAGGGGACGGGGATGAGGTGGAATCCTCATCTCCTACCCATTTCCCCATTTTAATTTTTAATTTAATTTTAATTTTTTAAATTACTAGTAAATAAATAATAAAATTTGAATTATAAAATTATAAGTATTGGTAAAAATAAAACATATCAAAATATTTATATTATTAATCTTTTAGGCCTAATTAACTAATTAAAGTCCTAAATTTTTATTTAGGACATTAAAAAGACCGGACAAATTCTATTAGCCCAAAACTTTTGTTTTAACTTTAATATTTATTAAATATTTTAAACTTAAATCTATTTTTTATTTATCTTAAATCTATTTATTTATTTATTTTTAGATGTTATAATTGCCCACAGCAAATCACAATTTTAATATCTAACCTAATCTAATATTCTTTCTTGATTTCTTTGAACTATTATTGTGTTGTAAAAAGATTTATAAAGTCTTGCCAATTGAAAAGTTAATTTCAATCTAAATTTGATTTTATTTGTAATTATTAATTTGTTTGATAATTTGTATTCTCTCATGCTTTACTAATTTAATGTATGTGACTTTTGTAATGGATATTAATGTAAGATATATTTCGAACTTTACTTTTATTTGAATTTTTTATTTTAATATGATTAACTCAAAATTGAAAACAAAAAAAATATATATTAGTTATTCGGGGATCGGGGACCCTCGGGGATCCCCGATTATTATTCGGAGAGGGATGATTCTTTAAATAATTTCGATGGGGACGGACGAAATATCGAGGATAGCAGGGAGATTGGTCCTCCTCCCCATTGCCATCCCTAATAAGTTAGGTTGCGTTTAGCTGTAATTTAAAAGTTACGATATTAAACTATTTTATAAATATTAACTGCTGTAGTTTAGAAATTATATTAATATAATTTTTTACTTGTATATTGAAGAATAAATTATAGCTTTAATAATTTTATCAAAATTATTATTTAAAATTTATATTTATTATATATTATTAACTTTTATTTAATAGTTATAGTTTTTTTATAGCAGTTGTAACTTAAAAATTACAGCAACTCAATTCCAAACGCACCATATTCGCTCATGGGGTCTGTAAGTTAGGGTCGAAAAAAAATCCGACTTGAATTTTGGTCGGATTGATCTGTCTCCAAATTTGTGAGCTTTGATCCAATCTTAACGATCAAAATTTGGGATCGACCTTAAAAATCAAACTTGATCAAGTCCGGATTGATTTGTCTCCAAAATTTTGAGCTTTGATCCAGGCCTTAATCGACCCAATTTGACCACTTAATAATTAAAAAATATATATTTTTATTCAAACTTTGTGTTTTTATTTAAATTAGGCATAATTTTCGTTTATAATTACTTATGCATTACAGTAAGTTCTATGTTTAATTTTAATATATTAGGGAAGGTAAATTTAAATTATTTAAATATTACAAAAATTAAAAAAATATTTGGCTGGGCTCGGGCCTGACCAATCAAGGTCAGATTTGGCAAAAAAATAGAACTTTTATCGAGTTCGAACCCTTTATTTGTGTTATTAGGTCGCCCAAGCCCATCTCGACAAATTGCCATTCCTAGTAAGTACATTGGATTCTTTATTTTTTAATTTATATTTATATACATAAAACTTCTCTTAACTTTTTTTAAAGATATCCTTATTCTAATAAAATAATGATATTAGATTATAAACAAATAAAAAATACAATTTTTAACATATCAAAATTTAAATTTTTTATATTTTAGTTGCATATCAACTTTAATTAAATGAAAATGCTCTCATTTAATAAATATGTATATATATTGTGTTAGCCTAAAGGGCTATACATAATGTAATTTTGATGATAACAAACATGTGTATTAAGTAATTTAATAAATATTGTATTTCACATTTTCACTAGTTTTTTAAGGATAATAATTATGCAAGTGAATCAAGAAATCGAAGACACTTCAACTGACATCAAGAATATAGTTTAGAGCTCAACTAACAAATTAGTGCCATAAATTCTTGTAAAGCCGGTATGATTTAATTGATGCATGATTTAGCATTTGAGAAGCTCAAGAGATTAATTTAATTAAATACTTTTCATTAACTAAAAGGTTTTATTTTATAAAGTAAAGTATGTTGTGGATTTAAGTAATTTGGACTTAAATGCTAAGATTTGAAATCTTTGATTTTAAATAAGTATTAAATTTCGGAGTTGGACGTTTTTACAAACATTTGAAATGTTTTGGGCTATACTATAATTTATGAATATTTTGGACTAAAGTGAAAGGTTTTGAGAACTTTGAAAAATATGGGTAAAAGGACCTTTGTGCAAAATAATAAAATTTTTGGGGCCATATCATAATTTCAGAAAGTTTGGGAAAGACAACTATTCTTAAGAAGTTCTGAAATTGGACCTATTTGCAAAGTTTTATGACGTTTTGAGCCATAGTATAATTATAGAAAGTTTTGAAAAAATAAAATATCATTCTTGGCCAGGATAATCAAACCGCTTTGGTAGAATTTACCTATAACTTGGCTTCTCTATAAAAACTCAACTCAAACTTCATTCTAAGAACTAATGCAAGCAAATATAAGATCATACAACATATATTGAGCTTCCAAAACGCAAATCATCATAGATTGAATCATTGTGAGCTATTATTTGCATATCCACTCTTAAAGAGAGTTTTTGTTGTAATTTTCATTTCTTATCAAATTGTGAGTGTATAAGTGTGAGAAACACTTGGGGTAAAGAGATTGGGGAGATAATCTCTTGATTGTAAAGGTTCATTGACACCTTGTAAGTCAATTGTAAGAACTTGAAGCCTTGGGAGGCTTGGATAGTGAAATCCTCGAGCTTGGTTGGCTTGGAGGCGTGGACGTAGGCGGGGATTGCCGAACCACGTAAAAATCTGTGTGTTTGTTTTTCTCTTCCCTTACTCTTTTATTTTTACGTTTGTTTGAATTTATTGTTTTCTATTTCATTAAGGCGTTAGATTGATTTGTTGGGCGAATTGTATTGCATAATTTTTAAAATCCCAATTCACGCCCCCTCTTGGGTTGCGTTACGTGTATTTCATTTGGTATCAGAGCTTGGTTCTCTTGTTTGGACTTAACCGTCTAGAGTAAAAGATCCATGGCAACCCAAAATGATTCAACCTTTAGGGAAGGACAATCCACAACTAGGCCACCATTCTTTGACGGAAATGACTACCCATATTGGAAAACTAAGATGAGAATTTATTTACAAGCACTAGATTATGAAATTTGGGAAGTTGTATGTGATGGTCCATTTATGCCTTTGACTAAAAATGAATTCGGGGAAGGCATTCTAAAACCTTTACGGGAATGGAATGAATTGGAAAAGAGAAAAGCTTCTCTAAATTCCAAAGCCATGAATGCTTTGTTTTGTGCACTCGATAAGAAAGAGTTTCATAGAGTGTCTAGTTGTGAAAGTGCTAATGAAATTTGGCACAAACTTGAAGTTGTTTATGAAGGCACGAATCAAGTGAAAGAGTCTAAAATTAGTAGGTACACTCGGCAATATGAATTGTTCCAAATGGAACAAAATGAGAGTGTGTATTCTATGTATACTAGATTTACGGACATAGTAAACACTCTAGGAGCCCTAGGAAAGACCTTTTCAAATAGCGAGAAAGTTAAGAAAATCATTAGGTCATTACCTAAGGAATGGAGACCAAAAAGGACTGCCATTGAGGAAGCTAAAGATTTGAATATCTTACCTATTGATGATTTAATTGGTTCTCTTATTTCTTATGAGGAAGATTTGGCAGCCGAAAGAGGAAATGAGGAAAAGAAGAAAAACATTGCACTCAAAGCCACAAAATATGAGAGTGATGGAGAAAGTGAGCCGGATGATGAGGAGTTGGCTATGCTAGCAAGGAGGTTCAGAAAATTTTTCAAGAAAACCGGCGACTGAAGAAAATTTAGAAACTTCAAAAACCAAAAGGAGAAGAAAGAGGTAATCATATGCTATGAATGCAAAAAGCCCGGCCATATAAGATCGGAATGCCCACTTCTCAACAAACTCAAGAAGAAAGCTATGGTTGCTACTTGGGATGATAGCGATGAAGATTCAAGCGATGAAGAAGAATCGCAAGAAGTATCAAACCTAGCACTTATGGCAATAGGAGATGATGATGATCTCAATGAGGTAAGTGATCCAACCTATGATGAATTGTATGATGCTTTTAAAGAAATGCATGACGAGTTAATGAAAATTGGTAAAAAGAATGCATGCCTTAAAAAGCAATTGCTAGAATTTACAAATGAAAAGGATGCCATGCAAAAATGCAATGAGTCATTGAATGAGAAGATTAAAGGATTAGAATTAGAGAATAAAACCTTGCATAATAGAGTTGCATTATCAAATGAAAAACCTAGCACTTCACATGAGCATTTAGAGTCACATGTAGATGATTTGAAAAAGGAAAATGAAATGCTCAAGAAAAAGAATATTGAACTTAGTAATGTTGTTCTAAAATTTACAAATGGGCAAAAGATGTTGGATAACATGCTTAACTCCCAAAAATGTGTTTTTGATAAAGGAGGACTTGGGTATAAGCCTAACTTGAAGTAAAAGTATTATAAGAATTATTTTGTTAAAGCTACCTCCACAAATGATCATAAGATTGTTTGTCATTATTGTAATCAAAATGGTCACATGAAATATAGATGTCCCGTAAAAAGGAATGCATATAATGGTGTCAAATGTGTGTGGGTTCCAAAAGGAACCGTTGCTAACGATCAAAGACCCAAAAAGGTTTGGGTACCTAAGACATAAGATTTTCTTTGCAGGGTTTGAAGAAAAAGAAAAATAAATGGTACTTGGATAGCGGATGTTCTAGGCATATGACCGGAAACTATGCATGGTTCTCAAGTTTCACCAAAATCGAAATGGTGGAGATGTATCTTTTGGAGATAACTCAAAAGGAAAAATTCTCGGAATTGGAAATGTTGGTAAAATTTCTTCAACTCTAATTGAAAAGGTGTGCTTGGTTGAAAGTTTGAAACACAATTTGATTAGCATTAGTCAACTATGTGACAAAGGTTATAAAGTTGTTTTTGATAAATCAAGATGTGTTATTGAGAATGCATGTGATGGGAAAATTTTGTTTATGGGAAATAGATGTGGCAATGTTTACACGATTGATATAGAGTGTGCATCTACTCATGATAAATGTTTTTCGGCATTGCATGATGATGATTGGTTATGGCATAGAAGACTAGGACATGTTAGCATGGATTTAATTTCAAAAATTTCGAAAAATGATTTAGTTAAAGGTCTTCCAAAAATTGGTTTTCAAAAGGATAGAATTTGTGAAGCATGTCAATTTGGAAAACAAATCAAAACCTCTTTAAAAAACAAGAATCATATTTCTACTTTAAAACCTCTTCAATTACTTCACATAGATTTGTTTGGACCCTCTAGATATGCTAGTTTAAGTGGCAAATTTTATGCATTTGTAATTGTAGATGATTATGCTAGATACACATGGGTATTATTCTTAGCTAATAAGGATGATGCCATTGATGCATTTAGAATTTTCTGTAAAAAGGTTCAAAATGAAAAGGGTTATTCTATTACTTGTATTAGAAGTGATCATGGTGGAGAGTTTGAAAATCATACATTTGAAAATTTTTGTAATGATTTTGGCATTGAGCATTAATTTTCATCACCTAGGACTCCACAACAAAATGGAGTTGTTGAGAGAAAGAATAGGTCTATTCAAGAAATGGCTAGGACCATGTTAAATGAAAATGCATTACCAAAATATTTTTGGGCCGAAGCCGTCAACACCGCTTGTTATGTTTTAAATCGGTGTTGATTAGACCTCATCTCAATAAAACTCCCCATGAGCTTTGGAAAGATAGAAAACCCAATATTGGTTATTTCAAAGTTTTTGGATGCAAATGTTTTATTTTAAACACAAAAGATAATCTTGGTAAATTTGATCCAAAATCTGATGTTGGCATCTTTCTCGGGTATTCAAACTCAAGCAAAGCTTATAGAGTTTATAATAAAAGAACTTTAGTTGTGGAAGAATCCATGCATGTTGCGTTCGATGAATTTAACCCCTCCTCTGCGGAGAAAGGAGTTGTTAATGATGATGCAGATGGAGAGTTACAAGAAGAATCATCAAAAGAGAATCAAGAGAATGCACCACAGGAAAATCAAGAGGATAGACAAGAAGAACAAACAAATATAGAGCTGGAGCAACAAGAAGGTAGTTCTCAAACACTCCCCAAGGAGTGGAGGTATGTTTCCTCTCATCCTAAGGATTTAATTTTAGGTGATCCTTCAAGAGGTATCACAACTAGATCATCACTTAGAAACACATGTGAGCATGCTGCATTTATTTCTCAAATTGAACCAAAATCTTTTGCGGATGCGGAAAATGATGAGTTTTGGATTATGGCAATGCAAGCTGAGTTAAATCAATTTGAGAGAAATGAAGTATGGGAATTGGTTCCTAAACCGGAACATCAATCCATTATAGGCACTAAATGGGTATTTAGAAATAAAATGGATGAATCCGGTATGGTTGTAAGAAATAAAGCTAGATTAGTGGCTCAAGGATACAACCAAGAAGAAGGAATCGATTTCGATGAAACATTTGCACCTGTAGCTAGATTAGAATCCATTAGGATGTTGTTAGCATTTGCATGTCATAAAGATTTTATTTTATTTCAAATGGATGTCAAGAGTGCTTTCCTAAATGGTTATATTATGGAGGAAGTTTATGTGAAACAACCTCCTGGTTTCGAAAATGAGAAATTTCCAAATCATGTGTATAAGATATCAAAAGCATTGTATGGATTAAAACAAGCACTTAGAGCATGGTATGATAGGCTTAAACATTTCTTGTTGGATAACGGTTTTTCGATGGGAAGAGCGGATACTACCCTCTTTATTAAAAATAAAAATCAAGATATACTTGTTGTTCAAATTTATGTTGATGATATTATCTTTGGTTCTACTAATGAATCTTTGTGCAAAGAATTTTCCTCTTGTATGAGTAAGGAATTTGAGATGAGCATGATGGGAGAATAGAAGTATTTTCTTGGACTTCAAATCAAACAAAACAATGAGGGGATCTTCATCAACCAAGCTAAGTACGTCAAATACTTGCTCAAGAGATTTGGTATTGATGAATCAAATACCAAGAATACTCCAATGAGTACAACAATCAAGCTTGATAAAGATGAAAAAGGTAAAGAGGTTGATATTAAAAAGTATCGAGGTATGATCGGATCCTTACTTTACTTAACCGCAAGTAGACCCGATATCATGTTTAGTGTATGTTTGTGTGCAAGATTTCAATCATGTCCCAAGGAATCTCATTTGCTTGCTGTTAAAAGAATTTTTCGTTATTTGAGTGGAACCATCCTTTGGTATCCTAGAGGAACTCATATAGATTTAACTTGTTATTCGGATGCCGATTTTGCTGGTCACAAGGTCGATAGGAAGAGTACTAGTGGAACTTGTCATTTTCTTGGTCATTCACTTGTTTCATGGTTTAATAAGAAACAAAATTCGGTGGCACTCTCAAATACTGAGGCGGAATATATTGCCACAGGTAGTTGTTGTGCACAAGCACTTTGGATGAAACAAACACTTAGAGACTATAGTATTAATCTTGAACAAATTCCTATCAAGTGTGATAATACTAGCGCCATAAATCTTTCAAAGAATCCCATTCAACATTCTAGAACCAAGCATATAGAGATTAGGCATCATTTCTTGAGAGATCATGTTCAAAAAGGTGATATTGCATTAGAATTTATCTCTACGGAAAAACAACTTGCCGATATTTTTACAAAACCCCTTTGCGAAGAACAATTTTCAAAAATTCGGCATGAACTTGGGATGATGAAATTTTCGCATTAACATCTCTATTTATGTTATTGACTCTATTAAAATTGTTTGCTTAATGATTATTAATGTTTATGAAGTGTTTGAGCAAGTTAGATATATGTGGTGTTTGATTTATTAATTTTTGAATGCTTATGTGCTTCATGAATATATGCTTGTTGGATGGATTATGTGTTTGAATTAATCATCTTTTAGATGTTTAAAATCATGAATCATGCATTAAATTGGCTCTTGAGATGTTTCGGGATCACAAAATGGTCACGGAATTGATCGAAATTAGCCGGATATCAACTTGAGTGCAGTTGGACAGCAACCGGTTAGTCATTGCTCCAAGCTGCCAGCTTGAATCGCCCCAACCGAGAGCAAGCGGCTAGCCGCTTGGTCACGGGTTGGGCATATTTTTTTTTTTTTTGCTTCTTCTTCTTCCTTTGTTTATTTTCTGCACATGCTCTCTCTTTCACTCAAAACCGTGAGCAACCCATCCATTTTCACTTCCATTTTCTTCCTTTTTCATCAATTTTCATGCCCAAATCAACCATTCAAACTAATACCCATGCATTTCATCTTCATTAAACACTTCTCCATCATGATTTCTTCACTTGTTCTTCATCATTCCATTCTCATTTCATTCACGCGTGAATAGTGTTCTCCATTTTCTTTCTCAAATTTCTTCATCTTTCACTCATTTTCTTGTTAAAATCAATCATCCAACTCATTATTCATCCATTACTCCTTCAATTTTCACTCTCAAAACAACATTTCATCAACTCTCCACATAAAACCCAAAATCAAAAATTCTCACTCTACCCGTTTCTCTCTCTTCATTTTCAAGCTTCCTTTAGCCCATTTTTAATTCACTCTACATCATAAATTAGCTTCATTCATCTCTAGGATTAATTTTCTTGCCTCAAACAATTCCATTTCACTCAATTTTTGTTAAACCCGAAATTGCATTTTTAAGCTCTTTTTTCTTCCAACAATGGCGGGTGGTGACAAGTCCAAGGGAAAACACGTGGCCAAGAAGCGTAAGGATGATCATGGAGATTATTCGGACTTTATGTTGATTCATTTTCCTCGACTCCAACTTCGAAAACATTTTCTCGACCATTTCAAGCCAAGGACGGTAATTACTCCTTATTTTGTCAATCTCAATAATATGGAGAATTTAGAAATTTGTGATAAATCTCTTAAAGATTTACTTATTGCTATGGGATGGAAGAATGTGTTGGTCGTTAATGATCCTTACTATAAAAATTTAGTCAAGGTTTTATATTCGAATATGGATACGGAAGTGTCAAATAGAATTGTTACTAATGTTGGGAGAGTTCACATTGAATTTGATGTTGCTTTGCTAAATTCTATCCTTGGCACTCCAAATGAGGGATTGGAAATATATAGTGCTAGAGCCAAAATCAAACAACCTTGGTTTTCCCTTGAAAATGCCGTTCGAAATATTTGTCGACGACGTGATTTGTCCACTGCGTTCTGTAACTCACCTTTGAAATCTCAAGCCTTACCTCTTCAAACTCGAATCCTTCATTATGTTCTTCATCATGTGATTACTCCTAGGGCTGGTCATGCGGATGAAGTTAATCGTTTAGCTGCAGCCATTTTGGACTGTATTCTAGAGGAGAGGGTGCTAAATATTGGGTATATTATCCTTCATCACATGCTTAGTACTCCCACCTTAGCCAAAAGATCCCTTCCATATGCTAGTATTATTACCCGAATTCTAGAGTATTTCCATGTCCTTATAACCGAGTCAATCTCCTTGAATTCGAGGGAATTAGGCGATGATTCAATCGCTAATCTGGGTTTTTATTGGAGGGATGATAGCTAGCATAAAGATCAAAGAAACAAAAAGGTTACGGAACTTGCTCCTTCAGATCATCGTTTCCTTAACGATGTTCGTCCCCCACACTTGCTTCGTGATCTTAGTGCTCCATATCTCTCACATCCTCCACCTTCCGAGGGCCCTTCCCACTCTACTTCAGCTGACTCTGAGGATCCGTTGCAGCAGCTGTTAACTAAAGTGGATTCACTTTCTGAGCGGCAAGACAAACTTCAGTCTATGCTTGAAGCTTTTCACCTTCAGTCCATTTCCGAGCGAGAGTGTCTCTTTGCTCAACAGCGACAGCTTCTTGATAGCCAGCAGCAACTTTTTGCAGCTCTTGGATTTCCACCACCATCCTCTTCATCTCATCCACCATCTCCTTAGCACTCTATTTTATTTTGTTATTTGTCACTCTGCACTACATTTATTCATGCATTGTTGTTTTTCATTTGCAGATGATATCTTATCGTTTGATATTTGGATATATTATTTTTAATTTGTGGATTAAGGATGCTTGTTATTTAATCTTTGGATATGTTATATTTGGATGATGTTTTCGGATTGATTAATTATATGCTTAATTCTTATGTGTTGCTTGATAACTTGGTGGAGTTGTTGGTTTGTTATACATGTTAAACCTTATATGGAAGTGTTTTTAACCACATTGTGTATTTGAGGATTTGTTCATTTTTAACGGGAGACTGCCGAAATTTTTGCTCGCCCAAAATCGGTAATATCTTTATTGAATTATTTTTGGTGATCTTGTTTCACATTGCATATCTCTATTTTTTAAAGCGGGAAATAAATATGATAAGTTTTTTGATAATATCATTTTGGTTAAATTTTTCGGTCTTCGCATACATTTCTAGTAATTTTGATGATGAAGGGGGAGAAGTCATGTATTTTGAATTTTGAATATGAAGACATGTAATACATATTTTGTATTTCAAGTATTTATGCATGTTTTTGAAATATTAAGGGGGAGCTTTCGAATTATCTAAATCAAATATTCAGGGGGGGTTTTTGTTTTGAATTTGATTTATAAGTTGAAGTCATGTATGCCATGTATTGAGGGGGAGTTTAATGTCAAAATACATGAGATGTTTGTCATCATCAAAAAGGGGGAAATTGTTAGCCTAAAGGGCTATACATAATGTAATTTTGATGATAACAAACATGTGTATTAAGTAATTTAATAAATATTGTATTTCACATTTTCACTAGTTTTTGAAGGATAATAATTATGCAAGTGAATCAAGTGAAATCAAGATTGAAGACACTCAACGGACAACGACGACATCAAGAATATAGTTTAGAGCTCAACGAAAAAATTTGTGCGATAAACTCTCCCTTCCTCTCTCTGCAAATGAAGTTCCCAACCTCACCAACTACCATCCAACCACTAGCTTGTATGATGTTTTCCTCTACCTCTTCCGATTACTCTTCCTCTTTTCTCACGCTATGGTAGTGCTTCTGTGCGTCAGAAAAATGTCCACTAGCGTGTTTCTTTTTCCTTGTGGTTGCATAATCATCATCGTCTTCTTCCCAATCATCCCAGCAGGGACAATTTGGGTCACTTCTGTTTTCGCCATCCAAGAATTTGCTAGAAAAGCTCTCTTTCGCTTTTTCATGAGCTCAAGAGATTAATTTAATTAAATACTTTTCATTAACTAAAAGGTTTTATTTTATAAAGTAAAGTATGTTGTGGGTTTAAGTAATTTGGACTTAAATGCTAAGATTTGAAATCTTTGATTTTAAATAAGTATTAAATTTCAGAGTTGGACGTTTTTACAAACATTTGAAATGTCTTGGGCCATACTATAATTTATGAATATTTTGGACTAAAGTGAAAGGTTTTGAGAACTTTGACAAATATGGGTAAAAGGACCTGTGTGCAGAATAATAAAATCTTTGGGGCCATATCATAATTTTAGAAAGTTTGGGAAAGACAATTATTTATAGGAAGTTCTGAAATTGGACCTATTTGTAAAGTTTTATGACGTTTTGGGCCATAATATAATTATAGAAAGTTTTGGCTAAAATATAATTTCAGTGAACAGGATTACTGTAGCAAATTCAAAAATAATGGTAATATCACTGTTCCTGAGCGGCTAGCCGGATAATCAAGCGGCTAACCACTTGGGCACGGAAATTTACCTATAACAGCTAGTTTTCGGGCTTCTCTATAAAAACTCAACTCAAACTTCATTCTAAGAACTAATGCAAGCAAATATAAGATCATACAACATATATTGATCTTCCAAAATGCAAATCATCATAAATTGAATCATTGTGAGCTATTATTTGCATATCCACTCTTAAAAAGAGTTTTTGTTGTAATTTTCATTTCTTATCAAATTGTGAGTGTATAAGTGTGAGAAACACTTGGAGTAAAGAGATTGGGGAGATAATCTTTTGATTGTAAAGGTTCATTGACACCTTGTAAGTCAATTGTAAGAACTTGAAGCCTTGGGAGGCTTGGATAGTGAAATCCTCGAGCTTGGTTGGCTTGGAGGCGTGGACGTGGCGGAACCACGTAAAAATCTGTGTTTGTTTTTCTCTTCCCTTACTCTTTTATTTTTATGCTTGTTTGAATTTATTGTTTTCTATTTCATTAAGGCGTTAGATTGATTTGTTGAGCGAATTGTATTGCATAATTTTTTAAATCCCAATTCACCCCCCCTCTTGGGTTGCGTTACGTGTATTTCATATTGGTCTAGGATTTTAGATTTTATTGAAACTTCGAAAAAATTGTAATCTGCATCGTGTAATAGAATAATAGAATTATACTATTACATTATATAGTATAATAGTTTTTTTGGATTTTAACCAAATTTAAGATCCTAAATTAGAATATTTTATATATATATATATGTGCGTGTATATATATATATATATAGACTGAGAGAGAGGGGGGGGGGGAGAGAGAGAGAGAGAGAGTAACTCTCTAATGACAACATCCTTATTTTAATAAAGTTAGTGAGTATACTATTATCAGATGTATTGAAATTTGTATTTTTTGTATTTTTTTGATATTTTCAAGTGAGAATGTTTTCATTGGAGAAGAATTATATACATATATATTTATCTATATGTACATTTATATATTAAAATTAGATATTAAAATTAGATATAAGGTAAAAAAAAAACATAGATTTCAGACATTACAGAACAAAATATATTATATTGGAGTCCATATTTTTTAATCTTTTAACTTATCCCTACCTTTAATATAATTAAGGTTCTATATAAAAATGAGGAAAATAATATTAAATTATTCTATATAAAAATGAGAAAAATAATATTGAAAGAAAGGGATATTATCAAATATCCACTTGATTTATTTTGATACATTACTCTACCACCAAAGTTTTCTGACAACTGTAATTTTCCACCTAAGTTTTTAAGTATTATCATTTTACCACTAAAACATTAAAATTAACAAAATAATTAATAACATGTGTCAAAAGTCTATTTTATCCTTGAAAGGCGATCTATGGATCTTGAGATCCTTGAGTTGGATTTGAAAAAAGATTATTAGCTTGATATCGCTCTGCACGAAACTAAGCTATTTCCGAGCATCAAACATCAAAATTAGAACAACACCTCTTCTTCCTCTAATAGATGAAAAAGCAATAGTAACCATTCTAAGATAAATATTAGCTACTTCCAACATTAAACATCAAAATAAGGACAATAACTCTTCTTCCTTTTAATAGATGGAGAATAAATAGTAACCCTTCTTCCTTTATTACCCTATACTAACCTCAATTTATTCACTTCAAGTTTTCATTGTTGGTAGTGTCGTTAGGGTACACTGAATTTAAAACCTTACTAATGATATAAATAATTAGTACAAAACGAGTAAGGATCCCATTGAGACTACGCTAATCATATTTATTATCAACTATAAAAAAAGACTTAAATAAAATAAAATAATAATAATAACAACAACAACAATAAAAATAATAATAATAATTAAAAATATAAATTAATCTAACTAAAGAAAATGCCAGTTATAAATAAAAGAAGGTTTTATAAATTTTTAACTACATAATAAGAAATTAAAAAAATTAAAACTATGAAAATAATAATTTAATAAAAACCCTAGTTAAAGAAGAAAGAAATAATAATGATGAAAACTTTGGTTAAATGATCATTCGCTACCACTGAGCACGTACATAATAAATATATAAATTATATTATCAATTTCCATTGAAATTATCAATCGTAGACAACAATAAGTTCTGTTAGGAAAAACAAGTTCTTCACCTAATCTCTAACCATTAAATAAATTAAAACAAGCTCTTTAAATTTAAGATAATGAGAGCATTAAGTAGAGAAAGACATTAGCTTGATCTAAGTAATAAACATAGAACGGATTATTTAACCTAGGTTATGTTCTCTAGTTGAAATCATTGATTCCAATTTGTTACTAATGATTAAAATATCAAAACAATTACGGATCAAGAATTTTAATTTAGCAATAGAATTTATTCAAATCCTATCTAATGACCACTCAAATAAAATAAGAATAAAATCATAGATATTAATCATAGAAAGCATAAACAATTTCAATTAAATAAGTTGAATGATCGAAATTAAATATTAATCATACGACCTGTTTAGAGTTTTGAATTCACCCTCAACTAGATGGAATATCTAGCATAACATAATAGAATTGAGAATAAAAGAGTTCATAAAATTAGTCGTGGAGATTAATCCAAAAGGCTGACTCTGTTTTTGGGTTTGTGACTTTGTGCGGCTTCCTCCTCTTTTTGTTTTTTTTTTACTTTCTTCTCTTCTTGCAGGTGCTTCCATTCAAAGCCAAAGGTTGGACATTTATAATGCTCGGCCGAATCCAATTTGGATTTTAATTCCAATTTAAAGCAATTAATTCCATAAATAGCCATGCACCCACTGACTTTAGCTTAGGCAAGTTTTACGAGCATGCTCAATTAAATATGGCAATTCTTTTTCTAATTTGCTTTCACGGGATGGCTTAATTGGAAAGAAATCAATAATGGCCAATTTAATTAGCTTCTATAGTCAGCCCGCCAAGCATAAATCCAGTAACTTCAATTCTTTCCCATCTTGATTACTTGAAGTAGATTTCTTTCTTAATGTTCTAATTTAATCACTCTTTAATGCCAGAATATACCTGAAATAAAAAATATAAAAATTAAGATAAAAATCAACATAATAAAATATAATTTAACAAAATAACTAAATTAAAAAAATTAACTAAAATAATTAGAATGTTTATGACCAAAACAAGAAAAAGATGACAAAACAACAGTAAAATATAATGAAACAACACTCAACCTTCACTCATCCCCAAGCAACAACAGTAAAAACGGAAAAAAAACAAAACAAAACCAAAGGAAAATTTAAAGTAGTCAAATAAGATTATTCAAATTCTAATGATACCACCGCAACATGAAGTGTGGCTCTGATACCAGTTGTATTATGCGTTGTTATACAACTACAACAAAAACTTTTGGACCGAGTCCGCAAGTTCGGGTTTCCAGCCGATATACACTTATCCGTTTATACCAAATCCGAAATCATAGTTGAAAATAGTTTTTCACGATACCACCCGACAACTCGGCACTCAAGGCCTTCAAAGAGGGTGAACGTTGTGAGAAAATACCGTCATTTTATAAAATCGGTTTTGGAGGATAAAAACAGGACCTTTCTGATGCACAGGATCCTTAGGCTTAAGGCAAGTGCAGAGCATACTCAGTTTAGTAAAGCTTGAGGTGAGCGTATCATTATTAATTCAAATAATTTCTTCGATTCCTAGAAGAGAGAAAGAGGTTTAGGGAAACATAATGTATAGAACCGAATTTTTTATTTCAGATTGGCTCCCTTTACAACTGAGACCAAAGGTGCCTTTTATAGAGGATCATTGAGAACATGACCTCTCGAATGATCAAATCACATGGCACACCTTTTTGGAAAGCAAAGCACGCCAATCAGGACTTTTACAAAAGGTAAAGCATACCTATAAGGATTTTAACAAAAGTAAAGCATACCGACAAGGACTTTAACAAAAGTAAAGCACACCGACAAGGACTTTAACAAAAGACAAACGGGAGTCACATGGATAGTTGTATCAAAAGCTTGTTCATAAGTCGTTATCATGGAGTGGATGGATAACGAGATGGTGACACGTCTCTTGTGGCTTTTTCATATTGTCGTTTGTGCCGACGAATTTGTCGTTGGTCGAGGTATGCCTCAGCTTGTTGGTATTTGTCTTCATCGGGTGAGATGTAGAGAGTCAGGTGGTGACAGTATAATGGGGATTTTCAGTATGGAGAAGGGACTGAAAGTCTTCCCATGGGTCCTGAGCGTCTTGGAATAAGACATTGGTGTAGTCAGGACGTTGTTCCATGACAAGGATTCCCTGAGGACTTGAACTTGAACCCGGAGTACAGCCTTGTGTTTTGGGAATAACTTCAAGGGTGTGTGATGGTCCAATAGAGGTGTGGTGAATGTTTATGGCTGGTGGAGGAACATTGTTAAGTTCCATGAGATAGGCTTTGAGAACAGAGGAAACCGATGTATCATGGATGAGGGTATAAGGATGAGGGTAAGTTCTCCATTCATATGCCATGTCCTGTGTCCAGTAGTCCCGTGTTTCTGGATGCTGGAAATAAGGCCTGTGGACGATGAAGACCGTAGTCCACATGTTAGCTTCTTGTTCTGGCATTTTATCTAATCCATGAAAGGTACTCAAATGTTGGAGTTGCTTGCGCCACCAAGTGAGTGGGGAATACCATTCAAAGAGAGTCCATAGTAGGTCTGGGGAGAAGTCAGGTGAGTCAGGATTGGTTTGATGGGAAAAACTAGCTTTGTAGCATACAAGGTGGTGAGACACCACATATACCAAAGCTCATCTTCAGAGATGGACATAGAGGACAAAGTGAGGCCTGTGAGAAACAGGTGTTCCATGCAAAGATTAGGAAAACGGTCGGGTTTTTTGGTTTGAACATTGAAGAAGAACCTGTAAAGAAATTTCTTTGCAAAATCCTGTAGTTGGTAAGCCGATTAGAAAGAGATGTTCATGGGGAAATTTCTTTGGTTGAGAGCTTTGAAAGGAAGTTGGCAATTCATGGCTATAACTGGAATGGTTTGAATCGAGGAAATGAGTGCGGGTTTATTTATAGCTGGACGGGTGAGGAAGTCTGGAATGAGGTTTTGGTTGCCTTTTATGTGTTGAACAGTGAAATCATACTTAGCAAACCAGGTTTTGAGGCTGAGTAATTGCTTGTCAGGGAGCAATTTGTTCTTGAAGTCAAAGAGGCGGGGAAAAGAAGAATTATCCATGTTGATAAGGAATTTGTGGCTGATGAGATGGAATTCAAATTTTTTAATTCCGTACTTGACTGCCAAAATCTCTTTGTAGATCACATGGTAGTTCTTTTCAGAGTCTTTGAATTGTCCACTTGCATGTGCACAAAAATGACGCACGCCATTGATGTCTTCAAGGAGAATGGCACTCCAATAATCATCGCTGGCATCAGTCTGGAGGATGCGTTGTCCACTTGTAGGAATTCGGAGTGGAGGAGGTGAGGGCTCAGTGGGGGGCACTGTTTTTTTAGCATGCGCGACAGTGGCTGGTGTGAATCGCAACTTTTGGGATAAAATCACGGACATAATTAACAATCCCAAGGAATTGTTGTATTTGCTTTCTGTTGAGATGTGTGTCCGGAAACTTTAATAATTCGATTGCAATATGTGGACCAGGCTGATACTGGCCGTCTTTAATCACCATGCCAAGAAAGTCAATTGATTCATTTCCTAGCTACTTTTCTTTTAAGTGGCCACATTTCTTGTAGACGAAACAACGGTTGGATTTTTTCTTTCGGTACTGAGAAACATCTTTCTTTTGGAGGATGACTTTCTGTGGAAGTGTTTCCAGAAATGTCGTTTCTTTGTGGTTGGACAAACACATTTCTTTTCATCCTTACACTCGATTTTGAGATAAGGTTTTTTACAAGCTTCAGAGAAGGGTTTCTTGTCTTCCATGAGATCTTTGAAGAATTCTTTTTGTTCACAGATTTTATCAACAGATAGCATGGCCATTTGGAAAATCTTTCCCAGAGAGATATAAACTATGCTCAGATTTGTGGCTGTGAGTTTTCTTTGAAGGTCAGGTTGTAACTCAGAAGGAAGAGAGGCTATGAAGACATGTTTAAGAGATGGCTCATTGAACCCATTTAGCTTGTAGAATAGAATACTCATTCTTTTGTAATGAGCATCCAGAAGGTGTCTTTTGAGAGAACAACATTTCATTTGATGGTATTCTTTTCTGTCTGCTTCAGTGGAAGCAGTTTTTTCACCGATGAATTGCTCATGAATAATATTGAGTGCTGTACCAATCGGAGATTCCATGAATTGGAGCTGTCTGTATTCTCCTAAGCTTTCTAGCCAATCTCGTAAAGAACCAGTGGAGCGGGCCATGAATTCACGAAGAACGGCTTGAGGTTGAGCATTAGGCTTGTTACCTTGGAGATCAATCCAAGCAGCAAATTCTTGAAGTCTAGCAGACCATTTGTGACGAGGAATGTCATCAAATGTAAACCAAGATGCTGAAGATGGTTTTGTTGAGTGTTCATGAACTGGTGGGGGCATAGGGTCTGTTTGAGATGTTTGATCATAAGGATGATCTTCAATAATAAGTGTTGAAGTAGAAGCACTTGGATTTGCAGTTTCAGTGGCCATTAATATGCCTGTAATGTCAGCATATTCGAACTCAGAGTCAGTTGAGGTTTCGTCTGTGTTTTCGGATGAGTTTGAAGAAGACGAGTTGGATTCATCGACTGTTTCTGGCTCAGAGGAGTCAGAAGATTGGTTCTGGACAGTATGATAATGATACTGAGCCATCGGGTCTTTGTCTTTCTTATGAGGCTCTGGAATGTCCTGTGGCAAATCTTCGGGAGGTATGGTGGAGGTAGAGGAAGATGAAGGGACATTTGGCTTTGGTTCTGAAATCTTGACTTTGGATTTTGATTTTCTGGGTGAAGATGGTTGAGGAGTCGGTTGAAGGTGCGAGAACCCAAAGAACTGATTATAAACAGGTTGTTGAGGTCGGGATGGTGTGTAGAAAGGTGCATAAGTTTCAAAGAACGGAGGAGATACGGGTGTATGTTGTGGTTGAGTAAAAAGGGAAGGTCGAATCTTTTCAGCATCAATTCTTATTTGATCTCCTAGAAGAAGATTCCTCAACCATGGAAACAAACACATCTTCAACCTCTACATCATCTTCATCTCATATTTCTCTTTCTTCTACTCTCTCTCTTCCCACATCATGCTCTAAACACATAACCTCCAAAATTGAGAATCTTGTTGAATATTCTTATATTCCGAATAAATCAACGAGTCCCGCTTCATCATGAGTCCTTACAATCTCTACAAACAGAAAACTTCTCTCACTAAAAGTATTCGAACCCTCATCTCCACTAAAAGACCACTCCCAAAAGAGTATATCCAGTCTTCTAGACTGGATCAGTGTGCTCTACAAGCCTCACAGAGTGAACAATATGTCACTATGGAAATACCCTCAGATCTCGTCGCCAACTAGAAACGAGAAGGGTACACACACCTCCATCTTGGTGGTGTACGATTAATTCTCACTCTCCATGGTCGAAAAGGCTTACCTGTTACAGCTAGAATTGCTCTCCTAGACACCAGGTTCAAGGAGTACCAACACGCTGTTATAGGAACCGTTCTGACAACCCTTCATGCTGGCAGTGTCAACCTTTCTCTTGAGGTCCCAATCTTCCAACAACCCTTAAAGTCCAGATCCAGCTCCAAGGAGCAGAACAAACACCCACATCAAAAATTGCAACCCTCCATCACCAAATAGTGTATCGATTACAGAATCATGCACTAGATCTTCCCACACCATACACAACTTCTGATGCCCTGATGATATTGGCAGACACAGACACAATTCCAACCATCTTCTTGCAAACCTTTTCCTCCACATCCTCCACTAGATCCCAAACCTCCTGTCCATCCAATCAGATCTTGCTTTATGTTTTCAAGCCACTCCTATGAGGAATCTTTTCCTCCGCTTGAAAAACAGACAGACACACAAACCCGAGTTACATCCAAACCTTTTGTTCAATCTCCAGTTACAGCCTCTGGGCAACCTGAGGAGCCAAAACAGTATGAAGCTGTTTTAAACTGGCAAACCAAAAACGCCAGTGCTCAGAATCAAACTCTTCAGCAACTCGGTAAGAAAATTGATCGTGTTGCCAGTCAAGTCTCTCAGACTGAGACTAAAGTTGATTCAATCAGCAGTCGTCTTGATCAGATGTATATACATCTCCAAGATCGGATCTCCGAACTCGACACCGATCTCCGACGAATTATCAACAACCACATTTGGGTCTTTAAATCACTAAACGACCCTACAGGACGAATTATAGTCTCGTGAGGGCTTCAGCGATGATACCTACAAACATTTTTTTTTTAATTTAAATAGCAGAAAAGGAATAAAAGGCTTTAAATAAAATATAAAACTAGACTCAAAGATTGCATAAGTTATATAGCTCAAAGAAAATTTCAAATATTGTCGAAGTTCTAACTTTAATTTAATAGTCAATTCTATCTCTCTTTTGATTCTTGTAGTGTGTGTGTGAATCAATTCAATCAAAATCTATTCCCAAAATCTCCAATATCATCAGCCTTTGCCTTGAGCAAAGAAAATAGTAGGTCAAACTAATTCTCTAATTTTTTTTCTCACAAGCATTTACGTGCATATTCTTTTGATTTTTCTTTTTACGATATGCACTTGATTTATTTATTTATTAATTATAAATATCCATAGTCAGGAGCTTTCATTCTACCCTTTAAGGTAGTCTTCTTCTTATGGTAGATTATCCTCTACATACTAGTAGTACATAGACCCAAATTACTTAAAGATGACTTCACTCTTAGGGTTATAGGTAGCTATTTCTGACTATAATGCCTGGGTATGCTACATTGTATTATGGAGATAAGAATTGAGACATGCGGTCATTTACTTAATCTAAAATTCTCAACTTAAGCTATATTAATATCAAATTTTAAGTGAAAATTATGAAAGAATTGATATTAGTGCTCATAGTTTAAAGAATCTCAATTGAGAGGAAATTAACAAAAGAATCAATATCAACTAAGACAATATTCAATCCTTTCTAGGAACCATATTCATTGTCAATCAAATTCTCATCATTGATATATTCAAGACAAACAATGTTTTTTTTTTTAAAGAAAAATTAAGTTCAAAATCCTCTACCCGACACTTAACTCTAACATTGTCCTCAATGTAAGCCTAAGCTAACAAAAGAAAGAATTAAGCATAGGGAAATAAAAAGATACACATAAACAAAAACAAACTAAATTAAACAAAGAGTGGCTAAAGTAAATGAGAATGAGAGGGAGAATGATCAAATCTGTTATGGCGTTCTCTCAAAATTTATTCTCTAGCCATTCAATTACCTCCTAATAAGCATTTGGTTTATTGTCCTCAACCTGACATGGTTCTCATATTTCACTTATCAACGTACGTAGGTTCGTAGAGTGGAACCTCCTCTACATTAAGTGTCAGAAAGTTTTTATAGTAAGGATTCAACCTGTGACCATTCAGTTTGAACTCTTTATCTATTTTTAAGCTTCTAATCTCAATTGCACCATGACAAAAAACATTAGTAATAATAAAAGGCCCAACCCATCAAGAAAATAAAAACGAGAATGAAATAAAAAGCTTTTTGTCCAACTTCAAAGTTCTTCTTTAAAGTCTGCTTATCATGAAAAGCCTTCATCTTTTCCTTGTAGATTCACAAATTCTCATAGGTATCGTTTCAAATTTTCTCTAATTCTTGCAATTGGAGCTTCTTGTATTGGCTGGTGATGTCTAACTCCATGTTACATTGTTTCACAGCCCACCATGCTTTATGTTCAAGTTCCACCGGAAGATGACAAGGCTTACCATATACCAACCTGTAAGGTGACATTCTAGCGGATGTATTGTATGTGGCTTTGTATGCCCAAAGTACATCATTAAGTCGTAGGCTCCAGTCCTTTCTATTTGGATTAATTATCTTTTCAAGGATTGATTTCACTTCCCTATTAGACACCTTAGCTTGCCCACTGGTTTATGGATGGTAAGATATAGAGATCTTATTAGTGATGTTCTATTTCCAAAAGAGGGTTTTTATTGACCTATTATAAAAGTGAGTACCTCTGTCCCTGATAATGGTCTTCGACGTTCTAAACCTCGTAAAGATATTACACTTTATAAAATCTATCACAACCTTAGAATCGTCAGTTCAGGTAGCTTTTGTTTCCACCCATTTCGAAGCATAAGTAAGAACAATATAGAGATTACAAAAGATGAACGAAATGGTTCTATGAAATCGATGCCCTAAACATCAAAAATCTCAACTATGACATTTGATTTCCAGGTCCCAAATTACTTGTTCTTTGACAACGATCACAAGATTTACAAAAAAGATATGCATCCTTAAATAATGACAACCAATAGAAACTGCTTACCAGTACCGTAAATACTATTCTCTTTGGTCCAAAATGTCCTCTACAAGCTAAAGTATGACAAAAAGTAAGAATAAAAAAGTAAATTCAGCTTGAGATACGCACATTTCAATCACATGATCAGAGGAATGCTTCCACATGTATGGCTCATCCCACATGTAATACTTTGCATCACTTTTTATCTTGGCCTTTTGTGCAAGGACCAACTTCTCAGGTACTGTTCTAGTTATTAAGTAATATACTATATCTGCATATCAAAGAGTAACTATACTTATCTGCAGCATTGCTTATCTAGAAAGTTCTCGTGCATTGGAAGTGCATATTCGCTGTAAGTAAGATGACTCAAATGATCTGCCACCAAATTCTCAGAGCCTCTCTTATCCAGAATCTCAAAGTCAAATTCTTGCAATAGATGTATCCATCAAATAAGGCGTGGTTTAGCATCCTTTTTGGTGAGCAAGTACCTAATAGCTGCATGGTCAGAGTAAGCGATATTACCTTAGATCCAATCAAATAAGAACCAAATTTCTTTAAGGCAAAGATAACCGCTAAAAGTTCTTTCTCAGTTGTGAAGTGGTTAAATTGTGCATCATTTAATATGCAGGAAGCATAGTAGATAACGTGAGGAAGCTTTGCTCACACGTGGGCATAACATGGCTTCAATGATGAGAACCATCAAGGGACCATTAAAACTTCAAGTGATCCTTTGCACATTCATGGAGGCCCAATTACAAGAGCAAGAGCCAAAAAGATGCAAGCTGCTTTAAATGGATTAATTGAGAAAATATGCATTGAAAATGCAATTCAAGATGCAAGACATCATGAATTGGGCTTGAAGAGAAGACAAGGCATTGTGGGCATTATTCAAGTCATTGGGCAGCCAAATACACAAGTTGTATCAAATGCAGAAAGGTCAAATTCGGAATAAAAACTGTATTGATTGAACCAGAATTAAAATGCAAGCTATATACCGTTAGAAATATAATTAAGTTAGCTTTCCAATAAATTTTACAGAGCTGGATTTGGAGTTCTCTAGAAGGAGTTATGACCAATTCTTTACAGCTTGTGCAGACTTGGGATTTTCAACGAATCCTTTGTTTTTCAACTTATTTGTTTGTTTTGTTTCAAGCTTGTCAATGTGTAAGGTAAGTCTACCATCAATGATGGTGGGCTAACATTAAGTTTGTCAATGATAGCATTAATTATAGTAGGCTAGCATTAAGTTTGTCAAAGATAGCATTGATCATGGTGGGTTGGTGAAGACTTTTGAAACATCTTTTGACAAACCTACTTGGAGGGTTGTTCCAATGTTTCCATTTGTATTTTTAGGATCTTGGGTTTCTTTTAGCCTATTTAAAATTCAGCAACCTTGGTATGTAAGGAGATTTAGAAATTAATGTTATTTTGAATTTGAAAGATTATTCTTTCTTTGGTTCTTTTGAGAACTAGTGAACTTATCAAGAATTTACATTCTTGTGGTGTTCCAAATTTAGACTTATCACTCACCTTCTCATCTTTTTCTTGAGTGTGGCGTCAATACCCTTCTCTATACCTTTGGTTCATGTTTTCTTAAGCATTGGGTCAAGGTTTTGTTTGTCTTAAATCTGTTTTAGAACTTTCTTGGGAAGTTGAAACTACAAATTAAGTGTAGGATTGAAAGTTTCATTGTGGGATTCGTATCATTTGGTATCAGAGCTAGTTTCTAATCAGGTTTGAATGTCTTATTTATTTTGATTATCAAAAAAAAAAAAAACGTACAAAAAAAAAAGATTACAAAAAAAGAGTCAAGTATTTCTACTTTCATCAAACTGAATTTGAGTTATTCATTTTCCTTGACATAGTTTACACATATCAATTGTGTTGCTTTGCTTGCTTGCTTTCCTTTCTTCAATTTCCTTTTCATTCTTTGTGTCCTCTTAATTTCTTTTCTTTGTTAGTGTGCTGGATTGTCATATTTGGTGTGCCACTTGGGTTTTTTTTTTTTCTTGATTTTGTTTATTTAGTTCAATAAAGAACTGAAAGAGAGAATTAAGTGTGGTAAAAGGCAAAAGTTTGTGAGATCATTAGAGGGTAAAAGCCAATTTGTGTGTTAAACACGAGAGTTAAGTGACATCAAATTGAGTGAAATACGTGAGGGAGTGTTGTGAGGTCCTTTTGCTAACATTCTTTTCAGATCACAAATATGTCAAAAGATCAAGAAGCTATAGACCAATCAATCATGCTCAAAGCCATGCAACAACAATTTGAGCACATGAATCTGATGTTTGGAGAGATCCGTGACAAATTGGAGAGGCAAGACACTGCCATAGCCAATCTACAAAGGGGGCAACAACCAATAGCTCCTAATGTAAGAGGTAATCAAGGGCGTGCTGTCATGGGAGAAGAAGATGGCGATGACATAGACGATTTTGATGACCAGGCCACCGTTGACATGCGTGGAAGAGATAATAGAAGGGCAAGACGTATAGATCGTGATTTGGGGAGTATCAAACTGAAAATTCCTTCTTTTCAAGGTAAAAATGATCCGGAAGCTTATTTGGAGTGGGAAAAAAAGGTGGAGCTAGTATTTGATTGCCACAACTACTCTGAGGAGAAAAAGGTAAAACTAGCTGCTGTTGAATTTACTGATTATGCTATTATTTGGTGGGATCAACTTGTTTTGAGTAGGAGACGAAATCGTGAAAGGCCTATAAACACTTGGGAGGAGATGAAGGCCATTATGAGGAGGAGATTTGTTCCTAGTCATTATTATAGGGAGCTGCACCAAAGGCTTCAAAGTCTTACACAAGGTTCTAGAAGTGTGGAAGATTACCACAAGGAGATGGAAATAATCATGATTCGAGCCAACATTGAAGAAGAACGGGAGGCCACTATGGCAAGATTTTTACATGGGTTAAATCAAGATATTGCTAATGTGGTTGACTTGCAGCACTATGTTGAGTTGGAAGACATGGTTCACATGGCCATGAAAGTGGAACGACAATTGAAAAAGAAAGGTTCCACTAGAACCAATTTGGGTTCATCTTCCTCATGGAAGTCAAAATGGAGCAAAGATGAAAAGGTTGTTTCAAAGCCTAAGATTGAGCCAATCAAGGATCATAAAGAGGGAGGCAACCAAAGTAAAGGTAAATCTGATTCCCAACACTCTAGAAATAGAGATATTAAGTGTTTTAAATGTTTGGGGACAGGTCATATTGCATCTCAATGCCCAAATAAAAGAGTAATGATCTTGAGGGATGATGGTGATGTTGAAACCGAGAGTGAATCAGATGATGATCCTATGCCACCTTTGGAGGATGCTAATGATGGTGTAGAATATCCTGTTGATGGTAAATTGATGGTTGCTAGGCGTGCTCTCAACATGCAAGTAAAAGAGGATGCGGAGGTACAACGTGATAACATCTTTCATACTAGATGCCACATCAAAGATAAGGTATGTAGTATGATAATTGATGGAGGAAGTTGTACTAATGTAGCTAGCACTAGTTTAGTTGAAAAATTAAATTTGAAAACTTTGAAACATCCAAGGCCATATAAGCTACAATGGCTGAATGATTGTGGGGAAGTTAAAGTAAATAAACAAGTGCTGGTTTCATTCTCTATTGGGAAATACAAAGATGAGGTTCTATGTGATGTAGTACCCATGCATGCTGGACACATTCTTTTGGGTCGACCTTGGCAATATGATAGGCGTGTGACACATGATGGATACTTAAATAGATATTCTTTTGTAATGAATAAAAGGCAAATCACTCTTGTACCATTAACACCTAGGCAAGTGTATGAGGATCAAATGTCAATAAAAAAGAGAGTGATACAAAAAATGAAAATGAGAGTACAAAAGAAAGAGAGATTGAGAGAAAAGCAAGTGAAAAGATACAAAAAAATATTGTTGAGAGAAAAGAGAGGCAGCAAGTGAACTTGTTTGCAAAAGAGAGCGAGGTTAAGAGGGCTTTCTTTTCAAAACAGCCTATCGTTGTACTTTTGTGCAAAGAGGCTTGTTTACACACTAATGAGCTTAACTTTTCTTTGCCTAGTGCTATTGTGACTCTTTTGCAGGACTTTGATGATGTGTTTCCAAATGAAGTCCCTAACGGTTTGCCACCTATTAGGGGAATTGAGCATCAAATAGATTTCGTCCCTGGAGCTACCATTCCTAATAGACCTACATATAGAAGTAACCCCGAGGAGACAAAGGAGCTTCAAAGGCAAGTTGAAGAACTCTTGGAAAAAGGGTATGTGAGGGAGAGTATGAGCCCATGTGCGGTACCCGTTTTACTAGTGCCCAAAAAGGATGGAACATGGAGGATGTGCGTTGACTGTCGTGCAATTAATAAAATCAGTGTAAAGTATCGACATCCTATTCCTAGACTTGATGACATGCTTGATGAATTGCATGGTTCTTGTGTGTTTAGTAAAATTGATCTTAAAAGTGGATATCATCAAATTAGGATTAGAGAGGGAGATGAGTGGAAAACTGCCTTTAAAACAAAATATGGTTTATATGAGTGGTTTATATGATGCCATTTGGGTTATCTAATGCACCTAGCACTTTTATGAGGTTAATGAACCATGTTTTGCGTGCTTTTATTGGCAAATTCGTAGTTGTCTATTTTGATGATATTTTGATCTATAGCAAAGGCTTAGATGAACACATTGAACATTTACAAAGTGTATTGACTGTTTTAAGGAAGGAAAAGTTGTATGCTAATTTGAAGAAGTGTTCCTTTTGTACAAATCAGATTGTTTTTCTTGGTTATGTTGTAAGTGCTAAAGGAATTGAGGTTGATGAAGAGAAGGTAAAGGCTATTAAAGAGTGGCCTACACCTAAAAGTGTAAGTGAGGTAAGAAGTTTTCATGGTTTGGCTAGTTTTTATAGAAGATTTGTGAAAGATTTTAGCACCCTTGCTGCACCATTAACTGAAATTGTGAAGAAACATGTGGGATTTAAGTGGGGTAGTGAACAAGAAAAGGCATTTAATCTAATTAAGGAGAAATTAGTTTCTGCACCATTACTTGCTTTACCTGATTTTACTAAAACTTTTGAAATTGAGTGTGATGCTTCAGGTATAGGTATTGGAGCTGTTTTGATGCAAGAAGGGCGTCCAATTGCTTATTTTAGTGAGAAATTGGGTGGAGCAGCCCTAAACTATCCTACCTATGACAAGGAGATGTATGCATTGGTAAGAGCTTTGGAAACTTGGCAACATTATCTTCTACCTAAAGAGTTTGTTATACACACTGATCATGAGTCCTTGAAGCATTTGAAAGGGCAAGGTAAGTTACATAAGAGACATGCCAAATGGGTTGAATTTATTGAGCCATTTCCTTATGTGATCAAATATAAACAAGGTAAGGAGAATGTGGTGGCTGATGCATTATCTAGAAGGTATGCACTTATCTCTACATTAAACGCAAAGTTGTTAGGATTTGAGTACATTAAAGAATTATATGTTAATGATCCTGATTTTGCTAATGTGTTTAATGCTTGTGAGAAAGTTGCATTTGGTAAGTTCTATAGGCATGATGGGTTTTTATTTAGAGAAAATAAATTGTGTGTGCCTCATAGTTCTTTGCGTGAATTGCTTGTGCGTGAAGCCCATGGGGGTGGTTTAATGGGACATTTTGGCATTGCAAAGACTTTAGATATTTTAAAAGAACACTTCTTTTGGCCACATATGAAACGTGATGTTGAAAGAATATGTGAGAAGTGTATCACTTGTAAACATGCTAAGTCTAGAGTTTTACCCCATGGATTGTATAACCCTCTACCCATACCTAGTGAACCTTGGGTTGATATTTCTATGGACTTTGTTTTGGGTTTACCTAGGTCAAAAAGGGGAAATGATTCTGTTTTTGTTGTTGTTGATAGGTTTTCAAAGATGGCACATTTCATTCCATGTCACAAAACTGATGATGCAACAAACATAGCTAATTTGTTTTTCAAGGAAATAGTCAGGTTGCATGGAGTACCAAGGAGCATAGTTTCAGATCGAGATGCTAAGTTCTTAAGTCACTTTTGGAAAACTTTGTGGGGTAAGTTGGGTACTAAACTTTTGTTTTCTACTACTTGTCATCCACAAACTGATGGACAAACTGAGGTTGTAAATAGAACTCTGTGTACTTTGTTGCATGCCATTATTCAAAAGAACTTGAAAACTTGGGAAGAATGTTTGCCACATGTTGAATTTGCTTACAATAGAACTGTCCATTCAGCTACTAAATTCTCACCATTTGAGATTGTATATGGTTTTAATCCATTAACTCCTTTGGATTTATTACCTTTACCTATTGATGAGCGTGCTAGTATGGATGGTAAAAAGAAAGCTGAATTTGTCAAGCAATTGCATGAGAGAACACGTCAACACATAGAAAAGAGAACTGAACAATATGCTACTCAAGCTAACAAAGGACGTAAGCAAGTGGTTTTTCAGCCTGGAGATTGGGTTTGGGTGCATAAGAGAAAGGAGAGGTTCCCCGCACAAAGGCGTTCCAAGTTACTTCCAAGGGGAGATGGTCCATTTCAAGTGGTTGCACAGATCAATGACAATGCCTACAAATTGGATCTTCCTGGTGAGTATAATGTGAGTGCTACTTTCAATGTTTCTGATCTTTCTCCTTTCGATGTAGGTGAAGATTCGAGGACGAATCCTTTTGACGAGAGGGGGAATGATGAGAACCATCAAGGGACCATTAAAACTTCAAGTGATCCTTTGCACATTCATGGAGGCCCAATTACAAGAGCAAGAGCCAAAAAGATGCAAGCTGCTTTAAATGGATTAATTGAGAAAATATGCATTGAAAATGCAATTCAAGATGCAAGACATCATGAATTGGGCTTGAAGAGAAGACAAGGCATTATTCAAGTCATTGGGCAGCCAAATACACAAGTTGTATCAAATGCAGAAAGGTCAAATTCGGAATAAAAACTGTATTGATTGAACCAGAATTAAAATGCAAGCTATATACCGTTAGAAATATAATTAAGTTAGCTTTCCAATAAATTTTACAGAGCTGGATTTGGAGTTCTCTAGAAGGAGTTATGACCAATTCTTTACAGCTTGTGCAGACTTGGGATTTTCAACGAATCCTTTGTTTTTCAACTTATTTGTTTGTTTTGTTTCAAGCTTGTCAATGTGTAAGGTAAGTCTACCATCAATGATGGTGGGCTAACATTAAGTTTGTCAATGATAGCATTAATTATAGTAGGCTAGCATTAAGTTTGTCAAAGATAGCATTGATCATGGTGGGTTGGTGAAGACTTTTGAAACATCTTTTGACAAACCTACTTGGAGGGTTGTTCCAATGTTTCCATTTGTATTTTTAGGATCTTGGGTTTCTTTTAGCCTATTTAAAATTCAGCAACCTTGGTATGTAAGGAGATTTAGAAATTAATGTTATTTTGAATTTGAAAGATTATTCTTTCTTTGGTTCTTTTGAGAACTAGTGAACTTATCAAGAATTTACATTCTTGTGGTGTTCCAAATTTAGACTTATCACTCACCTTCTCATCTTTTTCTTGAGTGTGGCGTCAATACCCTTCTCTATACCTTTGGTTCATGTTTTCTTAAGCATTGGGTCAAGGTTTTGTTTGTCTTAAATCTGTTTTAGAACTTTCTTGGGAAGTTGAAACTACAAATTAAGTATAGGATTGAAAGTTTCATTGTGGGATTCGTATCATTCAACGACAAAGTCACTGGCATCCCACATGATCTCAAAATAGTAGATCCCAATTTGGTGCTTGAATTACCGGAGCCGATGTCAAAATCTCTTTTAACTTCTCAAAGGTTATCTGGCGCTTTTCATTAAAGCAAAAGTGAGTAATTCTATCTTGGAGGAGTTCTTGATAAACCTGCGATAGGAACCTGCAAGAGATGAACGAACCTCCCTTATACTAGTAGGAGGTGGTAAGGAGCAAATAAGATCTATTTTAGATTTATCAACTTCAATCCCCCTTTCAGAAAGAACATGTCTTAACAAAATACCTAGATTAACCATAAAATGACATTTTTCCAAATTGCGTAAGGCTAATGTCAATGCATCATTTAAGCACAAATGTAAGGATATCTAGATATCTATTGAAAGAATCACCATAAACCATAAAATCATCCATAAATACTTCAATGATTTTCTCTACGTAGTCATAAAATATACTTATCATACACCTTTGGAATGTGGCAGGAGTATTACAAAGGCCAAATGGCATGCGCCGATAAGCAAATGTGCCAGAGGGGCCAGTAAAGGTCATTTTCTCTTGGCCTTCCAGAGCGATAATGATCTTATTAAAATCTGAGTAACCATTAAAAAAATAATAATGAGAGTGGCCATTTAACCTTTTAAACATTTACTATCTAATGATCCATGAATGGCAAAGGAAACTGATCAAGAATTTTAATCCAGCAATAGAATTTATTCAAATTCTATCTAATGGCCATTCAAATGAGATAAGAATAAAATCTTAATCATTAATTATAGAAGAACATAAACAATTTTAATTATAAATTGAATGGTAGAAATTGAATATTAATGATATGACATGTTTAGGGTTTTGAATTCACTCTCAACCAAATGGAAAATTCAGCCTAACGTAATAGAATTGAGAATAAAAAAGTTGATAAAACTAGTAATGGAGATTAATCCAAAAGGCTTACTCTGGTTTTAGGTTTGTGTAGCTTCCTCATTTTTTTTTCTTCTCTTCTTACAGGTGCTTCCATTCAAAAGGCAAAGGTTGGTTTTTTATAATGCTTGGCCAAATCCAATTTGTATTCTAATTCCAATTTAAAGCAATTGATTCCACAATAGCCATGCACCCAATGACTTTACCTTAGGCAAGATTCACGTGCATGCTCAATTAAATATGGCAATTCCTTTTCTAATTTGCTTTCATGTGATGGCTTAGTTGGAAGGAAATTAATAATGGCCAACTTAATTAGCTTCTGTAATCGACCCATCAAGCATAAATCCAGTAACTTCTACTCTTTCCATCTTAATTATTTTAAGTAGATTTTTTTTAATGTTTCAATTTAATCCCTCTTTAATCCCAAAATATACCTAAAATAACTAAATATAAAAATTAAGATAAAAATTAACATAATAAAATTTAATTTAACAAAATAACTAAATTAAAAAATTAACTAAAATAATTAGAATATTTAAAACCAAAACACGAAAAAGATGGAGAAATTAATAGTACAATATAGAGAAAATATACGCTTATCAACCGTGTGATGCAAAGATGTCATTTCATGTTTTGACTTTAGCCATCACATGCTAAAGCAAAAGGTTTGGTGAAATTGTTGATTTTGTTATTGAAAATGATGGGTTTTATTAAAAAAAGAAGAAGAAATAAAGCTCTAACGAGTTGTTAGCTGGGTTTTTTATTTTATTTATTTATTTTTACTACAATAGTTAGCTAGCTATAATTGTTTAACAGTGTCAAGACCAATCTTTTCTCTTTTTTGTTTATTATAAATTCTATAAAACGGTGTCATTATTATACATTCTATACATTCTATTATACTTTGAAATCCCTCAACCCTTGTAACTTAAGTAGTTTTTAATAGTGTCAATACTTGTTGGTAAGATAATAAAATTTAGACCTTGGTGGTTAGAGTACCTTGGTCCTAAGAGAAATACAAGCTAAATAAAAAAAGGTTGGGCTATTTGCGCAAGTTTTACTTTAAAAACACCATTTTATTTCATACACTTATTCAATGAATTTTATGCCACCCAAAAACACGGCACCCACGGCCTTCAACAATCCTCTCTTTATATTTTACCATTATCTCACCCAATTTAATTATTTATGAAAAGAAAAGAACTCCATTCTATATAACTCTATTATTGTTTAAAAGATATCGAATCTCTCTTTAACGAAAGATTACTCTTGCTCTCTCCAAATGAAATAGATTTTCTTTTAAAGAAAAATTTTTCTTGTCTTACTAAAATGTTACAAATTAGAGTCTAATTTATATTTCTAATTGATAATATTAAAGCAACAGTAATATACAGCTAATTTATTTCCTTTTCTTTTTCACTTTTGGACTTGATGGTTTTTTTCATTTAAACAATATTGTTACTTGTTTTTTCAGCATAAACGAAAATTGTTTTTACAATTTCTTTAATTGGCAACTTGTTCAGTATTTATTAAACCTTTAAATTTTACAATGATGAACAAAATTTGACTTGAAGAAAGTTATAGGGTTTATATTAGGATTATTGAATTGAGTAGTGTCGCTATAATGAAATTTGGATAAGCCCAAGAAGCCCACATAAAAATAGACCCAATAAAGAATGATCTAGGTAGCATTTATAAATAGAATTCTCAAGGGCCAAATTCTTGACAAAATGCTAAATGTGTGATCTTATAAAAAATAATTTAAGTATATTCTTTACAAAAAAAAAAAAAAGACCTAGATTCATTTTCTAATATTTCTAAACAAAATGCTCAAAGAACGAGTTTTCAACACAATGACAAAGGCATGATTGTACAAGAAATGACCCAAATCCACTTTCTACAAAGAAAGACCTAGGTCTAGTTTCTAGTATTTCTAAATGAAACACTCAAAGGGTGAGCTTTTGACAAAATACCAAAGCCCTGATCCTACAAAGGATGACATAGGCCTATTTTCTATAAAGAAAGACCTTGCTCCATTCTTTAATATATCAATGTGAAATGCCCAAGACGAGTTTTTGACAAAATGCCAAAAGCATAATCCTGCAAAGAATAACCTAGGTTCATTTTCTCAAGGAAATACCTAAGTCCATTCTCTAATTAATCTAAATGAAATGTCCAAAAAGTAAGTTTTCAACAAAACTCCAAATGCATGATCCTACGAAAAATGACTAGGTCCGCTTTCTAATATTTCTAAATGAAATGCTCAAAGAGTGAGTTTTTGGCAAAACTCCAAAAATGTAATCTCACAAAGAATGACTTAGCTCTATTCTCTAATATTCCAATGTGAAACACCCAAAAGTGATAGTTTTTGACAAAATTCTAAAGTGATAATCCTAGAAATAATGACTTAAGTCCATTCTCTTTGAAGAAATACCTAGGTCCATTTTCTAATATTTTTAAATGAAATGCCTAATGGTCGAGACAAAGCACCAAAACTATGATCCTAAAAGAATGAACTAGGTCTATTCTCTAAAATTTCTAAGTGAAATGCCTGAAGGGTGAATTTTCAACAAAACAACAAATACATAATCTTATAAAGAGTGACTCAGGTCTATTCTCTATAAAGAAAGGAAGGCTTAAAGGGTGATGTTCTTCACACAAAAATGACTTAATGACTTAAGTCTATTCTCTAATATTTCTTAATAAAATGCGGAAAGGGTGAGTTTCTAACAAAGCTTGAAAATCATGCTTCTCTAAAGATTGACCTAGGTCCATTCTTTATAATAGAATGACGTAGGATCATTCTCTACAAAGGATGACCTCGGTCTGTTCTCTACAGAGAAATATTAGATCAGTTTCTATACAAAACATCTAAAAGGTATATCTTCGACAAAGTGCCAAAGGTATGACTTTACTAAAATGAGCAAGTGACTAGAGAAAAATTCTAATTTCTTATCAGTAAGATTCTGTGAAAATCCTTATCAAGCTGAAGCCTATTAAATATCAAAAGCCCAAAAATTATGACAATGTCCAAAATTATGTATTATGTTTGTGGACACTTGTCATAATGTTATTACTTGAAGTTGTCTATATAAAATTAATGCAAAAATTACTTTAAGATGAATTTGCTGATATTACCAAATTACTCATGGCCATCCCATCCACTGGTCAAAGTTTATCACTGACAATCCCGATACCCTTTGACAATGACAAATGCACATGGTCTGAAACCTACCCTTCAAAAGGGAATGGAACATGAAGTTGATATGAAAGAATGTTTGGATTAAAAATAATTAGTTTCTATATGCTAAGTTCAAATTTGCATCAATAGTTGGCGTCATCTACTAGAACGAACAAAAGCCAACATGCTTTAGCTTAAACATGGATGACAATTATAACCACATTCAGATTGGGGTTGACGAGAAAGTTCAAGAGATGCACGGATGCACTTTCAAGACAAGGATGTTTTATAGAGCTATATGATGAATCTATAGTTCCAATGCGTCCCTCTAACCTCCAATAAGATTTTAAACCACTAATTTCATGTACCTCACCTCCAACTAGATCTAATATTTAGCTTTGATGTCAAAGGCATAGTTGGATTGCCGGACTCTAGAGGCAAGTAGAGCGATTGACAACAAACTTAAAAAAATGTTCAATAAACTTCGAGCTTGAAATAATGAACAGCCCTATTATAAGGACTTTGATTGTGATGTGGTTAACTCAACCTCTTCTCGAACAAGATTTAAAGACAGTTTCAATGTTGATAATAGTGGGTAGTTGTACGTGGCGTTGTTACACCAGATCTACAACAGCCCGCAAGTTCTGGTTTCCAGTCGATATACACTTATCCACCAAATACCAAATCCGAAAATCATATTTGAAAACAATTTTTCATGATACCACCCAAAAACACAGCACCCATGGCCTTTAAAGAGGGTGAACGTTGTGAGAAAACATTTCATTTTATAAAAATCAGTTTTGGAGGACCTTTCTGATGCACAAGATCCTTAGCGTATCATTATGAACCCAAATAATTTCTTTGAGCCCTAGAAGAGAGAGAGAGGATTTAGAGGAACATGATGTAAGGAAACTTAAATTTTTATTTCTGATTCACTCCGCCTACAACTGAAGCAGAAGGTGCCTTATATAGAAAATCATCGAGGACAGGACCCCTCGAATGATTATAATCGACAAACAGGCACATGCTTTGAGAAAGTAAAGCACACCTTTTTAGAAAGTAAAGCACACCGACTAAGACTTTTACATAAAACATTCAAAACAAACGGGAGTCACATGGAGTGATGGCGACAAATTGTCATCATGGAGTGGATGGATAGTGCGATGGTGACATGGCTCCTGTCTCTTTCTCATATTGGCGCTTGTGCCGACGTATCTGTCTCTGGTCTAGATACGCCTCAGCTTGCTGATATTTGTCTTCATCAGCGTCAGTCATGTGCTGTGATGTAGATGCAGTAGGAGAGTCTGGGTTGGTGACAGTATAATGGGGATTTTCAGTATGGAGAAGGGACTGAAAATCTTCCCATGGGTCCTGAGCGTCTTGGAATAAGACATTGGTGTAATTAGGTCGTTGTTCCAGGACAAGGATTCCTTGAGGACTTGAACTTGAACCCGGAGTACAGCCTTGTTCTTTCGGAATTATTTGAAGGGTGTGGTGAATGTTTGTGGTAGGTGGAGGAACATTGTTAAGTTCCATGAGGTAGGCTTTGAGAATGGAGGTGACCGATGTATCATGGATGAGGGTATAAGGATGAGGGTAAGTTCTCCATTCATATGCCATGTCTTGTGTCCAGTAGTCTCGTGTGTCTGGGTGTTGGAAGTAGGGCCTGTGGACGATGAAAACTGTAGTCCACATGTTAACTTCCTGTTCTGGCATTCTGTTTAATCCGTGAAAGGTACACAGATTCTGGAGTTGTTTACGCCACCATGTGAGTGGGGAATATGATGAGAACCATCAAGGGACCATTAAAACTTCAAGTGATCCTTTGCACATTCATGGAGGCCCAATTACAAGAGCAAGAGCCAAAAATATACAAGCTGCTTTAAATGGATTAATTGAGAAAATATGGATTGAAAATGCAATTCAAGATGCAAGACATCATGAATTGGGCTTGAAGAGAAGACAAGGCATTGTGGGCATTATTCAAGTCATTGGGCAGCCAAATACACAAGTTGTATCAAATGCATAAAGGTCAAATTCGGAATAAAAACTGTATTGATTGAGCCAGAATTAAAGTGCAAGCTATATACCGTTGGAAAGATAATTAAGTTAGCTTTCCAATAAATTTTACAGAGCTGGATTTGGAGTTCTCTAGAAGGAGTTATGACCAATTCTTTACAGCTTGGTCAGACTTGGGATTTTCAACGAATCCTTTGTTTTTCAACTTATTTGTTTGTTTTGTTTCAAGCTTGTCAATGTGTAAGGTAAGTCTACCATCAATGATGGTGGGCTAACATTAAGTTTGTCAATGATAGCATTAATTATAGTAGGCTAGCATTAAGTTTGTCAAAGATAGCATTGATTATGGTGGGTTGGTGAAGACTTTTGAAACATCTTTTGACAAACCTACTTGGAGGGTTGTTCCAATGTTTCCATTTGGACTTTTAGGATCTTGGGTTTCTTTTAGCCTATTTAAATTCAGCAACCTTGGTATGTAAGAAAATTAGAGATTAATGTTATTTATTCTTTCTTTGGTTCTTTTGAGAACTAGTGAACTTATCAAGAATTTGCATTCTTGTGGCGTTCTAAATTTAGACTTATCACTCACCTTCTCATCTATTTCTTGAGTGTGGCGTCAATATCATTCTCTATACCTTTGGTTCATGTTTTCTTAAGCATTGGGTCAAGGTTTTGTTGTCATAAATCTGTTTAGAACTTTCTTGGGAAGTTGAAACTACAAATTAAGTGTGGGATTCAAAGTTTCATTGTGGGATTCACATCATTTGGTATCAGAGCTAGTTTCTAATCAGGTTTGAATGTCTTATTTATATTGATTATCAAAAAGAAAAAAAAGAAAAAAAAAGAGAAAAACGTACAAAAAAAATAAAAAGATTACAAAAGGATTCAAGTTCCTTGACATAGTTTACACACATATCAATTTTGTTGCTTTCCTTTCTTCAATTTCCTTTTCATTCTTTGTGTCTTCTTAATTTCTTTTCTTTGTTAGTGTGCTGGATTGTCATATTTGGTGTGCCACTTGGGTTTGTTTTTTTTTTCTTGATTTTGTTTATTTAGTTCAATAAAGAACTAAAAGAGAATTAAGTGTGGTAAAAGGCAAAAGTTTGTGAGATCATTAGAGGGCCAATTTGTGTGTTAAACACGAGAGTTAAGTGACATCAAATTGAGTGAAACACGTGAGGGAGTGTTGTGAGGTCTTTTTGCTAACATTCTTTTCAGATCACAAATATGTCAAAAGATCAAGAAGCTATAGACCAATCAATCATGCTCAAAGCCATGCAACAACAATTTGAGCACATGAATCTGATGTTTGGAGAGATCCGTGACAAATTGGAGAGGCAAGACACTGCCATAGCCAATCTACAAAGGGGGCAACAACCAATAGCTCCTAATGTAAGAGGTAATCAAGGGCGTGCTGTCATGGGAGAAGAAGATAGCGATGACATAGATGATTTTGATGACCAGGCCACCGTTGACATGCGTGGAAGAGATAATAGAAGGGCAAGACGTATGGATCGTGATTTGGGGAGTATCAAACTGAAAATTCCTTCTTTTCAAGGTAAAAATGATCCGGAAGCTTATTTGGAGTGGGAAAAAAAGGTGGAGCTAGTATTTGATTGCCACAACTACTCTGAGGAGAAAAAGGTAAAACTAGCTGCTGTTGAATTTACTGATTATGCTATTATTTGGTGGGATCAACTTGTTTTGAGTAGGAGACGAAATCGTGAAAGGCCTATAAACACTTGGGAGGAGATGAAGGCCATCATGAGGAGGAGATTTGTTCCTAGTCATTATTATAGGGAGCTGCACCAAAGGCTTCAAAGTCTTACACAAGGTTCTAGAAGTGTGGAAGATTACCACAAGGAGATGGAAATAATCATGATTCGAGCCAACATTGAAGAAGAACGAGAGGCCACTATGGCAAGATTTTTACATGGGTTAAATCAAGATATTGCTAATGTGGTTGACTTGCAGCACTATGTTGAGTTGGAAGACATGGTTCACATGGCCATGAAAGTGGAACGACAATTGAAAAAGAAAGGTTCCACTAGAACCAATTTGGGTTCATCTTCCTCATGGAAGTCAAAATGGAGCAAAGATGAAAAGGTTGTTTCAAAGCCTAAGATTGAGCCAATCAAGGATCATAAAGAGGGAGGCAACCAAAGTAAAGGTAAATCTGATTCCCAACACTCTAGAAATAGAGATATTAAGTGTTTTAAATGTTTGGGGACAGGTCATATTGCATCTCAATGCCCAAATAAGAGAGTAATGATCTTGAGGGATGATGGTGATGTTGAAACCGAGAGTGAATCAGATGATGATCCTATGCCACCTTTGGAGGATGCTAATGATGGTGTAGAATATCCTGTTGATGGTAAATTGATGGTTGCTAGGCGTGCTCTCAACATGCAAGTAAAAGAGGATGCGGAGGTACAACGTGATAACATCTTTCATACTAGATGCCACATCAAAGATAAGGTATGTAGTATGATAATTGATGGTGGAAGTTGTACTAATGTAGCTAGCACTAGTTTAGTTGAAAAATTAAAGTTGAAAACTTTGAAACATCCGAGGCCATATAAGCTACAATGGCTGAATGATTGTGGGGAAGTTAAAGTAAATAAACAAGTGCTAGTTTCATTCTCTATTGGGAGATACAAGGATGAGGTTCTATGTGATGTAGTACCCATGCATGCTGGACACATTCTTTTGGGTCGACCTTGGCAATATGATAGGCGTGTGACACATGATGGATACTTAAATAGATATTCTTTTGTAATGAATAAAAGGCAAATCACTCTTGTACCATTAACACCTAGACAAGTGTATGAGGATCAAATGTCAATAAAAAAAGAGAGTGATACAAAAAATGAAAATGAGAGTACAAAAGAAAGAGAGATTGAGAGAAAAGCAAGTGAAAAGATAGAAAAAAATATTGTTGAGAGAAAAGAGAGGCAGCAAGTGAACTTGTTTGCAAAAGAGAGCGAGGTTAAGAGGGCTTTCTTTTCAAAACAGCCAATCGTTGTACTTTTGTGCAAAGAGGCTTGTTTACACACTAATGAGCATAACTCTTCTTTGCCTAGTGCTATTGTGACTCTTTTGCAGGACTTTGATGATGTGTTTCCAAATGAAGTCCCTAACGGTTTGCCACCTATTAGGGGAATTGAGCATCAAATAGACTTCGTCCCTGGAGCTACCATTCCTAATAGACCTGCATATAGAAGTAACCCCGAGGAGACAAAGGAGCTTCAAAGGCAAGTTGAAGAGCAAAAGGATATGTGAGGGAGAGCATGAGTCCATGTGCGGTACAAGTTTTACTAGTGCCCAAAAAGGATGGAACATGGAGGATGTGCGTTGACTGTCGTGCAATTAATAAAATCAGTGTAAAGTATCGACATCCTATTCCTAGACTTGATGACATGCTTGATGAATTGCATGGTTCTTGTGTGTTTAGTAAAATTGATCTTAAAAGTGGATATCATCAAATTAGAGAGGGAGATGAGTGGAAAACTGCCTTTAAAACAAAATATGGTTTATATGAGTGGTTAGTGATGCCATTTGGGTTATCTAATGCACCCAGCACTTTTATGAGGTTAATGAACCATATTTTGCGTGCTTTTATTGGCAAATTCGTAGTTGTCTATTTTGATGATATTTTGATCTATAGCAAAGGCTTAGATGAACACATTGAACATTTACAAAGTGTATTGACTGTTTTAAGGAAGGAAAAGTTGTATGCTAATTTGAAGAAGTGTTCCTTTTGTACAAATCAGATTGTTTTTCTTGGTTATGTTGTAAGTGCTAAAGGAATTGAGGTTGATGAAGAGAAGGTAAAGGCTATTAAAGAGTGGCCTACACCTAAAAGTGTAAGTGAGGTAAGAAGTTTTCATGGTTTGGCTAGTTTTTATAGAAGATTTGTGAAAGATTTTAGCACCCTTGCTGCACCATTAACTGAAATTGTGAAGAAACATGTGGGATTTAAGTTGGGTACTAAACTTTTATTTTCTACTACTTGTCATCCACAAACTGATGGACAAACTGAGGTTGTAAATAGAACTCTGTCTACTTTGTTGCGTGCCATTATTCAAAAGAACTTGAAAACTTGGGAAGAATGTTTGCCACATGTTGAATTTGCTTACAATAGAACTGTCCATTCAGCTACTAAATTTTCACCATTTGAGATTGTATATGGTTTTAATCCATTAACTCCTTTGGATTTATTACCTTTACCTACTAATGAGCGTGCTAGTATGGATGGTAAAAAGAAAGCTGAATTTGTCAAGCAATTGCATGAGAGAACACGTCAACACATAGAAAAGGGAACTGAACAATATGCTACTCAAGCCAACAAAGGACGTAAGCAAGTGGTTTTTCAGCCTGGAGATTGGGTTTGGGTGCATATGAGAAAGGAGAGGTTCCCAGCACAAAGGCGTTCCAAGTTACTTCCAAGGGGAGATGGTCCATTTCAAGTGGTTGCACGGATCAATGACAATGCCTACAAATTGGATCTTCCTGGTGAGTATAATGTGAGTGCTACTTTCAATGTTTCTGATCTTTCTCCTTTCGATGTAGGTGAAGATTCGAGGACGAATCCTTTTGAAGAGAGGGGGAATGATGAGAACCATCAAGGGACCATTAAAACTTCAAGTGATCCTTTGCACATTCATGGAGGCCCAATTACAAGATCAGAAACCTGAGGAACTGGGGGAACTGGTTCTGTTTGTGAGGCTTGGTCATCATTATTATCATAAGAAGATTCTTCTACAACAGGAGTAGATGTACTAGGATCTTCTACTTTCGTGGCCATTAGAAGACCAGAAATGTCTGCATATTGGGACTCTGAATCCGAAGAAGGTTGTTCAGATGAACTGAGTTCGTTGGAGGAGGATGAACTTTCTTCTGAAGTTGAATCTGAGTCACTTTTTTGGTATTTAATATGCTGGTAATGGTATTGGTAAGTTGGGGCTTTGTCTTTCTTTGGAGGTTCAGGAGTTGCTTTATGAGAGTCTTCTGGGATTTGAAGATCTTCCTTGGGTGGAGGCTTTGAAATTTTGACCTTTGATCTGGGTTTCTTCGGTGAGGAAGGTTTTGTTGATGGAACAGGAGGAATATTTGGGTTTGTGGAATGGAGATGGGAAAGACCAAAGAATTGGTCATAGGTTGACTGTTTAGGAGGATTGTAAAAAGGTTGGTATGATGTGAACAACGGTGCTTGTATAGGTATGGACTGTGTTTTAGTGAAAAGGGAAGGTTGTGCTTTATCAGCATCAATTTTGGCCAGTTCTGCTTTCAGCTTTCTGATCTCTGCTTCCTTTTTATTGAATTCTAGACCCCAAATACGATTTTTTATCATCGTTCTGAGATCAATATCCAATTCAGAGATTCTGTTATGCAGATTTGAATAAATTTGTTCAAGCCGAGCATTAATTGTGTCCACCTTTGTTTCTGTTTGTGACACCTGTGATGCCACCTTATCAATCTTTTTACCGAGATGGTGGAGAGCTTGGTTCTGGGTGCTAGCATTTTGGGTTTGCCAATTCAGTACTACTTCATACTGTTTTGGTGCTTCTAGTTGTCCCGAAGTTGTGATTGGTGATTGAACATAAGGTTGAGAGACAACTTTGGTCTGCGGATCTGTATGTCTTTTGAGTGGGGGAAAGGATTCTTTGTATGATTGGCTAGAGAATGAAAACATCAAGCATGACTTGATTTTTGGCTGTGTGGGAACAGGCTTAGATGAGGACTCTTTTTCTATTTTTGAGGCTACATGTTTTTGACAAGAACGAGGTAAGGAAAGAGTGGAAGAAAGAGAAATAGGAGAAGATTTTGATGGAGCTATTTCTGTTGAAGAGGAAGATGATGCCATTTTTGATAGAGTTTCTTCCAGGTGTTGAATAATAACACTTGAGTTCTTAGACTAAGATACCACCTCTGCTTAAGTTCGTTTGGCTCTGATACCACTGGGGTAGGTACGTGGCGTTGTTATACCTGAACTATGATAGTGCTAAGACTATCCTTTGGACCAGTAGTCCGTAAGTTCTGGTTTCTAGCCGATATACCTATTATCCCTAAGATATAAAACCCGAAAAAGCAAAAACCATTGATCACGACAGAAGTGACAACACTAGAGAGAGGAGGGTTAGTGTCATCAAATGTTAGATATGATTCTCCGAACATGAGCAAAACCATGAAATGGCTTGCTTTATATGCCTTTCTAATCTCACCCACTCCTGCAAAGAAGCTCTTTTTCACTCTTCCCTCTTTCTCACTCTTTTCTTTTCTCTCACTTTTGGCCTCATTCTTTTTCTTTTTCTACTCAAAACTCTCAGTCTCACCTTTTTTGTGTTGTCCTTCCTTTTTTCTCATCTTCATTTGGTCCTCGTAGACCTCTTTTGGTGTTAAAGGAACAAGCTATATCTATTCCTAAATCCATCATGTGTCACCTTCTTATCATACTGCAATGGCCTCCCCAATAATAAATGCCCAACATGCATAGGAACTACGTCACAAAGCACATCATCACTATACTTCCCAATAGTAAATGTTACCAAAACCTGCTTATTAACCTTGACCTCTCCACAATCATTTAACCACTACAATCTATAAGGTCTAGGATGTGTTAGCAAGGGCAACCTTAACTTCTTTGTAATAGTAGTACTAGCTACATTGGTGCAACTCCTACCATCTATTATCATACTACACACTTTGTTATTCACAATGCATCTAGTATAGAAGATGTTCTCTCTCTACTACTCCATGTCATCAACACTCATTTGTGTGCTCAAAGCACGCCTAGGAACTAGGGATTCACCTTTCACAGCGTATTCGATGCAGTCATCATCACTAGCATCAATCAACTCTAGCATCTCTCCACCATCACTCTCACTCTCACTCTCACTCACTACTACCTCACTATCTTGTATCACCATAACTCTCTTATTTGGGCATTGAGAAGCAATGTGTCTGGAACCCAAACACTTGAAGCACTTGATGTCCCAACTCTTCTATGGTTGAGATTTAGCTTTAGACTTGTTTTTGCTATTGAAATCTTCTCTTTCCTTAGGTGGTTCTGTCTTGATAGCTTCATTTCATCTGTCATTACTACTCCACCTTCATAGCCATGTGGACCATATCCTTCAACTCTACATAATATTGTAGCTCTACTACATTATCAATCACTTTGTTCAACCCAGTCAAAAATCATGCCATTGATCATTATCCCTAATCATAGAAATCTCTATCTCCTTATGGTAATCCTCTACACTCTTCGACCCTTGGGTAAGGCTCTATAGCTTAAGATAAAGATCTCTATGTTAATGATTAGGAATGAACTGCTTCCTTATAAGCGCTCTTAACTCTCCCCATGTAGATATAAACCTCTCATGATTCCTCCTCCTATTATTCACTAACTAATCCGACCAAATAATAGCATAGTTAGTAAATTCACTAACTGCTAGCTTTACCTTTTTCTCCTTTGAATAATTGTGACAATCAAAGATCAACTCAACCTTCTTTTCCCACTCCATGTAAGCCTCTGGGTCGCTCTTTCCTTGAAATAAAGGAATGGTCACTTTGATTTTACCTCAATCCCTATCCTCGTTATCTCTCCTATACCCCCTCACAATACCTCTTCTACATTTCACTCTATCCCTATCAACTTCGGATGTTCGTTCCTCACCATCATCTTCCCAAAATTCATTCTCTACCTCATACTCATCCATAGGCTCATATTTACGCCTATTATTTCCCCCACTATATCTTTCTTCATCATGACTAGCCCCATTACGCTATCTACTAGTTTGCTTCTTCTGAATACTCTCAATGGCAGCCCCATTTTACCTCTACTGGCTTTCTATCTCTTTAAACCTCATATTCTTCTTCTTAAATGCCTAGTGCATTGCTTTCAAAGTTAAAGTAAGGTCTACCGTAGAAGGTTGTGCCTCACTTTTATCATCCATATTAGTTATTTTAAGTAAATTGCGAAGAGATGTTAGCAAAAAAAAAATATAGAGAAAAAAAATAATAAACCTCACAAGCTCATGGGTTTACACTTAAATAGGCATTTACATGAAGCTGTCCTCACGCACTCTTGCCTTTTACTACTCTTATATTTTTTCAATCAAGCTTTTTAAGAACTACTGACTCAATCAAGGGAAAGCATCAAAGTATAATCCCTTTAACAATCACAGTCCAAGAAACAAGAATGAAAAAAAAAAGAAATAGGAAAGAATAAAAAAACAAAGGAGATCACCAAATATGATTATGATGATGATGATGATGATGATGATGATGATTATTATTATTATTATTATTATTATTATTATTATTATTATTATTATTGTTATTATTATTATTATTATTTTTGTAAACCCTAAATAACTTTGAATGAATTTAGGGAAAGGAATAGGTAAAATTTGCAGATTTAAAGAAAATAAACCACAAGGATGCAAAATTGATAAAAAGGAAGCCCTAAAAATACTATTCATGCGAGTTCACGATTTTTTTGTTTAGAATACTAGAACAAGAATAAAAAAACAATAAAGATAAATGAATCTGACCTTGATGCCTAAGTCTGATACCAACTGATGAGAATCCCTCTAGATCTAGCTAGAAAAACCCACAACTAAATTGATAAGAACCGAAGAAAGCCAATATGATTAAAATTTGAATAAAGGATTCAAAACCTTGAGAAACGAAGTACTCTTTTGATAAGTCGAAAGTTCTTTCAAGAACAAGTTGAGAAAATCCTCTCCAATGATATCAAAACTCAAGATTGTCAAACGTCTGTTCAAAGAACATAAAAGAGTGTTTATATAAGATAGCTAACCCTAATTTAACTTAAAAACATGAAAAAGACCCCAAAATTATAAACTTGGAGTCGCATGGGCCTTAACCTGCAGAATGATTTTAAATGGACCATAACTTGGGCATGTGATGTCAAAATTTGGCCTATAATATATCGTTTCAAAGCTCTCGATGTAAGGAATACAACTACAACTTCATAATTGTTTTTCCAACCCTTATTCCACTTTAAAAATTGTCCTCTCCGATGCTCACCACCTCGTTAGCTCAAATCAAGTATACCAAGGCTAGTTCCTCCTCTTTCAAGCCCATGTTGAATCTTGGTCTCTTGCAAATTAGCTTGAACAAATCCTTGCATTGCTTCCTTGATCTTCTTTGCTCGTGCTCTCATAATTGGCCCTTCTAGAACAAGCAATGGATCTTTAATACTCCGAGCACTCTAGATCATATCACTCCACTACTTAAACTTTTCAGTGTTAGGGACTACATCATACTACATGATTTCCTAACATAGTAATGCCTTCAACAATCCAAGGTGTGCAACCCAGATGAAAAGAATAGTTATTTCGCTATTCTGGTAAATTTTGGATATTTTATTACCTTCTCATTCTATAAAGATCGTAAAGGTAATTACAAGCAATGGACTGGTTCACTGCAATTGATTATTTTTTGTCTTGGCATAAGGCCACTGATCAACATTACAGGTTTAAGATAACCTATGACGATCCATAAGTTTTTCTTCTGCTTCCTTTGCTTGTTTGTTGTTATTCTTTTTCTTGTTTCTTATTCTTATTATTCTTTTTGGATTTGTTTTAGCAAAGAGCCCAATACAATCCAATCAACATATCTGAAGGAAAATTATAATGGGTTATACCCGAGATTTGGTTTTTTAGAGGACCATAGAATATTAGATGCTATGAAGAGACTGGAGCAAGTTAACCGTCTTGACAGTATCCATGATCAAGATGGTAATCTAATGGTTCCAAAATCTCTCATTGACATGTGCCCTCGTGGCTGTTTCGAATTAAAACGAGCTTGCTGCTTTTTCTAATGACGATGATTTTTATAGGGATGATATGGATGATGATTCGAAAATTTCCTTGGAAGATTTGGGTGCACCTGCAACTCCGGTAAGAATCCACGTATTCGATTCTGGTAAACTGGTTGTTACAAAGAGAAAAAAGGATGTTAAGGCCATAAAAAAACTAAGCACCCCTTAGAAGAATGTTATCTGAAAATGTAATGTTAAAAATGTTATGGATTGATGTGCTTATAATTTATATATTTTTCAATTTTTTCTTAATTTAATCTTATTTATGTTAATTTTTATCTTAATTTTTTTATTTTATTATTGTAGCCATAAGGAGAATATTTAAGCTGATACAGATAAAAAGAAAATCAATTAGAGCTTAAAGGAAATAATAGCAGATTTTTGGAAGTCAAAAGGAAGCCAAGCCGAATTAAGAAGTTGATTTCCGATTAAGCAATCACATAAAAGCAAATTAAAAAAAGAATTGCCATATTTAATTAAGCATGCATGTGAATTACCTATGTATGGACTTTTTCTTTTAGCATTATAAAAGCATATAGACTTACAAGTAGTGGGGGGAGAGAAAAAAACGAGAACAAATAAAAGAAAAAAAGAAAAGAAATAGCATCTACAAGTGATATAGAGAGATCCTAGATTAGTTCTTAAGCTTTTGTCTCCCTTTTCTAATTGTCTTGCTTGAATATTCCCTGCAATGTTTATGGATTCTCTTTATAGTCCCATGAACTGATTTATTTTGTTAGGGCTACGATGTAACCTAACTATGAAGATTTAATTTCATAAACGTGTGTTACTTTATTTTATTATTCCATGACTGACTATTCATTATTATGCTTAATGCTTTGATGATACATAATGAGACCGAGAGGAGATTTATGTGTTTTTATTCTGTGTAATGCCATGAATTACGTGGGAGATAGAGATGTACTAACCTGATTCATGCAGTTAATTTAAGAATACGACAAAACTTAATAATAAGTTTTCATAATATTTTAATGCACACAAATATATAGTTTATTAGTATATGGGAATATATTTGATATTGCTTGAGAAAGAGTATCAAAGGAACTAGGACTATTCAACAGTCAACATGAGTAATAAGTTTTTGTAGCAGAGATGGAAGATTAAATTGGATTGATTATGGTGAATCAAGAAAATAAAGGAAGCATAAAAAGGATTAATTGAGCACATCTCAAATTTATGCCTTGTCCAAGACACTAATCTGCCTAAATTAATAATTCAGGCACTAATCTGCCTTGTCCAAGATAATCAATGTTTTGTCAATATTATTCAAGCTTCTAAATTTGATTTGGAGTGACTTACATGAAGAATAAATAAGGGCTTATCAAATCAGGAAGAGAAATCAGGCAAAATCTTTTTCCCTAATCTACTTTAGAAACAAGATCTTTAATTTCCTTTTTACTTTCATATCAGTAAGATCTATTATTTCCTTTTCACTTTAGGATAAACAAGATATTTCATTCCTTTTTTACTTTAGGCAAGATCATTCATTTCATTTAGGATCCTTGATTTCGTTTATACTTTCCATTAGTAAAATTCATTTGTGTAAACCCATGTAACCCTATTGGAAATTTCAAATCAAAGCTAATAAACATAGAGAGAGCTTTTCCCTTTAGTTCTTCAAAGAAGCTTCAGAACTTATCAGGATTTCATCTTGTTGCATTCTTTCTTAACTTATCACTCATAATCTTCTCTTATTTCTTGACTGTGGCATGAACCCCAGATTTCTTGTACCATTGGTTCTTATCTTTATAGATAAAGGGTCAAGGTCTTCATTTTATGATTGTTTGAATTTGAATTAGAATGATCCTTGGCAAAAAGAACCTTATTGAGCATAGGTCCTCACTTATCTTTATGAGGTTCACATCAATTGGTATCAAAGCATAGGTTCTAAATCAAGTTTGACCTATTCCGAATTTATTTAGTTTCTCTAATTCTACATAATCTTTTTTCTTAATTTTTGTTTGAATCCATAAACCTATCTTCTTTTATTCTTTTTTTCCTTAACTTTTCCCTAATCCTTTAAGTTCTACGCTTCCATGAGGTCTTTGAAGAATTCCTTCTGTTCACAAAGTCTTTCCAGACAATTGACTACTAATTGGTAGATTTTCCTCAAGGAGAGGTTGACTATGTCCAGCTGGTGGATTGTGAACTACCTCTGAAGTTCTGGTTGAATCTCCTTTGGATCATTAAAACTATTGAGCTTGTAATACATTGTAGACATTCTCTTGTAGTGAAAATTCAGGTCTTTGATATGGAGAGAACAACACTTCATTAAATGAAACTCTCTTGTTGTGGCTTGTCCAAGGAACTGATCATATATAAGCCCAAGGACTTGGGGAATTTTAGCTTGGATTAACCGGGTGAAGGATATCAAACCCGAGTAAAAGATCTTTGTCAGGAAGATTGGATCCAACAAGCTTGGTCCAAAGGACACATCCTGGAAAGAATTAAATACCAATGGATTTTTTGGTAATCAAATTTGTATGAAACAATTCTCCATTGGCAGCCTTGAAATATTTTGTATGCTTTTCCCAAAAATGGGGTGGAAGGATTGAAGGATTAAGCATACTTTTCTGAGCTCCAGTATCAACAAATCCTATGATAGGAACAAGTTTGCCAAATTTTTCAAGGAGAAGGTGGATCTTGATGGAAGGGATAAGAATGGCTGGTTGGACTTTCTGAATCTGTTGTACTGTTTGAATTACAGAAATATTCTCAGGCTGTTTGTTCATCATAATCCTCTTGTTCAGAGAAGAAGGATTCAACATCATCCCTTTCTGAAAGTAACATGGAACCCTGGAGATGCGCAATGAGTCGAACTGATTTTGAAGAAGGATTCAGCAAGGACAAAAGCTGTTTGTTCATCATAATCCTCTTGTTCAGAGAAGAAGGATTCAACATCATCACTTTCTGAAAGTAACATGGAACCCTGGAGATGCTCAATGAGTCGAACTGATTTTGAAGGCCGAGTTGGACAATTTCTCGCAAAATGCCCTTTCTTTTTACATATAAAACAACGACTGCTTTTGAATTTAGAGGACTGGTCAGGGTTCTTTTTTCTGAAGAATCGATAAGGTCTTTTGGATCTGGATCTAGAAGAGGTTTGGCTTTTCTTTTCTGAGGACTGGAGTTTTCGAAAATGGGATCTCTTTGTTGTTGAACAAGTGCAATCTTTTTCACTCTTGCACTTAATAGAAAGATGGGGTTTTTTACAAGCATTTTTTAAATAAAACAAAAAACAAAAAACCAACAAAAGAAAGAAAAAACCCAAAAAATAAATTTCTGAAAATCAATTTTCTGCAATTCAACCAAAAAAAAGAAAGAGGGACGTAATTCTAATTGTATCAAGATTAATATTCTTCTTTGTCTTTCTTTATTTAAGTTCTAATTTGTTGAGTTTGGATTGTTGGAAGTGAATTTTGATTGAGTTTATTTAGTTCAATAAAGAAGTAAACAAGAAAATTAAAGAGTGAAAAAAGGCAAGAAAATGTGAGCTTATAAGTGTGAGTGCTATCAATCTTGAGTGGAAACACGTGAGGAAGTGTTCGTGAGGTTTTTTAACTTTTTTTTGGCAAGTTATTAAATCTGTCTTAAGATAAAAAAAAAATGTCTATTTTTTATGATGCTCAGAGAAAGATAGACTTTAGATTCGTCTTTAAGTCCTTAGAACAAAAATTTGAACACTTGGAGTTGAGGTTTGATGAGGTGAATAAGAGAGTAGATATAGTTGAATCTAGTTCACAAAAGTGACAGCCACCTAAAGCTCCTAATATGCAATAAAGAGGGAGCAATTGATATAGGTATTGTTGATAAAGATGACTATGGCAATACCTAGATGAGGATCACGTTCCTCATATTAATTTAAGCAGATTTGGGCAAGGGAATGAAAAGAGAGAGGTTAGATATGGAGATAGAGTTGATAACAATTTAGGAAACATTAGGTTTAAGATTCCATTAAGTTAAACATTCCATCTTTCCAAGGCAGAAATGATCCTGAAGCTTATTTAAAATGGGAAAAAGGGTGGATTTAGTATTTGATTGTCACAACTACTATGAATTAAGAAAGGTAAAGTTGGTCGCTATTGAATTCACTAACGATCCTATTGTTCGGTGGGATCAACTTATTTTGAATAGGAGATAAAATCGTGAAAGGCCCATTAAGACATGGTAAGAGATGAAGGCGATAATAAAGAAGAGATTTATTCTAAGTCATTATTATGGAGACTTGTTTTAGAAGTTGCAAAGCCTTATTCAAGGGTCCACAAAGAAAAGAAAATAGGTATGATTCAAGCCTATGTGGAGAAGGATTGAGAAGCTACTATGGCCAGGTCCCTAGTTGGCTTGAACCATGATATTGCAAATGTGGTGGAATTACAACATTATGTTGAGTTGGATGACATGGTGCATATGGCCATGAAGGTGGAGTAATAATTGAAGAAGAAGGGTTCCACGTGAATTGGGCAAACTGTAGGGTCTTTTTCAATATGGAAACTAAATTAAAGCAAAAAGGATGAAAAGACTAATTTCAAGCCTAAGGCCAAAACCTCCCAAGACCACGAAAATAGAGGTGCACCAAACCAAGGTTTGTCTAATTCCCAACCTACTAAAAATACAGATATTAAATATTTTAGGTATTTGGGAACATGCCATACTACATCTCAATGCCCAAACAAAAGAGTGATGGTTTTAAAAGATGATGGGAAAATTGAGACTAAAGGTGAACTTGATGATGAGTCCATGCCACCTATGGAGGACGCAAGTGATGTTGAATACCCGGTTGATGGGGAGCTTTTGGTATTAAAGAAAATGGGAAAGTACAATATAAAAACATCTTTCATATAAGATGCCATGTTAATAACAAGGTATGTAGCATGATTATTAGTAGAGGTAGTTGTACTAATGTGGCTAGCACCAGTTTTATTGAAAAATTAAATCAAAACTTTGAAAAATCTTAAGCCATATATGGTACAATAGTTGAATGATTGTGAAGAAGTTAAAGTAAACAAACAAGTACTTGCCTCATTCTCATTTGGGAAGCATAAAGATGAGGCTTGTGTGATGTGGCGCGAATGCATGTGGGACATATTCTTTTAGGGCAACCGCATGTGGGACATATTCTTTTGGGGCAACCATGGCAAGCTTGATGGACATATCATTCATGATGGTTATACCAATAGATACTCTTTTATACTAAATGAAAAACCCATTACTCTTGTACCTTTGTCCCCAAGTCAAGTGTATCATGATCAAGTGCAGTTAAAAAGAGAGAGTGACTTGGAAAAAAAAAAAAAGAGTGAGAGTTCAAAATCAAGAGGGCTGAAACTAAAAAGAGAGAAAAAGAGAGTGAAAAAAGAAAGGAAGTTTCAATTAGTGAGAAAATAAAAAAGAGAAAACAAGTAAATCTATATGTGAAGGAGAGTGATATTAGAAGAGATTTAATTTTAAAACAACCTATGATTGTACTTATGTATAGAGAGGCTTATTTAAGTGCTAATGAACTTAATCCTTCTTTACCTAGTGTTGTTGTTTTTCATTTAGAGGAATTTAAAGACGTATTTCCCAAAGAGATACCTATTGGTTTACCACCAATAGAGGAATTGAGCATCAAATTGACTTCATACCTGAAGCATCAATTCCAAATAGGCAAGTCTATACAACCAATCCTGAGAAGACAAATGAACTTCAAAGGCAAGTGAGTGAAATTATGAAGAAGGATATATGCATGAAAGCATGAGTCCTTATGCAGTTCTAGTGTTGCTTGTGCCTAAAAAGGATGGCCCACAGGGGATTTGTGTTGATGGTCATGCCATCAACAATATCACTGTAAAGTGGGACACCCCATTGCTAGATTAGATGACATGCTTGATGAATTATAAGGTTCTTGTGTTTCTTTTCAAAATTAATCTTAAGAGTGGATATCATCAAATTAGGATGAGAGAATTTGATGAATGGAAAACTACATTTAAAACAACTATGGCTTATATGAATCTTGTTTTGTGTGCTTTTATTGGTAAATTTGTGGTTGTATACTTTGATGATATTCTAATTTATAGTATAAACATAGATGAACATTTAAATCTTGTTTTAGATATTTTAAGAAAAGAAAAGTTGTTTACTAACCTCAAAAAGTGTACTTTTTGCACATATAAACTTGTATTTCTCAGTTTTGTTATTAATGCTAAAGGAATTGACATAGATGATGAAAAGGTAAAAGTAATTCAAGATTGATCAAAGCCTACAAGTGTGGGTAATGTTAGAATTTTTCATGGATTTGTGAAAGACTTTAGTAGCTTGCCGCACCTTTAACTGAAATAATTAAAAAGAATACGGGTTTTAAGTAGGGGAAAGAAGAAGAAAAGGCATTTAATTTGATTAAAGAGAAATTAACTAATACACCTCTACTTGCTTTACCTAACCTTGCTAAAACTTTTGAAATTGAGTGATGTACTCCGGGTTCAAGTTCAAGTCCTCAAGGAATCCTTGTCATGGAACAACACCCTGATTACACCAATGTCCTATTCCAAGACGCATGATTCCATGTGCCTACACAATATGAAAGAAATCCTTTGATGTGGTGAACAGTGAAATCATATTTAGCAAACCAGGATGTCGCATTACATATTTTAGTGAAAAGTAAGTGGGGCAATCTTAAATTACCTTATATATGACAAAGAAGTTTGTGATTTAAAGCATTTAAAGGGTCAGCACAAGATAGACACGAGGATGCCAAGTGGGTGGAGTTCATTAAAACTTTTTCTTATGTGATCAAGTACAAACACGATAAGGAAAACATTGTTGCTGATGAATTATCTCAAAGGCACGTCCATAAAAAGGCAAGGCAAAACATTGAAAAGAGAACATAACAATACGCTAACCAAGCCAATAGTGGGAGTAAGAAAGTTGCATTTGAACTGGGACATTGGGTTCTCTTGCATATGAGAAAGGAATTATTTCATATTCAAAGACATTCAGAACTACTTCCAAAGGGAGATGGACCATTTGAAGTGATAGAAAGGATTAATGACAATGCTTAATAAGTTGGATCTTCCAGGTAAGTATAATGTTAGTCCAAAGATTTAAGGACAAAACCTTTTCAAGAGAGGGGGAATGATAAAAACCAGATTTTTAAAGCTCCACAAGATCCACTAAGCATCCATGGAGGTCCAATGACAAGGGCAAGTACCAGGAGAATAATGAAAATATCAAGACACTAATTTGCCCAAATTAAGAATTCAAGATAGTCATTGATTTTCAATAATATTCAAGCTTCTAAAATTGATTTGGGGTGACTAGCATGAAGAACAAACAAGGCCTTATCAAAGTAGGAAGAGAAATCTGGATCTTTTATTTCCTTCTTAGTTTAGGATTAATAAAATCTATTATTTCCTTTTTACTTTAGGATAAATAAGATCCTTTGTTTCTTTTTTGCTTTAGGCAAGATCTTTCATTTCCTTTAGGATCTTTTATTTCTTTTTTTTTATTTTATCTTATATTTAGCAATAAGGAAAATTCAACTATATAAACCTATGTAACCCTATTAGAAATTTCATATTAGAGTTTATAATAATAGTGAGATCTTTTCCCTTTGGTTCTTCAAAGAACATTCAAAACTTATCAAGATTTCATCTTGTGGCATTCTTTCTTGAGTGTGGTGTCAACCCCAGATTGCTTATCCCATTGGTTCTTATCTTCATAGATAAAAGATCAAGATCTTTATTTTATAACTGTTTGAATTAGAACAATTCTTGACAAGAGAACCTCATTGAGTGTAGGGTGATACGAACCCCGTCAAGAACTGATGTGACCCTAATCAATTTAGTCCTCAAGATCAAATCTAAACCAGGAATTGAATGGAACCTCGACCCAATGCTTAATGAAAGCACGAACCTTTGTATGTGAAGACGCCACAATCAGCTATAGATGGTCTGATTGATAAGTCAATAGTTTGAACGCCAAGGAAATCCGATAAGTTCAAAGAGTTTGTAAAGAACCAAAGAGAATCAACTCCCTCACCAATTGCATCAAAAACTTATCTCTTTTTATTGGATACAAGTACATTATATAGGGTCAAGAATTTTTGGAAATAAATCATAAACCAAAAATCAAATATGAATCTGAATCTAAACAAATAAGAAAGAATCTAAATCAAATCAGAATCCTAATCTAAGCAAATAGGAAAGAATATAAATCAAATCAGAATCCTAATCTAAGTAAATAGGAAAGAATCTAAATCAAATAAGGATCCTAATTAGCTTAAATGCCTTACATCAATTAAAATGGAAACTAGGCGATGAAAATAGAAAACAGACGCGCTTGCCATCTGTAATCAACTTTAAAGGAGGCGGATTTTGCTAACTTTTAGGGTAGTAATGGTGGTCAAGATTCCACTCTGGGGGCTTCTTTTTCAATAAAGCCTATAGATGATGTGTGTAATTATCCACGTGTGGGTTGATATCACGGATGTAATTGATAATCCGAAACCTGAATTTGCCTTTTGAAAGTTGATCCGGAAAGTGAAGCAATTCTGGCAAGGTAGTGTCCATCTTTGATGACCATACCAAGGAATTCAATATTATCTGTAGCAATGGTGCTTTTCTTGGCGGATAACATGATTCCATGACTGTGGATAAGATCATAGAATTGAGTTAACAGCTGGCGATGTTCATCATGGGAACCTGAAAAAAGCAAGATATCATCAATGTAAATCAATGCATGATGCAAAAGGGGTTGGAAGATTTGGACCATGGATTTTTGGAAAATAGATGGGGCAGTTTTGAGACCAAAGGGTAGAACGGTCCATTGAAAATGGGCATTGGGAATACAAAAGCGGTTTGTAGCTGGAGGGTTCAATGCCTAGTTGCCAAAAACCTGATTTTAAATCAAATTTGGAAAAGATCTGGGCATTTTTGAGAAAAGTGAACATGCTTTGTCGGCGAGGTAAAGGGAATTTGTCATCTTGTAAAAACATGTTTAATGGCTGGTAGTCAATGACTAGGTGTTTCTTTCCTCGGACAATTTCAGAATGCTTTTCAACATAAAAGGCTTGGCAAGCCCATTGAGAACTTGTGGGCTCAATTAGACCTTGGGCTAACAATTGTGAACATTCTTGTTGGGCTAGGAGTAAGTCAGAAGGACTCATTCCTGGATGGGTAGCTTTAGTTGGGTTAATGTCTTCATTTAGTTTGAAGGGTAACTTAATGAAGAAAGACTTATTTTTCCACAAGGGATTTGGATGGGTGAACTCAGAATGGGACTCTGGACAGAAACTCAAAAGTTTGGTTGAAATATCCTGGTAAGACTGGGGAGTTTCAGACAAATGGTAGAGTTTCAGAATGTCTGTGAATGGTTTGAACATGGACTTGACTCGGATTCCAGTGGGAATGATTTGGAGGTGTTTGATTTGGTGAAGGATGTCAAAACCTAACAAGATATCCTTATTAGGAAGAGTTGAACCAATAACCTTGGTCCAAATGACACAATTTGGGAAGATTTGAATACCAATGGGTTTTTTGGTAATCAAAGAGGTGGTGAAGAGTTTGCCATTGACAGCTTTGAAATGTTCTTCAAACTGGGTCCAATATTCTGATGGAAGAATATGGGGGTTCAACATGTCGGGCACCGATTCTATAAGACCAATTGCTGGAATGGGCCTTTGTAATTTTGAGGTCAATATCTTGAGTTTGATGTATGGGATAGGAACTGTATCCGGGAGAGTAATGCGGAAAATCACTTGAGACCGGTCACCGAATCAGGAATTCAGTAACACTGTTTCATCATTAGGTTCATCTTGTTCAGAGAAATAGAATTCCAGTTCATCTTTGGCAGGAGAGTAGTCTGTAGTTGCTTGAAGATGCTCAACTAACCGGATGGATTTTTCTCTTTTATTGGGACAATCTTTGGCATAGTGGCCTTTTCTCTTGCAGATGAAACATCTGCTTGATTGCTTTCGTTTGAATTCTCTGGTGGAGGGAGATTTCTTTCTGAAGAACCGGTAGGGCTTTCGGGATCTGCGAGGTCTGGATGAAAATTCTGGAGTTTTGAATTTCCGAAAATGCCGTTTTTTCTTTGAACTGCAATCGCAATCCTTTTTCTTGTGGCATTTGATCTGCAAATAAGGCTTTTTGCAAGCACTCCGGAAAGGTTCTTTGTCTTTCAACAGTTCTTTGAAAAACTGTTTTTGCTCGCAAAGTTTGTCAAGACAAGTTTTGGCAAGCTGAAAGATTTTGCCAAGAGAGATGTTGTCTAGGGAAAGATTGGATGCTGTGAGTTGTCTCTGGATGTCAGGTTGGAGTTCTTCTGGAAGGGAAGCCAGAAAGACATGCTTTAATGTCGGTTCATTGAATCCATTAAGCTTATAGAACAGCAAGGACATTCGCTTATAATGGAAATCAAGATCCTTAGCATTGAGGGAGCAGCATTTCATGTTGAGATAGTCTCGTCGGGCAGCTTCAAAGACTGCAGAAGGGTCGCCAAGGAATTGATCATGAAGTACAGCAAGAGCACTTGAAACTTCTGGAAGATCAACAAACTGTAATTGGCGGTATTGGCCTAACGAATCAAACCAATCTCTTAGAGCACCCGTGAAACGAGTAGCAAATTCTCTAAGGACTGATTGAGTTGTTGCTCCTGGTCTTAGCATCTGGAGGTCAATCCAGGCAGACATTTCATTGAGTCGGTCACGCCATTTATGAGATGGAAGATCATCAAATGTGAACCATGGACCATTTGACGATTTTTGACTGGATGGGTTGGTCTGGGTTGGAGGAGGTTGGTTTGTGGCAGAAGATTCAGGCAGTTCTTCTTCTTCAACTTCGGAGGGAATATTAACATATGGTTGGGAGGTTTGGCCCGGGGGAGGTTGATCGTTGAGCCATCAGATTTTAGTAATATCGATAGGACTTTTCGAGTCACCGTGGATCTTTGCCAAGATTCATCGATTCGGTGGTTATCAAAAGATTTGAATCAGAAGTTTGGTCGTCTGTAGTAGATGAATGGGTGACTGTGTGAGCAGTAAACTGGTTTATGGGTTCTTTATCCTTGGATTGGGTAGGGACGGATAATGGAGCTAGCGGTGATGGCAGTGGAGAACTAGGAGATGGTTGGCCAGGGATGGTCAGAGAGGAAGGATGAAGAGGGGCAGGTCGAGGCTGCGGTCTAGGTTTGGGTTTAGGTTTGGGTGGTGGTGGCAAAGGATTGTCTCTGAAAAGAGTATGAGTCATACCAAATAACTTGGAAGGGTCATACTGTTTAATAGGAGAAAGCATAGAGGCAAAAGGATGATAAGTTGGACCGATGGAAGGGATAGGAGGAGATGTGGTAAAGAGGGTAGGTCTCTGTTTTTCAGATTCAATCTGGGCAAGTTCAGCTTTTAAGCGCCTGATTTCCCTTTCTTTTTGGTCAAATTCGGGGCCTGAGTAACGATGGGCAAGCATGGCTCAAATCGAGTCAAGTTGAAATTCTGGAGGTTTTGGTAGATCTGCACGATGGAGTCATCTTTTGTCTCAATCTGCTCAACAGGCCGATGTTCTCAACTTTTGAGATGCAACAAAGTATCATTTTGGGCCCCGCATTTGAGTTTGCCGATTGAGGACCGATTCAAAAGGTTTGTGGGCTCCAGTGTGGAGGTAATAGTGAAGGATAAAGGGTTTGGACACAACATTTCGTTGAATCAGATGGGGTTCCAAAGAAGGAAAGGAAGAAGAGTAATCGGAAGAGGTAGAGGAAAACATCATACAAGCCAGTGGTTGGACGATAGGTGTTGGGTGTGAGAGTGGTGATGGAATCTCAGATTTGCAATGTTTGGCAATCCATTTGAGTTCTTTTCGGTAGATGGGTAATGGAGCCGGTGGAGGTGGAGGATCTGATGGTGGTTTAGGGTCACAGTGGTGACATGGGACAGGAGATTTTTTCTTTTTGGGTTTCTTTTTCCTTGTGGTTGCATAATCATCGTCTTCGTCCCAATCATCCCAGCAGGGACAATTTGGGTCACACATGCCTGAACCAGGGGCATCCCATAGGAAATGGCCATTGTGTTTGGCTGGATAAACAGGGTAACCTTCAGAATTAAACCCTGTAATGGGCAGATCTTCCCGCTACATTGAGGAATAAGTAAAGGAGAGCCGAGGCTCTTGAGCAATCGAGAGCGGTTTAAAAGTCATTCGACCTCCATCTTGTCGTCTTTCTAACATACTTTCGATGTCCGAATAGGAGTCGATTATTGTTCGTAGTTGGAGATCCATTCAAGAGGCATAAGCTTAATGAGCTCATGACGTGGAATTTGTCTTGGGATCTGGATGATTGTCGGGATTTGGTCGGATTCTACTAACACCATGAGGGTGTCAGAGTGGTGTTCTGGAGTGGGTAGATCTAAGGCATGATTTTGAAGCCTGTAGACCAGTTGGTGGTGTAAAGTGGCAATTTTTGCAGAAGAAATTTGTTCAAGACGAACTTGGACCTTCAAGGTTGTGGCCAAATTTGGATCTTGGAGAAAGGTTGAAATCGGGATGAAAGTGAGTAAAACACTTCTGCGAAGGGTTGTGAGGACAACAATAACTTCGTAAAACCGTATCAAGCATATAAGTCGAAGCGGTGACCGGAAATCCGTTTCTCCCGTGAAGGGTAAGGATTAATCTGATGCCTCCAAGATGGAGATGAGTGTAACCTTCTCGTTTCCAGTTGGAAATCAACTCTGAGGGTATTTCAAGAGTGACATATTGCTCAGCAGGGGTTGCTTGGAGTGAACATTGATCCAGGCGAGAAGACTGGATATATTCTTTAGGGTGAGGTCTTCGGGTGGATATGAGAGTACGGATACTACGGGTAAAAGAACTGGGGCATTTGTATAGAGTGGCTTAGAGGTATGATGATTCACCGATTCGTGGATGTACGAGTATTCGACAAGGTTTTCAATTTTGTTGGCGGTATGAGAAGTGCATGATTTGGGCAAAGAAAGAGTAGAAGAAAGAGTAATGAGTCAAGGATGAAGATGGAAATGAGAAATTCTCTCTCTGCGTCTGAAGTCGATGGAGCAAAAAAGAAAAAGACCATTTTGAGCATGAAAACAAGAGTTTAGAAAACAAGTTTCAAGGAACGGTATGGCTCTGATACCAGTTAAGAGTGTACGTGGCGTTGTCATACGTAACTACAATGCTTAAAACCGTTTTTCGACCAAGAGTCCGCTTTCAAATATACCTCTGTAATAAAAAACCTTTAAAACATTTTTCTCAGGTTATACAACCCAAAACAGACTTTCCTTTAGTCTAAAACAGGGTACCAAACCAGATAAGAAATGGTCAAAAGTTTTCGATGCACGGATCCTCAAAGGCAAGTAAGCATACTTCCTTAGGTTTTCAAAATGAACAAATTTAATCCTTTATTCTTTTTCTTTCTTAGAACTTCATTTGCAGAGAGAGAGAAGAGGTTTAGGGATTCATATTGTAAGAGAAAACACGAGTTTATTTCTTTTTAACTTCTATATTCTATATCCTTACAAGGGTGGGGAGAATCCTTTATATAGAGGAGGATTCTCGAGAAGATAGGACAGGACCCCTATCTTTTACATAATGGCACAACTTTAATTATTACAAAAGACAAAAGTGCTTTAATAATTAAAGCATGACTTTGACAAAAGCAAAAGCAAAAGCTTAAAGTAAAAGCAAACTTTAATAATTATGCAAGCATAAAGCGAAACATCATTATGACAACAAGACAAACTACTTTATGGAAAGCAACAAGACAAACAACTTTATGGAGAGCGGAGGTTCATGTACTCGTCTTCGGATGAGCTTTCAGTCTTATCTGGGTCCGTATCACCAGAGTGAGGGTGTTTTTGGAAGAAAGTTTTGGAGAGCTTTGGATGCTTCTGAGGACCACGGCATGGTGGATAAGTGGCAATTATAGTCTCGGGAGTACACTTTGGAGTATACTTGGGGAGGTTTGGGTGGCTTTGTCACTTTGGATGGTTGGTCGTTTGGAAGATTGGGTTGAGGGTCTGGTTTAGGGCCAGGTTCATCCATTGTCGGTTGGGGAAACTGGTGAAGGTGTTGGCTCAGAGGGAGAAATGCATCCCATGGGTCTTGGGAATCCTGGAACAGGAAATCAGTGTAGTCTGGTTTTTCTTCTTTGATGATGATACCTGTGGACTTTGGTTTGGATATGGCGGATGGAGTGGGGATCATGAGGAGGTCATGTTGTGGACCTAAGGAGGTGTGGGAGATATCTTTAAGTGGCGGAGGTTGGTGGTTTAATTGGCAAAGGTAATTGTGCAGGACGTCTTGTATGTCATTTTCAATCACAGCTATATGTGGTGCAGTGAACCATTCATATACCTGATCTTGAGTCCAAAAGAGATTGGTGTCTGGATGTTGGAAGTATGGCCTGTGAATAATAAAAACTGATGTGAACATTTGTGCTTCAGGGGTAGGCATACGGTTGTATATTTCGATTGTTGCAATTTCTTTCTCCACCACGGGGAGAACCATTCAAGTAATGTCCAAGTGGCATTGTCGGATTAAGGAGATGCTCCAAAGTAGGAGAAATGGGAAGGATTAGCTTGGTTGCATAAAGGACCCAAACGTACCATAACACATCTTCTGGTGTCTTTGGTGGATCGAGGTTAAACCATGAACAGATTTTCTGGGTGGAATGTGGAAAAAGGAAAATGGTCTGTAACAAGGTAGGCTTTCATGAAAAAGCGAAAGAGAGCTTTTCTAGCAAATTCTTGGATGGCGAAGAAAGTTTTGTTAAAGGGAAAAGTTTTCTTGGTGAGAGCTTCTGGGGGTAGTGAGGTAGCCATGGAGATAATTGGAAAATGATAGGAGGTGGAAAACAGGGTGAGAGGGTTTTCTGGTTTGGAGAGTCTGGAGAGCATATCAGGGATGAGGTTCTGGGATCCCTTTATATGCTTGACTGAAAAGTCATATTTGGAAAACCAATCTTTTAATCTGAGTAACATTTTTACCTTTGAAATGAAAGATATTGGGGAAGGCTGAGCTGTCCATTCGGATGAGAAAATGGTGTCCAATCAAATGATACTCAAACTTTTTGATGCCATTCTTTACCGCTAAGATTTCTTTGAACACGCTATGGTAGTGCTTCTGTGTGTCAGAAAAATGTCCACTAGCGTAAGCGATAAAGTGTTCCTTGTCATTGAGTTCTTCAAGGAGTATGGCACCCCATGATTCATCACTTGCGCAATCTGCTTGCCATCTGTTTCCCTAATAGCCTCCTCAAGAAATGGGAAAGTATCTAAAAAAGGAAAATAATATATTCTCCTGCCATAATGTGCAAGCCACTCCCTATTTCATGGAAGTGATTATTTGGAAACTTCAAGAGCCTAAATCATGCATTTATCATGTGCGATTTCTTCAACGGGCCTCCACGAATTTGATTGAGCCCAAGTTGTTTGAATCAATCCATTAAGCACTTCTTTAAATTTCTTTGCTCGAGCTCTTGTAATGGTTCCGACGGGAACTTGAGTAGGATCTGAATACGCCTCATCCCATGTGCTTGTGATAGTTTTATCCTTAATCTCATCATTCCCCTCCTCTTGAAGAGGATTTTGTCCTCAAATAATCACCTACATCAAAAGGACTCAAATTAGAAACATTAAAAGTAGCACTTACATTGTACTCACCAGGAAAATCTAGTTTGTATGCATTGTCATTGATCTGTTCCAAAACTTGGAATGGGCCATCCCCTTGAGGTAATAACTTAGATTTTCTTCGTTCCATAAATCGTTCCTTGCGCATATGTAACCACACCCAATCGCCGCGTTCAAAGACTAGCTTGTGTCGTCCTTTGTTCGCTTGTTTAGCATATTGCTCAGTTCTCCGCTTAATGTTGAACTTCACCTTCTCATGTATCTGTTTAACAATTTCAGCCTTTTTCTTGCCATGTAAGTTAACACGCTCAGAAATAGGTAATGGATAAACAATTTCAAACGGCGAATACTTAGTAGCAGAATGAACGGAACGATTATAAGCAAACTCAACATGTGGTAAACAATCTTCCCAAGTTTTAATGTTCTTTTTAATGATAGCTCGCAATAGAGTAGATAAAGTTCTATTCACAACTTCTGTTTGACCATCAGTTTAAAGGTGACAAGTAGTTGAAAACAACAACTTAGTTCCTAACTTAGCCCATAATGTTTTCCAAAAGTAACTTAAAAACTTACCATCTCTATAAAAAAACAATTGTCCTGGGCATACCATGCAACCTTACAATCTCCCTAAAGAAAAGGTCAGCGACATTAGAAGCATCATCCGTTTTGTGGCATGGAATAAAATGTGTCATCTTTGAAAATCTATCTACAACCACAAAAATTGAGTCTTTCCCTTATTTAGATCTAGGTAAACCTAGCACAAAATCCATCGAAACATCAGTCCAAGGTGCACTAGGTATTAGCAAAGGGGTGTATAAGCCATAAGGTTGCACTTTCGATTTGTGACAAGTGACACATTTACCATAAAATCTTTCAACATCTCGTTTCATATGTGGCCAATAGAAGTGTTCCTCTAAAATTGCTAGTCTTTACAACTCCAAAAAGCCCCATTAACCCTCCTCCATGGGATTCTCTCACTAACAAATCTCTCAAAGAACAGTTAGGCACACATAGTTTATTCTCCCGAAATAAGTAGCCATCATGCCTAAAGTATTTACCAACTGCGGTCTTTTCACAAGCTTGGTATTCAACACTAAAATCATGGTACCAAGTAGTTTAACATTAAGTGTTGAGATTAAGACATACCTGCGGGAAAGCGCATCTACAACAATGTTTTCCTTACCTTACTTGTAACGAATGACATATGGAAATGTCTCTATGAATTCTACCCATCGAGCATGCCTCTTGTTCAGCTTGTGTTGGTCTTTAAAGTGTTTCAAGGACTCATGATTGGTGTGAATCACGAACTCCTTAGACCAACGCAAACAACTCTTTATCGTAAGTAGGGTAGTTTAAGGCTGCCCCACTCATTTGTTCACTAAAGTAAGCAATTGGTCGTCCCTCCTGCATTAGGACTGCAACAATACCAATACCTGAGGCATCACATTCAATTTCAAATGTTTTATTAAAGTTAGGCAAAGAAAATAAGGGAGCATTGGTCAGCTTTTGCTTGATCATTTGAAATGCCTTCTCTTGTGCTTCTCCCCACTTGAATCCAATATCTTTTTTTATTACTTCAGTAAGAGGTGCGGCTAATGGGCTAAAGTCTTTCACAAATCGTTGGTAGAAAGTAGCAAGCCCATGAAAGCTTCTCACATTACTTACACTTGTGGGACTTGGCCACTCTTGGATTGCACATACCTTTTCCTCATCAACATGTATACCCTGTGCACTCACAACAAATCCTAAAAACATAAGTTTATCGGTGCAAAAAGAACACTTCTTCAAATTAGCGAACAACTTTTCTTTTCTAGTTACATCTAAAACAGATTTCAAACATGATCATTTATGTTTTTGCTATAAATGAGGATATCATCAAAATAAACAACAACAAACTTGCCAATAAAAGCTCGCAAGACATGATTCATAAGTCTCATAAAAGTGCTCGGGGCATTAGTTAGACCAAAAGGCATGACTAACCATTTATACGAACCATATTTTTTGTTTTAAATGCAGTTTTCCATTCATCTCCTTCTTTCATTCCAATATGATGATATCCACTTTTCAAATCAATTTTGGAAAATACACAAGACCCATGTAATTCATCAAGCATATCATCTAGCCTAGGAATAGGATGTCGATATTTTACCATATGTTGTTGATGGCTCGACAGTCAACACACATCCTCTACGTCCCATCCTTCTTAGGAACAAATAAAACGAGAACTGCACATGGACTCATGCTTTCTCTCATGTACCCTTTTGCCATTAATTTATTAACCTGCCTTTAAAGTTCCTTGGTCTCCTCCGGGTTGCTCCTATAGGCTGGTCTATTTGGAATGGCTACACCAGGCACAAAATCAATCTTATGTTCAATCCCTCACATTGAAGGTAAACCATGTGGTGCTTCCCCAGGAAAGACATCCTCATACTCCTACAAAAGAGAAGTAATAGAACAAGGCAAAGTAGGGTCAAATTCATTAGTGTTAAAAAATGCCTCTTTGTACAAAAGTACAATCATCGGCTGATGTGAAAACAACGCTTTCTTTTTCTCACTCGCTCTCGCGTAGAAATTCTTTTGTTTTTCATCTGATTTTCGCTCAATGGCCATATTTTTCTTTAGTTTTTCTCTCACATTTTCCTCGACCTCTTTTTGAATTTCACTCTTTTTTTCTCTCTTTTTCTTTTGCTCACTCTCTCTGTGTAGGCTCACTTGGTCTCCATAAACCTGCTTTGTTGTCAATGGAACACGAGTGATGTTACGTTGATTAAATAAAAATGTACCTGCTTTGGTGTCCAGCCTGCATTGGTACTACATCACAAAGAACTTTATCTTTATACTTGCCAATCCGAAAAGTCACTAGTACTTGCTTGTTCACTTTCACCTCACCACTGTCATTTAACCACTGTAGTTTGTGGTTGTTTAAGTGTTGGAAGCCCTAACTTCTCTACCATGGTAGTACTAGCAACAATAGTACAACTTCCTTCATCAATAATCATACTATATACTTTGTCTTGAACATACCACTCAGTATGGAAAATGTTTTCCCGTTGCACTACTTCGTCTTCCTTTACTTGCACACTCAAAACTCTCATCGCTACTAAAGTCAATTCCCCAGGTAGGAATGGCAATGGGGTGGGGTGGGGGTGGGGAGGCCTACCCCATTCCCCACCCCGTTAGAAATTTTTGCCTCCATTCCCCAATAAATTTAGTGGGGTGGGGATGGAGAATCCCCATGTGGGGAATGATTTCCCCATCCCCACCCCATTCCCCATTTATCTATTTTATAATATGTATAAATACATTATTTTAGTAAGTTAAAAATTAGAGACTTAAAATAAAATCATCATCATATTATAAAGTATTTAAATTCTTTTAAAAAAATATCTAAAAGTTTGAAACAATATCTTAAAATGATATTAAAAGTGAAAAATATTTAAAGAGCGTAGCACCTTAAAAGAGAAAAGAAAATATAACAATGTTTCAGAGTTGAAAAATATTATAGGATTTTCTTTCATTCATATCTTGTTTATATTGCATAAAAATTAAAAAAAATTATTAATTGATAAAATAAAAATTATTAATTGATAAAATAAAAATTATTAAATAAGAATTAAAAACATATTTATATTTAATGGGGATTGGGGTGGGGGTGGGGTGGGGAGTACAAAACCAAACCCCACCCCATTAAGAATTTGGGGATTATTTTCCCCCCACTCCCCACCCCATTCCCCAAAAATTATTCAAAATTTTCCCCATTTGGGGTGGGGCTCCATGGGGCCCCAAACCCGTGGAGGATTTTGCCATCCCTATCCCCAGGGGCTATACTCTTCATCTTCGACGTCCTCTAATGGTGGCATCTCATTTTCTTCTGTTTCATTTTCAGTTACAACCTCACCATTGTCCCGCAACACCGTAACTCTCTTATTCACACATTCACTTGCGATATGCCCCCTGCCTTGACATTTAAAACACTTAATGTCACGATTCCTAATAGTAGGAGTCACGGTGTTACCTTGTGAATTGTGCTTGAAGGGCTCGGATATTAGCTTAGGTGTAATAGATGCTTGTGGCCTCTCATCTCGTTTCACATAGCTCGGCTTCCAAGGAGTGGAACTCGAGCTTGGGGCTGCAGGGGTGTTACCCCTCCTCTTGAGTTGCTGCTCAATCTTGACGGTTTTATGTACCATCTCCTCAATCTCCACATAATGTTGCAACTCAACCTTATCTGCAATCTCCCAATTAAGACCATTTAATAATCGTGCCATGGTAGCTTCTCTGTCTTCCTCCACATTTACTCTAATCATTAGGGGTGGGCAAAATCGGATTCGGGTCGGGTTCGGGTCAACCCGATCGGGTTTCGGGTTATTCGGGTTGTGCAAACATTGATCCGAACACAACCCGAACTTACAACCCGATCCGATCCGATCCAATATATATTCGGATCGATTCGGATCGGATCAAAAATCAGGTTGAATTCAGGTTGAATCAGTTCCGATTAAAAATGGATCATATTGAATTCGGATGAAATTCGGCCAATTCGGGTTGATGAAAACGGGTCAATTCAAAACATATATACCAATACACCATGAAAGCTTCAAAATTCAAAACACATAAGGGAGAAACTCGGGTCGGGTTGGAGCTTGAGCGGAGCAGATCGGCGCCACGCAGAATCGCTGGTTTTCAGCGATTGGTGGGCGTGCAGCAGCGGCTGCGCCAGCAGCTTTCGCGATGGTTGGGCGCACGGCGAATCGCAGACGCAAAGACGGCAGCGCGGACGCAGGGGCGACGCAACATGACAAAGAAGACGGCAGCCGACGCAGATGGCGGACTCGCAATACGGCAACAGCAGATCGCGGGAAGGAGAGAATGTTTTCTTGCTTCTTCAGCGTGGGTTAGGTGTGATTATGTGTGGTGTGTCGTGTGTGTCTTGTGTTTGTGTGTGATTAATCATGTGTGGTGTGCCATGTGCGTGTGTTGTGTTTGGCCATAGATTTTTTTTTTTTTAAAGCAACTCGATCGGGTTTTCGAATCGGATCGGGTTTTATCCGATCCGATCACAACCCGATCGGGTTTGCAAGATTTCATCCGATCGGGTTGTATTAACAACCCGATCCGATCCGAACCCGAAATTTTTCGGGTCGGGTCGGATCGGGTCGGGTATTTTGCCCACCCCTACTAATCATGGCAATCTCCATTTCTTTATATTAATCTTCCACGCTTCGGCTACCCTGTGTAAGACATTGTAATTTTTGGTACAAGTCTTGATAATAGTGGTTAGGTACAAAACGCGTTCTCATCAATGATTTCATTTCATCCCATGTCTCAATTGGACATTCCCTATTTTGCCTCCTACTCATAACAAGCTGATCCCAGCAAGTAATAGCATAGTTAGAAAACTCAATCACAACCAATTTTACCTTTTTTGCCTCTTAATAATTGTGGCAGTCAAATATGAACTCCATTTTCTTCTCCCATTCAAGGTATGCTTCTAAGTCATATTTTCCTTAAAAAGATGGGATCTTCATCTTCATGCCTACCCACTGAGTCCTCCCCTTCATCATACTCATCTTTATAATAGGCATCAATCTCTCCTCTAGCTGGAGCTCTTTCTCTTCTACGTGCTTGGGGAATAGGTTGTGGCCGCCCTACACGTGTGTTCTCCACTTGATTCAAACGCTCATGTATGAGCTCTAATTCAGCCCTTATCATCCTTCTCATCTCTCCTATCAATGCTTGAATTTGTAAATTATGAGCAGTTGAGGATTGATCCTCTTTATTTGTAGCTAACATCTGCAAAAGAAAGTTAGAAATAATGTGGAAAGGACCTCACCTCACTCCCTTACGTGTTTCACTCAAGAAAATGACTCACTCAATTCCACTCATGTTTCACTCAAATTAATTGGCTTTTACCCTCTAATACGCTCACACTCTCTTGCATTTTTCCACTCGTAGTAATTCTCACCCGGTTCTTATCAAACTAATCAAACCAATATCAAGATTTCAGCAGCAATTCACAAAGATTACTCTAAGGAGACTCAAATTTTAAGAGTAAGAACACAATGTGTACGTAAAGTCGAGTTTTGATTTTGGGCAAAATTTTCACCTATGGGGTAAAACTAGTTTTTGACTTCCAAGACACAAATAATGGAAAAAAAATGAAAGATTTTAAGAAGAGGTTGGGGATTCTCTCTATCATTTTTTTTTTAGGAAAAGGAATAAAACCACAAGGATGCAAAATTGATTCCCTAAAAAAACTGTTCACGCAGCACTATTCACGTAAATATTGTTCACGCGGCACTGTTCACGTAAATATTGTTCACGCGGCACTGTTCACGCAAATACTGTTCACGTGGCACTATTCATGACTCTTTTTTTTTATATATATAGATACTAGAATAAGGATGAAAAATTCAAACAAGAATAAAAAACAACAAAGATAGATGGATCTGACCTTGGTGCCTAGGCTCTGATACCAAATGATACGAACCCCATCAAGAACTGACGCGATCCTAATCAATTTAGTCCCAAAGATCGAATCTAAACCAGGAATTAAATAGAACCTTAACCCAATGCTTAATGAAAGCACGAACCTTGGTATGTGAAAACACCACAATCAGTTATGGATGGTCTAATTGATAAGTCAAGAGTTTAAATGCCACGGAAATCCGATAAGTTCAAAGAGTTTGTAAAGAACCAAAGAGAATTAACTCCCTCACCAATTGCATCAAAAACTCATCTCTGTTTATTGGATACGAATGTATTATATATGGTTAGTTACAAGAATTTTTGGAAATAAATCCTAAACCAAAAATCAAATATGAATCTGAATCTAAACAAATAGGAAAGAATCTAAATCAAATCAGAATACTAATATAAGTAAATAGAAAAGAATCTAAATCAAATCATGATCCTAATTGGCTTAAATGCCTTACATCAATTAAAATGGAAACTAGGCGATTAAAATATAAATAACTGATTTGTTTCCCTAATAGCCTCCTCAAGAAACGGGAAAGTATCTGAAAAAGGAAAATAATATATTTTCCCGCCATAATGTGCAAGCCACTCCTTATTTCATGGAAGTGATTATTTAGAAACTTCAAGAGCCTGAATCATGCATTTATCATGTACGATTCCATCAACAAGCCTCCACGAATTTGATTGAGCCCAAGATTGCTTGAATTAATCCATTAAGCGCTTCTTTAAATTTCTTTACTCGAGCTCTTGTAACGAGTCCGACAGGAACTTCAATAAGATCTGAATATGTCTCATCCCAGGTGCTTATGATAGTTTTATCCTTAATCTCATCATAGGGTCTCACTTATCTTTGTGAGGTTCACATTAGCCATCCATTTCATCTTGATCAAACATTAAGTCATCTGCAGCTGAAGTCCAGCTTTCTTTGGTTTGGCCATTTTCCTATTTGTTTACAAGGAATGTTATCAATTCTAGATAACATTGATTGTACACTTTCCTGTAAGTTTTTAATTATGTCGTTGAATTGTAAATGAGTAGATATCATAAACCCAGATATCGATTACACTCATATCTATAATAGTACGTTTACTTCATGGAATGGGAATAGAGTGGAATGGGAATGGACTGAGAATGAGAACGAGCTGGAATGGGAATGAGATTTGAATGTTTACTTAGCAAAAATAAATGGGAATGGGAATGTGCTGAAATGTCATTGATGTGTTTACTTGGCAAAATAAATAGGAATGAAGAATGGGAATGAGAATCAATTTACCAAAATACCCATAGTATTAATAAAAATAATTAATTTATCATTATTAACAATATTATCATTATTGTTGTTGTTGTTGTTGTTCTTATTATTATTTATTATTATTATTATTATTATTATTAATAAAAATAATATTAACAATAATTAATAATAACTAAAATAATAAAGTTAATAAATTTTAATAATAATAATAATAATAATAATAATTTATTAATATTATCATTATTAACATTTATTATTATTATTATTAAATTTCATTAACTTTATTATTTTAGTTATTATTAATTATTGTTAATATTAATAAATATTATTATTAATATTATTATTATTATATTTTATTAACTTTATTATTTTAGTTATTATTAATTACTTTTATTATTATTTTTATTAATATTATCATTATTAACATTTTTTATTATTATTACTATTATTATTATTTAATTAATATTATTTGTATAATAATATTTATACATGTATCTAGATAATGAAAATTACATTATTATTATTATTATTATTATTATTATTATTATTAAATTTTATTAACTTTATTATTTTAGTTATTATTAATTATTGTTATTATTATTTTTATTAATAATAATAATAATAATAATAATAACAACAATAAGGATAATATTGTTAATAATGATAAATTAATTATTATTTTTATCATTATTTTTATTATTATTATTAATGATATTTAAAATAATAAAATTAATTATGATTTGAAGGAGGATAATTTGGGAAATATGAAAAAATTAGAGAGATACAAAAATAAACATATATTTCATTCTCATTCCCTCATTTTCATTCATAACCCTCCCACGGGAATGAGATTCTCATTCTTTATTCCCAAATTATATGGGACCCATACATTTTATTCTCATTCCCAAATTACATTTTGCCAAGTAAACATAGATTTCATTCTCATTCCTTCATTCTCATTCCCCATTCCATGAAGTAAACAGAGTACTATAGATTTGTTAACCGTTATATCTTTTGTCATGAGATCTCCTTTTTTAATAGATAGATTTCGACTTTCAATGTTTGTAAATAGATTCTAGAAAGACTTTTGACGTTTGTAAATTGATTCCAGAAGCTATTCAAATGAGCTATCGTGTTCGTTGAACTTCTTTCATCGCTTTCTAAACGCAAAAATCCAGATCTATACATCATATCATCTAATTTTTTAAAGTAGTTTGTACGATGAGCAAATTACAGTCAATTATCAGTATATTACCATGTAACCTAATTTCAGAAGTAATTCTTGTGATTATGTAAACTAAATTAATTAAGCCAATTAACAATCATGTTTAAACCAAATCATGATATTCGAATATTTCCCTATAGCTAACACAATTGGATAGTCTTAAGACCTTTACTTGTCCGATTCAGAGCAATTAAAGAGCAAAAAATAGATAATTATACTTGTTTGTTTCAAGAACTCTAAAAGCAATCCCTTATCTTTGAAGAATTCCACAAATTGGATACGAGTGTGCACCTGCAAAAGATACTCCAATGATCAAGTTAGTGTTTGTTTTGAAGACTTTTTAAATTTAGAGATTTCTATTTACTATTCCTGAATAGCCAAAAGACCCTTTCTCAATTCTTTTGACTTCTATTTGTAGATCAAGAAATGCAAAATTTGTGGGATATTTCGATTTGAATCTCAATCCCTGCCATTCATTTTTTTTTTTTTTGGTTTGGTTTTATGCCATAGATTCTGTAACCCTTTTTTCTATATATGAGTTCTCCATCTTCAAGTTCTATTCCTTCATCGTCCTCCTCTCATATTTCCCTTTCCTCTACTATTTCTCTTCCAAAATCATGTTCCAAACATATAACCTCTAAAATTGAAAACCTTGTTGAATATTCCTATATCCATGAGTCTGCCCAAATCAATGAATCTCAGTTTCCCATCATGAGCCCTTACAATCTCTACAGACAAAAAACTTCTTTTACCAGAAGTATCCGAACCTTGATCTCCACCAAAAGACCACTTCCCAAAGAATATATTCAGTCTTCTAGACTAGATCAGTGTGCTTTACAAGCCTCTCAAAGTGAGCAGTACGTCACTCTGGAAATACCCTCCGATCTCGTAGCAAACTGGAAACGAGAGGGGTATACACATCTCCATCTTGGTGGTGTAAGATTGATTCTCACCCTCCATAATCGAAAGGGCTTACTTGCTCTCCTGACACCGGTTCAAAGCAAACATGTTGTAGGAACCGTCCTGACCACACTTCATGCTGGCAGTGTCTTGTTAACCTTTTACCCAAATTTCAACCTCTCTTGAGGATCCCAATCTCCCAACAACCCTTAAAGTCCAAATCCAGCTCCAAGGAGTAGAACAAACACCCACATCAAAGATTGCAACCCTCCATCACCAAATAGTGTATCAATTACAGAATCATGCACTAGATCTTCCCACACCACACACTACATCTGATGCCTTAATGATATTAGCTAACACAGACACAATTCCAACCATAATCCAAATTCCCAAACAAATCCAGAAACAAGAATTGCTCAAACTTATGCCTCTAGAATGGTTAACCAACTATGAGCACTTCCACTAAAATTCTGAACCAGTTCAAACAACAGAAACCACGTTTGAAAGACGACAAAATGGTCAAGTCAAACTATCTTTTCAAACACCTGAAACCAAGCCTTTTTACACTTCACCTTTCCTGCTATGATTACAGCAGTTCAAACTGGTCAAAAAAAGAAACTTCCCATTCATGGTTTCTCATCAGAAGGGTATCCAGTATATCCAGATAAAATCAATGGTCACTTTTTATGGGATGTTCCTGAAACCCATATGTGCAATCCAGATTGTCCTTGCTTGGATGATACGGATGTCGATGACGAATTGGAAGTTATGAGGAGAAAGAAAAAGAAGAAGAAAAAAATCTTCTCATCCAAAATCACCTTGCAAATCCTTTCCTCCACAACCTCCGCCAGATCCCAAACCTCTTGTCCTTCCAATAAGATCATGCCTTATGTTTTCAAGTCAATCTTATGAGGATTCATTCCCTCCACTTGAAAAACAAACGGACAAACAAAACGGGGTTATCTCAAAACCTTTTGTCCAATCCCCAGTTACAGCCTCTGGGCAACCTGAAGAGCCAAAACAGTATGAAGCTGTTTTAAATTGGCAAACCAAAAATGCCAATGCTCAGAACCAAACTCTTCAATAACTCGGTAAGAAAATTGACCGCGTTGCCAGTCAAGTCTCTCAGACTGAAACTAAAGCTGATTCAATCAGCAATCGTCTTGATCAGATGTACATTCAGCTCCAAGATCGTATCTCTGAGCTAGACACTGATCTCAAACGAATGATCAACAACCACATCTGGGGTCCAGAGTTTAATAAAAAAGAAGCCGAGATCAGAAAGCTCAAAGCTGAATTGACCTCCTCCGGTCTTTGAAACTTATGCACCTTTCTATACACCATCCAGACCTCAACAACCTGTTTACAATCAGTTCTTTAGATTCTCACACCTTCAACCAACTCCTCAACCAAAGCCATCTTTACCCAAAAAATCAAAATCTAAAGTCAAGATCTCAAAACCAAAGTCCAAAGCCACTTCATCTTCATCTGTTCCTCCAGTACCCCTAGAAGATTCACCAAAAGCCACTCCAGAACCTCCCAAAAAAGACAAAGGTCCAATGGATCAGTATCATTATCATACTGTCCAAAATCTATCTTCTGACTCTGACCCAGAAACAGTCTATGAGTCAGATCCATCTGAGTCCAACCCGTCTTCCTCTTCCTCATCCACAAACTCAGTCGGTATCTCCACTGACTCTAAATCTGAATATGCTGACATTACAAGCATATTAATGGCCACCAAAACTGAAGATCCAAGTACTTGAACTACCACACCTATAGTTGAAGACAGTTCTTCTGATGCTGAAAATCAAACAGCTCCTACAGAACCAAAGTCATCAATGCCTCCACCAATCCCTGATCACTCAACAAAACCATCTTCAGCATCTTGGTTCACATTTGATGACATTCCCCATCATAAATGGCCTGCTTGACTTCAAGAATTTACGGCATGGATTGACCTCCAAGGAACCAAACCTAATGCTCAACCTCAGGCTGTTCTCCGTGAATTTATGGCCCGGTCAACGGGTTCTTTACGTGATTGGTTAGAAAGCTTGGGAGAATACCGATTCATTCATGCAATCCCCACGACTCAATATCATTCATGAACAATTCATTGGTGAAAAAACTGCTTCCACTGATGCAAATAGAAAAGAGTATCATCAGATGAAGTGTTGTTCGCTTAAAAGAATGAGTATTCGTTTCTATAAGCTGAATGGGTTCAATGAGCCATCTCTTAAACATGTCTTCATAGCCTCACTTCCTTCTGAGTTACAACCTGATCTCCAAAGAAAATTCACAGCCACTAATCTCAGCATAGCTGATATCTCTCTGGGAAAGATTTTCCAAATGGCCATGCTCTGTCTCGACAAAATCTGTGAGCAAAATGAATTCTTCAAAGATCTCATGGAAGACAAAAAATCCTTTTCTCAAGCTTGCAAAAAAACCTATCTCAAGATCGAGTGCAAAGATGAAAAGAAGTGTGTTTGTCCAACCAAGAAGAAAAGACATTTCCAGAAACACTTCCATAGAAAATCATCCTCCAAAAAACCTCTAAGATATTTCAGAAAAAAGGATGCTTCCCAGTACAGAAAGAAAAAGCACAACCGTTGTTTCATCTGTAAGAAACGCGGTCACTTTGCTCGAAATTGTCCTCACAAATCTGCCAAAGCTGTTCGTCTCATACAGCATCTTCAACATTCTTCACTATTGTCTGAGAATGAAGATGTCGAATCAAATTTTTCAGAACAGTCAGAACAAGATGATCAGACTGCTTTCATTATCGCAGAATCTTCTGATTCTGATGATATTTCAGTCATTTCTACAGTCCAAACTGTTAACCATGTTTCAGCCACTCCTAGACCTTCTTTAAAAATGTCCATCCTTCCTTCCAAATTTCATAAACTTGTTCCTGTCATCGGGTTTATTGATACTGGTGCAGATACCAGTATGATTGATCCTTCTGTCTTTCCCTCTGATTGTTGGGAAAAACATTTGAAACTTTTCCGAGCAGTTAATGGAGAAACTTTTGAAACCACTTTGATTACCAAAAAACTCATTGGTATTCAATTCTTTCCAAATTGCATAATTTGGAAAAAGATTGTAGCATCCAAACTCCCAGATAAAGATTTACTGATAGGTTTTGACATTCTTCATTTGGTTAAAAACCTATTCCTCACCAGTTCTAGAGTTCGCTACAAGCAAATGTTCTTGCCTTATACAGATACTTTACGTCTGTATGCACTTTCTGAAACACCATCTCCATACAGCCATATTTCACATAAGTTCCTAGAGTTTTGTCCAGAAAACCATTTACAATTCCACCATCCTTCACCTCTTTGGAAGAATGACCAATTCTTCATTCACCTTCCTTTCAAACTCAATGAAAACATAAACCCCACCAAAGCATCACACCCGGGTATGTCTCCTTCAAACCTCTTACTTGCTAAGCAAGAATGTTCTCAGTTGCTTCAGCAAGGTCTTATTGAACCTACTGATTCAGATTGGGCTTGTCAAGCCTTCTATGTTGAAAAAAGATCTGAATTAGTTCATGGTAAAAAAAGGTTAGTTATTGACTACCAGCCACTTAATTCTTTCCTTAAGGATGATAAGTTCCCCTTTCCAAAAATCTAGACCCTGTTCGTCCATCTTCAAGGGGCTCGTATCTTCTCTAAGTTCGATTTAAAAGCTGGTTTTTGGCAACTTGGTATTTCACCAGTTGACCGTCACAAAACTGCCTTCTGCATCCATGATGCCCATTATCAGTGGACTGTTATGCCTTTTGGTCTTAAGGTCGCTCCTTCATTATTTCAAAAGGCCATGACAAAAATCTTCAGTCCTTTCCTTCATCATGCCTTGGTCTACATTGATGATATCTTATTATTTTCCTCTGACCATGCGAGCCACCAGAAGCTCCTTTTGGATTTCTTTCATATACCACTCCGAGCTCTTGAGACTCTTCAAACCAGTTTTCTTTGCTAGGTTATACAACCCTAAAACAGCTTTCCTTAGCTTAAAACGGGTACCAAACCAGATAAGAAAACATCTAAAGACCGTCTCAAGTGTTCTGATACACAGGATCCTTCATACAAAGGCAAGTGTAGAGCATACTAACTTGGTTTTGAACAAATTCATTTTTAAAATTTTCCTTATTCTTTTTCTTATCTATTTCAGAGCTCCATAGAACTTAAGAAAGAAGAGTTTAGAGAGACATGGATGATAGAACACTCAATATATTGCTTTAAAGCTAACCTCTAACTTAGTTAAGAACTAAGAGGAGGCTCCCTTATATAGGGATTACAACGGGATAAAGCCAAACTTAGAAAAGTGAGACAGGACCCTCATCTTTTCATAAAGCAAACAACTATTCAAACTTTAATAAAGTAAAGTAGGGATAGGACCCCCTAACTTTATCTTTTACATAAAAAGACAAGTCATAAAAGCAAAAGCTACTTTAATAAAGTAAAGTAGGGATAGGACCCCCTAACTTTATCTTTTACATAAAAAGACAAGTCATAAAAGCAAAAGCTACTTTAATAAAGTAAAGTAGGGATAGGACCCCCTAACTTTATCTTTTACATAAAAAGACAAGACATAAAAGCATAACATGACAAAGCCAAAAGCATAGACAAGACATGCGGCGGAGATTACGGAGAGGATAGATTCATCCCGTAATCATCTGAGCTGGAGCTGGATTCAAATCTGCAGTGTTTTTGTGATTAGCTCCATGAGGTTCACAGAATAAGGTGCACTGTTCTAGATAAGTAGGGCCATCATACTGAGGACATCCTTTTGCATGGACAATCCCGAGAATGCAGAGAGATCTGCATTGGGATGGCGGATGAGTGATGATGGGCTCAGATTGTGAAATGACTCTTGATTACTGGCCTTGTTCTTGTTGGGGTGGAGTCTGAAACTCCTGGAGGAGTTGACTGAGCGGTAAAAAGTCATCCTCAGGATCCTGGGAATCCTGGTAGTAAATATGTGGAGGAGTATTTGGACGTTCTTCTTTGATAATGATACCTTTGCTAGAACCAGAAGGATTAGGTACCATGAACATTTCATGACGAGGTCCAATAGAACTGGAGATGATGTCTTGTGGTGGTGGAGGAACATGATTTAAGGACAGGAGATGATTCATGAGAGCCTTTTTGAACATGGGGTCTTGATCCAGTGTGCTGGGATGAGGGGTTGTGTGGTAGTGGCTGATTTGTGGTTGAGCAAAGAAGGCGGCTGTTTCTGGGTGACGGAAATATGGTCGGTGGACTATGAACACGGATGTGAATTTTTCAGCTTCATGAGAAGGGATGGTGGAAAGATGATGGTTGTGACTAAGCTGCTGGAGTTGGGATCTCCATTGAGGAATATGAGAACTACTAATGAGTCCATAATAGCCTTGGAAGGATTATTGAGGGTGTTGACTGTGTAGGCTAAGGGGATGATTAACTGAGTTGCATGGAGTACAGTTAAGCACCAGAAATACCAGAGTTCATCGTCACTGATATCCCTGACAGAGGGGATGAAGAATCCGGTGAGGAAGAGATTCTCGGGATGAAAAGTGAGGAACTGATTGTGAGGGTTTTCTTCAAGGAAGAAAGCTTTCATGTAGTAGCGGAAAAGAAATTGTTTAGCAAACTCCTGAAGGCGGTAGAGGGAAGGAAAAGTTTGTACAGGCCTTGGGAAGGTCTTTTGGGTGAGAGCCTTAGAAGGCAGAGAGGTAGCAGTAGATCTAGTAGCCATGAAGACCGGGAAGACTGGGGAAGTGTAGAAGATTGGAGAGGCAGGTGTCTGAATGCGAGATAGGAAATCTGGAATGAGGTTCTTTTGTCCTTTTATATGTTCAACATCAAATTCATATCGGGAAAACCATTCCTGCAACCGAAGTAACTGGCTGTTGGGAATCGTTTTACCTTTAAACTGGAGGACTTTAGGGAAAGAGGAATTATCCAATCTGATCAGGAATCTATGGCCAAGGAGGTGGTATTCGAACTTTTTGATGCCGTTTTTTACGGCAAGGATCTCCTTGTAGATCGTGTGATAGTGCTGCTGGGCTGGACTAAAATGTCCACTAGCATGTCCGATTAGATATTCCTTTTTGTCGATCTGTTCAAGCAACAGGGCTCCCCATGATGTGTCTGAAGCATCGGTCTGTAGGATACGTTTGCCATCTGTCATGATCTTGAGTTTTGGTGGATTCTGGGCTATCTACTTTAGCTACTGGATAGCTGTAGTGTGACTGGAATCCCAAGAGATAGGATTCTTTTTTAGTAAAGCAGAGAGTATACTTGTCTGCTGGTCCACATGAGACAGGAAATCGCGGATGTAGTTGATGATGCCAAGGAACTGTTGGACTTGTTTCTTTGTGAAATCCTTATCTGGAAAGTGGAGTAATTCTTGTGCAATGATAGAATCCATTACAGATCTGCATACCGAGATATTCTACCAGATGTAATTGTACTCTTTTTTTCGGAAAGCATAATACCGTATTGATCTACTATATCATGGAACTGTTGGAGTAGAACTTGATGCTCTTCTGGAGTACCTGAAAACAGAAGCAAATCGTCAATATAAACAAGGGTATGGTGAAGGAGGGGCTGGAAGATTTGGGTCATGGCTTTTTGGAAAATGGATGGTGCGGTTTTGAGACCAAAGGGAAGAACGGTCCATTGGTAATGGGCATTTGGAATACAGAATGCAGTTTTATAACGTTCAGCAGGGTCAATACCCAGCTGCCAAAACCCAGACTTTAAGTCAAACTTAGAAAATATTCTGGCATTTTGGAGGTAGGTAAAGATGGAATTTTTCCGAGGTAAAGGAAATTTATCATCCTGTAAAAACTGGTTTAAAGGCTGATAATCAATGACAAGACGCTTTTTACCGTCTTGTCACGTAACGTTTCAGCACGTTTATTAACATAAAAGGATTAGTTGGGCTCAATGAGGCGTAACTCGCATATCTGGGCTAAAAGCTGAGGCATACCGGATGGGTTGCTTTGGTAGGATTAAGGTCTTCATTGCTTAAAAGGAAGCTTAACGAAATGGGCTGGATTTTTCCACAGAGGATGTGGATGGGCAAAGGCCAAATGATTTGGAGGACAAAACCTCGAATCGGGCCAAATAGATCGATAATCGAGGACGAAAATGATAGAGTTTGAGCTGGTCTGTGTATGGTTGGAACATGGACTGGAATCTGAGACCAGTAGGAAGGACTTGAATCTTTTGGGCTTGGAATAGGATATCAAACCCAAGAAGAAGATCTTTGTCAGGTAGGCTAGACCCAATAACATGGGTCCAAACTGTGAGCTTTGGGAACAGCTGAATTCCAATTCTAGACTTGGTGCGGAGCTTTGTAGAAAACAATTTTCCACTAGCAGCACGGAAATGATTTTCATTTGAAATCCAGGTTTCAGGCGGCAAAATAGCAGGGTTTAAATATCAAGCCGATTCATGAAGGCAATAGCAGGAATGGGCCGACTGTATTTGGATAACAGGATTTGGATTTTGACGGAAGGAATGGGTTGAACTGACAATTGAGTGGAGGATGAAGGTACTGACTGGATGTGGAAGACAGGGGAATAGTCGTCTGGTTCAGTGGATGAATCAATCAATCAAGTGCCAAGGGCAAAACCGATCCGGTCGACTTTCTTGTTCAGAGTATAGAAACTCAATTTGGACAGTATCAGGAGAGAACTGATGTAAGGACTGAAGCTGTTGAACTAAGCGTTGAGACCGCTTAGGGTTCTTAGGGCATTCTTTAGCAAATGTCCGAAGCAAATGAAGCATCTGCTCTTTTTTCTTCGTCTGTCAAGGATTCTCGTTCTCGAAAATCTTTTTGGGACGCCTAGGGAATGGGCGTGACTGTGGAGTTCTGGAAGATTTTTTGTGAAATCTGACTTTGTGGTGTTTCTTCGTGGAGGGACAAGTACAATGCTTAGAGTCTTTGCACTTGATTTCCAAGTAGGGTTTCTTGCAGGCGGTTCGGAAACCTTCTTTGTCTTTCATGAGGTTTCGGAAGAATTTCTTCTGATCACAGAGGTAATCAAGAGACACTAAAGCCAGCTGGAAGAGACGGCCAAGAGAAAGATTGTTGATGTCGAGCTGGGCATTAGCAATCTGGCGACGGATTTCAGGTTGTAATTCTTCAGGCAAAGAGGACAAGAAGACATGCTTGAGGGTGTGGTCATTGATACCACCAATTTTATGGAATAGGGCAGACATGCGTTTGAAATGATAATGCAGGTCAGATCTCTGCATCGAGCAACATCTCATTTGGAGATATTCTTTACGAAAGGCAAAGATAAGTTCTCCAAGAATGAATGTCCATGAGAGCAGAGATGAGGGTCAAGATACGAATTGTCTGTATTGTCCGAGACTGTCAAACCAATCACAGAGAGAGCCAGTAAACCGGGAGACAAATTCTTTAAGAACTGCGGAGAGGTCTGCATCAGGTTTAACCATCTGTAAATCTAACCAGGCAGAGAGTTCCTGGAGACGTTCACGCCACCGAGCCGGTGGAAGATCATCAAAGGTAAACCATGGTCCATTGCCAGAGGCAACTTTAGTTCGAACTCTTGGAGGAGGATTAGAGTTGTCTCCTTCATTTTCTCCTTCAACATCGGAAGGAATGTCAACATAGGGTTGGCCAGGTTCCCGAGGAGGGGGATCAGTAGTGGTAGACTCAGCATGATCCGCCATAAGAAGACGGGAAATATCAGTCAAGTGCTGTTGGGAATCATCGGAACTGAAACTATTGGGCTCAGAAGTCTCAGTGATAGAATCAAAGGTTTCGACTGAGTCAGAGGGACTGGATTCTTCTGAGGAGCTATTAAGCTGGTCAAGTTCTGGTGCAGTGATAAGGTAATTCTCAGCAGGCTTCTTTTGTTCGGCTTTAGAAGGAGATTCTGTAAATGGAGGTAAGGCTGAGGTAGATGGAAGGTCAGGAAATACTGGTTCATGTATCTGAAGGGGTTTTTGGATAGCGTCTGAATACATAGGACGAACTGGAGGAGGGATAGACACTGCAGGAGGTGGAACAGGGCGTCGAGGAGGTCGAGGTTTAGGTTTTGCAGGTTGAGGGTTCAAGTGGTAGGTCATGGGAAAGACTCTCTCAGGAGTATAATCCCTTGGAGTAGTAGGGAAAAAGGACCCGAGAGGGTGATATGGTTCTGTGGGAAAATAGGATGGGGCAAATCGCTTGACGCTGTTGTCGCGATCAATTCGCAATTTCAGCTTTTTTCTTCTTTTCGAGTGAACTCATAAGAATTATCACCGCGGGCAATCATGGCTCGAAGGTCACGGTCAAGCTGTGCAACCTTAGCATGAAGACTATTATACAAATTGGTCAACTGGTCTGAGAGGGAAGTAACCCTTGTTTCAACAGCAGAAGATCTGTGAGCGATCTGATCAACTTTAGAGTGTAAGGAAGTAAGAGAAGCATTCTGGACTCTGGCATTCTGAGTTTGCCAGTTAAGGACTGCTTCAAAAGGCTTAAGTTCTTCAAGATGTCCACTGGAGGAAATAGGAGAGTTGACAAATGGTTTGCTCCAGACCTGGTGCTTTTGGTCTGAGCGTTTCTCAAGAGGCGGGTACTCAGAACTATAATCTGAGGCGGAGGCAGAGGCAGATGAGAACATCATGCAAGACACCATAGGAGGTGTAGGCAGAAGACCAGCCGAGGAACGGACTGGTTTGCATGATCGGGGCTGATGTTTCTGGATCCACTGAAATCCTTTGTTGTAAAGTGGCAAAGGAGGTAGATAATCGGGTTCATCATCATCATCATCTTCGGGCAGGTATAATTTGCAGGCAGGATAGATAATTTTCTTCTTTTTCGGGTTGGAGGAATAATCATCCTCATTATCATTACATGGACAGCCGGGATCACATCGGCCAGAGCCGGGAACATCCCATAAGAAATGGCCATCAATTTTGTCTGGGTAAACAGGAGTACCTTGGGAGGTGAAGGACATAATGGGTAATGTTTGTCCAGAAGGAAGGACTTCTGGAATGATGTCAACAGGTTGGACCATTGAGCAGGTAAAGGATAATCGGGGAGGTTCTGCAGGGGCAGAAGGAGGAGGTTTGAACTGAAGGCGAACAGAACCATCAGGTCATTTCTCATACATGGGTTCAGAGGTTTGAACAGGAGTGGTGTTTTGATGGAAATGCTCATAGTTGGTTATCCACTCGAGAGGCATGATCTTGAGAAGATCAGCACGAGGGATCTGTCGTGGGATCTGGATAATGGTGGGGATGTCTGGAGATTCAGCAAGGATCATGAGTGTGTCTGAACTGAGATCTGGAGGTGTGGGAAGGATAAGAGAGTGGTTCTGAAGTCTGTAAACCAACTGATGATGGATGGTAGCAATCTTTGCACTGGAGACTTGTTCAGCTCCTTGAATCTGAACTTGGATTTTTAAGAAAGTGGAAAGATTGGGGTCATCAAGGGAAAGATTGAAGTTGGGATAGACAGTGAGAACAACACTGCCAGCATGCAGGGTAGTGAGGACAGTACCAATGGTAGCCTGCTCATATTGTTTGAATCGGGTGTCAAGGAGTGCAATACGGGCTGTGACCACCGAGATGAAAGTGAGTGTATCGTTGCTGTTTCCAATGGGAAATGAGCTCAGGGGAAATTTCTAAAGTGACATACCGCTTCAGTAGAGACGAGGAACATTGATCAAGAGACGAAGACTGTATGTACTCTTTAGGAGTAGAACGGGAAGTACTAATAAGAGAACGGATAGAACGAGTGAAACGAGAAGGACGTTGATACAACTGGTAAGGATTAACAAGAGGAAGAGAAGACTCATTTACGTGGGCAGAATCTGGGATATAGGAATACTCAACAAGACTCTAGTTTAGACGTAATATGCTTAGTAACAGTTTTTGGAAGGGACATGGAAGAAGATAATTGAACTGGATTTTGTGAAGAAGATGCCATGATTATAAAGCTCTTAAGTTCTCTGGAGATGAAGCAAACTTAAATCAGAATAAGGAATTTTTCAAAAGGAATTATACCAAAATCATTTTGCGTTTTAAAACAGGCTCTGATACCACTCCGAGCTCTTGAGACTCTTCAAACCAGTTTTCTTTGCTAGGTTATACAACCCTAAAACAGCTTTCCTTAGCTTAAAACGGGTACCAAACCAGATAAGAAAAAGAATAAGGAAAATTTTAAAAACGAATTTGTTCAAAACCAAGTTAGTATGCTCTACACTTGCCTTTGTATGAAGGATCTTGTGTATCATAACACTTGAGACTCTGATACCACTCCGAGCTCTTGAGACTCTTCAAACCAGTTTTCTTTGCTAGGTTATACAACCCTAAAACTTTTCCTTAAAACGTACCAAACCGTATAAGAAAATGTAAAGACCGTCTCAAGTGTTCTGATACACAAGATCCTTCATACAAAGGCAAGTGTAGAGCATACTAACTTGGTTTTGAACAAATTCATTTTTAAAATTTTCCTTATTCTTTTTCTTATCTATTTTAGAGCTCCATAGTAAAGGAATCAATTGACTTTCTTGGCATGGTGCTTAAAGATGGTCATTATCAACCTGGTCCACACATTGCAACTGAATTATTAAAGTTTCTGGAGACACATCTCAACAAAAAGCAGATCCAACAATTCCTCGGGATTATTAATTATGTCTGTGATTTCATCCCAAAAGTTGCAATTCACACAAGCCAGTTGTCCCGCATGCTCAGAAAGCATTGCCCTCAATGGGGACCAGCACAAACAAAAGCTGTCCAACAACTAAAGGTGATAGCCCAGTCACCTCCTCCTCTCCGAATTCCCACAACTGAACAACGCATTCTACAAACCGATGCTAGTGATGATTACTGGAGTGCCATCCTTCTTAAAGAGATAAATGGTGTACGTCACTTCTGTGCACATGCAAGCGGACAATTCAAAGACTCTGAAAAGAATTACCATGTGATCTACAAAGAGATTTTGGCGGTCAAGTATGGAATCAAAAAGTTTGAATTTCATCTAATCAGCCATAAATTCCTTATCAACATGGACAACTCATGTTTTCCTCGAATCTTTGACTTCAAAAATAAGTTGCTCCCTAAGAAGCAGCTGCTCAGCCTAAAAAATTAGTTTGCTAAATATGATTTTACTGTCCAACACATAAAAGGAAAACAGAACCTCATCCCAGACTTTCTTACACGTCCGGCTATAAATAAACCCTCGCTTATTTCCTCCATTCACACCATCCCAGTCATAGTCATGAATCGTCAACTCCCTTTCAAAGCTCTCAACCAGAGAACCTTCCCCATGAACATTCCTTTTCATTTAGCCTACCAGATCTAAGACTTTGCAAAGAAATTCCTTTACTAGTATTTCTTCAATGTTCAAAGCAAAAAACTTGATCGTTTTCCTTCCCTTTGTATGGAAAACCTGTTTCTTACAGGTCTTACCCTCTCTTCCTTAACCATCTGCGAAGATGAGTTATGGTACATGTGGTGTCTCACTACCCTATATGTTACAAAACTGGTCTTTCCTGTCTAACCAGTCCTCCGCCATCTCACCACTCCTGAATTCTCCCCAGACCTTCTGTGGACTCTCCTTGAATGGTATTCCCCACTCACGTGGTGGCGTAAACAACTCAAAAATCTGTGTACTTTTCACGGATTAGACAAGATGCTAGAACAAGAAGCAGACATGTTCACTGCAGTCTTCATCGTTCATAGACTTTACTTCCAGCACCCAGAAACAAGAAACTTCTGGACACAAGATATGGCCTATGAATGGAAAACTTATCCTCATCCTTATACCTTCATCCATGATACATCTGTCACATTCGTTCTCAGGTCATACCTAATGGAACTTAACAATGTCCAACCATCTGCCACAAACATCCACCACACCTCTATTGGACCATCACACACCTTAGAAATTGTTCCAAAGACACAAACCTATACTCCAGGTTCCAGTTCAAGTCCTCACGGAATCCTTGTCATGGAATAACGTCCTGATTACACTAACGTCTTATTCCAAGACACTCAGGATCCATGGGAAGATTTTCAGTCTCCATAAAAATTCCATTACATTATACCTGCCCATCACCCCAAAATGACCGATGAAAAGTTTATCTGAAGCTTATCTTGATCGCCGACAGATCCGTCGTGCCAAACGACAATATGAAAAAGAGACTGGTGATGTGTCTCCATCACACTACCCGTCCACTCCATGATTACAACCACGCATGGGAATCTTCAGCTTTTGCTTTTTTCAAAGTTTGCTTTAATAATTAGACAAGGGTCCTGTCTTGTCTAAAGTATGTCTTTTACTTTTCATGCTTTTCCTTTTTGGTTTTGGCGTGGTGTGCTTTAATCATTATGCTTTTGTAAAAGATAACTGGTATCAGAGCCATACCGTTCCTTGAAACTTGTTTTCTAAACTCTTGTTTTCATGCTCAAAATGGTATAATTTAAGTCTTTTTCTTTTTTGATCCATAGACTTCAGGCGCAGAGAGAACTTCTCATTCATGGCTTCCACTTCATTTTCACCTCCTGTTACTCTTTCTTCTACTCTTTCTTTGCCCAAATCATGCACTTCTCATACCGCCAACAAAATTGAAAATCTTGTAGAATACTCCTACATCCCTGAATCCGCCCAACTCAGTGAATCATCATACCCCCTCATCAGCCCTTACCAACTATACAAACGCCCCAGTTCTTTTACCCGCAGTATCCGTACTCTCATATCCACCCGAAGACCTCACCCTAAAGAATATATCCAGTCTTCTCGCCTGGATCAATGTTCTCTCCAAGCAACCCCTGCTGAGCAATATGTCACTCTTGAAATACCCTCAGACTTGATTTCCAAATGGAAACGAGAAGGTTTTACCCATCTCCATCTTGGAGGCATCAGATTAATCCTTACCCTTCATGGGAGAAAAGGATTACCGGTCACTGCTCGACTTGCTATGCTTGATACTTAAAAAGACTCAAGATGTCAAGTATTGGCACTGTCCTCACAACCCTTCATGCAGGAAGTGTTTTACTCACTTTCTATCCCAATTTCAACCTTTCTCTCCAAGATCCAAATTTGCCCACAACCTTGAAAGTCCAAGTTCAGATTCAAGGTGCTGAACAAATTTCTTCTGCAAAAATTGCCACTTTACACCACCAACTGGTCTACAGGCTTCAAAATCATGCCTTAGATCTCCCCACTCCAGAACACCACTCTGACACCCTCATGGTGTTAGCAGAATCTGACCAGATCCCGACAATCATCCAGATCCCACGACAAATTCCCCGTCATGAGCTCATCAAGCTTATGCCTCTTGAATGGATCTCCAACTATGAACAGTTCCACAATAATACAGCTCCTATTCAGACATCTGAAAGTATGTTTGAAAGACGACAAGATGGAACCGTCAGAATGACTTTTAAACCACCTCCCCCACAAGAGCCTCCTCCTCCTTTACTTATTCCTCAACGATCACTGCTCGTGAAGATCTCCCATTACAGGTTTAATTCTCAAGGTTACCGTGCTTATCCAAATGAAGTACAACCTGGCCATTTCCTGGATGCCCCTATGTGCGACCCAAATTGTCCCCTCATTGGGATGATTGGGAACAAGACGATGATTATGAAACAAAAACCAAAAAGAAACCCAAAAGAAAAAATCTCCGTCCCATGTCACCATCGACTAAACCACCATCAGATCCTCCACCTCCACCGGCTCCATTACCCATCTACCAAAAAGAACTCAAATGGATTGCCAAACATTGCAAATCTGAGATTCCATCACCACTCTCACACCCAACACCTATCGTCCAACCACTGGCTTGTATGATGTTTTCCTCTACTTCTTCAGATTACTCTTCTTCCTTTCCTTCTTTGGAACCCCACACAGATCCCCAACGAAATGTTGTGTCAAAACCCTTTATCCCTTCACCTATTACCTCCACTGGCCACCTGGAGCCCCCTAAACCCTTTGAGTCAGTCCTCAACTGGCAAACTCAAAATGCCAGGGCCCAAAATGATACTTTGTTGCATCTCAATTCAAAAGTTGAGAACATCAGTTTGCGAACTGAACAGATTGAGACAAAAGTTGACTCCATCACTGCACAGATGCAGCAGATCTACCAAAACCTCCAGTCCAGAATTTCTCAACTTGACTCTGAGTTACGAGCCATGCTTGCCCATCGTTACTCAGGCCCCGAATTTGACCAAAAAGAAAGGGAAATCAGGCGCTTAAAAGCCGAACTTGCTTGAATCAAAACAATGAGACCTACCCTTTTTACCACATCTCCACCTATCCCTTCTATATCGGTCCAACTTATCATCCTTTTGCCTCTATGCTTTCTCCTATTAAACAGTATGACCCTTCCAAGTTATTTGGTATGACTCATACTCTTTTCAGAGACAATCCTTTGCCACCACCACCTAAACCTAAACCCAAACCTAGACCGCAGCCTCGACCTGCCCCTCTTCATCCTTCCTCTCTGACCATCCCTGGCCAACCATCTCCTAGTTCTACCCCGGCATCACCTCCAGTTCCTTTATCAGTCCCTGCCCAATCCAAGGATAAAGAACCCATAAACCAGTTTACTGCTCACACAGTCACCCATTCATCTACTACAGACGACCAAACTTCTGATTCAAATCTAGCTGTTTCAGACAGCCATACCGAAACTGATACAGAATCTTCAGCATCCACCAGTGACTCTGAAAAGTCCTATGCTGATATTACCAAAATCCTGATGGCTCAACCTGATCAAGGCCAAACCTCTCATACAGAACCATATGTTAATATTCCCTCCGAAGTTGAAGAAGACCTCTTCTCGCCACAAACCAACCCTCTCCAAAATTTAATCCAAAAAAAATCGTCAAACGGTCCATGGTTCACATTTGATCTTCCATCTCATAAATGGCGGATGACTTCAAATGTCTCGGATTGACCTCCGATGCAGAGCAACCACTCAATCAGAGAATTTCTACTGCTTTCTAAGAGATTGGTTTGATTCGTTAGGCCAATACCGCCAATTACAGTTTGTTGATCTCCCAGAAGTCTCAAGTCCTCTTGCTGTACTTCATGATCAATTCCTTGGAGACCCTTCTGCAGTCTTTGAAGCTGCCAGACGAGATTATCTCAACATAAAATGCTGCTCAACGCTAAGGATCTTGACTTCCATTATAAATGTCCTCGCTTTATAAGCTTAATGGATTCAATGAATCATTAAAGCATGTCTTTCGCTTCCTCCCAAGAACTCCAACTCGACATCCAGAGACAACTCACAAGATCCAATCTTTCCCTTAGACAACATCTCTTGGCAAAATCTTTCACCAAAAACTTGTCTTGACAAACTTTGAGCAAAAACAGCTTCTTCAAAGAACTGTTGAAAGACACAGAACCTTTCCGAAGTGCTTGCAAAAAGCCTTATTTGCAGATCAAATGCCACAAGAAAAAGGATTGCGATTGCAGTTCAAACAAAAAACGGCATTTTCGAAATTAAAACTTTTCATCCAAACCTCGCAGATCCCGAAAGCTCACCTTCTTCGAAGAAATCTTCCTCCTCCAGAGAATTCAAACGAAAGCAATCAAGCAGATGTTTCATCTACAAGAGAAAAGGCCACTATGCTAAAGATTGTCCCAACAAAAGAGAAAAATCCATTCGGTTAGTTGAGCATCTTCAAGCAACTACAGACTACTCTCCTGCCAAAGATTTAACGAATTCTATTTCTCCAACAAAACGAACCCAATGAATTCCTCCGATTCGATGGACCCTCAAGTGATTTTCCACCAACAAATACTCTCCTCGATACTACATCCCATCCATTAAACTCCGATCTTGCCTCAAAATTCCAAAGGCCCATTCCAAAGAATCGGTCTTATAGACACTGCCCAACGCGACGTTAAACCCCCATATTCTTCCATCGTAATATTGGACCCATTTGAAGAACATTTCAAAGTTCGCCAATGGCAAACTCTTCACCACCTCTTTGATTACCAAAAACCCATTGGTATTCAAATTTTCCCAAATCAGGTCATTTGACCAAGGTTATTGGTTCAACTCTTTCTAATAAGGATCTCTTGTTAGGTTTTGACATCCTTCACCAAATCAAACACCTCCAAATCATTCCCACGGGAATCCTAGTCAAGTCCATGTTCAAACCATTCACAGACATTCTGAAACTCTACAATTTGTCTGAAACTCCCCAGTCTTACCAGGATATTTCAACCAAACTTTTGAGTTTATGTCCAGAGTCCCATTCTGAGTTCACCCATCCAAATCCTCATGGAAAATAAGTCTTTCTTCATTGTTACCCTTCAAACTAAATGAAGACATTAACCCAACTAAAGCTACCCATCCAGAACGAGTCCTTCCGACTTACTCCTAAACAGAATGTTCACAATTGTTAGCAAGGTTTAATTGAGCCTTAAGTTCTCAATGGCTTTATTTTACGTTGAAAAGATTCTCAAATTGTCCGAGGAAAGAAACGCCTAGTCATTGACTACCACTTGAACATGTTTTTACAAGATGACAAATTCCCTTTACCCGACAAAGCATGTTCACTTTTCTCAAAATGCCCATCTTTTCAAAATTTGATTTAAAATCGTTTTTGGCAACTAGGCATCGAACCCTCCGAACGCTACAAAACCGCCAGATTCCCAATGCCCATTTCCAATGGACCGTCTTCAAAGCCCCATTTATTTTCCAAAATCCATGGTCCAAATCTTCCAACCCATTTTGCATCATCGATTTACATTGATGATATCTTGCTTTTTCAGTTCATGATGAACATCGCTAACTTAACTCAATTCTACGATCTTATCCAAAGTCATGGAATCATGTTATCGGCCAAGAAAAGCACCATTACAATATTGAATTCCTTGGTATGATCATAAAAGATGGACACTACCAAAGCACATTGCCAAGAATTGCTTCACTTTCCAGACAAGATCTTCCAAAAGGCAAATTCAGCTTTCAAGATCATCAATTACATCCGTGATTTCATCCCCACATGGATCATTACACTCATCATCTCTCTTTATTGAAAAAAGAAGCCCCGGTGGAATGTCGACCACAACCGTCACTACCCTAAAAGCAGATCAAAATCCGCCTCCTTTAAAGTTGATTACGACGAACGCGATATTGCGATGTGATGAATCAGGTGCCATCCTCCTCGAAGAACTCAATGACAAGGAACACTTTATCGCCACGCTTAGTGGACATTTTTCCGACACACAAAAGCACTACCATACCTTCAAAGAAATCTTAATGAAAGAATGGCATCAAAAGTTTGAGTATCATCCGATCGGACACCATTTTCTCATCCGAATGGGCCACCTTTCCCAATATCTTTCATTTCAAAGGTAAAATGTTCCCAAAAATGTTACTCAGATTAAAGATTGGTTTTCCAAATATGACTTTTTCACAAGCATATAAAGGATCCCGTAACCTCATCCTCGATATGCTCTCCAGACTTCCAAACCAAAACCTCTCACCCCTTTTTTTCCACCTCCTATCATTTTCCAATTATCTCCATGGCTACCTCACTACCCCCTCTCACCAAGAAAACTTTTCCTTTAACAAAACTTTCTTCTTTGCCATCCAAGAATTTGCTAGAAAAGCTCTTTTCGCTTTCACGAAAAGCCTCACCTTGTCACTTTTCCTTTTTCCACTTTCCACCCATAAAATTTGTTCCTGTGTTTAACCTCGATCCCACCAGACACCATCAAGATGTGTTATGGTACGCTTGATGCAACCAAGCTAATCCTTCCCATTTCTCCCACTTTAGCATCTCCTTAATCCGCATAATGCCACTTCTCTTACCCTGACATTATTGAAAGCGTTCTCCCCATCCCATGGAGAAAGAAATTGCAACAACCGAAATATACAATCTTGACCGACAAATGTTCACATCGCTTTTATTATTCACCATACTTCCAACATCCAGACACCAATCTCTTTTGACTCAAGATCGTGATACGAATGGTTCATCGCACCACATATACCGTGATTGAAAATGACATACAAGACGTCCCCGCACAATTACTTTTGCCAATTAAACCACCAACCTCCGCCACTTAAAGATATCTCCCACACCTTCTTCCACAACATGACCTCCTCATGATCCCCACTCCATCCGCCATATCCAAACCAAAGTCCATGTATCATCATCAAAGAAGAAAACCAGATTTCTTGCTCCAGATTCCCAAGACCCATGGGATGCATTCTCGAGCCAACACCTTCACCAACCGACAATGGATGAACCGCCTCTAAACCAGAGCCTCAACCCAATCTTCCAAACGACTTCAACCATCCAAAGTTAACAAAGCCACCCAAACTTCCCTAAGTATACTCCAAAGTGTACTTAAACTATAATTGCCTTTATCCACCATGTTCCTCAGAAGATCCAAAGCTCTCCAAAACTTTCTTCCAAAAACACCTCACTCCTGATATGAGACCGAAAGCTCATCCGAAGATGAACCTCCACTCTCCATAAAGTTGTTTGTCTTGTTGCTTCCATAAAGAGTTTGTCTTGTTGTCATAATGATGTTTCGCTTTTATGCTTGCATAATTATTAAAGTTGCTTTTACTTTTTTTTCTTTGTCAGTTTTTAATTATTAAAGACTTTTGTCTTTTAATAATTAAAGTCATTATGTAAAAGATAGGGTCCCCTATCTTATCTTTTGCTTTTAAAAGATAGGGTCTTCTATCTTCTCAAGAATCCTCCTATATAAAGGATTCTCCCACAGAAGATATGTTTGAAAGAAATAAACTCGTGTGTTTCTTCCACGAGTTTCTAAACTCTCCTTCTCTCTCTGAAACGAAGTTCTAAGAAAGAAAAAGAATAAAGGATTAAATTTGTTCATTTTGAAAACCTAAGAAGTATGCTTTCTAAGAAGGATCTTGCATCGAAAACTTTGACCATTTCTTATCCGGTTTGCTTTTTAAAGGAAAGTCTGTTTTGGGTTGTATAACCTGAGAAAAATGTTTTAAAGGTTTTTGATTACAGAGGTATATCGGCTGGAAACCCGAGCTTGGACCACTTCCAAGAATTTTAACAGCTATACAACGCACTCTTAACTGGTATCAGAGCCATACCTTATCTCTCCTTCCTCGAGATCTCTATATAAGGATCTCCTTATCTTTTGGTAAGGCAGGAGTTAATCAGAAATAAAATTAAGTTTCTTCACATCATGTTTCCCTAAAACCTTTTCTCTCTTCTAGGAATCAAAGAAATTATTTGGGTTAATAATGATACGCTCACCTTTAATTTTCTAACCAGATGCTTTTGCCTGGATCCTGCATCGAAAGCGTCTTTTATCCTCCAAATCCGATTTTAAATGAAATTATTTTCACAACGTTCAATTCTCTTTGCCAAGAGCTGTGTGAGAAAAAACTCTTTTCAAATATGATTTTCGATTTTTGGTATTTGACGGATAAGTGTATATCGGTTGGAATCATTTATCGAATTTTTGTTCGTTATAGATCAATAACTACACTCCTGGTATCAGAGCCAAAACCCAACGAAGAGGTGGTATCATTAGTAATTTCAAATAATATTATTAGCGCTTATAAAGAGCTTTGGCCAAATGTGATAAGAAATTATCATTCACTCTACCTCCCCTCGGCCTCGATACTAACTTTAACTCTTTCAAAAGCATTATTAATATTTCCAAGTTTGGTGTAATTGAAGGCAAAGCGGAAAGATTTGTGGTTTTTAGTTATCTCCGAACTCTTCATATAAACTCCCGCACGGTTATTGATCTCTACTCCAGCATCAATGTAAATCATATCCTTATCGACTTCTAATTTGAAATTAATGTAAGCCGCAACCATATTGATCTTTAACCCGGGATTAGTATAAGTTACATCTATTACATAAAGTAGTAATATTTGTTGAACACATAGTGCAGTGTAAGTGACTATATTTTTTGGCATTTACAATGATGGTTCATAAATCGTCCTAAACAATGATGCCTTTAACGACACTGCTTAAGAGTTAAGACGACAGCTTTAAAACTATCATCGTTGTTCCTTTAAAACTATCATTATTTAAGCAGTGATTCTCTGTTCATGCTTTCCATTTAATTGATTCAAACACACATCTAATTAATTAATCTTAAGAAGTGATTACTTCATTCAAACAACAACTTTAATTATATTAGTTTTGTTAAAAGTGTGCACCCACTGATTTACTGAACCTTTGATTTTTTTCTCCGTAAAACGCGACCCAACTAAGCCAGAGCTTATCCGAAGACACTGTATATTCTCCATGAACTCCGTAATCTAAGTAGATTAAAAAATTAAGTTTTTAGTCTTTAAAGATGCACGCCTTGTTCTAGCCGTTAAAATGATACTTTTATTTCGGAGAACGAATTAATTAATGATTTGCAGTTTCTTGTTTTACTTATTAAGCCACGTTGAATAACACGAAAAGGTCAAAAAGACAAAAAGTAATGTAATAAAATTTGAATGTGCCATAAGTTCCGGAAGTTTGTTCTTCCAATAACTTGATGTTTTAATATTTTATAATTACAAGAATGGTCCCCTAAAACCACACTCATGTTCACCCCACTGCTTCAACAACATAAAAACTTAACTTTTGGTTTCATAACAGGTTAAGTTTCAAATCCAAAGATTGTATGAAGGTAAGTCTATAATGCAATTGCAACCAACTAAATTTTTTCTTAATATAGTTTATTGCAACCAACTTCTAATTTTTGTTGAATTTTTAAAATTATTTATATACCCATGTTCAGATGTGGATATCTCAATATTTTAAAAAAACAAACAGAATGAAAAAGATTAAAAAAAAAACACGGGCTCTATTACACTTTTTTGTCTTTTAATTATCAGAGGTTTTTTTTTTTTTTTTTTTACCTCCTTCCAAATGATTTCAAAATAAAACACAAGCTACACACACATATCTTCAAAAAATTAGGCGTTAAAAGGTAATTCTCCCCACTATATGTTCTCAAGGAACGCCATCATGAGTTTTTTCGCTTTACTCTCTCTTAAGACATAAATTCTATTTCTTAAGAGTTATTTGTTGGTTCAAAACTTCAAATAAACACTTTTTCCTTGATATATATATGAATAGATTTTATCTTAATTTTTTTTGGGGGGGGGGAGTATATGTTATTTTTATTGCCTAAAAATAAGTTCTGAGCTTTTAAATGTTTAAAGGGACGAAAATTGCATAAAATAAGTTCTAACCTAAAATAGTTTCCTTAACATTTGAATTTTAACTTGACAAATATTATCCATGAGTCATTTTAGCTTGATCTCAAATAAATATATTACCAATCTAGGGAGGTTAAAACCATTTTTCCCATTTAACCATATCTCGGACTTGGTCCTGTAAATCATTGTAGAGTTTTTCTTCAAAGATTTCCTCGAACTCGTCCTACGAAATGTTGCGGTGACCAAGCTTGTTGGGCTTTCATGGGCTTGTTGGAGATTTAAGCCAGTAAAAATAGGTTAAATAAAAATAAATCTATTGACTTAGTAAAGTGTCTATTCATAATTAATAGTTATCAGAAAAGCATAAAAGATAAGAGTACTGTTTAGAATTCCCACATTATGTTTCAACTAATACGACAGAATGTTAAAGTTAAATTTTTTTATCTAATTAAAAACTATCACAACAATTAGAGCTCAAATGTTGAAACTTGCAACATTATTAAAAGGAACACGGCTCCAATAATTAATTAGGTAATTATTATGCATATTTGATCTGGCAAAGCCTAGCAAAGTGAGAAATTCAGACCTACAAAATGAGCCAATAATCTCACCAAGTGTTGGTTAAGGTTGCGTATAGCAGATAAAAGAAACAGAAAATTATTGACTTTGCTTCACCTTAAAAATTATTCATATTAAAATTGAAACAATAATATACGTGCTTGAAAGGAGCAAATAGCAACACTGCATAAGCCAAAAAGTATGTGAATGCGCGACCCCTTTTGCTTGGACATGGATAACCAAGTCCAAGGAGCGATGCAAACAACTCAGTGTGTTTTAATTTTTCGTCAAAGAGATGGGGCCTCGCTATTGACAAAGAGTCAAAAGGTGGCAATTTTGTGGGGCTCACTGTGCGGTGATTGTGAGTTGTGACCCAATTAGTTGCTCAAATAATTAAATCTCTGGGCCAATCGTTGCAGAAATTGTCCAAAAGTTGATCCTTTTAAACAGTGCCAGATTAGAGAGTGTATTCAAATGTCGAAATTTCTTTTGCTGATGATTAGATTCATGACCAACAGAATCGGACGACACTTCGACAATAATTGTATTAATTGTTTACATTTATCATTAATGCCGGTTCAATGGGGTAAAGTGAAGAATTTGCAAACTTTGTCGTGGTTCTAATAGAAAATCAATTAAATAAGGCGAAAACATACAATTTTGAGAGAAGATGAGAAAAATTTTAATGGGAATGTTATCTTTCCAGAAAAAAATTTCAAATATCAGAGCCAGCGCCACTGACTACGGAACTAAGTTTTTGTCTTTTTGATCCGATAGGCGTACAATGGATAAATCATAAGGATCTCTCTATCTTACATTTAATGTAATGTAAGATAGATTTTGCCAAATTATAAATTTGATTAAAGTTTAACATAAATATATAAATACGTAACTGAGTGAGTGGGGTCAAAATGCAAAACGAACATAGAAATGCATAGAACTTTAGCGGAATTCTCTTGTTTTTACTCTTTCCTTTTTTTTTTTTTTTTTTTTGGGTGGTGTAGGGGTGGGGGCGCGTGGCTGGAGAGTGTTTAGTTGCCTGTACATAGTTCCGCTCCATGTTAGTGCTCCCCAGACTCTCTATAAACTTTTTCTCCTACTAAATCCCCGTAAGTTACGGCATAGATCTGGCCCTAGTCTAAAAGATACTCCTATTACCCAGCTATTTAGTGATTCCTACTTGTCTGTTGATTAAACTGCAAAGTTTTATCCAATTGATGCATTTGTTCAATAAGGGATGGGACCGACTTTAGGAAAAGAGGTACCTAGAGACCGAATTTTCTAACCTTCTTTACTTTGTAGTCTAGAGAGTATTCTCCTTTACATGCTGTAGAGGAAAGGAATATGAATACTCTATTTGCTTTTCAGCTACGATATTTCAAACACATATTTCTTAATGGATTACGCTACACTAGCTCAAAAATATTTTAACACAAATCTTGAACTATTGATTTTAGGCAATCCAATGGTGAATTAATAGCCAATTTTAACCTAAATTAATAGCCCAACATTTATGTCAAAATTTTAAGTTGAAATAAACCCACTTTTTTTCCAACTTTACTTTATATTAATGAAGTGGAATTCAAATATAAAGCTTTGATTCAAAAACCAATGTTAATTAGAGGTGGACAATAGAATAGTATCAACAGAATTCTTGTCAAATCTATAATGAATTGAGTCAAAATTAGGGGTGGCAAAAATTCCCACGGGATGGGTACCCTCCGGGATTTTCTCCATTCGGGGAGGGTATGGGGATAATTTCATACCCAATTTCTTATTCGGGGAAGAGACGGGAAATTTTTTTTACCCAATTTCTTATTCGGGGAGGGGACGGGGATGAGGTGGAATCCCCATCCCCTACCCATTTCCCCATTTTAATTTTTAATTTTATTTTAATTTTTTAAAATTACTAGTAAATAAATAATAAAATTTAAATTATAAAATTATAAATATTGGTAAAAATAAAAAAAATATCAAAATATTTATATTATTAAACTTTTAGTCCTAATTAACTAATTAAAGTCCTAAATCTTTATTTAGGACATTAAAAAGACTGAGTAAATTCTATTAGCCCAAAAAAAATTTTAAACTTAAATCTATTTTTTATTTATTTTTAGATGTTATAATTGCCCACATCGAATCACAATTTTAATATCTAATCTAATCTAATCTAATCTAATCTAATATTTGCTCTTGATTTATTTAACTATCAAAGAATAATCACATTTATAAAGTCTACCATCATCGAAAAAGTTAATTTTGAATCTAAATTCGATTTTATTTGTAACAATTTTGTATTAGACATTAATTTGTTCATAGTTTGTAAAAAGAAGTTTGTATTCTCAGATGTCTTACTAATTTAATGTATGTGACTTTTGTAATGGATATTAATGTAAGATATATTTCGAATTTTACTTTTATTTGAATTTTTTAGTTTAATATGATTAAGTCAAAATCGAAAACAAATGTATTAGTTATTCGATTGGGGATCCCCTTTATTCTAGGATGATTCTCAAGTAATTGAGGAGGGTGATGCAGATTGGTCCCCTCCCCTCCCCTCCCCATTGCCATCCCTAATCAAAATTTACACTAACGGATATGAATTCAACTTATTTATAGAATGAATCCTAACATCAAGATTTGAATTTGATTTACTTGGTCAACTAATATTCAATTTGGTTAACTTAATAACTTAAATAGAAATAATAATAAATGTATTGCATCCAATTCATTTAAATTTGTTTAATTTGTTCATCTACAATATATGTCAATAGTACTTAATAAACAATAAAAATTAAGTAAAATAAAATAGTAAATATTTAATACATCATATGCTGCATCATTTGGAATAAAATATGAAATAAATTTTTTTGATATCTATCATTACTCTAAATTTAATATCTTATAAATTTATCATCCTAGTCATAGTGTTTCAAAATTTTAAAAATAATAAAGGTACATTTATTAGCACAATTAAATTAATATAAATGAATCAATGATTTGTTTAATAAAAGGGTTTATTTGAATTCGACTTATTTATTAAACGAGTCAATTTTTCTAAATTCAAAATTATTTAATTCAAATTGAATAAAATGTATTCTAATCTAAATTGCCACCATATTAGTTAATGACTTGATTCATCGATAAGTGGATGCTATGAATGGACTTATTAGTGGTGTTAATAGATCAAAACTGATTATTAAAAAAATGGAAAAAAATATTAAAACTGAAATGAACCATCAAATGAAACAGAAAAAGGCAATAGAAGATAAAGTAAAAGTTTTTTGTAAGGGTGGTAATAATAAGTGAAATCTTTTTTGCTTTAAAATTGTCCCCGCCATGTCCATAAAAAGCAGCAGAGAATGAGCGCTCTAGTGTTCCCGGATTTAACGGAGAATTTGCACTTTTCCTCATTGATCCTTCTGCTTCTTAAATTAATTTATCATTTTAAACGTAGCATCTCTCTTCTTCAAGCTTGCAAGTTTCAGCTTGGCATAATTAATTAACAGTTTATAAGTACAAAATATATAATCATATAAAGTATTAGCGCAGCAGGTGCATGCATGCGTTCATTGTTTTCTACCCATTAGTTTCATTAATTTGATGTATGATAGAAAACTATTTATAGCTTTGATTACAATTGATATAAAACAAATTAATGCAATCGGTCATGTCAATTCATATATATAGTTAATAAGCCACTAGTTATGACATTACAAGTATAAGAAAATACTATAATTCACTAGTTTATTATATATTTTATTATATTCTTCATACTACTATTAGATTGGGGAAAAAAAAAATTACTACTACTACTCTTCATACCATTACTAAGTGTAAAAAATTCACATTTATTCAGACCGATCTATCAATGCATCCGATGCATTAGAGTCATAGCCCACAATTTAATCCTTCCTATTATTCAATTCGAGTAAAAACATGATTTTCTTTTTTTTAGGATTACAACACAATCTATTGATATTTGTCATAAAAAATCTTTGGAAACCTGATATATCGGTTTTAGAATATACGGCATAGTCTAGAATTCTGGGTTTAAACGAGACGAATCTACTTTTAAAACGAGTTGGACTATTCGCACCATTTAAAACCATCTTTTCTTAGAGAAATTTTATAATATCTCTATTGTACTACACTCATTTAATGCATGTATAATATGAGTGCATTTATTTAAAAAAATTATCATGTAATTAATAATTATATTTAATTTATGCACACATGTCATATAAGGAGATACTTTAGAATCTCTCCTTCTAAAGAATGTCATTTTTCTAAATTCTTGCCACCCACCACATTTACACTATAGATTTTTTGGCGATAAATTTTTTGTTAATTGATAAATATGAAATTTTACTTGTTCCATATAATTCTTGCTACCCAACAATCCTAGCAACATCTCTCTATCTCTCTGTTTTCCATGATTTGTTTCTCAATCTTCTTGAACTTTCAGGTATTGATTGTAATAACCAATATTGTTTTGATATGGAGGCAACAAAATAAATGGGTCATCAGCATATAATTCCTTAATATGTTCAAAACAAAGCAGTTCAGTTTTAAGTGTTGAGATTAAGACATACCTATGGGAAAACGCATCTGCAACGACGTTTTTCTTACCTTGCTTATAACGAATGACATATGGAAACATCTCAATGAATTAAATCCATCGAGCATGCCTCTTGTTTAGCTTGTGTTGGCCTTTAAGGTGTTTCAAGGACTCATGATCGGTGTGCGTCATGAACTCCTTAGGCCATAGGTAGTGTTGCCATGTTTCTAACACCTGAACCATCACATACAACTTCTTTTCATAGGTAGGGTAGTTTAAGGTTGCCCCACTTAGTTTCTCACTGAAGTAAGCAATTGTTCGTCCCTCACGCATTAGGACTGAGCCAATACTAATTTTTAAGGCGTCACATTGGATAATAAAGGGCATTGATTTGCTTTTGCTTGATTATTTAAAATGCCTTCTCTTTTTCTTCTCCCCACTTGTATCCAAATTTTTTTTATTAATTCAGTAAGCGGTGCACCCAATGTGCTAAAGTCCTTCACAAATTACTAATAGAAGCTAGAGAGCTCGTGAAAGCTTCTTAAATTACTTAGTTTGTTGGACTTGTCCACTCTTGGATTGCACGTACTTTCTACTCATCAACCTGTATACCCGTTATGTTGTTTATGGCTTTACAGTCAACACACATCTTCCACATTCTATCCTTCTTAGGAACTAATAAACCGGAGCACATTGGCTCATGCTTTCTCTCACTTACCCTTTTCCCATCAATTAATTAACCTGCCTTTACAGTTCTTTTGTCTCTTTTGAGTTACTCTCATAGGTTGGTCGATTTGGAATGGTTACACTAGGCACAAAATCAATCTGATGCTTAATTCCTCAAATTGGAAGTAAGGCATGTAATGTTTCCTTAGGAAAGACATTCTCATATTCCTACAAGAGAGAAGTATTAGAACTAGACAAAGTAGGTTAACATTCATTAAAATTTAAAAATGCCTCTTTGTATAAAAGGACAATCATTGGCTAATGTGAAAATTATGTTTTTTTTATCTCACTCGATGTTGCATACAAATTCTTTTGTTTTCCCTCTAATTTTCTCTCAATGGCCGCATTTTTCTTTGCTTTTTCTCTCTCATTTTTCTTGGCCTCTTTTTTATTTTCACTCTCTTTTTCTCTCTTTTTCTTTTGCTCACTCTCTCTCTGTAGGCTTACTTGGTCCCCATAAACCTACTTTGGTGTCATTAAAATAAGGGTGATGTTGTGTTGATTAAACACAATTGAATATTTGTTGGTGAAACCATCATATTTCACACGTCTGTCAAATTGCCAAGTCATCCTAAGTAACAAGTGCTCAACCTGCACTGGTACTACATCACATAATACCTTATCCTCATACTTGCCAATCCGAAAAGTCACCAGTGCCTACTTGTTCAATTTCACCTCACAACTATCATTCAACCATTGTAGTTTGTATAGCTATCGATGCTTAAGTGTCGAAAGCCCTAACTTCTCCACCATGATAGTACTAGCCACATTAGTACAACTCCCTCCATAAAAAATCATACTACATACTTTGTCTTGAACATAGCACCTAGAATGAAAATTTTTTTCCTGTTGCGCTACTTTGTCTTTTTTTACTTGCACACTTAAAGCTCTCCTAGCTACTAAAGTCAATTCCCTAAGGGCTGTATATTTCTTATCTTCAACATCTTCCAATGGTGGCATCTCATTTTCTTATGTTTCATCTTCAATTACAATCCCGCCATTGTCGTGCAACACCATAAGTCTTTTATTCACACATTCACTCCCTATGTGCCCCCTGCCTTGGCATTTAAAATATTTAATGTCACGATTCCTAGTAGTAGGAGTCATGGTGTTACCTTATGAATTGTGCTTGGAGGGCTCGGATCTCGACTTAGATGCAGTAGATGCTTGTGGCCTTTCATCTCGCTTCACATAGCTCGGCTTCCAAGGAGCGGAACTCAATATTAGGGTTGCACAATTGTTACCCCTTCTCTTGAGTTACTGGTCAATCTTGATGGCTTTGTGGACCATCTCCTCAATCTCCACACAATGTTGCAACTTAAACATATTTACAATCTCCTTATTAAGGCCATTTAAGAATCATGCCATGGTAGCTTTTCTATCATTCTCCATGTTTGCTTTAATCATGGCGATCTCCATTTCTTTATAATAATCCTCCACGCTTCAGCTACCCTGTATAAGACTATATAATTTTTTATACAAGTCTCGATAGTAATGGTTAGAGACAAAGCACCTTCTCATCAATGTTTTTATTTAATCACATGTCTCAACTGGACATTCCATATTCCACCTCTTGTTCATAACAAGTTGATCCCATTAAGTAATAGCACAGTCAGAAAACTCAATTATAGCCAATTTTATCTTTTTTTGGCTTTTAATAATTGTGATAGTCAAACATGAACTTCATTTTCTTCTCCCATTCAATGTATGCTTCCAGGTCAGATTTACCTTAGAAAGATGGGATCTTCATCTTTATGCCACTCAAACCATTATCCCTATTCCTAGCTCTCCTACCCCTCTCCTATAATTACCTATTGAGTCCTCCCCTTTCATCATACGCATCCCTATAATAGTCATCAATTTTTCCTCTAGCTAGAGCTCTCTCCCTCTTGTGTGCTTGGGGAACGGGTTGTGGCTGCCCAACACATGTGTTCTCTACTTGATCTAAACGCTCATGTATGTACTTTAATTCAGCCCTCATCATCCTTCTCATCTCTCTCATCAATCCTTGAATTGAGCAGTTGGTGGTTGATCCTAATAATGTGGAAATGACATCACCACACTCCCTTACGTGTTTCACTCAAGAAGATGATTTACTCAATTCCACTCGTGTTTTACTTAAATTATGGCTTTTATCCTCTAATACGCTCACACTCTCTTGCCTTTTTCCACTTGTAGTAATTATGACTCAGTTCTTATTAGACTAATCAAACCAATATCAAGATTCCAGCAAGAGTTCACAAAGATTACACCAAGGAGACTTGGATTTCAAAATCAAGAATACAAAAAGTACACACGATCAGGTTTCGGAAGTAAAAAATCACTAAAATTTTGGGCAAAAATTTTCACCTATAGGGTAAAACCAATTTTGGACTCTCCAAGATACGGATAATGGAAAATGAACAAAAGATTTTAAGCAGAGATTGGGAATTCTTTTTTTTTTTTTTCCACTCTCACTATCCACTTCATTCTTCTCTTGTTTCTTTATTTCCTTTTTTTTTTGTTGGATCCTTCTTTTTTTTTTAGGTACAAATCAATATAGGAGACTAACGAAACTCAGAAATTAAAGCAAGACTCACAACTCAATGAATTAAAACAGAGAGACGCAACAATTCTAGAAAAGAGTGCAAAATTCAGCCAAAAAGGTCTTAGGGATTTTTATAACCAAATTTGGGAGAATGGGAATTAAGACTTACAATTAACAGGAATCGAAAACTAAAGAGAGAATAAACAAAACCTCGTCAGAACCTCGCTCTGGTACCAAATGATACGAACCTCACTAAGAACTGACCCGACCTTAATCAATTTAATCTCCAAGATCGATTTTAAACCTATAATTGAATAGAACCGCGACCCGATGCTCAATGAAAGCGCGAACCTTGGTATGTGAAGGTGCCACAATCATCTAGAGATGATCTGATTGATAAGTCAAGAGTTTGAATGCTATGGAAATCTGATAAGTTCAAAGAGTTAGTTTAAGAATCAAAGAGAATTAACTCTCTCACCAATTACATCAAAACTGATTTGTCTCTGATTATTGGATACGAGTACATTATATAGGGTTGGTTACAACAATTTTAGGAAATAAATCCTAAATTAAAATCAAATCGAATCATAATCTAAAGCAAATAGGAAAAAACCTAAATCAAATCAGAATCCTAATCGGTTTAAATGCCTTATATCAATTAAAATGGAAACTAGGCAATTAGAAAAAGAAGCAACTAATTTGTCTTGTCACTAACCCCCTCAAGAAACGGGAAAGTATCTGAAAAGAAAAGTAGTATATTTTCTAAACGAGAGAGTATCCAAAAAGGAAAATAATATATTTTCCCACCATAATGTGCAAGCAACTTCCTGATTTCATGGAAGTGATTATTTTGGAAACTTCAAAAGCCTGAATCACGCATTTAGTGGTCTGAATATTATGAGTGATTTCAACGGGTCTCCACAAATTTGATTGAGCCCAAGTTGCTTGAATAAACCCATTAAACACTTTTTTAAATTTCTTTGCACGAGCACTTATGACGGGTCCGACAGGAACTTGAATTAAATCTGAATATGCCTCTTTTCACGTGCTTATAACAATTTTGTCCTCAATTTCATCAGAAAAGGAAAGAGACAAAAACTGTTATTTGTTGTATGAAAAATATTATAATGGATAAGTGTCAAATGAAGAAAGGGAGAGTGAGTCCCTTATGAAGTAGGGGTGCATTTGGCAGCTTATTTTATATAATATTGTATTGTATTGAAATATCATTTTAATGCTAACTCATGTTTGGGTGTAATTTCTAGTTGCATTGTGCTACATTAAAAAGTTTGTTAATACAATGAAGGGTAAATAAATAAATCCATGTGAGAGTAGGGTTTAGGTTGTTTTTCATTAAAATGCTGTTCATATTTTAAATATAATCATTTAACTTTAATTATTCAATAAATTATAATAAATTTAAATTTATTAAATACTTCTTTATATTTATATTTCAATAAAAATTTAATTTCAAGTGATAATATAAAATATTAATAAACCTAAATATTTAATAAATAAATGATAATATATTATTACAGAAAATCATTTTAATTATTTTACTATGATTCTGAAAAAATTATTTTAGTTTTATTTAATCATTTACTATTTACTAAAATACTAAATTTTAAAATAAATCGGAATTAAACAACTATATTTGACATATATACATAAATAAATTATATCAAAATATACTAATAAAATTTACTAATAAGTATTTTATTATTTAATAATGGTGTATTATTAATTATTATGTATTATTAATTTAATAATTAATTTAAAAAATTAACCTAAATATTAATAAATTTAAATAAATTAATATTAATTTATTTTTTATACAAAATATTTTTTTTATAATACAATTCATAACAAAAAATAATATTATATTACAACTTAATATAATGCCCCATAACACAATACAGTATAATCCAATATAACTAATGCAGCACTACCTCATAACTAAATTTTCCCATGAACTTTTTAAAAACTGTCCACTCATATCTCGACACATCGCCATTTACTCTCACTATCTACTGTGTGCAAATTTTGATTTGCTCTGCTAGTAATGCATGTGAAGTGACAGTAATATCCTTAAACATATAGAGAAAGCTAAGAGACCGTTTTCCTCGAGTGGGGAGTTGATTGTGGAGACGCAATTCTCTCTCTTGTGCTGCTTTTCTTCAAGTGAATCCCAAAAGTCTATCAGCGGCATGATTATAAATGAAACCACAGTGAAAAAGACTGTAAATATTTGAGTGACAGAAGATGAAAATAATTGTTCTCTTTTCCACTCATAAATCTTCATTAGAGCTATGATTACACTGTACCAAGCAGTAGGAAGATACCCAATATACCTCCAGTATTATTCTCAAGCTAGCTGGCCAATCGCTCTCTCGTAGAGAAGGACAAGAGCAACAATGTTTCAAAGAACCTGCATTGTCCTAATTTCTCTCTTAAGCTCATTTCCTCCCCAAGGCAGAGCAATGCTCAATCTCACTTTTCCCATTCCGCATCCCAATCCTGAAGACGTAGCTCAAGATGTTCACAGGTATCTACAATCGTTAATTGAGTCTCCTGGTTTTGTCTAAGAAAATTGATATTTGAATAAAAGGAAGGCCAAATCACCTAACAACGCCGTTTTATTTGTTAATAAGAACAAGAGAGAGATAAAATGAGTGTTTTTGGTGGTGATTTTATTATTGTTTTGTCAATGCGATACCCTGCATTTTCTTTATTGTTAGCTGCCAATAGCATTATGAGTTATCTTTACTATCTTTTTGCTCTGGTAGGTGACTTCGTCTGTACTGTCTTTAATTTTGCAGGAGAGTAAACGCTTCAGTGTCAAGAAGGCAAATGCTACAAATTTCTGAAAAAGATCAATCCCCAGCAGCCACATGCTTCACTGGCAACCCCATAGACGACTGCTGGAAATGTGACCCTGACTGGGCCAACAACCGCCAGAGACTCGCCGACTGCGTTATCGGCTTCGGCCAGTACGCAATGGGCGGCAAAGGCGGTGAATATTACATCGTCACCGATTCATCAGATGATGATGCTGTCAGCCCCAAGCCAGGCACGCTGAGATATGCTGTCATACAGCCTCAGCCTCTGTGGATTGTGTTTCCCAGTAACATGCTCATTAAACTATCTCAAGAGCTTATTTTTAACAGCTATAAGACTCTCGATGGTCGTGGGGCCAATGTGCATATTACCGGTGGCGGCTGCATTACTTTGCAGTATATTAGCAATGTCATTATACACAACATTCATATCCACCATTGTGTGGAATCAGGTAAGAAATTGCTTGGTTGTTTACATAATTACATGCATTTTTAAATCGAATAAAATGAGATTATTCAAATTAATATTCTGATCAGTATGTTAGACTTGTAACCTGAATCAATATGTTAGATCTGTAACCTAAACTGTTAGACTTGGGTCCCCCTAGCTTATAGCTGCTGTGAAGTTGTGAAGTTGTGGCCTTCTAAGCGAAAATTCTATTATTATAAAGATGTGATTAAGGGCTTTATACTTACAATTTTTATCTAAATTATTGTATAAAAGTAAAATTTATCCAACTGAAAAAAATTATATTTATTAACTATTATATTCTTTTATTTCGAATTATAATATTAGAAGAAATTAAGAGAAAAAAATATTAAGAGAGGATCCTACTTCTAATCAAATAGATATCTTACTATTTATTTTCAAATAAATGACGAAAAGATTCTCTTTTTATCATGTAACTATGCAGCGTATATAAATATGCACGAGAATGATAACCCCATCCCTAAATTTTTTATTTGATCATCTCAAGTATACGACACCCCGGGACCCACAGCCTAATCCTAAGCTTAAAGTTAAAGGCATTGATATTTAACCTAATTGTATCCATAGAGTGCACAGTGCGCCTCCATTAATCTTGAGGGGTCCAGTGAATTTCGAATCCTAAGATTTTCATAAATATAGGTACATAGTTCAAAGAAGCCCAAATTTTTACATTATTCCAATTTCTACCTAATCAGGTAACGCTAATGTGCGTTCAAGCCCAACACATTATGGTTACCGCACAAAATCAGACGGTGATGGAATCTCTATCTTTGGATCCAAAGACTTATGGATAGATCACTGTTCCCTTTCTCATTGCAAGGACGGTCTGATCGATGCAGTGATGGGGTCAACAGGAATCACGATATCAAACAACTATTTTTCTCATCACAATGAGGTGATGCTGCTGGGCCACAGCGATGACTACTTGCCGGACTCAGGAATGCAAGTCACCATAGCTTTTAACCACTTTGGGGAGAAGTTGGTGCAGCGAATGCCGAGGTGTAGGCGTGGTTACATTCATGTAGTGAACAATGATTTTACAGAGTGGGAGATGTATGCAATTGGTGGTAGCGGTAATCCTACTATTAACAGCCAAGGCAATCGCTACACTGCACCCACCAATCGTAATGCCAAGGAGGTATAACAACTATTCTAATTTTTGTTGTTGTTATTATTATTATTATTATTATTATTTTGGTATTCTGACCCAAAAGGAATTATTTAGGGCTTGTTTTTCTATTTGCTTGCCTTTTAAGAACTTTGTGACATGTATATTATTAGCCACGTGAAACGGCAAATCAAAGACAAAACGAGCAGAGGATGATTAGAAATACTCTCTTGATTGATTTTTTGGTATATCTAACTGTACAGAGCAACTTTTTCATTTTGAGTATTAGAAAAAAGTAATTTTATTTTTATTAAGTTGGGACATATGGTTTGCATCCTGAGTAATATAGTAAAATTAGCAATTGCAATATCACTTGGTGACTAATACGGTATATTATTATGCTAATGATAATATAACAAATCAATAATTATTTAACATGTGGTTATCAATTATTAGTGCCGTATTACTTGAAATACAAACTACATATTTTAACTTCTTAGGCACGATGTTAACGTTAGAAAACATAAGGTTATTCTAAATTTTAATAACCAAAAATGAAGGGATATTCAAGGCGGAGTTCAAGTTTTGGTGGTTTCAAAACTCTAGCTAAGACTACTTGTATGAAAAATAATAATTTAGTCGACGTTTATGATGCAGGTGACGAAGAGAGTGGACACAGCAGAGAGTCATTGGAGGGACTGGAACTGGAGGTCCGAGGGGGATGTAATGGTAAATGGTGCATTCTTTGTGGCATCCGGTGCAGGTGTTGAAGTTAAGTATGAGAGGGCCTTTAGTGTGGAGCCTAAATCGGCTGAGCTCATTGAGCAGCTCACTTGGCATTCTGGTGTCCTTGGTGTTGGTGGCAGGTAAACTTAGCATTACGCTTCACAATTTTAATTTTCTTTCCCTCCTTTTATTTCTTCTCCTTGCTTTTCCTTTTTCTATCTTTATTCATATTTCCCCTTTTTTTTTTTGGTTAAACCCCTCAACTTTATGAATTATCACCTTTAAGCTTTGACCCCAAATAATTTGAAAACATTGATGCAAAGTAAACCCACAAGATTGTTTACACTTGACTGCACTTATGGGTATACTGACAATTGCAGTTATGTGACTAGCTCCTCATTGGATCACATAGCACATAACACAAATTTAATAATAGAATAATATCTAATTTTAAGGCGAATTAATGTGATTTGATTTTATGCAATGGATGCAGGGACAACAATTTGGGAATGTGGAGCAGAGGACCTAACGATGGAGAAGCTGGATTTGATTCATTTGATTCAGGAAGCAAAAAATCGTTGACAGCTTCCTCAATCTATGCTATATTTCCTTTCTTAACTGCAATCTCTTGCTTTCTATTCTTGTATACTAGATCCATGACATTCATGTTATGACAAGAAATTAAACAACGATTTTCTTTAGTACTTTTTTAATTTCGCCTTTCGACAAAACAATGAATATACGTATACACATACATTTTTTTATTTTTTTTGCTAACTTCAAAAGCGCAACAGGTAAATACCTATGTTTATTTTGTTGATAATATTGATTAGGCACTCATCACCTACGTATAATTAATTACTGGAGATTTATTTCAACAAGTCACTACACCTTAATCCCGAACATACTATGCCTTAAATTACAGAAATTTTCCTATAGGTATGTTTTGTAACTAAGCTATCTACCACCATAGATAAACACACACAAAAAAATAAAAATAAATAAAGACTCAACTTATCCAATAACTGTAAAAACTAATTTTAACATGAAAACAAATATCTTGGTCTTTGTTCATTTTGTTAAAGTGAGTATTGCTTGATAACATACTTTAATTATTTGGACAAAACCAATAATCCAATGCAAATAAAAAGAATTGCTAGATAAGATGTGTTCGCTTTGTATCCTTCTATTATAAAATTAAAGTCCCCTAATTTGGATACAATATGATCTAGTTCTCAGTTTTATTTTTGTTTTCTTTTTTACTTAATATCATGATTAATTTCAGTCTAATATAAACCAAAATCATAATTAGATTGGACAAATTAATGAGATAGAAGATGATGTTGTATGTGGTGGTTTTTTGCTACTAAATTCATGTTATCAGGATCTAAAAAAATAGAAGATTAGGATGTGATCACTGATCTTAACTTCCTTACAGGGCAAGTGTCGCATAAAATAGAATTAAAGCCAGTTGTTAAGCTCGTATAAGCTCCGCTAGCTCTGGTCCCACCTGCTGATTTAGTTCAAGTTGCAATATGGATAATAATAAATAATGTGGATCCAAATGTAATTGGATTGGATATCTTGGATGGATCGTCATCCATTAGGAAGCGACGGTGGCATAATAATATTCTTATCTTCTTTTTATTTATAGAATATTACCAACTCCCCTTCAAGATACCAACATAGATTTAGTGTTGAGTTGGATTGTGCTTTTATAATATCGTATCTTGAGTGTCTCTTTAATAGTGAAGGGTTAATACTGAATTATATATTATTTTTTATTCAATAATTACCAATCATAATATATAAAAAATTCAGCACAAAATTTATTGAATTCTTTTTTTTTTTCTTAATGACTCTATTTGTTACTTATAATTTTGTACGTGCATGTTTAAGTCGCAAGGTAATAAGGCCCTTAAAATATAAGCAGCTCCTGACAATATTTAATTTATGCTTTCCTTATCCAATTGAAGCATCAACAGTGCCATGCCATGGGGGTGTAAATTTGAATGTTTCAAAAACAAATATCACGAAATAGAAATGTGAAAGATAAAAGACACAAATTTTCTGGAAGTTGTTAATTTTGTTGAACGAAAGTCTGAATAGTAAATTTGAGTTTTCTAATTTTTATATAGCTACTAAACCCTTATATTCAAAATCAAGTCTTAATTTTATTAATTAGTAGACGGTTACTATAACTTAGGTATTGGATTCAAGTCTCGTGTTATATGCGTGTGATTTAAACAATGAACAATGAAATTTAGTAATGTTAGATATTCAAATTCTTTCATGGTGCTCGAAAGTGAAATATTTTTAATTTTTTAGTTAATAAAAAGATTAAAAATTTTCAATTTCCTTTAACTTGATGGCATCGACGTAACGTGTCCGGGCCTTCTCTCCTATTTGGCATTTATTCTTTTTTTTTTTTAAATTTTCTCTTCATCCTTTACATCTATAGTTCTACACTTCTTTATATTGGAGAACAAAAATGTACACATGAGAACGAAAGTGCATGGAATTAACTTTGAATTTATACAATCTGATAACTTGACAGCATATGTAATCTTTTTAACAATTAAAAATTCATTCATCACCTGGACGCTTAACTTAATTCATATCCCAAATTGAGCCTGACCAACCCCATGTATCAGTATATTCTGAAATGCTTGCCTGGCATCCAAAACATGACTCCACAATGTTAGAACCACCCTGCTGTGTTATTTTACTTTGATCATCCGATAACTCTGACATCCAATCTCGAATCCGGATTTCGTATGGTGAACTTGCAAATGCAGAGTTTGGAAACCCAAGAACATCGAATGAGTTGTCAGTTCCAAAAGTATTCTCCCCAGGCTTGTGTTCATCATCAGTCTCGTGCTTTTGCACATTAAAATCAAGATTCGAAAATAAGGAATCTCGCTTGGCATTGTTTCTTCCAAATTGAAAGTTCTCTGAGTGAGAACATAGTTGTTAATCTGAGACTAATAACAAGTTTATACGGCAATCATTAAAAAACCTGAAGCAAACAGCAGTGCACCTTGCTCTTGAGCTTGAATTTTCTTTCTAATACGAGTTCTCCAATAATTCTTGATCTCGTTATCAGTTCTTCCAGGCAAGCTTCGTGCAATCCTCGACCACCTACAGTTCAACATTGTTTAGAAAAATCTTCATTTAACTGTGTGCCCGTGCAAATAAATTTTAACAAAAGAAGAAACAGAACCTTACTTGTTACCCCATTTCTTATGAAGTTGAATGATCTGTTCCTCTTCAGTGCTTATATATCCGTGCTTAATATTTGGACAAAGATAATTCAGCCATCGCAACCTGCAACTCTTGCCACTCCTCTTTAGACCTGCAAGTAAATATTTAAACTTACTAAATCTATTAGATGAGACAAACAATGTCTCTTTTTCTATTTCTATCCTGTTAAAACATACCAGATGCTTTAGCTATGTAATCCCATCTTCGCTCCCCAAAAAGAGTTACAAATGTTACAAGTAACTCATCTTCTTCCTTGTGCCAAGGCCCCTTGCTCGATTTCTCTTCTTGCATGGCTGCTTGATATACCATTGTTTGTTGCAGAATGCTGAAGAGAGGTTGCGTCTTCTTATAGAAAGAACAAGCTGGCAAAAAGTGGGCGAAAAGAAAGCAAAAGAAACAGTGACCAGAAATTCTGACACAGCATCCATAGTTGTAGAACTAGTTTGTGGGAGCTCCACCATTAGCTGACATACTGAAATAGGGTTATGGTGAGGTCATTCATTAATATTTCTAAGTTTGGTTTCTTGATATGGATTATGTTCTTTATCACTTCTTTGCATCATCATGTTTTGTCTGGTTCTTTATGCAAAGGTTGTCTTTTGCTTCTACAACTACTTTCATAGCCGATGCAGATTACTATTATGTCTCTGCTAATTATAAAACATCAAAATTCAATATTATAACCAATAAATGATTAATAAAGGGAAGACAAAAGGATAGGATAAGGATTTCAGGCAAAAAACCTGAATTTGAATCTTCATCTATATCTACTTCTTTCCTTGACAGGGGCATCATCATCCCACTCATATCTCCTCCCTCCTGGAACCAGGTCCTCTGGTTATTACCGGTAAATGTTTATCCAACTTCAAACAGGAAACATTTTAAATCTTTTTCACCAGCAGATTAAAACAGTTTCAGAGACAATACTGAAAGGAGTGATGATGCATCTCATCATTCAAGAAATGGGTGGAGACTTGGGCCTTCATGTTGAATTGCAGCTTTTTCATCTTTCATGGCTGGACAGGTAACAAGTGTCAAGACCATAGGGAGACAATCACTTAGAAATCCCAATCAACCATTTTATACGTGAACAATACTTCCAAGCAAAGCTTTCAAAGATGGTGAAAACTAAATAAAAACTCCCAATTAATGAAAAAAGGTTCAGTCAAATTTAAGTATGAAAATACATGACCCCCTTTCATAGTATTATTAGTATCAGGTCCAAGAAATTATGAGCCGAAGCATACAAGAAACAGAACCTCCATTGATCAACATCCAGCTTTTGACCCAGACATCATTTGATTTAAAAGTAGGTAGCTAGAACACAATGCAGAATGAAATGCTATCTATGGCCACTTTGCTCAGGTGGCTTCTGGATAGTAAAACTGATACAAAATGCTTAAACAGCTGCTTCTTTTCTCTTCATAACTGAAAAATTAGCACCACTACCGATCGATGAAGGATTTGTTCATGAGGTTGACAGCATCATCCATGAACTGCATTAACAAAAACAACCAGATTAATCAAGAAATCCACCAAATACGCAAATTGCATTCAGAAAGCATAAATTTTTCCTGGCAATGAACATATTTATAGAAGTTTGAAATAAACATAGAAGAGAAACAACAAACAAGTGTATCGTAATTACTATAAGATCTAGGAGAGCAGATGATATTTACTAGTATCTTCGAGTCCTCATATCCGTTCTCACAAAGAAAGGAGTAATAGGCTGACGACATTAATTTTCTAGGGATTCACCAACATAAATGTGAATTCAAATTTTGTGCTATGGTTTTTAAGTAAGAGTTCCAACTCATGCTGGAGTTCTCGAATTTTCTGCAAGATGTTTCAGCTCTTTTAGTGGGAGGTTTCAAGTCTGTAACCTCAAAGACCTGTATGGTAGCTAATGGCCCATTCTTCTGTTCAAAATTAAAGGCGACCGTGCGTTTGTATATCCAGTTGATTATAGTTTCAGATGCTTTACCAGAGACTTGAAAGTTAAAGCACGGATTGTATTTGCATCAACCCAATGTATGAAGAATATCTTATTGCAAAGATCAATAATAGTGTTTCATGACTTTGTTAGAGGCTTAGAGCATCATCTCTCTCTCTCTCTCTCCTCTTTTCAGTGGAGCTGGGAAGAGGTTAAGCAGCCCTAGTATTGCAGAAGTCTAATCATAGATGGGTAACTTAAGTAACAAAAGCCACCATCTTTGTCTGCCACATCGTGTGCTCTTTTATCTACATAAATAACAAACCAGCCAATTTCAAGGTTGTAGTCATCAACTAGCCACAAAAGATTTCTAGATAAGAAAATAGTATGTACTAAGTATACAGATAGGTCTCCAAGGCATGGTTGAGTGTTTAAAGGCCACCCGGGTTCGAATCTTAGGGGAGGTAAGGGCTGAAAAACGAATTTGGGCTTGTCCACCCCCTTACCTCTTTCCTAAAAAAAAAAAAAGAGAAAAATTTCATCGAACAGAGAATTTGTGATGAATTTTCTTTTTCTTAAAAGCATGCAGCAGGAATCTTCTCTGGGTTTTTGTTTCACATTTGTCATTTTTATGTTATTTCCTGTCCAATCCTACCTTCTAACTCCTGGATATCATTCCAGTGCTCAAATGGTTTTCAATTTGTTAAAGATTCACAATGGAGAATCAAATAATTTTTGGGATCACGAATTGGGAAATAACAAGTTGAATTTTTTCAACTTATTCAAGAACTTGAAGTAGTACCATAATGATTAAAACCTAATTTAAAAGTTTGCATTGCTTAGTAATCTTCATTTACAGAATATTTAACACACATCAGACACAAAAGGTATCTACTTCGGAAAAAAATAAATTAAGATAAATCCCAGTGTTTTGGTTCAGTTTTGAGAGACTAGGAAAATACATTTTTTATTTTATTTTTTATTTTTTTCAAGATTTAAAACTAGACAAAAACTAATAGAGCCATCGTGAGATCTAATACAGTATAAAGTGTTGATTTGGAAAAAATACTATTTCAGCAGCTTAGAGTAGAACCTACAAAAAACGGCATTAGAGGTGGCACCGATAGTGGTTAGTGACACTTTGATGCTAAAGTTAAGAAGGGTAGGATGGTGACTAAATTTCTAAAGGAAAATGGAGAGATAGTGTGAAATGGAGAGAAACTAGAGGGAGGATGAGGTAATTACACCCTGCTTGAGTTGGTGATGGAAATGCCTCTCGCAAAGGATTTAATCAACAAAACCACTTGGAGATTTAGCTAGGAATTTATAGAAACAGAAAAAATAATAGTCTCCACCTAGAGGTACCTAATAATTGGCCCATTTCATTAGATGGTTGTATGACAATACCAATGTAATAGTCTATGTTGAGCCTTGTAGTACTTGATTGGAGAATAGATAGCTTCCAATTGGGCTCCATTTGGATATTGCCTTGTGTTCACCTTAAATCCGCCTTTCTAGTGGTTGGGTGTTTCTAGTTCTTTGAATGAAAAAGGGCAATCATCATTTCTATCCCTCTCCTTTTCCTTTGCCTTGTTCACATGCTATGTCCCAAATTGGCCTACACATTATTTCTGATTTTACCCTCGAACAATACATTCCCCCCTCCCCCCAATTTTCTGATTTGGCTATGACTTATTATTTTCCCTTTAGTCAGTAGGGAACTTCTAGTAAATCTTTGCACTAATTTTCAAAAAGTGGGATTGTCCTTTAATGCATCTTTCAATACAAGGAAGTGAGGAACAAAAACCTGGAGATAAAATCAAAATGAATGCATTGCTTATTGAAAGATGACCAATGGACAAGACGAAGGAAAAGAAAATGATTAAAATGATAAGTGCCCTCTTTAGATATTCGCTTCAAGGAACTAGAAGCACCTACCAATAAAAAGGTGGACATAAGAAAAATAAGGAAAAATCTACATGGGTACCTTATGGGGGCCACTTGAAAGCTACCTTATCTAGACCTAAGAATCAAGCCTTATTCCCTTATTTTGTGTCACTTCTCATGTCAGCACAGAAACCATGTAATCTATACAGTGATAGCCAACAGGCCAATCAAGTACTTGCCAACTCAGCAGAGATTCCCACATGACCAATAGGCCAATAATTGAGTAATACCTATACCTAGAGAGGGAACTGATAACTTTCCTTCTAGAAACACCTAGCTTATTCTCCAAGCAGAAGAGATTTTCTCTATTAACCAAGATAATTCTCTCCTTTACCCTTGAAATAGAATAAGCTTGCTAATGATTACATGCCAACGAGGCCAAATGAAAGGGTCCAGATTAAGCCAGGGTTTTAATAAGTAACTCATTCTCTCTAGTTTCTCTGCCTCTCGCTCTTAACTCTTGTTTCTTCATTGTTTAGGTCTCAAGAACTTATACACCATTGTACTCTTCCAAGCTTGAGTGTCAGAGTGTTGTCATTTGCCAGACTAGCTCCACATCTAACGTCTTTTACTTCCCCATAGGTTCTCTATGCTGCTGACATTGTTTTCAATATCAACCCTCTATACCAAATCAAACCTCCCCTCTACTGAACTTGTAACATACGTATCATGTTAAGTCAAAAAAATTTCTTTTCTCTAGTGTTTAACCTTAAAAACAATTTATTATCAACTCTAAATGTATTGACTTAAGTATCCCTAAATTGAGCTAACACACCCAGCAAAATTTACGTAAAAGGAAAGAACTCTACCTTTCCCAACAGCTTAAGTTCTTTTCCAATTGGTTCTAAGAATTTCAGGTCCACCTCAATTGGCCAAACCTATAACATGCAAAACAGGAAAGACTTAATAAGCAGGATAACTATACTATAACAGATACAAAATGCAAAAGGAAACTACGAGTGAGCGATAAGTTTTTGCTAAGTTTATGATGCAATATTAGACCATAAATAACAGTTTTAAATACATCACACTATCAAAGAACTCAATGTATGTTCTCCTAATGAACATAAGACCATCAGAAGCAGCTACAGCTTCCTAAAAGTTTACATAGATGTTTTAGAATAACCATAATAACCCACAAACAAATTCCACATAGAAAAAATGAAAGGCTGTACAACGAAGTTTCCCTTTTTCTAACTTTGTTAAAATAGATTAAGGCAGTTTCCTCACAATGTCAGTATGTTCTGTTCTAAACTCAAGGCTATGAAAGCATTGCATTTGAAAGCGTTGGATGTGCATGCAAGTCAGTATTCTTATTACAAGTCATATAAACAAATGAATATCAAATATAGTGAAAATTTAGAAGACAAAAAACAAACTTATGTTTTATTTGCTCAAGGCACAATAACAGAGAGAGTCTGTTGGCTATCGTGGTGTATTTTTTTTTTATTTCCTCAAAAGACCATCAGACAAAACCGCATTGGCTTAAAAGCTATACAACTACAGCTCTGCCAGTAGCAGTCATGCAGAGCGGAATTTATTCATAAATTTAACAATGACAAAATACCATAATCCGAAAAAAAAGAAAGAAAAAAAACCTTGAGACCGAGCAATCGAACAGGTTTGATTTGGCCAGGAACAATGCAATCAGGGCCAGCTGCTTCCACAATAGCATCCGAAGCCAACCCACTACCAACCGGATCCGGATGCTGCAACATTCTCAATTGATGCAAAAACAAATAAATTATTATTAGTAATAATAAGAGAAAGATAAAGAAAGTTAAAAGTCAAACAAAACCTTGCTGATGGCAAGGGCGTAATTAGAGTAAGGGGTATGAGCGACACGAAGAACAGGAGAGTGGTGGATTTTAGGAATTGGTTTTACACCCGATTGCCGCCACGGCACATCCTTTTGCAGCGCCACTGCTCCTCCGCCTTTTCTTGACATTGAACTTAAATTTCAGTTTGAAGAAGATAAGGCGATAATAATTGATTTTGATTTTTCACAACTAGAATAAACAAGTTTCTGCCTTTCTCTTTCTGGTGTAAGCGGGATTAACGATTTTGTCAGCTTGAGGTTGAGGCTCGGGCTCGCGCTCTTGGCTATGCTTTGCTTGCTTGGATAAGTACAGGTGTGTTTAAGTAAAGGTGCGTTTAGTCGAGGGTTTAGGGAATGGTAAATAAGTAATGAAAATACAACTCATATTTATTCAGTAAAATATAATTTGAGTAGGAGAATAAAATGTGTAGGTTATATATAATTTGAAAATAAGAAATGAAATTTTATTTTCATGGAGAGTTGGGAATAAAAATAAAGGAATGTGAATGAAATTATTTTTGTATCCCTCTAATTTTTTTATATTTTTTGAATTATTCTCGTTCAAATCACAATCAATTTTATTATTTTAAATGTAATTTATTATTATTATTATTATTATTATTATTATTATTATTTTTATTTTTATTATTTTAGTTATTATTAATCATTGTTATTATTATTTTTATTAATATTATCATTATTAATCATTATTATTATTTTTTAATTAATATTATTTTTATAATAATATTTATATATGCATTTAGTTTATGAAATTGATACTATAAATATTTTGGTAAATTGATTCTCATTCTTATTCTCATTTATTTCTTCAAGTAAACATCCACGTTTCGACATTCTCATTCCCATTTATTTTAAGAAGCATTAGAATCTCATTCCCGTTCATTTTCATTCCAAATTCTCGTTCTCAAATATATAAAAGAAAGGATAAATTCACTTGAGAAGCCGTGATTTTTTAAATCGCCTCAAACTATCAATTCATTAATTGAGCCCCAATTCTCAATTTAAGTTATAAATTTTAAAATAAGAAATTTTCTATAATGTTATTTATGTTTCTACAATATTGATAGTGGCATTGTTGTAAACCGTTAGATATAGTGCTACATTACTTTCTAAATTGAAAAATCAAAATTTAGAATCGTAATTACCAATAGTGTTTACTTCACATTTTATGAGTGGAAATTGCAATCAATTACATGGAATCCATGCGAAAATGGTTTTGGGAAATAAGGATATATTTGGAGCATGTGATTATAGCGTATTATAATATTGTTCATATTAATTTAATATTAAGGCAATGCTGGGAAAGAAATTGTATTGAGATAAAGGGGGTGTGCTAATGCGGCATTGCTTTTTCTTTTTTAATAATAATAAATAAATATAACTTTTAATTTTATAAATTATTATATAATATTATTTTTTATTTTTTATTTTTACATCATAATTATTAAAATAAATTAATAATTCTATAATTTATTATTCATATTTTATTTTTATTATATTAAAAATATAACTAAATAATGTATTATTTAATTATATAATAATTAATAAAATTGATTAATATTTAATAAGTTAATATAACTAACAATAAGTACTTAAATAATATATAAAAATAAAATATTACATAATATTGCATTATTTAATTATATTATAGTAATAATATATAACAATTGATTATTATTTAAAAAATTAATATAACTAACAATAAATATTTATATATGAATAAATTTAAATAATATTAATTAAAGTTAATACTAATAAAAATAATAACATAAAATATCATTACGTTATGATATTAGTTAGAGATTATTTGATTAAATTATTTACTTCGATCTTTATTTCACATGTTATATATTTAAAAAATACTGAAAAATAAATGTTATACTGCCGAAAATATAAGGCTATAAGCTTCAATCTTTACAAAAAATTGTGATACTTTTTAACATTTATACTAAAAATAATGTTAAATTTTTAAAATTTAAGACTTCTATATTTAGTATTTTTCTAGGTACTAATAAATATTATTTTCTAAATATATAATTTAAGTTAATCACAAAAAATTAATACAGTACAGTGTAGTACCAAACGTTGTATAACATTATTATAATACAATACTAATGCAATATAACATAATACAATACATTTGTATTAAAATAATACAATACAATCTAATATAATATAGTGTGTCAAACGTACCATGTGAGTACAATTCCCTAGGAAGGTGTAAGAATCAAATTCCTATCACTGAAGTACCAATTTTACCCCATTTAACTTTTAATATCCCAAAATTACCCTCTCTTTAAATTAAAAAATAAGAAAACAAAAAATCAAAACAAAATTGAGCAAATTGTCGTCACTGTCCCGGCTCGTCATTGACAAAGCTCCATCATCTTCACTAGTCATTTTCCTGTGGAGCAGCAGCGCACAAACACCTTTGCGTCATTACCAAAAGCTCCCTCGTTATTGCTATTCATCGCCTATGGAGAAGTGACCGATTGGCCAGCACATCGTTGCCGTTTGGGCACTAGCAACCAACTAAATAATAATAACATAATAACGAGGATGATATTATTATTATTGTTGTTGTTGTTGTTATTTTTAGTTTTAATATTATTTTTATTTTTATTATTGTTAATATTATAATAGATATACAAGGAACAACAATTAATAAAGATCATTTTAATAATTTATAATAGTTTATTGTAATTTTAAGATAAATTAAACACATCAATGAAATTGCAGTTCATTCCAAGTTTGATTTTTACAACTTAAGTAAATAACTATTGTGATTCCAATTCTTCATTATGATTCTAGCATATTCCGATTTTAGTCAATTCTGATTCTAACCAATTCTAATTCTCGTTTAATAAATGCACCATAAGTGTTTTACTCTCATTCATTCATTTAATATAACGATAAATAGCTAGTTAATTAAATAATAATAAGTAATTATTAAGTTGTAGATAAATATAGAGGTAAAATCCCATTTAATCTATGTTTGCTGCTTTGATCTATTCACCTGCCAATATTAATCCTCTCCCCAATATTAATGGTCCCCCAAGTCTCAAAAGTCTCCTAATACTTAGTCATTTTGAGATGCCATAACATCAGTATGAGAAACCAATCCTCTTATTGTTCCAACTCTTTTATGCACATCCCCATTTATTTTTGTAATTAATTTGTAGGGCTCTTCTTGTTTCTATTTGAAATTGTTTCATTAATTTCTTGAGTTGTTAAAATTTTATGCGGTAAAAATGAGAGTAGTTGTGACATGATATGTAATTTTATCTATGAGGGAATTATTTACTGAAATGCCAAGGTTATCAAGAATGTCAATTAAAGAATAAATAAATAATGAAGTAATTTGACCTCTATCATTGATGTATTTGTTTGTCTGGCAGTCTGTCGTAACACCTTTCTTCGTAATACCTTTCTTCATTCTTAGTCATCAATGCTATCAAAATCATAATTAAGAAAGTTTTAAAGCAAATCAGAGGTTGAAGAAGTAGCTCACAAGAAAATTAAAGATAATGGCATAAAAAAAGTACTTAATCAATCTCATCCTAATGTAGCATGTAGGTAGTTTAAATTATATTTACAGGATTGTGGCAAGGTTGATGCTTACAAGAATCAGGGGATGAAGAACAAATACGAATAAAGAACAAGTTTGATAAAGTGACGTGAGCCTTGTTCTGCTAGTCTTCTATGTAATGGAATCTGAGCCACTAGTTCTTGGGTGAGTACCAAAGTATTAGATACTGCTTTGAATAGAGATAGAAACTGAAAAAATAATTGAATGAACTTTTATGTGTAGAACAACATGAAATCATATGGCAGAGACAGTTCTAAAGATTTTAATTTCACCTAAAACAATGTAAGAGATAACGAACTGAGAGTAAATTAAATGAGATAAATAGAGAGATAATATTAGTCATATCTCTATTTTTTTTTATATAAATTTAAAATAACTTTTTAATCAATTTGTTAACTGGTTATAACATTTTTTTTTAAATTTAATAAAAATATGGGAAAATATCCACCGTCCACCTATTTTTTCCAACTTTATCAAAAATACACAATTCTTTTTTTTTTTGGCTGAAATCCACCTAAACTTACGTTTTGTTTCACTTCTTTTTCTTATAACATTATCGATGTCGGTCATTTCAAAGACCAAAAACGACGTCGTTTACAACTTAATTGGACAAAAAAAAAAAGAAAAGACAAAGTGGTCCAGAGAAGCAAACGAGAACAGCCATGTTTATTCACGAGTGACCCACCACCACCCTGCATGAAGAACCAACAAATTCCCGCCATTCTTTCTGCAATTTCCATCGATTTTCATCAACAAACAACGCTTGAGTATCAAAACTTTTGTTAAGTCAAAGATTCAGAGGTATTGAGGGAAGCTGTGAGCGGTTTAGAAATCTCGACACTTAGGTTTTCTGGGGTTTGAAGCTAGTATCAAGTAAGTTTAGTTTTATTTATTAATTTTCATTTATTTTTCGTATGAAATAATGTTATTTAAGATTTGTATCGAGAACATTGTTAATCGTTGTTTCTTGAAACCCTAGAATACAGATTAAATTGATTTATAGTAATTTGAGTCTGTTTTTTTTATGGTAATGATAAATTGAGAAGTAATATGTTGTTTTTAGGCTGGTGAGAAGCACATGCATGAAAGATTGTTGCTAGCATGGTTGAATGCATGTTTATCCCCTGCATACTCATGTACTTGTGCACGTGGTTTACAAAATTTGGGGTTTTTGAAAATTTGTAGTTGCTGCACTATGGGTCGTGGTTTTTAGAAAATTTTTATCTATATGCCCTAGCCCCCCTGGTGAAGGTTTGGCACATGCATGTGAAATTTGAATCTCTCAAAGATTATAATTTTTAATCTGACAAAGTCCTCCAGGATGTTTGTTTCTTTGGTGAATCTGATCGTTTGTTTTGGACATTCAGGATGCCACCTCTAGAGTTAGTGATATTCTTTCGAGGCACGAGGAAGAATTTAGGGTTGCTTGAACCTGACTGTACTGTTGCGAAGATAAAAGAGGCTGCTGTAAACATTACGAGTCCATATGGATTAGACTCCACTTCAAAAATTATGTTGAATGCCACGAACCCGGAGAATAAGATGAAAGTTGCACTGGATTCAGAATTTGCACTCGAATTTTTGCGTAAAATTCATCCAGTTATGGGTGTCGATTTTAACTGTTGAAGTTGTACCAGTTCTTCACCCTCAGTTTCAAGATTCCTCCTTACTGCAAGCATTATTAACGAACCTGGGAGTTGTGTTGCCTGATGAATTAATTACTCAGTTGAATGAATCTGTTGATGGAAATGCTTCTGTTGGGGGACAAACTGTTGTTGGGGAACAAGCTGCTGTTAGGGGACAAGCTGCTGTTGGGGAACAAGTTGCTGTTGGGGTTGATAAATTTGATGAGGATGCATGGCTATCTGACTATTCAGACAGAAGAGCTGACAGTGATGATGATGATGTTAATATGGAATTCATGGAAACTGAATTTGATGGTGCTGTTGAACCTAAACCTATTATTGACGAGGATAGTGAGGACAATGGAGATCATAAGAGGGGTGAAAGCAGTGACTTGGAATCCGATTCAGATGACAATCTGTCTGATGGTAATAAAGAGGTAAGAAGATTGGTTGATTCTTCTAATGATGATGTTGAGCTAGGCATTGTCCAATTAACTAATTACTTACAGCAACATGAGTACAAAGTAGGGGCCGATGGGAAACATAGGCTTAAATTAGGGCATGTATTTAGAGATGTTGGTCATTTTAGGGAGATATTGCATGAGGTAATGGTTAGAAAAAGGTTTACCATTAAAACAGTATATAGTGAGCCAAGACGATTCGTAGGTACTTGTAAAGAAGCTAACTGTCCATGGTACGTGTCTGGTGCAAAGCTGAATGATGGGACTGGTTTTATATTGCGAGAATATAACAAAAACCACGAGTGTAGGCTTACTAACAAGACAGTGAAAGTTACATCTGCTTGGGTTGCTTCTAAAATAAAGGGTCAGGTTGCTGTTGACCCTAATGTCAAGATTGATATTCTGAAGAATCAGATGCAAGAGACGTATGGTTTAAAGATTAGGAAGCTGACACTGTATAGGGCTAGAGCAAAGGCAAGACTTGAGGTATTTGGGGATCATTCGAGGGGATATCAGAAATTATTTGATTATGCTGCTGCCATTCACAAGGCTGATCCAGGAGCAATATGCAAGGTGTTATGTGATGCTATTTCTATTCCTAATAAGGTATTATTCCAGAGGTTTTTTGTTGCCTTTCCAGCACAAAAAAATGCCTATCTTAACGGCTGTAGACCTTTTATTGGGGTAGATGGATGTCACTTGAAAGGTAAGTACGGTGGAGTGTTGTTAGCTGCTGTTGGCATAGATGGTAATAATGGGATTGTCCCTTTAGCGCTATGTGTTTGTGAGATTGAGAATACAGAGACATGGGGATGGTTTATGGAGAACTTGAATAATTATTTGGATGATGGAAGGCAAGTCACTTTCATTAGTGATAGACAAAAGGGGTTGATTAATGCAATTTCAACCACTTGGCCTACTGCCTATCATAGGGCGTGTTCTAGGCATGTTTATGCTAATTTTTCCAAGTCGTTTGCTGGTGCACAGTTGAAACAATTATTTTGGAAAGCTGCCAAGAGCAGTAACAAGCATGATTTTGACGAGGCAATGGCAGAGATCAAGGTTGAAAAAGAAGCTGCATTTGAGTGGTTGGAACGAGAACTACATAGTTATAATTGGTCGATGCACACATATGACAGAAATTGCATGGTAGATCGTACCGATAACAATGCATCGGAGTGCTTCAACAGCTGGATATTAGCTTACCGAGACAGACCTTGCTTGACAATGCTTGAAGAAATAAGATGTAGACTTATGAAACGGTTTACAAAAAGAAGAAATGAGGCAGCCACTTGGAAAAAACAGCTGACCCCTAAGGTTTTGAAAGGCTTGGACAAAAAAAATAAGATTGCACAGAAGATGATTGTACAAGCTTCTGGTGATCTTAATTTTCAAGTCATGGATAGAGGCTATAATCCACCTAGGAGGTTTGTTGTGAAGCTAGAATCTAGAACATGTGATTGCGGTTATTGGGAAATTGCTGGCCTCCCTTGTCAACATGCTATGGCTGCCACGGGATATGCAAGACATGAAGTTCAAGAATATGTTCCAACCTGCTTTAGCAGACAAGCTTACCTTAGCACGTATTGAGTGATGTTCAGCCCCCTTCCAGATTAGTGTACATGGGAGCCTACAGGAAGGTCGTTGATTGACCCACCAATTATTGAAAGAAAGATTGGAAGGCCCAAAAAATCCAGAAAAAGAGCAGCAAATGAGCCTCAGAAAGAGAAAAGAAAATTCTTTGTCATTTGCTCATTTTGTGGTGGTTCTAATCACAACGTGAGAGGCTGTCCGTTGAGGCCATCTGTTGCAAGGTCAAATAGAGCGAGGAACAATAATTTTCAGGTATATTTAATATACTATTATTATTTATTATGTTTATCATTATTTATTATGTTTAATATATTTATACTGTCGTTATGTTTACTATCATAATGGTTTGTAGGCATCAACAACAACAAGTCAGCCTATAATGCTTCACAGCAGGCAAGATTGAGAAGAAAACAGGTGCTGCTAGCAGTTCGTTTGTGCCTTCATAGTTTGTTTTATGTATAATATAAAATTCATTTACAAATCAACATATTTTATAAAAAAAAGTCAATTAGTTCGAGACTCTAAACAGCAAGAAAGGTGTTATCTTGGTTCAATATTTGTATCTTTTTGTATTTTTTGTTCAAGTTCTTAAACTAACATAATATATAATTAGATACCTAGTGGCCCAGGTCAAAGTTCGAATGCTGGAACAAAGAAAAAAAGGGCTCTTCGAGGTGCTGGAACAAGGGAAAGACAATCAAGTCCAGGACTGAACCAATCCCAAAATCCATCTCAAGCTTCAATTATCACAGGTTCTTTGTAATGGGAACAAACTAAACTTGTTTAAACAAACTAAACTTGTTAACTTGCCATTTTGGTTGTTATTTTGGCATATTACTGGTTATTTTGGATAATTATGTGGCTGTCAAAGGTCATTTATAATGTATTTTGATGATATGATTAATGGTTATTTTGGTTGTACTTTTGGATAACTATGATATGATAATATTTTCCAATTATTGTGGTTAACAAAATGTTATTTAGGGTGTATTTAAATGCAATTGCAAAGATACATACTAGGACTGTCAACAATAAGCTTTTATTTCAGTAATGCATGTTTTATAGGATACATTACATTTTAATAAATACAATTGCACAGAGGCACACTAGCAGTATTATTATATATTTAAGCTTTCCTTCAATCAGCCTAAGCCTTTTCTTTATCTTCACCATCTCATCAGCTCCAAAGTTTACTGCATTTGGCTCCAAATTTTGATTATCTACCATTTGATCACTTCTACTAGGGTATATGAGAGCTTCAGTAGTAAACCATTGCCAAAACTTGCATTTGTTCAACCTGCATGACCAAAACATTGCATTAGGATTTTGTGGCGTAGTGGAAACCATAGCACACGCCTGCATGCCACACCAGCAGTACTTGGGAATGCATTTAATTTTTCTTTGTGGCTGTCCACTGGCTGCAGAACTTGAACTATAACTTGATGCCATTTTAAATGTGTAGATGATGTGTTTCAATGAATGGTTAATCAAGTGATGTGTGGATGATGGTTGAGCAGGTCTTGAGTTTGAATGAATGAATGGTTGAGTGGCTGTAATGTTTCAATGTGTTATGATGAATGGTACAGTTATGATGTGTTATGGATTATGGTTGTATGAGGAGGTTTATATGCCTGGTTGTATGAGGAGGTTTATATGCCTGGTTGGGAGCAGCTTGCATGGTTGAATGGCCTCTTCATGCATGCTGATTCTTGTGTTTATATGCCCCAAATTGTAGCCGTTGGCAGCTAACGGCTACAATAACAAACTGCCATTTTTTGCTATTTTTGAGGGTGAAATTGTTATTTTTGTTCTGGGGGTAAAATAGTCATTTAACTAAGAATCTGTTAGTTTTCGTAACGGGCAGCAAACGGAAGTGGAGAAGTGAAACAAAACGTAAGTTTAGGTGGATTTCAGCCAAAAAAAAAAAGAATTGTGTATTTTTGATAAAGTTGGAAAAAATAGGTGGACGGTGGATATTTTCCCTAAAAATATTGTGCATCCTTAATTATCCGACGGGATATAATTTTTACATTATTAATACTGCAAAAAATTATGACATTTTAGATTGACCTTTAAAATAATTATTCTCTCTCAGTACATCACATCTAATATTCATTTTAACCTTGTTACAATTTTTAACTTTTTTTATACACTCTGCCGTATAAAAAAAAATTGAGATATCAATAATTTTTTTCTCAGTGACTGTTATTTTATAGGAGTTACCATGATCTAAACGAGGAAAATTATGTAGATCCCGTTGCCATAGCCACAGTTCAGCATTTTTTATGAATATCTTCATCTCTACTTCTACTGGAAACACAGAGCCATTCATTGGGTTTTGATAGTTGCTGTGGGTAGCATGAATCATGAATTTGGTGTTAATTTAACTCTTGAAATTGGAGTTATGGTCATGGGTTTGTCTCCATTTAGGGAATTCATATTTAACCCACGACCAATTGAATACCAAATCACCTATGATAGATTAACAAGTGTAGAAAACTATTTTCTTTAACTTTAAAAGTAATCAATGTATTTAAGAAGAGATAATCATTTAACAATAAAAATTAAGATTTAAAAAAATTAGATTTATGTATTAGTTGGGTATTTAAAAGTAATTTCTCCTTTTTAGTAATTTTACACAAGAACAAAATCAGTATTAAAATAAAAATGATTTAAGGGGGTCAAGTATCACCACCTTTAGTTCTTATTCCCAAGACTTAATAAAATATAGCCACTCAATTTTCAGTGTCCCAAAAATACGTAAATTAACGTACAAAAATATAAATTGAAAAAAAATAAAAATAAAAATATAAACTGTAATTTATTATTATTATTATTATTGTATTATTATTTTTATTATTATTAATGAAAACCATCAAGAAAATATCATCAAAGCTTCAAGTGATCCTTTACACATTCATAGAGGCCAAATTACAACAGTTAAAACCAATAAGATACAACATGCCTTAAATGGATGAATTGAGAAAATATAGGCCGAAATTGCAATTCAAGGTGTAAGTCATGATGAATTAGACTTCAAGACAAAAACATATTGAGAGTATTATTCGAGCTATTGGATAACCAAATGCCAAGTTTGTGCCAAATGCTTGACAAGAATTCATTTCATGCCCATTGCAACTCAAGTCAATGCAGGTAATTTTGAAATTAAAATGACACTATTTGAGCTGGAATTAATTTACAAGTTGTATATCATTCAAAAGATAATTGAGTTAGATTTCTAATATATTTTATGGAGTTGGATTTAAAGTTTTCTAAAAGAAGTTATGACTAATACAATACAATCTATTTATTTTTCTAGTCAAAAGGAACTTGCTCGAATTTAGGAGTATTCAACCTTATTTATGGTCTTGCTTGTTGTGTTTTAAGTTTACAATATTTCATTTAAGTTTAGTTTTAATTTAGTCTTTGGTCAAGTCATTTGAAAGATCCTTTTGAGCAACTCTATGCTCAGAGGGATGTTTCAAGGATTTCAAATAGACTTTAGGATACACACACACATTCAGCTATCACGATTTATAGAACCTTTTATCAAGAATATTGTTGTTATTTGAATTTAAAGATGATTCTTTCATTGGTTCTTTTGAGGTCTAGTGAACATATTAAGAATTGTATTCTTATGGCATTCTAAATCTGACTTATCATTCACATTCTCTTCTATATTTTAAGTGTGATATCAATATCATTTTTTTATAGTTCACAATGGGTCAAGGTTTGTTTTAACTTAAAATTTTGTTTAGAACTTTCTTGGGCGTTTGAAACTTCAATTTGAGTGCGAGACTCAATGTTTCCCTGTAGGGTTCGCATCAATTATAAATATTTACATTATATAATTTCTATCAATATGATGATTGTTATGATTATTGTTGTTTGTCGCTGTTGTTATTATTAATGTTAATAAGAATATTATTATTATTATTATTTTTTAATATTATTTCTATTATTATTGTTATTATGTTATTATTATATCACTCTTTATTAATATTTTTTAATTAATTTGTTAATATTATATTATTATTATTATTATCATTATTACCGTTAATAACAAAATTATTATTATTTCATTATTATTAATATTTTTGTTATTATTTTATTAATTATTTTATTAATTATTTTATTATTACGATTATCATTAATTATTATTATTACCATTAATAATAATAATAATAATAATAATAATAATAATAATAATAATAATAATAATAATAATAATATCATTTTCTCCAAATTTTCGCAAACTAGTTGGGTAGTGCTCATTGGATCTAGCTCAAATTTGATTCAAATAAATAAATTTGTATTTCAAGGGAGCTTGTGCTAAATTTGGATTTAGGTTTTTCTTATATTTGGGGTAGGTTTTTTAGCAAAGGTACACTAGATAGTGACCTAAAAGTGATTTGCATTTGTGAGTTAAATGGTCATATGATAAAAAAATATGAAGAGCTCAGTGGAGCCCATATGGTTGATATTGGGACTAATGTGTGCTTAAGGATTGTTCGGTGTGCTCAGGGGACGTTTCACAAAATACTTAGCGTAGCTGGGTAGCTCAAGTTCATATGTGAAACACAGTTTCGACCTTAAATTGAAAATATAGTAGAATAAGCATTAATATAAAGAGCACACAATGTTTACGTGGTTTGGCCTTTGCCTACGTCCATGGGAGTAAGTCATCACCAATCTACAATGTAACCGCGAGTTTACATAAGATTTTTATATTATGCAAAATGAATAATATAAGCTAGATAGCTATATATAATTATGTTGATGTTGATAATAAAGATATCGATAGTGATAATATAGTTTATAAGATAATGAAGTGGAGAATAGAAATGACCTTTGAACATGAAAAAGTAGGTGATGATTTGAAGGATGGAGAGAGAATATGTATATGTGTGTGAGCGAGATGGAGAGAAAGTGTCTGTATGTGAGATAGAAAAAGAAGAGAAGAAGTAAGAGAGAGCCCTCCAAATAAGATCCCCCTAGTTTCTTATGTTGAAAGGTAAAGAGGATTCATTGATTTGAACAGATTCAGGAACATAGGAATATTCAACAAGATTCTCTATCTCACTAGCTATTTGCTTAGTACAGGATTTAGGTAAAGAGACACGTTGCTGCTTCCAGTTGCTGGTTCATTTGTATGTGGCATTGTTACACCAGATCTATGACAGATCAAAGTCTGTCCTCAGGGCCAGTAGCCCACAAGTTCTGGTTTCTAGCCGATATACACTTATCCATCAAGTACCAAATCTGAAAATCATATTGAAAACAGTTTTTTACGATACCACCCGAAAACACGGCGCTCACGGCCTTAAAGAGGAACGTTGTGGGAGAACAATTTCGTTTTACAAAAATCGGTTTTGGAGGATAAAAACAGGACCTTTCTGATGCACAAGATCCTTAGGCTTAAGGCAAGTGCAGAGCATACTCAGTATTTAAATTAGAGATGAACGTATCCTTATTATTCCAAATAATTTTCTTGACTCCTAGATGATAGAAAGGGTTTAGAGAAACATAATGGAAGAAAACTGAATTTTATTTCTGATTAACTCCACTAATTAACTCCTGTAATTAACTCCTGAATTACAAAAGGGAAGAGAGACCCTTATATAGAGATCTCGAGGAGGAAAGAGATAAGGTGGGGCCCTTATCTTTTACAAAAGGAGAAACATAATTATGAAAGCAATAAAGCACTAAAGCACACCACGCCAAACGAGAAAAGCAAAAGCAAACTTTAGACAAGACATGACCCTTGTCTAATTATTAAAGCAAACTTTAATAAAGCAAAAGCTAAAGATTCCCATGTGCTTATTAGTGACTATGGAGTGGAGGGACACCTGGATGGAGACACGTCAGCGGTCTCTTTTTCATAATGGCTCTGGGCTCAGTGCATCATTCTTTGGTCAAGATATGCTTCAGCTTGCAGATATTTGTCTTCATCTGCATCAATCATTTTGTTTTGGAAGGATCAGTCATTTTGCATCAGTCATTCTGGCATCCTATTTAATCCATGAAAAGTACACAGATTCTGGAACAGTTTACGCCACCATGTGAGGGGTGAATACCATTCTAGGAGTGTCCATAGAAGGTCAGAGGAAAACTCAGGAGTTGTGATGTGGCGGAGGACTGGTTTAACAGGGAAGACCAGTTTTGTAGCATACAAGGTTGTGAGACACCACATATACCATAACTCATCTTTTGAGATGGACAGGTGAGACAGGGTGAGACATGTGAGAAACAGGTTTTCCATACAGAGTGTAGGAAAACGATCAGGAGTCTTACTGTGGACATTGAAGAAATACCGATAAAGGAATTTCTTAGCAAAGTCTTGGATTTGGTAGGCTGAAGAAAAAGGAATGTTCATGGGAAAATATCTTTGGTTGAGAGCCTTGAAAGGAAGTTGTCGGTTCATGGCTATGACTGGGATGATATGAGTTGAAGAGAGGAGTGAGGGTTTATTTATAGCCGGGCGTGTAAGGAAGTCTGGGATGAGGTTTTGTTTACCTTTGATGTGCTGGACAGTAAAGTCATATTTGGAGAACCAAGTTTTGAGGTTGAGCAATTGCTTGTCAGGAAGCAACTTGTTCTTGAAATCAAAGATTCTTGGAAAAGAGGAATTGTCCATGTTGATAAGGAATTTATGGCTGATTAGATGAAATTCAAATTTTTTGATTCCGTACTTTACCACCAAAATCTCTTTGTAGATCACATGGTAGTTCTTTTCAGAGTCTTTGAATTGTCCGCTTGGATAGGCACAGAAATGGTCCAAGTCGTCTATCATTTTGAGGAGAATGTCACTCCTGTAATCATCACTGGCATCTTTCTGCAGAATGCGTTGTCCAGTTGTGGGAATTCTGAGTGGAGGAGGTGATTGAGCTATCACTTTCAGCTGCTTGACAGCTTCAGTTTGTGCTGGTCCCCAGGGAGGACACTGTTTTTTAAGCATGCGGGACAGTTGGCTGGTGTGGATTGCAACTTTAGGAATGAAATCTCGAACATAATTAACAATCCCGAGGAACTGTTGTATTTGCTTCTTGGTGAGATTTGTGTCAGGGAACTTTAATAATTCAGTTGCTATGTGTGGTCCAGGTTGGTAGTGGCCATTTGTGATCACCATGCCAAAAAAGTCAATAGATTCTTTCGCTATGCTGCTTTTGTTTTCAGAAAGCGTGATTCCGTGATCCTGCACCCAAAAGGAGTTGTTGATGGCTATCATGATCGAATGAGAACAATAAAATATCATCGATGTAGACCAAAGCATGATGGAGGATAGGACTGAAAATTTTTGTCATGGCCTTTTGAAATAATGAAGGAGCAACTTTAAGACCAAAGGGCATAACAGTCCACTGATAGTGAGCATTAGGAATCGACGGTTTTGGACGGTGAAATACCAAGTTGCCAGAAACCAGCTTTTAAATCGAACTTAGAGAAGATACGTGCCCCTTGAAGATGGACAAACAGGGTCTGGATTTTTGGAAGGGAGAACTTATCATCTTTAAGGAAAAAATTGAGTGGCTGGTAATCAATGACTAACCGCTTTTTACCACGAACTAATTCATATCTTTTTTCAACATAAAAGGCTTGACAAGCCCAATCTGAATCAGTTGGTTCAATCAGACCTTGCTGAAGCAATTGAGAACATTCTTGCTTTGCAAGTAAGAGGTCTGAAGGAGACATTCCCGAATAAGAGGCTTTTGTAGGGTTTATGTCTTCGTTGTGTTTGAAAGGAAGGTGAATGAAGAACTGTTCATTTTTCCAGAGAAGGGAAGGATGATGAAATTGGGAATGATTTTCTAGACAAAACTCAAGAAGTTTTTGTGAAATATGACTGTATGGAGTTGGGACATCAGAAAGTGTATACAGATGAAGCATATCTGTATAAGGCAAGAACATCTGTTTGTAGGGAATCCTAGAACTAGTAATGAATAGATTTTTGACCAAATGGAGGATGTCAAAACCTGATGCAGAGCAAGAAATTGAAGAAATCCTAATTATATTTAAATGTATAATATTTAGGAATATTTTAATTAATTTATATTCTAGTTTAATTTGGTTTCCTATTTAGAGTCTTATTGTTTAGGTATTGCTTATTTGGGTAATATTCATAATTTAGGCATAAGTCTTATTAAAATAGGTTTTCTAATCATATTAGGATAAGTCTTACTTAGTATAAATAAGTGTCTTTTATAGCTTTTAAAGGCAGATTTTTGAGTTTAATAATATTTCAATTTTCAAATCTCTTTGTGAGTATTTGAACAGTTAATTCTCGGTATTCTGCGGAATCAACGAGTCTTAATCCCTAAATTCGCGGTATTCTTTTGAATCAACGTGAATTTAGTTGTTCTTTTGTTCCGGTATTCTCTAGAATCAACAGAATATTTTGAACATTAAACTTCCGCTGCATCAAAACCTATGAGCAAGTCTTTGTCTGGAAGAGTGGATGCTACAATCTTTTTCCAAATGATGCAATTTGGAAAGAACTGAATACCAATGGGTTTTTTGGTAATCAGAGTTGTTTCAAATGTTTCGCCATTGACTGCTCTGAATAATTTGGAATGGTTTTCCCAACAGTCTGAGGGAAGGACAGAAGGATCAATCATACTGGTATCTGCACCAGTGTCAATAAACCCGATGACAGGAACAGGTTTATGAAACTTTGAAGGAAGGATTGACATTTTGAGAGAAGGTCTGGGAATGGTTGAAACCTGGTTGACATTTTGAACTGTAGAAATGACTGAAATATCATCAGAATCAGAAGATTCTGCGAGGATAAGATCGATCATCTTGTTTTGAGAAATTGGATTCAACATCTTCGTTTTCAGATAACAATGAAGAATGTTGGAGATGTTGTATGAGACGAACAACTTTGGCAGATTTATGAGGACATTTTCGAGCAAAGTGACCGCGTTTCTTACATATGAAATAACGGTTATGCTTCTTTTTCTGTACTGAGAAACATCTTTTTTCTTGAAATGCCGGAAATACTTTTTGGAGGATGATTTTTCGTGGAAGTGTTTCTGAAAGTGTTTTTTCTTCTTGTTTGGACAAAAACATTTCTTCTCATCTTTGCATTCAATTTGGAGATAGGGTTTTTTACTCTGATACCACTAGGGTAGTTGTACGTGGCGTTGTTACACGGATCTATGATCAAACGTCATCTTAGGGCCGATGAGTTACAGTTTCCGATATACACTTATCCATCAAGTACCAAATTTGAAAATCATATTGAAAATAGTTTTTCACGATACCACCCGAAAACACGGCGCTCACGACCTTAAAGAGGGTGAACGTTGTGAGAAAACAATTTCGTTTTACAAAAATCGGTTTTGGAGGATAAAAACAGGATCCTTAGGCTTAAGGCAAGTGCAGAGCATACTGAGTATTGAAATTAGAGATGAACATATCCTTATTATTCCAAATAATTTTCTTGACTCCTAGAGATAGAAAGGGTTTAGTGGAAGAAAACTGAATTTTATTTCTTATTAACTCCTCTAATTAACTCCTGTCATTAACTCCTGAATTACAAAAGGGAAGAGAGACCCTTATATAGAGATCTCGAGGAGGAAAGAGATAAGGTGGGGCCCTTATCTTTTGCAAAAGGAGAAACATAATTATGAAAGCAATAAAGCACTAAAGCACACCATGCCAAACTAGAAAAGCAAAAGCAAATTTTAGACAAGACAAGACCCTTGTCTAATTATTAAAGCAAACTTTAATAAAGCAAAAGCTAAAGATTCCCATGTGCTTATCAGTGATTACGGAGTGGAGGGACACCTGGATGGAGACACGTCACCGGTCTCTTTTTCATAATGGCGCTGGGCTTGGTGCATCATTCTTTGGTCAAGATATGCTTTAGCTTGGAGAAATTTATCTTCATTTGCATCAGTCATTTTGGATGTGGAAGGACCAGGAGAGTCTGGATTGGTGACAGTGTATGGGGTATTTTCAGTGTGGAGAAGAGACTGAAAATCTTCCCAAGGGTCCTGAGCGTCATGGAATAAGACATTAGTGTAATCAGGACGTTGTTCCATGACTAGAATTCCATGTGGACTTGAACTTGAACCTGGAGTACAAGTCTGTGTCTTTGGAACTATTTCCAAGCTGTGTGAGGGTGCCACAGAGGTGTGGTGGATGTTTGTGCCGGTGGTTGAACATTGTTGTGTTCCATGAGATAAGTTCGAAGAACAGATGTGACTGATGTATCATGGATGAGAGGATAACAATGGGGATAAGTTTTCCATTCATAAGCCATGTCTTAAGTCCAGAAGTCTCTGGTTTCTGGGTGTTGAAAATATGGCCGGTGAACAATGAAAACTGTGGTGAACATGTTTGCGTCGTGTTCTGGCATCCTATTTAATCCGTGAAAAGTACAGTTACGCATACCATGTGAGGGGTGAATACCATTCTAGGAGTGTCCATAGAAGGTCAGAGGAAAACTCAGGAGTTGTGATGTGGTGGAGGACTGGTTTAACAGGGAAGACCAGTTTTGTAGCATACAAGGTTGTGAAACACCACATATACCGTAACTCATGTTCTGAGATGGACAAGTGAGACAGGGTGAGACCTGTGAGAAACATGTTTTCCATACAGAGTGTAGGAAAACGATCAGGAGTCTTACTGTAGACATTGAAGAAATACCGATAAAGGAATTTCTTAGCAAAGTCTTGGATTTGGTAGGCTGAAGAAAAATGAATGTTCATGGGAAAAGATCTTTGGTTGAGAGCCTTGAAAGGAAGTTGTCGGTTCATGGCTATGACTGGGATGATATGAGTTGAAGAGAGGAGTGAGGGTTTATTTATAGCCGGGCGTGTAAGGAAGTCTGGGATGAGGTTTTGTTTACCTTTGATGTGCTGGACAGTAAAGTCATATTTGGAGAACCAAGTTTTGAGGTTGAGCAATTGCTTGTCAGGAAGCAACTTGTTCTTGAAATCAAAGATTCTTGGAAAAGAGGAATTGTCCATGTTGATAAGGAATTTATGGCTGATTAGATGAATTCAAATTTTTTGATTCCGTACTTTACCGCCAAAATCTCTTTGTAGATCACATGGTAGTTCTTTTCAGAGTCTTTGAATTGTCCGCTTGGATAGGCACAGAAATGGTCCAAGCCGTCTATCATTTCGAGGAGAATGTCACTCCTGTAATCATCACTGGCATCTTTCTGCAGAATGCGTTGTCCAGTTGTGGGAATTCTGAGTGGAGGAGGTGATTGAGCTATCACTTTCAGCTGCTTGATAGCTTTAGTTTGTGCTGGTCCCCAGGGAGGACACTGTTTTTAAGCATGCGGGACAGCTGGCTAGTGTGGATTGCAACTTTAGGAATGAAATCTCGAACATAATTAACAATCCCGAGGAACTGTTGTATTTGCTTCTTGGTGAGATTTGTGTCAGGGAACTTTAATAATTCAGTTGCTATGTGTGGTCCAGGTTGGTAGTGGCCATTTGTGATCACCATGCCAAAAAAGTCAATAGATTCTTTATCTTTTTTTTTTCGAAGCGTGATTAGTGATCCTGCACCCAAAAGGAGTTGTTGATGGCTATCATGATCGGATGAGAACAATAAAATATCATCGATGTAGACCAAAGCATGATGGAGGATAGGACTGAAAATTTTTGTCATGGCCTTTTGAAATAATGAAGGAGCAACTTTAAGACCAAAGGTCATAACAGTCCACTGATAGTGAGCATCAGGAATGCAGAAAGCAGTTTTGGGACGGTCAACTGGTGAAATACCAAGTTGCCAGAAACCAGCTTTTAAATCGAACTTAGAGAAGATACGTGCCCCTTGAAGATGGACAAATAGGGTCTGGATTTTTGGAAGGGAGAACTTATCATCTTTAAGGAAAAAATTGAGTGGCTGGTAATCAATGACTAACCGCTTTTTACCACGAACTAATTCATATCTTTTTTCAACATAAAAGGCTTGACAAGCCCAATCTGAATCAGTTGGTTCAATCAGACCTTGCTGAAGCAATTGAGAACATTCTTGCTTTGCAAGTAAGAGGTCTGAAGGAGACATACCCAGATGAGAGGCTTTTGTAGGGTTTATGTGTTCATTGAGTTTGAAAGGAAGGTGAATGAAGAACTGTTCATTTTTTCAAAGAGGGGAAGGATGATGAAATTGGGAATGATTTTCTGGACAAAACTCAAGAAGTTTTTGTGAAATATGACTATATGGAGTTGGGACATCAGAAAGTGTATACAGACGAAGCATATCTGTATAAGGCAAGAACATCTGTTTGTAGGGAATCCTAGAACTAGTAATGAATAAATTTTTTACCAAATGGAGGATGTCAAAACCTATGAGCAAGTCTTTGTCTGGAAGTGTGGATGCTACAATCTTTTTCCAAATGATACAATTCAGAAAGAACTAAATACCAATGGGTTTTTTGGTAATCAGAGTTGTTTCAAATGTTTCACAATTGACTGCTCTGAATAATTTGGAATGGTTTTCCCAACAGTCTGAGGGAAGGACAGAAGGATCAATCATACTGGTATCTGCACCAGTGTCAATAAACCTGATGACAGGAACATGTTTATGAAACTTTGAAGGAATAATTGACATTTTGAGAGAAGGTCTGGGAATGGTTGAAACCTAGTTGACATTTTGAACTGTAGAAATGACTGAAATATCATCAGAATCGAAAGATTCTGCGAGGATGTGATCGATCTTGTTTTGATTACGAAATTGGATTCAACATCTTCGTTTTCAGATAACAATGAAGAATGTTGGAGGTGTTGTATGAGACGAACAGCTTTGGCAAATTTATGAGGACAGTTTCAAACAAAGTGACCGCGGTTCTTGCAGATGAAACAACGATTATGCTTCTTTTTTCTGTACTGAGAAACATCTTTTTTCTTGAAATACCGGCAAGGCTTTTTGGAGGATGATTTTTTGTGGAAGTGTTTCTGAAAGTGTTTTTTCTTCTTGTTTGGACAAAAATATTTCTTCTTATCTTTGCATTCAATTAAAGATAGGGTTTTTTGCAGGCTTCAGAAAAAGGTTTCTTATCTGCCATGAGATCTTTGAAGAACTCTTTCTGTTCATAGATTTTGTCAATGCATAACATCGCTGTTTGAAAAATCATTCCAAGAGAGATATCATCTATGCTGAGATTAATGGCAGTGAGTTGTCTTTGAAGATCAGGTTGAAGTTCTGAAGGAAGTGAAGCTATGAAGACATGCTTGAGGGACGGTTCATTGAAACAGTTCAGCTTGTAAAATAGAATACTCATTCGTTTGTAATGAGATTCTAAAAGATGTCTTTTGAGAGAACAACATTTCATCTGGTGATATTCTTTTCGATCTGCTTCTTTGGAAGCTGTGCGTTCACCTATGAACTGTTCATGGATGATGTTGAGGGTTGTGCCAATGGGGGATTGCATGAATTGGGTATACGTATTCTCCGCTTTAACCAATCTCGTAGAGAACCTATTGAACGGGCCATAAATTCACGAAGGACATTTTCTGGATGGGCATTGGGTTTGGTTCCTTGGGGATCAATCCATGCAGCAAATTCTTGAAGACGAGAAGACCATTTGTGACATGGAATGTCATCAAATGTAAACCAAGATACTGAGGAAGGTTTGGTGGAATGGTCAGTAACCGGCGGAGGCATTTGTGGAACCGATTACATTCGCTTTTGATCATCGGAAGCATCTTACAATAGGCGTTGTAGTTGAGGAACTTAGGTCTTCAATTTTGGTTGCCATCAGTATTCTTGTAAGATCAGCATATTCAGATTCAGAATCAGTAGAAGTATCGTCAGTGTTCAGCGATGGGGAAGAGGAAGATGAAGTGGAGTCTGAAGGATTAGAGTCATCTATTGGTTCGGACTCAGATGCAGAGGAAAAAGAGTCTTGGGTCTGAACTGTATGGTAATGATATTGATCCATTGGACCTTTGTCATTTTAGGAGGTTCTGGAGTGGCTTTTGGTGAATCTTCTGGAAGTATTGGGGAAGAAGAAGAAGCCTTTGACTGTGGTTCTAAGATTTTGACCTTGGATTTTGATTTTTTGGGTGAAGATGGTTTAGGTTGAGGGGTTGGTTGGAGATGTGAGAATCGAAAGGCGGTTGTAAGCAGGTTGAGGCCTGGATGGTGTGTAGAAAGGTGCATAAGTGTCAAATATCGGAGTGGGCGCTGGTGTGGACGCTGTGTGGGTGAAAAGTGATGGCCGGGTTTTTTCAGTATCAATTCTGGCTAGCTCAGCTTTGAGTCTTCTTATCTCTGCTTCTTTTTTGTTGAATTCTGGACCCCAGATATGATTGTTTATCATTCGTCTGAGATTTGTGTCGAGTTCAGAGATTCTGTCCTGAAGATGTATGTACATCTGATCAAGACGATTGCTGATTGAATCCACCTTGTTTTCAGTCTGGGAGACTTGACTGGCTACTTGGTCAATTTTCTTTCCAAGTTGGTGGAGGGTTTGATTCTGAGCACTGGCGTTTTTGGTTTGCCAGTTGAGAACAGCTTCATATTGTTTTGGCTCTTCAGGTTGGCCAGAAGCAGTTACTGGAGATTGGACATAAGGTTTTGAGATGACTCTGGTTTGTGTATCTGCCTGTCTTTCAAGCGGAGGAAAAGATTCTTCATAAGATTGCCTTGAAAACATTAGGCATGATCTAATTGGTTGTACATGAGGTTTTGGGTCTGGTGGAGGTTGTTGAGGAAAAGGTTTACAAGATGTTTTTAGAAATGAAGGTTTTTTCTTTTTCTTTTTTCTTCGCCGCATGGCCTCTAGTTCATCATCAATATCTATATCATCCAAGAAAGGAAAATCCGGATTGCACATATGGGCTTCAGGAACATCCCATAAAAAGTGACCATTGAGTTTGTCAGGGTACACAGGATACCCTTCAGAAGAAAAACCATGGATTGGAAGTTTCTTTTCCTGACCAGTTTGAACTGCAGTAATCATTGCAGTGTAGGAAAGCCTTGGAGTTTTTGAAACTTGATTGGGAGTTTGAAAAGACAGTTTGACTTGGCCATTTTGTCGTCTTTCAAATGTGGCTTTTGTTGTTTGAACTGGTTCAGAGTTTTGATGGAAATGCTTATTGTGCAAATTTTATTGAACTCGCAAGTGCACGAATCTATTGTAAAATAGACTAATGGTGACGAATGTCGATCCCACGAGGAGGTGGATTTGAATTATATGTAGAATTAATTTTGTATGAGGGTGGTTGGATTTGTGGTGAAAGTAACTTAGATTATTCTAAAATTGGAATTGAAATGACGAGAATAAATTGAAGTGAAATCTATTGAAATGACATATTTGGATATCTGGATCCGTATCAACATGCACCATGGGCTAAATATTCATTATTAATGCCAATTAAATTATGAAGGGGGAATCCACACCTCATGAACTACACTCTAATCAATATGGTGCTAAGAAAAATAATAATAACCTTGTAGAATTGAAACCAATGCGGTATCTAGACAATATTATTATTATTTGTCGACGAGAAGTCAAAACATCCACAAAAATACTTAATTTACCAAATAAAGCCCATGACACATGTTGAGACTTCACCTTCAACTCAAGTTTGAAAGAAAATTAGCTACTCATAATTGAATTAGGGGCAAAATGGGAATTAAAATACGTAGAAAATACAAGATGGAGAGGGAATTACAGAAAATGGAGTCCAAAAATGGATTCAGAACTATCAAATTAGGGGGGGAGGCCCCTTTTTTATAGATACATTGAGTAAATCATGGCCATCGGATGAAAAATAGTTTGGGCCTATTAGCATACGTCATCATCAACGATGCAGCGGTTTGACCACGGTTTGAAACGATGGGCTTGAAACGATGTCTGGTTTGGTTGAAAATAATCTGTAATGCATGTATCGTCTGCGTAATTTTTGGTCCTTAACGTCTTGCGTCACCAATCAACGGTGCATAAAATTTTAGTCCAGAGTTGTGACACCTCATCGGTCAATGCCACATCATCGGTCAATGCCACGTCATCGATCCGTCTATGTGAAACGATGCGATAATATCGCATACATGTGAACAATGCCATTTTTCCTTTTATGCTCCTCCTAAGGTTTTCGACCGTCCTGAGTTCAAAAGTGATGTCCGTTTTGCCGTCTGATCTCTTGTTCATTGTGAAATGACCATGATGCCCCTAAAATACATAAAATACTTAATTAAAATAAAACACACATAATTAAATTACAAGAAGCTTAAATACATAAAAGTAAGGGTTGTTAGTAAGACTTGAAGTGTAAAATGACGATTTTCTCCTTTATAAATATGCATTTTCTAACACTCAACACACCCCCCAACCAGCTTATTGCTAGTCCCTAGCAAATAAAGAGAAAACAAAATTCAAATACAAAAAATATATATATTTTAAAACAATCTTGTTTATTCAATCAGACTAATGATAGCAATCAAATAAAAGTATAAACATTATATCCAGTCTAAAGAAACATCACACCCACATCAACCATCCACATGAATCAGCCCAATATACTTTGTCACAGCTACTTTCAAGAATGACATGTTAAACCCCAAAATCTCACTGGGAATAGTGACACTCTCACAAAGAAATTTAACCCAATAAAAATAGTCACTCCAATGAATGGTAATTGAGAGAAAATAAAGAAGTGATATCACATGCTCTCACCAAGATGAAAGAAATATGCCATCAACTTAGAAATAATACGATCTCAAGTCAAATAAAAATGCTAGTCAACCCAATTTATTTATTTATTATTTTTTTATGCACCACTACATCTTTTTAGCCTATATAACTAGCTTCTACTTCAGACTAGAAAGGCTCAAACGGATCAAAGATGGCCTTTCCATCGTCTTTTAGGGCTCTAAATAATCTTCCATATCTACTAGTTAGATGGGCCTCCAAATGTAGCAACACACATTTGTTTTTTTTTTTATAATTTTTTTTAAGGGTTAACTCAAAAGAAATCTAGAGATCGTGTATACAATAATAAACTGCTAAGCTGTATAAAGAATGAGCAAAAAGGTTACTCTCCAAGAAAAATGATAGGCTCAAAAACTCACTTGGTACTTATTATGACATGTTTATTCCTTCAAGCAACTCATATTTGTCTCCGACATCAACATGTAGAGTAGCAAACATAGTGTAAATGATGAAAGGAAAATATGCATGCAGAAATGTGAAAATGATGCAGAAAAACTAATTAGAAAAGTTACACTTAAAATGATAGAAAAAGAAATGTTTTTTTTTTTTAACTAAGAAGATGCGTTTCTAGAAGCACTACACTCCATATTCAGCCATTTTCGACTCAAAAAAATTGGAAAGTGTATATTTATAAAGGAGAAATTAGAAAGAAGAAGAAAAATGATTGTAAAAAATTAATAAAGAAAAATAAAATATCTGGAAATTTTTTTTTGTTTTTTTTTTTAACGAAGAAGATGCGTTTCTAGAGTAACTACACCCCATATTTAGCCATCTTCAACACAAAAATTTAGCAACAGTTAGTTTCTACAACAAAAAATTAGTAAAAACTTAACCAAGATTCCACAATTGTCGACTATTCTCTCCCCCCAATCAGAACGAAACATTGTCCTCAATGTTTTAAAGGAAAGAAGTAGAGTTTAGAAGACATCACCTGGGTGGTGCAACACAGAAGAACATATTTACAAGCGGAGAGTTAAATCTAATTTGTATTTCTTACTGCGGCTACTGTTACCATCATTATTTGGATGCTCCAACACAAAGGTCCAGGGGTCTGGCTCTGGTCCATAAGCTTGTAACAGAACAAGTAGCTCATTAGCAGTGTGAGCACAAATAAAAAGTTTTTTCGCATTGGAAGGAATGAAGTAGTTTTTTATTGCATGGTTAATAAATGCGATGAAGCCATCATAAAAGTTATTGACATTTAACAAACCGATGGGTTTCTGGTGAATGTGCAGATGGGCCCAAGATGCTAGTGTGATAAGTGCCTCTAGTGTTGCAAGATCTCCTGGAAGGAAAATAAAAGCATTTAAGTTATTCTTTCTTGCATACCTGAGACGACTAACTCTTCTCCAGTCGATGAGTAAGAAAAACTGCCCAAAGGTTTTAAGAGCTCTTGGGATGATGCCTAACACTTGGCTTCCTCTAACAAAAGCAGCTTCTGAGACCAATTTTGATAACCCTCGGTTACCTCCTCCATACACCAAGTGTAATTTTCTCTCTGCTATGCTTCGACCAAGATCTACGGCTGCCTCAACGAACTCTTTATGTTTTCCATAGTTAAATTCAGAAAGCATACAAATGTTCTTGAATTGTCTATTGGGAGTAGTTGCCATTGGAATATTTCTCAAAAATAATTTGTGAGTGCTTAACAAAAAGTTTTATTTAAGAATCTTGGTGACAGTGGATCACAACTGTGTATGAGGTGGCATGTCAGTGTCAAATAACGCGTAAAGCACATGGATCACAAGTCAAAAAGGAAACAGTAAAAAGAAAAAGAAACAATGATAAAATAAAATTATTAAAGACAATAATGGAAAAGATAAAATAACAGTGAAATAAAATAACAGTGAAGTAAAAAGATATTTACAGGTAGTTACGACTGTGGCTCACATCTTCCTCTGGTTTTACATCCAGAAACGGCTTGAACGCCCTCTATGGGTCGAGGATAGGCTTCCCATCCAGTTTTCTTATAAACTGGCAAACATGGTCGTTTATAGTCAGATTCCCGAGACTATATCGTGCATGCTCTTTCTAGAATAATGGCCATAACTAGAGAATCGCTCCTTGCACATATCCACTGGGATGCGTTTCAAGAGACAAAAGGATATCATCCAATGACTCCTTATTCAAGCCATCCCTAATGAATTGAATCTTATCTTCCCTGTTATCAGACACCATTCCTAAAGAACATGGGTTTTTATTGCATCTCATTCTAGCACATTTATCACAAGCAACAAAAATTCTTTGAGCTCTTCGTTTTCTTGCATAATTTCCTTTACCACAACCAGGCATGTATGCAATGAATTTTGGAGGCAACTCACCTGCCAATCGTACTTTAGCTTCGATTAACCAACAGATGTCAGCAGGTATGTTATTCCTCATGAGCAATCGCATGCGTTCGGACCGAGCTTTATGATTGTAAGGAGGGCATTCTGAGGAAGTGAAGGGAATCGATTGTGAAGCTTTACTAGAATCTCATTTTTGTCCATACCTTCGCCTCAGAATATCAGTTATTATGGGAAACTGAAGTAACCGACTTGATTGTCACGGAGTACCGTTATTCGCCACTTCACCGGGGTAACAAACTAAAGCACACAAACAGAAAAACAAATTAAAACACACAAAGAAAATTAAAATCGTCCTCTTATTGAATTTACCTCAAGCTCCAACTGGATGTCTCTGAATTGGCTTTCTAAACCCTCAACATAGGATACTAACTCTGGTGGTTGCAGAGCCCAAATACGATGTGTTTTACAAAATTGAATCTGTCTTTTGAGATGAGATTTTACACGTTGAAGTGGTTTAAGAATGTTCAGGAGGAACGGTTTAAGTATGGTACTCATGATTAACAATGATAAGAAAAACTTAATGGTTAAATAAACACACTTATGGAAAAATAATTTCAATTAGCAAAAGAATAATAAAAAGAAAGAAAAAAAAAATCAAATCACCGAAAAAAAGAAAAAAAATCAATTCAAATCTGGTGGGTCACTCAAATTTATTTCGATGTCTTCTCCATGTGGTTGGTTCTCTAGATATGGCTTTAATCTTTGACCATTAACTTTAAACGTAACACCGTTCTTTGGGTCCTTAATTTCAATTGCCCCATGTGGAAAAACAATATGAACAATAAAGGGGTCAGACCATCGAGAGCGTAACTTACCTGAGAATAAGCACAAGCGAGAATCGAATAAAAGCACTTTCTGACCTGGAGTGAAAGATTTTCTCATAATTTGCTTGTCATGAAAGACTTTCATTCGTTACTTGTAAATCTTGGCATTTTCGTATGTGTCATTGCGAATTTCTTCAAGTTCTGCCAGTTGTAATATTCTTTCTGAGCTGGCTTGCCGCATGTCAAAGTTGAATTTCTTGATGGCCCAATATGCATGATGCTCGAGTTCTACAGGTAGGTGGCAAGCTTTTCCATACACTAGCCTGTAGGGTGACATCCCAATCGGGGTCTTGACAGCCGTTCTATATGCCCATAATGCATCATCAAGTCTTAATGACCAATCTTTTCTGTCTGGCCTCACCGTCTTTTCTAATATGTGCTTTATTTCTTGATTGGAGATCTCAACTTGGCCACTGGTTTGCGGATGATATGGGGTCGCCACTTTGTGAGTGATTGAATACTTCGTCAAAAGAGCTTTGAATGCTTTGTTACAAAAGTGGGCACCACCATCACTGATTATTGGTCGAGGGAATCCAAAGCGCGAAACAATGTTGCTTTTCAAAAATCCTATCACCACCTTGTGGTCATTGGTTCTGCATGGAATTGCTTCTACCCATTTCGATACGTAGTCAACAGCAACCAATATGTATTGATGGCCAAAAGAAGGGGGAAATGGTCCCATGAAGTCGATACCCCACACATAAAAAACAGGGTACCAAACTGTTTAAGAAATCATCGTAAGTTTTCTGATGCACAGGATCCTTACTGGAAGGCAAGTGCAGAGCATACTCCCTTAAGTTTTCAAAATGAACAAATTTAATTCTTTATTCTTTTCCTTTCTCTAGAACTTCATTTGCAGAGAGAGAAGAAAGAGTTTAGAAATTCATAGCTTATGGAAACACACGAGAGTTTTATTTTCTTGAAAACTTCTATATCTTACAAAGGAGGGGAGAACTCTTTATATAGGAGAATTCTTGAGAAGATAGGACAGGACCCCTATCTTTTTTTAAAAGCAAAAGTAAAAGATACATTATGACACAACTTTAATTATTACAAAGGACAAAGTGTGATAGGACAGGACCCCTATCTTTTTTTCAAAAGCAAAGGTAAAAGCTTAAAGTAAAAGCAAGCCTTAATAATTATACAAGACAAAACCATAAAGTAAAGCATAACTATTACAACAAGACAAACTACTTTATGGAGAGCGGAGATTCATGTAGTCGTCTTCGGATGAGCTTTCTGTTTCATCTGGGTCGGTGTCACGGTTGCTTTTTGGGAAAAAGGCGTTGGAGAGCTTTGGATGCTTACAATGGGGACCACAGCAAGGTGGATAAGGGCAATCTCTTCGGTATCCGAGTTTGGAGGGTGATGGCTGAGACTTGGGGCTTGGCATCTGAGTGGCTTTGTCAGCTTTAGAGGGTTGTGATGAGGATCTTGGTTCACACATGGTAGGTTGTGGGAACTGGTGGAGATGCTGGCTTAGTGGAAGGAATTCTTCCCATGGGTCTTGTGAGTCCTGGTAAAGGAAGTCAGTGTAGTATGGTTTTTCTTCCTTGATAATGATTCCTGTGGACTTTGGTTTAGATATGGCGGACGGAGTTGGGATCATGATGAGGTCATGTTGGGGACCTAAGGAGGTGTGAAAGATATTTTTATTCGGCGGAGTTTAGTGGTTTAATTGACAAAGATAGTTATGCAGGGTGGATTGGATTTCATTATCAACAACAGCTGGGTGAGGTGCAGTAAACCATTCATATACCTGGTCTTGGGTCCAAAAGAGATTTGTGTCTGGATGTTGGAAGTAAGGCCTGTGAATAATAAATACGGTTGTGAACATCTGTGCTTCAGGGACAGGCATTCGTTCAAGATTGTAAATCACGGACAGTTGTTGTAGTTTCTTTCTCCACCATGGTATGGGGGAAAACCATTCAAGTAATGTCCAGGTAAGAGAGGTGGCTTTGTTAGGGTCAAGGAGAGTTTCCAAAGTGGGGGCTATTGGGAGGATTAGCTTGGTGGCATAAAGAGCAGTTAGGCACCAGATGTACCATAACTCATCTTCTGTGATGTCTCTGGATGGATCAAGGGTTAAACCTGTAAGGAATAGATTTTCTGGGTGGAAGGTAGAAAATGGAAATGAGTCTGTTACAAGGTAGGCTTTCATGAAGAAGCGGAAAACAGCTTTCCTTGCAAACTCTTGGATAGCAAAGACAGAAGAAAAGTTTTTGTTGAAGGGAAAAGTTTTCTTGGTGAGAGCTTCTGGGGGTAGTGAGGTAGCCATGGAGATAATCGGAAAATGGTAGGTGGTGGAAAACAGGGTGAGAGGGTTTTCTGGTTTGGAGAGTCTGGAGAGCATATCAGGGATGAGGTTCTGGGACCCCTTTATATGCTTAACTGAAAAATCATATTTGGAAAACCAATCTTTTAATCTGAGTAACATTTTTTCTAGAACAGTTTTACCTTTGAAATTAAAGATATTGGGGAAGGCTGAACTGTCCATGCGGATAAGAAAATGGTGTCCAATCAGATGATACTCAAACTTTTTGATGCCATTCTTTACCGCTAAGATTTCTTTGAACACGCTAGTGCTTAAAAATTGTCCACTAGTGTAGGCGATAAAGTTTTCTTTTCCGTTGATTTCTTCAAGTAGGATGGCACCCTAAGATTCATCACTTGCATCTGTCTGGAGGATGCGCTTTCCATCGAATCGCTTTTAAGGAGGCGGATTTTCTTTGCTAGTGGTACAATTGTGTGGTCAACATTCCACTATGGGGGCTTCTTTTTCAATAAAGTCGAAAGATGATGAGTGTAATGATCCACATGTGGGATGAAATCACGAATGTAATTGATAATGCCGAGAAACTGTTGAACTTGCTTTTTGGAAAGTTGCTGGTCTGGAAAGTGAAGTAATTCTTGGGCAATGTGCTTTCCTGGCTGATAATGTCCATCTTTTATGATCATACCAAGGAATTCAATATTATTTGTAGCAATGGTGCTTTTCTTGGCCGATAGCATGATGCCATGACTTTGGACAATATCATAGAATTGAGTTAACAGCTGGCGATGTTCATCATGTGATCCTGAAAAAAGCAAAATATCATCAATGTAAATCAATGCATGATGCAGGATTGGTTGAAAGATTTTGACCATGGATTTTTGAAAAATGGACGGGGCAGTTTTGAGGCCGAAGGGTAGGACTATCCATTGGAAATGGGCATTGGGGATACAAAAGGCAGTTTTGTAACGTTCAGAGGGTTCAATGCCTAATTGCCAAAAACCAGATTTTAAATCAAATTTTGAGAAGATTTGGGCATTTTTGAGAAAAGTAAACATGCTTTGCCGTCGGGGCAAAGGAAACTTGTCATCTTGCAAAAACATATTGAGTGGCTGGTAGTCAATGACTAAGCGTTTCTTTCCTCGGACAATTTCAGAATGCTTTTCAACATAAAAGGCTTGGCAAGCCCATTGAGAATTCGTGGGCTCGATTAGACCTTGGGCTAACAGTTGTGAACATTCCTTTGGGGCTAGGAGTAAGTCAGAAGGACTCATTCCTGGATGAGTAGCTTTGGTCGGGATATTTTTCCACAAGTGATTTAGATGGGTGAACTCAGAATGGGACTCTGGACAGAAATTCAAAAGCTTGGTTGAAATATCCTGGTAAGACTGAGGAGTTTCAGACAAATTATAGAGTTTCAGAATGTCTGTGAATGGTTTGAACATAGACTTGACTCGGATTCCAATGGGAATGATTTGAAGGTAGTTGATTTGGTGAAAGATGTCAAATCCTAACAAGATATCCTTATTAGGAAGAGTTGAACCAATAACCTTGGTCCAAATGACACAATTGGGGAAGATTTGAATGCCAATGGGTTTGGTGGTAATCAAAGAGGTGGTGAATAATTTGCCATTAACAGCTCTGAAGTTTTCTTCAAATTTGGTCCAGTATTCAGGTGGAAGAATATTGGGGTTTAACATGCTGCGTTGGGCGCCAGTGTCGATGAGACCAATTGCTAGAATGGGCCTTTGAAATTTTGAGGGCAAAATGTGGAGTTTGATGGAGGGAATAGGAACAGTAGTGTCAAGGGATAGTAACTGTTGGTGGAAAATAACTCGGGTCACTTTGAGCCAGAGAGTTTTGCGAACACGGTTTCATCATTGGGTTCATCTTGTTCAGAGAAATAGAATTCCAGTTCATCCTTGTTTGGAGAGTAGTCGGTAGTAGCTTGAAGATGCTCGACTAGCCGGATGTATTTTTCTCTTTTGTTGGGATAATCTTTAGCATAGTGACCTTTTTTCTTGCAGATGAAGCATCTACTTGAGTGCTTTCGTTTGAATTCTCTGGAAGAGGATGATTTCTTTCTGAAAAATCTGTAAGGCTTTCTAGATCTGCGACGTCGTGATGAAAAGTCTGGAGTTTTGAATTTTCGAAAATGCCTTTTCTTTTTAGGACTGCAATCACAATCCTTTTTCTTTTGGCATTTGATCTGCAAGTAAGGCTTTTTGCAGGCACTCCGGAATGGTTCTTTATCTGTCAATAGTTCTTTAAAAAACTGTTTCTGCTCGCAAAGTTTGTCGAGACAAGTTTTGGCAAGCTGGAAGATTTTGCCAAGAGAGATGTTGTCAAGGGCAAGATTAGAGGCTGTGAGTTGTCGCTGTATGTCTGGTTGGAGTTCTTCTGGAAGGGAAGCCAGAAAGCCATGCTTTAATGTTAGTTCATTGAGGCCATTAAGCTTATAGAATAGCAGGGACATTCGCTTGTAATGGAAGTCAAGATCCTTAGCATTGAGGGAGCAGCATTTCATGTTGAGAGTCTCGTCGTGCAGCTTCAAAAACTGCAGAGGGGTCTCCAAGGAATTGATCATGGATAACCGCAAGGGCACTTGAGACTTCTGGTAATTGAACAAACTGTAATTGTCTGTACTGGCCTAAAGAATCAAACCAATCTCTTAGAAAAGCATATTCTCTAAGGACGGATTCAGTGGTAGCTCCTGGCCTTAGCATTTGGAGGTTAATCCAGGCAGACATTTCATTAAGTCTGTCACGCCATTTATGAGATGGAAGATCATCAAAGGTGAACCATGGACCATTTGACGATTTGTGACTGGGTGGATTGGTCTGGGCCTGAGCTGGAGGAGGTTGGTTTGTTGCCGAAGATTCAGGCATTTCTTCGTCAACTTCTGAGGGACTATCAACATATGGTTTCCAAGAATCTTTTATTTCAAGAACAGGTTGCTTCCTGACAAGCAATTGCTCAACCTCAAAACTTGGTTCTCTAAATATGACTTTCTTGTCAAAGACATCAAAGTAAACCTCATCCCAGACTTCCTTACACGCCCGGCTATAAATAAACCCTCCCTCCTCTCTTCAACTCATATCATCCCAGTCATAGCCATGAACCGACAACTTCCTTTCAAGGCTCTCAACCAAAGATCTTTTCCCATGAACATTCCTTTTTCTTCAGCCTACCAAATCCAAGACTTTGCTAAGAAATTCCTTTATCGGTATTTCTTCAATGTCCACAGTAAGACTCCTGATCATTTTCCTACACTCTGTATGAAAAACCTATTTCTCACAGGTCTCACCCTGTCTCACCTGTCCATCTCAGAAGATGAGTTATGGTATATGTGGTGTCTCACAACCTTGTATGCTACAAAACTGGTCTTCCCTATTAAACCAGTCCTCCGCCACATCACCACTCCTGAGTTTTCCTCTGACCTTCTATGGACACTCCTAGAATGATATTCACCCCTCACATGGTGGCGTAAACAGCTCCAGAATCTGTGTACTTTTCACGGATTAAATAGGATGCCAGAACACGAAGCAAACATGTTCACCACAGTTTTCATTGTTCACCAGCCATATTTTCAACACCCAAAAACTAGAGACTTCTGGACTCAAGACATGGCTTATGAATGGAAAACTTATCCTCTCATCCATGATACATCAGTCACATATGTTCTTCGAGTTTATCTCATGGAACTCAACAATGTTCAACCACCTGCCACAAACATCCACCACACCTCTGTCGGACCCTCACACAGCTTGGAAATAGTTCCAAAGACAGACCTGTACTCCAGGTTCAAGTTCAAGTCCACATGGAATTCTTGTCATGGAACAACGTCCTGATTACACTAATGTCTTATTCCAAGACGCTCAGGACCCTTGGGAAGATTTTCAGTCTCTTCTCCACACTGAAAATACCCCATACACTGTCACCAATCCAGACTCTCCTGGTCCTTCCACATCCAAAATGACTGATGCAAATGAAGACAAATATTTGCAAGCTGAAGCATATCTTGACCAAAGAATGATGCACTGAGCTCAGCGCCATTATGAAAAAGAGACAGGTGACGTGTCTCCATCCAGGTGTCCCTCCACTCCGTAATCACTGATAAGCACATGGGAATCTTTAGCTTTTACTTTATTAAAGTTTTCTTTAATAATTAGACAAGAGTCATGTCTTGTCTAAAGTTTGCTTTTACTTTTCTAGTTTGGCGTGGTGTGCTTTAGTGCTTTATTGCTTTCATAATTATGTTTCTCCTTTTGTAAAAGATAAGGGCCCCACCTTATCTCTTTCCTCCTCGAGATCTCTATATAAGAGTCTCTCTTCCCTTTTGTAATTCAAGAGTTAATTACAGGAGTTAATTAGAAATAAAATTCAGTTTTCTTCCATTATGTTTCTCTAAACCCTTTATATCTTCTAGGAGTCAAGAAAATTATTTGGAATAATAAGGATACGTTCATCTCTAATTTCAATACTGAGTATGCTCTGCACTTGCCTTAAGCCTAAGGATCATGTGCATCAGAAATGTCCTGTTTTTATCCTCCAAAATCGATTTTTGTAAAACGAAATTGTTTTCTCACAACGTTCACCCTCTTTAAGGCCGTGAGTGCCGTGTTTTCAGGTGGTATCGTGAAAAACTATTTTCAATATGATTTTCGGATTTGGTACTTGATGGATAAGTGTATATCGGCTGGAAACCAGAACTTGCGGGCTACTGGCCCTAAGGACAGACTTTGATCTGTCATAGATCTGGTGTAACAACGCCACGTACAACTACCCTAGTAGGAAAAATGTAGAGGTTACCTTTTACTAAGCTTCTTAAATTGACCATCTTCTGGAGTTCTTAATGTACCTAAGGGATATGCAAATCTTAAAGATGATGACTAGGAGAAATATATAGAGGTAACCCTCTAACATGCTTCTTGAATTGACCATCAGCTGGCAAGCCTAGTGTTTGTTTAGGCGTTATACTATAATTCTCAAGCCATTTATATACTCATGAATCAATAGTTGTGGACCTCTGCTACCCCTAGCGTGCTAACCAATGGCATTGGTTTTCTTCTCGTTTAATCAAGAATTAAGGAACCATTATAGGAACAAAGAGGTAGCTTCAATCTATTTAGCGAATATAAACCAAATAATCAGAAATAAATAGCTGGGATAGCTCAGCTTCCCTTATAGTGTTTGCAATTGCAATGCATGCTCATTGTATATATATATATATATATATATATATATATATATATATATATATATATATATATATATTACCTTGGCGATCAAAATTTACCTCTGCCACCACCACCTAAACCTAAACCCAGTCTCAAGTGATTTTCCACCAACAGTTACTCTCCCTTGATACTACAGTTCCTATCCCATCCATCAGTTAAGGGTGTACGTGGCGTTGTTATACCAGAACTACAACAGTTAAAACTGTTCTTTGGACCAGTAGTCCACAAGCTCGGGTTTCCAGCCGATATACCTCTGTAAACTGATGTTCTCAACTCTTGAATTGAGATGCAACAAAGTATCATTTTGTGCCCTGGCATTTTGAGTTTGCCAGTTGAGGACAGATTCAAAAGGTTTAGGGGGTTCCAGGTGGCCAGTGGAGGTAATAGGTGAAGGGATAAAGGGTTTGACACAACATTTCGTTGAATCATGATGGGTTCCAAAGCATGAAAGGAAGAAGAGTAATCCAAGAGGTAGAGGAAAACATCATACAAGCTGGTTGACGATAGGTGTGTGAGAGTGGTGATGGAATCTCGATTTGCAATGTTTGGCAATCCATTCGAGTTCTTTTCAGACGGGTAATGGAGCCATGGAGTGGAGGATCGATGGTGGTTTAGGTCACAGGTGACATGGGACAAAAGGTTTTTTCTTTTGGGTTTCTTTTTCCTTGTTGGATAATCATCGCCTTCTTCCCAATCATCCCAAAGGGACAATTTCACATGCCCGAACCGGGGCATCCCATGAAATGGCCATTGTGTTTATCGATAAACAGGTAACCTTAATTAAACCTGAATGGGCAGATCTTCCTGCTACCGCGATCATTGAGAATAAGTAGCGAGAGCCGCTCTTGCGAGCACCGGAGGCTTTAAAAGTCATTCTCTCCATCTTGTCGCCTTTTCAAACATACTTTCGATGTCCATTGTGGAACTGCTCATAGTTGAGATCCATTCAAGAGGCATAAGCTTGATGAGCTCATGACGGGAATTTGTCGGGATCCGGATGATTGCTCGGATCCGTCGATTCTCGCTAACACCATGAGGGTATCAGTGGTGTTCGGAGTAGATCTAAGGCATGATTTTGAAGCCTCAGAGACCAGGTGTAAAGTGGCAATTTTTAAGAGATTTGTTCAAAGACCTTGAATTTGGATTCGACCTTCAAGGTTGGGATCTTGGAGAGAAAGGTCAAGTTTGGGTAAAAGGTAGAACACTTCCATGGAGGGTTGTAAGGATAACAAAGATCTCGGTATTGTTTAAACCGGGTATCAAGCATAGCGAAGACCGTAATCCTTTTCTCCCGTGAAGGATTAATCTGATGCCTCCAAGATGGAGATAAAACATTCAAGCTTCCAGCTTGGAAATCAACTCGAGGGGATTTCAAGAGTGACATATTGCTCAAAGGGTTGCTTGAGAGAACATCGATCCAAAGTAGAAGACCGGATATATTCTTTGAGGTCTCAAGCGGATATGAGTATACTACTAAAAGAACCGTTGTATACTGTAAGTGAGGGGTATGATTCACCGATTTGGATTGTGGATGTAGAGTATTCTACAAGATTTTCAATTTTGTTGATGAGAAGTGCAAGATTTCGCAAGGAAAGAAAGAAATAATAAGGATTCAAGAGAAGTAGGTTTACGAATGAGAATTCTCTCTCAAGTCTGATGGAGCAAAAAAGAAAAAGACGTAAATTATACAATTGTGATCATTAAAACAATAGTTTATAAAACAAGGTTCAAGGAACTGGCTCGATACCAAGAGTGTACGTATGTTGTTATACTGTAATTCACAATGCTTAAAACTGTTTTTGACCAAGAGTCCAAGCTCCTTTCCAAATGATATACTGTAATCAAAACCTTTAAAACATTTTTTCTCAAAGTTATACAACCCAAAATGACTTTGCTTTAGTCTAAAACAGGTTACCAAACGTGATAAGAAATGGTCAAAAGTTTTCATGCATGTGATCCTTACTTGTAAGGCAAGTAGCATACTTCCTTAGGTTTTCAAAATGAACAAATTTAATCCTTTAATCCTTTTCTTTCTTAGAACTTCATTTGCAGAGAGAGAAGGGAGAGTTTAGAAACTCATGGAAGAAAACACACGAGAGTTTATTTCTTTCAAACTTCTATTTTCTATACCTTACAAGGGTGGGGAGAATCCTTTATATAGAGGAGGATTCTCGAGAAGATAGGACAGGACCCCTATCTTTTTTTAAAGCAAAAGATAAGATAGGACAGGACCCCTATCTTTTACATAATGGCACAACTTTAATTATTACAAAAGACAAAAGTGCTTTAATAATTAAAGCATGACTTTGACAAAAGCAAAAGCAAAAGCTTAAAGTAAGAGCAAACTTTAATAATTATGCAAGCATAAAGTGAAACATCATTATGACAACAAGACAAACTACTTTATGGAAAGCAACAAGACAAACAACTTTATGGAGAGAGGAGATTCATGTACTCGTCTTCGGATGAGCTTTCGGTCTCATCTGGGTCCATATCACCAGAGTGAGGGTGCTTTTGGAAGAAAGTGTTGGAGAGCTTTGGATGCTTACAGGAGGGACCACGGCATGGTGGATAAGGGCAATTATAGTCTCTGGGAGTACACTTTGGAGTATACTTAGGGGAAGTTTGGGTGGCTTTGTCAACTTTGGATGGTCGAAAGATCGGGCCGAGGGTCCCTCAGGGCCGTTCATCCATTGGGGAAGGTGTTGGGAGAAATGCATCCCATGGGTCTTGGGAACTCGAACAGAAATCCTGTTTTTCTTCTTCACGATGATACCGTGGACTTGGGTTCGATATGGCGGATGGAGATCATGAGGAGGTCATGCGCTGGACCCAAGGAGGTGGAGATATCTTTAAGTGGCGGAGGTTGGTGGTTTAATTGGCAAAGGTAATTGTGCAGACGCCTTTGTATGTCATTTTCAATCACATATACGCAAAACCATTCATATACCGATCTTGAGTCCAAAAGAGATGGTGTCTGGATGTTGGAAGTACTCGTGAATAATAAAACCGATGTGAACATTTGTGCATACGGTCAAGGTTGTAAATTTTGACAAGCTTGCTTTTCTCCACCACGGGAGAACCATTCTAGAAGTCCAAAGAGAAGTAGATTGTCTGGATTAAGGAGACGCTCCAAAGAGAGAAATTAAGGATTAGCATAAAGGACTAGGCACCAAACGCATTTAACACATCTTCAAATGTGTCTCGGTCGATCAAGGTTAAACCTGCAGACAATGATTTTCTGGAAAAAGGAAAAGGGTAGGCTCATGAAAAGCGAAGAGAGCTTTTCGAGCAAATTCTTGGATGGCAAAATGTAAGAGAAAGTTTTAAAGGGAAAGTTTTCTAGAGCTTTTATGAGATAATTGGAAACGACAGAGGTGGAAAACAGAGAGGGTTTTCTAGAGTCTGAGAGCATATCGTGACGATCCCTTTATATGCTTGATCAAAAGTCATATTGAAAACCAATCTTTAACTGAGTAACATTTTTCTGAACAGCTTTTACCTTTGAAATGAAAGATATCGGGGAAGGTCCATTCGGATGAGAAAATGGTGTCCAATTAAATGATACTCAAACTTTTTGATGCCATTCTTTACCGCTAAGATTTCTTTGAACACGCTATGGTAGTGCTTCTGTGTGTCAGAAAAATGTCCACTAGCGTAAGCGATAAAGTGTTCCTTGTCATTGAGTTCTTTGAGGAGGATGGCACCCCATGATTCATCACTTGCATCCGTCTGCAATATACGCCTTTCGTCAGTAATCAACTTTAAAGGAGGCGGATTTTGTGCGATCTCGCTAGGGTAGGATGTGATTCCACTCGGGGCTTCTTTCAATAAAGCCAAAGATGATGAGTGTAATGATCCACATGAAATCACGATGTAATTGATAATGCCGAAACCGCTGAATTTGCCTTTTGAAATTTGATCCGAAAGCAATTGGGCAATGCTTTCTGGTAGTGTCCATCTTTATGATCATACCAAGGAATTCAATATTGTCTCAGAACGGTGCTTTTCTTGGCCGATAACATGATTCCATGATTTTGGATAAGATCATGAATCGAGTTAATGTTCATCATGCGAAAAAAAGTAAGATGTCATCAATGTAAATCAATGCATGCAAAATGGGTTGGAAGATTTGGACCATGGATTTTGGAAAATGGACGGAGACCAAAGCGGTGACGTCCATTGGAAATGGGCATCGAATACAAAAGTTTTGTAACGCTCGAGGGTTCAATGCCTAGCTAAAAACCCGATTTTAAATCAAATTTTGAAAAGATCCGGGCATTTTGAGAAAAGTGAACATGCTTTTCGAGGTAAAGGGAATTTGTCATCTTGTAAAACATGTTTAATGGTAGTCAATGACTAGCGCTTTTCCTGGACAATTTTAACGCTTTTCAACATAAAAGGCTTGCCCATTGAGAACTCAGGGCTCAATTAAACCTCTAACAATCAGAACATTCTTGTGGAGTAAGTCGGGACTCATTCCCTGGATGGCTTTTAGTTTTAATGTCTTCATTGAGTTCAAGGTAACTTAACGAAGAAAGACTTATTTTTCCACAAGGATTTGATGGTGAACTCGTAACGGATTCTGGATGTAAACTCAAAAGTTTAAAAATATCTTGCAAGACCGGGAGTTTCGCATAAATTGTAGAAGTTTCGAACGGTCAATGGTTTGAATGGACTTGACTCGATGCCAAGAGAATGATTTCGGAGGTGTTCGATTTGGTGAAGGATGTCAAATCCTAACAAGATATCCTTATTAGGAAGAAACCAATAACCTCGGTCCAAATGACACACTGGGAAAATTTCAATACCAATGGGTTTTTTGGTAATCAAAGAGGCGAAGAGTTTGCCATCGACAAATTTTTAAATGTTCTTCAAACCGGGTCCAATATTCGATAAATACGGCACCAAGATTCATAAGACCAATTGGAACGGGCCTTTCGGGGCAAGATCCTGAGTTCACGGATAGAACCCAGGTATCGCGGAGAGTAATCGCTGGAAAATCACTGAGACCGGTCACTATCTCGAAGCCGAGGAATTTCAGAAGGCTAATACCTTTCATCGGTTCATCTTGTTCGTAGAAATAATTCCAATTCATCTTTGCAGTGAGAAAGTAGTCTGAAGATGCTCAACTAACCGGATGGCCTTTTCTTTTTGGGACAATCTTTGGCATAGTGGTTTTTCTCTTGCAGATGAAACATCCGCTGAAAGTGCTTTCGCTTGAACTCTCCTGGAGGAGGAAGATTTCTTTCTCAAGAACCGTAGGGCTTTCTGGATCTCGCGAGGTTTGATGAAAATTCGAGTTTTGAACCGCAATCGCAATCCTTTTCTCGTGGCATTTGATCCGCAAATAAGGCTTTTTTTGAAAGGTTCTTCTTTCAACAATTTTTGAAAAACTGCTTTTGGTCGCAAAGTTTGTCAAGACAAGTTTTGGCAAGTCAAAGATTTTGCCAAGAGAGATTGTTCAGGAAAGCTCGCGAGTTGTCTCGGATGCTCGGAGTTCTTCGGGAGGGAAGCCAAAGACATGCTTTAATGTCGGTTCATCAATCCATTAAGCTTATAGTAATGTAGGACATTCGCTTATAATGGAAGTCAAGATCCTTAAGATTGAGGGAGCAAGATTTCACGTTGAGATAATCTCGTCTTTCAAAGACCGTAGGCGGTCGCCATGGAATTGATCATGCAAGAGCACTTGAGACTTCGAGATCAACAAACTATAATTGGCAAGATTGTCCTAACGAATCAAACCAATCTCTTGAGCACCCGTGAAACGAGTAGCAAATTCTCTAAGGATCGATTGAATCCTCGTCAGATCCGAGGTCAATCCAGTGCATATTTCAAGTCCGCCACGCCATTTATGAGATGGAAGATCATCAAATGAACCATGGACCATTTGACGATTTTTGACCTGGGGATCAAGAGGGTTAGTTTGGCGTAAGATTCGTGCAGCTCTTCTTCAACTTCGAGGAATATTAACATATGGTTCTCGTATGAGAGGTTTGGCCTTGATCAGAGCCATCGATTTTGGTAATATCAAGATAGACTTTTCGTAGTCACCTGGATGTCAAGATTCGACGCTTGGCTATCTCAAACAACTAGATTTGAATCAAGTTTGATCATCCAGATGAACGGGTGATCAAGCAGAACCGGTGCATGGGTTCTTTATCTTTTGGGGTAGGACTGAGCGGTGGTGATGTTGTGTGAGATGGTTGGCTGTGGACGGTCGAGAGGAAGTAGAAGCCATGAATGAGAAATTCTCTCTCTGAGGTTTAGGGATTCATATTGTAAGAGAAAACACGAGTTTATTTCTTTCAAACTTCTATCCAAACTTCTATATCTTACAAAGGAGGGGAGAACTCATGCAATTGCAATGCATGCTCAATCCATTAAAATAGTTAGCTAAACGACCTCAACTTTTATCTGCATAATAATAATTGGCAATAATTAAATCCAACAAACATGGCGAATAAATTAAATATGAAATTCCACAATTGGCATAATAATCGTGGCAAATAAATTTGTTCTTTACTCTTCTTGAGCTCTCTTTAAGACCTTCTTAGCCTAATGAATAAGAATAATGAACAAAGACATTGCTCTTCTTGAGCTCTTTTTGGGACCTTCTTGGTCTTTCTTGGTCCCTTCCAAATTGGTCAAAATCTTTTTTTTTTTTTCATTCGTTTCAAGCGAAATTAGTAGAGTAAATAGCATTAAGAATGGTTACTCACCTACCTCTTTTAACATTTACTTTGGACATCCAACTCTCGTGGTTGTCATTTGTTTTTAAATTATGTATCCCCTACTTTTCTTAAGTAAGAGAACAGAGAGTGTGGGCATGAGCATACTTAACAAAACCTTATGACATTATAATATGATTGCTTACTTTCTCCTTAGCCACATTTTTGTAATCTCTCTGAAAAGTTGTGTGTTGTTTCTTTGTATTCTTTTTGTTGGCTTTGACTTTGAGTAGATTGTCATGATTTGAACAAGTTAGGTATCCTAGCTTGCTCTGAGATAATGTAATCTCTTACTATTCTACTATGTCATAATAAACATTGCACAACAATAGGCATGTTCAAACTGAACAATATCTCAAACCATTCATCCACATTCCATAATCAAAAGGTGAGTAAAAAGAGCACACATCATCATATTCTAGAAAGGAAATGTATTAATAGGTAAGGCAGTATGGATTATTACATGACTTAGTTTTGGTGATCTTAATGAGAAGGTGGGACCCTGAGATCTCCCATTCTTTCATTAAAGGCTTAAAAAATTGAAAAATGTAATTGATCATTGCAGGGGTACCCTAGGTTCCTCGTAGACTCATCACACAATATTTACAGATGTATATATATAAAGAAACTAACCACCGCAGGGTACCCGTGAGGTCCCCATAAAGTCTTTACACAATATTTATTAATACACATTTACAAATAAAACTAACCATTGTATGATATCTCAAAGGTCCTCACACAAAATTTAGGGCTAAATGTCATTCTTAGGTTAAAAGGGGAGAATGTTTTTAGCGTTATTTGTCATACTTAGGGAAAAGAGACAAGAATATTCATTTTATACTAGATTTATTATTTTTCATAAATATCTTGAAGTATTCAAACTTGATCATTGATTTCCAAGCACATCTAATGTAGTAATGGTGCATTTACTTCTTGGATTTAGGAATCATAAAATTACTATTTTGCCTAAATAAATACCAAAAATTAAATAAGAAATAAAAAAAATAAATTACAAAAAACACCAATGAATATAAATTGAAAGAAGTAAAGTGTGATCACATATGATCAAATTCAAAATCTATCAATATCTAGCCAGTAACTATTGTAAAACATAAAACATAAAACCACTTCAATTAAATAATGATGGAGATTAAAATTAAAAGCTTAATCATCATTAGCTACATCAACACACTCAAAAGCCCACTCATACTTCTTCTTAGCAGCTTCTTCCTCCTCAGATGTGAAATTATTTGCAATCCTAAAGAACTTCTTGACACACTTGACACTCTTTTCTTGATCCTGTTGGCCTAAGTCTTTGTTAAATAATCCAACATCTCCTTGATATTCAAATAATTGGCCACCAATATCATCTCCTTCAGCTCATCGTTGCTCTTACTCTTCCTAAACTCGTTGTTGACCGTCTTCACCTCCTGTTTCAGTGACCTTTTCTTTAGAAACTCTACATGGGCCTTGTAGAATTCAATTATGTACGACAACACATTCAGCAACAGTACCATTGTGTCTTCTGATGCATTGTTGCTCGTTGAAGAACGACCTCATGATCTCGAACTCCATCACCGACTCCTCCATCTCGAATAGTTGCTTGTCCATCGTCTTCAAAGATATTTTCTTCATTGCCTTAGGGGAACAAGAGGGTGACAATTCTCAAAATTTATTACAAATCAACTAAATCTATATTCTAGGTTTTCCAAGAACAACAATTAATGACAATACCATAGAATCAAAATGTTAAGGATTGATAGCAAATAAATTAGAGAAACAATGGTGTGCTTATGGAGGGAAGTTGGGTGGATTTTTAAGAATTGCCAAGCATCTCACACACATGAAGGTTGATGGAATTTGGAGAAGCAATGGCTTGCTTTTGTTGTAGTTGGAGTTAGTGATATCTTGTTGATTTTTTTTTTCTTTCTAGCGAGTTTGTACGACATCACTTTTTGTTGCAAAGGTAAAATGATAATTTTAACCCTATGACATCAGCAAGGTTATAACAACATGCAGACGAAAGTAGGTAGGTGCAAGAAAATATAGCTTCAGGTGGAATTCTCCCCAAAAAAAAGACATGTATTTTTTAAAAAGCACAAAAAGATAAGTGGTCTAATACAATCAATTAATGATAATAAAATTAATAATAATAATTTTAAAAATAACAATAGTAATATTAATTAGTGTTGGTGGTAGTGGTGTTGGTGTTGGTCATGATGATAATTTTAACGAATAATAATATTAATTAATTAATAAATTCGGATGCCGGCAAGACCAATAACTTTGTAACATGTGGCAAAGAAAGTCAACCAAGTGAAGTCAACTCGTTTCACTGAATGACAATATAACTCTTAAAGGTCAGAAGATAAGCTCCTAAGGAAAAGGAGGCTGGAGGTTTCCTTACTTTCCAAGTTCATGGACATTACCATCAAGGAATCACAAGATAAATTACTCAAATAATCTTACTTGAGGGAGGTCAGCTAGCAAATAAACCCCACGTGTCCAAATTGACCAAAACAACTATCAAGCACACTCCAATAAATCTTAAAGGATTTTAAAAAAAATGACAACTTCTCCGTTATTCAAAAAATAAAGTCATCTTCTTCTTCTTACTAGGAGCAAAAATGCGATTGATAAAGCTTCAAGATTCCTTAGACCTTAAGGACACCACTCTATCATCCAAAATTTTACTTGAGATCTCTATCTCTATCTCTCTTTTTGCTCTATCCAACCCTAAGCACTTTTTCAGATCTAATTTCTGCAGAGGCTGCTTCATATTCTTCTCCCTCCATTTTTTTACCTTTATGGAAGACCATGACGGCCTCATCTCGCAAATAAGCTCCTTTATTATTCTTCTTTTACAAAACTCTCTAATCTTTATAAGACCCACATCTTCCTCATATTATTATCCACCATAAACAACCTTTCTTATATTGTAAAGCAAATCATGTCATACTTCATTTATATAGTGGATTGGAGATGAGCTACTCCCGTGGATGTAGGTAAAGGGCCAAACCACATAAAAAGTAACTTGTTCTTTATTGTTTATGCCTATTTGCCGCTTATTATGATGGTTTTGATGCCCAAATTGTACTTCATATAGGAGTTCTAATGAGTTATCTAACGAGCTCTATTGAGCTTCCTAGATAAGCTTTTCAGAGCTATCCTCAAGTTCATCAAACTTACGCCCTTAGCTCTCTTAAGCTCCTCATGTCAACTTTTGAAATTACTCTCATGGGCTCTAGTGAGCACTCCATATCAATTCACCTCTTAAATCACCCCAGATCACCGTCTAAATCAATTCAACTACACCTCCTCCCCCAAATATAAAAAAAATAATCCTAAACTTTTTCTAGCCCAATCTCCCCCTAACTATAAATGTTATTTGTTTTAATTAGATTTGACCTAAATCTGGTCAGAACAACCACTTAACAACTCAGATCTTACCAAAAATCTAGTTAAAATAATAGTAATAATATTTAGCAATAATAATAATTATTATATTTAACAATAACAATAATTCTTATCAACTAAGGTAATTTTAGTAACTTGTATCAATTCATTTTGATTCCAAGACAAAATAAACACATCAATGATAATACAACTCATTTCGATTCCGATTCATATAGCTAAAGTAAGCAATTTATTCTGATTCCTACTTGTTCCAATTCTAGCCCATTCAGATTATCGTTTAGTAAACGCATCACAAATTCTTCCAAATGGCACCTTTATATTATTCTAAGTATTTTGCCCATGTTCCTCTTGTAATTATCCACATGTTATTCATTTATTGGTCCAAAATGTCACTCCAAATTTACCAAACTATTATTTCATTTTTATTAATATTCTTTTTAGTATATTATTAATATTTTATTATTTTTATTATTACTACAATTATTATTATTATTGTTATTATTATTACTACTACTTTTATTAATAGTTTTAATATTTTCTTTTTATTACTATTACATTGTTGTTGTTGTTATTGTTACTATTAATAAGATTATAACTATTATTATTATTATTATTATTATTATTATTATTACATTATTATTTTTATTAATATTTTTGTCTTTTTTATTTTTATTTTATTATTTTTACTATACAATAAATAACAATATTGTTAAAGACAATAATTAGTTAAGGGTATTTTAATAACTTGAAACCATCCATTCCGAATTCAAGAGAAAGCAAACATGTCAAAATAAATATATTTAATTCTGACTCCAAATTGTACATCCCCAGTAAACTATTTATTTTAATTCTTATTCCTCATTTCGATTCCAACCCATGTCGATTCTAATCCATTTTGATCTAATTCATTTCTACTACCAATTGGTAAACACACCATAAAAATAATCTTATATCAATATTACACTATACAAAGGAGATCAGCTACATCATATCCGATCTCAAGTCTAAACCTTAAAAAATAAAAAATTCAAATCCACAACCTTAATAGTGAGAGAGAAATGTCAATAACTTGCTAAAACAAGATTTAACACGTCGATAAGCAATTATATGAAAATATAGTTAATTGAGTGGATAAACTTCTTTAGTTAGGCAAATGGTATTTGACTAAGTTATAGGTGTTAATTAAAATGGGTCCATCTACTTGACCTAGTTTTTGTTTTCCAAGAGTACTATATTGGCTTAGATGTGTTTATTGAGTGATTATCAGTAAAATTCCCTATTATACTTTTGACATATAAGTCCATAATATTTTAAACTATTTACACTATGAACTAATTGGACAATTAAAATGACTTATTCTTAAATTTATTAATATAGTCAAATTAATATTCTTATTAATTAATTAATTTTTGTATATAGTTAAATTATGTAATTTTTTACTAACCATAATTGGTGATAAATGTAAATATGATTCTTTTCATTGAAACTTATGTAAAGGAAGTCAGTGTAGTCTGGTTGTTCTTCTTTAATGATGATGTCAGTGGACTTAGGTTTAGATATGGCAGATGGAGTGGGGATCATGAGGAGGTCATGTTGGGGACCTAAAGAGGTGTGGGAGATATCTTTAAGTGGCGGAGGTTGGTGGTTTAATTGGAAAAGGTAATTGTGCAGGACTTCTTGTATGTCATTTTCAATGACAGCTATATGTGGTACAGTGAACCATTCATATACCTGATCTTGAGTCAAAAGAGTTCGTGTCGGATGTCAAAGTACGGCCTGAATAATAAAGACCGAGACCAAGCTTCAGTAAGGTGCATACGGTCAAGGTTGTAAATTTCTGACAGTTGTTGCAGTTTCTTTCTCCACCATGGGATAGGGGAGAACCATTCAAGTAGTGTCCAGGTAAGAGAAGTAGCATTGTCTGGATTAAGGAGATGCTCCAAAGTAGGAGAAATGGGAAGGATTAGCTTGGTTGCATAAAGGACTGTTAGGCACCAAACGTACCATAACACATCGAGCGGAGATTCATGTAGTCGTCTTCAGAGGAGCTGTTGGTCTCATCTGGGTCCGTATCACCAGAATGAGGATGCTTTTGGAAGAAAGTTTTGGAGAGCTTTGGATGCTTACAGGAGGGACCACGGCATGGTGGATAAGGGCAATTATAGTCTCTGGGAGTACACTTTGGAGTATACTTTGGGTTTGGGCTTTGTCAACTTTGGATGGTCGCTTGGAAGATCGGGGGTCCTGTTCGTAGGGCCAGGTTCATCCATTGTTGGTTGGGGGAACTGGTGGAGGTGTTGGCTCAGAGGAAGAAAGTCTTCCCATGGGTCTTGTGAGTCCTGGTAAAGGAAGTCAGTGTAGTCTAGTCGTTCTTCTTTAATGATGATGCCAGTGGACTTAGGTTTAGATATGGCAGATGGAGTGGGGATCATGAGGAGGTCATGTTGGGGACCTAAAGAGGTGTGGGAGATATCTTTAAGTGGTGGAGGTTGGTGGTTTAATTGGCAAAGGTAATTGTGCAGGACTTCTTGTATGTCATTTTCAATGACAGCTATATGTGGTGCAGTGAACCATTCATATACCTAATCTTGAGTCCAAAAGAGTTTGGTGTCGGGATGCTGAAAGTATGGCCTGTGAATAATAAAGACCTAGAAGCTTGTGCATACGGTCAAGGTTGTAAATTTCGACAACAGTTGCTTTTCTCCACCATGGGATGGGGGAGAACCATTCAAGCATTGTCCAGGTAAGAGAAGTAGCATTGTCTGGATTAAGGAGATGCTCCAAAGTAGGAGAAATGGGAAGGATTAGCTTGGTTGCATAAAGGACTGTTAGGCACCAAACGTACCATAACACATCTTCAAGGTGTCTCGGTCGGATCAAGGTTAAACCTCAGAAGGAACATATTTTCTGGAAAGTGAAAAGGAAAAGGGTTTGTATGAAAAGCGAAAGAGAGCTTTTCTAGCAAATTTTGGATGGCAAAAACAAGAGAAGTTTTGTGGAAAAGTTTTCAGAGCTTCGGGTAGGAGCATGGAGATAATTGAAAACGGTAAAAAAGAGAGGGTTTTGTGGTTTGAGAGTCTCGAAAGCATATCGTGGACGAGGTTCTCGATCCCTTTATATGCTTGATCAAAAGTCATATTTAAAACCAATCTTTTAACCCGAGTAACATTTTTCGGGAAATGCTTACCTTTTGAAATTGAGAATATCGAAGGCCGAATCATTCGGATGAGAAAATGGTGTCCAATCGATGATACTCAAACTTTTGATGCCATTTTTACCGCTAAGATTTCTTTGAACACGCCACGGTAAGGCTTTCGAGTGTCGAAAATGCTCACTAGCGAGCGATAAAGTGTTCGCTTGTCATTGAGTTCTTCGAGGAGGATGGCACCCATGATTCATCACTAGCGCCCTTCGCAATATACGCTTCCATCAAGAATCAACTTTAATGGAGGCGGATTTTATGCGATCCGCTTTTGTGGTAAGGATAACAACAGGTCAGCATTCCACTCTGGGGGCTTCTTTTTCAATAAAGCTGAAAGATGATGAGTGTAATGGTCCACATGTGGGATGAAATCACGGATGTAATTGATAATGCTGAGAAACTGTTGAATTTGCTTTTTGGAAAGTTGCTGATCTGGAAAGTGAAGCAATTCTTGGGCAATGTGCTTTCCTGGCATCTTTTATGATCATACCAAGGAATTCAATATTATCTGTAGCGATGGTGCTTTTCTTGCCCAATAACTGGTATCAGAGCCATACCGTTCCTTGAAACTTGTTTTCTAAATTCTTGTTTTCATGCTCAAAATGGTATAATTTAAGTCTTTTTCTTTTTTGCTCCATAGACTTCAGACGCAGAGAGAATTTCTCATTCATGGCTTCTACTTCCTCTTCAAATCCTTCAACACCTGTTACTTTTTCTTCCACTCTTTCCTTGCCGAAATCTTGCACTTCTCATACTGCCAACAAAATTGAAAATCTTGTAGAATACTCCTACATCCCTGAATCCGCCCAAATTAGTGAATCTACATACCCTCTCATAAGCCCTTACCACCTATACAAACGCCCCAGTTCTTTTACCCGCAGTATCCGTACTCTCATATCCACCCGAAGACCTCACCCTAGTTAATATATCCGCCTTCCTTTCGATCAATGTTCTCTTCAAGCGACTCCTGCTGAGCAATATGTCACTCTGGAAATACCCTCGGAATTGATTTCCAACTAGAAACGAGAAGGTTTTACCCATCTCCATCTTGGAGGCATCAGATTAATCCTTACCCTTCATGGGAGAAAAGGATTACCGGTTACCGCTCGACTTGCTATGCTTGATACCCGGTTTAAACAATACCAAGATGCTGTTATTGGCACTGTCCTCACAACCCTTCATGCAGGAAGTGTTTTACTCACTTTCTATCATAATTTCAATCTTTCTCTCCAAGATCCAAATTTGCCCACAACCTTGAAAGTCCAAGTTCAGATTCAAGGTGCTGAACAAATTTCTTCTGCAAAAATTGCCACTTTACACCACCAATTGGTCTACAGGCTTCAAAATCACGCCTTAGATCTACCCACTCCAGAACACCACTCTGACACCCTCATGGTGTTAGCAGAATCCGACCAAATCCCCACAATTATCCAGATCCCAAGATAAATTCCACGCCATGAGCTCATAAAGCTTATGCCTCTTGAATGGATCTCCAACTATGAACAGTTCCACAATAATACCGCTCCTATTCAGACATCTGAAAGTATGTTTGAAAGACGACAAGATGGAACAGTCAGAATGACTTTTAAACCACCTCCAAGTGCTCCACAAGAGCCTCCTAGGCTCTCCTTTACTTATTCTTCAATGATCACAGCTGTTCTGCCCATTACAGGGTTTAATTCTGAAGGTTACCATGTTTATCCAGCCAAACACAATGGCCATTTCCTCTGGGATGCCCCCGGCTCAAGCATGTGTGACCCAAATTGTCCCTGCTGGGATGATTGGGAACAAGACGATGATTATCCAACCACAAGGAAAAAGAAACCCAAAAAGAAAAAACCTTATGTCCCATGTCACCACTGTGACCCTAAACCACCATCAGATCCTCCACCTCCACCGGCTCCATTACCCATCTACCGAAAAGAACTCAAATGGATTGCCAAACATTGCAAATCTGAGATTCCATCACCACTCTCACACCCAACACCTATCGTCCAACCACTGGCTTGTATGATGTTTTCCTCTACCTCTTCCGATCACTCTTCTTCCTTTCCTTCTTTGGAACCCCATACAGATTCCCAACGAAATATTGTGTCCAAACCCTTTATCCCTTCACCTATTACCTCCATCGCCACCCCCCCCTTAAACCTTTGAATCACCTCAACTGCAAACTCAAAATGCCAGGCCTATATTGATACTTTGTCATCTCAATTCAAAAGTTGAGAACATCGGCCATGAATCGAACAGATTGAGACAAAAGTTGACTCCATCATCGCATGCAAGCAGATCTACCAAAACCTCCAAATTCTCAACTTGACTCGAGCCATGCTTGCCCATCGCTTATCAGCCCCGAATTTGACCAAAACGAAAGGGAAATCGTGCACTTAAAAGTTCTAACTTGCCCATTGAATCAAAAATGAGACCTACCCTCTTTACCACATCTCCTCCTATCCCTTCCATCGGTCCAACTTATCATCCTTTGCTTCTATGCTTTCTCCTATTAAACAAGATGACCTTCCAAATTATTCGTATGACTCATACTCTTTTCGTAGACAATCATTTGCCACCACCACCTAAACCTAAACCCAAACCTAGACCGCAACCGCCTCTTCATCCTTCCTCTCCACCATCCCCGCCAACCATCTCCTAGGGCTTCTACCCCTAAGATCACCTCCAGCCCTTTATCGGCCCCCGCCCAATCCAAGGATAAAGAACCCATGAACCAATTTATCGCTTCACACAAATACCCATTCACCCACAGATGATCAAACTTCGATTCAAATCCAAGCTTCAGATACCGACACCGACATAATCTTCAAGATCCACCAATGACTAAAAGTCCTACTGATATTACCAAAACTCATGGCTCAACCCGATCAACCTACCCTGTGCCAAACCTCCCAACCATATGTTGATATTCCTCCAAGTTGAAGAAGATATGCCAATCTTCGCCACAAACCAACCTCCTCCAACCCAGACCAATCCATCTAGCCAAAACTCGTCAAATGGCCCATGGTTCACATTTGATGATCTTCCATCTCATAAATGGCGTGACCAACTCAATGAGATGTCTGCCTGGATTGACCTCCAGATGCTAAGAACAAGAGCCACAACTCAATCGGGCCCTGAGAATTTTGCTCACTGCTTTCAAGAGATCGGTTTGATTAAGCCAATACCGCCAATTACAGCTTGTTGATCTCCTGTCTCAAGTGCTCTTGCATTTCATGATCAATTCTTGGCACCCTTCAAGTCGCCAGACGAGATTATCTCAACATGAAATGCTGCTCCCTCAATGCTAAGGATCTTGATTTCCATTATAAGCGAATGTCCTTGCTGTTCTATAAGCTTAATGGATTCAATGACATTAAAGCATGTCTTTCTGCTTCCTTCCGTAAGAACTCCAACCCGACATCCATAGACAACTCACAACATCCAATCTTTCCTTAGACAACATCTCTCTAAAATCTTCCAAATTAAAACTTGTTTTCGACAAAATGAGCAAAAAAAGCCAAAGAACTGAAAGACAAAGAACCTTTCCGGAGTGCTTACAAAAAGCCTTATTTGCAGATCAAATGCCACAAGAAAAAGGATTGCGATTGCAGTTCAAAGAAAAAATGGCATTTTCGGAAATTCAAAACTGCAGAATTTTCCTCCGCACTGCAGATCCCGGAAGCCCTACCTTCTTCAAAGAAATCTCCTCCACCGTAGAATTCAAACGAAGCAATCCAAATAGATGTTTCATCTCAAGAGAAAAGGCCACTATGCCAAAGATCGTCCCAATAAAAGAGAAAATCCATCCGTTGAGCATCTTCAAGCAACTTACTCTCCCGCCAAAGCATTTAATCGAATTCTATTTCTCCAACAAGACGAACCTAATGATGAAATGTTTCCTCCGATTCAGATAAAGGACTGGCCTCAAGTGATTTTCCACTGCCATTACTCCTCGATACTATAGTTCCTATCCCATCCATCAAACTCCCGAGCTTGCCCTCAAACTTCCAAAGGCCCATTCCAGCAATTGGTCTTATAGATACGGGCGCCCAACGCAGCATGTTAAACCCCCATATTCTTCCATCAGAATATTGGACCCGCTTGAAGAACATTTCAAAGTCACAATGGCAAACTCTTTCACCACCTCTTTGATTACCAAAACCCATCGGTATTCAAATCTTCCCAAATTGTGTCATTTGACCAAGGTTATTGGTTCAACTCTTCCTAATAAGGATATCTTGTTAGGTTTTGACATCCTTCACCAAATCAAACACCTCCAAATCATTCCCACCGAACTGAGTCAAGTCCATGTTCAAACCATTCATTAGTACATTCTGAAATCTACAATTTGTCCGAAACTCCCGCCTTTACCAGATATTTCAACCAAACTTTTGAAGTTTCGTCCCCAGTCCCATTCTGTTCACCCATCCAAATCCCTTGTGGAAAATAAGTCTTTCTTCATTGTTACCCTTCAAACTCAACAAGACATTAACCCAACCAAAGCTACCCATCCAGGAATGAGTCCTTCTGACTTACTCCTAGCCCAACAAGAATGTTCACAATTGTTAGCCCAAGGTTTAATTGAGCCCACAAGTTCTCAATGGGCTTGCCAAGCCTTTTATGTTGAAAAGCATTCTGAAATTGTCCGAGGAAAGAAACGCCTAGTCATTGACTACCAGCCATTAAACATGTTTTTACAAGATGACAAATTCCCTTTACCTCGCCGACAAAGCATGTTCACTTTTCTAAAAAATGCCCAGATCTTTTCAAAATTTGATTTAAAAACTAGGCATTGAACCCTCCGAACGCTACAAAACCGCTTTTTGTATTCCTAATGCCCATTTTCAATGGACCGTTCTACCCTTTGGTCTCAAAACTGCCCCATCCATTTTCCAAAAATCCATGGTCCAAATCTTCCAACCCATTTTGCATCATGCATTGATTTACATTGATGATATCTTGCTTTTTTCAGGCTCACATGATGAACATCGCCAGCTGTTAACTCAATTCTATGATCTTATCCAAAATCATGGAATCATGTTATCGGCCAAGAAAAGCACCATTGCTACAGATAATATTGAATTCCTTGGTATGATCATAAAAGATGGACACTACCAGCCAGGAAAGCACATTGCCCAAGAATTGCTTCACTTTCCAGATCAGCAACTTTCCAAAAGGCAACCAATGCTTTCTATCAATTACATCCGTGATTTCATCCCACACGGATCATTACACTCATCATCTTTCGGGCTTTTATTGAAAAAGAAGCCCCAGTGGAATGTCACCACAAACCGCCACTTACCCTAAAACAGATCGCGCAAAATCCACCTCATTTAAAGTTGATTACTGACGGAAAGCGTATATTGCAGACAGATGCCAGTGATGAATCATGGGTGCCATCCTCCTCAAGAACTCAATGACAAGGAACACTTTATCGCCACGCTAGTGGACATTTTTCCGACACGTAAGCACTACCATAGGTTCAAAGAAATCTTAGCGGTAAAGAATGGCATCAAAAAGTTTGAGTATCATCCGATTGACACCATTTTCTCATCCGAATGGATTTCTTCCCAATATCTTTCATTTCAAAGATAAAACTGCTCCAAAAATGTTACTCGATTAAAAGATCGGTTTTCCAAATATGACTTTTCAAAGCATATAAAGGGATCCTAATCTCATCCCTGATATGCTCTCCAGACTCTCCAAACCAGAAAACCCTCTCACCCTGTTTTCCACCTCCTATCATTTTCCAATTATCTCCATGGCTACCTCACTACCCCCAGAAGCTCTCACCAAGAAAACTTTTCCCTTCAACAAACACTTCTCCTCTGTTTTTGCCATCCAAGAATTTGCTAGAAAAGCTCTCTTTCGCTTTTTCATGAAAGCCTACCTTGTCATGCACTTTTCCTTTTCCACTTTCCACCCTGAAAACTGCTCCTTACAGTGTTTAACCTCGATCCACCAGAGACACCAAAGATGTGTTATGGTACATCCTGCCTAATACCCTGCTAATCCTTCCCATTTCTCCTACCTCGAGCATCTCCTTACCCGCATAAGGCCACTTTCTTACCCGACATTATTTTGAACGGTTCTCCCCATCCCACGGTGGAGAAAGAAATTGCAATAACAAATATACAACTCGACCCACCCTCAAGCACAAATGTTCACATCGCTTTTATTATTCATGTGCCATACTTCCAACATCCACACCAATCTCTTTTGACTCAAGATCGTATACGAATGGTTCATCGCACTACATATACCGTGATTGAAAATGACATACAAGACGTCCCGCATAATTACCTTGCCAATTAAACCACCAACCTCCGCCACTTAAAGATATCTCCCACACTCCCAGTCCACAACATGACCTTTCATGATCCCCACTCCATCCGCCATATCCAAACCAAAGTCCACGTGTATCATCATCAAAGAAGAAAACCAGACTACACCGATTTCTGCTCCAGATTCTCAAGACCCACGGGATGCATTCTCCTCCGAGCCAACACCTTCACCAGCTTCCCAACCGACAATGGATGAACTCGCCTCTAAACCAGACCTCACCCCAATCTTCCAAACGACCAAACCATCCAAAGTTGACAAAGCCACCCAAACTTCCCCTAAGTATACTCCAAAGTGTACTGAGACTATAATTGCTTATCCACCATGCCGTGGTCCCTCCCAGAAGCATCCAAAGCTTTCCAAAACTTTCTTCCAAAACACCCTCACTCAAGGTGATACGGACCCATGAGACCGAAAGCTCATCCAAGACGAGTACATGAACCTCCTCTTCCATAAAGTTGTTTGTCTTGTTGCTTCCATAAAGTAGTTTGTCTTGTTGTCATAATGATGTTTCGCTTTTATCCTTGCATAATTATTAAAGTTTTCTTTTAATTTAAGTTTTTTCTTTTTTCAAAGTCATGCTTTAATTATTTAAGGATCTTTTGTCATTTGTAATAATTAAAGCCATGTAAAAGATAAGGGTCCCGTCCCTATCTTATCTTTTGCTCTTACTTTTTGTAAAAGATAGTGGGTCTTGTCCTATCTTCCAAGAATTCTCCTATATAAAGGATTCTCCTCATTGTAAAATATGTGTTGGATAAGTTCGAAAAGAAATAAACTCGTGTTTTCTCTTACAATATAATCCCTAAACCTCTCTCTCTACAAACGAAGTTCTAAGAAAGAAAAGAATAAAGGATTAAATTTGTTCATTTTGAAAACCTAAGTATGCACTTGCCTTCTAGTAAGGATCCTGTATCGTAAAAACTTTGACCATTTCTTATCCGGTTTCGCTTTTGTACTAAAGGAAAGTATGTTTTGGGTTGTATAACCTGAGAAAAAATGTTTTAAAGGTTTTGACATGAGGTATATCTACTGAAACCCGAGCTATGGACTATCGGTCCAAAGAATGCTTTTAATCTGTAGCCTTCGGTATAACAACGCCACGCATACACTCTTAACAACGCTTACGCATACTCTTAATCGGTATCATGTATTCCCAACGAAATGTTGTGTCCAAACCCTTATCCTTCACCTATTACTCTCCACCGCCACCGGAACCCCTAAACCTTTTGAATCGGGCCTCAATCGGCAAGGCGTTGTTATACTGTAACTACAATGTTAAAACCGTTGACCAAGAGTCCGCAAGCTCGGTTTCCAAATGATATACTGTAAAAAAAACCTTTAAAACATTTTTCTCGTGTTATACAACCCAAAATGTACTTTCCTTTAGTCTAAAACAGGTACCAAACCGATAAGAAATGGTCAAAGTTTTCCGATGCATTGTGATCCTTACTAAAGGCAGTAGAGCATACTTCCTTAGGTTTTCAAAATGAACAAATTTAATCCTTTATTCTTTTTCTTTCTTAGAACTTCATTTGCAGAGAGAGAGAAGAGGTTTAGGGATTCATACTGTAAGAGAAAACACGAGTTTATTTCTTTCTTTCCCTAGACAACATCTCTCTTGGAAAAATCTTTCAGCTTGCCAAAACTTGTCTTGACAAACTTTGTGAGCAAAAACAGTTTTTCAAAGAACTGTTGAAAGACAAAGAACCTTTCCGGAGAAATAGAATTACCCAGACCAATCCATCTAGCAAAAAATCGTCAAATGGCCCATGGTTCACATTTGATGATCTTCCATCTCATAAATGGCGTGACCGACTCAATGAGATGTCTCGTCTTCGGATGAGCTTTCGGTCTCATCTGGGTCCGTATCACCAGAGTGAGGGTGCTTTTGGAAGAAAGTTTTGGAGAGCTTTGGATAATATCATAGAATTGAGTTAACAGCTGGCGATGTTCATCATGTGAGCCTGAAAAAAGAAAGATATCATCAATGTAAATTAATGCATGATGCAGGATAGGCTGGAAGATTTGAACCATGGATTTTTGAAAAATAGATGGGGCAGTTTTGAGACCAAAGGGAAGGACTGTCCATTGAAAATGGGCATTGGGGATACAAAAGGCGGTTTTGTAACGTTCGGAGGGTTCAATGCCTAGTTGCCAAAAACCTGATTTTAAATCAAATTTTGAAAAGATCTGGGCATTTTTGAGAAAAGTGAATGTGCTTTAGGTAAAGCGTAATTTGTCATCTTGTAAAAACATGTTTAATGGTAGTCAATGACTATTGCGCTTTTCCCTGACAATTTCAATGCTTTTAAACATAAAAGGCTTTGCAAGCCCATCGAGAACTTCAATTAAACCTTGGGCCAACAATCGGAACATTCTTGTTGGGAGTAAGTCGTAGGACTCATTCCCTGGGGTAGCTTTGTCGGGTTGATATCTTCATTTAGTTCAAGGGTAACTTAACGAAGAAAGACTTATTTTTCCACAAGGATTTGGTGAACTTAGAATGACTCGGACGTAAACTCAAAAGTTTGGTTGAAATATCCTAAAGACCGGGAGTTTCGCACAAATCAGAGTTTCGTAATCTCGAATGGTTTGAATGGACTTGACTCGATTCCAGTGGGAATGATTCGAGGTGTTCGATTTGGTGAAGGATGTCAAATCCTAACAAGATATCCTTATTAGGAAGAGTTGAACCAATAACCTCGTCCAAATGACACAATTTGGGAAGATTTGAATGCCAATGGGTTTCTTGGTAATCAAAGAAAGAGTTTGCATCGATGTTTTGAAATGTTCTTCAAACCGGGTCCAATATTCGATGGAAGAATACGGGGTTTAACATGCCGTCACCAAGTGATCTATAAGACCAATTCTTGAATGGGCCTTTGGAATTTTGAGGCAGATCCGGAGTTTGATGGACGGATAGAACCGAGTGTCAAGGAGAGTAACCGCTGGTGGAAAATTACTTGAGACCGGTCACCGTCTGAGTCAAGAATTTCAGAGTAACACCGCTTCATCATCGTTCATGTTGTTCGGGAGAAATAAATTCCAGCTCATCTTTGGCAGAGAGTAGTTGCTTGAAGATGCTCAACTAACCGGATGGATTTTTCTCTTTTGTTGGGACAATCTTTGGCATAATGGCCTTTTCTCTTGCAGATGAAACATCTGCTTGATTGCTTTCGTTTGAATTCTCTGGAGGAGGAAGATTTCTTTCTGAAGAACCGGTAGGGCTTTCGAGATCTGCGAGGTTTGGATGAAAATTCTGGAGTTTCGAATTTTCGAAAATGCCGTTTTTTCTTTGAACTGCAATCTGCAAGTAAGGCTTTTTGCAAGCACTTCAGAAAGGTTCTTTGTCTTTCAACAGTTCTTTAAAAAACTGTTTTTGCTCGCAAAGTTTGTCAAGACAAGTTTTGGCAAGCTGGAAGATTTTGCCAAGAGAGATGTTGTCTAGGGAAAGATTGGATGCTGTGAGTTGTCTCTGAATGTCGGGTTGGAGTTCTTCAGGGAGGGAAGCCAGAAAGACATGCTTTAATGTTGGTTCATTGAATCCATTAAGCCTATAGAACAGCAGGGACATTCGCTTATAATGGAAGTCAAGATCCTTAGCATTGAGGGAGCAGCATTTCATGTTGAGATAGTCTCGTCTGGCAGCTTCAAAGACTGCAGAAGGGTCGCCAAGGAATTGATCATGAAGTACAGCAAGAGCACTTGAAACTTCTGGAAGGTCAACAAACTGTAATTGGCGATATTGTCCTAACGAATCAAACCAATCTCTTAGAGCACCCGTGAAACGAGTAGCAAATTCTCTAAGGATTGATCAATTGTCTCCTATTCTAGATCCTGGAGGTCAATCCAGCATATTTCATTGAGTCGGTCACGCCCATTTATGAGATGGAAGATCATCAAATGTGAACCATGGGCCATTTGACGCATTTTTGCTGGATGGATCGTCTGGGAGGGTGGTTTGGGCGAAGATTCGCATTTCTTCTTCAACTTCGTAGGAATATCAACATATGGTTCTCGTATGGCAGGTTGGCCGTGGGTAGGTGGATCAGTTGAGCCATCGTGATTTTGGTAATATCAAGACTTTTCGTAGTCACCGGTGGAAGTTCGTAGATTCTCGGGCTTTGCAGAGCTATCTCAAATGATTTGAATCGTAAGTTTGATCGTTCAGTAGATGAAATGGGTGACCGCAGAATTGAGTAAATCGTTCACGGGTTCTTTATCCTTGGGTAGGGGTAATGGAGCTGCCGGTGTAGAACTAGAGATAGTTGACCGGGATGGTCGGAGAGAAGGATGAAGAGGGCGTGTCGAGGTCAAGGTTCAGGGTTTGTTTAAAGGTGGTGGTGGCAAAGGATTGTCTCTGAAAAGAGTATGAGTCATACCAAATAACTTGGAAGGGTCATACTGTTTAATAGGAGAAAGCATAGAGGCAAAATGATGATAAGTTGGACCAATGGAAGAGATAGGAGGAGATGTGGTAAAAAGGGTAGGTCTTTGTTTTTCAGATTCAATCTGAGCAAGTTTAGCTTTTAAGCGCCTGATTTCCCTTTCTTTTTGGTCAAATTCTGAACCATTGTATTTGTGGGCAAGCATGGCTCGTAACTCTAAATCGAGTTGACCAATTCGGGAGTGAAGATTTTGATGGATCTGCTGCATCTGTGCTGTAATAGAGTCAACTTTTGTCTCAATCTGTTCAGTTCGCAAACTGATTGTCTCAACTTTTGAATTGAGATGCAACAAAGTGTCATTTTGTGCCCTGGCATTTTGAGTTTGCTACCGAGGACCGATTCAAAGGTTTGGGGGCTGGAGGTAATATGTGAAGGGATAAAGGGTTTGGACACAACATTTCGTTGCGAATCTGTTTGGGGTTCCAAAGGAGGAAAGGAAGAAGAGTAATCGGAAGAGGTAGAGGAAAACATCATACAAGCCAGTGGTTGGACGATAGGTATTGGGTGCGGGAGTGGTGATGGAATCTCATATTTGCAATGTTTTGCAATCCATTTGAGCTCTTTTCGGTAGATGGGTAATGGAGCTGGTGGAGGTGGAGGATATGATGGTGGTTTAGGGTCACAGTGGTGACATGGGACATAAGGTTTTTTCTTTTTGGGTCTCTTTTTCCTTGTGGTTGCATAATCATCGTCTTCTTCCCAATCATCCCAGCAGGGACAAGTTGGGTCACACATGCTTGAGCCGGGGACATCCCATAGGAAATGGCCGTTGTACTTGGCTGGATAAACATGGTAACCTCAGAATGGGCAGATCTTCCCGAGTCAATTCGCGATCAATGAAGAATAAGTAAAGGAGAGCCTAGGAGGCTCTTGTGGAGCACTAGGAGGTGGTTTAAAAGTCATTCTGACTGTTCCATCTTGTCGTCTTTCAAACATACTTTCAGAGGTCTGAATAGGAGCGGTATTATTGTGGAACTGTTCATAGTTGGAGATCCATTCAAGGGGCATAAGCTTGATGAGCTCATGACGTGGAATTTGTCTTGGGATCTGGATAATTGTGGGGATTTGGTCGGATTCTGTAACACCATGAGGGTGTCAGAGTGGTGTTATGGAGTGGGTAGATCTAAGGCATGATTTTGAAGCCTGTAGACCAGTTGGTGGTGTAAAGTGGCAATTTTTGCAGAAGAAATTTGTTCAGCACCTTGAATCTGAACCTGGACTTTCAAGGTTGTGGGCAAATTTGGGTCTTGGAGAGAAAGGTTGAAATTGGGATAGAAAGTGAGTAAAACACTTCCTACATGAAGGGTTGTGAGGACAGTACCAATAACAGCATCTTGGTATTGTTTGAATCGGGTATCAAGCATAGCAATTCGAGCAGTAACTGGTAATCCTTTTCACCCATGAAGGGTAAGGATTAATCTGATGCCTCCAAGATGGAGATGAGTGTAACCTTCTTGTTTCCAAGTGGAAATTAATTCAGAGGGTATTTCGAGAGTGACATATTGCTCAGCAGGGGTTGCTTGGAGAGAACATTGATCCAGGCGAGAAGACTGGATATATTCTTTAGGGTGAGGTCTGCGGGTGGATATGAGAGTACGGATACTGCGGGTAAAAGAACTGGGGCGTTTGTATAGTTGGTAAGGGCTGAGGAGAGGGTAAGAAGATTCACTGATTTGGGTGGATTTAGGGATGTAGGAGTAGTCTACAAGATTTTCAATTTTGTTGGCAGTATGGGAAGTGCATGATTTTGGCAAAGAAAGAGTAGAAGAAAGAGTAACAGGATTGGAAGGAGTCGAAGAGGAAGGAGAAGCCATGAATAAGAAATTCTCTCTGCGCCTGAAGTCTATAGATCGATAAAGAAAAAGACTTAAATCATACCATTTTGAGCAAGAAAACAAGAGTTTAGAAAACAAGTTTCAAGGACAGTATGGCTCTGATACCATAAAGTAGTTTGTCTTGTTGTAATAATTATACTTTGCTTTATCATTTTGTCTTGTATAATTATTAAAGTTTGCTTTTACTTTAAGCTTTTGCTTTTGCTTTTGTCAAAGTCATGCTTTAATTATTAAAGCATCTTTTGTCCTTAATAATTAAAGTTGTGTCATGATGTATCTTTTGCTTTTGCTTTTGTAAAAGATAGGGGTCTTGTCCTATCTTCCGAGAATTCTCCTATATAAAGAGTTCTCCCCTCCTTGTAAGATATAGACATTTTTCAGAAATAAAAACTCGTGTGTTTTCTTCCATGAATTTCTAAACTCTCCCTTCTCTCTCTGCATATGAAGTTCTAAGAAAGAAAAAGAATAAAGGATTAAATTTGTTCATTTTAAAAACTTAAGGAAGTATGCTCTGCACTTGCCTTTTGCAAGGATCCTGTGCATCAGAAAACTTTTGATCATTTCTTATCTGGTTTGGTACCCTGTTTTAGACTAAAGCGAAGTCTGTTTTGGGTTGTATAACCTGAGAAAAATGTTTTAAAGGTTTTTTATTACAGAGGTATATCGGCTGGAAACCCGAGCTTGCGGACTACTGGTCCAAAGTACAGTCTTAACTGTTGTAGTTCTGGTATAACAACGCCACGTATCTTTATGGTATCAGAGCCAAGAGCAATCTGATCACCTCTTCTGATACGAAATCCCACAATGAAACTTTGAAACTCACACTTAAATTGTAGTTTCAACTTCCCAAGAAAGTTCTAAACAGATTTATGACAAACAAAACCTTGACCGAATGCTTAAGAAAATCATGAACCAAAGGTATAGAGAATGATATTGACGCCACACTCAAGAAATAGATGAGAAGGTGAGTGATAAGTCTAAATTTGGAACGCCACAAGAATGCAAATTCTTGATAAGTTCACTAGTTCTCAAAAGAAAGAATAATCTTTCAAATTCAAATAATATTAATCTCTTAATTGTCATACATAGCAAGGTTTCTGAGTTTAAATAGGCTAAAAGAAACCCAAGATCCTAAAAATACAAATGGAAACATTGGAACAACCCTCCAAGTATAGGTTTGTCAAAGGGTGCTTTAAAAGCCTTCACCAACCCACCATTATTAATGTTAGCATTGACAAACATAATGCTAGCCCACCATCATCAATGGTAGACTTACCTAACACATTGATAAACTTGACATAAAACAAATAAATGAAGTTGAATAATCAAAGGAGTCGTTTGAATTCCCAAGCCTGAACAAGCTGTAATAAATTGATCATAACTCATTCTAGAGAACTCCAAATCCAGCTCTGTAAAATGTATTGGAAAGCTAACTTAATTATCTTTCCAACGGTATATAGTTTATAGATTAATTCTGGCTCAATCAATACCAGATTTATTCCGAATTTGCCCTTTCTGCATTTGATCCAAATTGTGTATTTGGCTGCCCAATAGCTTGAATAATGCCCACAATGCCTTGTCTTCTCTCCAAGCCCAATTCATGATGTCTTGCATCTTGAATTGCATTTTCAATCCATATTTTCGGAATTAATACATTTAATGCAGCTTGCATCTTTTTGGCTCTAGCTCTTGTAATTGGGCCTCCATGAATGTGCAAAGGATCATTTGAAGCTTTAATGGTATTCCCTTGATGGTTCTCATAATCTTCACCCATGTGATTGGAGTTCGAACCCTCAAACCTATTTTTTAGCATAAAAGATTTTACCATCTAAAGTAGATGGAATCTACAAAATTTGAAAATAAATTTAATTTCCTGTTCTATGTTGTCAATGTTTTATTATCTTTTAGCAACATAATATTTATTTAACATACAATCAATTATTTGATTATGTAATAAAACTGTATTAATTTATCAATAAAAATAAAGTGTTAATTTATGAGTTGAAAAACCTTTTTTGTTTGTTTGAGCAAGGATTTTATATTTTTGATTGACTCTTTGTCACTTAAAAGAAAGAATAAACTTAATTGCACACTCAAATAAATTGACATTTGTTACTTTAGCCAAATATTTCGAAAAGTAATTAGTGCATATCCACTTAATTAAGATATTTCATTAATAGAACCAAGACCTAATCATTAAAGAAAAAAATCTAAACAATTACTTTATTTGAAAATAATTCAAAATGTTTCTTTAAATGAATAAATTTGAAAATTTATTCTCACTGAAAAACTAGCACTATAAGAAAATTGACAATAGATGACGGAAGAAAACTATCATAAAGGGGGTGGATGACAGTGAAATTATCCGTAATTTATATACCTGTCACTCTTTTATGATTGAAAAAAGTATGTCATTAACTTATGATAGTTAATTTTTGGCAAGAAATTTGATTTTTTAAAATTTTGAAATTTTGGTGGGAAAATAGATTTTCGCACGTGAAATTATCGTATGGATAATTTTAGTGGGTAAAATACTTAGTTTGTGACGGAATTTGTGATTGATATTTTCTGTCATAAATTATTTTTTTGTTACTTACTTTATGATTAATATTTTGTCACGGGATCTAAAGTTATATTGAAAGAAATTATGAATTATTTCATTTAAATTTATGCATTTCTGTATATGAAATTCAATCACAAATTCACTATTCTATTAAGTCCAAAAACACTTGTATCCAAGAATTATATCAAACAATATCAATTCAGCAAATAGAATCCAAAAACACTTGTATATAAGAAGTAATAAAAATGTTTGTGTATAGTTTTAGATTCATACTAACCATTTTTTACTGCATTAATGATTTCAGAACAATTTTTAGCCCACTCCAAACGAACTTCATCTATCTCAGCCTAAGTGTATACGGCCTTTCCATGGAATTGTAAACCATAAAATCAGCATTGTCAAATTTTAACAACGCACTACATATGGTATAAACTAATCCTATAATATTATTCATCACTGACTCACATCATTCATTAACAAACTAAGATCCGCTATAATGTCCTTCATAAACCTCAAGACGTAATAGCCACATTCCACGCTTCCCGGTTGTTGAGGGGTCTATTCACAGTTATAAACCAAAAAAATAATTATAAATATATTATATTTTAGGCTTAAAGTGAAAGATACACAACATTTTAGTTAAGGTAATTTGTTTACCTTCATAAATCTCATCTTAGAGCCATAATTTCATCTTTTCTTACAATCCTTAGCTAAAAACAGTGTCATAGTGCTATGTGATAAAGTATAATGGTTAAAGTATCAAAAATATATTAAAGAAAGCGAGAATATTGGGATTATGGGATGGAAAGGAATACGTACGATTTAATCAGCTGTTCTAAATCAGAATAAGGAACATCGTACCCCTTAGGATCCAAATAAAACACTTCTTTTTTCACCACATCAATCACAACCAAAACCCAAAGGAAGCTAAAATAGAAAAAAAAAAAAAAAAGAAAACAAAGCAACAATTATGAAAGACAAGATAAAATCAATAAATAATGATAATCACTTGAAATTTCCAAATCAAAGATTGTTTGACATGAAGAAGAATTGTCCTTTACGAGCTTTTTTGAAGTGCGCACTCACCTTCTGCTTTGTCCAAGATGGGGTGACACAAAACCTAGACATATGAATCCAGATGGTCTTGTTCCTTTTTTATTTGGAATAATTGAGTCATACAGTAACCTAAAACAATGGATGCAAAATACCAAAACATGTCATTAGACAAGTATTGCAACAAAAATCTTTAAAGTGTAAAGATTAATTAAAGTGTAAAGAAAAACAAAAATCTTTTACGCAATATATACTTCAATAACATTTACTCCTATCACTTGCATCATTAGTATCGTATCACACTCCATTTTCCCAACATGGGCCACAATATAGAATCCAATCGGATGGAGGCAAGTACATGTCATATAATTTGCTAAAGAGTTGCAGCATTAGATGACTGTTTTTGTGCATCGCTATTGCATGCCCAGTGTTTCTCGGCACATGCTGCATTGCACCTTTCTTCTTTTTGTTTTTGTTCAGATTTGCAACCCTTGTTCTTGGGCTATCAGGTGGAACTTGCTATATACTATCAGTTAATTGCACCTTCTCCTTAAATAATGGCTTTCTAGAACTACAAAGCCCCAAACCATCTTTAAGGAGTTCAGTTCTCGTTTTACGGGATCTTTAAGGGATTGGTTTGAAAGCCTTGGCCAATACAGAAAACTCTAGTTGATCCAAGCTAAAATTCCCAGTAAATTATGGCCAATAAGATGAAATTCAAAATTTTGAATTCCATATTTAACAGCTAGGATTTCTTTGTAGATCACATGGTAGTGCTTTTCTAATTCTTTGAATTGTCCACTGGCGTGAGTACAGTACGATTCTTTGCCATCATGTTTTTCTAAAAGGATGGCTCCTCAGTATTCATCACTTGCATCAGTCTAAAGAATCCTCTGACCATCAGTGGGGATTCTCAGTGGAGGAGGATGCTGAGCAATTTGCTTGAGATGTTGGACATCAATAGTCTGAGAGGGACCCCATGGTGGGGCTGATTTTTTGAGCATCTTTGAAAGCTAGCTGGTGTGAACAGCTACATGTGGAAAGAATTCCCGAAGGTAATTAATGATTTTCTGACAAATGTTCATCTGGAAAATGAGTGAGCTCTTGGGCTATGTGTGGACCAGGACTATAGTATCCATCTTTTAGAGTCATGCCAATAAAGGTTACAGTGTTTTGGCCTAGGATACTCTTTTTGTCAGACAACATTATGCCATATGTCTCCACTATATTCAGGAAATGGGAAAGTAATTGTTGGTGGGAATCATGATCTTTGGAGAATAATAGCACGTCATCTATGTAGATAAGTGCGTAATGGACAATAGATTCAAAGATCTTGATCATGGCCATTTGGAAAAGTGAGGGGGCTATCTTGAGGTCAAAAGGCATTACTTTCCATTGGTAGTGGGCATTTGGAATGCAAAAAGCTGTTTTAGGTCTATCATCATGGTGGATTCCTAATTGCCAGAAACCTGCCTTAAGGTCAAATTTTAAGAAGACCTTAGCATTTTGGATATGAACAAATAAGGATTGGATTTTTGGCAAAGGGAACTTATCGTCTCTAAGAAAACTGTTGAGAGGCTAGTAATCAATAACAAGACGTTTTTTGCCTCTAACTTGACCTTTTTTCTATATAAAAAACTTGACAAGCCCATTCTGAACCTGTGGGCTCAATAAGGCCTTGTTTTAGCAACTGCGAGCATTCTTCTTGGGCTAGTTTCAGGTCGGACGGAGTCATTCCCGGATGGGTAGCTTGGGTTGGGTTAATATCTTCGTTAAGCTTGAAAGGGAGGTTAATGAAGAAGTTTCATTTTTCCATAGAGGGGCAGGATGAAGAAATTGACTATGATTTTCTGGACAGTGAAGGAGAAAATGGGATTTAAGAGGATCATATGAAGGAGGAGAGCTTGAGATAGAGAACAATCTCAGGATATCCGTATAAGGTTGAAACATCTATTTATAACGAATTCCAGAAGCTATGATATGGAGTTTTTTAACAAGGTGAAGAATATCAAACCCGATTAAAAGATCTTTGTCAGGAAGGTTGGATCCAACAAGTTTTATCCAAAGAACACATCCTGGAAAGAATTGAATACCAATGGGCTTTTTGGTAATCAGATTTGTATGAAACAGTTCTCCATTTGCAGCTTTGAAATATTCTATATGCTTTTCCCAAAAATGGGAAGGGAGAATTGAAGGGTTAAGCATACTCTTCTGAGCTCCAGTATCAACAAATCCTATGATGGGAACTAGTTTGCCAAATTTTTCTGGGAGAATGTGTATTTTGATAGAAGGGATAAGAACGACTAGTTGGACTTTCTGGATTTGCTGTATAGTTTGAATTACAGAAACATTCTTAGACTCATAATGTTCTTCTATTTCAGCAAGAACAAAAGCTGTTTGTTCATCATAGTCCTCTTGTTCAGAGAAGAAGGATTCAACATCACCACTTTCTGAAAGTAACATGGACCCCTAGAGATGCTCAATAAGCCGGACTGATTTTGAAGGCCTGTTTGGACAATTTCTCGCAAAATGCCCTTTCTTTTTACAAATAAAACAACGACTGCTTTTGGATTTAGAGGACTGGTCAGGGTTTTCTGGATCTGGATCTGGAAGAGGTTTGGTTTTTCTTTTCTGAATTCTGGAGTTTCCGAAAATGGGATCTCTTTTTTGTTGAGCAAGTGCAATCTTTTTCAATTTTGTACTTAATGGATAAATGAGGTTTTTTACAAGCACTTTTGAAAGGCTGTTTGTTCTCTATGAGATCTTTAAAGAATTCTTTTTCTTCACAAAGTATTTCCAGACAATTGACTGCTAGTTCTGCCTCTGAAGTTCTGGTTGGATTTCTTTCGGAAGAGATGCTAGAAAGACATGTTTTAATGAAGGGTCATTAAAATCGTTGAGCTTGTGTACATTGTAGACATTCTCCTGTAGTGAAAATCCAGATCTTTTATGTGGAGAGAACAACACATTAAATGAAACTCTCTTCTTGTTTGTTCATTAGCCACTGTGGCTTCTCTAAGGAATTGGTCATAAATGAGCCCAAGGACTTGGGGAATTTCAGCTTGGAATTTGGCTTTTACACCTTGAATTTCAGCTTGGACTTTCAAGGCAGTGGAGAGATTAGTGTCTTGAAGAGAAATGTTAAAATTGGGATAGACAATGAGTAAAACACTTCCAGCATGAAGAGTGGTTAAAACAGTACCAATAACATCATCTTGGTAATGTGTGAACCTAGTATCCAGCATAGCAATTCTGGTTGTGACTGGTAATCCTTTCCTTCCATGTAAGGTTAGGATTAGTCTGACTCCTCCGATATGGAGATGAGTATAACCTTCTCTTTGCCAATTGGAAATCAATTCTGGGGGAATTTCGAAAGTGACATATTGTTCAGCTGTGGTAGCTTGAAGGGAACACTGATCCAATCTGGAGGACTGGATATATTCTTTTGGATGTGGTCTTTTGGTGGAAAATAAGGGTTCGGATACTGCGAGTAAAGGAGTGTGGACGTTTATAGAGGTGATAAGGACTAAGAAGAGGAAAAGAGATGGCCACTATCAGCCAGGAAAGCACATTGCTCAAGAGCTCATCCACTTTCCAAATCAGAATCTTTCCAAAAGGCAAACATCAAAACAATGGCAGGGAAAGTTTGACCATAGAATGATGGCAAATGGTTTTAAAATTAAGGAATATTATAAATGCGCATATGTAACAACTAATTTTTTTGAGTGATGATAAGATGGTCAGATTTACTAATAACATGTTGAAGTCTAGTTTTGGCATGAAAGAGATGGGTCTAACAAATGTTATTCTAAGTCAATGACATTATTCGGATAAAATTCTTGGGAAATTGATGATTATGCTATGGTAATAACTCCTTTAAATATAAGTTTGCATCTGTCTAAGAGTAGTGGTGAAGGTATCTCTCATTTTAGAGTGATAGCAAACTTACTAGATATATAAGTAGTAAGAGTACACTCATAATTATAAGCTGCACTGTACTAGATGTCTAGCTATACTAGAAGGATATAGTGATGCAAACTAAATATCTGATGTAAAAGACTCAAAGTCTACAAGTGGCTATGTGTTTACACTAGCAAATGCCATCATTTCATGGAAATCATATTGGACAAATATGGTGAAGTGGAAGAATGCTTGTAGAATTTCTTAGAAGGTATTCCAAATTGGCCAACGCCTCTAGTAATTTTCGTCCATTGTAATATTCAATCCACAAGAGTAACTGGTATCAGAGCCATCTCGTTCCTTGAAACTTGTTTTCTAAACTCTTGTTTTCATGCTCAAAATGGTATAATTTAAGTCTTTTTCTTTTTTGCTCCATCGACTTCCGACGCAGAGAGAGAATTTCTCATTCATGGCTTCTACTTCATCTTCCAATCCTTCAACTCATGTTACTCTTTCTTCTACTCTTTCTTTGCCAAAATCATGCACTTCTTATACCGCCAACAAAATTGAAAATCTTGTAGAATACTCCTACATCCCTGAATCCTTCACCATCGGTGAATCTTCATACCTCCTCATGCCCTTACCAACTATACAAACGCCTGGTTTTTTTTGCGATGTCCGTACTCATATCCACCCGAAGACCTCAGAATATATCCAAATTACTTTGGATCAATGTTCTCTTCAATGACCCCGAGCAATATGTCACTCTTGGAAATACCCTCGAATTGATTTCCAACTGGAAAAAAGAAGGTTACACCCATCTCCATCTTAGAGGTATCAGATTAATCCTTACTCTTCATGGGAGAAAAGGATTACCAGTTACAGCTCGTCTGGCTATGCTTGATACCCGATTTAAACAATACCCAGATGTGCAATTTTGTCCTCACAACCCTTCACTGTTTTCTCACTTTCTATCCTAATTTCAACCTTTCTCTCCAAGATCCAAATTTGCCCACAACCTTGAAAGTCCAAGTTCAGATTCAAGGTGCTGAACAAATTTCTTCTGCAAAAATTGTCACTTTATACCACCAACTGGTCTACAGGCTTCAAAATCATGCCTTAGATCTCCCCACTCCAGAACACCACTCTGACACCCTCATGGTGTTAGCAGAATCTGACCAGATCCCGACAATCATCCAGATCCCACGACAAATTCCCCGTCATGAGCTCATCAAGCTTATGCCTCTTGAATGGATCTCCAACTATGAACAGTTGAAACTTGTTTTCATGCCTCTGAAAGTATGTTTGAAGAGCAGCAGATGGAGCAATGGGGAATGACTTTAAACCACCTCGAGTGCTCCACAGAGCCTCACCAGGCTCTCGCTTACTTATTCTTCAATGATCACAAATTTGTTCAGAATAGGAAGATCTGCCCATTCTGAGGTTTATCTGAAGGTTACCATTTATCGATAAACAAATGGCCATTTCATGGGATGCCCATTCGAGACATATGTGACCCTTGTCCCTCTTTGGGATGATTGGGAAGAAAACGATGATTATCGAGGAAAAAGAAACCCAAAAGAAGAAACCTCGCATCCCGTATCACCAGCTGTGACGCAAACCACCATCGATCCTCCACCTCCTGACTCAATTACCCATCTACCCAAAAGAACTCAAATGGATTGCCAAACATCGAGATTCCATCACCACTCTCAACCCTACCATCCACCACTTGTATGATGTTTTCCTCTACCTCTTCCGATTACTCTTCCTCTTTTCCTCCTTTAGAACCTCACACAGATTCACAACGAAATGTTTTGTCCAAACCCTTTATCCCTTCACCTATTACCTCCCCTGGCCACCTGGAGCCCCCTAAACCTTTTGAATCAGTCCTCAATCGGTAGGCTCAAAATGCCAGGGGCCCAAAATGATACTTTTGTTGCATCTCCGAATTCAAAGTTGAACATCGGTTCTGTTGAGCAGTTGAGACAAAAGTTGGCTCCCATCCTTTGCCTGCATCTGTGGATCTAAAACCTCCGGTCGAGAATTTTAACTTGACTCGAGTTCTGAGCCATGCTTGCCAGCGTTACTCGAGCCCACAATTGACCAAAGAAAGAAATCGGTGACTTAAAAGCCGAACTTGCTCAGATTGAATCTGAAAACAGCGACTACCACTTTTTACCATCTCCTATATCCGCTTCCATGGTCCGACTTATCATCCTTTTGCCTCATCTTTCTCTATGATAAGCGGTACCTTCGAGTTATTTGGTATATTTCTTACTCTTTTGAGACAATCCTTTGCCACCACCTACTAAGCGAACCTGAGGCGACCTCGACACGCCCCTTCTCTCGCTCCACCATCCATCTCCTGAATTCTGCCAGCACCACCTCCAGGTTCCTTTATCGGTCCACCTGGGTCGAGGATAAAGAACCATGAACCAATTCACTACCCATTCACTGGATGATCAAACTTACGATTCAAATTTTTTGAGATAGCCATAAACCGACGAGAGTCTTGACATCCACGGTGACTACGAAGTCCATATTACGAAAATCTGATGGCTCGACTGATCTGGGCGAACCTCCGACCATATGTTGATATTCCTGCGAAGTTGAAGATAAATCTTCCACAAACCGACCTCCTCCGACCCGGACCAATCCATCGAAAATGCGTCAAATGGCCCGTGGTTCACATTTGATGATCTTCCATCTCGTAAATAAATGGGCCGACTGAGATGTGCACTTTGATGACCTCCGGAGATGCTGAAGCAGAACCGACTCAATCGGTCCTTAGAGAATTTGCTACTTTCGTTTCACGGGTGCTACAAGAGATTAGTTTGATTCGTTAGGTATCCGCCAATTCTGAGTTTGTTGATCTTCCGGAAGTTTGAAGTGCTCTTCTTTGTGCCATGGTCAATTCCTTGCGACCATACTGCGATCTTTGTTTGCCAAACGCCCAGGCTATCTCAACATGAAATCGCTCCCTCAATCTGGATCTTGATTTCCATTATAGCGAATGTCCTTTAGCATTACTATAAGCTTAATGGATTGATGAGCACATTAAGCATGTCTTCACGGCTTCCCTCCACGAAGAACTCGACCCGACATCCCACGAGACAACTGCGACATCCGATCTTTCCTGAACAACATCTCTCTTGGAAAATCTTTGACTTGCCAAAACTTGTCTTGACAAACTGCGAGCAAAAGCGATTTTCAAGCGTTGAAAACAAAGAACCTTCCGGTGCTTGCAAAAAGCCTTATTTGCGGATCAAATGCCACGAAGAAAAAGGATTGCGATTGAAAAAAGCGACATTTTCAGGAAATTCAAAATCCAATTTTATCAAACCTCGCCAGATCCAAGAAAGCCTACGGTTCTTGAAAGAAATCTCCCTCCACGGGGAATTCAAGCGAAGCATAATCAGCGGATGTTTCATCTGCAGAAAAAAACCACTATGCAAGATTGTCCCAAAAGAGCAAAATCCCTCCCAGGTTGGTTGAGCATCTTTCAAGCCCTTTTACTCTCCGCAGGCGATGGCTGGAATCCTATTTCCTGCGAACAAGATGAAGCGATGATGAAGCGTGTTACTACAAATTCCTCATTCGGTGACCCGGTCTCAAGTGATTTTCCACAGTTACTCTCCCGGATAATACGGTTCCTATCCGTCAATCAACTCAGGATCTTGCCTCCGAAATTCCAAAGGCCCATTCCGAATTGGTCTTATGAACCTTGGTGCCACGCGCATGTTAAATCCCGTATTCTTCCATCGAATATTGGACCGGTTTGAAGAACATTTTTGTCAATGATGCGAACTCTTCGCCACCTCTTTGATTACCAAAAAACCCATTGGTATTCAAATTTTCCTAGTGTGTCATTGGACCAAGGTTATTGGTTCTCTTCCTAATAAGGATCTCTTGTTAGGTTTGACATCGCCCTTCAACAAATCAAACACCTCCAAATCATTCCCAGGAATCGAGTCAAGTCTATGTTCAAACCGTTCTGAGACATTCGAAACTCTGATTTATGAAACTCCAAGTCTTACAGGATATTTCAAGAGCTTTTGAGTTTAGGTCGAGTCCCATTAGTTCACGGTCAAATCCACTTGTGGAAAAATAAGTCTTTCTTCGTTAGTTACCAGAACTCAATGAAGACATAAACCAACTAAAGCTACCCATCCGAGGAATGAGTCCTTGACTTACTCAGCCAAGAATGTTCGATTGTTAGCCAAGGTTTAATTGAGCCCATGAAGTTCTCAATGGGCTTGCGAGCACTTTTATGTTGAAAAGCGTTCTGAAATTGTCAGGAAAAAGCGCCAGTCATTGACTACCAGCTTAAACATGTTTTTTACAAGATGACAAATTCCGCTTTACCTCGTAAAGCATGATTCACTTTTCTCAAAATGCCGAATCTTTTCAAAGTTTGATTTAAAATCTGGTTTTTAGCAACTAGGCATTGAACCCTACGAGCGTTACAAAACCGCTTTTGTATTCCCGAATGCTCATTTCAATGGACCGTCCTACCACTTTGGACTCAAGCGCTTGATCCGTTTTCCAAATCCATGGTCAAATCTTCCAATCCATTTTGCATCATGCATTGATTTACATTGATGATATCTTGCTTTTTTCAGGCTCACGTGATGAACATCACCAGCTGTTAACTCAATTCTATGATCTTATCCAAAATCATGGAATCATGTTTTCGGCCAAGAAAAGCACCATTGCTACAGATAATATTGAATACCTTGGTATGATCGTAAAGATGGACACTTCTGACCGAGGAAAGCACATTGCCAGTTAATTGCTTCGCTTTCCAGGATCAATGACTTTCGAAAACCAAATTCAGGTTTCTCGGCATTATCAACTACATCCGTGATTTCCTCCCACATGTGGATCATTACACTCATCATCTTTCGGCTTTATTGAAAAAAGCCCCAGTGGAATCTTGACCAGCATCCTTTTACTAAGCGGATCGCAAAATCCGCCTCCTTTAAAGTTGATTACTGACGGAACGCGTATATTGCAGACAGATGCAAGTGATGCATCATGGGGTGCCATCCTCCTCGAAGCACTCAATGACAAGGAACACTTTATCGCTTACGCTAGTGGACATTTTTGACGACAAAACCTTTACCATAGCGTGTTTAAAGAAATCTTAGCAGTAAAGAATGGCATCAAAAAGTTTGAGTATCATTTGATTGGACACCATTTTCTCATCCGAATGGACAGCTCAGCCTTCCCCCATATATTTCATTTCAAAGGTAAAACTGTTCCCGAAAAAATGTTACTCAGATTAAAAGATTGGTTTTCCAAATATGACTTTTCAGTCAAGCATATAAAGGGATCCCAGAACCTCATCCCTGATATGCTCTCCAGACTCTCAAACCAGAAAACCCTCTCTGTTTTCCACCATCATTTTCGATTATCTCATGGCTACTACCTACAAGCTCTCACCAATAAAACTTTCCCTTGACAAAACTTCTCTCTGTTTTGCCATCCAAGAATTTGCTAGAAAAGCTCTTTAAACTTTCATGAAAGCCTACCTTGTCCGAGACCCTTTTCCTTTTCACTTTCCACCGAAAATCTGTTCCTTTCACGGTTTAACCATGATCGTGAGGAACTCGAAGATGTGTTATGGTACATCTGGTGCCTAACAGTCCTTTATGCAACCAAGCTAATCCTTCCCATTTCTCCTACTTTGGAGCATCTCCTTAATCCAGACAATGCTACTTCTCTTTACTTGGACCTTCTTGAATGGTTCTCCCCCATGGTGGAGAAGAAATTACAACAAGCTATCGAAATATACAGCCTTGACGTATACCTACAAGCACAAATGTTCACATCGGTTTTTATTATTCACAGGCCGTACTTCGACATCCAGACACCGATCTCTTTTGGACTCAAGATCGGAGTATATGAATGGTTATACTTGTATAATTGTAATTGAAAATGACATACTGAAGGCGTCTGCAAATTACCTTTGCCAATTAAACCACCATGACCTCCATGCACTTAAAGATATCTCCCACACCTCGCTTGGGTCACATGACCTCCTCATACCCACTCCATCCGCCATATCGAAACTGAAGTCCACAGTATCATCGTGAAGAAAAAACCTTCTTGATTTCTGTTCCGGAGTTCCCAAGACCCGTGGGATGCATTTCTCCCTCACAGGCCAACACCTTCACCGGTTTCCCCGACCGACAATGGATGAACTGGCCCCTGAACCAGGGACCCTCATCTTCGAAACGACAGACCATCCAAGTTGACAAAGCCACCCAAACTTCCACAAAGTATACTCGGTGTACTCGCGAGACTATAATTGCCTTATCCACCATCTGGTAGTCCTCGTAAGCATCAAAGCTCTCGACACTTTCTTAAAAGCACCCTCGCTCTGGTGATACTGGACCGATGAGACCGAAAGCTCATCGAAGGCAGTACACATGAATCTCGCTCTCCAAAGTTGTTTGTCTTGTTGCTTTCCATAAAGTAGTTTGTCTTGTTGTCATAATGATGTTTAGCTTTATGCTTGCATAATTATTAAAAGTTTACTTTTACTTTAAGAAACTTTTAACTTTTGCTTTTATCAAAGTCATGCTTTAATTATTAAAGCACTTTTGTCTTTTGTAATAATTAAAGTTGTGCCATTATGTAAAAGATAGGGGTCACATATCTTATCTTTTTGCTTTACTTTTTTGTAAAGATAGGGGTCTGTCTATCTTTAGAATTCTCTATATAAAGAGTTCTCCCTCCTTTGTAAGATATAGAAGTTTGAAAGAAATAAACTTCGTGTTTTCTCTTTACTGATATGAATCCACAAACCTCTTATCCAAATGAAGTTAAGAAAGAAAAAAGAATAAAGGATTAAATTTGTTCATTTGAAAACCTAAGGAAGTATGCTACTGCACTTGCCTTAGTAAGGATCATGCGTGAGAAAACTTTTGACCATTTCTTATCTGGTTTGGTACCCTGTTTTAGACTAAAGGAAAGTCTGTTTTGGGTTGTATAACCTGAGAAAAATGTTTTAAAGGTTTTTGATTATAGAGGTATATCGGCTGGAAACCCGAGCTTACGGACTACTGGTCCAAAGTACAGTTTTAACTGTTGTAGTTCTAGTATAACAACGCCACGTACACTCTTAACTGGTATCAGAGCCATCCCGTTCCTTGAAACTTGTTTTCTAAACTCTTGTTTTCATGCTCAAAATGGTATAATTTAAGTCTTTTTCTTTTTTGAGTGATGATAAGATGGTCAGATTTACTAATAACATGTTGAAGTCTAGTTTTGGCATGAAAGAGATGGGTCTAACAAATGTTATTCTAAGTCAATGACATTATTCGGATAAAATTCTTGGGAAATTGATGATTATGCTATGGTAATAACTCCTTTAAATATAAGTTTGCATCTGTCTAAGAGTAGTGGTGAAGGTATCTCTCATTTTAGAGTGATAGCAAACTTACTAGATATATAAGTAGTAAGAGTACACTCATAATTATAAGCTGCACTGTACTAGATGTCTAGCTATACTAGAAGGATATAGTGATGCAAACTAAATATCTGATGTAAAAGACTCAAAGTCTACAAGTGGCTATGTGTTTACACTGTAAATACCATCGTTCATGGAAATCGTATTGGACAAATATGGTGAAGTGGAAGAATGCTTGTAGAATTTCTTAGAAGGTATTCAAATTATTAGCATCTAATAATTTTAAATCCGTTAATATTCAATCCACAAAAAGCGGTATCGAGCCATCCGTTCCTTGAAACTTGTTTTTAAACTCTTATTTTCATGCTTTCAAATGGTATAATTTAAGTCTTTTCTTTTTGCTCATCGACTTAGCAGAGAAAATTTCTCATTCGTAACTACTTCATCTTCCGATCCTTGACTCATATTTACTCTTTCTTCTACTCTTTCTTTGCCAAAATCATTGCATAACCTACAAAAAAATTGAAAATCTTGTAGAATACTCACATCCGAATCAGATAGCGGTCGGTGAATCTTCATACACTCCTCATAAGCCACCAGCCCCAGGTTCTTTTTACCCGCATGATATCGTACTCATATCACAGAAGACCTCACCACAAAAAGAATATATCCGGTCTTCTCACTTTGGATCGATATTATAACAGCGAGCACGATATGTCACTCTGAAATACCACAAATTGATTTCCAACTGGAAGCGAGAAGGTTTACCGTATCAAAATCTTGGAGGCATCAGATTAATCCTTACATGGGAGAAAAGGATTAGGTCGCTTCGACTTCTTATGCTTGATACGGTTTAAGTAATACCGAATCTTTGTTATTGTATTTATCCTCACAACCCCATGCAGGAAGTGTTTTACTCACTTTCTATCCTAATTTCAACCTTTCTCTCCAAGATCCAAATTTGCCCACAACCTTGAAAGTCCAAGTTCAGATTCAAGGTGCTGAACAAATTTCTTCTGCAAAAATTGTCACTTTATACCACCATTTGGTCTCTGAGAAAATCGTGCCTTAGATCTCCCCATCGAACACGCACTCGACACTCGTGGTGTTAGCGAATCGACGGATCCGAGCAATCATCGGATCCCGACAAATTCCCGTGAGCCATCAAGCTTACGCTCTTGAATGGATCTCGTATGAGCAGTTGAAACTTGTTTTCATGCCTCGAAAGTATGTTTGAAAGAGGCGACAGATGGAGCGATGAATGACTTTTAAACCACCTCAGTGCTCGCAAGAGCCTCTGAGCTCTCGCTATTTCAATGATCACATTGTTGACAATGCAGGAAGATCTGCCCATTCTGAGGTTTATCTTGAAGGTTACCTGTTTATCGACCAAACACGATGGCCATTTCATGGGATGCCCCAGAGCATGTGTGACCCAATTATCCTACGGGATGATTGGGAAGAAAACGATGATTAAACAGGAAAAAGAAACAAAAAGAAGAACCTCATCCCCATGTCACTTGTGTGACCACAAGCCATGATCCTCCACTCCACCAGCCTCCATTACCCAGTCTGAAAAACTCAAATGGATTGCCGAACATTGAATCTGAGATTCCATCACCTCCAACCTCGCCAACTACCGTGGAACCAAGCTTGCATGATGTTTTCCTCTACCTCTTAGATTACTCTTCCTCTTTTCTCGTACTAGAACCTCTTCGCATTCACATGGCGAAATGTTTGTCCAAACATCCCTTCACTATTACCTCCACCCATGGAGCCCCCCAAACCTTTTGAATCCAGTCCTCAGCAAACTCAAATGCAGGGGCCCCAAATGATACTGTTGCATCTCGATTCAAAAGTTGAGAACATCGGTTCTGGTAACAGTTGAGACAAAAGTTAGACTCAAGCTGCACAGTCTGAGGATCTACCAAAACCTCCAGGTCGAATTTCAGCTTGACTCACGATTCTGAGCCATACTTGCCCGTTCTCGGGCCGAGATTGACCAAAAAGAAAGGAAATCAGGTGACTTAAAAGCCGAACTTGCTTTCCAGTTGAATCAAGCGAGACCTACCACTTTTTACCACATCTCCTCATATCCCTTCCATCGGTCCAACTTATCATCCTTTTGCCTCTATGCTTTCTCTATTCCTTGATAAGCAGTAACCCTTCAAGTTATTTGGTATATTACTCTTTTCGAGGCAATCCTTTTGCCACCAACTTTAAACCCAAACCTAGACGCCCTTCGACACGCCCTCTTAATCCTTCCTACGACCATCCACAGCCAACCATCTCCAGATTCTACCGGCATCACCTCCAGGTTCCTTTATCCACTTGGTCGGATAAAGAACTATGAACGATTCAATTCTTTGGTCACCCATTCCCTAGATGATCAAACTTGATTCAAATCCAGTTTCAGATAGCCATACTGAAACACGACAGAATCTTGATCCACGGTGACCTGCGAAAAGTCCTATCTTGATATTACGAAAATCTGATGGCTCGGCTGATCGTACCCGAACCTCCCAACCATATGTTGATATTCCCGAAGTTGAAGAAGATATGCAGAATCTTACGCCACAAACCAACCTCCTCCAGACCGGACCAATCCGTAGCCAAAATCGTCAAATGGCCCGTGGTTCATTTGATGATCTTCCATCTCATAAATGGCGTGACCGACTCAATGAGATATACTGCTGATTGACCTCCGGATCTTTGAAGAGAGCCTGACTTCAATCGATCCTTAGAGAATTTCTTACTTTCGTTTGGGGCTCTGAGGGTTGGTTTGATTAGATTAAGCCAATACCGCCAATTCACGGTTTGTTGATCTTCGGAAGTTTCAAGTGCTCTTCTAGCATGATCAATTCCTGGCGACCCTTACTGCGATCTTTGAAGGCACTGCGAGACTATCTCAACATGAAATCTTTAACCGCCGATCTAAGGATCTTGATTTCCATTATAGCGAATGTCCTTGGCGTTACATAAGCAATGGATTGATGAGCCGAGCATTAAAACATGTCTTTAAACGGCTTCCCTCACGAAGAACTCGACCCGACATCCGGACAACTTTCGCGTCCATCTTTCCACTGAACAACATCTCTTGGAAAAATCTTCCGGCACCAAAACTTGTCTTGACAAACTTTGCGAGCAAAAACAATTTTCAAAGAAGCGTTGAAAGACAAAGAACCTTTCCGAGTGCTTGCAAAAGCCTTGTTGCGGATCAATACCGAGAAAAAGTTGCGATTGCGATTCAGAAAGCGGCATTTCGGAATTCAAAATCCGGTAATTTTTATCAAACCTCGCGAGATCCAAAGCCCTAGGTTCTTGAAAGAAATCTCCCTCCGAGAATTCAAGCGAGCATCAAGCGGATGTTTCATCACGCGAGAAAAACCACTATGCCAAGATTGTCCAATGAAAGCAAAATCCTTTCCGGTTAGTTGGCTTGACCGCTCTGAATTTGTACTCTCGCGCGATGGCTGGAATCCTATTTCTCTGAACAAGATGAACCCAATGATGAGCGTGTTACGCACTATTCCTACGATTGAGACGTTGATCTAGTGATTTTCCACCAACAGTTACTTTCTCCACCGGATGCGGTTCTAAAATCCGTCCGTGAACTCAGGATCTTTTCGAAATTCCAAAGGCCCGTTCCGGTGATTGGTCTTATGAACGGTGCCCAGCGGCATGTTAAATCCCCATATTCTTCCATTGAATATTGGACCCGGTTTGAAGAACATTTAAGAAAACAAAATTTGTCGATGCAAACTCTTACATGCTTTCTTTGATTACCAAAAAACCCATTGGTATTGAATTTTCCCAGTGTGTCATTTGGACCAAGTTATTCGTTCAACTCTTCCTAATAAGGATCTCTTGTTAGGTTTTGACATCTAATACCAAATCAACACCTCCGAATCATTCCCACTTTGGAATCAAGTCAAGTATTCAAACCGTTCCACGAGACATTAAAACTCTACAATTTATGCACGGAAACTCCCGGTCTTTACGGATATTTCAAACTTTTGAGTTTCCGTCAGTCGATTCAGTTCACCATCCAAATCCGCTTGTGGAAAAATAAGTCTTTCTTCGTTCAAAGTTACCATGAGCTCGATGAAGACATAAATTAAAGCTACCCATTAGGAATGAGTCCGAAACTCTGGCCCGAATGTTCTGATTGTTGTGAGGTTTAGTGAGCCTGAGTTACCGATGGAAGCATGACCTTTATGTTGAAGCATTACGAAATTGTCAGGAAAAGCGCTGATCATTGACTGACCGCCATAAACATGTTTTCAGATGACAAATTCACCTGCCGACAAAGCATATTCACTTTTCTCAAAAATGCGAATCTTTTGAAGTTTGATTAAAATCTGGTTTTTGGCAGGCATTGAACCTCTGAGGCGTTACAAAACCGCTTTTTGTATTCCCGATGCTCATTTCAATGGACCGTCACCTGCTTTGGACTCAAGCGCCCGTCCATTTCCAAAAATCCATGGTCCAATCTTTACCATTTTGCATCATGCATTGATTCATTGATGATATCTTGCTTTTTCGGGGCTCGCGCAGTGAACGCCATTAACTGATTCTGTGATCTTATCAAAATCGTGGAATGTTATCGTAAAGAAAAACACCGTTACTACAGATATTTAATTCTTGGTATGATCATAAAAGATGGACCTTTACCGGCGAGCATTGCGAAATTGCTTTCGAGATGTGACTTTCGAAAGGCAAATTCGGTTTACGGCATTATCTTCGTGATTTCCTCCCATATGGATCATTACACTCATCATCTTTTGTGAAAAAGAAGCCCCGGTGGAATCGACCACCCACTTGTCATCGGCTACCTAAAAGCGGTCGCCAAAATCCGCCTCGCTTTAAGTTGATTCTTGGCGGGCAGTATTTGCAGACGGATCAAGTGATGCATCGTGGGTGCCATCCTCTCGAAGCACTCAATGACAAGGAACACTTTATCGCTTACGTAGTGGACATTTTCGACACGAAGCCTTTACTGTGGCGTGTTTAAAGAAATCTTAGCGATAAAGAATGGCAAAAAGTTTGGTATATTTTGATTGGACACGTTTTCGTCAGAATGGAATGACTCAGCCTTCCCATATATTTCATTTCAAAGGTGCTTCCCAGAAAAAATGTTACTCAGTTAAAAGATTGGTTTCAAATATGACTTTTCGATCAAGCATATAAAGGATCGAGACCGTCCTGATATCTCTCCAGAATTTCTCGAGCGAAAACCCTCTCACGCACTTTGTTTTCCACATCATTTTCAATTATCTCATTGGCTACCTCCTGCCCAAGCTCTCATAAACTTTTCCCTTGGCAAAACTTCTCCTCTGTTTTGCCATCCAATTTGCTAGAAAAGCTCTCTTTCGCTTTTTCATGGCTTCTGTATCGCAGACCACTTTCACTTTTTCTTTCCGAAAATCATTCTGGGTTTAACCACTTGATCGAGCCGAGAACTTTGAAGATGTGTTATGGTACCGATACGGTGCCCTAATCCTTTATGCAACCAAATCCTTCAATTTCTCACTACTGAGCATCTCAATCAGGACAATGCTACCTCTCTTGCTTGGAACCTTCTTGAATGGTTCTCCCATTACCGGTGGAGAAAGAAATTACAACAAGCGTGAAATATACAACCTTGACATATACCTACCACGGCAAAATGTTCACATGGTTTTATTATTCACGGGCCATACTTCCAGACATGATCTCTTTTGGACTCAGATCGAATTATATGAATGGTTAACTTGCACCACATGGCTAATAGATGAAAAATGACATACAAGGCGTCTGCACTGATTACCTTTTGCCAATTAAACCACCACCTCAGCCATAAAGATATCTCCTTGGGTCCATGACCTCCTCATGATACCCATCCAGCATATCGAAAAGAAGTCCACGGTATCGTCAAAAGAAGAAAAACGGACTACAGTTTGATTTCTGTTCCGGGATTCCCAGAACCCATGGGATGCATTCTCCCTACGAGCCAACACTTCACGGTTCCCCGATGATGGATGAACTGGCCCTGAACGGGACCACCATTTCGATCTTCAAGCGACCACGACCGTCCAGTTGACAAAGCCACCCAAACTTCCCAAAGTATACTCGAAGTGTACTCACAGAGACTATAATTGCCACTTATCCACCATGCAAGTAGTCCCTCGCGTAAGCATCAAAGCTCTCGACACTTTCTTCAAAAGCACCCGCTCTGGTGATCGGACCCGAGATGAGGACCGAAAGCTCATCGAAGCGAGTCATGAATCTCCAGCTCTCCGTAAAGTTGTTTGTCTTGTTGCTTTCCATAAAGTAGTTTGTCTTGTTGTCATAATGATGTTTAGCTTTATGCTTGCATAATTATTAAAAGTTGCTTTTACTTTAAAAGCTTTCTTTTGCTTTTATCAAAGTCAATGCTTTAATTATTAAGCACTTTGTCTTTTAATAATTAAAGTTGTGCCATTATGTAAAGATAGGGGTCTATCTTATCTTTTACTTTACTTTTGTAAAAGATAGGGTCTGTCTATCTTTTCCACAGGAATTCTTCTATATAAAGAGTTCTCCCCTCCTTTGTAACATATAGAAGTTTGAAAGAAATAAACTCGTGTTTTCTCTTACAACATGAATCCCTAAACCTCTTCTCTCTCTCTGCAAATGAAGTTCTAAGAAAGAAACAGAATAAAGAATTAAATTTGTTCATTTTGAAAACCTAAGGAAGTATGCTACTTGCCTTGCATACAATGGATCTGCATCGGAAAACTTTTGACCATTTCTTACGGTTTGGTACTACTGTTTTAGACTAAAGGAAAGTCTGTTTTGGGTTGTATAACTTTGAGAAAAAATGTTTAAAGGTTTTGATTATGAGGTATATCGGAAACTTACGGACTCTGGTCAATGCGATTTTAAGCATTGTAGTTCTAGTATAACAACGCCATACACTCTTAGCGGTATCGAACCATCCAAGTTCCTTGAAGCTTGTTTCTAAACTCTTGTTTTCATGCTTTCGAAATGGTATAATTTAAGTCTTTTTCTTTTTGGTGATGATAAGATGGGATTACTAATAACATGTTGAAGTCTAGTTTTGGCATGAAAGAGATGGGTCTAACAAATGTTATTCTAAGTCAATGACATTATTCGGATAAAATTCTTGGGAAATTGATGATTATGCTATGGTAATAACTCCTTTAAATATAAGTTTGCATCTGTCTAAGAGTAGTGGTGAAGGTATCTCTCATTTTAGAGTGATAGCAAACTTACTAGATATATAAGTAGTAAGTACTTTCGTAATTATAATTTTGCCTTTGTCTTTAGATGTCTAGCTATACTAGAAGGATATAGTGATACAAACTAAATATCGATGTAAAAGACTTCGAAAGTCTACTGAAGTGGCTATGTGTTTACTGCAAATACCATCGTTCATGGAAATCATATTGGACAAATATATGGTGAAGTGGAAGAATGCTTGTAAATTTCTTAGAAGGTATTCAAATTGGCCTTATACTCTAATAATTTTAGTCATTGTAATATTCAATCCACAAAGAGTGCGGTATCGAGCCATCTCGTTCCTTGAAACTTGTTTTAAACTCTTGTTTTCATGCTCAAAATGGTATAATTTAAGTCTTTTCTTTTTTGCTCCATCGACTTAGCCTTGAGAAAATTTCTCGTATTCCCTTGTCTTCGATCCTTGACTCATGTTACTCTTTCTTCTCTTTCTTTGCCAAAATCATGCATTATCATGACAAAATTGAAAATCTTGTAGAATACTCACTACATCCTGAATCCTTGAGATCGGTGAATCTTATACCCTCTCGTAAGCCACCAAGTATACAAGCCTTGGGATTCTTTTACGCGGTATCCATACTCTCGTATCCTTTTGAAGACCTCACAAAGAATATATCCGGTCTTCTCGCTTTGGATCGATGTTCTCTTCAAGCGACCCTATTTGAGCAATATGTCACTTTCTGAAATACCCTCGAATTGATTTCCAATTTGGAAGCGAAGGTTTACCATCTCGTCTTGGAGGCATCAGTTAATCCTTACCGTGGGAGAAAAGGATTACGGTCACCTTCGACTTAACTTTATGCTTGATGCGGTTTAAACAATACGAATCTTTGTTATTGGCACATCCTCACAATGGCCCGTGCAAGTGTTTTACTCACTTTCTATCCTAATTTCAACGCTTTCTCTCCAGATCGAAATTGCCGCTTGAAAGTCAGATTCAGTTGAGAGTCTTTGAACAAATTTCTTGCAAAAATTGTCACTTTATACCACTGGTCTCGGGCTTGAAATCATGCCTTAGATCTCCCATCCGAGAACACACCCCTCATGGTGTTGTGAGAATCGACGGATCAGGCAATCATCCAGATCCCACGACAAATTCCCCGTCATGAGCTCATCAAGCTTATGCCTCTTGAATGGATCTCCAACTATGAACAGTTGAAACTTGTTTTCATGCCTCTGAAAGTATGTTTGAAAGACGACAAGATGGAACAGTCAGAATGACTTTTAAACCACCTCCAAGTGCTCACTGAAGCCTCACGACTCTCCTTATTCTTGATGATCACATTGTTGAGACGCGCGGGAAGATCTGCCCATTCTGAGGTTTAATCTGAAGGTTACCTGTTTATCGATAAACCTGGCCATTTCCTATAGGATGCCCCGAGGTATGTGACCCAATTATCCCTGCTTTGGGATGATTGGGAAGAAGGCGATGATTATGCAACCGAGGAAAAAAAACCCGAAAAGAAGAAACCTCGCATCATGTCACTGTGACCTGGCATCGATCCTCCTCCACTCCATTAGAAAAGAACTTCGAAATGGATTGCCCATTGCAAATCACGAGATTCCATCACCACTCTACCAACTCACCAAGCTTGTATGATGTTTTCCTCTACCTCTTGGAATTACTCTTCTCTTTTCCTCGCTTTAGAACCTGATTCCTGTGAAATGTTTTGTCAAACCACTTTATCCGCTTCTTACCTCCCAGCCTGGAGCCCAAAGCCTTTGAATCGGTCCTCGCGGCAAACTCAAAATGCAGGGGCCCCAAAATGATACTTTGTTGCATCTCGATTCAAAAGTTGAGAACATCGGTTCTGGCCCAGCAGTTGAGACAAAAGTTGACTCATCGCAGATCGTGAGATCTACAAAACCTCAGTCAAATTTCAACTTGACTGATTCTGAGCCATGCTTGCCATCGTTACTCGGGCCGGTGACCAAAGAAAGAAATCAGTGACTTAAAAGCGAACTTACTCAGATTGAATCTGAAAAGCAGAGACCTACCCTTTTACCACATCTCCCATATCCTTCCATCGGTCCACTTATCATCCTTTTGCCTCATGCTTTCTCTATGCGGTGACCCTTCCAGTTATTTGGTATGACTCTTTTCGAGAACAATCCTTTGCCACCAAGCGAACCTGAACCGCGACCTCGACGCCCCTCCCGTCATTACCGACCGTCCAGCCAATCTCCAGTTACACCCATCACCTCTGGTTCCTTTATCGGTCCACTTGCCGGTCAGGATAAAGAACACATGAACCATTCTGCTCACCAGTCACCCAATTCCTTTCTGAGATGATCAAACTTACGATTCGAATCCATTTATTTGAGATAGCCATCTGACAGCAAGCGAATCTTGACATCCGGTGACTACGAAAGTCCTATCTTGATATTACGAAAATCGATGGCTCGACACGATCAACCCGGGCCAAACCTCCGACCATATGTTGATATTCCTACGAAGTTGAAGAAGATATGCACGAATCTTTGCCTGAAACCTCCTCCCGACCAATCCATCAGCCAAAATGCGTCAAATGGCCATGGTTCATTTGATGATCTTAATCTCATAAATGGGCGTGAAACTCAATGAGATATACATTTGGATCAACCTCCGGATCTTGAAACGAAACCGGCTGATCGATCCTTAGAAATTTCTTCTTTCGTTTCGGGTGCTTTCTAAAGAGATTAGTTTGATTCGTTAGGCCAATACCAATTCTGATTTGTTGATCTTAGAAGTTTGAGTGCTCTTCTTTGTGATCAATTCCTTGGCGACCATACCTGCGATCTTTGAAAGTTGCCGTATCTCAACATGAAATCTTTAACCCCAATCTTTAAGGATCTTGACTTCCATTTATAGCGAATGTCCTGTTCTATAAGCAATGGATTGATGAGCCGAATTAAAGCATGTCTTTACTTCCCACCGAAGAACTCAACTTCGACATCCAGGAGACAACTTCGACCTTTCCACTGAGACAACTCTCTTGGCAAAATCTTTGAAAACTTGTCTTGACAAACTTTGCGAGCAAAATAGTTTTCAAAGAAGCTGTTGAAAGACAAAGAACCTTTAGCTTGCAAAAAGCCTTATTTGCGATCAAATGCCACAAGAAAAAGGATTGCGATTGCGGTTAAAAGAAAAATGGCATTTTAAATTCAAAATCCGAATTTTATCAAACCTCATGAGATCCGAAAGCCCTAGGTTCTTGGAAAGAAATCTCCCTCCACGGGGAATTCAAGCGAGCATAATCAGCAGATGTTTCATCTGCAGAGAAAAACCACTATAAAGATTGTCCCGACAAAAGCAAAATCCCTACGGTTAGTTGAGCATCTTCAAGCCCTACTACTCTCCTTGATGAACTAGAATCCGATTTCTCGAACAAGATGAACAATGATGAAGCAGTGTTACAAAATTCTCTGATTGAGACGGTGACTCTCAGTGATTTTCCTGGATTACTCTCCACGGATAGTCGGTTCCTATCCCATCCATCAAACTCAGGATCTTGCCCTCAAAATTCAAAGGCCCATTCCGGCGATTGGTCTTATAGACCTTTGGTGCGTTAAATCCCGTATTCTTCCATCGAATATTGGACCCGGTTTGAAGAACATTTCAAAGTCGATGGCAAACTCTTCACCACCTCTTTGATTACCAAAACCCATTGGTATTCAAATCTTCCCAAGTGTCATTTGGACCAAGGTTATTGGTTCCACTCTTCTAATAAGGATATCTTGTTAGGATTTGACATCCTCCACCAAATCAAACACCTCCAAATCATTCCCACTTTGGAATCCCAGTCAAGTCCATGTTCAAACCATTCCACGGACATTCGAAACTCTACAATTTATGCGAAACTCCCGATCTTGCCGGATATTTCAACCAAACTTTTGAGTTTACAGTCCCATTCGGTTCACCCATCCAAATCCCTTGTGGAAAAATAAGTCTTTCTTCATTAAGTTACTAAATGAAGATATTAACCCAACCAAAGCTACCCATCCAGGAATGAGTCCTTCTGACTTACTCCTAGCCCAACAAGAATGTTCACAATTGTTAGCCCAAGGTTTAATTGAGCCCACAAGTTCTCAATGGGCTTGCCAAGCCTTTTATGTTGAAAACCATCTTCGAGATTTGGGTTTTGAAGCAGAATCTGGACGTCTGAATTTCTTAAAATGTATTTTCTTCTTTGGCTCACAATCACAATTCTTTTTTTTTTTCTTTGCACTTGATCTGCAAATATGGTTTCTTGTAGAGTTTGCATGGGGAAGTACTTTTGCTCCAAATGCAAATTCTTTGATGATGATGTAAGCACTTTAATTCAAAGTTCACTCTAAATTTGAGCCCTGATCTACTCATACATCTTTCTAATTTGATAACCGTTTGTGTTTCTAGATTTCGAAGAAACAATACCATTGCAATGAATGTGGCATATGCAGGTTGAGTACAAGAAATTAGACCTTTTAAGATAATTTTTTTCGTGACATTTGAAAATCTAGTCACGAAATAGTAGTTATAGTGACAAACTTTTGAAATCATAGCTAATAGTCTCATCTTGACTAAAGTTATATTTTACAACCAACAATTCTCTTTTTGAGATGCATTAATTGGTCCTTATATTAAATTTTTTTATGAAAAACAAAAGATTAGTCACAAAAAGATACAATTTTTTAAGCGTCAAATAATTACCTTCAAAATAAGTAATTTGAGACGTTACACAATTTTTTGTGACAAAACATTTGGTTGCAAAATATAATTATAAGCAACAACACTATCAGTCACCCTAGCTATTTTGATTTCCACTAATTTAGAGACCACATTTTTCTGTCACAAATAATTACCTATAGTGACTAAACTAGAAAATAGTAGCTAATAATGTTGTCTTGATTTATATTGTATATTGTGATCTAAAGGCTGAATTCTGAGCTCTGGCATTTTGAGTTTGCCAGTTTAGTATGACTTCAAAAGGTTTTGGTTCTTCAAGCTGGCCGTTTGGTGTAACAGGAGAGTGGACAAAAGGTTTGGTGGTGACCTTTGTCTATGGATTAATTTGTTTTTCTAAAGGAGGGAACTGCTCTTGGTAAGAGCTTGATGAGAACATCATGCAAGGTTGGACATGCATAGCATGAGATGAGAACAAGGTTGTCTCTTGTCTGCATGATCATTGTTTATACTCCTTTTGTATAAGCCTTAAGCCTTTTCTAAAAATAGGTAAAGGCATTAGACTGTCTGGGTCATCTGGAGGTAGAGGAGGCTTTTTGTGATACGAATCCAATTGGTGACTTTTCTTTTTACGCCGCCTGGGACGCCTATTGAAATTATCATCATCATCTTCTTCTTCGAGGCAAGGACAGTCGGGATCACACATATGGGAATCTGGGACATCCCATAAAAAATGACCATTGATTTTATCTAGATAAATCTGATAGCCATTTGAGGAAAACCCGTGAATGGGAAGATTTCATCAGATGCACTGATGATCTTTGCCAACTCCTCAGACAGCATCCCTTCCATAGTCCAGATCCCTAGACAAATTCAAAAGCAAGAGCTGCTTAAGCTCATGCCTCTGGAATGGCTTTCTAATTATGAAAAATTCCATCAAAACTCTCAGCCGGTCCAAACAACTGATGCTCATTTTGAATCACCATCTACTTCCCAGACACCTATTACTCTGAACAATCAACACCCAGAAACTCCTTTTCATACTCTTCCATGATCACAGCCGTAACTACGGCACAAGAAACTTTTCGCTCACAAGCTAGAATATTATTGTATATCGGTAGGAAACTAGTGACAAATATTCTGATGGTCATCCTGAATGGGGACTAGATCAGTTTGCACTACTGGCATAACAAGCCACGTACAATTATTTTCTATCTTTGAGCATAATGCTTTTCATCAAAATGAAGTGGTAAATATGAGATATGTTCGTCAAATAGGTAAATAAAGGAAAATCTGAAACAAAATGGCATCTTTATCAAACAGTTTAGATAATCTTGCTCCTGTTACTCTCTCTTCAACCCTCTTACTCCCAAAATCTTGTTTTAAACACCTGGCCTCAAAAATAGAAAACCTTGTTGAATATTCATATGTCCCAGAATCAGCCCAAATTAGTGAATCTTCCATGCCTCTCATTAGCCCAACGACCAAATTCTTTAACCAGAAGTATTAAAACCCTAATTTCAAAAAAAAAAATGCTCCAAAAGAATATATCCAGTTATCACGACTGGATCAATGTGCTCTTCAAGCATCACAAACAGAGCAATATGTCACCCTTGAAATTCCACCAAAGCTGATTCTCCAGTGGAAAAGAGAAGGATACACCCATCTCCATCTTGGAGGAGTTCGTTTGATTCTTACCCTTCACAGGAGGAAAGGCTTACCAGTCACAGCCAGACTGGCTTTGCTAGACACTCGATTCAAGGATTACCAGCATGCGGTCATAGGAACAATCCTGACTACTTTATATGCAGGAAGTGTCTTGATGATCGAACACCAGCTTCGATCCAGGATCCAAGGAGGCAAACAAATGGCAACCTTACACCATCAGTTGGTGTACCGCCTACAAACTCATGCCCTTGATCTTCCCACACCCCAAACCACATCAGATGCACTGATGATCCTTGCCGACTCCTCAGACAGCATCCCTTCCATAGTTCAGATCCCTAGACAAATTTGAAAGCAAGAGCTGCTTAAGCTCATGCCTCTGGAATGGCTTTCTAATTATGAAAAATTCCATCAAAACTCTCAGCCGGTCCAAACAACTGATGTTCATTACCCTCTGAATAATCAACTGATGCTCATTTTGAAAAAAGAACAGATGGAACAGTAAAATTGACTTTTCAATCACCATCCACTTCCCAGACACCCATTGTTTCTCATCCATACTCTTCCATGATCACAGCCGTAACTACGGCACAAGAAAATCTTTCCATTCACGGATTTGCCTTAGATGGCTATCCGATCTATCCAGACAAAATCAATGGTCATATTTATGGGATGTCCCAGATTCCCATATGTGTGATCCCGACTATCCTTGCATCGAAGAAGAAGACGGTGATGATAATTTCAATAGGCGTCCTTGGCGGCGTAAAAAGAAAAGTCACCAATTGGATTCGTGTCACAAAAAGCCTCCTCTGCCTCCAGATGACCCAGACAATCTAATGCCTTTAACTATTTATAAAAAAGGCTTAAGGCTTATACAAGAGTATAAACAAAGATCATGCAACCTTGTTCTCATCTCATGCTATGCCTGACCAACCTTGCATGATGTTCTCATCAAGCTCTTACCAAGAGCAGTTCCCTCCTTTAGAAAAATAAATTAATCACCACCCATGTTAATCCCATTCCTAAAATACAATCCTGTATGATGTTTTTTCTGGAACAGCCTTCTGCTTAAAGTTCAAGATATTGGGAAAAGCTGAATTATCTAGTCGAATCAAGAATCTATGGCCAATCAAATGGAATTCAAAATTTTTTATACCATTTTTCATGGCTAAGATTTCTTTGTAGACCGTGTGATGTCCACTTGCATAAGCAATAAAGTGTTCTTTTCCATTGCATTCTTCAAGAAGGATGGCCCCCCATGATTCATCACTTGCGTACGTTTGTAGAATCCTTTTGCCATCCGTGATAAGCTTTAAAGGTGGCAGATTCTGGGCAATCTGCTTTAATTACTTTACAGCATCTGTGTGGATTTCTGACCAGGATGGTGGATTCTTTTTTAGGAGTGCAGACAACTTGCTTGTATAGTGATTGACATGTGGCAGGAAATCTCGGATGTAATTGATAATGCCAAGAAATTGTTGGACTTGCTTTTTAGTAAAGTTACTTTCAGGTAAGTGGAGTAACTCTTGTGCAATATGGGGTCCAGGCTGATAATGTCCGTTTTAGATTTTCATGCCAAGAAAGTCAACAGAAGTGGTCGCAATCGTACTTTTCTTGTCAGTAACTTGTGAAAGTCATGATTCCATGTGCTTAAATAATCTGAAAAAACTGTTGGAGTAACTTGTGATGTTCATCATGATTACCTGAAAAAAGAAACAAATCGTCAATATAAACAAGGGTATGGTGGAGAATGGGTTGAAAGATGGTGGTCATAGCCTTTTGGAAAAGGAAGGACTGTCCATTGGTAATGGGCATTTGGAATACAAAAAGCAGTTTTGTATCTTTCAGAGGGATGAATACCAAGTTGCCAAAAACCGGACTTCAAGTCAAATTTTGAAAAGATTCGGGCATTCTTGAGGTGGACAAAAAGGGTTTGTCTGTTGGGTAATGGAAATTTTTTATCTTGGAGAAAATTGTTGAGTGGCTGATAGTCAATGACTAATCGTTTTTTGCCACGAAGAATTTCAGACCTTTTTTCAACATAAAAGGCTTGGCAAGCCCATTGAGAACTTGTGGACTCAATGAGACCTTGTTTTAGCAATTGGGCACATTCTTGTTGGGCCAGGGTAAGGTCTTGTGGGGTCATTCCTGTATGGGCAACTTTGGTTGGGTTGTTGTCTTCATTTAGCTTGAAAGGTAAGAATATGAAGAATTTTGGGTTTTTCCACAGCGAGTTTGGATGGGTAAAAAGGCTATGGTTTTCAGGGCAAAATTTGAGGATTTGATCTGTAATGGCCTGGTATGTGGGTGGTGAATTGGTGAAGGGTTTAATCATGGATTTGTAACGGAGACCAGAGGAAGTAATCTGGACATTTTTTGCCTGATGTAGGATGTCAAAACCTACAAGGAGATCTTTGTTTGGCAAAGATGAACCAATTAATTTTATCCAAACAACACAATTAGGAAATAACTGGATTCCTATTGGATGTTTAGTAACTAATTTAGTTGTAAAGATCTTTCTGTCAGTTGCTTTGAAGTGTTCCTCCTGAGTTTTCCAATACTCAGTAGGAAGAATAGCATGATTAAGCATACTTCGCTGAGCACTTGTATCGAGAAAACCAATGGTTGTGATGGGTTTATGATATCTGGAAGGGACAATTTGGATTTTGACAGAAGGTATGGGAATGGTATGATCATGGATTAGGATAGAGGAAGGTTGGACTATGTAAATTGGTTCGAATTCAAAACTGTTTGAATCACTGGATTCTGCTGGTAAAGCAAAAAATGTATCATCATTTGGCTCTTCTTGTTCAGAAAATAAGTGTTCAACTTGGTCTGTCGTTGGGAAAAATTCTGCTGTGGATTCCAGGTGTTGGATAAGTTTTACCGCCTTCTGAGGCTTGACAGGGCAGTCTTTAGCAAAATGGCCTTTCTTTTTGCAAATGAAACATCTGCTTTTCTTTTTATTAGAAAAATCTTTGGAGTGGGATTGCCTTCTCCTGAAAAACTGAAATTGTTTATGGCGCTGTTTCCTAGATGGAAATGAGAATCTGGATTTCTTGAAATGAGACTTTTTCTTTGATGAACAGTCACACTTTTTTGGATCTTTGCACTTGATAGCCAAGTAAGGCTTTTTGCAAGCAGATCTGAAAGGCTCTTTGTCTTTGATAAGTTCCTGGAAGAATTTCTTTTGTTCGCACAATTTGTCAAGACATACCATAGCAATTTGGAATAATTTTCCCAATGATAATATGTCAATGCTGAGCTTGTGAGCAGTTAACTGACGCTGGATCTTTGGTTGTAATTCTTCTGGAAGAGACACCAGAAATACATGTCTGAGTGTAGCATCATTGAATCCATTTAGCTTATAATAAAGTAAAGACATCCACTTGTAGTGGTAATGAAGATCCTTTGTGTTGAGAGAACAACATTTCATGTTGAGATAATCACGTCCTGCAGCTTCAAAAGTCATGGAGAAGGGCCAAAGCCTGAGAGACATCGGGAATCTGAATGAACTGAAGTTGTCTATATTGTCCAAGACTGTCAAACCAATCTTGAAGAGAACCCATAAACCGAGTACTGAATTCTCGCAGAATAGATTGGGTTGTTGCATCTGGAGCTAACATTTGGAGATCAATCCAAGCAGACAATTCTTGTAATCTTTCTCTCCATTTTGTTGGAGGGATATCATCAAAAGTAAACCATGGTCCATTTAAAGGTTTGGAGACTTTTATTTGGTGGAATGGGAGAAGATTCACGGTTTAAGTGATTTGCTTCACCGATCAGCAGTTTGATGCGTGGGCGATTCAATAGGTTCTGCCATGAGGAGTTTGGAAATATCAGCTACATTTGAATTAGAAATGTCTGAGTCAGACAAATTAGATGACTCAATGGATGATAAATCTGATTGTGAAGGAGAATTTTCAATAGAAGAATCTAGAGATGGAGAATGGGAAATTTGGTGAGCAAAATATTGGTACATGGGTTGTTTTTCTAGAGAAACGGAAGTTTGGATTGGCGGCAGTTGAGTAGACTCAGGTAAAGAAGTTGGTGATGAAGAGGGTGATGGTTCAAATCGGGATGTTTGAGGATTTTGCTGAGGAATTGATTTTTGAACTAGGACTAGTTTTGGGGTCTTCTTTGGTCTTGGTTGAGGTCGTGGATGTAAAGGAAACAAAGTATGGGTCATACCAAAAAGTTTAGCAAAATCATATGTTCGGGAAGAAGTTGATGGTAAGAAAGGATGATAAGTAGGATAGGCTGGACTTTTTTTGAATCAATTCTGGCAATATCAGTCTTCAAAGCTCTTATCTCAGCTTCTTTTTTTATCAAAATTAGGACTATAGTCTATAGACTTGTTGAGCAAGCATAGTCCGAAGTTCAGAGTCAAGTTGAGTAACTCTATCATGAAGATTTTGATAAATCTGATACCAACTGGGGTTTACGAGAATGACGTGGTTACGAGATACCAGACATTCCGTATTTTTTTGATGAACTAAGAGCATAGACAACCCAAAAAGACACAGACTCTCCTTGGTCACTTAGTCTAAAGACAGGGTTTCATCTGTTGTCTGAGAACAAAGATAGAATGACAGCCTGGCTAGCTTTCTGGTGCACAGGATCCTTTTTCAAGGCAAGTGCAGAGCATACTTGCAGAAGATAGATATTGAACAAGGGTAAGAGTTCTAAACCTAAAGAATCTTAGAATTAAAGAATAGAAACGAAGGTTTTAATTATCCATAGGGTGGAATATTGAAACTTTTAAATGTTATCTAAAAACTCTCTTCCTTTTATAAAGATAAGGAGGAGAAAAGACAAAAGTTGGATTAAGATCATTCCAGCTGTCACACAGCACACATATTTTACAAAAGTAGATAAGGCTCACTGGAACAACTTTAAAAAAGTTAAAGCATAAAGCACACAGTACTTTATTTTACATTATTACAAAGAGACAAATCTCTTTAAAGAGATATTGACGCGTCTTCGGATGAGGAGGAATCTGTCTCATCAGGATCATGATCAGGGTCTTTGTTTTTCTTGAAGATTTTTTCTGGATGAGAACATCTTGGAACACATGGCCAAGGGCAATATGGAGGAGAGGATGATCCTGGGAATTCATATGGTGATGGTGAAGGTACCGGGGTAAAATCTTCATAAGGATCTTGGGAATTTTAGAATAAAAAGTCAGTGTAGTCTGGCTTTTCTTCTTTTATGATGATTCCTCGGTTGGGGGCTGAGAATGTAAGGATGGTGTGGGAATCATGAACATTTCATGTTTTGGTCCAAGAGATGTGTGGAGGATATCTGGTTGGTATGGAGGAATATGGTTAAGTTCCATGAGGAAGTTCTTTAAGGAAGTCTTTATTTGAAAATCTTGTTCAAAACAGGCAATGTGAGGGACAATGGTCCATTCATAACTCTGATTATGTGTCAAAAAATCTTTGGTTTGAGGATGCTGGAAGTATGGACGGTGGATAATAAAAACAGTAGTGAACTGTTTTCCTTCTTGGTCTGGAAGCTCTAGAAGACGATGTGTGTCAACAATCTGTTGTAGTTTTTTGCGCCACCATGGTAATGGCGAAAACCATTCAAAGAGAGTCCTGGTAAGAGAAGTGGAGAGCTCTGGATGATTGAGCTTGTTGAGCAGGGGTAAAATTGAGAAAACCATTTTTGTGGCATACAGAACAGTAAGCTACCAGATATACCAAAGCTCATCTTCAGTAATATCTCGATGTGGAGTGATTACTAATCCTGTGAGGAAAAGGTGATCAGGATGAAAACTGGGAAAAAACATAGGTTCTTTACTCGCAAAGTCTTGGATCTGGTGAGGAGACTGAAAAGTCATGTTGCGTGGGAAAGACTTCTGGGTGAGGGCTGTTTTAAGGAGTGAACTAGCCATTACGATAATAGGAAAGGAAATCTGAGAAGTGATACAAAAAAACTAGGGAGGTTTTGGTTTTGGAGGTCTGGATAGTAAGTCTGGGATGAGGTTATGATCTCCTTTTATATGCTGGACATGGTAATCATATCTTGAGAACCATTCTTTAAGTTGAAGCAAGGTTTTTTCTGGAACAACCTTCTGCTTAAAGTTCAAGATATTGGGAAAAGCTAAATTATCTAGTCGGATCAAGAATCTATGGCCAATCAAATGGAATTCAAATTTTTTGATACCATTTTTCACGGTTAAGATTTCTTTGTAGACCGTGTGATAATGCTTTTGTGCATCAGGGAATTGTCCACTTGTATAAGTAATAAAGTGTTCTTTTCCATTGCATTCTTCAAAAAGGATGGCCCCCCATGATTCATCACTTGCATCTGTTTGTAGAATCATTTTGCCATCTGTGATAATCTTTAAAGGTGGCGAATTCTGGGCAATCTGCTTTAATTACTTTACAGCATCTGTGTCGATTTCTGACCAGGATGGTGGATTCTTTTTTAGGAGTGCAGACAACTTGCTTGAAGAACCAAAACCTTTTGAAGCCGTACTAAACTGGCAAACTCAAAATACCAGAGCTCAGAATTCAACCTTCAGATCCCTTAACGAGAAAATTAAAAAAGTAGCATTTCAAGTGAAGCAGACAAACACAAAGGTAGACTTCACATCTCAGCTGGAACAAATATATCTTGACATGCAAAATCGAGTTACCCAACTTGATTCAGATCTGCGGTTTATGATCCAAAACAGATATTGGGGTCCAGAATTTAATAAAAAAGAAGCAGAGATTAGGCAGTTAAAAGCTGAACTTGCCAGGATTGATGCAGACAAACAGCAACCTTCTTTGTTTGCAAAATCTCCCTCATTACCTCTACACACACCAACCTTTAGTACATATCAACCTTTCTACACACCATCCACTTCTAGACAACCTATAGACTATGCCAAATTCTTTGGCCTGTCTCATCTCAAACATACACCAACTCATGCTCCTGCTAAACCACGATCCAGACCTACTAAAACTGAACCACCTCCAGCTTACCACCAACCTTATGATCCATAATCATCTCCAGAACCTCAATCTACTTAGAAGAACAAAGAACCTATGCACCAATCATCCCAGATCTTGCCTCACCCTTTAGAATTAGAATAAACCTCCACTGATGAGGAATCTTTTTCTTCAGAATCTTATTCTTCTTCCTCCAACTCTGAAGATGACTTAGTTGATATCTCTAAGCTTCTGATGGTTCAGCCATCAACTGGGTCAAATGATCCTTCTCCCTCCTCACCTCCTCAAACACCTATAGTTGAGGAAACAGATTCTAATACCAATCCTACACCCCATCAAGAAAAATCTTCTTTTAAACCCTCCAATGGCCCATGGTTTACCTTTGATGACATTCCAAGAATGAAATGGCCAGCCATGTTTCAAGAATTTTCTGCCTAGATTGATGTTCAAATGCTCAGAACTGGAGCAACACCCCAAACCATCCTTAAAGAGTTCAATTCTCGTTTTACGGGATCTTTAAGAGATTGGTTTGAAAGTCTAGGCCAATACAGGCAACTCCAGTTAATCCAAGCTGAAATTCCTCGAGTCCTCGGGCTTATATATGACCAGTTCCTTGGAGAAGCCACAGCGGTTAATGAACAAGCAAGAAGAGAGTTTCATTTAATGAAGTGCTGTTCTCTCCAGATAGAATATCTGGATTTTCACTACAAGAGAATGTCTACAATGTATTACAAGCTCAACAGTTTTAATGATCCTTCATTAAAACATGTTTTCGTAGCATCTCTTCCAAAGGAGATTCAACCATAACTTCAGAGGCAGTTCACAATCCACCAGCTAGACATAGTCAACCTCTCCTTGGGAAAAATCAACCAGTTAGTACTCATTTATCTAGAAAGACTTTGTGAACAGAAGGAGTTTTTCAAAGACCTCATGGAAAATAGGCAACCTTTCAAAAGTTCTTGTAAAAGTGTAAGAGTGAAAAGGAATGCACTTGTTCAACAAAAAAGAGATCTCATTTCCAGAAACTCCAGAGTTCAGAAAAGAAAAGCCAAACCTCTTCCAGATCCAAATCCAAAAACCTTATCGATTCTTCAGAAAAAAGCACCTTGACCAGTCCTCTAAATCAAAAAGCAGTCGTTGATTGTCCAACTCGGCCTTCAAAATCAGTCCGGCTTATTGAGCATCTCCAGGGTTCCATGTTACTTTAAGAAAGTGATGATGTTGAATCCTTATTCTCTGAACAAGAGGACTATGATGAACAAAAAACTTTTGTTCTTGCTGAAACAAAACAACATTCTGATCCAGAGAATGTTTTTGTAATTCAAACTGTACAATAGATTCAGAAACTCCAACCAGCCATTCCTATCCCTTCAATCAAAATCCACCTTCTCTTCGGAAGATTCGATAAACTAGTTCCCGTCATTGGTTTTGTTGATACTGGAGCTCAGAAGAGTATGCTTAATCCTTCAATCCTTCCATCCCATTTTTGGGAAAAGCATACAGAATATTTCAAGGCTGCTAATGGAGAACTGTTTCATACAAATTTGATTACCAAAAAACCCATTGGTATTCAATTCTTTCCAGGATGTGTCCTTTGGACCAAGCTTGTTGGATCCAATCTTCCTGATAAAGATCTTTTAATCAGGTTTGATATCCTTCACTTGGTTAAAAAACTCCATATAACAGCCACAGGAATCTGCTATAAACAGGTATTTCAACCTTATACGGATGCCCTGAAATTATTCTCAATCTCAAGTTCTCCTCCATTGTATGATCCACTCAAATCGCATTTTCTTTTTCACTGTCCAGAAAGTCATAGTCAATTTCTTCATCTTGCCCCTCTATGGAAAAAGGAAAGCTTCTTCATTAAGCTCCCTTTTAAGCTTAACGAAGACATTAACCCCACCAAAGCTACCCATCCAGGAATGACTCCGTCCGACCTGAAACTAGCCCAAGAAGAATGTTCCCAGTTGCTAAAACAAGGCCTTATTGAGCCCACAAGTTCAGAATGGGCTTGTCAAGCTTTTTATGTGGGAAAAATGTCTAAAATAGTTAAAGGCAAAAAACGTCTTGTTGTTTTCTTAGAGATGATAAGTTCCCCTTGCCAAAAATCCAATTCTAATTTGTTCATATCCAAAATGCTAAGGTCTTCTCAAAATTTGACCTTAAGACAGGTTTCTGGCAATTAGGAATCCACCCTGATGACAGACCTAAAACAGCTTTTTGCATACCAAATCACTACTAGAAAAATAGTCTTTACTGACACTTGGTTTGTGACACTTTATTACAAAGTATCAGTATTTGTATACATATGGGCCATTTTCCGTGTTTAACACATAAGTATCACAAATTAATGATACTATGGTGTCTGAAATTTGGACATCAGAAATCGCTGACACTAAAGTATTAGTAATAAAAATAAAATAATTCTAATCATGTAACGGATGGAATTCGAACCGGGGACCTCGAACATCGGAACATTTAAGTTTAAGAAAAAGAAAATAAGTTTTACTGATACCTTGGTGACACTAAGGTATCAGTAAAAGAAAATAAAATTTGAATCTCGTTCCAAACTAATATTGAGTGCGCCTGAGTGAAACTTTTAGCTGGTTTTGGCTAAAATTTTACTAGTAAATAATATATTTTCAGTTAGAAACGGTATCGTTTCACTTAAAAAAAATAAAGATAAGTAAAACGCATCGTTTTATCCTAACCCTAAGACCAAAATCGAAGCTAATTTTTTTCGTCATTCACTCATCATTCTTTCACCACTCAGTTCTCCTTCTCTGTCAAAGCTAAGTAAACCAAACCCTAAAATCCTATTCCCCACTGTAATCAAACTTCACGTCGATTCCAACCAAGCCCGAAGCAGAGGAATTCATTTCTATAACGATTTGGTTCTCTCTCTCTCTCTCTCTTCACTGCGATAAATTTGTTTCTAAAGGTGCCATTTATTTATTTTTATTTATTTTTAATTATTAGGTTTCCAATTTACAGTGCCTATTTTCCTCATGCATGTTGTTTTGTTGCGGTTTAACTATAGAATGGGTTTTAAAATTCTTAGTTTTTTTCTGTAATCTTGATTGTTTATAATTTGGGACCTGGGAAAACCTAACAGAGAGGTAAAGGCAATTAAAGTTGAATTATTGTACTAGAGTTTTTAACTAAGAGTAGTTTTATAAGTGTCTGATTCAAATCAGTTTTCTTTCCTCTCTTTCTTTAGTTGCCATGTCACTGGACTTTGAATTTCATGTACACTTTAACTAGAATTGATGGATTCAATGTCAATGCAGATTTGGGTTTTTCTCCTTTTCCCCATTTCTCAAAATTGCATTTAAAATTTTGCATGATGCTTTTAATTTTGGGCCTAACTTGTTCCATTTAATTAGCGCCTGATAAAGATACATATTCAATTCGGGTCAATTCATCAATCCTTTCCCTATAATGCACTTGCTAGACTTAGTATAAATGCAATATCTCACATGCAAACCCTTCAACAACAACAAGTATTGTCCAGCTCTCTAACATAGTAATTAACAATCTCTCGCTTTTGAAGAATCACAAAAGTTTAAGGTGTAACAGCTGTCTTCATTTGGTAATTCTTTTAAATCACTCACTTTCTTTCAATTTCTATTATCATTGTGTTTTGAGTTTTACTTGTACTGATATGTTTTAAATATTGACATGCATGGTTTTACTTTCGTTTTTGTTGCATAGACTCTTCTGGAATTAAATTTTTTGTTCTAATATATACTTTTGTTTGTTCTAATATGAAAATGAAATTTTGAAAAATGCGGATGTGGCATGTTTTGTTGGTTTGCTGAATGTGTACATGTAAGTCAGATTTGCTGGCTTGGTGAATGTGTACATGTATGCTCTGTTGGCTTGCTGAATGCTTACATATATGCTCTGTTGGGTTGACCAAGTTGCCAGTCAAGTCTCCCAGACTGAAAACAAGGTGGATTCAATCAGCAATCGTCTTGATCAGATGTACATACATCTTCAGGACAAAATCTCTGAGCTCGACACAGATCTCAGACGAATGATAAACAATCACATATGGGGTCCAGAATTCAACAAAAAAGAAGCAGAGATAAGAAGGCTCAAAGCTGAGCTAGCCAGAATTGATACTGAAAAAACCCGGCCATCACTTTTCACCCACACAATGTCCACACCAACGCCCACTTTGATATTTGACACTTATGCACCTTTCTACACACCATCCAGGCCTCAACCGCCTGTTTACAACCAGTTCTTTGGATTCTCACATCTCCAACCAACCCCTCAACCTAAACCATCTTCACCAAAAAAATCAAAATCTCAGAACCACAGTCCAAGGCTTCTCCTTCTTCCCCAGTACCTCCAGAAGATTCACCAAAAGCCACTCCAGAACCTCCTAAAAAGGACAAAGGTCCAATGGATCAATATCATTACCATACAGTTCAGACCCAAGACTCCTTTTCCTTTGCATCTGAGTCTGAACCAATATATGACTCTAATCCTTCAGACTCCACTTCATCTTCCTCTTCCTCATCCCTGAACGCAGACCATACTTCTACTGATTCTAAATCTGAAAACGCTGATCTTACAAGCATACTGACGGCAACCAAAACTGAAGACCCAAGTGCCTCAACTACAACGCCTATTGTAGAAGACAGTTGTTCTAATGATCAAAAGGAAGCTACAACAGAACCGGTTCTACAAATGCCTCCGCCAGTTACTGACCATTCCACCAAACCAGTGAAAGTTGCAAGCCAATGGTCTAGACCGACTAATAAAATAGAAGTTAGAAGCTTCTTGAGTTTAGCTGGATATTATCACAGATTTGTGAAAGGTTTCTCTAAAATCACAATGCCATTAACTTAATTAAAATTCATGTAGGCACTAGAACGTGAGAAAAGGTTCGAGGAACTAAAATGGTGACTGATCACGCCTTAATCCTAGCCATTCCTAGCAATTATGAGGAATTCGTTATCTATAGTAATGTCCCCAAAAATGGCATATGATGCGTCCTTATGCAAAATGGAATAGTCATTGCTTGTGCTTCTAGACAATTGAAGAAATACGAGAAAAACTATCCAAAACACGATTTGGAGTTAGTAGTGGTGGTATATGCATTAAAAATATGGCATCACTATTTAGTGGGAGTGCATTGTGAATTTATACCATTCATAAGAGCCTCAAATACTTCTTTACACAAAAGAAGTTAAATATGTGACAATGGTGAATGACTAGAGCTTATCAAAAAGTATGACTGTGAAATAAACTACCATCCTGGAAAAGCAAAATGTGGTAGTAGATGCACCAAGTCAGAAGTCAAGCCTGTTAGCTTTAAGGATTTTACCTAAGCCATTACAAAATGATACAGGCAAGGCATGAATCGAGCTAATAATAAGAAAATTAGCCTATATGACAGTCCGCTCAACCTCAGTAAGGAGGGGCAGGAAACTGATTCTTCTTTGAAGAACTTGAAGACGAAAACACAACTCAAAGAAGGAGACCCCATTCAAGACGGAGATGGGAATCATCTTGATTAAGGATAGAATATGTGTACAAAAAAATGAAGATCTAAAGAAAGAAACCCTACTTGAAGTTCATACAACTCTATATTCACTTTATCTTGGCACAAAAAGATGTACAGAGACTTAAGGAAATATTTTTAGTGGCCTGAAATGAAGAGCAAAATAGTAAAGTTTGTTGCACAATATTTCGCTTTTCAACAAATCAAAGTAAAGAACTAAAGACTGGCAGGACTTCTAAAATCCAATTGAATTCCCAAATAGAAATAGGAAGAAATCACAATGCATTTCGTTATTAGTCTTCCATGAACTGCAAAAATGCATGATGCCATTTAGGTAGTCTGACAAAGTTCGCCCTCTTCTTGCCTGTTTGAATGACGTACACCATGGAGAAATTTGTGGAAATATGCATAAAGGAGTCGAATAGAAGCATGATTTAAGTGGTGAGCTAAAGCAGGATAGCGAAACTAAGAAAAACGGGAGACTCTATAACGGCTCACTGGTTGGTGAGAACACTACATGAAAATGAAGTTCCTAGAATTTTGTTTTAGAAGGGTCGCTCTAATGGGAGGCGAAACCGAATATGGCTAGCAACTATGGCCTGCGGTTAAGAGAAGTCGTAGGCAATTTCTCATATACAGTAGTATGGCTACTAGTTCCCATAGGTATCGATACCTAGGGGAATCTTTCTTATAGTAAGACTACATGGTGCACTTGTTTCTATTATCTCTAATCGAGATACAAGGTTTACCTCGACATTTTGGGAAAAGTTATATAAGGATACAAGAACAAAATTAAAATTTAGTATAGCATTTCATCCTCGAATAGATGGCCAGTCAGAAAGAACGATCCAGGCACTAGAAGATATGTTACGGGGATGCACTATCGACTTTCAAGGATCATGGAGCAAGTATCTACCTTTGACTAAATTTGCCTACAATAATAGCTATCACCTATTTATTGAGATAAGATGGGTGAGCAAAGGTATCTTGGTTCCAACTTGATTATTGTCTCATCTGAGGCAGTCAAGAAAATACGTCAAATGATGCAAGCGGCTCAAAGTCAAAAGAAAAGTTATGCAGATAAGAAACGAAAGGCTTTGGAATTTCAAGTTGGTGATGAGGTACTTCTAAAGGTTGCCGCAATAAAAGGATCAATGAGGTTTGGGAACAAAGGAAAATTAAGTCCGACGTTTTATTAGACCATTTGAAGCACTTGAACTTATCAAGAATGTTTCCTACCAACTTGCCTTTTTACCATCATTATCAAGGATATACAATGTCAATTTTAAGGAAATATGTTCTAGATCCCACCCATGTGCTAGATTATAAGCCTTTTCAACTAGAAGAATACTTAACCTATGAAGAACGTCCAATCTAAATCCTTGATAGAAAGATAAAGGAGTTATGGAATAAGAAAATTCCTCTAGTTAAAATGCTATTGCGAAATAGCTCGATGGAGGAGGCAAGATGAGAACATGAGAAAGAGATGAAGAATAAATATCCTGAACTATTCAATAAGTAAATTTTGAGGAAGAAATTTTCTTAAGGGGGAGGAAATTGTGAGGTACAACTTTCTCACTTGAATATAGTAGAATTAATGATAATGATATAAAATATTCATGATAGTAAATTCTTGTGTAATGACGACATAAACAATGTTGTAATAAGAGTTATTTATAGAAATATTTATATATTCTAGAATCTGAACCATTAATCAAAAGTTATGGTGGCAAAATCCTAGCCATCCATTAGTTATAGGAAATCCTATAAATACCCCTACCCCTTTCATTTTCCATATCACCTTAGAAATTCTACCCTACTCTATTCTAAGTTATAACATCAAAGAGTAGAGAAATCCTCAATTTAGTAGAAAATTATGAAGGGTCTACAAAAGTCAAGTTTAAAAGGTAAGTAATACTTCAACTACAATGTAAAGAGAGTTTTTTTTTCCTTATATACTTAAATTCATCTTTAATTATTTCTTTATCTTATGATTGTTACTATGATATGATTGTTTATTATTTAATCTTGATATGGTCGGCTATGTTGCCTATATCATGATATTTTTATTTGATTTTGATATGGTTGGTTATGTTGCCTAAATTAAAATTTCATTTTTTTTTATCTATTCTATAGATGCCTATATTATAATAATATGTTATTTAATCTTTATATGGTCGCATTACCGCCTATATTATAAGATTGTTGTTTTTTGCTTTGTGTGGTTAGCTTTATTGACATGTTAAGATTACTTTATGACATGCTGTGACATAGGTTGCACTGAACACATGCATCTCATGTTGACATGTTAAGATTACTTTATGAGTAAAGAAGACATTTAAAAAAAATGAGTTCTGAAAAATGGGTTGTTGGTAAAGAATAATTTTTTGGGGACAGCGATACTTAATGCCAAAAAGATTAATTAACAATCTAGGCCCAAGGGCATGAACATACCTAAACCCCAATAAAGTTGCTTTATATGTCTAAGTTTTTTTTTAAGATTTCATGTTCATAAGCATAATAATTAATATTTGTATGAAAGTGTTATCTTACTGGGCATTAACTCATGTAATCCTTACATTGCAAATAATAATGAGATCAAGCTGGTGCCAAGTCCCAACCAATAAGAAGTGCATTTGAGCATATCAAACCATGTGATCATGATGGGCTTAGATGTATTTCTATAAAAAGTAAATATCTTAAGTTCATTTACGCAAAGATTTACAAGGATCTCTGTTGCAACTTGTTGGAGCACACTTATAACAAGAAACTTGGAGCCATCTAGCTCTTTTTTTAAAAAAAAAATAATAATTTTCTTTCTCATACCAGGCATGTAGACAATAGATTTGGGAGGTAACTCCCCTACCAATCACACTTGGCTTCGATAATCCAACAGAAGTCAACAGGGATGCTACTCCTCATAAGAAGTCGCAAGCATTCTATTAAGCTTTGTAGATTGTGAGGAGTTCATTTTGAGAGAGTGAGGGAAATCGCTTGCAAAGATTTGTAAGAATTGCATTCTTATCCATACCTTAGCTTTAGAATTTCAATTATTGTGGGAAACTAAAGGAACCGATTGTAATAGTTGCAGAGTACCATTATGCACCACTTAACTGGGTAATAAATGACAACATATCAAATAAAGGAATCAATCAAGCAAAAATAGAACACATGTTAAAGCAAAAAAAACATGTAATAAATGACAAAATAAAAACACGCAATGTAAAAAGTGAAATGTTTCACCATCGTCCAAGTTTACCTCAAGTTCTAATTGGCTATCATAGATGCCACCTTCTATGTCCTTGAGTTGTCTATCTAGTTTTTCAAAATGGGATACTAACGTTGGAGTTTGTAGATCCCAAAAAAGCATGTGATTTATAAATTTGGTGCAAGCTGTTTAAGTGACACTTCACACGTAAGAGTTTATTAAGGTAGTTGAAATCTTGTTAAGGAACTTATGACATATAATATAAGGGATAAAAGAAAATACAATGAAACAATCAAATAATTTCAATTAGCAAAAGGGAATGACAAAAGATTAAATCACCCAAAGAAAAATCTCAATTAAGATTTGGTGGATCACTACAATTTATTTTGGTGTCTTCTTCATGCGGTTTGTACTCTAGATATGGCTTTAATATGTGATCATTAACTTTAAAAGTAACATATTGTTTGGATCTTTAATTCCAAAGGCTACACATAGAAAAATTGAGTGAACAATAAATGGACTAGGCCATCAAGAGCGTAACTTACTTAGGAATAGATGCAAGTGAGAATTGAATAAAAGCACTTTCTAACCTAGTGTAAAAGATTTCCTCATAATATGCTTGTCATAAAAGGCTTTTGTCCATTGCTTGTAATTCTTGGCATTTTTCATATGCATCATTGTGAATCTCTTCAAATTCTGCTAGCTGCAATCTCCTTTCTAAACCAGCTTGTTGTATGTAAAAGTTGAATTTCTTGATGGCCCAATATGCACGATGCTTGAGTTCCATGGATAGATGACTAGATTTTCCATACACTAGCCTATAGGGAGACATCGTAATAGATGTCTTAAAACTATTCGATACGCCCATAGTGCATTATCGAGTCTCAATGACCAGTCTTGTCTATAGAGATCTCAACTTGGCCAATAGTTTCCACTAGTTTGTGGATGATATAAGGTCGCCACGTTATGTGTGATAGAGTATTTTGCCAAAACAGCATTAAATGACTTGTTGCAAAAGTGGGTACGACCATTACTAATTATCGCCTAAGGGAATCCAAAGCGCATCTATCATAATAGGGTTTAGTGGCATCAGGTTCCTTTGTGTAATGCTTCCCATGTGCTGGCACTTATTACATGAAGAATAAAAAGTGTAAGTGTCTCCAAATACAGCTAGCCTATAGAAACCACATTGTCAAACTATAGCAGCCGTTTTGTTGGCACTAAAATGGGCTGCACAAGCTTGTTCGTGGTAGTATTAAAGAATTTTTTGAAATTCGCTCTTTCAGACATATCGACTAGCAATTTGATTCGTGTAATACTTGAAGAAATAAGGATCATCCTAAAAGAAATCCTTTATTCTCACCAAAAAATTGGCTTTATCCTACTTAGTCCAATGCTCTTGAAGTTGGCCTGTAGTAAGATAGTTAACTATATTAGCATACCATAATAATATTTCTGCACTCATTAGTTGTTCATCCAGAAATGATTTCGATGGTAATAGTTCTAGAATTATGTCAAAAATTGAGGCAAGAAAAATGACCTACTGTAACACTCCACTTAAATATCTATTTTTAAAATGTTTAAAACTGTTGTGCAAATTTTATTGAACTCGCAAGTGCACGAATCTATTGTAGAATAGATCAATGATGACGAGTGTCGATCCCACGAGAAGGTGGATTTTAATTGTGTGTAGAATTGGATGGATTTGTGGTGAAAATGATTTAGACTCTCTTAGAATTTAAATTGGAATGGCGAAATTAAATTAAAGTGGAAACTATTATAATTGAAGCGTATCTGGATCCGCATCAACATGCACCATGGGCTAAATATTCCTTATTAATGCCAATTAAATCATGAGGGGGGAATCCACACCTCATGAACCACACTCTAATCAATATGGTGCTAAGGGCTTATCGTGCCAAATAATAATAACCTTGTACTAGGGAGCCGGTGAAACCAAGGCGGTATCTAGACAAGATTATTATTATTTGTCGACGAAAAGTCAAAACATCCACAAAAATTAGAGGGGAAGAGAAAATAAATTTACCAAATAAAGCCCATGACACATGTTGAGACTTCACCTTCAACCCAAGCTTGAAAGAAAATTAGCTACTCATAATTGAACTAGGGGCAAAATAGGAATTTATTAAAATACATAGAAAATACAAGATGGAGAATGAATTACAGAAAATAGAGCCTAAAAATGGATTCAGAGATGCCAAATTAGGGGGGGAGAGCCCCCTTTTTATAGATACATTGAGTAAATCATGGCCACGTCATCAGTCAACAGTACGCGGTTTGACCACCCGGTTTGAATAGTAACACGGTTTGACCATGCGGTTTGAATAGTGACACGATTTGGTTGAAAATAATCTTGTGTATATGCATGTACCGTACGCGCGATTTTTGGTCCACTGATATGCTGCCATGTCACTTATCAACAGTACAAAAGAATTTTAGTCCAACAGGATCGTGACACCTCATCAGTCAATGCCACATCATCAGTCAATGCCACGTCATCGATCCGTCTATGTGAATAAGTAACATAGATCGTACATGTGAATAGTACCGTACATGTGAACAATGCCATTTTTCCTTTTATGCTCCTCCTAAGGTTTTCGACCGTCCTGAGTTCAAAAGTGATGTGCGTTTTGCTGTCTGATCTCTCGTTCATTTTGAAATGACTATGATGGACACACATAATTAAATGACAAGAGACTTAAATACATAAAAGTAGGAATGTTAGTGGAACTTGAAGTGTAAAATGACGATTTTCTCCTTTATAAATATACATTTTCTAACACTCAACAAAACATGATTACTTTTATTATGAATTCTAAAAGTTTAACACAACAAACAAAACTTTCTTCATAAAGTAAAAGTCATACAGAGTATCCATAGTTTATTTCAAAACTTGATTATTACATAAAGCTAATATGTTTATTTTTTTATTTAAACAAAGCTGAGCCCATCATAAAATCCCAAGGTTTGTTATGCCCATATGCACTTCGTCTTGGTTAGGACTTGGCGCTAGCTTGCCATACTCATCGTTACCTGCAATGCTTAGGACTTTATGAGCTAATGCTTAGTAAGATAACACTTTTATGCATGTATAAATTATGATGCATATGGATGACCATCTTAAGCTTTTAAAAGAAACTTAGAAAATACAAAACAACTAGCGCATTTCTTTTTCAGTAGTTGAATAGTTCAATTGTGCATCATTCAATGTCATACTAGAATAGTAAATAACATGGGGAATTCGATCAACCCTTTATCCTAATACTGCTCCTACTGCATAGTCAGATGCATCACACATAAGCTCAAATGGTAAGCTCTAGTTTGGGGGTTGAATGATGGGTGATGATGTCAACAACTGCTTTAATTTTTCAAATGCCACAAGACATGAATCACTAAAGATAAAAGGTACATCCTTAGCAAGTAGATTGCATAAGGTCTAGAAATTTTGCTAAAATCTTTAATGAAACGTCTATAAAAACCAGCATGCCCAAGGAAAGATCTTACTTCTCTGAATGTTTTAGGTGGAGGAAGATTGGAAATGAGATCCACCTTGGCTTTGTCAACCTCAATACCTTTGCTCGAAATGATGTGACCGAGAACAATACCTTATTTTACCATAAAATGACATTTCTCCCAATTTAAGACTAAGTTCTTCTCGATACATCTCTGCAGAACTAGTGTTAAATGATGTAAACATTGATCAAATGAGTCACCATAAAGACTTCAAGGAATCGTTCAACCATATCAGAAAAAATGCTTAACATGCATCGTTGAAATGTAACAGGTGCATTACATAATCCAAATGGCATCCTCCTATATGCAAAAGTGCCAAAAGGGCAAGTGAAAGTGGTTTTCTCTTGATCTTTTGGTGCTATGGGAATATGATTATATCCTGATTAACCATCTAGAAAGCAATAAAATTCATGGCCTGCTAATCTATCAAGCATTGGATCGATAAATGGTAAAGGAAAATTGTCTTTATGTGTGACAGAATTCAACTTTCTATAATCAATGCATACACGCCATCCTGTAGTCACTCTAGTGGGATCAATTCATTATCAGCATTGGTAACTACTGTGACTCCTGACTTTTTGGGGACAACTTGTACAGGACTGACCCATGAACTATCAGAAATTGGGTAAATGATACCTGCGTCTAATAGCTTAAGAACTTCAGTTCTAACAACTTCTTTCATGTTAGGATTTAACCGACGTTGCATTTCCCTAGTAGGTTTAGCATTTTCATCAAGGTGAATGTAATGCATGCAGTCTACTGGGTTTATACCTTTTATGTCTGCTATGGTCCATCCTAATGCTCCTTTGTGCTCTTTTAAAACATCCTACAACTTACCTTTTTGTTTGTCATTTAAGGATGATGAGATGATTACCGGTAGAGTGCTTTCTTCTCCCAAAAATGTATATTCCAAAGTGTTGGGTAATGGTTTGAGCTCGAGTTTCAGTGGTGATTCTGATGATGAGATGAGTTTCTTCTCTAATGGTGCTAGTTGTTCAACTCTTGACTTTCATTTATTAGTGTCCATGGATGGTGCTGAGTCAAGCAGGGCGTTGACCTCATCAACTGATCTGTCAATATCAAAATCAAAACCAAAGTGAGTTAAACATGTTTGTAAAGGGTCATCACTAAGGTTTGAAAGAAAAGTGTCATCAACTAATGCTTCAATTAAATCCACATCAACAATTTCATCATCTGCATTGTGAGGTTGTTTGGCAATGTTGAAGATGTTTAGCTCCATAGTCATGTTGCCAAAGAACAACTGCATATTTCCAGTTCTGCATTGAATGTGAGTATCGGCAGTTGCCAAGAAAGGTCGGCCGAGGATAATGGGACAGGAAAATAAAACTTGTCTACCTGGATAAGCACGTCCTCTACAATACCACAAGGTATTTTCGTGGACCGATTTGCAAGTTGTAACACCACTGGAGTTGGGTATAATTCTCCCAGTCCAAGTTTCACAAATACTGAATAAGGCAACAGATTTACACTAGCTCCTAAATCCAACAAAGCATTCTGAATTGTGTGGTTCCCTATGTTACATGAGATAATGGGGGAGCCTGGGTCTTTGCATTTTAGAGGAATTTTGTGTTGGAGTATAGAACTAACGTTTTCTGTTAAAAAGGCATTCTTTTGAACATGAATGTTTCTCTTTTTAGTACAAAGGTCTTTAAGAAACTTGGCATAAGATGGAATTTGTTTTATATCATCAAGTAAATGGATATTAACACTTACCTGTATGAAGATTTCAAGAATCTCACATGTGGATTTTCCCTTCTTTCCTTTAGCTAATCTCTGAGAAAAAAGAGCTTTGGGAACGTATTCTCGTGGGTTAGTTTCTTCTTTCTCCTCCGGTGGTGAGTCCTCAACACTCACAGGTACAATTTAATTTTCTTTTGTCACCAACATCTCCACTTTGTTGTCGACTTCTTTTCCTTTTCGCAAGGTCATGACAGCTTTGACCTCTCCGTGCTACTGTGGTGAACTGATACTTACTTCATGCACTCCTTTAGGATTAGGCACTGGTTGACTTAGAAACTTGCCTTTCTCAACAGTCATTGCCAAGGTCTGAACTGAAGAAGCAAGCTGTCCCACCATTTTCTCGAGGCTTGAAACTAATTGGGCTTGTGAGTTAAAGCCTGCTCTCATCTCATTTCGTAGTCCATCAATGGTGCGGTTCTGTTGCTCAATCGTAGAGTGAGTAACATTCTTGAAATTCTGGAATGCACCCTCCCATGGTCTGGGTTGAGAGTAGTTCGGGATTGTCAAATGGTGGTGAGAGGCTTGAGGAATTTGAGGAATTGGTTGCATTGGAGCTGGAGTAGTCCATTCCTTGAGACCATGAAAATTAGGTGGTCTCCATCCAGGGTTATATGTGTTGGAGTATGGGTTGTAATTTGATGGTTTTCTCATTACACCTATGGCATTGGCTTGATCTGAGTATGAGTCATGGTCATGTGGTTCTGTTGATTTAGCAGTCGATAACGATGCTATTTGTCGAGAGAGACCTTCAACCATCACCTAGACTTCTTTGATTCCCGAAGTTGACTCGCCAATGTGAACCTCATTCACTCCTTTAAGTCTTTTAGTATTCCTGAGTGATCGACTCCGTTGTTGGGAATTATCCGCTTGTCGTTGGAAGAATTCCCAAATCGCTGATGCACTTTTTGACATTAGCTCTCCTCCACTTGTTGCCATTAGCCATTCTTGCACATGTGGCAATAATCCTCCAAAAAGTATTGGCATTGGTGCCATTTCTCGTACCCATGATATGGACACTTCAAGAGTAGCCCATTGAATCGCTTCCATGTTTCGAAAAACAGCTCGTCTTCTCTCTGGGTAAACTCTAAAATTTCCCTGCGAATAGCATTGGTTTTATGCACTGGGAAATATTTATTCAAAAATTTTGTTACCATTTGTTCCCATGATGTGATGCTATTAGTAGGCAATGTATTGAGCCATGAACGAACTCTATCCTTTAAAAAAAATGGGAATAGTCTAAGTTTAACATCATCATCTGAAAAATTCTCATATTTAAATGTTTGACAAACAGTATGAAAATCATTCAAATGATTATATGGGTCCTCAGTTTCTAGGCCATAGAATGTTGGGAGACAATTTAGCACACTAGGTTTTAACTCAAAACTCCTAGCAGCTACATTTGGGTATCTTATGCATGATGTGCTCAAATTAGCTAAGGGACTGAAGTAGTCCTTAAATGGCCTCTCTTGTGGTGGTGCTTGTTGTTGTTGCAAATCCATTTTAATTACAACGTGTTTGTGTGTGCGAAGTATTTTCTCAAGTTCAAGGTCTATAGGCTCAAGATTAGGTAATAATGAATACAATGAATACAAAAAAATTGAGAACAAAATTAATAAAAATAAACAAGAAGGAGAAATTACAGTACTAACCTTATCATGCTGTTAAAACCTTTCTATAAAAACACACTAAAAAAATACGTGAAATAAATTAACTAAAAATAAATTAATAAAATAAACAAAAAATTACAAAGAAAATAACTTAAAAATTAAATTGCAGAATTGTAAAGAATAGAGAAAGAAAAGAAATTATTACCTCTAAATGCAGATTCACTTTTTTTTTCTTTTTTTTTAATAAGAACAAAATACAAATAAAGAAATTATTTACAAAAATTAATTCTACGAATTAAAATAACTTACCTCCCCGGCACGGCGCCAAAAACTTGTTGTGCAAATTTTATTGAACTCGCAAGTGCACTAATCTATTGTAGAATAGATCAATGGTGACGAGTGTCGATCCCACGAGGAGGTGGATTTTAATTGTGTGTAGAATTAATTTTCTAAATGGGTGGATGGATTTGTGGTGAAAATGATTTAGACTATCTTAGAATTTAAATTGGAATGGCGGAATTAAATTAAAGTGGAAACTATTATAATTGAAGCGCTTGGGTATCTGGATCCGCATCAACATGCACCATGGGCTAAATATTCCTTATTAGTGCCAATTAAATCATGAGGGGGGAATCCACACCTCATGAACCACACTCTAATCAATATGGTGCTAAGGGCTTATCGTGCCAAATAATAATAAACTTCTACTAGGAAGCAGTTGAAACCAGAACGGTATCTAGATAATGTTATTATTATTTGTCGACGAAAAACCAAAACATCCACAATAATTAGAGGGGAAGAGAAAGTAAATTTACCAAATAAAGCCCATGACACATGTGGAGACTTCACCTTCAACCTAAGCTTGAAAGAAAATTAGCTACTCATAATTGAACTAGGGGCAAAATGGGAATTTATTAAAATACGTAGAAAATATAAGATGGAGAATGAATTACAGAAAATAGAGCCCAAAAATGGATTCAGAGATGCCAAATTAGGGGGGGAGAGCCCACTTTTTATAGAAACATTGAGTAAATCATGGCCATCGGATCAAAAATATTTCGGACGCTCAGGATTGCGCCATGTCATCAGTCAACAGTACACGGTTTGACCACGTGGTTTGAATAGTAGCACAGTTTGACCACGCGGTTTGAATAGTGATGCGGTTTGGTTGAAAATAATCCTGTGTATATGCATGTGTCGTATGCGCGATTTTTGGTCCACTAATATGCTGCCATGTCACCAATCAATAGTACATAAGAATTTTAGTCCAACAGGATCATGACACCTCATCAGTCAATGCCACATCATCGGTCAATACCACGTCATCGATCCGTCTATGTGAACAGTACCGTACATGTGAACAATGCCATTTTTCCTTTTATGCTCCTCCTAAGGTTTTCGACCGTCCTGAGTTCAAAAGTGATGTGCGTTTTGCTGTCTGATCTCTCGTTCATTGTGAAATGACTATGATGCCCCTAAAATACATAAAATACTTGATTATAATACAACACACATAATTAAATGACAATAGACTTAAATACATAAAAGTAGGAATGTTAGTGGAACTTGAAGTGTAAAATGACGATTTTCTCCTTTATAAATATACATTTTCTAACACTCAACAAAAACATGATTACTTTTATTACAAATTCTAAAAGTTTAACACAACAAACAAAACTTTCTTCATAAAGTAAAAAGTCATACAGAGAATCCATAGTTTATTTCAAAACTTGATTATTACATAAAGCTAATATGTTTATTTTTTTATTTAAACAAAGCTGAACCCATCATAAAATCCCAAGGTTTGTTATGCCCATATGCACTTTGTCTTGGTTAGGACTTGGCGCTAGCTTGCCATACTCATCGTTACCTGAGTATGGCAAGCTATCTGAAACAGCTAGATTTGAATCAGAAGTTTGATCGTCTGTAGATGAAGATTCTGTGTCGGTTTCGGTATGGCTATCTGAAACAGCTAGATTTGAATCAGAAGTTTGATCGTCTGTAGATGAATGGCTGACTGTGTGAGCAGTAAATTGGTTCATGGGTTCTTTATCTTTTGATTGGGCAGGGACTGATAAAGGAGCTGGTGGTGATGTCGGTGTAAAAGTAGGAGATGGTTGGCCAGGGATGGTCAGAGAGGAATGATGAAGAGGGGGAGGTCGAGGTCAGGGTTTAGGTTTAGGTGGTGGTGGCAAAGGATTGTCTCTGAAAAGAGTATGAGTCATACCAAATAACTTGGAAGGGTCATACTGTTTAATAGGAGAAAGCATAGAGGCAAAAGGATGATAAGTTGGACCGATGGAAGGGATAGGAGGAGATGTGGTAAAAAGACAAAATTGAAAATCTTGTAGAATACTCCTACATCCCTGAATCCGCCCAAATCAATGAATCTTCATACCCTCTCATAAGCCCTTACCAGCTATACAAACGCCCCAGTTCTTTTACCTACAGTATCCGTACTCTCATATCCACCCGAAGACCTCACCCTAAAGAATATATCCAGTCGTCTCGCCTGGATCAATGTTCACTCCAAGCAACCCCTGCTGAGCAATATGTCACTCTTAAGGACTTTATGAGCTAATGCTTAGTAAGATAACACTTTTATGCATGTATAAATTATGATGCATATGGATGACCATCTTAAGCTTTTAAAAGAAACTTAGAACATACAAAACAACTTCATTAGGGCCCTAGGTATGTTGCACTACTAGGCTGTCACTTTTACTCTTTAAACAATATGCCCTTGGGCCTCATTAGTTGATCTTTTGGGCGTTACGTATCAAACGATTTCCTTTTACTTACCTTTGAGGGCTTGCCTTCCTTAAAAACTATGCCACTTGGTAGTACAACTACCCATTTTTCATAAATTCATTTTCTGACACATCTTCTTCACAATGTAATCCATGATATACATGCATCCAATGCAACTTATGTCATAACATTTGAAGTTTCTAGATGCATAATAGAATCAACATATAACACTATTGAAGAACAAGATTCTTTAATATAGGCGGGATAGCCGACCATAACATAATTAAGTATAAATATCACAGATTAGGCGGCAGAGCCGACCATAACATAAACAAGTATCATAGATTAGGCGGCAGAGCCGACTATAACAGAATGAAGTATTATAGCTTAGGCGGCAGAGCCGACCATAACGTAAATAAGTATCATAGATTAGGCGGCATAGCCAACCATATAAGAATTTAGATTATAACTAATCACATCATAATAGCCATCACAACATAAAGGAATGGTTAAAATTGAAGTTAAGTATGAAAAGAATTTTGTCCTTGCATTGTAATTGAAGTGTTACTTACCTCTTGACCTTGACTTCTCTAGACCTTTCTAAATTAAGGATTTCTCTACTCTTGATATTTCTAGGTTGGATTGAAATTGAAAGGGGGTAGGGGTCTTTATCCCCCTTGCCGTGGTCCCCACTGTAAGCATCCAAAGCTCTCCAAAACCTTTTTCCCAAAGTTCAACCGTGACATTGACCCCGATGAAACCGAAAGCTCATCCGAAGACGATTACATGAATCTCCGCTCTCCATAAAGTTGTTTGTCTTGTCGCTTTCAATAAAGTAGTTTGTCTTGTTGTAATAATTATGTTTTATTTTATGGTTTTGTCTTGGCTTGCCTTACGCTTTGGCTTTTGCCAGTTGTAAAAGTCTTTCTAAGCATGCTTTATCTTTTGTCCATTTGTCCAAGTCTTGATCGGTGGGCTTGGTTTTCTAAAAAGGTGTGCTACAGGTCATGATCACTTGAGAAGTCATGATCTCAAGGATCCTCTATGTTGTCGTATCTTTTACTTTTGCTTTTGAAAGCAGATAGGGGTCCTGTCCTATCTTCTCTGAGATGGATTTCTTGGGGCTAATGGATGGCTATGATTTTGCCACCATAAATCTTGATCATTGGTTGAGATTAACCTTCATAAATAACTTACTAAATTCTAGAATTCTTAACTTTCTCTACATACTTCTCTTACATAATCACATATGTCATTGCTTATGTCATCATTACTTATGGCATCGCTTATGTCATTATTACTTAGAATCCAATATTTTATATTATTATTATTTTAATACTTAAGGGAGCTTGTTAACTTAAAATAAATTTTATTACATTTAAGTGTGAAAATTCTACCTCACAATTCCTCCCCCCTTTAAAAATTTCTTTCTTGAAATTTACTTACTGAATAGCTTAGGATACTTATTCTTCATCTCTTCCTCACGTTCCCACGTTGCCTCCTCCACTGAGCTATTTCGCCATAGTACTTTAACTAAAGGAATCTTCTTATTCCTTAACTCCTTTATCTTTCTATCAAGAATTTGAATTGGACATTCTTCGTAGGTTAGGTCTCCTTCTAGTTGTAGAGGCTTATAATCTAGCACATGAGAGGAGTCTGGGATGTATTTCTTTAACATGGAGACATAAAAGACATTATGTATTCTTGATAATGATAGTGGGAGGGCAAGTCGGTAGGAAACATTCCCTACACGATCGAGTATTTCAAATGGCCCAATAAATCTCAGACTTAATTTTCCTTTGTTCCCAAATCTCATCGATCCTTTTACTGGGGCAACTTTTAGAAATATTTTGTCACCAACTTGAAATTCCAAAGGTCTCTGCCTCTTATTCGCATAATTTTTCTGTCGATTATGAGTTGCCTGCATTCTTTGATGTATTTCTCGATCGCTTCAGATGAGCCAGTAATTAAGTCGGGTCCAAGATGCCTTCGGTTCGCCTATCTCATCCCAATGAATAGGCGATCTACATTTTCTACCATATAGAGCTTCGTATGGTGCCATGCCGATTGTTGCTTGGTAACTATTATTGTAGGCAAATTCAACCAATGGTAAATACTTGCTTCATGATCCTTGAAAGTCGATAGCACATCCTCGTAACATATCTTCTAGCATCTGAATCGTTCTTTTTGATTGGCCGTCTGTTTGAGGGTGAAATGATGTACTAAACTTCAATCTTATCCCCATAGCCTTATGGTTAGAACGGTTCCTATAATATCATGTTGGTATTGTTTGAACCTGGTGTCCAGGAGAGCAATTCTAGTTGTAACAGGTAAGCCTTTTCGGCCATATAATATAAATGGGTACACCATCTAGTCTTACTATCTCCTTTACATATATTTCTGCAAGCTGGTCCATGGTGCACGTCATTCGAATAGGCAAGAAGTGAGCAGAATTTGTGAGTCGATCAACGATCACCCAAATAGCATCATGCATTTTAATAGTCCTTGGAAGACTAATGACGAAGTCCATTGTGATTTCTTCCCACTTCCATTGAGGAACTTGATTAGATTCCAAAAGTCCTGCTGGTTTCTGGTGCTCTGCTTTGATTTGTTGACAAGTGAGACATTTTGCCACGAACTCAACTATATCATTCTTCATTCCAGGCCACCAATAATGCTTCTTTAAGTCTTTGTACATCTTTGTTGTGGCAGGATGAAGTGAATATGGGGTTGTGTGAGCTTCAAGTAGAATATCTTTCTTTATTGGATTATCTGGTACACATATCCTGTCCTTGAACAAGATGATTCCCCTCTCTAACTTCTTAAACAACGTCTCCTTTGAGTTGGCCTATATCTTTAGGTTCAAGTAAGAATCACTTTCCTGCCCTTCCTTAATCTTTTCTAATAAAGTTTAGCGAAGGGTCATGTTGGCTAATTTTCCTGTTACTAGCTCAATCTCTGCCTTGTATATATCATTTTGTAATGGCTTAGGTAGAATCTTTAAAGCTGACAGGCTTGACTTTTTACTTAGTGCATCTGCTACCACATTTGCTTTTCCAGAATGATAGTTTATTTTGCAGTCGTAGTCCTTCACAAGCTCTATCCAACGTCGTTGTCGCATATTTAACTCCTTTAATGTAAAGAAATATTTGAGGCTTTTATGATCAATGTAAATCTTACAATATGCTCCCATTAAATAATGACGCCATATTTTTAATGCGTGCACCACGCTGCCAACTCCAAATCATGTGTTAGATAATTTTGCTCGTACTCCTTCAATTGTCTGGAAGCATATGCAATGACTTTTCCATTTTGCATGAGGACACATCCTATGCCATCTTTGGAGGCATCACTATAGATGAAAAAAATCCTCATAGCTGTTAGGAATGGCTAGAATTGGAGCAGTGATCAGTCGTTGTTTTAGTTCTTCAAAGCTTTTCTCGCATTCTGGTGTCCATACAAACTTGGCATTTTTCTTTATCAACTAGGTCAATGGCATTGCGATCTTCGAGAAACCTTCCACAAATCTTCGGTAGTATCCAGCCAAACCCAAGAAGCTTCTGACTTCTTTGGCATTAGTCGGTTTGGACCATTGGCTTACAGCTTCCACCTTCGAGGGGTCTACTAAAATTTCATCCTTAGACATGGCGTGTCCTAGGAACACCACTATGAATTTTGCAAGCCAAAATTAATATTTCTTGAATTTTGCATAAAGTTGCTTCTCCTTCAAGGTCTGAAAAGTGATCCTTAAGTGCTGAGCATGCTCTTCCTTTGACCGTGAGTAGATCACCACTATGAACTTGTCTAGGTAGTCTTTAAATACCCTGTTCATGAGGTCCATAAAGGTTGCTGGGGCATTGGTTAGACCAAATGGCAGAACAACAAACTCATAGTGTCCATAACGTGTTCTGAATGTTGTTTTAGGAATATATGCCTCTCAGATTCTTAATTGGTGATATCCTGATCGTAGATCAATTTTTGAAAATACTGATGCTCCTTGCAGCTAATCAAACAAGTCATCAATGCGTGGAAGTAGGTACTTGTCCTTGATAGTCACCTTATTTAGCTCTCGATAGTTGATGCACATTCGCATTGATCCATCATTCTTTTTCACAAACAATACTAGTACCCCCCACGATGAATGGTGTGGGCGTATGTGATGAGATTAAGGATAAAACTATCACAAGCACATGAGATGAGGCATATTCAGATGAGATTAAGGATAAAACTATCACAAGCACATGGGATGAGGCATATTCAGATCCTAATCAAGTTCTTGTCGGACCCGTTACAAGAGCTCGAGCAAAGAAATTCAAAGAAGCGCTTAATGGATTGATTCAAGCAACTTGGCTCAATCAAATTCGTTGAGGCCCGTTAAAGGAATCGCACATGATAAATGCATGATTCAGACTCTTGAAATTTCCAAAAAGTCACTTCCATGAAATAGAGAGTTGGCTTGCACATTATGCGGGAAAATATATTATTTTCCTTTTCTTTTCAGATACTTTCCCGTGGAGGCTACTAGGGAAACAAATCAATTATTTCTATTTTAATCGCCTAGTTTCCATTTAATTGATGAAAGACATTTAAGCCAATGAGGATCTTGATTTGATTTAGATTCTTTCCTATTAGGAAACATTCAGATTCAGATTTGATTTTTGGGTTAGGATTTATCTCCAAAACTTATTGTATATAAAGTACTCGTATTCAATAAACATGGAAGAAGTTTTTTGATGCAATTGGTGAGAGAGTTAATTCTCTTTGGTTCTTTACGAACTCTTTGAACTTATCGGATTTCCGTGACGTTCAACTCTTGACTTACCATAGCTGATTGTGGCGTCTTCACATACCAAGGTTCGTGCTTTCAATAAGCATTGGGTAGAGGTTCCATTCCATTCCTGGTTTAGATTCGATCTTGGGAACTAAATTAATTAGGGTCGCGTCAGTTCTTGACAGGGTTCGTATCATTTGGTATCAGAGCCTAGGCTCCAAGGTCAGATCCATCTATCTTTGTTGTTTTTCATCCTTGTTCTAGTATCTATAAAAAAGAAAAAAAGTGTCGTGAACAGTGTTTGCGTGAACAGCGTTGCATGAATAGTACCTCATGAACAGTATTTTTAGGGTTTCTTTTTAAAATCAATTTTGCATCTTTGTGGTTTATTCCTTTTCCTTAAAAAAAAAAAAGAATCTCCAACCTCCTCTTAAAATCTTTCATTTTTTTTTCATTATTTGTGTCTTGGAAGTCTAAAACAAGTTTTACCCCATCGGTGAAAATTTTGCCCAAAATCAAAACTCGACTTTCGTACACCTTGCCTTCTTACTCTTGAAATTAAATTCTCCTTAGTTGTCATCTTTGTGAATTGCTGCTGAAATCCTGATATTGGTTTGATTAGTTTGATAAGAACCGAGTGAGGATTACTAAAAGTGGAAAAAGGCAAGAGAATGTGAGCGTATTAGAGGATAAAAACCAATAATTTGAGTGAAACACGAGTGGAATTGAGTTAGTCATTTTTCTTGAGTGAAACACGTAAGGGAGTGAGGTGAGGTCCTTCCACATTATTTCCAACGTTCTTTTGCAGATAATAGCTATGTCTCACAACCTAGAACGAAACACAAATGAAGAGGATCAATCTGCAACTACTCAGAATTTACAAATTCAAGCATTGATGGGAGAGATGAGAAGGATGATGAGGGCTGAATTAGAGCTTATCCACGAGCGTTTGGATCAGGTGGAGAACACACATGTAGGGTAGCCACAACCCGTTCCCCAAGCACGTAAGAGAGAAAGAGCTCTAATTAGAGGAGAGATTGATAACTATTATGGGATGCGTATGATGAATGAGATGACTCAGTGGGTAGCTATAGGAGAGATGGACAAGGTAGGAGAGCTATGAATAAAGATGATGGATTGAGTGGCATAAAGATGAAGATTCCATCTTTTCAAGGAAAATCCGACCCAAAAGCATACCTTGAATGGGAGAAGAAAATAGAGTTCATATTTGACTGCCACAATTATTTAGAGGCAAAAAAAGTAAAATTGGCTGTGATTGAGTTTTCTGACTATGCTATTACTTGGTGGGATCAGCTTGTTATAAGCAGGAGGCGAAATAGGGAACGTCCAATTGAGACATGGGATGAAATGAAATATTGATGAGAAGACGTTTTATACCTAACCACTATTATCGAGACTTGTATAAAAAATTACAACATCTTACACAGGGTAGCCGAAGCGTTGAGGATTATTATAAAGAAATGGAGATTGCCATGATTAGAGCAAATGTGGAGGAGGATAGAGAAGCTACCATGGCACGATTCTTAATTGGACTTAATCGGGAGATTGCAGATAAAGTTGAGTTAGATTGAGCAGCAACTCAAGAGGAAGGGTAACACTCGTGCAGCCCGAAGCTCGAGTTCCACTCCTTGGAAGCCGAGCTATGTGAAACGAGACGAGAGGCCACAAGCATCTACTACACTTAAGCTAAGATCCGAGCCCTCCAAGCACAATACACAAGGTAACACCGTGACTCCTACTATTAGGAATCGTGATATTAAGTGTTTTAAATGTCAAGGCAGGGGGCATATCGCAAGTGAATGTGTGAATAAAAGAGTTATGGTGTTGCGGGACAATGATGAGATTGTAACTGAAGATGAGACGGAAGAGAATGAGATACCACCATTAGAGGATGTCGAAGATGAAGAGTATATAGCCCCTGGGGATTTGACTTTAGTAGCGAGGAAAGCTTTGAGTGTGCAAGTAAAGGAAGACGAAGCAGCGCAACGGGAAAACATTTTCCATACTAGGTGCTATGTTCAGGACAAAGTATGTAGTATGATTATTGATGGAAGAAGTTGTACTAATGTTGCTAGTACTATCATGGTAAAGCAGTTAGGGCTTCCGACACTTAAAACACCCACGGCCATACAAACTACAATGGTTAAATGACAGTGGAGAGGTGAAAGTGAACAAGCAGGTACTAGTGACTTTTCGGATTGGAAAGTATGAAGATAAGGTGCTTTGTGATGTAGTGCCAATGCAGGCTGGACACTTGTTACTTGGGCGGCCTTGGCAATTCAACAGACGTGTGAAACATGATGGCTTCACCAACAAATATTCATTTGTATTTAATCAACGCAACATCACTCTTGTTCCATTGACACCAAAGCAGGTTTATGAAGACCAAGTGAGCCTACAGAGAGAGAGTGAGGAAAAGAAAAAGAGAGAAAAAGAGAGAAAAAGAGAGTGAAATTCAAAAAGAGGCCGAGGAAAATGTGAGAGAAAAACCAAAGAAAAATACGGCCATTGAGCAAAAATTAGATGGAAAACAAAAAAAATTCTACGCGAGAGTGAGGTAGATAAAAAAAAGCGTTGTTTTCACATGATAAATGCATGATTGTACTTTTGTACAAAGAGGCATTTTTAAACACTAATGAATTTGACCATACTTTGCCTAGTTCTATTACTTCTCTTTTGCAAGAGTATGAGGATGTCTTTCCTGAGGAAACACCACATGGTTTACCTCCAATCCGAGGGATTGAGCATCAGATTGATTTTGTGCCCGGTGCAACCATTCCAAGTAGACTAGCCTATAGGAGCAATCCGGAGGAGACCAAGGAACTTCAAAGGCAGGTTAATGAATTGATGGAAAAAGGGTACGTGAGAGAAAGCATAAGTCCATGTGCAACTCCCGTTTTATTAGTTCCTATGAAGGATGGGACGTGGAGGATGTGTGTTGATTGTCGAGCCATCAACAACATAACGGTAAAGTATCGACATCCCATTCCTAGGCTATATGACATGCTTGATAAATTACATGGGTCTTGTGTATTTTCCAAAATTGATTTGAAAAGTGGATATCATCAGATTAGAATGAAAGAAGGAGATGAGTGGAAAATTGCTTTTAAAACAAAATATGGTTTATATGAGACTTATGAATCATGTCTTGCGAGCTTTTATTGGCAAGTTTGTTGTTGTTTATAGCAAAAGCATAAATGATCATGTAGTACATTTGAAATCTGTTTTAGGTGTGCTTAGAAAAGAAAAGTTGTTTGCTAACCTGAAGAAGTGTACTTTTTGCACCGACAAACTTGTGTTTCTGGGATGTGTTGTGAGTGCACAGGGTATACAGGTTGATGAGGAAAAGGTACGTGCAATCCAAGAGTGGTCGAGTCCCACAAGTGTAAGTAATGTGAGAAGCTTTCATGGGCTTGCTAGTTTTTATTGACGATTTGTGAAAGACTTTAAATTACCACATTAGCCGAACCGCTTACTGAAGTAATAAAAAAAGATGTTGCATTCAAGTGGGGAGAAGTGCAAGAGAAGACATTTCAAATAATCAAGCAAAAGCTGACCAATGCTCCTTTATTGTCTTTGCCTAACTTTAATAAAACATTTGAAATTGAATGCGATGCTCAGGTATTGGTATTGGCGCAGTCCTAATGCAAGAAGGACGGCCAATTGCTTACTTTAGTGAAAAGTTGAGTGGGTACCCTACTTACGATAAGGAGTTGTATGAGTTGGTTCGAGCGTTAGAAACGTGGCAGCACTACCTATAGCCTAAGGAGTTCGTGATTCACACCGATCATGAGTCCTTGAAACACCTTAAAGGCCAACACAAGCAGAACAAGAGACATGTTCGATAGGTAGAATTCATTAAGACATTTCCATATGTCATTCGTTACAAGCAAGGTATGAAAAACATTGTTGCAGATGCACTTTCCCGCAGGTATGTCTTAATCTCAACACTTAATGCTAAACTACTTGGTTTTGAACATATTAAGGAATTGTATGATGACGACCATGATTTTAGTGTTGAGAAAAGACCGTAGTCGATAAATACTTTAGGCATGATGGCTATTTATTTCGGGAGAATAAACTGTGTGTGTCTAACTGTTCTTTGAGAGATTTGTTAGTGAGAGAATCCCATGGAGGAGGGTTAATGGGGCATTTTGGAGTTGTAAAGACTAGCAGTTTTATAGGAACACTTCTATTGGCCACATATGAAACGAGATGTTGAAAGACTTTGTGGTAAATGTGTCACTTGTAGGCAAGCCAAATCGAAAGTGCAACCTTGTGGCTTATACACCCCTTTGCCAATACCTAGTGCACCTTGGACTGATATTTCAATGGATTTTGTGCTAGGTTTACTGAGGTCTAGACAAGGGAAAGACTCAATTTTGGTGGTTGTAGATAGATTTTCAAAGATGGCACATTTTATTCCATGCCACAAAATGGATGATGGTTCTAATGTTGCTGACCGATTCTTTAGGGAGATTGTGAGGTTGCATGGTATGCCTAGGACAATTGTTTCTGATAGGGATGCTAAGTTTTTAAGTTACTTTTGGAAAACCTTATGGGCTAAGTTAGGAACTAAGTTGTTGTTTTCAACTACTTGTCACCCTCAAACTGATGGTCAAACAGAAGTTGTGAATAGAACTTTATCTACTCTGTTACGAGCTATCATTAAAAAGAACATCAAAACTTGGGAAGATTGTTTACCACTTGTTGAGTTTGCTTATAATCGTTCTGTTTATTCTGCTACTAAGTATTCATCGTTTGAAATAATTTATGATTTTAATCCCTTAACCCCATTGGATTTAACTCCATTACCTTTTTCCGAGCGTGTTAACTTAGATGGCAAGAAAAAGGCTGAAATTGTTAAACAGATACACGAGAGGGCGAAGTTAAACATTGAGCGGAGAACTGAGCAATACGCTAAACAAGCTAACAAAGGGCGACATAAGCTAGTCTTTGAACCCAACAATTGGGTGTGGTTACACATGCGCAAGGAACGATTTCCGGAACGAAGGAAATCTAAGTTATTACCTTGAGGGGATGGCCCATTCCAAGTTTTGGAACGGATAAATGACAATGCATACAAACTGGATTTGCCTGGTGAGTACAATGTAAGCGCTACTTTTAATGCTTCTTATTTGAGTCTTTTTGATGTAGGTGTTGATTTGAGGATAAAACCTCTTCAAGAGGAGGGGAATGATGAGATTAAGGATAAAACTATCACAAGCACATGGGATGAGCCATATTCAGATGAGATTAAGGATAAAACTATCACAAGCACATGGGATGAGGCATATTCAGATCCTATTCAAGTTCCCGTCGGACCCGTTACAAGAGCTCGAACAAAGAAATTCAAAGAAGCGCTTAATGGATTGATTCAAGCAACTTGGGCTTAATCAAATTCGTGGAGGCCCGTTGAAGGAATCGCACATGATAAATGCATGATTTAGGCTCTTAAAGTTTCCAAAAAGCCACTTCCATGAAATAGGGAGTTGGCTTGCGGGAAAATATATTATTTTCCTTTTTCTGATTCCTATTCTTCCTCCTCCAACTGGTGAGTACAATGTAAGTGCTACTTTTAATGTTTCTTATTTGAGTCCTTTTGATGTAGGTGTTGATTTGAGGACAAAACCTCTTCAAGAGGAGGGGAATGATGAGATTAAGGATAAAACTATCACAAGCACATGGGACGAGGCATATTCATATGAGATTAAGGATAAAACTATCACAAGCACATGGGATGAGGCATATTCAGATCCTATTCAAGTTCCCGTCGGACCCGTTACAAGAGTTCGAGCAAAGAAATTCAAAGAAGCGCTTAATGGATTGATTCAAGCAACTTGGGCTCAATCAAATTCGTGGAGGCCCGTTGAAGGAATCGAACATGATAAATGCATGATTTAGGCTCTTAAAGTTTCCAAAAAGTCACTTCCATGAAATAGGGAGTTGGCTTGCACATTATGCGGGAAAATATATTATTTTCCTTTTTCTGATTCCTACTCTTCCTCCTCCAACTCTAACAAAAGCTTCACTGATATCTCTAAGTTTCTAATGGTTCAACCATCAACTGGGTCAAATGATCCTTCTCCCTCTTCACCTCCTCAAACACCTATAGTTGAGGAAGCAGATTCTGATACCAATTCTACCCCTCATCAAGAAAATTCTTCTTCTAAACCTTCAAATGGCCCATGGTTTACTTTTGATGATATTACAAGAGTAAAATGGCCATCCAGATTACAAGAATTTTCTGCCTGGATTGATGTTCAAATGCTCAGAATTGGAGCAACACCCGAAACTGTCCTTAAAGAATTCAGTTCTCGTTTTACTGGATCTCTAAGAGATTGGTTTGAAAGTCTAGGTCCATACAGACAACTACAAGTAATTCAAGCTCAGATTTCGGAGGTCCTAGGAATAATTTATGAGCAATTCCTTGGGGAAGCTACAGCTGCTAATGAACAAATAAGAAGAGAGTTCCATCTAATGAAGTGCTGTTATCTCCAGATAAAAGATCTGGATTTTCACTACAAGAGGATGTCTACAATGTATTACAAGCTCAACGGTTTTAATGATCCTTCATTAAAACATGTTTTTGTAGCATCTCTTTCGAAGGAGATTCAACCAGAACTTCAGAGACAGTTCACAATCCACCAGTTAGACATAGCCAACCTCTCCTTGGGGAAAATCTATCAGTTAGCAATCAATTGTCTAGAAAGACTTTGTGAACAGAAGGAATTCTTCAAGGACCTCATAGAAAACAAACAACCTTTCAAAAGTGCTTCTAAAAAACTCCATCTTTCCATTAAGTGCAAAAGTAAGAAGGATTGCACTCGCTCCACCAAAAAGAAATCCCACTTCTGAAAATTCTGAAATTCAGAAAAGAAAAGCCAAACACCTTTCAGATCCAGAAAATCTTATCGATTTTTTAGAAAAAAGACCTCTGACCAGTCCTCTAAATCTAAAAGCAGCTGTTGTTTTATTTGTAAAAAGAAAGGCCATTTCGCAAGAAATTATCCAAACAAACCTGCGAAATCAGTCAGGCTTATTGAGTATCTCCAGGATTCCATGTTACTTTCGGAAAGTGATGATGTTGAATCATTCTTCTCTGAACAAGAGGACTATGATGAACAAACAGCTTTTGTTCTTGCTGAAACAGAAGAACATTCTGATCCAGAAAATGTTTCTGTAATCCAAACTGTACAACAAATTCAGAAAGTCCAACCAACCATTCCTATCCCTTCGATTAAAATCCACATTCTCCCCGAAAATTTGGCAAACCAGTTTCCATCATAGGATTTGTTGATACTGGAGCACAGAGGAGTATGCTTAATCCTTCAATCCTTCCATTCCATTTTTGGGAAAAGCATATAGAATATTTCAAAGCTGCTAACGGAGAACTGTTTCATACAAATTTGATTACCAAAAAACCCATTGGTATTCAGTTCTTTTCAGGATGTGTCTTTTAGACCAAGCTTGTTGGATCCAATATTCCCGACAAAGATCTTTTAATCAGGTTTGATATCCTTCACCTGGTTCAAAACTCCATTTAACAGCCTCTGGAATCCGTTATAAACAGATGTTTCAACCTTATACGGATATCCTGAAATTATTCTCTATCTCAAGCTCTCCTCCTTCATATGATCCCCTCAAATCCCGTTTTCTTATTTACTGTCTAGAAAGTCATAGTCAATTCCTTCATCCTGCTCCTCTCTGGGAAAATGAAAGTTTCTTCATTAAGCTCCCTTTTAAGCTTAAATAAGACATTAACTCAACTAAAGCTACCCATCCAGGAATGACTCCGACCGACCTGAAACTAGCCCAAGAAGAATGTTCCCAGTTGCTAAAACAAGGCCTCATTGAACCCACAATTTCAGAATGGGCTTGTCAAGCTTTTTATGTGGAAAAAATGTCTGAAATAGTTAGAGGCAAAAAAACGTCTTGTTATTGATTATGAGCCTCTCAACTGTTTTCTCAAAGACGATAAGTTCCCCTTGCCAAAAATCCAGTCCGTATTTGTTCATATCCAAAATGCCAAGGTCTTCTCAAAATTCGACCTTAAAGCAGGTTTCTGGCAATTAGGAATCCACCCTGATGACAGACCTAAAACAGCTTCTTGCATACCAAATGTCCACTACCAATGGAAAGTAATGCCATTTGGCCTTAAGGTAGCCCCCTCACTTTTCCAAAAGGCCATGATCAATGACGTGGTATCAGAGCCATACCGTTCCTCGAAACTTGTTTTCTAAACTCTTGTTTTCATGCTCAAAATGGTATAATTTAAGTCTTTTTCTTTTTTGATCCATAGACTTCAGGCGCAGAGAGAACTTCTCCTTCATCTTCAACTCCTGTTACTCTTTCTTCTACTCTTTCTTTGCCGAAATCTTGCACTTCTCATACTGCCAACAAAATTGAAAATCTTGTAGAATACTCCTACATCCCTGAATCCGCCCAGATCTGTGAATCTTCATACCCTCTCATAAGCCCTTACCAACTATACAAACGCCCCAGTTCTTTTACCCGCAGTATCCGTACTCTCATATCCACCCGAAGACCTCACCCTAAAGAATATATCCAGTCGTCTTGCCTGGATCAATGTTCACTCCAAAGCAATATCACTCTTGAAATACCTCGAGTTGATTTCCAACCTAAACGAGGTTACACTCATCTCCATCTTGGAGGCATCAGATTAATCCTTACCCTTCATGGAGAAAAGGATTACCTTACATTCGCCTTGCTATGCTTGATACTTTAAACAAAGACAAGATGTCATATTGGCATCCTCACAACCCTTCATGAAGTGTTTTACTCACTTTCTATCCCAATTTCAACCTTTCTTCTACATCCAAATTTGCCCACAACCTTGAAAGTCCAAGTTCGATTCAAGGCGAATAAATTTCTTCAAAAATTGCCACTTTACACCACCAACTGGTCTACAGGCTTCAAAATCATGCCTTAGATCTACCCACTCCAGAACACCACTCTGACACCCTCATGGTGTTAGCAGAATCTGACCAGATCCCGAGACAAATTCCACGTCATGAGCTCATACAGCTTATGCCTCTTGAATGGATCTCCAACTATGAACAGTTCCACAATAATACAGCTCCTATTCAGACATCTGAAAGTATGTTTGAAAGACGACAAGATGGAACAGTCAGAATGACTTTTAAACCGCCTCCCAGTGCTCCACAAGAGCCTCCTCGGCTCTCCTTTACTTATTCTTCCATGATCACAAATTGCTCGGAAGATCTGCCCATTCTGAGGTTTAATTCAAGGTTACCTGCTTATCCAAACACAATGGCCATTTCCTATGGGATGCCCCTGGTTCAGGCATGTGTGAACCAAATTGTCCCTGCTGGGATGATTAGGAAGAAGACGATGATTATCCAACCACAAGGAAAAAGAAACCCAAAAAGAAGAAACCTCTTGTCCCATGTCACCACTGTGACCCTAAACCACCATCAGATCCTCCACCTCCACCAGCTCCATTACCCATCTACCAAAAAGAACTCAAATGGATTGCCAAACATTGCAAATCTGAGATTCCATCACCACTCTCACACCCAACACCTATCGTCCAACCACTGGCTTGTATGATGTTTTCCTCTACCTCTTCCGATTACTCTTCTTCCTTTCCTTCTTTGGAACCCCATACAGATTCCCAACGAAATGTTGTGTCCAAACCCTTTATCCCTTCACCTATTACCTCCATCGCACTGGAGCCCCTAAACCTTTGAATCACCTCAAAAACTCAAAATGCAAAATGATACTTTGTTACATCTCAATTCAAAAGTTGAGAACATCAGTTTGCGAACTGAACAGATTGAGACAAAAGTTGACTCCATCACTGCACAGATGCAGCAGATCTACCAAAACCTCCAGTCTAGAATTTCTCAACTTGACTCAGAGTTACGAGCCATGCTTGCCCACAGATACAATGGTTCCGAATTTGACCAAAAAGAAAGGGAAATCAGGCGCTTAAAAGCTGAACTTGCCTAAATTGAATCTGAAAAACAGAGACCTACCCTTTTTACCACATCTCCTCCTATCCCTTCCATTGGTCCAACTTATCATCCTTTTGCCTCTATGCTTTCTCCTATTAAACAGTATGACCCTTCCAAGTTATTTGGTATGACTCATACTCTTTTTAGAGACAATCCTTTGCCACCACCGCCTAAACCTAAACCCAAACCTAGACCGCAGCCTCGACCTGCCCCTCTTCATCCTTCCTCTCTGACCATCCCTGGCCAACCATCTCCTAGTTCTAAGATCACCTCCAGCCTCCTTTATCGCCCAATCCAAGGATAAAGAACCTATGAACCAATTCTATCGCTTCATTCACCCATTGATCAAACTTGATTCAAATCCATTTTCAGATAGCCATACCGACAAATCTTGATCCACTACGAAAAGTCCTATGCTGATATTACCAAAATCCTGATGGCTCAACCTGATCAACCTACCCAAGGCCAAACCTCCCAACCATATGTTGATATTCCCTCTGAAGTTGAAGAAGATATGCCTGAATCTTCTGCCACAAACCAACCTCCTCCAACCCAGACCAATCCATCTAGCCAAAAATCGTCCAATGGCCCATGGTTCACATTTGATGATCTTCCATCCCATAAATGGCGTGACCGACTCAATGAGATGTCTGGATTGACCTCGGACAACCCATCATCCCTTGAGAATTTGCTACTGCTTCACGAGTGCTCTAAGAGATTGGTTTGATTCGTTAGCCAATACCGCCAATTACTTGTTGATCTTCTGAAGTTTCAAGTGCTCATTGCATACTTCATGATCAATTCCTTGGCGACCAGCCTTTCGACGAGACTATCTCAACATGAAATGCTTTCTCAATGCTAAGGATCTTGATTTCCATTATAGCGAATGTCCTTTACAAGCTTAATGGATTCAATGAACCGACATTAAAGCATGTCTTTCGCTTCCTTCCGTAAGAACTCCAACGACATCCGAGACAACTCACAAAGATCCAACCTTTCCTTTAGACAACATCTCTTGGCAAAATCTTTCAAAAACTTGTCTTGACAAACTTTAGCAAAACAGCTTCTTCAAAGAAGCTGAAAGACAAAGAACCTTTCCAAGTGCTTGTAAAAAGCCTTATTTGCAGATCAAATGCCACAAGAAAAGGATCATGATTGCAAAGAAAAACTAAGCATTTTCGGAAATTCAAAACTCCGAATTTTCATCCAAACCTCGCAGATCCCAAGCCCACTGTTCTTGAAAGAAATCTTCCTCCTCCAGAGAATTCAAACGAAAGCAATCCAGCAGATGTTTCATCTGCAAGAGAAAAGGCCACTATGCTAAAGATTGTCCCAACAAAAGAGAAAAATCCATCCGGTTAGTTGAGCATCTTCAAGCAACTACAGACTACTCTCCTGCCAAAGATGAACTGGAATTCTATTTCTCTGAACAAGATGAACCCAATGATGAAACAAAATTCCTCTGACTCAGACAGTGACCAGTCTCAAGTGATTTTCCACCAACAGTTACTCTCCCTTGATACTACAGTTCCTATCCCATCCATCAAACTCCAGATCTTGCCCTCAAAATTCCAAAGGCCCATTCCAGCAATTGGTCTTATAGATACTGGTGCCCAACGAAGCATGTTGAACCCCCATATTCTTCCATCAGAATATTGGACCCAGTTTGAAGAACATTTCAAAGCTGTCAATGGCAAACTCTTCACCACCTCTTTGATTACCAAAAAACCCATTGGTATTCAAATCTTCCCAAATTGTGTCATTTGGACCAAGGTTATTGGTTCAACTCTTCCTAATAAGGATATCTTGTTAGGTTTTGACATCCTTCACCAAATCAAACACCTCCAAATCATTCCCACTGGAATCCGAGTCAAGTCCATGTTCAAACCATTCACAGACATTCTGAAACTCTACAATTTGTCCAAACTCCTCTTTACCAAGATATTTCAACCAAACTTTTGAGTTTCTGTCCAGAGTCCCATTCTGAGTTCACCCATCCAAATCCCTTGTGGAAAAATAAGTCTTTCTTCATTAAGTTACCCTTCAAACTCAATGAAGACATTAACCCAACCAAAGCTACCCATCCAGGAATGAGTCCTTCTGACTTACTCCTAGCCCAACAAGAATGTTCACAATTGTTAGCCCAAGGTTTAATTGAGCCCACAAGTTCTCAATGGGCTTGCCAAGCCTTTTATGTTGAAAAGCATTCTGAAATTGTCCGAGGAAAGAAACGCCTAGTCATAGACTACCAGCCATTAAACATGTTTTTACAAGATGACAAATTTCCTTTGCCTCGCCGACAAAGCATGTTCACTTTTCTAAAAAATGCCCAGATCTTTTCAAAATTTGATTTAAAATCAGGTTTTTGGCAACTAGGCATTGAACCCTCCGAACGCTACAAAACCGCTTTTTGTCTTCCCAATGCCCTTTTCCAATGGACCGTCCTACCCTTTGGTCTCAAAACTGCCCCATCCATTTTCCAGAAATCCATGGTCCAAATCTTCCAACCCATTTTGCATCATACATTGATTTACATTGATGACATCTTACTTTTTTCAGGCTCACATGATGAACATCGCCAGCTGTTAACTCAATTCTATGATCTTATCCACAGTCATGGAATCATGTTATCCGCCAAGAAAAGCACCATTGCTACAGATAATATTGAATTCCTTGGTATGGTCATCAAAGATGGACACTACCAGCCAGGAAAGCACATTGCCCAAGAATTGCTTCACTTTCCAGATCAGCAACTTTCCAAAAGGCAAATTCAACAGTTTCTCGGCATTATCAATTACATCCGTGATTTCATCCCACACGTGGATCATTACACTCATCATCTTTCGGCTTTATTGAAAAAGAAGCCCCCAGAGTGGAATGCTGACCACACAACTGCTGTCACTACCCTAAAGCAGATCGCGCAAAATCCGCCTCCTTTAAAGTTGATTCACGAACGCGATATTGCGAGATGATGCAAGTGATGAATCATGGGGTGCCATCCTCCTCGAAGAACTCAATGACAAGGAACACTTTATCGCTTACGCTAGTGGACATTTTTCTGACACACAGAAGCACTACCATAGCGTGTTCAAAGAAATCTTAGCGGTAAAGAATGGCATCAAAAAGTTTGAGTATCATTTGATTGGACACCATTTTCTCATCCGAATGGACAGCTCAGCCTTCCCCAATATCTTTCATTTCAAAGGTAAAACTGTTCCCGAAAAAATGTTACTCAGATTAAAAGATTGGTTTTCCAAATATGACTTTTCAGTCAAGCATATAAAGGGATCCCAGAACCTCATCCCTGATATGCTCTCCAGACTCTCCAAACCAGAAAACCCTCTCACCCTGTTTTCCACCACCTATCACTTTCCGATCATCTCCATGGCTACATCACTACCCCCAGAAGCTCTCACCAAGAAAACTTTTCCCTTTAATAAAACCTTTTCTTCTGTTTTTGCCATCCAAGAATTTGCAAGAAAAGCTCTCTTTCGCTTTTTCATGAAAGCCTACCTTGTCACAGACCCTTTTCCTTTTTCCACTTTCCACCCAGAAAATCTGTTCCTTACAGGTTTAACCCTTGATCCGACCAGAGACACCACTGAAGATGTGTTATGGTACATTTGGTGCCTAACAGTCCTTTATGCAACCAAGCTAATCCTTCCCATTTCTCCTACTTTGGAGCATCTCCTTAATCCAGACAATGCTACTTCTCTTACCTGGACACTACTTGAATGGTTCTCCCCCATCCCATGGTGGAGAAAGAAACTGCAACAACTGTCCGAAATTTACAACCTTGACCGTATGCCTGCCCCTGAAGCACAAATGTTCACATCAGTTTTTATTATTCACAGGCCATACTTCCAACATCCAGACACCCATCTCTTTTGGACTCAAGATCAGGTATATGAATGGTTCACTGCCCCACATATAGCTGTGATTGAAAATGACATACAAGATGTCCTGCATAATTACCTTTGTCAATTAAACCACCAACCTCCGCCACTTAAAGATATCTCCCACACCTCCTTAGGTCCACAACATGACCTCCTCATGATCCCCACTCCATCCGCCATATCCAAACCAAAGTCCACAGGTATCATCATCAAAGAAGAAAAACCAGACTACACTAATTTCCTGTTCCAAGATTCCCAAGACCCATGGGATGCATTTCTCCCTCTGAACCAGGACCCTCAACCGACAATGGATGAACCTGGCCCCTCTGAACCAGGACCCTCAACCCAATCTTCGAAACGACCAGCTCAACCATCCAAAGTTGACAAAGCCACCCAAACTTCCCCTAAGTATACTCCAAAGTGTACTCCCAGAGACTATAATTGCCCTTATCCACCATGCCGTGGTCCCTCCTGTAAGCATCCAAAGCTCTCCAAAACTTTCTTCCAAAAGCACCCTCACTCTGGTGATACAGACCTAGATGAGACCGAAAGCTCATCCGAAGACGAGTACATGAACCTCCGCTCTCCATAAAGTTGTTTGAGTACATGAACCTCCGCTCCCCATAAAGTTGTTTGTCTTGTTGCTTTCCATAAAGTAGTTTGTCTTGTTGTCATAATGATGTTTCGCTTTATGCCTGCATCATTATTAAAGTTTGCTTTTACTTTAAGCTTTGCTTTTGCTTTTGTCAAAGTCATGCTTTAATTATTAAAGCACTTTTGTCTTTTGTAATAATTAAAGTTGTGCCATTATGTAAAAGATGGGGGTCATGTCCTATCTTATCTTTTGCTTTTACTTTTGTAAAAGATAGGGGTCTTGTCCTATCTTCCGAGAATTCTCCTATATAAAGGATTCTCCCCTTGCTTGTAAAATATAGAAGATAGAAGTTTGAAAGAAATAAAAACTCGTGTTTTCTCTTACAATATGAATCCCTAAACCTCTTCTCTCTCTCTGCAAATGAAGTTCTAAGAAAGAAAAAGAATAAAGGATTAAATTTGTTCATTTTGAAAACCTAAGGAAGTATGCTCTGCACTTGCCTTCTAAAGCAGGATCCCGTCGTAAAACTTTGACCATTTCTTATCCGGTTTGGTACCTGCTTTTAGACTAAAGCGAAAGTCTTTTGGGTTGTATAACCCGAGAAAAATGTTTTAAAGGTTTTTATTATAGAGTATATCGGAAACCCGAGCTTGGATCTTGGTCCAAAGAAGCAGTTTTAACATTGTAGTTCTATAACAACGCTATAATTCTTAACATGATCTTTGAACCAATCCTTCATCATGCACTTATCTATATAAATGACGTGCTATTATTCTCCAAAGATCATGATTCTCATCAACAATTACTTTCTCACTTTCTTGAGATAGGGGAAACATACGGCATAATGCTGTCTGACAAAAAGAGTATCCTAGGCCAAGACACTGTCACCTTTCTTGGCATGACTCTAAAAGACGGATACTATAGTCCTGGACCACACATAGCCGAGGAACTCATTCATTTCCCAGATGAACATTTGTCAAAAAAGCAGATTCAACAATTCCTTGGTATTATCAATTACCTTCGGGAATTCTTTCCACATGTAGCAGTTCATACCAAATTTCAAAATGCTTGAAAATCAGCCCGGGGCCCATCTCGACTCTTATCCAACATCTCAAAACATCGCCCGATCCACCTCCTGAGAATCTGCGATGGTCAAGACCGATGCAAGTGATGAATCTTGAGGCCGTCCTTTTAGAGAAACATGATGGTAAAGAATCTTACTGTGCCCATGCTAGTGGACAATTCAAGGAGTCGGAAAAACACTACCATGTGATCTACAAAGAAATCCTAGCCGTTAAATATGGGATTCAAAAATTTGAATTTCATCTCATTGGCCATAATTTCCTAGTCAGATTAGATAATTCCTGCTTTCCAAAAATCCTTGAGTTCAAAAATAAGATCCTCCCAAACAAGCACCTCCTCCGACTCAAAACTTGGTTAATCAGTCCAACATATAAGAGGAGACCAGAACCTGATCCTTGATCTCTTATCCCGACCTTCATCTCCATCCCTAAGAGTCTCTTTTGCCTAGTTCCAGTCATCTTCATGGTTCTTACTCTTACCAACACAGCTTTAACAAAAAAATCTTTTCCTTTCAATCTCACTTTCTCCAGTCCTTATCAAATCCAAGAGTCTTGTTCATGAATATATGTTTTGATATTTCATGAATATATATCGCACCCAGACATCCAGATTTCCAAACTTTCATCTAGATCACCTCTTCCTTACAGGCCTAAAGATTAATCCCTTCAGGGACGTCACAGAAGATGAACTGTGGTATAAATGGTGTCGCATTGTCTTATATGCCACCAAACTAATCTTTCCGGTCCACCCAATGTTTTGGTGTCTCACAGATCCAAATCAAGCTCACTCTCTCACATGGACTCTTTTTGAATGGTTTTCTCCTCTCTCCTGTTGGAGAAAACAACTTGATTCCATCGTCAAGTATCACCATATTAATTTCCTCCCTGACCAAGAAGGAGAACAGTTCACCTCAATCTTCATTATCCATCGTTCTTATTTCCAACACCCTATTACCAAACTCTTCTAGACTCAGGACCAAGCCTATGAATGGAAGACTGTTCCTCATAATTTTCCTCTGGACCATGACCCAAGCCTTGTCTCTACCCTGAAACAATACCTCTTCGAATTAAACAATATCCAGTCCACTCCCATTGATATCCAACACACCTCCCTTGGTCCGCAACATGAGCTTATGGTCATCCCGACCATCAGGTCACCTTCATCCACTAATCCTCCTCCCTTTGGGATTTTGATCAAAGAAGAAAAACTTGATTTCACAGATATCCTTTTTCAGGATTCACAAGACCCATGGGAAGAATTCACCTCAATCCTACATCCTACTGAAGCATCACATGTTCCCTTCTCAAGCACAACACCACTGACAGGCTCACATGTTCCCTCCTCAAGCACAACTCCACCAACAGATTCACCTACCCGACAATATTATGAGAACTTGCTTTGGTGGAAAGAGTCATTTACTGAAGTTGACAGTGATGTTGACAACTTATCTCCCTCGCACAGTTTTTAAAGCATTTTGTAATAATTGCTTTTGCTTTCATAAAAGCAAAGTGTTTGCTTTACTTTATCTTTACTTTAAAGCATCTTCCTTTGCTTTGTCTTTAGCTTAAAATCCAAAAGACAGGGATCATATCCTGTTTGGAATCTTTTGCTTTTGCTTTTACTTTTGTGAAAGAGGATAAGGCTTGCTTTGTCCTCTTCCTTTGAATTTTCCTATATAAAGGGAATTCATTCTTAGTTGTAAGCATATCAGATTTTGGAAATAATAATCCGAGTTTTCCAATATCATGACCTTCTAAAAATTCTCTCTTTTCCTTTATTTCCCTAGGAAGGACAACATGTTCTCATAATAGTTCACTTCAATATCTTTTAACAAGTATACTCTGCACTCGCCTCTTTGTAGGATCTTGTACATCCAAAAGTTGTTTGGCTTTGAGATCGATTCAACCAACCACACTTCATCCTGTATTATAGCTAAGGAGTAGCTTCACCATTGGGTGGTAATGGTTGTCCGACTGGTATTAGAGCCAAACCAAAAATTTTTGCCCACAAGCTAGAATATTATTGTATATCGGCCGGAAACTAGTGACATATATTTTGATGGTCATCCCGTGAAACTTGCTTTCTAAATTCTTGTTTACATGATCAAAATGGTATAATTTAAGTCTTTTTCTTTTTTGCTCCATAGACTTCAGACGCAGAGAGACTTTCTCATTCATGGCTTCTACTTCATCTTCCAATCCTTCAACTCCTGTTACTCTTTCTTCTACTCTTTCTTTACCGAAATCTTGCACTTCTCATACTGCCAACAAAATTGAAAATCTTGTAGAATACTCCTACATCCCTGAATCGATTGAATCTCATACCTCTCATAAGCACCAACTATATAAACGCCTTCTTTTACGCGATATCCGTACTCTCGTATCCACCGACCTCACAAGAATATATCCAGGTCTTCCGGATCAATGTTCTCTTCAAGCAACCCTATTTGAGCAATATGTCACTCTTGAAATCCCGAGTTGATTCAATGGAAGCGAAGGTTACACTCATCTCCAATCTTGGAGCATCAGTTAATCTTACCGCCGTTCGAAAAGGATTACTGGTCACCGCTTCGACTTGCTATGCTTGATACGGTTTAAACGATACCAAGATCTGTTATTGGCCCTTACAACCCTTCATGCGGAAGTGTTTTACTCACTTCATCCCCAATTTCAACCTTTCTCAAGATCCACTTGAAAGTCAAGTTGATTCAAGGTCTTGAACAAATTTCTTAAAGCTACCTTACACCACTGGTCTCTGAGGCTTCAAAATCATGCCTTGGATCTACCCTCGAACACCGCTCGACACCCTCGTGGTGTTAGCGAAGAATCCACCAAATCGAGCAATCATCCGGATCCCAAGACAAATTCCACGTCATGAGCTCATCGCTTATGCCTCTTGAATGGATCTCCAACTATGAAGCTTCATAATACAACTCCTATTGACATCGAAAGTATGTTTGAAAGGCGACCAAATGGAACCGTCGAATGACTTTTAAACCACCTCAGCTCCGAAGAGCCTCTTCTCTCCTTTACTTATTCTTCAATGATAAGACTCGGAAGATCGGTTTAATTGTACCTATTTATCGGCCAAACCACAACGGCCATTTCACATGGGATGCCTGGTTGAGCATGTGTGACCCAATTATCCTATTTGGGATGATTGGGACGAAGGCGATGATTATGCAACCACGAGGAAAAAGAAACCCAAAAGAAAAAATCTCGTCATGTCACCAAGCCACCGTGAGATCCTCCACTCCATTTACCCATCTACCGAAAAGAACTCAAATGGCTATCGTCCAACCACTGGCTTGTATGATGTTTTCCTCTACCTCTTCTGATTACTCTTCTTCATTTCCTTCTTTGGAACCCCATATAGATTCCCAACGAAATGTTGTGTCCAAACCCTTTATCCCTTCACCTATTACCTCCACGCAGAACCCCTAAACCTTTTGAATCGTCCTCAATCAAACTTCAAAATGCGGGCAAAATGATACTTTGTTGCATCTCGATTCAAAGTTGAGCACATCATTTTGAATGACGATTGAGACAAGGTAACTCCGCAGATCGGCAGATCCACCAAAATCTTCACTCCCGAATTGGCCAGCTTCGATTGAGTTACTGAGCCATACTTGCCCACAGACATCTGATGGTCGAAATTTGACCAAAAAGAAAGAAATCAAAAAGGCTGAACTTGATTGAATAAAACAGACCTACCCTCTTTACCACATCTCCTCACTATCCACTTCCATCGGTCCAACTTATCATCCTTTGCCTCTATGCTTTCCCTGATAAGCAGTATGACCCCCAAGTTATTTGGTATGACTACTTTTCGAGACAATCCTTTGCCACCACCACCATAAACCTCGACCCGACCTCGACACGCCCCTCTTCTACCTATCCACGGCCAGCCATCTCTGCTTTTACACATCACCACCCGGCTCCTTTATCGGTCCACAAAAAGATAAAAGAACGTGGGTTCTTTCGCGCCTGATCACCTATTCATACATTACGAACCGAAACTTGATTAAATCTAGGCATTTGAGATAGCCTACCAAAGCGTCACGAATCTTGACATCCACGGTGACTCGAAAAGTCTATCGCGATATTACGAAAATCGATGGCTCGATCAACCTCCCAGAGGCGAAACCTCCGTATGTTGATATTCCTGCGAAGTTGAAGAAGATATGCGAATCTTACGCCCTGAAACCAACCTCCTCGGCCCCATCAGCAAAAATCGTCAAATGGTCCATGGTTCACATTTGATGATCTTCCATCTCATAAATGGCGTGACTGCTGAAATGTCTGCTTTTGGATTGACCTCAGATCTTAAACGAGCAACAACTCGATCCTTAGAATTTCTTCGTTTCCGGTGCTTTCTAAGAATTGGTTTGATTCGTTAGGCAATACCAATTACAGGTTTGTTGATCTTCCGAAGTTTGAAGTGCTCTTCATTTGATCAATTCATGGCGACCTTCTGCGTCTTTGAAGCGCGGGCGAGATTATCTCGATATGAATCTTGCTCCCTCAATGCTAAGGATCTTGACTTCCAATTATAGCGAATGTCCTTCATTCTATAAGCAATGGATTTAATGAACCGACATTAAAGCATGTCTTCAGCTTCCTCCCTAGAAGAACTCGACGAAACATCCAGCTGACAACCCACATCGAATCTTCCTGAACATCTCTCTTGGCAAAATCTTCCGACTTGCCAAAACTTGTCTTGACAAACTGCGAGCAAAGCAGTTTTCAAAGAAGCTGTTGAAAGACAAAGAACACTTTCAAGTGCTTGCAAAAAGCCTTATTTGCGATTCGAAAAAAAGCGGCATTTTGAAATTCAAAACTCGAAATTTTCATCGAACCTCGCGAGATCTAAAAGCCTACGATTTTTGAAAGAAATCATCCTCAAAGAATTCAATCAAGCGGATGTTTCATCTGCAAGAAAAAACCCTATGCCAAGATTGTCCCAGCAAAGAAAAAATCCATCCGGTTAGTTGAGCATCTTCCAACTGACTCTCTGCGAAAGATGAGCTGGAATTACATTTCTGAACAAGATGAACCAATCATGAAACAATGTTACGCTCTGAATTCCTCGATTCGAGCATTGACCAGGTCTCAAGTGATTTTCCACCGGTTACTCTCGGATACTACGGTTCTATCCGTCCATCAAACTCGAGATCTTGCCAAAATTCCAAAAGGCCCATTCAAATGATGGGTGCTATGTTAAACCCCATATTCTTATCGAATCTTGGACCCGGTTTGAAGAACATTTCAAAAGCAAAAGCTCTTCACCACCTCTTTGATTACCAAAAACCCATTGGTATTCAAATTTTCCCCAAATTGTCATTTGGACGAGGTTATTGGTTCATTTCTTCTAATAAGGATATCTTGTTAGGTTTTGACATCCTTCACCAAATCAAACATCAAATCATCCCCAGAATCGAGTCAGTCAAAACCAGTTAGACACGAAACTACAATTTATGCGAAACTCCCCGATCTTACCGAGGATATTTCAAACTTTTGAGTTTACGTCGAGTCCGAGTTCACCCATCCAAAATCCGCGTGGAAAATAAATCTTTCTTCGTTAAGTTACCTTCAGAATGAAGACATTAACCCATTCTGTTACCCATCAGGGAATGAGTCCTTACGACTTTACTCTGTGCCAAGAATGTTCACAATTGTTGTGCCCAGGTTTAATTGAGCCCAAGTTCTCGATGGCTAAGCCTTTTATGTTGGCATTACGAAATTGTCGAGGAAAAGCGCTGTCATTGACTACGTTAAACATGTTTTTACAAGATGACAAATTCCTTTACCGACAAAGCATGTTTACTTTTCTCAAAATGCTGAATCTTTTCAAAATTTGATTTAAAATCGGTTTTGGCAGCTAGGCATTGAACCTCCAACGTTAAAAACCGCTTTTGTATTCCCAATGCCCATTTCAATGGACCGTCACCCTTTCGTCTCAGCGCCCCTCCATTTTCCAAAATCCATGGTCCAAATCTTCCAACCCATTTTGCATCATGCATTGATTTACATTGATAATATCTTGCTTTTTCACGATGACCATCGCCACCGTTAACTTCATTTGATATTATCCAAAGTCATGGAATCATGTTATCGGCGAAAAGCACCATTCTACTGAATACTATTGAATTCGGTATGATCAAAAAAGATGGACACTTACCGGGAAAGCATTGCCAAGAATTGCTTCACTTTCCGGATCGTGACTTTCGAAAACAAATCAGTTTCTCGGCATTATCAATTACATCCGTGATTTCATCCCATGTGGACCATCACACTCATCATCTCTCTTTATTGAAAAAAGCCCCGGAATGGAATCGCGACCACATTACCACACCTAAAGTAGATCGCAAAAAATCGCCTCCTTTAAAGTTGATTCTGGATGGCGCGTCTTCTGATGATGAATCATGGGGTACTCCTTGAAGAAATCAACGGAAAAAAAAACTTTATCGCTGTGGACATTTTCGACACGCAAACACTACCATAACGTGTTCAAAAGAAATCTTAGCGGTAAAGAATGGCATAAAGTTTGGTATCATCGATGGGACACCGTTTCTCATCCGAATGGACAGCTGACCTTCCCATATCTTTCATTTCAAAAAAGCTGTTCCCGAAAAATGTTACTCAGTTAAAGATTGGTTTTCAAATATGACTTTTCAGATCAAGCATATAAAGGGATCGAGCCTCATCACGATATGCTCTCCAGACTCTCAAACGAGAAAACCCTCTCACCTGTTTTCCACTATCACTTTCCGATCATCTCCGTGGCTACATCACTACCCAAGAAAAACTTTTCCTTTAATAAACCTTTTCTTACATTTTTTCCATAAAGAGTTTGCAAGAAAAGCTCTCTTTCGCTTTTCATGAAAGCCTACTTGTCATGACCTTTCCTTTCCACTTTCCACAGAAATTACATTCTTACAGGTTTAACCTTGATCCGAGAGACACCACCAGAAGATGTGTTATGCGTTTGTGCTATGATCCTTTATGACAAGCTAATCCTCCCATTTCTCTACTGGAGCATCTCCTTAATCAGGACAATGCTACCTCTCTTACTTGGACCTTCTTGAATGGTTCTCCCATACCTGGTGGAGAAAAGCTAACAAGTCAAAATTTACAACATTGACCGTATGCCTGCCCTTGAAGCACAAATGTTCACATCAGTTTTTATTATTCAAAGGCCATACTTCCAACATCCGACACCCGTCTCTTTTGGACTCGAATCGGTATATGATAGTTAAGAATGCGTGGCGTTGTTATGAACAGCAGTTAAAAGCGTTAACTTTGGACGATGAGTCATGCTCGGGTTTCAGATATACCTGTAATAAAAACCTTTAAAACATTTTCGGTTATACAACCCAAAGCAGACTTCGCTGGCGGTGCAAACGATAAGAAATGGTCAAAGTTTTCGATGCGGATCCTTCTTGAAGGCAAGTCGAGGCATCTTCCTTAGGTTTTCAAAATGAACAAATTTAATCCTTTATTCTTTTTAACTTAGAACTTCGTTTAGAGAGAGAAGAGTTTTGGGATTCATGTTGGAAGAGAAAACACGAGTTTATTTCTTTCAGCTATTCAACTTCTATCTTTTTACAAGCGAGGAGAATCCTTTATATGAAGGATTCTTGAGGAAGATGGAGGACCCTATCTAAAAGCAAAAGCCAAAAGATAAGATAGAGGGACCACATCTTTTTACATAATAGCTACTTTAATTATTACAAAAGACAAAAGTGCTTTAATAATTAAAGCATGACTTTGACAAAAGCAAAAGCAAACTTTAATAATTATGCAAGCATAAAGCGAAACATCATTATTACAACAAGACAAACTACTTTATTGAAAGCAACAAGACAAACAACTTTATGGAGAGCGGAGATTCATGTACTCGTCTTCGGATGAGCTTTCGGTCTCATCTGGGTCCGTATCACCAGAGTGAGGGTGTTTTTGGAAGAAAGTTTTGGAGAGCTTTGGATGCTTACAGGAGGGACCACGGCATGGTGGATAAGGGCAATTATAGTCTCTGGGAGTACACTTTGGAGTATACTTAGGGGAAGTTTGGGTGGCTTTGTCAACTTTGGATGGTTGAGCTGGTCGTTTGGAAGATTGGGTTGAGGTCACCAGTTCGAGAGGGACGAGGTTCATCCGTTGTTGGTTAGAAGCTGGTGAAGGTGTTGGCTTGGGGAGAAATGCATCCATGGGTCTTGGGAATCTGGAGCGAAATCGGTAGTCTGGTTTTCTTCCTTGATGATGATACTGTGGACTTGGGTTTGGATATGGCGGATGGAGTGGGGATCGTGAGGAGGTCATGTTGTGGACTGGGAGGTGTGGAGATATCTTTAAGTGGCGGAGGTTGGTGGTTTAATTGGCGAGAGGTAATTGTGAAGGACATCTTGGATGTCATTTTCAATCATGACTATATGTGGTGCGATGAACCATTCATATACGATCTTGAGTACAAAGGGTTGGTGTGGATGTTGGAAGTATGGCACGTGAATGATAAAAGCGATGTGAACATTTGTGCTTGAGGGGTAGGCATCGAGGTTGTATATTCGGCGGTTGTTGCAATTTCTTTCTCCACATGGTATGGGAGAACCGTTCAATAATGTCGGTAAGAGGTGGCTTTATGCAGGTCAGGAGATCTTTCCAAGTAGGAGAAATGGAAAGGATTAGCTTGGTTGCATAAAAGGGGCAGGATGTACTGTAACACATCTTGATGGTTTCTCGGATGGATCAAGGGTTAAACACATGAGGAATAGATTTTACGGGTGGAAGGAAAATGGAAAAGGTTATGTGACAAGGTGAGGCTTTCGTGAAGAAGCGAAAGAGCTTTTCTTCAAATTCTTGGATGGCGAGCAGAAGAAAGTTTGTTAAAGGAAAAGTTTTCTTGGTGAGGAGCTTACGGGGTAGTGAGTGGAGATAATTGGAAAATGATAGGAGGTGGAAAAGCGAGGGTGAGAGAGTTTTCGGTTTGGAGAGTCGGAGAGCATGTCGAGGGATGAGTTAAGGATCCTTTATATGCTTAAAAAGTCATATTTGGAAAACCAATCTTTTAATCTGAGTAACATTTTTAGAAACGGTTTACCTTTGAAATGAAAGATATTGGGGAAAATTTGGCAGATTCGGATGAGAAAATGGTGTCCGATCGGATGATACTCAACTTTTGATGCCATTCTTTCATTAAGATTTCTTTGAACCTTATGGTATGCTTACGTGGCGATAAAGTGTTCCTTGTCATTGAGTTCTTGAGGAGGATGGCACCCGTGATTCATCAATACGTAAAGATCGCTTGCCATCTGTGACTTTAAAGGAGCGGATTTTCTTGCGATCTGCTAGGGTAGTGACAACGGTGTGTTCCATTAGGGCTTCTTTTAAAAAGGTGAAAGATGATGAGTGTAATGATCCGTGTGGGATGAAATCGGATGTAATTGATAATCTTAGAAAGCTGAATTTGCCTTTTGGAAAGTTCGCGTCTGGAAAGTGAAGCAATTCTTGGGCAATGTCTTTCTAATTTGGTAGTGTCCATCTTTTATGATCATACCAAGGAATTAATATTATAGCAATGGTGCTTTTCTTGGCGGATAACATGATTCCGTGATTTTGGATAAGATCATAGAAGTGAGTTAACGGTGGCGATGTTATCATGTGAGCTGAAAAAAGCAAAATATCATCAATGTAAATCGATGCATGATCAAAATGGGTTGGAAGATTTGGACCATGGATTTTGGAAAATGGATGGGGCGTTTTGAGTCAAAGGGTGGGGCCGGTCCATTGGAAATGGCATTAGGAATCTGAAAAGCGGTTTTATAACGTTCGGAGGGTTCAATGCTAGTTGCCAAAAACTTTGATTTAAATCAAATTTTGAAAAAGATCTGGCATTTTGAGAAGGTGAAACGAGCTTTGTCGGCGAGGTAAAGGAATTTGTCATCTTATAAAACATGTTTAATGGTGGTGTCGATGACTAGGCGTTTCTTTCCTCGGACAATTTGAATGCTTTTCAACGTAAAAAAGCCCATTTGAGAACTTGGGGCTCGAATTAAACCTTGAGCTAACAATTGTGAACATTCTTGTTGGGCTAGGAGTAAGTCGGAAGGACTCATTCTGGATGGGTAGCTTTAGTTGGGTTAATGTCTTCATTGAGTTTGAAGGCGAACGATGAAGAAGACTTATTTTCCGAGGATTTGGATGGGTGAACTTCGAGAATGGGACTGCAGACGAAACTTCAAAAGTTTGGTTGAAATATCTGGTAAGGCGGGGAGTTTGGACAAATTGTAGTTTCGAATGTCTGTGAATGGTTTGAACATGGACTTGACTTCGGTTAGGTGGGAATGATTTGGAGGTGTTTGATTTGGTGAAGGATGTGAAACCTAACAAGATATCCTTATTAGGAAGGTTGAACCAATAACCTTGGTCCCAAATGACCTGAATTTGGGAAAATTTGGATAATGGGTTTTTGGTGTCAAAGAGGTTGTGAAGAGTTTGCCATTGTGACTTTGAAATGTTCTTGGGTCGAATATTCGATGGAAGAATATGGGGTTTAACGTCTTCTTGGCACCGATATCTATAAGACCGATTCTTTGGAATGGGCTTTTGGAATTTTGAGGGCAAGATCACGGAGTTTGATGGATGGGATAGGAACTGTAGTATCTAGGGAGAGTAACTGTTGGTGGAAAATCACTTGAGACTAGTCACTGTCTGAATCAGAGGAATTTTGTAGTGCGAACACTGTTTCATCATTGGGTTCATCTTGTTCAGAGAAATAGAATTCCAGTTCATCTTTGGCAGGAGAGTAGCTGTTTAGCTTGAAGATGCTCAATAGCAGGATGGATTTTTCTCTTTTGTTGGGACAATCTTTGGCATAGTGGCCTTTTCTGCTGCAGATGAAACATCCTTGATTGTTTTCGTTTGAATTCTACGGAGGAGAGATTTCTTCCGAAAAACACAGGGCTTTCGGGATCTGCGAGGTTTGGATGAGAATTAAGGTTTTAATTCCAGAAAATCGTTTTTCTTTGAGCGCAATCGTATGATCCTTTTCTTGTGGCATTTGATGCAAATAAGGCTTTTGCAGCTTGGAAGGTTCTTTGTCTTGCAGTTCTTTGGCTTGTTTTTGCTATAAAGTTTGTCGAAGACAAGTTTTGTTGAAAATTTTAAGAGAGATGTTGTCTAAGGAAAAGGTTGGATCTTTGTGAGTTGTCTCTGGATGTCGGTTGGAGTTCTTCAGGAAGGAAGCGAAGAACATCTTTAATGTCGGTTCGTTGAATCCGTTAAGCTTATAAGCGAGGACATTCGACATAATGGAAGTCAAGATCCTTAGCGTTGAGGGCGGCATTTCATGTTGAGATAATCTCGTCTGGCGAAACTGAAGAATTCATGAAATTGATCATGAAATGAAAACGCGAGACTTACGGGAGATCAACAATGTAATTGGCGGTATTGGCCTATGATCAAACCATCTCTTAGAGCACCGGTGAAACGCAGTATGCAAATTCTCTAACGGTGATTGAGTTGTTGCTCTGGTCTTAGCATCGGAAGTCGATCAGGTGAACATTTCATTAGTCGATCCGCCGTTTATGAGATGGAAGATCATGAAATGTGAACCGTGGACCGTTTGACGATTTTGGAGATGGATTGGTGGTGGAGGAGGTTGGTTTGTGGCGAAAGGCATATCTTCTGAGAGGAATATCAACGTATATGGTTGGGAGGTTTGGCCTAGATCGGGTTGATCGGTTGAATCGAGGATTTTAGTAATATCGGCGTAGGACTTTTGAGTCAACGGTGGATCTTTGAAGATTACGTATCGATTCCGTGAGGGCCTATCTGAAATAGATTTGAATCGAAGTTTGAGTGCGTCTGTAGTAGATGAGCAGGTTGGCTGTGTGACGATGGCGGTTTATGGGTTCTTTATCCTTGGATTGGGTAGGGACGGATAATGGAGCTAGCGGTGATGGCAGTGTAGAACTAGGAGATGGTTGGCCAGGGATGGTCAGAGAGGAAGGATGAAGAGGGGCAGGTCGAGGCTGCGGTTTAGGTTTGGGTTTAGGTTTAGGTGGTGGTGGCAAAGGATTGTCTCGAAAAGAGTATGAGTCGCGAAATAACTTGGAAGATCGTATTGTTTAATAGGAGAAAGCATAGAGGCAAAAGGATGATAAGTTGGACCGATAGAAGGGATAGGAGGTGAAGTGGTGAAGAGGGTAGGTCTCTGTTTTTCAGATTCAATCTGAGCAGTTCAAGCGCTGATTTCCTTTCTTTTTGGTCAAATTTCTGACCATTGTATCGTGAGCAAGCATGGCTCGTAACTTCAATCGAGTTGGCCAATTCGAGTGAAGATTTTGGTGGATCATTGCATTTGGGCGTGATAGAGTCGACTTTGTCTCAATCTGTTCGATTCATGGCCGATGTTCTGAATTGAGATGCAACAAAGTATCATTTGGGCACGGCATTTGAGTTTACCGAGTTGAGGACTATTCAAGGTTTGGGGGCTCCAAGTGGCGATGGAGGTAATAGGTGAAGGATAAAAGGTTTGGACACGTTTCGTTGGGGATACGTGTGGGTTCAAAGAAGGAAAGGAAGAAGAATGTCGAAGAAGTAGAGAAAACATCATACTAGTGGTTGGATGATAGGTGTCGAGTGAGTGGTGATGGAATCTCCAGGATTTGCAATGTTTGGCAATCCATTTGAGTTCTTTTCGGTAATGGGTTTGGTGGATGTGGAGGATCTGGTGGTGGTTTAGGGTCACAGTGGTGGCATGGGACAAGAGGTTTTTTCTTTTTCCTTGTCGTTGCATAATCATCGTCTTCTTCCCAATCATCCCAGCAGGGACAATTTGAGTCATTGGAACGAGGGCATCCATAGAAATAGCCATTGTGTTTGGATATCTGAGGTAGCCTTTAGAGTTAAACCACGTAATAAGCGAGATCTTCTGTCTTTGTCTGAGCAATTTGTGATCGTTGAGGAATAAGTAAAAGGAGAGCCGAGGCTCGGTGGCTCTTGGGGAGGTGGTTTGAAAGTCATTTTATTCCATCTTGTCGTCTTTCAAACATACTTTCAGATGTCTGAATAGGAGCTGTATTATTGTGGAACTGTTCATAGTTGGAGATCCATTCAAGAGGCATAAGCTTGATGAGCTCATGACGGGGAATTTGTCGTGGGATCTGGATGATTGTCGGGATCTGGTCAGATTCTGCTAACACCATGAGGGTGTCAGAGTGGTGTTCTGGAGTGGGGAGATCTAAGGCATGATTTTGAAGCCTGTAGACCAGTTGGTGGTGTAAAGTGGCAATTTTTGCAGAAGAAATTTGTTCAGCACCTTGAATCTGAACTTGGACTTTCAAGGTTGTGGGCAAATTTGGATCTTGGAGAGAAAGGTTGAAGTTGGGATAGAAAGTGAGTAACACACTTCCTGCATGAAGGTTGTGAGGGCCCAATACTTGACATCTTGTGCTTTGTTTAAGCCGGAATATCAAGCATGGTATGTAGGTAATCCTTTTCTCCCATGAAGGGTAAGGATTAATCTGATACCTCCAAGATGGAGATGAGTGTAACCTTCTCGTTTCCAGTTGGAAATCAACTCTGAGGGTATTTCAAGAGTAACATATTGCTCAGCAGGGGTTGCTTGGAGTGAACACTGATCCAGGCGAGAAGACTGGATGTATTCTTTAGGGTGAGGTCGTCGGGTGGATATGAGAGTACGAATACTGCGGGTAAAAGAACTGGGGCGTTTGTATAGGTGGTAAGGGCTGAGAAGAGGGTAAGAAGATTCACTGATCTGGGCGGATTCAGGAATATAGGAATATTCTACAAGATTTTCAATCTTATTAGTGGTATGAGAAGTGCAAGATTTCGGCAAAGAAAGAGTAGAAGAAAGAGTAACAGGAGTTGAAGATGAAGTGGAAGCCATGAATGAGAAGTTCTCTCTGCGCCTGAAGTCTATGGATCAAAAAAGAAAAAGACTTAAATTATACCATTTTGAGCATGAAAACAAGAGTTTAGAAAACAAGTTTCAAGGAACGGTATGGGCTGTGATTGAAAATGACATACAAGACGTCCTGCACAATTACCTTTGCCAATTAAACCACGACCTCCATGCCAAGATATCTCCCAGGGTCCACAACATGACCTCCTCATCCCCACTCATCCATATCCCAAAGTCCGGTATCATCGTCAAAGAAGAAAAACAGATTACTGATTTCTGTTCGGATTCCCAGACCCGTGGGATGCATTTCTCCCTCGAGCCAACACCTTGGTTTCCCCAATGACAATGGATGAACACGGCCCCTCTAAAGCAGGACCCTCGATCTTCCAAACGACCAGCTCGATCATCCAAAGTTGACAAAGCCACCCAAACTTCCCTAAGTATACTCAAAGTGTACTCCAGGACTATAATTGCCCTTATCCACCATGCGTGGTCCTCGCATCAAAGCTCTCCAAAACTTTCTTCCAAAAGCACCCTCACTCTGGTGATACGGACCCAGATGAGACCGAAAGCTCATCCGAAGACGAGTACATGAATCTCCGCTCTCCATAAAGTTGTTTGTCTTGTTGCTTTCAATAAAGTTGCTTTCAATGATGTTTCGCTTTATGCTTGCATAATTATTAAAGTTTGCTTTTACTTTAAGCTTTTGCTTTTGTCAAAGTCATGCTTTAATTATTAAAGCACTTTTGTCTTTTGTAATAATTAAAGTTGTGCCATTATGTAAAAGATAGGGGTCCTGTCCTATCTTATCTTTTGCTTTTACTATTGTAAAAGATAGGGGTCCTGTCCTATCTTCACTGAGAATTCTCCTATATAAAGGATTCTCCCCTTGCTTGTAAGATATAGAGGTCGGATAGAAGTTTGAAAGAAATAAACTCGTGTTTTCTCTTACAATATGAATCCCTAAACCTCTTCTCTCTCTCTGCAAATGAAGTTCTAAGAAAGAAAAAGAATAAAGGATTAAGTTTGTTCATTTTGAAAACCTAAGGAAGTATGCTCTGCACTTGCCTTCTAGTAAGGATCTGTATCGAGAAAACTTTGACCATTTCTTATACGGTTTGGTACCTTTTTTAGACTAAAGGAAAGTCATTTTGGGTTGTATAACTTTGAGAAAAATGTTTTAAAGGTTTTTATTACGATATATCATTTGGAAACCGAGCTTCGGACTCTTGGTCAATCAGTTTTAAGCTTGTAGTTACAGTATAACGCCACGTACACTCTTAACTAGATCAGTTTGCACTACTGGTATAACAACGCCACGTACACTCTTAACTAGATCAGTTTGCACTACTGGTATAACAAGCCACGTACAGTTATCTTCTATCTTTGAGCATAATGCTTTTCATCAAAATGAAGTGGTAAATATGAGATCTCTTTGTCTTGAATAGGTAAATAAAGGAAATTTTGAATAAAAAATGGCATCTTCATCAAACAGTTCAGATAATCTTGCTCCTGTTACTCTTTCTTTAACCCTCTCACTTCCTAAATCTTGTTCTAAACACCTGGCTTCAAAAATAGAAAACCTTGTTGAATATTCGTATGTCCCAGAGTCAGCCCAAATTAGTGAATCTTCCATGCCTCTCATTAGCCCATATAAACTGTACCAACGACCAAGTTCTTTAACCCAAAGTATTAGAACCCTAATTTCAACGAAAAGGCCTACTCCAAAAGAATATATCCAGTCATCACGACTAAATCAGTGTACTCTTCAAGCATCACAAGCAGAGCAATATGTCACCCTTGAAATTCCACCAGAACTTGTTATCCAGTGGAAAAGAGAAGGATACACACACCTCCTTCTTGGAGGAGTTCGTTTGATTCTCACCTTGGGGAGGAAAACTTACTATAGACGGCGGCTTTACTAGATACTGTTTCAGGAGTACAGCATCGATCATAGGAGCAGATACGCTTTACATGCATGAAGTGTTCTCTTGACGCCCAAATTTCAACCTCTCAACGATGATCAGGTTTGCCAGCTTCTACAAGGTTCGATCCAGGATCGAGCTGAACAAACAATCTCTTCAAAGATGGCAACCTTACACCATTAGTTGGTGTACCGCCTACAAAATCATGCCCTTGATCTTCCCACTCCTCAAACCACATCAGATGCATTGATGATTCTTGCGGATTCTTCAGAAAGCATCCCTTCCATAGTTCAAATCCCAAGACAAACACAAAAGCAAGAGTTGTTTAAGCTCATACCTCTTGAATGGCTTTCCAATTATGAAAAATTCCATTAAAACTCCCAGCCGGTCCAAACAACTGATACTCATTTTGAAAAAAGAGCAGATGGAACTATAAAGTTTACTTTTCAATCACCATCAACTTCCCAGACACCCATTGTTTCACATCCACCCTCTGAACAATCAACACCTAGAAACTCCTTTTCATACTCCTCCATGATCACAGCCGTATCTACGGCACAAGAAAATCTTCCCATCCACGGATTTGCCTCAGATGGCTATCCGATATACCCGAATAAAATTAATGGTAATTTTTTATGGGATGTTCCAGGTTCCCATATGTATGACCTAGTTTGTCCTTGTCTTGAAGAAGAAGACGATGATGATGATTTTAATAGACGTCCCAAGCGGTGTAAAAAGAAAAGTCACAAATTGGATCCATGTCACAGAAAGCCTCCTCTGCCTCCAGATGATCCAGACAATCTAATGCCCTTACCCATTTATAGGAAAGGCTTAAGGCTTATACAAAAAGAGTATAAACAAAGATCGTGCAGACAAGAGACAACCTTGCTCTCATCTAATGTTATGCCTGTCCAACCTTGCATGATGTTCTCATCAAGCTCTTACCAAGAACAGTTTCCTCCTCTAGAAAAATAAATTGATCCACAGACAAAGGTTACCACCAAACCTTTTGTCCATTCTCACATGAATGGCCACGAAGAACGAAAGCCTTTCGAAGTTACAATTAGCAAACTCAAAATGCCAGGGCTCAGAACTCAGCTTTCAGATCTCTTGTCGAGAAAATTGAAAAAGTGGCATTTCAGTCAAGCGAACAGAACCTGGTAGACAAGATCACATCGACGAACAAATGTATCTTAACATGCAAAATCGAGTTACACAACTTGATTCAGATCTGTGGTTTATGATCCAAAATAGATATTGGGGTCCAGAATTTAACCCTGAAAGCGAGAATTTGGCGGTTAAAAGGCTGAGAATTGATCGACAAACAACAACCTTCATTGTTTGCGAAATCCACCTTACACACTGACTTTCGATAACACACCACCTCACGACAACATGGTATGCCAAATTCTTTGGCTATCTCATCTGAAACAATTCTACTCCTCCAAAACCACGCTCCGAACCTCCTGGCTGAACCACCTTGACACCACCTACGATCAATCTTCTCCAAACCTCACTTTTCGGAAGAACAAAGAACATACACGATACTCATCTGGTCGCGCCGAGAATCGGAAGAAACCTCGGTGATGAAGAATCGTTTTCTTGATCTATTCTTCCTCATCCAACTCCGACAAAAGATTCACTAATATCTAAGCAATGGTTCGACCATCAAGGGTCAAATGATCCTTCTCCTCTTCACCTCGCTCGAGCACATAGTTGAGGAGCGATTCGATACCAATTACCCCTCGTGAAAATTCTTCTTAAAGCCCGAATGGCCCATGGTTTACTTTTGATGATATTACAAAGGTAAAATGGCCATCAGATTAAAAATTTTACTGGATTGATGTTCAAATGCTTGGAGCAACACCAGCGTCTTAAAGAATTCGGTTCTCGTTTCTTTGGATCTACAGAGATTGGTTTGAAAATCTAGGTCATCTGAACAACTTCTGAGTAATTCAAGCTCGATTTGGAGTCCAGGAATAATTTATGAGCAATTCCTTGGGGAAGCTCAAGCTGCTAATGAACAAATAAGAAGATAGTTCCATCAATGAAGTCTTGTTATCTCCGGATAAAAGATCTGGATTTTCCTTCTGAGAGGATGTCTACAATGTATTACAAACTCAGCGGTTTTAATGATCCTTCATTAAAACATGTTTTTGTAGCATCTCTTTCGAAGGAGTTTCAACCAGAACTTCAGAGACAGTTCAAAATCCACCAGTTCGACATTGACAACCTCTCCTTGGGGAAAATCTATCAGTTAGCAATCAATTGTCTAGAAAGACTTTGTGAACAGAAGGAATTCTTCAAGGACCTCATAGAAAACAAACCTTTCAAAAGTGCTTGTAAAAAAATCCATCTTTCCATTAAGTGCAAAAGTAAGAAGGATTACTTCGCTCCAAAAAAAATCCGCCGAAAAATTAAAATTCAGAAAAGAAAAGCCAAACACCTTTCAGATCCAGAAAATCTTATCGATTTTTTAGAAAAAAGACCTCTGACCAGTCCTCTAAATCTAAAACCAACCGTTGTTTTATTTGTAAAAAGAAAGGCCATTTCGCAAGAAATTATCCAAACAAACCTGCGAAATCAGTCAGGCTTATTGAGTATCTCCAGGATTCCATGTTACTTTCGAAAAGTGATGATGTTGAATCATTCTTCTCTGAACAAGAGGACTATGATGAACAAACAGCTTTTGTTCTTGCTGAAACAAAAGAACATTCTGATCCAGAAAATGTTTCTGTAATCAATGTCTAAAATTTAGAAAGTCCAATTTATTCTATCCGTGATTAAAATCCACATTCTCCCCGAAAATTTTGGCAAACCAGTTCCATCGTAGGATTTGTTGATCTTTGGAGCACGAGAATATCTTAATCCTTCAATCCTTCCATTCCATTTTTGGGAAAAGCATACAGAATATTTCAAAGCTACTAACGGAGAATTGTTTCATATAAATTTGATTACCAAAAAACTCATTGGTATTCAGTTCTTTCCAGGATGTGTCTTTTGGACCAAGCTTGTTGGATCCAATCTTCCTGACAAAGATCTTTTAATCGGGATAGGTTTTCCATTCGTAAGCCATGTCTTGAGTCCAGAAATGTCTGCATATTGGGACTCTGAATCTGAAGAAGGTTGTTCAGATGAACTGAGTTCGTTGGAGGAGGATGAACTTTCTTCTTTTTTGGTATTCAATATGCTGGTAATGGTATTGGTAAGCTGGGGCTTTGTCTTTCTTTGGAGGTTTAGGAGTTGCTTGTAGGAGAATCTTCTGACGATAATAATGATGACCAAGCCTCACAAACAGAACTGGTTCCACCAGTTCCTCCGTGGTTTACATTCTTCAAAACCAGTTTCTGAAAATTCTTCAAAACCATCCTCTTCACCATGGTTTACATTTGATGACATTCCTCGTCACAAATGGCAGGCAAGACATCAAGAATTTGCTGCATGGATTGATGTGCAAATGACAAGACCTCATGCACAAACTCAAAATGTTCTCCGTGAGTTTTGTTCCAGATTCACTGGATCATTACGAGATTGGTTTGAAAGTCTAGGTGAATATAGACAACTTCAATTGATTCAAACCACCATTCCTATAGCCCTTGCATTCATTTATGAGCAATTTATTGGAGAACCAACAACATCAACTGAAGCATCCAGAAAGGAGTACCACTAGATGAAATGTTGTTCTCTCAAACGACATCACCTGGAAATGCACTACAAAAGAATGAGCATGCTTTATTACAAATTGAATGGATTCAATGATCCATCTTTAAAGCATGTCTTTGCTGCATCTTTACCCCCAGAGCTTCAGCCAGAGCTTCAAAGACAATTGACAGCCTTCAATCTTGACATAGCCAATGTCTCACTTGGAAAAATCTTCCAATTAACCTTGCTATGCCTTGACAAGATCTGTGAGCAAAAAGATTTCTTTAAATATCTTATTGAACATAAGAAACCTTTGCCTCAGCTTGCAAAAAACCCTATCTTAAAATCCAGTGCAAAGATGACAAAAAGTGCACTTGTCCAACAAACAAGAAAAAGCACTTCCAGAAACACTTCTACAAATCCTCTTCCAAAAAATGAAAGAAGGATCCTTCCCAGTTCTGAAAAAAGAAACACAATCGCTGTTTTATTTGCAAAAAATGCGGACATTTTGCCCGCAATTGCCCAAATAAGTCGTAAAATCTCATCCGGTACATCGATCTTCCGTACTTTCGACAACGAAGATGTTGAATCCAACTTCTCAGAACAGTTAGAGAAAGATGATTATCGACCTTCGTTCTTGCGAGAATCAGATTAAAGCAGATGAAATTTCTTAATCTCGCTATTGAAAATTAACGGGTCCATTCAAACTTCTTGATCATTCGGTTAAAATCTAGACATCCTTGAAATTCCACAAACTGTCTCGGTCATTGGTTTCCTTGATCTTTGGCCTTGTATATGCTCAACCCTGAAGTTCTTCCTCCTGATTATTGGGAAAACCATACTGAATACTTCAGAGCTGCAAATGGAAAAGTTTTTGAAACCTCTCTCATTACCAAAAAACCCATTGGTATCCAGTTCTTCCCAAACTGTATCATTTGACAAAAAATTGTTGGTTCAGATTTACCAAACAAAGATCTCCTCATAGGATTTGATGTCCTCCAACTGGTAAAAAATCTTTTTATTACACCAACAGGAATTAAGTTTAAACAGATGTTTATGCCTTATACAGATGTTCTTCGTTTGTATACACTTTCGGATACAGCCCCTCCTTATACCTCCATTTCTCAAAAGTTCCTTGAATTTTGTCTTGAAAATCACTCACAGTTTACTCATCCCTCACCTCTCTGGAAAAATGAAAAGTTTTTCATACATCTTCCATTCAAACTCAACGAAGATGTTAACCTTACAAAAGCTACACATCCAGGGATGCCTCCTTCTGATCTCTCTCTCGCCAAGCAAGAATGCACCCAATTGCTTCGGCACTGTCTCATAGAACCTACTACTTCAGATTGGGCTTGTCAAGCTTTCTATGTTGAAAAATGATCTGAATTAGTTCGAGGAAAAAAGAGATTAGTGATTGATTACCAGCCACTTAATGTTTTCCTTAAAGATGATAAGTTTCCCCTTCCAAAAATCCAGTCCCTATTCATTCATCTTCAAGGTGCAAAAGTATTTTCAAAGTTCGATTTTAAAGCTGGTTTTTGGCAACTTGGCATTTCGTCAGAAGACCGCCCCAAAACAGCCTTTTGTATCCCTGATGCCCATTATCAGTGGATAGTCTTACCCTTCGATCTCAAAGTTGCTCCCTCCTTATTTCAAAAAGCAATGGTTAAGATATTTTCTCTGATCCTTCATCATGCTTTGATTTACATTGATGATATACTGTTGTTTTCACACCAAACATCAACGACTCGCTTTGATTTCACGGAAATGCGATGCGGACACGTACGAAAAAGCAGTATAGGAAAGGAATCTATTGATTTTCTTGGCATGGTCTTAAAAGATGGTCACTACCATCCAGGACCACATATCGCAGCAGAATTATTAAAGTTTCCAGACACAAATCTCAACAAAAAACAAATTCAACAGTTCCTTGGAATTGTTAATTATGTCAGAGACTTTATTCCTAAAGTTGCGGTCCACACCAGCCAGCTATCATGCACGCTTAAAAAGAAAACTCCACCATGGGGTCCAGCTCAGACAAAAGCCATAAAGCAGCTAAAACAGATAGCCCAGTCACCTCCTCCACTCAAAATTCCCACTATAGGCCAACGCATTCTCCAGCCAGACGCTAGTGATGACTTTTGGAGTGCCATCCTTTTGGAAAAGATAGGTGACTCAAAGTCTTATTGCGCTCATGCAAGTGGACAGTTCAAAGACTCAGAACAAGGAAATTCTCACGGTAAAGTATGGAATCAAAAAATTTGAATTTCATCTAATCAGCCACAATTTGCTCATCAGAATGGACAACAGTTCTTTTCCAAAGATCTTTGACTTCAAGAACAAATTGCTTCCTGACAAGCAATTACTCAATTTAAAGACATGGTTTGCAAAGTATGATTTCACAATCCAACACATCAAAGGTGACAAATAAACATGATTTCACAATCCAACACATCCCTGATTTCCTTACCCGTCCATCTATAAATAAACATGTTCTCATCTCTTCCATCAAAACCATTCCAGTTATAGTCATGTATCGGTCACTTCCCTTCAAGGCTTTAACTCAAAAAGCTTTCAGATCAGCCTTTCAAATCCAGGACTTTGCTAAGAAATTCCTTTACAGGTATTTCATGAATGTCCACAGAAACAAACTAGAAAGATTTCCCTCTTTATGTTTAGAACACCTTTTCCTCACTGGTTTCACCATCATCCCTAGCCTCACCATCTCTGAAGATGAGTTATGGTACATGTGGTGTCTCACAGTTTTGTTTGCTACATGATGGTAAAGAATCTTATTGTGCCCATGCTAGTGGACAATTCAAGGAGTCGGAAAAACACTACCATGTGATCTACAAAGAAATCCTAGCCGTTAAATTTGGGATTCAAAAATTTGAATTTCATCTCATTAGCCATAATTTCCTTATCAGATTAGATAATTCCTCCTTTCCAAAAATCCTTGAGTTCAAAAATAAGATCCTCCCAAACAAGCACCTCCTCCGACTCAAAACATGGTTCTCAAAATATGATTTCTCAGTCCAGCATATAAGAGGAGACCAGAACCTCATCCCTGATCTCTTGTCCCGACCTTCATCTTTATCCCTAAGAGTCTCTTTTGCCACAGTTCCAGTCATCTTCATGGCTCCTACTCTTCCCAACACAACTTTGACAAAAAAGTCTTTTCCTTTCAATCTCACTTTCTCCAGTCCTTATCAAATCCAAGACTTTGCAAAGAAATTTGTTTTTCGATATTTCATGAATATATATCACACCCAGACATCCGGGATGTCACAGAAGATGAACTGTGGTATATATTGTGTCTCACCGTCTTATATGCCACCAAACTAATCTTTCCGGTTCACCTAATGTTTCGGTGTCTCACAGATCCAAATCAAGCTTACTCTCTCACATGGACTCTTTTTGAATGGCTCTGATACCATAAAGAGTGTATGTGGCGTTGTTATACCAAAACTACAACAGTTAAAACTGTACTTTGGACCAGTAGTCCGCAAGCTCGGGTTTCCAGCCGATATACCTCTGTAATAAAAAACCCTTTAAAACATTTTTCTCAGGTTATACAACCCAAAACAGACTTTCTTTGAGTCTAAAACAGGGTACCAAACCAGATAAGAAATGATCGAAAGTTTTCTGATGCACAGGATGCTTATAAGAGGCAAGTGCAGAGCATACTTCCTTAAGTTTTCAAAATGAACAAATTTAATCCTTTATTCTTTTTCTTTCTTAGAACTTCATTTGCAGAGAGAGAATGGAGAGTTTAGAAATTCATGGAAGAAAACACATGAGTTTTTATTTATGGAAAACTTCTATATCTCTTACAAGCAAGGGGAGAATCCTTTATATAGGAGAATTCTCTGCGAAGATTGGACAGGACCCCTATCTTTTTTTAAGCAAAAGTAAAGATACGACAACATAGATCATGACTTCTCAAGGGATCATGACCTGTAGCACACCTTTTTAGAAAGCCAAGCCCACCGAGCAAGACTTTGACAAATGGACAAAAGATAAAGCATGCTTACAAAGACTTTTACAACTGGCAAAAGCCAAAGCATAAGGCAAGCCAAGACAAAACCATAAAGTAAAACATAATTATTACAACAAGACAAACTACTTTATTGAAAGCAACAAGACAAACAACTCTATGGAGAGCGGAGATTCATGTACTCGTCTTCGGATGAGCTTTCGGTCTCATGCAGGTCGATGTCACGAGTGAGGATGCTTTTGGAAGAAAGTTTTGGAGAGCTTTGGATGCTTCTGGGAGGGACCGGCATGGTGGATAAGAGGCAATTATAGTCTCTGAGGAGTACACTTTGGAGTATACTTAGGGAAGTTTGGGTGGCTTTGTCAACTTTGGATGCATTTGGTGGTCGTTTGGAAGGTTGGGTGGAGGTCTGGTTGGAGGTCGGGTTCATCCATTGTTGGTTGGGGAAACTGTTGAAGGTGTTGGCTTAGAGGAAGGAAGTCTTCCCATGGGTCTTGTGAGTCATAGTAAAGGAAGTCAGTGTAGTGCAGTGGATTCTTTAATGATGATACCAGTGGACTTAGGTTTAGATATGGCAGCTGGAGTGGGTATCATGAGTAGGTACTGTTGGGGACCTTTAGAAGTGTGGGAGATATCTTTAAGTGGCGGAGGTTGGTGGTTTAATTGGCAAAGGTAATTGTGCAGGACGTCTTGTATGTCATTTTCAATTACAGCTATATGTGGTCGATGAACCATTCGTATACGATCTTGAGTCAAAAGAGATTGGTGTGCGGATGTTGGAAGTATGGCTGTGAATAATAAAGGCCCGGCGTGAAACGGTTGTGCTTGAAGCATCTGGTCGAGTTGTAAATTCGGCATTGTTGCAATTTCTTTCTCCGCGTGGGATGGGGAGAACCATTCAATGGGTCCGGAGTAAGAGAGGTGGCATTATCTGGATTAAGGAGGTGGTCCAGAGTGGGAGAAATGGGGAGGACTAACTTGGTTGCATAGAGGACTGTTAGGCAGGATGTACCATGCATCTTGATGTGGTGTCTTGGGATCGAGGTTAAACTTGTATGGAGCAGTTTTACGGGTGGAAAGTGGAAAAAGGAAAGGGTGATGACAAGGTGAAAAAAAAGCGAAAGAGCTTTTCTAGCAAATTCTTGGATGGCGAAAACAGAAGAGAAGGTTTTGTTGAAGGGAAAAGTTTTCTTGGTGAGAGCTTCTGGGGGTAGTGAGGTAGCCATGGAGATAATTGGAAAATGGTAGGTGGTGGAAAAGCGGGGTGAGAGGTGCTTGTGGTTTGGAGAGTGCGGAGAGCATATCGGGGATGAGGTTACGGATCCTTTATATGGAAAGTCATATAAGGAAAACAAATCTATTAATCTGAGTAAAATTTTTTCGGGAACAGTTTTACCTATGAAATTGAGAATATTGGCGAAGGCTGAACTGTACATACTGATGAGAAAATGGTGTCAATCGGATGATACTCAAACTTTTGATGCCATTCTTTAAGATTTCTTTAAACACGCTATGGTAGTGCTTCTGTGTTTCAGAAAAATGTCCACTAGCGTAAGCGATAAAGTGTTCCTTGTCATTGAGTTCTTCGAGGAGGATGGTACCCGTGATTCATCATCATCCTGATATCTGTTTCGTCGATGTCAATCAACTTTAAAGGAGGCGGATTTTGCGTGATACTTTAGGGTAGTGACGGTTGTGTGGTCGATTCCATTCTGCTTCTTGATAAAGCCGAGAGATGATGAGTGTGATGGTCCGTGTGGGAGGAAATCACGGATGTAATTGATAATCTTTGAAAGCTGTTGGATTTGCCTTTTGGAAAGATTCTTGTCTGGAAAGTGAAGCAATTCTTGGGCAATGTCTTTCTGGTGGTAGTGTCCATCTTTGATGATCGTACCAAGAAATTCAATATCTATGTGAATGGTGCTTTTCTTGGCGATAACATGATTCCATGACTTTGGATAATATCGTAGAATTGAGTTAACGGTGGCGATGGTCATCGTGTGAGCTTGAAAAAGCAAGATATCATCGATGTAAATCGATGCATGATGTAGGATAAATTTGGAAGATTTGAACCATGGATTTTTGAAAAATAGATGGGGCAGTTTTGAGACCAAAGGGTAGGACGGTCCATTGGAAATGAGCATTGGGAATACAAAAAGCGGTTTTGTAACGTTCGGAGGGTTCAATGCCTAGTTGCCAAAAACCAGATTTTAAATCAAATTTTGAAAATATCTGGGCATTTTTGAGAAAAGTGAACATGCTTTGTCGCCGAGGTAAAGGAAATTTGTCATCTTGTAAAAACATGTTTAAGGACTGGTAGTCTATGACTAGGCGTTTCTTTCCTCGGACAATTTCAGAATGCTTTTCAACATAAAAGGCTTGGCAAGCCCATTGAGAACTTATTAAACCTTAAACAATTGTGAACATTCTTGTTGGGCTAGGAGTAAGTCAGAAGGACTCATTCCTGGATGGGTAGCTTTAGTTGGGTTAATGTCTTCATTTAGTTTGAAGGGTAACTTAATGAAGAAAGACTTATGGTTGGGTGAACTCAGAATGGGACTCTGGACAGAAACTCAAGAGTCTGGTTGAAATATCTTGGTAAGACTGGGGAGTTTCAGACAAATGGTAGAGCTTCAGAATGTGTGTGAATGGTTTAAACATGGATTTGACTCGGATTCCAGTGGGAATGATTTGGAGGTGTCTGATCTGGTGAAGGATGTCAAAACCTAACAAGATATCCTTATTAGGAAGAGTTGAACCAATAACCTTGATCCAAATGACACAATTTGGGAAGATTTGAATACCAATGGGTTTTTTGGTAATCAAAGAGGTGGTGAAGAGTTTGCCATTGTGACTTTGAAATGTTCTTGATGGGTCCATATTACGATGGAAGAATATGGGGGTTTAACATACTGCGTTAGGCACCAGTATCTATAAGACCAATTGCAGGACTGGGCCTTAGCAATTTTGATGGCAAGATCTGGAGTTTGATGGATGGGATAGGAGCTGTAGTATCGAGGAAATGCTTGTTGGTGGAAAATCACTTGAGGCTGTCCTTTAAGTCGGAGGAATTACGTAGTCTGAACAGTTTCATCATTGGGTTCATCTTGTTCAGAGAATTAGAATTCCAGTTCATCTTTGGCAGGAGAGTAGTCTGTAGTTGCTTGAAGATGTTCAATTAACCGGATGGATTTTTCTCTTTTATTGGGACAATTTTTGGCATAGTGGCCTTTTCTCTTGCAGATGAAACATCTGCTTGATTGCTTTCGTTTGAATTCTCTGGAGGAGGGAGATTTCTTTCTGAAGAACCGGTAGGGCTTTCGGGATCTGCGAGGTTTGGATGAAAATTCTGGATTTTTGAATTTCCGAAAATGCCGTTTTTTCTTTGAACCGCAATCGCAATCCTTTTTCTTGTGGCACTTGATCTGCAAATAAGGCTTTTTGCAAGCACTTCGGAAAGGTTCTTTGTCTTTCAACAGTTCTTTGAAAAACTGTTTTTGCTCGCAAAGTTTGTCAAGACAAGTTTTGGCAAGCTGAAAGATTTTGCCAAGAGAGATGTTGTCTAGGGAAAGATTGGATGCTGTGAGTTGTCTCTGGATGTCGGGTTGGAGTTCTTCGGGGAGGGAAGCCAGAAAGACATGCTTTAATGTCGGTTCATTGAATCCATTAAGCTTATAAACGGCGAGGACATTAAACATAATGGAAGTCAAGATCCTTGCGTTGAGGGAAGCGGCATTTCATGTTGAGATAATCTCGTCTGGCGAACGAAAAGAATTAAGGAATTGATCATGAAATGCAATGAAACACTTGAAACTCTGGAAGGTCAATAATTGGCGGTATTGTCCAAACGAATCAAACCGATCCTTGAGCACCCGAAGCAGTAAAATTCTCTGGGGTGATTGAGTTGTTGCTCCTGTTCTTAGCATCTGGAGGTCAATCCAGGCAGACATTTCATTGAGTCGGTCACGCCATTTATGAGATGGAAGATCATCAAATGTGAACCATGGACCATTTGACGATTTTTGACTGGGTGAACTAGTATGGGCTTGAGCTGGAGGGGGTTGGTTCGTGGCAGAGGATTCAGGCATTTCTTCTTCAAGTTCTGAGGGAATGTCAACATATGGTTCTGTATGGGAAGTTTGGCCTGGAGGAGGTTGATCAGGTTGGGCCATTAAGATTCTGGTGATATCAGCATAGGACTTTTCAGAATCAAGTGGATCTTAAAGATTACGTGTCTCGATATGTATCGAAGCTTGATTTGAATCGAAGTTTGGTCATCGTAAGAAGAATGGTCATTGTATGAGCGATGGCGGTGCATGGGTTCTTTATCTTTTGATTGGGTAGGGACTGATAAAGGAGCTGGTGGTGATGTTGGTGTAAAAGTAGGAGATGGTTGGCCAGAGAGGAAGGATGAAGAGGGGCAGGTCGAGGCTGCGGTTTAGGTTTGGGTTTAGGTTTAGGTGGTGGTGGCAAAGGATTGTCTCTGAAAAGAGTATGAGTCATACCAAATAACTTGGAAGGGTCATATTGTTTAATAGGAGAAAGTATAGAGGCAAAGGGATGATAAGTTGGACCGATGGAAGGGATAAGAGGAGATGTGGTAAAGAGGGTAGGTCTCTGTTTTTCAGATTCAATCTGGGCAAGTTCAGCTTTTAAGCGCCTGATTTCCCTTTCTTTTTGGTCAAATTCTGGACCATTGTATCTGTGGGCAAGCATGGCTCGTAACTCTGAATCGAGTTGGCCAATTCGGGAGTGAAGATTTTGGTGGATCTGCTGCATTTGTGCAGTGATGGAGTTAACCTTGGTCTCAATCTGTTCAGTTCGTAAACTGATGTGCTCAACTTTTGAATTGAGATGCAACAAAGTATCATTTTGGGCCCTGGCATTTTGAGTTTGCCAGTTGAGGACTGATTCAAAAGGTTTAGGGGGCTCCAGGTGGCCAGTGGAGGTAATAGGTGAAGGGATAAAGGGTTGGGACACAACATTTCGTTGAGAATCTGTATGGGGTTCCAAAGGAGGAAATGAAGAAGAGTAATCGGAAGAGGTAGAGGAAAACATCATCTGAAGCCGGTGGTTGGGCGATAGGTGTTAGATGCGAGTGGTGATGGAATCTCGGAGGTCGATGTTTGTGATCCATTTGAGTTCTTTTCGGTAAATGGGTAATGGAGCTGGTGGAGGTGGAGGATCTGATGGTGGTTTAGGGTTATAGTGGTGACATGGGACAGGAGGTTTTTTCCTTTTGGGTTTCTTTTTCCTTGTGGTTGCATAATCATCGTCTTCTTCCCAATCATCCCAGCAGGGACAATTTGGGTCACACGAACAGGGGGCATCCAGGGAATAGGCCATTGTGTTTAATTTGGATAAGCAGGTAACCTTGAAATTAAACCTGTAATGGCGAGATCTTCTGACGAGCATTTGTGAACGTTGAAGAATAAGTAAAGGAGAGAGGAGGCTCTTGGGGAGGGGAGGTGGTTTAAAAGTCATTACATTGTCGTGTCTTTCAAACATACTTTCGGATGTCTGAATAGGTGTATTATTATTGGGCATTTGGAGATCCATTCAAGAGGCATAAGCTTTATCAGCTCATGACGTGGAATTTGTCTTGGGATCTGGATAATTGTCGAGATCTGGTCGGATTCTGCTAACACCATGAGGGTGTCAGAGTGGTGTTCTGGAGTGGGTAGATCTAAGGCATGATTTTGAAGCCTGTAGACCAGTTGGTGGTGTAAGGTAGCAATTTTGGCGGAGGAAATTTGTTCGGCACCTTGAATTTGAACTTGAACTTGAACTTTCAAGGTTGTGGGCAAATTTGGGTCTTGGAGAGAAAGGTTGAAATTGGGATAGAAAGTGAGTAAAACACTTCCTACATGAAGGGTTGTGAGGACAGTACCGATAACAGTATCTTGGTATTTTTTGAATCGGGTATCAAGCATAGCAATTGACGGCGGTAATCCTTTTCTCCATGAAGGGTAAGGATTAATCGATGCCTCAAGATGGAGATGGGTAAAACCTTCCGTTTAGGTTGGAAATCAATTCTGAGGGTATTTCGAGAGTGACATATTGCTCAGCAGGGGTTGCTTGGAGAGAACATTGATCCAGGCGAGAAGACTGGATATATTCTTTAGGGTGAGGTCTTCGGGTGGATATGAGAGTACGAATACTGCGGGTAAAAGAACTGGGGCGTTTGTATAGTTGGTAAGGGCTGAGAAGAGGGTAAGAAGATTCACTGATTTGGGCGGATTCAGGGATGTAGGAGTATTCTACAAGGTTTTCAATTTTGTTGGCGGTATGGGAAGTGCATGATTTCGGTAAGGAAAGAGTAGAAGAAAGAGTAACAGGAGTGGAAGTTATTGTAACTCTTTGTTTTCTCCTCTCTCCTGGTGGAGAAAACAACTTGATTCCATCATCAAGCATCACCATATTAATCTCCTCCCTGACCAAGAAGGAGAACAGTTCACCTCAGTCTTCATTATCCATCGTTCTTATTTCCAGCACTCTGTTACCAAACTCTTCTGGACTCAGGACCAAGCCTATGAATGGAAGAATGTTCCTCATAATTTTCCTCTGGACCATGACCCAAGCCTTGTCTCTACCTTGAAACAACACCTCTTCGAATTAAACAATATCCAGTCCACTCCCATTGATATCCAACACACCTCCCTTGGTCCGCAACATGAGCTTATGGTCATCCCGACCATCAGGTCACCTTCATCCAGTAATCCTCCTCCCTCTGGGATTTTGATCAAAGAAGAAAAACCTGATTTCACAGATATCCTTTTTCAGGATTCACAAGACCCATGGGAAGAATTCACCTCAATCCTACATCCTATTGAAGCATCACATGTTCCCTTCGCAAGCACAACACCCCCGACAGACTCACATGTTCCCTCCTCAAGCACAACTCCACCAACAAATTCACCTACCCGACAATATTATGATAACTTCCTTTGGTGGAAAGAGCCATTTACTGAAGTTGACAGTGATGTTGACAACTTATCTCCCTCGCACAATTTTTAAAGTATTTTGTAATAATTGCTTTTGCTTTCGTAAAAGTAAAGTGTTTGCTTTACTTTATCTTTACTTTAAAGCATCTTCCTTTGCTTTGTCTTTAGCTTAAAATCCAAAAGACAGGGGTCATATCCTGTCTGGAATCTTTTGCTTTTGCTTTTACTTTTGTAAAAGAGGATAAGGTTGCTTTGTCCTCTTCCTTTGAATTTTCCTATAAGGGGAATTCATTCTCAGTTGTAAGCATCTCAGATTTTGGAAATAATAATCCAAGTTTTCCAATATCATGACCTTCTAAAAATTCTCTCTTTTCCTTTATTTCCCTAGGAATGACAACAAGTTCTCATAATAGTTCACTTCAATATCTTTTAACAAGTATACTCTGCACTCGCCTCTTTGTAGGATCTTGTGCATCAGAAAGTTGTTTGGCTTTGAGATCGATCCAACCAACCACAGTTCATCTTGTATTATAGCTAAGGAGTAGCTTCACCATTGGGTGGTAGTGGTTGTCCGAGCGTATGAAAGATAAGCACCTCATCCCACATCGGTTGGGATCCTGGCTGTGTGCTAGCTTATAAGTGCTAGGCAGTTCTCACCTCTCAGGACGTCTTTTAGGGTTGAGTTAGGCTGCGGCCCAAGATGGTGTCATAGCCCAGGTGTTCACCGGGGGGTATGAGCGTGTGAAAGATAAGCACCTCATCCCACATCGGTTGGGATCCTGGCTGTGTGCTAGCTTATAAGTGCTGGGCAATCCTCACCTCTCAAGACGTCTTTTGGGGCTAAGTTAGGCTTCGAGGCTACTAGGGAAACAAATTAGTTATTTCTATTTTAATCGCCTAGTTTCCATTTAATTGATGAAAGGCATTTAAGCCAATTAGGATCTTGATTTGATTTAGATTCTTTCCTATTTACTTAAATTAGGATTCTGATTTGGTTTAAATTATTTCCTATTTACTTAGATTAGGATTCTGATTTGATTTAGATTCTTTCCTATTAGGAAATATTCAGATTCAGATTTGATTTTTGGGTTAGGATTTATCTCCAAAAATTCTTGTAACCAACCCTATATAAAGTACTCACATTATTAGGGTCCGACGGGAACTTGAGTAGGTATTATGCTTTCTGACAAAAAGAGTACAATTGCCACAGATACCGTAGAATATCTCGGTATGCAGATACAGAATGGATTCTATCAGCCTGGACCCCACATTGCACAAGAATTACTCCACTTTCCAGATAAAGTTAGGGGGTCCTATCCCTACTTTACTTTATTAAAGTAGCTTTTGCTTTTATGACTTGTCTTTTTATGTAAAAGATAAAGTTAGGGGGTCCTATCCCTACTTTACTTTATTAAAGTTTGAATAGTTGTTTGCTTTATGAAAAGATGAGGGTCCTGTCTCACTTTTCTAAGTTTGGCTTTATCCCGTTGTAATCCCTATATAAGGGAGCCTCCTCTTAGTTCTTAACTAAGTTAGAGGTTAGCTTTAAAGCAATATATTGAGTGTTCTATCATCCATGTCTCTCTAAACTCCTCTTTCTTAAGTTCTATGGAGCTCTGAAATAGATAAGAAAAAGAAAAAGGAAATTTTTAAAAACGAATTTGTTCAAAACCAAGTTAGTATGCTCTACACTTGCCTTTGTATGAAGGATCCTGTGTATCAGAACACTTGAGACGGTCTTTAGCTGTTTTCTTATCTGGTTTGGTACCCGTTTTAAGCTAAGGAAAGCTGTTTTAGGGTTGTATAACTTAGCAAAGCTAAGGAAAGCTGTTTTAGAGTCTTCAAGGAAGAAAGCTTTCATGTAGTAGCGGAAAAGAAATTGTTTAGCAAACTCCTGAAGGCGGTAGAGGGAAGGAAAAGTTTGTACAGGCCTTGGGAAGGTCTTTTGGGTGAGAACATAGAGGTAGATGAATCTAGTAGCCATGAAGACCGGGAAGACTGGGGAAGTGTAGAAGATTGGGGAGGTAGGTGTCTGAATGCGAGATAGGAAATCTGGAATGAGGTTCTTTTGTCCTTTTATATGTTCAACATCAAATTCATATCGGGAAAACCATTCCTGCAACCGAAGTAATTGGCTGTTGGGAATCGTTTTACCTTTAAACTGGAGGACTTTAGGGAAAGAGGAATTATCCAATCTGATCAGGAATCTATGGCCAAGGAGGTGGTATTCGAACTTTTTGATGCCGTTTTTTACGGATCTCCTTGTAGATCGTGTGATAGTGCTGCTGGGCTGGACTAAAATGTCCACTAGCATGTCCGATTAGATATTCCTTTTTGTCGATCTGTTCAAGCAACAGGGCTCCCCATGATGTGTCTGAAGCATCATCATGATCTTGAGTTTTGGTGGATTCTGCTTTAGGCTAACAGTGTGTGGAATCCCAAGAGATAGGATTCCTTTTGAGTAAAGCAGAGAGTATACTTGTCTGCTGGTCCACATGAGGCAGGAAATCACGGATGTAGTTAATGATGCCAAGGAACTGTTGGACTTGTTTCTTTGTGAAATCCTTATCTGGAAAGTGGAGTAATTCTTGTGCAATGTGGGGTCCAGGCTGATAGAATCCATTCTGTATCTGCAGAGATATTCTCTGATTCTGTACTCTTTTTGTCGGAAAGCATAATACCGTATTGATCTACGATGTCATGGAACTGTTGGAGTAAAACTTGATGCTCTTCTGGAGTACCTGAAAACAGAAGCAAATCGTCAATATAAACAAGGGTATGGTGAAGGAGGGGCTGGAAGATTTGGGTCATGGCTTTTTGGAAAATGGATGGTGCGGTTTTGAGACCAAAGGGAAGAACGGTCCATTGGTAATGGGCATTTGGAATACAGAATGCAGTTTTATAACGTTCAGCAGGGTCAATACCCAGCTGCCAAAACCCAGACTTTAAGTCAAACTTAGAAAATATTCTGGCATTTTGGAGGTAGGTAAAGATGGAATTTTTCCGAGGTAAAGGAAATTTATCATCCTGTAAAAACTGGTTTAAAGGCTGATAATCAATAACAAGACGCTTTTTACCCCGTAACGTTTCAGCACGTTTATTAACATAAAAGGCTTGGCAGGCCCACGGAGAAGTTGTGGGCTCAATGAGGCCTTGGGCGAGTAACTCTGCACATTCTGTTTGGGCTAACTGAAGCTCAGAAGGAGGCATACCCGGATGGGTTGCTTTGGTAGGATTAAGGTCTTCATTAAGCTTAAAAGGAAGCTTAACGAAATGGGCTGGATTTTTCCACAGAGGATGTGGATGGGCAAAGGCCAAATGATTTGGAGGACAAAACCTTAGTAACTGGGCCGAAATAGACTGATAATCAGGAGGGGACTGGGCCAAATGATAGAGTTTGAGCTGGTCTGTGTATGGTTGGAACATGGACTGGAATCTGAGACCAGTAGGAAGGACTTGAATCTTTTGGGCTTGGAATAGGATATCAAACCCAAGAAGAAGATCTTTGTCAGGTAGGCTAGACCCAATAACATGGGTCCAAACTGTGAGCTTTGGGAACAGCTGAATTCCAATTCTAGACTTGGTGCGGAGCTTTGTAGAAAACAATTTTCCACTAGCAGCACGGAAATGATTTTCATTTGAAATCCAGGTTTCAGGCGGCAAAATAGCAGGGTTTAAAATACTGCGCTGAGCGCCAGTATCTATGAAGGCAATAGCAGGAATGGGCCGACTGTATTTGGATAACAGGATTTGGATTTTGACGGAAGGAATGGGTTGAACTGACAATTGAGTGGAGGATGAAGGTACTGACTGGATGTGGAAGACAGGGGAATAGTCTTCGGGTTCAGTAGATGAAGCTGAATCTGAATCTGAATCAGAAGTGCCAAGGGCAAAAAGCATCCGGTCGACTTTCTTGTTCAGAGTATAGAAACTCAATTTGGTCGATGTCGGAGAGAAGCGATGTAAGGGAAACTAAGCGTTGAGACCGCTTAGGGTTCTTAGGGCAGTCTTTAGCAAAATGTCCGAGCTTTTTGCAAATGAAGCATCTGCTCTTTTTTCTTCGAAGGATTTCGTCTTGAATCTTTTGGGACGCCTAGGGAATGGGCGTGACTGTGGAGTTCTGGAAGATTTTTTGTGAAATCTGACTTTGTGGTGTTTCTTCGTGGAGGGACAAGTACAATGCTTAGAGTCTTTGCACTTGATTTCCAAGTAGGGTTTCTTGCAGGCGGTTCGGAAACCTTCTTTGTCTTTCATGAGGTTTCGGAAGAATTTCTTCTGATCACAGAGGTAATCAAGAGACACTAAAGCCAGCTGGAAGAGACGGCCAAGAGAAAGATTGTTGGTGTCGAGCTGGGCATTAGCAATCTGACGACGGATTTCCGGTTGTAATTCTTCAGGCAAAGAGGACAAGAAGACATGCTTGAGGGTGTGGTCATTGATACCACCAATTTTATGGAACAGGGCAGACATGCGTTTGAAATGATAATGCAGGTCAGATCTCTGCTGCTCTCATGGACATTCATTCCCAGTTTCTTGGAGAACCTGCAGCTATCTTTGCCACTGCTCGTAAACATGTGATGCTTTGATAACTAGTGTTGTCACACATGATAGGGTTTATTTCATACAAATGGTCTGTACACAGCAACTACTGACGGCAATATATTCTACCTTAGTGGTTGAGAGTGTAATTGAATTTTGCTTTTTGCTAAACCATGAAATAAGTGAGTGTCCTAGAAAATGAGTGCTTTTTTTATCAACTTTATAACCGGCAAAGTCAGCATTTGAGTAGCATGTTAAGTCTATGAGTGTTCCCTTAGGATACCAAAGACCAAGGTCAATAGTCCACCCAAATAATGAAAAATTCTTTTTATTGCGAGCAAATGAGATTCCTTGGGACGTGATTGAAATCTTGATTATAAACATACAGTAAACATGATGCCAGGTCTATAACAGTTAAGTAAAGTAAAGATCCAATCATACCTTGATATTTTTTTATGTTGACCTCTTTACCTTTTTTATCCTTGTCAAGCTTGATTGTTAAGCTCATATGAGTACTTTTAATCTTGGCATTATCCATGCCAGATCTTTTGAGTAGATCTTTCATATATTTTCGCTCAATTGATGAAGATTTCCTCATTATTTTGTTTAGTTTGTAGTCCAAGGAAGTACTTTAACTCTCCCATCATGCTCATTTCAAAATCCCTTACTTATATAAGATGAAATTTTCTTACACAAGGACACATTAGTAGAACCAACGATAATGTCATCAACATAAATTTGAACAATAAGAATGTCTTGGTCCTTATGCTTAACAAAGAGGGTAGTATCCATTTTTCCCGTTGAAAAGTCATTTTCTAAGAGAAATTTAACTGAGCTTGTTATACCATTCTCTAGGTGCTTGCTTTGAGTCATACATGCTACTCAGTCACCAGCCTATGGCATAGTAGTTCTCTCTGGTCAGAAAGCTAATGCCAAAGCTGCTCTAATCTCTCCTCTAATGATGAGAACCATCAAGGTAATACCATTAAAGCTTCAAGTGATCTTTTGCACATTCATGGAGGCCTAATTACAAGAGCTAGAGCCAAAAAGATGCAAGCTGCATTAAATGGATTAATTGAGAAAATATGGATTGAAAATGAAATTCAAGATGCAAGACATCATGAATTGGGCTTGGAGAGAAGACAAGGCATTGTGGGCATTATTCAAGCTATTGGGCAGCCAAATACACAATTTGGATCAAATGCAGAAAGGGAAAATTCGGAATAAATCTGGTATTTATTGAGCCAGCATTAATGTGCAAGATATATACCATTGGAAAGATAATTAAGTTAGCTTTCCAGTACATTTTACAGAGCTGGATTTGGAGTTCTCTAGAAGGAGTTATGATCAATTTATTACAGCTTGTTCAGGCTTGGGAATTCAAACGACTCATTTGATTATTCAACTTCATTTATTTGTTTTGTGTCAAGTTTATCAATGTGTTAGGTAAGTTTACCATTGATGATGGTGGGCTAGCATTATGTTTGTCAATGCTAACATTAATAATGGTGGGTTGGTGAAGGCTTTTAAAGCACCCTTTGACAAACCTATACTTGGAAGGTTGTTCCAATGTTTCCATTTGTAGTTTTAGGATCTTGGGTTTCTTTTAGCCTATTTAAACTCAGCAACCTTGCTATGTATGAAAATTAAGAGATTAATGTTATTTGAATTTGAAAGATTATTCTTTCTTTGGTTCTTTTGAGAACTAGTGAACTTATCAAGAATTTGCATTCTTGTGGCATTTCAAATTTAGACTTATCACTCACCTTCTCATCTATTTCTTGAGTGTGGCCTCAATATCATTCTCTATACCTTTGGTTCATGCTTTTCTTAAGCATTGGGTCAAGGTTTTGTTTGTCATAAATCTGTTTAGAACTTTCTTGGGAAGTTGAAACTACAATTTAAGTGTGAGTTTCAAAGTTTCATTGTGGGATTTCGTATCATCTAACTAGTGCATATGCATAAGAGTGCATAAGACAGGGATCCAGCCGTCTATAACTGTCTACACAAGGAGTCTGGCCTCTGGCTAGGGAAGTCACTCACAATGGAGAAAGGGTTTATAAGGCTTTAGAAAACTTATAAAAATGATTTGAAAATTTTCATTTTCAAAATCGAGAGGTTGTTGAACATAAACTTCCTTCTTAATATAACCATTTAATAATGCACTTTTAACATCTATTTGATATAGAATGAAATCTTTATGACATGCAAATGCTAAAAGCATCCTAACATATTCAAATCTAACTACGGGTTCAAACGTTTCATCAAAATCTATCCCTTTTTCTTTGTACACTAATCTAACTTTATTCCTTACAACTACATTGGATTCATCCATTTTATTCCTAAATACCAATTTGCTACTTATTATGGATTGATATTTCGGTTTAGTGACTAGTTTGTACACACAATTTCTTTCAAATTAATTTAATTCTTCTTGCATGGCCATAATCCAAGATTCATCATTTTTGGCCTCATGAAAAGATTTAGGTTCAATTTGAGATATAAATGTCGTATGCTTAAGATGATCTATAATTAAGGTGAGATGAAACATACCTCCACTCCTTGGGGAGTCGTCTTATTTGATCTCCTAGAAGAAGATTAACTAAACATGGAAACAACTTCATCTTCAACCTCAACCCCTTCACCGTCTTCATCCCATATTTCTCTTTCCTCCAGTCTCTCTCTTCCAAGATCATGTCAAAAACATGTAGCTGGTAGTTGTACGTGGTGTTGTTACACCAGATCTACAATGTCATCCCCACAAGTTACTTTCATATACACTTATCCATCAAATACCAAATTCGAAAATCATATTTGAAAACAGTTTTTCACGATACCACCCAAAAACACGGCACCCGTGGCCTTTAAAGAGGGTGAACATTGTGAGAAAACACTTTCATTTTATAAAAATCGGTTTTGGAGGATAAAAACAGGACCTTTCTGATGCATAGGATCCTTAGGCTTAAGGCAAGTGCAGAGCGAGTAAGAGGCGAGCGTATCATTAGGAACCCAAATAATTTCTTTGAGCCCTAGAAGAGAGAGAGGATTTAGAGGAACATGATGTAAGGAAACTTAAATTTTTATTTCTAATTAACCCCCCCTACAACTGAAGCAGAAGGTGCCTTTTATAGAAAATCATCGAGGACAGGACCCCTCGAATGATTATAATCGACAAACAAGCACAGGCTTTGAGAAAGTAAAGCACACCTTTTTAGAAAGTAAAGCACACCGACTAAGACTTTTACATAAAACATTCAAAACAAACGGGAGTCACATGGGCTGCTCCATCAAAAGCTGTGTGATGGCGACAAATTGTCATCATGGAGTGGATGGATAGCGCAATGGTGACACGGCTCCTGTCTCTTTCTCATATTGGTGCTTGTGCCGACGTATCTGTCTCTGGTCTAGATACGCCTCAGCTTGCTAATATTTGTCTTCATCAGCGTCAGTCATGTGTTGTGATGTAGATGCAGTAAGAGAGTCTGGGTTGGTGACAGTATAATGGGGATTTTCAGTATGGAAAAGGGACTGAAAATCTTCCCATGGGTCCTGAGCGTCTTGGAATAAGACGTTGGTGTAATCAGGGCGTTGTTCCAGGACAAGGATTCCTTGAGGACTTGAACTTGAACCCGGAGTACAACCTTGTGCTTTCGGAATTATTTCAAGGGTGTGTGATGGTCCAATAGAGGTGTGGTGAATGTTTGTGGCAGGTGGAGGAACATTGTTAAGTTCCATGAGGTAGGCTTTGAGAATGGAGGTGACCGATGTATCATGGATGAGGGTAAGTTCTCCATTCATATGCCATGTCTTGTGTCCAGTAGTCTCGTGTGTTTGGGTGTTGGAAGTAGGGCCTGTGGACGATGAAAACTGTAGTCCACATGTTAGCTTCTTGTTCTGGCATTCTGTCTAATCCGTGAAAGGTACACAGATTCTAGAGTTGTTTACGCCACCATGTGAGTGGGGAATACCATTCGAGGAGAGTCCATAGAAGGTCTGGTGAGAACTCAGGATTGGTAAGGTGAGTCAAGACTGGTTTGATGGGGAAAACTAGCTTTGTAGCATACAAGGTGGTGAGACACCACATGTACCAAAGCTCATTGTCACAGATGGACAGAGAGGAGAGAGTGAGGCCTGTGAGAAATAGGTGTTCCATACAAAGGTTAGGAAAACGATCAGGTTTTTTAGTTTGAACATTAAAGAAATACCTGTAAAGGAACTTCTTTGCAAAATCTTGTAGCTGGTAAGCCGATTGGAAAGAGAAGTTCATGGGGAAGTGTCTCTGGTTGAGAGCTTTGAAAGGAAGTTGGCGATGCATGGCGATTACGGGGATGGTTTGGATTGAGGAAATGAGTGAGGGTTTATTTATAGTCGGACGGGTGAGGAAGTCTGGAATGAGGTTTTGTTTGCCTTTTATATGGTGGACAGTGAAATCATATTTAGCAAACCAGTTTTTGAGGCTGAGCAGTTGCTTGTCAGGGAGCAACTTATTTTTGAAGTCAAAGATTCGGGGAAAATAAGAGTTATCCATGTTGATAAGAAATTTGTGGCTGATGAGATGAAATTTGAGTTTTTTAATTCCATACTTGACTGCCAAAATCTCTTTGTAGATCACATGGTAGTTCTTTTCAGAGTCTGTGAATTGTCCGCTTGCATGTGCACAGAAATGACGCACGCCATTGATTTCTTCGAGAAGAAGGGCACTCCAGTAATTATCGCTTGCATCAGGCTGGAGGATGCGTTGTCCAGTTGTGGGAATTCTGAGTGGAGGAGGTGAGTGGGCTATCACCTTTAGCTGCTTGACAACGTCTGTCTGGGTTGGGCCCCATGGAGGTTTTTTTTTTGCGCTTGTGTGGATTGCAACTTTTGGGATGAAATCACGGACATAATTAACAATCCCGAGAAATTGTTGTATCTGGTTTTTGGTGAGATTTGTGTTCGGGAACTTTAATAATTCAGTTGCGATGTGTGGACCAGGTTGGTAGTGGCCATCTTTAATCACCATGCCAAGAAAGTCAATTGATTCCTTTCCGATGCTGCTTTTCTTTTCGGAAAGCATGATTCCATGTGTCTGCACAATATCAAAGAAATCCAAAAGGAGCTTCTGGTGGCTCTCATGGTCAGAGGAAAATAACAAAATATCATCAATGATGGAGGATAGGACTAAAGATTTTTGTCATGGCCTTTTGAAATAATGAAGGAGCAACTTTAAGACCAAAGGGCATAACGGTCCATTGATAATGGGCATCTGGAATGCAAAAGGCAGTTTTGTGACGGTCAACTGGTGAAATACCAAGTTGTCAGAAACCAGCTTTTAAATCAAACTTAGAGAAGATACGAGCCCCTTGAAGATGAACAAACAGGGTCTGGGTTTTTGGAAGGGAAAACTTATCATCTTTAAGAAAAGAATTAAGTGGCTGGTAATCAATAACTAATCTCTTTTTTCTGCGAACTAATTTAGATCGTTTTTCAACATAAAAGGCTTGACAAGCCCAATCTGAATCAGTAGGTTCAATGAGACCTTGTTGGAGTAACTGAGAACATTCTTCCTTAGCAAGCAAGAGGTCTGAAGGAGACATACCCGGGTGAGAAGCTTTTGTGGGATTTATGTCTTCATTGAGTTTGAAAGGAAGATGAATGAAAAATTGTTCATTCTTCCAAAGTGGTGAAGGATGGTGAAACTGGGAATGAGTTTCGGGATAAAATTCTAAGAACTTATGGGAGATATGACTGTATGGAGATGGTGTTTCTAAAAGTGCATACAGACGCAGTGTATCTATATAAGGCAAGAACATTTGTTTGTAGCGAACTCCAGAGCTGGTTAGGAATAGGTTTTTAACCAAATGAAGAATGTAAAAACCTATGAGTAGATCTTTGTCAGGGAGTTTTGAGGCTACAATCTTTTTCCAAATTATATAATTCGGAAAGAATTGAATACCAATGGGTTTTTTGGTAATCAAACTGGTCTCAAAAGTTTCACCATTAACTGCTCTGAAAAGCTTTGAATGAGGTTCCCAATAGTCTGAGGGAAGAACAAAAAGATCAATCATACTGGTATCTGCACCAGTATCAATAAACCCGATGATAGGAACAGGTTTATGAAACTTGGAAGGAAGGATTGACATTTTGAGGGAAGGTCTGGGGATGGTGGAAACATGGTTGACATTTTGAACTGTAGAGATGACTGAAATATCCTCAGAATCGGAAGAGTCTGCAATAATGAAAGCAGTTTGGTCATCCTGTTCTAATTGTTCAGAAAAGTTTGATTCAACATCTTCGTTCTCAGATAACAGGGAAGAATGTTGAAGGTGCTGTATGAGACGAACAACTTTGGCAGACTTATGAGGACAGTTTCGAGCAAAGTGGTCGTGTTTCTTGCAGATGAAACAACGGTTATGCTTTTTCTTTCTGTACTGGGAAACATCTTTTTTCTTAAAGTACCGGAAAGGTTTTTTGGAGGACGATTTTTTGTGGAAGTGTTTTTGAAAATATTTTTTCTTTTTGGTCGAACAAACACACTTCTTGTCATCTTTGTACTCCATCTTGAGATGAGGTTTTTTACAAGCTTCAGAGAAGGATTTTTTGTCTTCCATGAGATCTTTGAAGAAGTCCTTCTGCTCGCAGATTTTATCCAGGCATAACATGGCCATCTGGAAAATCTTTCCCAAAGAGATGTCAGCAATACTGAGATTAGTGGCTGTGAGTTTTCTTTGAAGATCAGGTTGTAACTCAGAAGGAAGAGAGGCTATGAAGACATGTTTGAGAGAAGGGTCGTTGAACCCATTCAGCTTGTAAAATAGAATACTCATTCTTTTGTAATGAGATTCCAAAAGATGTCGTTTGAGAGAACAACATTTCATCTGATGGTACTATTTTCTGTCGGCATCGGTAGATGCTATTTTTTCTCCAATGAATTGTTCATGGATGATATTGAGTGCTGTACCAACTGGTGATTGCATGAATTGGAGTTGTCAATATTCTCTCAAGCTTTCTAACCAATCTCACAAAGAACCCGTAGATCGGGCCATGAATTCACGAAGGACAGCTTGAGATTGAGCATTTGGCTTTGTTCCTTGGAGATCAATCCATGCAGCAAATTCTTGAAGTTTAGCAGGCCATCTGTAACGAGGAATGTCATCAAATGTGAACCAAGATGCTGAAGATGGTTTTGTTGAGTGATCATGAGCTGGTGGTGGCATTGGTGGCACTGGTTCGGTGTGAGATGCTTTATGCTCATCATCAGAGGAATTGTCTTCAACAATAGGTGTAGAAGTTGAAGCACTGGGATCTTCAGTTTTAGTGGCCATCAATATGCTCGTAATGTCGATATTCGATTCGAGTCAAAGGTTGAGTTTGTGGATGAGGAAGAGGAAGATGAGTTTGACTCTGACGGATTGGACTCATATCCTGTTTCTGGTTCAGAGGATTCAGAAGATGAGTCTTGGACAGTATGATAATGATACTGATCCATTGGTCCTTTATCCATTTTAGGGGGTTCAGGAGTGGCTTTTGGTGAATCTTCCGAAGGGACCAAATGAACAGATGAGGATGAAGTTGGCTGTGACTTTGGTTCTTAAATTTTTACTTTGGACTTTGATTTCTTATGTGAAGAGGGCTGTGGTTGAGCAGTGGGTTGAAGATGTGAAAATCCGAAGAACTGGTTGTAAATAGGCTATTGGGGTCTAGGAGGTGTATAAAAAGGTGAATAGGTTTCAAACACGGGTATGTGGTTTGGGTGAAGAGCGAGCCTTTTCAAAGATCAATTCTTGCTAATTCAGCTTTAAGTTTTCTGATCTCTGCTTCTTTCTTGTTAAACTCTGGACCCCAGTTATGATTGTTAATCATTCGTCTGAGATCAGTATCTAGTTCAGAGATACGGTCCTGTAGATGTATGTACATCTGATCAAGACGATGGCTGATTGAATCAATTTTAGTTTCAGTCTGGGAGACTTGACTGGCAACTCGATCAATTTTCTTTCCCAGTTGTTTGAGAGTTTGATTATGAGCATTGGCATTTCTGGTTTGCCAATTTAAAACCATCTTTTTGGTTCTTCGAGGTGCAGAATTGTGGATTGGACAAAAGGTTTTGAGACAACTCTGGTTTGAGTGTCTGTCTGTTTTTCAAGTGGAGGGAATGATTCTTCATAAGATTGACTTGAAAACATTAGGCATGATCTTATTGCTTGGACAGGAGGTTTGGGATCTGGAGGAGAACGTGGAGGAAAGGATTTGCAAGATGTTTTGGGATAAGAAGGTTCTTTCTTTTTCTTTTTTCTTTCTCCTCATAATCTTCAGTTCATCATCAATATCCGTATCATCCAAGCAAGGACAATCTGGATTACACATATGGGCTTCAAGAACATCCCATAGAAAATGACCATTGAGTTTATCAGGATATACAGGATACCCTTCGGATGAGAAACCATGAATGGGAAGGCTCTTTTCTTGACCTTTGTAATCATAGCAAAGAAAAGCCTTGGAGTTTCGGAAGCTGTTTGAAAAGATAGTTTGACTTGACCATTTTGTCTTCTTTCAAACGTGGCTTCTGTTGTTTGAACTGGTTCAGAATTTTGGTGGAAGTGCTCATAATTGGTCAGCCATTCAAGAGGCATGAGTTTGAGCAATTCTTGTTTCTGGATTTGTTTGGGAATTTGGATGATGGTTGGAATTGTATCTGTGTCGGCAAGAATCATTAAGGCATCAGATGTGGTTGAAGGTGTAGGAAGATCTAGTGCATGATTTAGTAATCGATACACTATTTGGTGATGAAGAGTGGCAAGGTTTGATGTGGGTGTTTGTTCTGCTCCTTGGAGCTGGATCTGAACTTTGATGGTTGTCGGAAGGTTGGGATCTTCAAGAGAGGTTGAAATTTGGGTAAAAGGTTAAGAGGACACTACCAGCATGGAGTGTGGTCAGAACGGTTCCTATAACAAAGATGTTATGCTTTGGTGTCCGGAGAGCAGTAATGTAAGCCTTTTCGGCCATGGAGAGTCAGAATCAATCTTATACCACCAAGATGAAGATGGGTATACCCTTCTCGTTTCCAGTTTGTTACGAGATCTGAGGGTATTTCTAAAGTAACATATTGTTCACGTTGAGAGGCTTGTAAAGTACACTGATCTAGTCTAAAAGACTGGATATACTCTTTTGGTAGTGGTCTTTTTGTGGAGATGATGGTTCGAATACTTCTTGTGAGAGAAGTTTTTTGTTTGAGGTAGAAACTGATTCATTGATTTGGGCAGATTCGGGAATATAAGAATATTCGACAAGGTTTTCAATTTTAGAGGCTACATGTTTTTGACATGATCTTGGAAGAGAGAGACTGGAGGAAAGAGAAATATGGCATGAAGACGATGAAGGGGTTGAGGTTGAAGATGAAGTTGTTTCCATGTTTAGATTATCTTCTTCTAGGAGATCAAATAAGATGATTTGGAATTACTAATGATACCACTTATTCTCCTTATTGCTCCTCTTGATTCTCCATGTTTACATCATCATTAGCAAGAACTTTCTTCATAGAAGGAGGATTAAATTCATCAAATATGACGTGCATGGATTCTTTAATAACCAAGGTTCTTTTATTATAAACTCTATAAACTCTGCTTGAATTTGAATTTGAAGATCATATTCGTTTTTCTTTATATTCTCCATGTTTACATCATCATTAGCAAGAACTTTCTTCATAGAAGGAGGATTAAATTCATCAAATATGACGTGCATGGATTCTTTAATAACCAAGGTTCTTTTATTATAAACTCTATAAACTCTGCTTGAATTTGAATATCCAAGAAAGATGCCAACATGAGATTTTGGATCAAATTTGCCTAAATTATCTTTTGTAATTAAAATAAAACATTTGCATTCAAAAACTGACATGCATAATACACTTTATCCTTTTGAAAACCAATTTTGGAAGACCTTTAAATCATTTTTAGAATTCTTTGAAATCAAATCCATGCTTGCATGACCTAGTCTTCTATACCACAACCAACTATCATCATGCAACGCCGAAACACACTTATCATGAGATAATGCACTATTTATATGAATAATATACATTTGTGCATCTTTTTCTAACAAAGAGAGTGTTACCATCACATGCATTCTCAATAACATATTTTGATTTGTCAAAGATAACTTTATAATCCTTATCACACAATTGACTAGTACTAAGAAAGTTATGCATGAAATTATTAACTAAACATACATGCTCAATAATGGTAGAGGAATGTTTTTACTAATATTGCCTATACTAACGATTTTTCCTTTTGGGTTGTCTTTGAAAGAAACATTTCCACCATTTTTAACTTTGGTGAAGCTTGAAAACCAAGAATAGTCACCGGCCATGTGGCTTGAGCATCCGCTATCTAAATGTTATTTGTTCCTTTCCTTCTTCGATCTCTACAAAACAGGTCTCAAATTGTGTTCTTAAGTACCCAAACTCTTTTAGATCCTTGAATGTTAGCAATAGTTCCTTTCAAAACCCAAACCTTTTTAACACCAAGATAAGTATTTTTCGTGAACATGCATAGCTCATGTGATGATTTCCATTCCAATAATTGCAAATGATTTGACATTCACTAATTGATATATCCTTAATAAAATAGTTCCAGTAATATTTTATTTTAAGTTGGTTATAACTAATTCCTCCTTTGTCAAAAGTACATTTTTGAGAGCTAAGCAATTTTTCTAAATTTTTTTGACCATTTGTAAACTTTAAGAAAATATCATTTAGCTCATTACTCTTTATCTTAAGAGCTTATTTTCCTTAGTAAAATCATTTACAAGTGGATTCTCATGCTTAAATGAAATTTTTTATTTTCCTTTAAAGGAAATAATTTCATCATGTGACATTTTATTCTCTATTTAAAGATATTTAACCTTTTCATTTAGAGAACAATTTTGCTCTTGTAAATTATCATTTTCACTTGAGTTATAAAATTTTCTTCAGGAGATGCTTTTTTAAATCCAAATTTCTTTATATCACTATGCAATTCTTTAAAAGTTTCAAGTAATTCATCATAGTAGGGAAGATCATTTACCTCATCAAGCTCGTCTCCTATCACCATAAGTGTTAAGTTTGACATCTCATGTGCTTGGTCTTCCTCAGTGGACTCTTCATCACTATTATTCCATGTTGCTACTATAGATTTCTTTTTCAATTTAGAGTTGCTGAGAATAGGACATTCCAATTTTATATGACATGGCTTCTTGCATTCAAAGTAAACAATTGCCTTCTTCTTCTCTTTTTGATATTTTCAAGTCTTTGAACCTTCTTCTCTTGCCTAGCTTCTTGAAGAATCTTTTGAATTTTCAAGCAATCATTGCAATATCTTCATCTTCAAATTCGCTTTCTTCATCACTTTCAAGTCTCAAAGCTTTCAAGGCAATACTCTTCTTCTTCTTCTTATCTTCATCTTCTTTTTCTAATAGCTAAATCTTCTTTATAAGAAATAAATGAACCAATTAAATCATTAAGAGATAAAGTATTAAGATCCTTAGCTTCTTCTATTGTCGTTTACTTAGGTCTCTAATCTTTTGGTAGTGACCTATTAATTTTCTTCACTTTTTATTGTTTGAAAATTTTCTTTCCAGGGTTCTTAGAGTGTTTACAATATCTATAAATCCAATATAAATGGCATGAACATTCTCATTTTGCTCTATTTGAAGCAATTCATATCTTCTAGTGTATCTGCTTATTTTAATTCCCTCATAGACAGCTTCAAGCTTTCTTCAAATTTTGTAAGCATTAAAACAAGCCGAAACTCTATGAAATTCATTTTCTCTAAGGCAGAAGATAGGGTATTCATGGCTTTAGAATTCAGAGAAGCTTTTCTCTTTTTCATCTCATTCCATTTACGTGAAGGTTTTGAAATTTCTTCCCCTTCTTTATTTTTAGTCATAGGCATGAACTAACTATCACAAAAAACTTCCATATTTCATAATCTAGTGCTTTCAAGTAAATTCTCATCCTAGGTTTTCAATAAAGGTAGGTAAAAAATGGAGGTTTAGTGGTGGATTGACCTTCGATAAAGATGGATTGCCATGGATCTTTTACTCTAGATAATTAAGTCTTAATGAGAGAACCTTGTTCTTATACCAAATGAAATTCTAGTAAAGCAACCCGAGAAAAGTCTCTGAAAATTCTTAGATAATAATTACACAATCCAACATCATCAAGTGTTTTAAACAAATAACAATGAGCAAGTTTAAAGAGATAAGAGAAGAGAAAAAAAAACACAAAATTTTTTACATGATTCGTCAAAACCCACTTATGTCTATGCCTCCAAGCAAACTAAGCTTAAGGATTCCACTAACTAAGCCTTATAATCTAAGGCTTCAAGATGATTACAATGGACTTCAAAGGTATCAATGAACCTTTACAATGAGAGATAATCGCACACCTCTTTCTCAAGTATTTCCCACACTTACAAAGCACACAATTTTTGAAGTAAAATTAAAATTTACAAGAGCAGCACTCTCACGAGAGAATATTTGCAAGTAATAGTACAATGAAAAATCAATGTATATAAATAAGCAAATAAAAGCTCAATGTGATTTGTGTGAACTATGTTAAGCTTGATAGAGATTGAAGAAAACAATGAATAAGACAAAGAAACACTTTTAGAAAAGTTTGTCTTGGCCTTTTATAGTTTGAACAAGAAAAAACTAGTCGTTATTGACTTTCTAGGTACTATCAGTTTACTGTTTATACGTAAATAGGTCCCTATTTTCTTATATGAAAAGTTATCGTTATAGTTAAATATGAAATCTTTGCACAATCGGATCGCCGCTTAAAAGTTGTCGGTTTACCATTTGATTTCCATAACCTCATCCAATCGAAGTCGATTTATCGCTTTGCAGTTATCAATTTGTTGTTTTATTCCAGATGCGCATCTCAACACAATCGATTAGCTGCTTCAAGTCTGCGATATGTCGTTTGATTCCAGAAAATTTTCCCAATCTTATTGGCTAACTGCTTGAAATTAGCGGTTCACCGATTGATTGCTAGAAATTGTAGTTTTGTCCAAAAAAACTTTACTAAACTCAAATAGCTCTTTTTTAGGATTAAAAATAATACTTGTCATTTAAAATTCTTAAACCATTTCAATTGAGTTCTTAAAAATTCTATCATAAAAATTTTGTCATAGTAGCCTATTTTTCTAGTAGTGTGATTTAACAAGATTGGTAGTGATTGATAGTGACTTGGGAGCCTTAATTACTACAACGTAAAAATAAGATACGATTTCTAGATTAGAGTAATTCTATATGTTGTATTTTCACTGCAAAACTTTTTTTAAGCAACAATATCAGCCATGAATACGGCTCTTAATACTATAGAGCACGTGAGCTAGAAATGCGAACTTTGAGTCAATAGGCTGAGGCTTTCTACGAGTCTAATTTTGGAACAAGCTTAGGAGAGAAAAAAAAGAACTATTGTTACTTAGAGACTTTGAACAACAGATGGATCTAGTTAGGCAGTGTTATAATGAGGAGCTTGCAAATGTGAAGCAAGATAAAGTGGCTATTCAGATTAAAGTAAAGCAGGATAAATGTTGGCTAAATCTACCATGAAGCTATTGGCTTTGGCATATACTGCCAACTATTACTGGAAAGGTTGGTGTGCAGGTAGATATCGAAAAGGTAAAATTCCTCGCCACATAAATGAGGTTGGAGAGGGGTTGGTTATTCTACTGTATGAATCAAGTGATCCATTAAATCAATCTACCTGATAATTCCAGGATGGAATCAGATCAAGACTTGGATGGCTCTGATCTGGATGACTTTGAGGAATGGGAAGAAGATTTTGACAAGGGGGATGCTGGAAGGGTTGATTCGGAAGATACCGATGGTGGCAATATACAGTCTAATGATTGATTAAAAACTAGTTGTACCGATTTTGTGCATGCACTATATGAGAAAAAACGCTACCTGGAAGTTGACTCATGATGTAGGGTTGTTTGTTTTTTATCTAAAGTTTGAATCTTTATTTTTAAATGTTAAAAATTTTTAATTCGCTAGGTTCGGGTTCATAATTTGGATTGAATTGGGTTGGTAATTCGGGTTAGAACAGGTTGGAACAATTTAATCCACAAATTCTACCAAAAACCACTTAAAATCCAAAAATCTCAAATCCAAACATCCTTAACAACATTTCAACAAATCTTTTTTAAGTTAATAAAACATAAAACATGTAGTCAAAGAGATTTTTTTTTGTTTAATACATACATACATACATATATATATATATATATATATATATATATTTATTTATTTATTTATTTATTTATTTATTTATTTTTAAAAGCCAAAACTTTAAAAAAAAAATTCAACCCGTTCGGGTTAAAATTCGGTTCGGGTTCAACCCAAACCGAATTTTAACCCAAATGGGTTGATAGTTTGAATCCGTTCGGGTTGCACAGGTTAACCCAAACCGAACCGAGCCCGAAATAAACTTCGGGTTCGGTTCGGATTAACCCGATCCGAACGCCCACCCCTACCTTTAGGTGAGTGCTCTTTACACTAAGTCATCTCTTTATATTTATAATTATAATTTTTCTAATAGATTTTAAATATTATTTAATACATTAATTTTAATTCAAATGATTAAATAGTAATTGGTTGGTGTACGTAATTAGTAAGAAAGATATCATATAATATACTAAAAATAACTTTATACGTATCATATATTAATGTCAAAAAATATGTGCTAGATATAATTTTTATTTTTCATCCTTTACTAAAGTACACATTATCAATTTTTAATTAATCAAATAATTTATTTATAACTTGCCATTGTTTAATAAATAAATATAAATATTATTAATATTTATAAGGTTATATATGTCAAAATATCATATGCAGATGTTTTCTTTTTCAGAAAACTAACTACTTCACACTTATTTTAGATGATGAAAAAAGAAAAATAAATGTGTCATTCAAATATGTACATCCAAACCTATTCAACTTTAGTAAAATTCATATTCATTTAGATTTCAAACGAAAAAAACAAGGGAAATTTACACTAATAACCACAAATATTTTGGTTTTTTTCATCTTAACCCCCCAAACAAATTTCTATCAACATTAGCCATAAAAGACCCTTTGAGACCAAAATACCCCTCTCCCTCATCTCTCCCTTGCACGCATCTCTCCCAAACCAAACAAACACCCATCATCGGCGGCAACATCACCCCTCGTCGGCGGCAACATCACCCCTCCATTCAACAAAACCTAGGTTAGCCATTTAACTTATTTTCATTAATTTAAAATGAAATTTTAGATTAATAATGGTTGTAGTTTGAGAATAATGGTGGTGATGGTGGTGGTGTTTGTGGTGATTGTTATTGTTTTAGGAGTATATTGAATTGGGAAATGATTTGGGGAATTTGGGGTAGCCACTACACCAATTGGTGCGAAAGCACTAAAAAAATTACAGTGGTATTTTTTTTTTTTGACAGGTCAATTTTTTTTATTTTTTTTGCTGTAAATGCAATGTAATAATTTTATAAATATTACAGATACATGGCGAAATCAGAATCACTGGATATCGAAGTAGGCAAGATGTATTTTGGTTATCCCGATTACTTTCCTGGTCGGATTTCGAGCATGTGTAAGTTATCTTCGGTCGTAAAAGTCATCAAGGAAAAATTAACAAAGCGGCAGTTGAATATGTTCAAGAAGGATATATTTGGGCATTTCTTGGAGTGTCGAAGTTTTCCATTTAGTGGGGTAATTTTGCACAATCTTTTACTGAGGCAAGTGGCCCATGAAGAATATAGCCATGAGGATCAGTTATGGTTTCAAATTGGTGAGCATTTGATTCGCTTGTCAATTGTAGAATGGTGCCTGGTTACTGGACGCAATGGGATTCTTACATCGCTTACGATTATGGCCCAGTTCATGACACCGCCCGTATCTTACAGTCCGCCGGTTAACGTCCTCGCCAGCCGAGGGTATTCTGAGCTCTTTACGACGGTCAGGTGGTGGTGCCTTAACTGGTGGGTATACTTGCATCTCCTGAATTTCATCTGGAACTTCCCAATCAGCCACATCACCAATAAGCCATCGTCAACGATTCTGTAGTGTAAAAGTCCAAGCAAAGGTTAATAAAATCCACCCGGTGTGTTAGACACGCCGCAATTGCATGAGCACATACAAGCTGATCAAGCTGAAATACTCTGCAGGAGCAAGTTTTCTTTTGCAAGTCAACCAAACCTTCCTTAAGCCCACCACCTATAACTTGAAATCGATGCAGAGACACCGGCCGAACTATCATTCTTTCAGCTATAGTTCTCCTCTCAGTGACTATTTCATCCGCCCATGTTGTTAGCCGAGTACTCATTGATTCAGTCACAATTTTTCTATCATAAAACCATTGCTGCAACGTTTTCCTAAAGTGATCAACAAGATGAGTAACAGGAAATTTTCGCGGTTCCCTCATGAAAGAATTAACACTCTCCGCGATGTTGGTGGTAAGTATACTGTACCTCCTACCTTCAAACTGAGACCTTGCCCAATTTACACGTACCGACATTATTTTCTAGGTAGTCAGCCGCACCCGAGTGGATCATCCACAACCCTTCAAGTTGTCTCTTAAATTCCTCGTGGCCATATGCTTTTGCTGCAGTAATAAAGGCAGGCTCAAATTGATCCCAAAGAGCTTTTGACATTCTAAACTATGACTTAATGTTACCTTTCACGTGGTAAAAACAAACGCCGTGAGTTGCATTGTGAAATACTTTAAGAACGGCTCTCCTTATGGCAGTGCATCGATCAGATATAATTACCAACTCAGGTCTATCGCCAATCACTCCGTATAACTTCATCATAAACCATTCCTAAGCATCATTGTTTTCTGAATCCATGATCCAAATGGCTAACGGATACAATTGATTGTTACCATCAAGACATGTTGCCACGAACATGCTTCCACGATATAGCCCCTTCAGATGAGTACCATCTACAGCAATGACAGGCTGAATGTACTGCATAAAACCCTTGATGGAAGATCCGAGTGCTACAAAATAGTACAAGAAATTATCATCTCCATCCTGCTCGATGTGAGTGATTGTACCATCATTCGCTGTAGTTAGTACGTGAGAGTATTTAGGGAGCAAGTTGTATGACTCTACAAGGTTGCCTCGAACTATTTCAAGACCAACTTCTCTCGCCTGACATGCCTGCTGGTATATTAACTGAACACCGTATTCTTGTTGCATATCTGCTCTTATGTCATTCGGAGTATAAATTCTCTTGTCTTGAATATATTTATCTGCGATAATATGACGGATAACCCGGCTCCTGACTTGATGACGTCCATCAACCAATACCTCATTATGACAAGTGTGTACATTATCAATTCTCCGCACCACCCAAGGAACATTTTGCTCGTTCGAACATCTAGTTGCTCGAATACGCCATTTACATGATTCTGAACTACAGTGAGCCTCGAAACGTGTCGTAGTAGATCGTGCAATCTTGAAATCAAACTTATCCCGAAAGGCAACCTTGCGTAACTGTAATATAAACTCATTCTTCTCAGCAAATAGCTTACCCACACTGATATCATCTGAGTCACAACTGCTAACAAAGCTTGGAGCAACCATGTTCGAAGACAAAATTGGAGCAAGACTTGTGAGAGGGTCAATTCTCCTTCTCGATCGAATCATAGAAGGAATAGGTCCATTGCCTCTGTTATTCACAGGAGTATTGTCTTCACACTCATCATCATGCTGAAACGACGGAACATTTGAAGGACCGGCTCCTCCATCATCACCATCATTATTGAAATGAGTGCCCCTCATATTATTAGAAGGTTCTGCACAAACATTATCCCCCTCTGTCTCATCATGAAAATCATCATTGTCCCGAAAATCATTGTTGTGATACGGAGAATACCGTTGCTCCAACGACATCGTTATTAGAAATGCCGTTGCTCCAACATCCTGTAACGTAACGCCGTTATCATCAATGTTGTCATAATTGTCGTGGATTGGAGAGTAATATTGCTGCAGCGATATTATCCTTGGCAACATCTCTTCTTCATTATCGGGGCCAGACATATTTGCTCTAAACGAAGTTTCTGTATCGACATATGGCTCAATACCTTCGCTCGGAACTCGAGGTGATGTGGTCACGAATATAGGAATGCATCCAAAATTAACTACGTCGGATGCCATATGTAACACAACCCTCACCATTTCATCATCAAATATATCAATGGGCAGTGCACATATACGATATAATGTATTACTAGATCTCAAAGTTGTCTTCATTGTGATACTATATTCATTAGGATTAATTTGTAACACATCGTATACTCTTGCCAATAACTGATCAAAAAGACAAAATTTTCCAACAAAAAAAGCTCTATTTTTACCATTAACATACTCCATACGCCCATCCTCTAATGTCTCCCACCAACCATCGTAATTCAAGACAATCAATCCATTAAAAAATTATAAAAAAATAAATTATTTCATTTATCAAATTAATAGTTAATTGAATGCTTTTTTGTCGACGAAACTTGCGACAGATTCACCCACGAAACCATCTGCAATTCAATCAAACTCACGAGCAAGAAAATAATTCATACCACTATGTGATGCCGATTAGTGTTGGATCCGGATAAATTATGATCGGATTTCACTTTTTATCGTTGCCTTTTGCCGTTGATAATTCAAGAGTGGGAAACTGCCTTTGGTTTGATGAAAGGGGAGAAAGAATGTTGCTTTTGGTTTGTAAAAAAGAGTAATTTGGGGACAAAAGCGTGTGTTTGGCTAATGTTGATAGAAAAAAGTTGAGAGGGTTAATTGTGAAAATAACAAAAATTTTATGGTTATTTTTATAAATTTCCCAAAAAACAAATGCTACTGCAGTTAGGACAACAATATTTTAGCCAGTCAATGATAATTAATTGTTAAAGATAACAGAACTTGGCGGGCGTTAATGTTTTAAATATGTTAGGCGTACGTTAAACGGTTACTGTCAGTACAACTTGGTAAATAAAAGAATAACCCTAAACAAAACTATATTTGTTCTGCTCCACACGTCCGTGCCGACTAGCTAGCATCTTCTATAGATTACAGCAACTTCTTTTGTAATTTGCTTTTACATTGTTGATAAATGAGGTCTTAAGACAAGTGTCGATAAATGAGGTCTTAAGACAAGAACTTACATGCTTTATGTTGATACAAGCACTGAAAATTTTATGGTAAAAATACCATCCCAATTTGCATAATGTTTTTCCTGTCTCTTTTGCCCTAGCTGCAAGCCATAGAGCAAGAATGAGAGAATGAATAACAACATAGTCCCAGGTGAATGAATCGGCAAAATAATATTGTTAGTAACTGAGGCCGAGCTGAAGTCCAAGGGCAGCATGGATGAGGAACAACGTCATGATCCCGCTACCCAAGATCCCATGAACATTCCTTAATCCAGGATTACCCTGTAAATGATTATGAAGGAAGAAATAAGAAAACTTTGCTGGTAGTGAAGGTCCACAAAATGTGTATGTACTAGTAAATTTATATATCACCTCAAATAATGCTGGCAAAATAGTTTGTATGGTTAAGAGTGCAAGGCCAATGAAACCAGTGACAGCATGCAGACTGCAAAGGAAATATAGAACCCAGCTAAGTCCAAGTACTAATTGTCTCTGAAGAAATGTTAATTTGCAAATTACCTTTCAAAGATAGGTTTATCCGAAGTTAGGAGTGATGTAATTCCACCTGTTGCTCCAAGAGCAAAGAAGAAGAACATCCCACCAAGAAGCTTTGGGTGCAAGTCTTTGGCCTTGGCCTTCTCCTCCTGAAATGCTCAAAACAATTAATCAAGGTGATTTGTGATAATGAAAAGGCTTAGCTGATTAACATATGTTGCAATGAGTTGCTTACCATATCATCAGAATAGCGTATGCGGAAACCCAGATAAGTTCCATAACCACCCATAGCAAAGAGCACGACTGCCTGAGAATTTAGGGAAAGAAAAATAAACATAAGAAACTTGCAAGTTAGAGATATTAAGTAGATCAATCGAGGAAATCAGAAAGGAAGATTTAGGTACCATGTTGCCCGGGTGACCCCAATGCACAAGCCAGTCAGGAAGATTCCACGACTTCACAAGCTCAACAAAAGGCCCAAAAAGGGCTCTTACAGTCCCAGCTGTTGTCCAGATATTTAAACCAAAAAATATGTGTTAAGATGTGTAAATTACAAAACTCATTAACACCCAATTAAATGCCTAATGTAGCAATATGAGGTAAATGCTTTGTGACAGAGAAACCTGGGTTGTCTCAAATCATAAACTTTCCCATCAAGAATGGCATCCTGAATTTAAAAGGTACAAAATATGAAGTTCTACTCATAGAAGCCAATTATCAAGGTTACACCAAAAACCAAATCCCCATTCAATCCAACATGCCATAAAAGATGCGCTATGTAATTACTTGCTAGCATACTCCATTCAGGATCAAATTACGAAAACTTGCAATTAATACAACTTATAAGAACAAATGCAGGGAAAATCACTAGGTCTGAAATTGAGCTACCTAGCACCTAACAATCATTACCATAACATATACTTCTGAGATGAAAAAGTAGTTGCAAAGTAGCTGAGAGGATAATGCATGATAAAATCACACCTCCAGGAAGAGCAGCAACGAATAGCAAAGGTAGAGGAGCGATGGAGTAAAGCAGTGTCTCTCGAGGCTTTTCCATCTCTTTCTTTTCTTCTTCTTCTTCTTCTACTTGTTGAGCTCCATCAGCAGTTTCAATAACCTCATTCTTTAATGCAAAAGACCGACAGAGCAAACCCCTTCTCTCCTTCATTATAGCAGACAATGCACAAGGCAAAAACCCAGAAGTTGCTGCCGCTGCTGCAGCTATGAGAAATGAAGGGGTTAGTAAGTTTGCAAATGGGTTCTTCAGACAGAGAGTTTCAGTAGCAGTAGTTACCAAAGCCATTTGAAAATAGGAAGTAGGGATTTTGACTGTTGTTTCACAAGTAACTGAATTTTACACTTTGCCTTTGGTTGATGCCAGAAGTGATAAAGAGGAGAATGAGGTGAAGAAAGAGACACGCCAAAGCCAATATAAGATATATGGGACCTTCTCCACGTGGTCTCAACACGCTCTCCCACTTGTAATCAAATATTATAAAGATTACCGACTTCTTGAGCTTTACTTGAACAGTTGCACGTTACTCTGTCCATTCATTAGCTGGCCTTCCAGCCATGGTTCAGCATTTTAATCTCCAAGTTTCTGCTCTGTTTAGTATGTTCAATACTTATAATCGTTCAGCATCTTCGATTCAAAGAGGAGAGCTTCTAAGTTCTAAATATAGATTTGCACATTAGATAAAAGAACTACTTTCGTTTCAAGTTCCATGTAAAATGATTCTGAGCAGTGGCTGCTGGGCAAATATTGCAGCAACACTCTGCATAATAATTTACTACTCAACAAATCCTGCCTCGTAAATAATTTTGAAAAAATTAATAATTCAAATGATTGAAGAAAAAAGAGTCGGACACTTGAAACTTTTATTTAATCAGCAGCAGAAAAATACATTCCTAGCAACTACCTTGTTCAAGACAATTGCATATTGGCACCACCAGCACCTGTTATTGTTCTTGACCATGCCACCTCCCCCTACGAATCCGGGGATTATTCAGGCATTGACAGTGACCCTTTTTCCCTAATATAAAATACTTATCCAAATGAACATGTGTTAAAAAAAAGAAAAAGACATTTAAGCCTATTAAGCTAATTCATTATTCTGCACCGCGTCAATCCACAAGCTGAATGAATCAGCATGCAAGCAAGCATCCACCTTTGGTATTTCCCACCAGATAGCATATGTGATTTAACCGATCCATCACTTTTCCCTGTGCAATATGAACCGTAAGTATTCTATGTTTCGCCTAATAATAATAATGGTATATTAATAACATGCACAAAGGGAAGATAAAAAAAGGCACTGCAAAGTTTAAGCAACTTGATATTTCAATCAGGAATATATCTGAATTTTTCTTAAATTTTACAGCTCTCAGAAAACAATACTCCCCACACATATGGCTTGCGATTTAAAGATCAAATCTACTAGTTAATAGCACACGATTGAGTACTCATAGTTTATACAATTGACAGAAGATAAGAGAAATGTCTAAAATTCCAATAGCAGTTGGCGCAAAATTTCCTATTGACTCCTCATGATATCCACTTAAAGGTTTCAGAATAAGATTTCAGAGAGACAACACAACAATTTGGCAGTACTCAAATGGGATTTCGATTCGATATTTACACACAAGTAAATAATCAATTTACCTTGGGGATCAAAAGAAAATAAAAAATCTCTCCAACATTCATATCACTCGAAGAATGTTGTTACAAATGCCACCCTTGGTAACCGACTCTCGTTGAGGGTCAACCTTCCACTGACCATCGACAATGAATTTTATCTACAATCAACAAAATGTTAAAAAAATCAACTCCACAGAAACATTTATTGAAAACAAAAGATATCTCAAACAGAAAACCTAGATAAGATGTTAAATAGAAGCGCCACTTCTAGCAGCTGCAAGAAATTCAGAAATCATGCTTATACTATATGGGCCTTTGCCTCAGTTACTTGCATCCTCCCAAAAGGGCTGCACCTATGAAAATAAGAATAAATGATGGCCTTCTTGCTGCAACATATGATTCATAAAGAGGATGGCCAGTACTGTCCAGAATTGCCAGATTATACATGCTTATCTGGCAAGTGATGACATTGGAAGCAATTCCCCCAAGGGATACCAGGTAATCACAAGTATCATCTACAATTCAGATATTCTTTCCTACTAAAACCAAACAGGGAACTTCAGTGTTTCATGTCCATGATTGTTGTAGTCCTATATGGGCTGAACTCTTCCTCACTAAATATACAACTATTCAACTATCTATCTCACAATTAGTCCTCATATATAAACGTCGTATTAGAGTGGAGCAAATGTCCCTAGTCTAACACCCATTAAAAAAAAAAAAAAAATTATCGAGAGTAGAGCAACTATCCCTTGTGCATCTGCAATCCACTGAGTAGAGTGATATCGCCCATATTACATGTATCAGAGGGGGCCGGCAGGGAATTCCTACCGGTACTGCCGTGAAAAGCTGCAGCAACTACAACGCGTTATTCGTCTGGATTTTTCAGTAAATTCAGTCAACTAAAACAACGGTGAATCACGTGTTCCTAATTTTGTCCCCATAGTGGTCGATTTAGAGCTCTCAGCCTTGCTCACCCTCAGTTTGACTCTCAGTCTGCATCTCTTTGAGCTTAATTTTCCTAGCTTCATTGTGTCGATTCTCTCAACAATATATTGTAACATTTTCTCTGGGTAATTTGATCTGGTATGTTTAAGCATTTTGCCCCGTTATTATGTGTTCTCTTGTTACAATGCACATTGAAATTAAAGAGCTGTTTGCTGTAGATTGTGCATCGTTGATGTTGAGTTGTTGGTTTTGTTGGTCTTCCCTAGTGTGTTGATAAGGCTATCTTGTCTTCTTTTATATTTTCTACTCAGCATGAGATAGGCACTGGTTTCATGGTGGGCAATAATCATTCTTATAATAAACAGGCAATTCAGGGGAATCATCCTATTCCTATTTTGGTGCTTCCGTCTTGATTGACAAATAAAACATTAATTTTAGTTCCTTTTTTTTTTTTTTTTTCCCCAATCCTAAACCTTTTCTGTTATGGGGAAAACAATAGTGTCAGTGCCAACCCTCACCTCTCTGTCCTAATTTCTTGAAGTAGCAAAATTTCTTGAAAATCTTTTATCAACAATTCAGCTAACCAAATTTCATTGTGTTTGTTTGTTCACTTATACAAAACACCTAATAAATTATCTCTTAGGTAGGCTAAGTGTGTATTCTTAGCTACTAAAACAAAAAATGGCTGCGAAGTGTCATTGATCCTGTTCCCCAACCGCAAAGGAGGATCAAGTCTGGAGCCATATCTTATTTCCTCCACTCTTCATCCTACTTCAAGTGGTTCCAACTAATACACTACGCAATTTTAAGACTCTTCAGCAACCAGATCAGCAAGGTGACTCTATTTCACCATTTTATCCTGGTAGCAGTCCTTTTTCCACAGGCTATACTCATTGTTAGCTTAATATATAAGTATATAATTCACTTCTTGGTCTATGTGCCTTGTTTCTCTGTCAGCACCTACTATAATTAGCACTCCGATTGCTGACAAAATGGATGGCAGATCACGTGACTCTCATTCCACCTAAAAGGTACATCTAAAGTACGTGCTGGCATGAAACTTGTATATGTAAATCTTCATTTCAAATTGAACAAACATAAGTCTATGCCTTATTACTGGCTGGACATCTGTCAATGCTAAGAAACAAGATAAACATACTAACATACTAACTTCACCAGAAGTGCAGAAAAACTAAATGAAAGAGCACTTATTTTTCCATTTTTCACTCAGTAAAGGCTTCTTTCAGAACTACAAGGGTGAAGGGTGAAGAAACTATGGACAGAACAACAGGATTTATACTGAAGTGCATCTTCTTAGTTCCTCCTAAAAATTTTTGGACTAGATTGCATCTAGATTCATTTTCGTCTGAAAACACCAAATTAAGTTAACAAGTACGCTCCGAACAAGTATTGATCAGAAATATATTATCATCAAGACAAACTTCTGATCTCATTAAGCAAAGAGTACCCGTGGAACATCAGAGATGGACCTACTCATATTTGAGCAGCAGCTCAAGACTTTTGGAAAATCTCAACTGTTTCTGACATGACAAAGAAAACTAAAAAGCAAATGTTATCATGCATTTGATGCTAATAGCAAGTAAACTTATCAGTCAATATTGGCCACAAGAAAGTTGCTTATAACTGAACTCATAGTAATCTTCAGAATTAAACTAAGGAACTGTTGTATGATCAAACCTCATAGGTCCCAGGATAAAGCCATAGCACCGTTGACCAAAGTCTGGATTTCCTGGTAAAATGTTATTGTAATGAGCATATTTCTTTCCCAGTTAGGAATAACAAGTAACCCAAAAAAAAAAAAAAAACAGGGAAAGAATTATGCAAAACCCGCATAAAGAATGAAATTTGATAAGGGTTTATTTTCAAAACACTGGTGATTCACAGATAGTAAATTAGCATCAATTACTATTTCACCAATGAATATCTTACTCTTACAATGTCAAGTGAGGCAGGTTTGGCTTCAGAAATCCTAATTGTAGCCAAGAGGCTGGGAAAGGCATAGACTTCAAAACTCATTTCACTATATCAGCTACCTAGACTTCAAAATGCATTTAACTATATCAGCTACTGTCTTGATTTAACCTAAAATACCAATCATCGGGGAAAAAATATAAACTTGGCTCAAATGCAAACAATTTCATTAACATTGCAGTACCTGAGTTCCTGGGCTATTTCCCAAGGTCCATCATGTGGTAATAATCCCTATTGATACTAAAGTAGATGCAAACTGTGTTTCTTGTTGGCTCGTAGGCTTTTCCCTTAATTTGCATGATTATCTAATATATCAGATGGGTATTATATAATGATCCAAAAGAAACTAAGCCTGCATAAAGTTGAGCAAAAGGTATAGATATTAAAGGAAGAAACCCACCACACTCTCTGTGCAGACTACAGATTCCTTGAATTGGATTAATTTTTTAAAAAAATGTAGCATATGTATTGAATATCCTTAAACTGGACAAATTACCAATGTACTTCCAAAATAACTGAATGAGCCCTGACCATTAATCACCAAGAATTTTGACATCAGAAATGAGGGAACAGTTGCTGAAATAGAAATTCAGCAACTTCACAAAATTGCAGTCTCAGTTAATGAGGGGAAACCATAAAACATTAACTAATGCGATATAAAAAGTTAAATATCTGATTCTGATTATAGCAACACCTACCAAAAAATAAAAGAACTAGATATGAGGGTATGAATCAGACAAATGAAAGAACAACAAACACCTTGATCTAATGGGTTCAATGATACTAGAAGATGGCAGAGGATCCATTTTTATCCGATGATGCCAACCATTGAAACTGCCTGCTACCTCCACAATTTCACCATCTCCTGAGTATTGGATCTCCACCTAATAAAATCAGAAAAATTAACCTCTGTCAGCTGGCATTGCAGATATGGAACCCAGATACTTCATTTGATTGGCGCAAGGCAATATAACCAGTTATCTCTTCCTCTCCCAAGATTACAACCATTCATAACAATTACATGTGAATATTCCTCTCTCTCTCTCTCTCTCTCTGTGTCTAAGTTAAGCCACTCATAAAATGAGAGCTCTAACACCATTATTATTCCTAGGCGAAACAGATAAATAAATCAAAATGTGAAAATGTAACTCACGACTTGTATATAAGCTGGTAGCACTCTGACATCATCCAAAATTTTAGATTATAGATATGTTGCATGGACAAAACTACACTAAAACAGCTTAGGCACAACGGGATAGTGAGCATTAATACAGCATTTTAAATATGTACATTCATTGAAAGAATCAAAATTAAAGGGCTCTTCGACCAAACTGGAAATCACCTCAATCATCATGTTTTATGGTCAATTGGAATGTAGCTCAATCATCAACTTAAAAGTAAGCGACGCACAATCTAAAATGATTTTATTCTTTGCCAAAGATGTTTTCCAACTCTGATTGTGATAATCAATACATATATGACACTCAAATTTAGTGTTCAAGAATTTCCAGAGAAGCATCCAATCACCACCAAAATGATCAGACTTCATAAATTATTCAATTTGGGGAAGGAAAACAAAAAGAAGAAGAAGAAGCATAATAAACAAATTTTAGCCAAAAAGTAAATGTCATACCACTTCTAGTCCTGAAAGACTTTCTTCGGCAGCAATTAATTCTTCATCTTTATCCGAGATAAGTTTTTCAGCTTTATTGATTTCTGTTACAGCCTTGGTTTGCAAAACAGACAAAGCAAGCTGAAGGCCAAAGGAAAAGGAAAATACTTCAGTTTAGTGTTAACAGAAGGCTGAAATCCATTCTGGCAACAACATACTTTTCAATATCTTATAAACAATAAATACTACGTTGCACAAATGGAAGATGAAATATTTGGTGCAGAAAACATGAAAACTCTTTCTTCCATTGTTTTCTTTCTCTTTTTGATACCCAGAACTACCCCAGCTTTATCTTCTATTCTTGAATTAGAGGAAGTTTTATTGGAAACCTTTAAAAGAACCAAATGTGAAATATTGAAATTGCACACGTCTTTTCGTATGGCAGATAACAAGCACAATACAAGCGCTTTCTACAAAAAATTCATAGACAAGCCCTAAAGATGAACTAGTGTGTTGGTTCCTTTTAGACTATCACATGCTACAGAAATTAGATCATCCCACATTGAAGGACATAAACCAGTTATTTGGAAAGCCTCATCAACATATGAATGTCTAACAGTCCATTTCTGAAATATTTTGTTTAATGTCTTCAACTATATTAAAAAGGAGACATGTCATTAATATCTTTGAATGGCCCATGGAATGGGCATGAAATGAGAATCTAGCAACTTCCACACTGTAATGCCGGCCCTAGCAACACACACACACACAAAAAAAAAAAAAAAAAAACAAGCCTTCAAAAATCAGTATATACCTTCTCAATCTGTTCCTTCAACCGAGACAATTCCATCTCCTTTTGTTGCTAAGCATGCCAAAAGATACAACAATCCAATAAGTTGGTCTGCATAATAAAACCTCGTACTACGTAGAACAAACTAGTGAGTGGGAATGATGCACAACTATTTGTACCAGCATAAATTTTAGATGATCAATCTCGAGTTGATTCTCCCTTCTCCTGGCCTGTACCACGAAACACAAAATTCAAGACCTACATGTCAAATGTGTGATCAATCAAGATCATAATATTATAATACAGAACATACAATGACCTCAACCTCCGAGCTGTCAAAATCAGCTCCTCCTACTCCTGTTCCCAAATGGTCCTCACTGAAAATAACATTCATACATGATAAAAAGTGTGTAAAAGATATTATTAATGTTAAGCTCACATTATGACAGATGAGGAAATCAATTACCAAACTAAAAGGATTAAGATAGAAGACGTTGCATCGTACAACAAAACTATTTTTGAAACTATATGCAAGAGAAAGGTGCAAATTTTTCACACATCCTTTGCATCAAGTGTTCTTGTTTGGAGCAACAAATAAATAACTTCAATTGTCAGAAGCATTCAGAATTCCATAACATGGCCAAAAATCCAGAAAGAGGAAAATAAGAGAATGGTTTAAGTCATGGAGCATATAATTATGCTTATATTCAAAAGTGCTGCTGTTTCTAGCACAAAGCTATTATGGTACTAGGTCATTCACCATTCATATGATCACGTTAAGGCGTGCAAAATTAATTTAAATAGTCTTATATTAACTACTGAATATTCAAACCTTAACTTTCCCAAATAGGCCAGAAACAGTGGAATGGCGAGCCATTATGGCTTTACAAAGTAGTAAATTACTACTCAAATGGGCATATTTTTGTCAAACACGTGTTTAATTATTTATTTATTCCACAATGCAAACACACATTAAAAAGAAAAAATAGAATTTAAATAGTCCAAGAATTCATAAATTGATAATATATTAGCTACAGATCAGACACTTTCAATGTACCAAAACTAACCTAAGAGGATGATTTACAGTTGCGAAAGAGGCAATCTGCTTGGATGTCAGTGCACTCCCATTCAATATCATAGCCCTGTCTATTCTCAAAATCAATTTCATTTAAAAATGCCATAAGCATTATTTGAGCATCAAGCAGCTCCAAATAATCAACTCAATATAAACTGTAAAAATGAGAAGTTGGGAGATGGATGGATGTAAACTACAGCATATAAAAAACATACCTTCTATTATATCCAAATCTCCATTCTGAATTAAATTTGCAACCTTTTCCTCCATGTCTGAAGATTGTAAGGATAGGTAACCATGTTCATCCAAATTGAGAGATGGGTTTATGTTTGAACTGCTGGAATGATTTTCCAAGATTGAAGAATCAGCTAATGAGGAAAAAGTTTCAGTTACGTTACCTGCCTTCTCATAATGACCATTTAAATTGGGTGAGACCTCTCCCACAAAGGATGGATCAGATAAAGATTCTGTAGGCGGCAAACTATAGACATCAGAGTGGAGGTCTGTATTAATGCATGACCCTTTAGAAGGGTTTTTCACGAAAGAAACATCAGTTGATAGGGAAATGTTTTCAACTGAATTGTTCACATTCTTATTCTGACTGTTCAAATTAGATGACTCAGTTTCCTGCAACAATGAATTCGCTGATGATTCTATACGCATGTAATCAGGGTCAACAGAATTGACAGTTGGATAAGTATTTATACTTGGAAAACAGTCTCTTACACTGGAAACTTCAACCGACAATGAAACATCTTCAACTTCATTAGCTACTTTTTCATCCTGACCTTTTAAATTACATAAGGTATCAATAGAAAGCAGAATTATTCTAAATTGAGAACTCATGAACATAAGAAGGTTACATTTGTTTGACCTGCTAAGCTCTTCTCCGCAACAAACCCGTTGAAGCCGGGTTTTGTTGAACTTTTAAGAAGCTGTCTAATAAATTTATAACCTCTTCGTCTGACAATGTTTGCAAGGTCATCCCTATAGATCATTTAAACAATAAGGAAAGAAGTCAAACTTCCAATTCACTTGGAAACTAAATTACTGCCGTACAATTCTTTTATGGCTCAACAATCAATAAAAGGCATACAATCAGTTCATATAGCTTCAAATTTCTTTCCCCTTCAACTAGATAAAATAAACATACAAATAAAGCTTCATTATAGCATTGGAAGAGAAAGTTAAGATGTATTATCATCAAGTTTGTTTTAATCTTTTGCTTTGAAAAGCGTCAGGTACCCACTGACTGTCATAAAACCTTACTAAACAAAACTACTGATTCAATTCAAATTCCCCTTCTAAAATTGAAAGCCCAACCCAATAACTACTGAAAATTTGTTTCAATAAACAAGAAAATAACACTTGTCTCTCTTTATATGCTTCCTTTTTCTACATTATTTACTGAAGCTTCTAAAAGGGTTTAATTATAACGTAAAATTACCATAAGGGTTCAGTTTAAAATGTAAAACTAAACCGTTATTACCAAAAATCATAGTTCTGTCTTTTATTCTTTTTAAATACATGTAAACCCTAATAAAAAGAAAAGAAGATGAGTAAAAAGAAACCTTCCATGGGCTGAAAGCTCCTTCATAGAGGGTACATGAGACTCAGAAAGCCCAACTGTCGACAAAAATTCTCTTAAATCATTGTAAAGTTCTTCATTGCTCTTCACTTTTCTACTAGACCTTGATGATGATGATGATGATGACGAAGATGATTTATTGGACGAAGAAGAAGCACAGCAGATTGTGAAACTCAAGTGTTTTCGAGGTGGGTGCCACTGCCAGAGCTTATGAGAAGAGAGGGGAAGAAGAAAGCTTGAAGATAGAAAGAGGGTCGCCATGTGACTGTGACTGTGAGAGTTTCTGCGGCATTGAATTGATGAAGCTGAGAAAAGGATGAGAATGAGGTAACAAGAATTGAGTCAGGAACGGTTGAAATGATATTATTTTTAAGCTGCAAGTGAATATCATCTTATCAAATACTCTCTAAATCTCAAATTTTATCAAATTCTCAAATCTCTTGAACGTTTGTTTGGTTGTTAATTTGTTATGATTTCTTGCGAGCATGGGCCCAATACTCTCATCCACCGTCCACGTTTAGTTTTAAAGATATTTGTAGAATATTTCTCCCCTTTCGTTGTTGTACGGCACTACTATATATTATTTAATTTATTTGGGCAAAGCTTATGGTACATCAGCTGTACGTTACAGCTATAAATTTTTTAAATCCTACGAATAGTTAATATTTATAAAAAAAAAGTCAATAAATTTTAAAATTTTATTTCAAACCCCAGGCTACACTGCAAGTACTTCAATTATTTTGAAGTTTTCCATTTATATTTATAATAAATTTAATATTAAATTTTTATTTTATTTAATTGAATCTCTAACTTGTTTAATCTTATATTTACTAAATTTTTATTCATTATATTAATAATTTCTTACTTTAATATATCATGATCTTCAATATTGAAATCTTTTATTAATTATTTAACTTTTATTAAATTCTTTACTCATTTGATCTTCTAACTTTTTAATTTGCTTTATGTTTTCTTTATTGAAATTATTAATTTTAATATTTCGTTTGCATTTTTTATATCATTTATAGATAAATTTGGATTTCTTAATTTATTTAATAAAAATAGAAATTCAATTTAATTAATTATTTTTCTGCATGTCTAAATCATTGATAAGATCAAATAATTGAAATTGATGAGAACCATCGCTTAATACAATTAAAGTGATCCTTTCAATTCTGAAAAAATAAAAATACGCAAAATTAATTGAAAAATATGGATTGAAAATATAATTCAAGACGCATCATGAATTGAGAAAGATTATTCGTTTATTCGGCAAAATACACTATTTGGCAGCCAAATAAATGCAGAAAGGGCAAATTCGGAATAAATCTGGTATTGATTGAGCCAGTCTTAATGTGCAAGCTATATACCGTTGGAAAGATAATTAAGTTAGCTTTCCAATGCATTTTACAGAACTGGATTTGGAGTTCTCTAGAAGGAGTTATGATCAATTTATTACAGCTTGTTCAGGCTTGGGAATTCAAATGACTCATTTGATTATTCAACTTTATTTATTTGTTTTGTGTCAAGTTTATCAATGTGTTAGGTAAGTCTACCATTGATGATGGTGGGCTAGCATTATGTTTGTCAATGCTAACATTAATAATAGTGGGTTGGTGAAGGCTTTTAAAGCACCATTTGACAAACCTATACTTTTTTTATTTGTATTTTGGATCTTTTTTTTTTGCTTTAAACTCGAACCTTATGTATGACAATTAAGAGATTAATGTTATTTGAATTTGAAAGATTATTCTTTCTTTAGTTCTTGAACTTATCATGAATTTGATTCTCGCTTAAATTTAGACTTATCACTCACCTTCTCATCTATTTCTCGAGATCAATATCATTCTCTATACCTTTGGCTCATACTTTTCTTAAGCATTGAGGTTTTGTTTGTCATAAATCTATTTAGAACTTTCGAAAGTTGAAACTCCAATTTAAGTGTGAGTTTCAAAGTTTCAGGGATTTCGTATCATTTGATCGAGTAGTTTAATCGGTTTGAATACCTTATTTATTTTATTATAAAAAAAAAGAGAAAAAAAACGTACAAAAAAAAAGATTACAAAAGGATTCAAGTATTTCTACTTTCATCAAATTGAATTTTAGTTATTCATTTTCCTTGACATTGTTTACACACAATATCAATTGTGTTGCTTCGCTTGCTTGCTTTCCTTTCTTCAATTTCTTTTTCATTCTTTGTGTTCTCTTAATTTCTTTTCTTTGTCAGTGTGCTGGATTGTCATATTTGGTGTGCCACTTGGGTTTTTTTTTTTCTTGATTGTGTTTATTTAGTTCAATAAAGAACTGAAAGAGAGAATTAAGTGTGGTAAAAGGCAAAAGTTTGTGAGATCGTTAGAGGGAAAAAGCTAATTTGTGTGTTAAACACGAGAGTTAAGTGACATCAAATTAAGTGAAACACGTGAGGGAGTATTGTGAGGTCTTTTTGCTAACATTCTTTTCAGATCACAAATATGACAAAAGATCAAGAAGCTATAGACCAATCAATTATGCTCAAGGCCATGCAACAACAATTTGAGCGCATGAATCTGATGTTTGGAGAGATCCATGACAAATTGGAGAGGCAAGACACTATCATAGCCAATCTACAAAGGGGGCAACAACCAATAGCTCCTAATGTAAGAGGTAATCAAGGGCGTGCTGCCATGGGAGAAGAAGATGGTGATGACTTAGATAATTTTGATGACCACCATGCGTGGAAGAGATGAAAGAAGGGCAAGACGTATAGATCATGATTTGGGGAGTATCAAACTAAAAATTCCTTTTTTTCAAGGTAAAAATGACCCGGAAGTTTATTTGGAGTGGGAAAAAAAGGTGGAGCTAGTATTTGATTGCCACAACTACTCTGAGGTCAAAAAGGTAAAACTAGCTGCTGTTGAATTTACTGATTATGCTATTATTTGGTGGGATCAACTTGTTTTGAGTAGGAGAAGAAATCGTGAAAGGCCTATAAACACTTGGGAGGAGATGAAGGCCATCATGAGGAGGAGATTTGTTCCTAGTCATTATTATAGGGAGCTGCACCAAAGGCTTTAAAGTCTTACACAAGGTTCCAGAAGTGTGGAAGATTACCACAAAGAGATGGAAATAATCATGATTCGAGCCAACATTGAAGAAGAACGAGAGGCCACTATGGCAAGATTTTTACATGGTTTAAATCAAGATATTGCTAATATGGTTGACTTGCAGCACTATATTGAGTTGGAAGACATGGTTCACATGACCATGAAAGTGGAACGACAACTGAAAAAGAAAGGTTCCACTAGAACCAATTTGAGTTCATCTTCCTCATGGAAGTCAAAATGGAGTAAAGATGAAAAGGCTATTTCAAAGCCTAAGATTGAACCATTCAAGGATCATAAAGAGGGAGGCAACCAAAGCAAAGATAAATCTGATTCCCAATAATCTAGAAATAGAGGAATTAAGTGTTTTAAATGTTTGGGGACAGGTCATATTGCATCTCAATGCCCAAATAAGAGAGTAATGATCTTGAGGGATGATGGAGATGTTGAAACCGAGAGTGAATCAGATGATGATCCTATGCCACCTTTGGAGGATGCTAATGATGGTGTAGAGTATCATGTTGATGGTAAATTGATGGTTGTTAGTCGTGCTCTCAACGTGCAAGTAAAAGAAGATGCAGAGGTACAACGTGATAACATCTTTCATACTAGATGCCACATCAAAGATGAGGTATGTAGTATGAAAACTTTGAAACATCCTAGGCCATATAAGCTACAATGGCTGAATGATTGTGGGGAAGTTAAAGTAAATAAACAAGTGCTGGTTTCATTCTCTATTGGAAGATACAAGGATGAAGTTTTATGTGATGTAGTACCCATGCATGTTGGACACATTCTTTTGGGGCGACCTTGGCAATATGATAGGCTTGTGACACATGATGGTTACTTAAATAGATATTCTTTTGTAATGAATAAAAAGCAAATCACTCTTGCACCATTAACACCTAGGCAAGTGTATGAGGATCAAATGTCAATACAAAAAGAGAGTGATACAAAAAAAAGAAAATGAGAGTGCAAAAGAAAGATAGATTGAGAGAAAAACAAGTGAAAAGATAGAAAAAAAAATATTGTTGAGAGAAAAGAGAGGCAGCAAATGAACTTGTTTGCAAAAGAGAGCGAGTTTAAGAGGGCTTTCTTTTCAAAACAGCCTATCGTTGTACTTTTGTGCAAAGAGGCTTGTTTACGTACTAATGAGCTTAACTTTTATTTGCCTAGTGCTATTGTGACTCTTTTGCAGGACTTTGATGATGTGTTTCCAAATGAAGTCCCTAATGGTTTGCCACCTATTAGGGGAATTGAGCATCAAATAGACTTAGTCCCTAGAGCTACCATTCCTAATAGACCCGCATATAAAAGTAACCCCGAGGAGACAAAGGAGCTTCAAAGGCAAGTTGAAGAACTCTTGGCAAAGGAATATGTGAGGGAGAGCATGAGTCCATGTGCGGTACCAATTTTACTAGTGCCCAAAAAGGATGGCACATGGAGGATGTGCGTTGACTGTCATGCAATTAATAAAATCACTGTAAAGTATCGACATCATATTCCTAGACTTGATGACATGCTTAATGAATTGCATGATTCTTGTGTGTTTAGTAAAATTGATCTTAAAAGTGGATATCATCAAATTAGGATTAGAGAGGGAGATGAGTGGAAAACTGTCTTTAAAACAAAATATGGTTTATATAAGTGGTTAGTGATGCCATTTGGGTTATCTAATGCACCTAGCACTTTTATGAGGTTAATGAACCATGTTTTGTGTGCTTTTATTGGTAAATTCGTAGTTGTCTATTTTGATGATATTTTGATCTATAGCAAAGGCTTAGATGAACACATTGAACATTTGCAAAGTGTATTGACTGTTTTAAGGAAGGAAAAGTTATATGCTAATTTGAAGAAGTGTTCCTTTTGTACAAATCAGATTATTTTTCTTGGTTATGTTGTAAGTGCTAAAGGAATTGAGGTTGATGAAGAAAAGGTAAAGGCTATTAAAGAGTGGCCTACACCTAAAAGTGTAAGTGAGGTAAGAAGTTTTCGTGGTTTGACTAGTTTTTATAGAAGATTTGTGAAAGATTTTAGCACCCTTGCTGCACCATTGACTGAAATTGTGAAGAAACATGTGGGATTTAAGTGGGGTAGTGAACAAGAAAGGGCATTTAATCTAATTAAGGAGAAATTGGTTTCTGCGCCATTACTCACTTTACCCGATTTTGTTAAAACTTTTGAAATTGAGTGTGATGCTTCAGGTCTAGGTATTGGAGCTATTTTTATGCAAGAAGGGCGTCCAATTGCTTATTTTAGTGAGAAATTGAGTGGAGCAGCTCTAAACTATCCTACATATGACAAGGAGATGTATGCATTGGTGAGAGCATTAGAAACTTGGCAACACTATCTTCTACCTAAAGAGTTTGTTATACACACTGATCACGAGTCTTTGAAGCATTTGAAAGGGCAAGGTAAGTTGCATAAGAGACATGTCAAATGGGTTGAATTTATTGAGCCATTTCCCTATGTGATCAAATACAAACAAGGTAAGGAGAATGTGGTGGCTGATGCATTATCTAGAAGATATGCACTTATCTCTACATTAAATGCAAAGTTGTTAGGATTTGAGTACATTAAAGAATTATATGTTATTGATCCTGATTTTGCTATTGTGTTTAATGCTTGTGAGAAAGTTTCATTCGGTAAGTTCTATAAGCATGATGTGTTCTTATTTAGAGAAAATAAATTGTGTGTGCCTAATAGTTCTTTGCGTGAATTGCTTGTGCGTGAAGCTCATGGGGTAGGTTTAATGGGACATTTTGGCATTGCAAAGACTTTAGATGTTTTAAAAGAATACTTCTTTTGGCCACATATGAAACGTGATGTTGAAAGAATATGTGAGAAGTGTATCACTTGTAAACATGCTAAGTCTAGAGTTTTACCCCATGGATTGTATAACCCTCTACCCATACCTAGTGAACCTTGGGTTGATATTTCTATGGACTTTGTTTTGGGTTTACCTAGGTCAAAAAGGGGAAAGGATTCTGTTTTTGTTGTTGTTGATAGGTTTTCAAAGATGGCACATTTCATTCCATGTCACAAAACTGATGATGCAACAAACATAGCTAATTTATTTTTCAAGGAAATAGTCAAATTGCATGGAGTACCAAGGAGCATAGTTTCAGATCGAGATGCTAAGTTCTTGAGCCACTTTTGGAAAACTTTGTGGGGTAAGTTGGGTACTAAACTTTTGTTTTCTACTACTTGTCATCCACAAACTGATGGACAAATTGAGGTTGTAAATAGAACTCTGTCTACTTTGTTGCGTGCCATTATTTAAAAGAACTTGAAAACTTGGGAAGAATGTTTGCCACATGTTGAATTTGCTTACGATAGAACTGTCCATTCAGCTACTAAATTTTCACTATTTGAGATTGTATATGGTTTTAATCTATTAACTCCTTTGGATTTATTACCTTTTCCTATTGATGAGCGTGCTAGTATGGATGGTAAAAAGAAAGCTAAATTTGTCAAGCAATTGCATGAGAGAACGCGACAACACATAGAAAAGAGAACTGAACAATATGCTACTGAAGCCAACAAAGGACGTAAGCAAGTGGTTTTTCAGCCTGGAAGATTGGGTGTGGGTGCATATGAGAAAGGAGAGGTTCCCAGCACAAAGGCGTTCCAAGTTGCTTCCAAGGGGAGATGGTCCATTTCAAGTGGTTGCACGGATCAATGACAATGCCTACAAATTGGATCTCCCTGGTGAGTATAATGTAAGTGCTACTTTTAATGTTTCTGATCTTTCTCCTTTCGATGTAGGTGAAGATTCAAGGATGAATCCTTTTTAAGAGAAGGGGAATGATGAGAACCATCAAGGGAATACCATTAAAGCTTCAAGTGATCCTTTGCACATTCATGGAGGCCCAATTACAAGAGCTAGAGCCAAAAAGATGCAAGCTGCATTAAATGGATTAATTAAGAAAATATGGATTGAAAATGCAATTCAAGATGCAAGACATCATGAATTGGGCTTGGAGAGAAGACAAGGCACTGTGGGCATTATTCAAGCTATTGGGTAGCCAAATACACAATTTGGATCAAATGCAGAAAGGGAAAATTCGGAATAAATCTAGTATTGATTAAGCTAGCATTAATGTGCAAGCTATATACCGTTGGAAAGATAATTAAGTTAGCTTTTCAATGCATTTTACAGAGCTGGATTTGTAGTTCTCTAGAAGGCGTTATGATTAATTTGTTACAGCTTGTTCAGGCTTGGGAATTCAAATGACTCATTTGATTATTCAACTTCATTTATTTGTTTTTGTTTATCAACGTTGGTAAGTTTCACCATCGATGATGGTGAAGCATTATGTTTGTCAATGCTAACATTAATAATAGTGGGTTGGTGAAGGCTTTAAAGCCTTTGACAAATCTATACTTGGAGGTTGTTCGATAACGTTTTATTTTTAGGATCTTGCTTTTTTATTTAAACTCAAAGAACTCATGCATGTATGACAATTAAGAGATTAATGTTATTTGAATTTGAAAGATTATTCTTTCTTTTCTTTTGAACTTATCAATTTACATTCTCGTTAAATTTATACTTATCACTCACTTTCTCATCTATTTCTCGAAATAATATTCTCTCTATACCTTTTCTTAAGTATTGGGTTTTTTTTATAACTGCTTAGAACTTTCTTGGAAAGTTGAAACTACAATTTAAGTGTGAGTTTGAAAGTTTCATTGTGGGATTTCGTATCATATTTCATGAGAAAATCCTTTTTGCTTATAAGTAGAATGTGGTAACTTATTAGTTTCTATATTTTGTGAAATTATTAAAGGTTCTGGTGATTTATTCATCGTAACATCTTTCTAGTAATTTATTAGATTCATAAAATATTTATGACATATAATATCTCTTATAATTCAAGATGCTAAATTTAGATTACAATATATATTTATAGAAAAAATATAGTTTATATCTTAAAAGAGATAAAAAATTATAAATGTAAATGCAAATATATATTCAAGATTTGTAGATCTTTATGAATATGATAATCATTTGGATCTTTATAAAAATATAGTAAAAACTTTAAAAAATTTTAAAAATAAATATACAAGAGATGAACAACAAAATCATTTAATTATATAAAATTAATGAGGGTTTATTTAAAAAAATAAGTGAATATATGATTAAAAATAATTTTTTTTGTAAATAACTATTACACCTGTACCTCATTTTAAGTTAAAATTATTTTTATCCATTACATTGAGAAATATCAAAATCTAAGGGCCCCGTTGGCTACCATGTTAATAATGCCACGTATGTTTAAACTGTCTGGCGGTTAGACTTTTTGGCAACGTGGCTGGGCTTTGATATCCATCTGTTTTCTTTACCCCACTAAAGTGGTTAAGATGTTTAATTGTGCCAGTCCCTTTAACTTCATAAATTGGTATGATAAATTGATCACCTCTATTAAATAATAACTTTGCTGGTTTCATTTTAGGACCACCATAAAATATTTTCTTAAAAAAATATTTTTTTTATATGATTCAGTTACTTAACTTAAAATTAAATCTATATAATATGTCATGTAATTTTTTATTAAAAAATTCTTGGTTGCTGCTTCTTGGAATTCGATCTCATCTTTAACTTTTTTTGTAAATTGAAATTTTAATTTACATTCGCAAAATCCTTAATGTAGAAAAATAAAATCTATTCAATAATTTAATTACTACTAATGCAAGACTATTAAACACTATTAAAATAAAACATATTAAATATTAAATCAAGGTAAATAAATAAAATAAACGTGGTCGTACTTTAAAAAAATGGAATTTCCACATAAATTAAAAACTCATTAACTTATCCATTTATTTTAATATTTGTTAAATTTATACATTTTTCATGGCCCAAATGCTATTATTATCTTCTAAATTCATCATTATTAATTTATCACGTTGACACTAAATCAAAACTGGTATTAACTATTATTTAGTTGAGATTATTAATTTATTGAATATTAATTCATCAAAATTCTACAATATGTGAAATAATAAATTTTATTTTTTACTAAAAAACTGCATCTATAAAAAAAAAGAGAAGAAAATATTATTAATATCAAATGAGTACGGTTACTTTTTATGTTTGTGGGATAGGTTTATCAAATATATTCTTTTTAATTATTTTTTTATGGGGTATGTTAGTAAATCGGGTGGCTTTTAAAAAAAAGTAGGGTGAAAATTTCACCACCTTTTTTTAGTAAAGTATATTTGTTTTTCATGTACGCTAAAGGGAACACAGCTAAAAAAAAATTGGCTCACCTCTCACGCTACACCAAAATTTAGTTGTTCCCTCTCTTTCATTTACATGTTTTGCCAAAGGACAGGGCTATTAGAACCCACCAATCTTCTTTCTAAACCCTCTATTTAAATTAAGTTTTTATTTTAAGATTTTTTTGATAAAATTACTTAATTAACCATGCTTTTCTTTCTCTCACAATTCCTCAATTTGCCTATAGGTAATTTAAACTTTTATCTTTTAATTTAAATAAACATTGGCACTTGCTTCTCGACTTCTCGAAAAGTCAGTTTCGCAATGGCTATTACAAATTGGAAGATAAAAAATCTACCAAATAAAGAATATTAATCAATTGTTACTAGCCATAAAAACCATAAAAGTTTCTTTGGGTTTCATTTTTATTCTTGAAACAACAAAATTTAAGATGAACAAAAAAGAAAATAATAGTATGAAGAAAGAAATAAAGTTTGATTTATGAAAAAAAGAAAAGAATCAATGGCAAAAAAAAAATGAAATTGAGATTTCAAGATGTATAATGTGATAATAAAGAAAGAAAATACAAATCTGTAAGTAGAGAGAGAAAATCGGTGAAGGGCAATTTTGAGATTTTAATTTTTTTTAATTTTAGTAGTTAATATATTTTTTTTAATTTTAGTAGTTAATATATTTTTTTTAGGTAGGTATAAAGAGAAATTTGATGGGTTCAAATAGCTTCACCCTTTGCCAAATTTTTAGATGCTCCCTCTAATTTTAATTTTTAGATGTTCCCTTTAATTTTTTTGTAATAGGCTAGGGATTGAAGGAGGAAGTGTGAAATTTTTTTAGATGTTTCCTCTAATTTTAATTTCAGCCAAAATTATTTCACACTTCCTCCTTCAATCCCTAGCCTTAGTACCAAAAATCAAACCCATAACTCAATTTCCTTCAAACCCCACATTGCCAGTAAAAAAAAAATGGCGCTACTGAAGTCTTTGCCATTTCAGCTCTCTGTTCAGTTTGCTGTGAAAGCTTCGGGGGGGGTTCAAAGTTAAATGTTAGAGAGAAAGAAAGATTGCAAAATTGTTAAGGGCCCGTTCGGTATTATTTTTGAAACTGTATTTTTTTAAAATAAAACGAAAATGAAACGATGCTTTTACAGATTAATTTAAGATGTCGATATCATTTTCTCGATCCCGTATTTTAAACCGAAAACAATAATACGCGTAGACAATCAAAACGATAAAACAGTAGAATACGTTTCTAGAAGATTTATTTTCAAAAATAATTTTTACTAAACACTTAAGTCATATTTATTGTTAGAAAATAATTGTTTAACTAATACATATACAAACATACCATAAATAATTTAAACAAAATAATATAAAAAATTACATGAGGATAAAGCTTTAGTATTAGCATTAAAAAAAAAAAAAAGTCTTACATTGTCATTGTTTTACACTATAATAAAGATATATATTACAACACCTATAATTTAAACAAAATAGTTATACAAAGTTACATGGTAGACATCATCCATTGCGTGTGTAATCATGCCACGTAGACGTTGCAAATAATTATAAAAAATATTCTAATACAACTTGACCAATTCAAATTAAGGGCATGCTCTCGTCAATTTTTTTAACTTATTTTTTCAGGACACAACAAAAAATTTACAATCATTGCTATTGTATTATAAATCATTTTTGGATTGATAGATAACAACCTCAATGTCCTGGTTCATACAATAAAAATATGAACAAATAAATTAATTCCACAATTTTGGCATGAACTAAGTGAATCCACAATCTAAACATGCTTTAAAAGACAATTACTCAAAATTTTGGCATGAACTAAGTGAATCCACAATTTAACATGCTTTAAAAAATAATTACTCAAAATTTTGGCATGAAGTTGGCATTTGGCAATGGCATAAAGAGGGTAACAGTAGCTGCAAAAGTCAGTCCGTGAGAAAGGAGTCCCCACCCCCATAATTACATCTCATATCTCTTTCTCTCTCAAATGAAACTTTTAAGTTCAAGTACACAATATGTCTCAATTTTTCAGGGGATAACATGGGTTCCCAATTCACATAGTTTTGCTTTCAAATCAACCCAAAACAATATCTCATATATGCTTTCAAAATGGTCCTAAACACATAGGCCAATAACTGAGCGAATCCACAATTGAAACATAAAAAATTACTCAAATTTTTTGCATGAATAGAGGGAATCCACAATCTAACATGCTTTAAAAAACAATCACTCAAAATTATTCAAATAATTACTCAAAATTTGATGAAATAAAAAAAATACCAGCAAGAGTCAGAGCCGAGAGAGATGCAGCAGTCCAGCCGATTAAGACAGAGCAGCGGTGGCTACACAGAGATGGACAATGGTGGTTACACGCAGACGGAGCGGCAGTGGCCACATCGGAGAGAGAATGGCACACTGAAGGACAATAGCTGAGATGAAGTTGTAGCGGCGGCAGAGACGCAGAACAACGGTTGGCACACCAAGAGAGAGTAGATCGGGAGAGATATGGAAGAGAAAATGTTGTTGGAGGAAGAAAAAGAGAGAGAGCGCTGCTGCCGTGACTAGATCGAGAAAGATGAGGAGGAAGAGAGGGTTGTTGCCCAAGAGAAAAGGATGAGGAGATAACGTGGGTTTTATTTTTTAATCTATTTTAAGTTTAGTTTGTAATATATAGAGAACATGTTAAACATGTTTTCATATTTCAAGTTATAATACTGAATATGAATTTGTTATTTTGTAATTTGTTTTTTGAATTTATCCTACCGAACATATATTATATTTGTATTATGAAAACAAAAATGAAAACAGGAGTTGAAAAAGAGTACCGAACGGGCCCTAAAATTCTCACCTAACTCTATTAAATTTACTTAACTTTTTTTTTCACCTGTTAGAATCATTCTGGGTTTTGATTGAATATATAAGTTAAGACAAGATCAATCTGAAATATAAGGAGGAGCCACATCCTTCAGTCACTGCATCCAACAACTTTGAAACCAATGTCGGGACGATGCTGCCACTAGAGCTCAATTATTGATCCGTGGAAGTTTTTATGCTTAGTCTTCTTGTTTTATTTTCAATAGTATTTCAAACTATTCAATTTTATGTACTTTTGTTGTGATCCTAGTTTTGATTTTATTTGTTATTGTTTTGTATATATTAAGCAAATATCAAAACTACCATTTTTTTTTGTATTTGTGCTCAACTTCTCCGCACTTCTATAAACACTCATTAATTATTTATCATTTTTGTGTAGTATTTTTCTCTTATGCTTTCTTAAGTTAAATCAAAATTTTCAAATGTGTTGGACAAGCTACTGTCTGTAAAATGGTTACATTTCATAAGCCTATTGAGAGGTAAAAATGGTGAAAATAAGGCATACCAACACATTAGTATTGGTTGCATATACTAGATTTGAAGACGATTTATCTTTGTATCACAGACAACAGGAGGCCCTAAAACATGAGTTTGCCTTGTTAGAACAAGAAATCTTTTAGTGAAAATCATCACTTATAAATCAGGAATATTCATGTTGTATTATCAAGAATCAATAACAAAATTTCATGCATTTAGTCCATAACGAACTACTCTCATACTTTCCCATCAACACGTTCTCCTAAAGAATCTTTTAATTTTCTCTATACTTCCTCTTTAATGATGAGATGTCAGAAAAAATAGAAAGATACGTGTGATCTAGGGACCATAACTATTTATATAGAAAATTTTTTCCTGTTATTGTTGGGTATTCCTATTTCAGTCCAAAAAGAAATAGAAATTACCCTAAAATCTCTATATATTAAAGGCTTACACCCTATCAAATACATTAAAGTCCAAATGACCAAAAATCTTAATAAATCACTTTTAATTGGGCTTAACCGTATATGACAGTCCGTAACACATAATTATTCACATATAAGCAAACATTGAATTAAGGATCCAACAATGTTAGATTAAAAACCCAACATGTCTACCATTTTGTTGTGTAAATTTTATTGTACTCGCAAGCGCACGAATTTATTGTAGAATAAATTTATGATGACGAGTGTCGATCCCACGAGGGGGTAAATTTAATTATGCATAGGGTTAATTTCTAAGTGTGTATTTGAGTTGGTTGGAAGTGATTTCTTTATTTTAAGGATTTAAAATAAAATAGCGGGAATGAGTTATAGATGAAACAATGCAGATGAAGTACTTAAATCTCTGGATTCACGTTCAACATTTCACTGTGGGCTCAATATTTCCTTTGAGCTCCAGTTAATTCATAACGGAGATATTTCCCACTCCTCATAATCCTCACTCCAATAAAGGTATCAAGCACCCAATGTGCGAGAGGGTAATGATCTTCCATTGAGTGTGGTATCAAGAACACGTTGTGCCAGGCAATAATAATCATTTTGTCGACAACGTGGCAAGATCGTCCATTAAATAGCTTAGATGCACTCTCTATCAACATTGAGTCAAAACGACTCACAAAATACTAGAGGGGATTTTTTTCTCTCTAACAAATATGGTGCTAAGTGGTTATCCTGCCAAACAGTAACGATCTTTCACTAGGGAGTCGGTATACCTTGCAAAATCTAGTTAAGATACATTGTCTATCAACGATGAGTCAAAACAACCACTTAAATAAGAGAGACAGAGTAAATAAACTTACCAAATTAAGCCATGGATCATGTTGAGGCTTCACCTTCAACCCAAGCTTGAAACTAAACTAGCCACTCATAATTGAACTAGGGGTAAAATAATAATTTTGTTAAAATACGTAAAAAATACAAGATGGAGAGAGACGACATAAATGGAGCTCAAAAATGGATTTAGGAGTGTCAAGTTAGGGGAGAACCCCTTATTTAGCCATCGAATGAAAACAATTCGCACGCTCAGGATTACGCCACGTGGCAGGCTTTAATTGGCTGGAACACATCATCAGTCAATGCTACATCAGTATTTTGGTTCAATGATATGCTATCACACCATTGGTCAATGCCATATCATCAGTCAACGCCACATAATCAGTCAATACCACATCGTTGGTCTAATAGAATGCACATATGTGAACAATATCGAATACCCCTTTATGCTTCTCCTAAGGTTTTCAACCGTTCCAGGTTAAACAAATGACATTTGTTTTGTTGTTCGACTTCTTGTTAATCATGAAATGACCAAAATACCCCTAAAATACATAAAATACTTAAATTATAATAAAACACACAATTATATTTAAGAGGATTTAAACACAAAAAAGTAGAAATGTTATTGGAGCACAAGATGACAATTTTACCCTTTATAAATATGCATTCTCCAATTCTCAATACATTTTAATTTGTACTCCTATTACATACAAGTCTAGTTTTCTAATCCAAATGAAAAGTTCTACTATTTCTTCTCCAGTTCCTCCAGCAATTCAACCAACACCTGATCATTTTTTGCCACTGAAGCCCCAAATTTGTCACATCTGTTTAGGTTTGAAGACCAAAATTGAGTGCAAGAATGTATTATCAATAAGAAAGACATGAGAATAACGGAAAACATACCCTTCTGTGAACCAACCTGTGTGCCAACACCCCCGGTCCACTCTACTCTAGAATCTATGAAATCAATACAGAGCTTCTTTAAAAACCAAAGCACTGTCATCTTCTATTGAAAATTAGATTGAGCAATATTTTCAAAATATATAAGCACAACTACCTCTACTTTCAGTTGACATCTAAATCTTGTCACCACAAAAATAGCGCAAGAAAGCTACGAAAAAAATAATGAGAGTTGAAGGCTTCTCTTTAACTTTAATTAGCTGCTAAGGCCATCAATCTTCCTACATATATCCCTACCAAATGTTTCATTCAGTGACAAAACTAGGGTGGAGGGTTGTGGGAAAAACCAGCCAGGCCAAGGCAGGCATGGAAAGAAGCAGATGTGAAGTTCAAAAAAAATAAAAAAATTAAATTAATAGCATTTTCAAAAAAATAATTATCACTTCCTCTCATCCTTAGCTTGTCTAACTTCTGGGCAATGCTGAATCTTCAAACAAAATAAACATGCAAAGGTTCAATCATGATTAGCGTAAGTGGGCCTCACATACTTATTAGAAATATTTGAGGACCTTATGGACAAAGTGTTGGAATTATGTATTCTTTAAAGTATATTGATTTATTTATTTAAAATAAAAGAATTTTCTGATTAATAAAATATTTTAAATACTTTTTTCAGACATCTTGTAGTGATTAGAATGCCTTAAGTTTGGTTAGCAACTCAATCAATGCCCAAGATCATAATCAAGATCAGAACAAGATGCTGAAACCTAAACGAGCAACCTTGAGTGTTAATAATGCTTTGAGATGAAACGAGCTATGAATAGAACACAAGCAATACAAGAAGCAAGAAGCAATCAAACATAAAACAAAGAAAGATTTACATGGTTCAACTGTGCAAGAATGCACAATTTACATCCACGGGAGAAGCTACTAAAATGAGATTTATTGATGATTCTTTTGAAGAATGCATAGCAATAATAGAAAGAATTACAATGAACAAGATGACACTATTCCTCTCTCAAACTATCTAGAATGCTCTTCGAAAACTCATGTTGATCATGCTCTGTTAATCAGCTTACATACAAGCTTATATGAATTCCAGATTGCACAGCTTGTTGCCACGTGGTTAACAACTTCTTTAACTAACTTGATTCCATTCTCACGTGCGTACTCACATACATCACTAAAGCTTCACCCAAAACGTCTTCAACCTTTGCCATTTTGAACTTTAAGTGATTCACATGCTCAGCTCATGACACCTTGAGATAATTAAACACACTCAAATGCTGTCGTTTAATTAACCTAGGTTTTGAAAAGGCTAGAATATTATTGTATCAGAGTGGTATCAGAGCCACACCAGACTTTTCCAAAGGCTAGAATATTATTGTATATCGGCAGGAAACCAGCAACTTATATTCTGATGGTCATCCCGAATGGGGACTAAATCAGTTTGCACTGCTGGTATAACAAGCCACGTACAATTCTCTTCTACTCTTTAAAGTACATTATGCTCTTTCTAAAACGAAGTGATAAATAAGAGATCTGTTTGTTTTAATTGGTGAATAGAGGGAAAACCTTTTCTAATGGCTTCTTCATCCAACAATTTAGAAAATCCTGCTCCTGTTACTCTTTCTTCATCTCTTTCTCTTCCAAGAACCTGTACTAAACACCTTGCCTCCAAAATAGAAAACCTTGTTGAATATTCTTATGTTCCTGATTCAGCTCAGATCAGCGAATCTTCTATGCCCCTCATTATTCCATATAAACTATATCAGAGATCAAATTCTTTCACCCGAAGTATTAGGACTTTGATCTCAACCAAAAGACCTGCCCTTAAAGAATATGTCCAGTCTTCTCGATTGGATCAGTGTGCTCTTCAGGCAACACAATCAGAATAGTATGTCACTTTAGAAATCCCAATGAATCTTGTTTCCCAATGGAAAAGGGAAGGATATACTCATCTCCATCGCCACCTTGAATAAAAAAACCCTCAAACTGTCACCTTCTTTAAACCCTTTGGTAATCAGCAATCACCCAACCCAGCTATGCTCAATCACATCTTGGACACCACTTTAGTTAGCATATTTGCAAGATTCTCATATGTATAGACTTTGGACATTTTCATAGCTCATTTGTAAGATTCTCATATGTAATGTCTATGTGCTTTGTCCTTTCATGATGTGCAAGATTTCTACACAGATGAAGGGCACTGGAGCTGTCAGAATGAACTGTTACAGCCTTCTGTTTAACACTTAATTCTCCCATTAATCCCTTAAGCTATAGAGCCTTGTTTATAGCTTCAGTTGCAGCTGTATATTCTACTTTTGTAGTTGACAAGGCCACCACATGTTGTAGAATGGCTTTCCAATTAATGAAACAATTATTATATGTAAACATATATCCTATCAAAGATCTCTTCATGTCCAAATCTCCTGCATAATCTGAGTCCACATATCCTAGCAAACCTTCACAACTTCCTTTATTTTTTCCATACACCAGGCCATAGCTCAATGTACTAGATAGATACCTCATTATCCATTTGACTACTTTCCAGTGCTCCATATCACGGGATGCCATATATCGGCTCACAAAACTTACAACATGTGATATATCTAGTCTTGTCAAGACCATTGCATTCATTAGGCATCCGACTGCATTTGCATAAGGTACATTTTGCATTTTAAGCTTCTCTTCATTTTTTTGTGGGCACTACAAATTACTAAGCCTAAAATGTGCTACTAAGGGAGTGAGTACTGGTTTACAACTAAACATGTTGTATGTGTCAAGTACCCTAGTCAAATATTTCTTTTGTGACAACGACATGAGACCAACTAATTTGTTTCTTTCTGTCTCCACCCCCAAAATTTTCCTTGCAATTCCCAAATTCTTCATATCAAACTCAGAGCTTAGGATTTGCCTAACTCAGCCTCAAGAGAGGTCTCAAGAGTTGAGGACTGCCCAACACTTATAAACTGGCCAGGACCCAGCGCACCCAAGCGATGTGGGATTTACAACAACTACCTGCCCACCCACCCGCCAGACAGTGTTAGGCTCTGATACCGAGTTTGGGCCGAAGCCTAACTCAGCCTCAAAAGATATCTCAAGAGTTGAGGACTGCCCAACACTTATAAACTGACCAGGACCCAGCGCACCCAAGCGATGTGGAATTTACAAATGTCGTGAGGTGGGCATACAGCAAGAACTTATCTTATCATAGGAAAATATCGTGAGGTTGAGCATACAATTTTGTAGCATAAAATCGTCACTAGAAAGGTACCGTTCATATTAATTTTTTTTAACGAACGAACCATTATTAAAAGGAGAACTTTATATTTGTTAACGAGACATCATTAAAAGCACACTTTAATGATGGTTTTTTTATCGAATCGTCATTGAAAGGATACTTTTAATTATTATCTTTTAATGAACCGTCATTAAAAAAAATACGTTTATTAATTGATGGTTTTTGAACGAACCCCAATTAATTTCCATCTGATTTGAAGAAAAATTTCTTTTAATGAATTTTTTAAGAATAGTTATTAAATATTGATATTTAATGATGATTTTGTGATATAGCCATCGTCTTATTGTGAGCAGTATGACTATTTTTAATGATAGTTCTAGCAAAAACGGTCATTGACTATTTTTAATGATAATGATAGTTCTAGCAAAAACGGTCATTTTTCATCTATTTTCATGACGAATTTTATATTATAATGATCATTTATGTTCATTGACTACCTTTAATCACGTTCCAATAAAAACAGTCATTGTTTGTTAGATTTAGCGATAGTTTTTACATGATAATAGTCATCTTGTTGTTGTTAACTACAAATAATAATAATAATAATAATATTAATAATAATTGTAATTTAAGAACCATTTGAAGCCTCTGTTTCAATTGCAATTTCTGATTAAATTCACTTAAATGTCTCAAATCTTTAACAATCATTAACCTAAAACAGAATACAAATTAGTTTCTACATCAAAATTTCCATAATTCTACCATCTCAAACCTGAAGTTTAGTACCTTGTAACCAAAGAATTAAAGTGCTTAGATTTTGTCTTGTAAAAATCTATTAATTAACGAAGGGGAAAAAATTATTTTGTACATAATAGAAAAAAATACAAAAATAGAAAAATAGAAAAAAAGGAAATAGCACAAGAAAATTCTAAGGTGCTGTTTAAGTTACAAAATAAAAAAAATGATGCCCTACAATTTAGATTACTACAACTTAACCAAAGAATCATCAGCGATCGTGGATATTACCTTAAGCATAGACATAACAAAAAAAAAGTAAAGAAGGTTCAAAACAGCAACTAAACAGCACCTAAAATTTTTCAGGGGCACTTTTAGTAGCAAAATTACAGTGAAACAGCACCCAAAATTCCCAAGTGCAATTTTAATTGTAAAACAGCAGTGAAATACCCCTTGGAAAGTTCCAGATAATGTTTTTGCTGCATAATAGCAGCTAAAAAGCACCAGCAACTTTCCAGGTGTTGATTTTTTTTCCCATAAACAATAGTAAAATATCACCATCAAACTTCCAAGTACTATTTTTCTACATAAACAACAGCTAAACCGAACTTGGAATGTCCAAGAGCTGCTTTTTTGCATAATGAGCATTAAAATAGTAGCTAAACAGTTGTTAAACTTCTAGGAACTATTTTTGCTACATAACAGTTGTTAAACAACACCTGGAATCCAAGAGCTTTGTTTCTGTATAAACAGCAGTGAAAACAACATATGAAGCTCCTAAGTGTTGTTTGGCCTGCATAATAGCAACTAAGCAACACCTGAATACTTCCAGGCACTGTGTTTCTACATAAATAGCAGTAAAAACAACACCTAAACGTTTCCAGGTTGCCCTTTCATTCCGAAAGAAGAAAAAGCTACCTGAACACAATTAAGAGAATTAAATGTGCCTTCAGTACAGTATTAAATAGCCATCTGTGTTGAGAAGCCATAAAATAGGTAACAAGTTTAGTTTACATGCTACCAAAAAAAAAAAAAAAAAGACGCAGAAGTGAAAAATAAGAAAAAAGTTGAGCTTGTACTACCTGCTGATATTTAAATTTGATTAAGAGATAAAATAGTAGTGTCAAATACTAAATGTGTGCATAACAATCAAATATGGAAAAGAAAGGTCAAGTGCAGTCATCATATGCTAAGCCAAAATAGCTAGGCTAAATGATAGACACTTGGTCAATTATACATGAGGTGGCAAATTAAGGATAGGTGTTGATTCATCAAATGACCACCTAAAAACAATAGAAACGTGGCATAATAAAGCTTGTAAGAAGTGGTGACTCATTTTCCATAAATACAGACGTTTGCTTGAATAGTTAGTGTGCTGATTATGTACAAAATTCAAAGAAAATAGGATAGAGAAAGCATTAACAAAAGCTCCTATTCTAAATTAAGGAAATAAAAAGTTCATTTTTTCCAATTTCAATGTTTTAAAATTTGCATTCAAACTTGTTTAATTGATGTCTTAACATTTTAACAGCAGGAACCAATCTAAGAAGAAATTAATGTACTTAACACAGACATATTAACATTATCTTTTCAGAATGAAGTTTTTCCTCTTAGTTTCATTTTGGCTTCTCGATGTCGCAATTGTTTCTCACGCTGCCATTTTGCTTTTTCCATACTTCTAGTTGCGATGTTGCCTTTTTGCGCTCTAAACAAATCTTCTGAAAATGTTCATGTTCACTCTGCTGCATCTTCCTAATTTCTATCGGATAACATTATATATATATATAAGTTTCCTGAATTTAGATTTAAATTATAAATTATGAAAGAAAATAAACTACTAAGTGCAATCAAATATCAAATTCAAAACCAATTAACTAAATTAGTGGGCTAAACTGTCTATCAAAATCACTATAATTTATCCATCAAAGTATGAAAATACTTCTAAATTCGGAATGTTCAATCCAAACTCATGATATAATAGTTAACATATATTCCAAAGTGAAGCCAACAGCTAGCAAAGACCAACCAAAACCAAAAAAAATACTCAGCAACATCCAAGTCTCTTAGCAAACTAAACATTACTCTTCTCTTCTTCTTTATTCTTCATCTTTATCACCATTCTCTTAACAAAATAAATAAATAAATAAATAAATAAAGTATATTAAACCTTCAAGATGTTTTTCATCTGCATAAAAAATTACAATTCTAACCAAGAAATTGACACTCTAGATCATAGTTAGTTATGAGAATATGCAATTAAAAGGAAGTAATTAATTACTTTATCACAAATAACTAACCAATCCAAAGAAGATCAACATTAACCAAAGTTGGTTGGAAGACTCTCACTCCTTAAGCAGAGTTCAAGCCTCGTATTTCCACTTTGGCCAAGACTTTACCCTTTATCAATTCAATTAGTCCTGTCAGATTAGCGCTTCACACCACCAACTAAAAAAAAAAAAGAAGATCAGCATTCAAAATTGTATAATTTAAGTAAGCAAATCAAAATTTAAAGCTATGCAAATATATTATCGAACGCTAGTTCTTCAACAATTTGAACAAAAATTATTAACAAGAAATAGAGATTCACCTGGTAGAGTGTTTTCTTCAGCGAGTGAAAGGGCAAGAAGGAAAATTTTTGTAGTAGTGGTAAGAGTTTCATTATATATTTAATTATATATTATGATCACAAAAATGTCCAACATATCATCTGGATATTTCCTTAAGCAATTGAGAAAAAAAAAGAAGAAAAAATTCATCAAGTAGTTTATCTAGTTGGATATAATTTGTTACAAACTTCAAATATTTTTCTTTAGTATTACCCTATAGATATAAATCAATTAAGGAGATAAACACGATCAAATAAGAATGGAATCTACCTTATTTTAACTCTTTTGAGATTGGCTGCAGTGATGATCCTTTGGTCACTGGTAATACTTTTGGGGGAAATTATCCATTGACCACCTGTTTTTTCACCGTTTTTAAAAAATAAACAATTTTTTTTTTTTTACAGCGCTTCACCTGAAGTTAACATTTTTTTCATGGGTCCACTCTCGTTATAACACCGTTAGAACTTTACTGATATGATAAGGGTAAAAATTCTCGTCCCCAGTTGGTATCAGAGCCTTACACGTCATTCACAGATATTGGTATAGCTTATAAGAGTTCAATGACTTAAGAATCAAAGCATTAAAGAATAGAATCTTTTATTCTAATGGCTTCATCATCATCCTCACCTACTCCTGCTTCTTCATCCTCTCCAGTTACTCTTTCTTCTACTCTTTCTCTACCTAAATCATGTACTAAGCAAACAGCCAGTAAAATAGAGAATCTTGTTGAATACTCCTATGTTCCTGAATCTGTTCAAATCAATGAATCTTCTTTACCTCTTATCAGTCCATATCACTTGTATAAAAAATATTCTTTCACCAGAAGTATCAAAACACTAATTTCTACCAAACGACCTCATCCTAAAGAATATATCCAGTCGTCCCGACTTGATCAGTGTGCTTTGCAAGCTACTCCAGCTGAACAATATGTCACTCCTGAGATACCCTCATAATTGATCTCTACATGGAAACGTGAAGGTTATACACATCTTCACCTTGGAGGTGTTCGCCTTATCCTTACTCTTCATGGGAGAAAAGGCTTACCTGTTACGGCCAGAATTGCTTTACTTGATACCAGGTTTAAGCAATATCAGCATGCCATCATTGGCACAGTTCTCACTACCCTCCATTCCGGAAGTGCTTTGCTTACCTTTTGTCCCAATTTTAATCTTTCACTTCTTGATTCCAATCTTGCCACCACTTTAAAAGTTCAGATCCAGCTTTAAGGAGCTGAACAAATAACCTCAGCTAAAATAGCTACCCTGCACCATCAGCTTGTTTATAGGTTGCAAAATCATGCTTTGGATTTGCCAACTCCAAAAACTGCAAATTCAGAACCTCTTATGATTCCACGACAAATTCCCCGACAAGAATTGATCAAACTCATGCCTTTAGAATGGTTGTCCAATTATGAACAATTTCATCAAAATTCTGAACCCATACAAACTTCTGAAAGCCATTTTCAGAAAAATTCAGATGGAACTGTTCGTCTTACTTTCAAACCACCACCCAGTTCGTCCTCAGAACCACCCAGATTATCTTTTACCTATTCTTCAATGATCACTTCTGTACACACAGAACAAGAAAACCTACCCATTCAAGCCTTTAATGATCAAGGTTTTCCCATAAACCCGACAAAACTTCATGGACATTTCCTATGGGATGTCCCAGCCTCTGACAACTGTGATGCTGGCTGCCCTTGTTGGGAAGATATTGAAGACGATGATGACGAACCCAAAAGACGCAAGTGCAAGTCTAAAAAGATTATTTATCCAGCTTGCCGATACCATGCTGCTCATCCTAAAGATCCACCTGAGCCTGATTCTCAAGCACCTTTACCCATCTATGACAAAGGTCTTGCTTGGATCCAAAAACATGAACCCGTTTTGCTCAATTGCATAATGCAATCAACCCATTAGACGACCCATGTTAATCCCACTCCTAAAATACAGTCCTATATGATGTTTTTCCCATCAACATCTACAAAATACCAAGCCCAATTTCCACCTTTGGAAAAACAAACTGACCAACAAAAGAGTTTTGTCTCCAAACCATTTGTCCCATCTGCAGTAACCCTTGCTGGCCATTTAAAAGAACCTCGATCTTTTGAAGCAGTATTAAACTGGCAAACCCAAAATGCTGTTGCACAGAACCAAGCAATCACTACCTTGCATCATAAGGTAGACAACATTACTCATAAAACCAACCAAGTTGAGAAAAAAGTTGATACCATTTCAGATAAGTTAAACCAGATTTATCAAAATCTTCATGACAGAGTTACTCAACTTGACTCTGAACTTCGGGCTATGCTTGCTTAACGTGTTTATAGTCCTGATTTTGATAAAAAAGAAGCTGAGATAAGAGCATTGAAAGCTGAAATTGCCAGAATTGTTTAGAAAAAGTCCAGCCTACCCTTTTTACGAGTTCTGCTCCTTTACCAGTAATTAATCCTACCTATCATCCTTTCTTACCATCAACTTCCTCCCGAACATATGATCCTTCTAAACTTTTTGGTATGACCCATACTTTGTTCCCTCCACATCCACGACCTCAGTCAAAACCAAAGAAAACCCCAAAACCAGTCCCAGTTCAAAAATCCATTCCTCAGCAAAATCCTCAAACATCCCGATTTGAACCATTACCAACTTCTTTACCTGAATCTACTCAACCGCCGCCAATCCAAACTTCCGTTTCTCTAGAAAAACAACCCATGTACCAATATTCTGCTCACCAAATTTCCCATTCTCCATCTTTAGATTCTTCTGCTGAAAATTCCCCTTCACAATCAGATTCATCATCCATTGAGTCATCTGATTTGTCTGACTCAGACACTTCTGATTCAAATCTAGCTGATATTTCCAAACTCCTCATGGCAGAACCTACTGAATAGTCTAGTGCCACTGACACTGGCCCACGCACTGAGCCTGTTGATACTGATGAAGAAAATCACAAAACTGGTGAATCTTCTCAGTCCATTCCACCTCAACTAAAAGTTTCCAAACCTTCAAATGGACCATGGTTTACTTTTGATGATATCCCTCCAATAAAATGGAGAGAAAGATTACAAGAGTTGTCTGCCTGGATTGATCTTCAAATGTTAGCTTTAGATGCAACAACCCAATCTGTTCTACGAGAATTCAATACTCGTTTTACGGGTTCTCTTCGAGATTGGTTTGACAGTCTTGGACAATATAGACAACTTCAGTTCATTCAGATTCCTGATGTCTCTCAGGCTTTAGTCCTTCTTCATGATCAATTTATTGGAGAACCAAGTGCTACTTTTGAAGCTGCAAGACGTGATTATCTCAACATGAAATGTTGTTCTCTTAACACAAAAGATCTTCATTACCACTACAAGCGGATGTCTTTGCTTTATTATAAGCTAAATGGATTCAATGATGCTACACTCAGACATGTATTTCTGGCTTCTCTTCCAGAAGAATTACAACCAGAGATCCAGCGTCAGTTAGCTGCTCACAAACTCAGCATTGACACATTATCATTGGGAAAATTATTCCAGATTGCTATGGGATGTCTTGACAAATTGTGTGAACAAAAGAAATTCTTCCAGGAACTTATCAAAGACAAAGAGCCTTTCAGATCTACTTGCAAAAAGCCTTACTTGGCTATCAAGTGCAAAGATCCAAAAAGTGTGATTGTTCATCAAAGAAAAAGTCTCATTTCAAGAAATCCATATTCTCATTTCCATCCAGGAAACGACGTACTAAACAACTTCGATTTTTCAGGAGAAGGCAATCTCACTCCCAAGATTTTTCTAACAGAAAGAAAAGCAGATGTTTCATTTGCAAAAAGAAGGGTCATTTTGCCAAAGAATGCCCTGTCAAACCTCAGAAGGCAGTAAAACTTATTCAACAACTGGAATCCACTACAGAATTTTCCCCAACCATAGACCAAGTCGAACACTTATTTTTGAACAAGAAGAGCCAAATGATGATACATTCTTTGCTTTACCAGCAGAATCCAGTGATTCAGACAATTCTGAATTTGAAACAGTCTACACAGTCCAACATTCCTCTATTCTAATCCATGACCATACCATACCCATACCTTCTATCAAAATCCAAATTGTCCCTTCCAGATATCATAAACCCATCACAACTATTGGTTTTCTTGATACTGGTGCTCAGCGAAGCATGCTTAATCCTACTATTCTTCCTACTGAGTACTGGAAAACTCAGGAGGATCACTTCAAAGCAGCTGACAGAAAGATCTTTACAACTCAATTAGTTACTAAACATCCAATAGGAATCCAATTATTTCCTAATTGTGTTGTTTGGATAAAACTAATTGGTTCATCTTTGCCAAACAAAGATCTCCTTGTAGGTTTTGACATCCTACATCAAGTAAAAAATGTCCAGATTACTTCCTCTGGTCTCCGTTACAAATCCATGATTAAACCCTTCACCAACACTCTAAAGATCTATTCTTTATCCAATTCACCACCCACATACTAGGCCATTATCGATCAAATCCGCAAATTTTACCTTGAAAACTATAGCCTTTTTACCCATCCAAACCCATTGTGGAAAAACCCAAAATTCTTCATATTCTTACCTTTCAAATTAAATGAAGACAACAACCCAACCAAAGCCACCCACACAGGAATGACTCCCCAAGACCTTCTCTTGGGCCAACAAGAATGTGCCAAATTGCTAAAACAAGGCCTTATTGAACCCACAAATTCTCAATGGGCTTGTCAAGCTTTTTATGTTGAAAAAAGGTCTGAAATTCTTCGTGGCAAAAAATGATTAGTCATTGACTATCAGCCACTCAACTATTTTCTCCAAGATCAGAAATTTCCATTACCCAACAGACACACCCTTTTTGTCCACCTAAAAAATGCTCGAATGTTTTCCAAATTTGACTTGAAGTCCGGGTTTTGGCAACTTGGCATCCACCCCTCAGAACGATACAAAACTGCTTTTTGTATTCCAAATGCCCATTACCAATGGACAGTCCTTCCTTTTGGCCTCAAAACTGCCCTTTCTATTTTCCAAAAGGCCATGACCACCATCTTTCAACCCATTCTCCACCATACCCTTGTTTACATTGACGATTTGCTTCTTTTTTTAGGTACTCATGATGAGCATCACAAGTTACTCCAACAGTTTTTCCAGATTATTCAAGCACATGGAATCATGATCTCTGACAAGAAAAGTACGATTGCAACCACTTCTGTTGACTTTCTTGGCATGAAAATCCAAAACGGACATTATCAGCCTGGACCCCATATTGCACAAGAGTTACTCCACTTTCCCAAAAGTAACTTTACCAAAAAGAAAATCCAACAATTCCTTGGAATTATCAATTATATCCAAGATTTCCTGCCACATGTCAATCACCATACAAGCAAGTTGTCTACACTCCTAAAAAAGAATCCACCATCCTGGTTAGAAATCCACACAGATGTTGTACAACAATTAAAGCAGATTGCCCAGAATCCGCCACCTTTAAAACTTATCACAGATGGCAAAAGGATTCTACAAACAGATGCAAGTGATGAATCATGGGGGTACATCCTTCTTGAAGAATGCAATGGAAAAGAACACTTTATTGCTTATGCAAGTGGACAATTCCCTGATGCACAAAAGCATTATCACACGGTCTACAAAGAAATCTTAGCCGTGAAAAATGGTATCGAAAAATTTGAATTCCATTTGATTGGCCATAGATTCTTGATCCGCCTGTATAATTAAGCTTTTCCCAATATCTTGAACTTTAAGACGAAGGTTGTTCCAGAAAAAACCTTACTTCGGCTTAAAGAATGGTTCTCAAGATATGATTACCATGTCCAGACCTCCAAAATCAAAATCTCCCTAGTTTTTTAGTATCACTTCTCATATTTCCTTTCCAGTTATCGCCATGGCTAGTTCACTCCCTAAAATAGCCCTCACCCAGAAGCATTTCCCACTCAACATGACCTTTCAGTCTCCTCACCAGATCCAAGACTTTGCCAGAAAATTCGTTTTTAGGTTTTTTATGAACATCTATATGTCGAGTAAAGAACCTATGTTTTTTCCTAGTTTTCATCCTGATCACCTTTTCCTCACAGGATTAGTAATCACACCACATCTAGATATTACTGAAGATGAACTTTGGTATATCTGGTGTCTTACTATTCTGTATGCTACAAAACTAGTTTTCCCAGTTTTACCCCTCCTCAACAAGCTCAATCATCCAGAGCTCTCTACTTCTCTTATTTGGACTCTCTTTGAGTGGTTTTCACCATTACCATGGTGGCGCAAAAAACTACAAATGATTCGACTCGCCTTTCAGAGCTTAGAAGGAAAACAGTTCACTACTGTTTTTATTATCCACCATCCATACTTCCAGCATCCTCAAACCAAAGATTTTTGGACACAGAATCAGAGTTATGAATGGATCACTGTTCCTCACATTGCATGTCTTGAACAAGATTTTCAAATCAAGACTTCCTTAAAGAACTTCCTCATGGAACTTAGCCATATTCCTCTAGACCAATCAGATATCCTCCACACATCTCTTGGACCAAAACATGAAATGTTCATGATTCCCACACCATCCTTACATTCTCAGCCACCCAACCGAGGAATCATCATAAAAGAAGAAAAGCCAGACTACACTGACTTTTTATTCCAAGATTCCCAAGATCCTTATGAAGATTTTACCCCGGTACCTTCACTATCACCATATGAATTCCCTAGATCATCCTCTTCTCCATATCCGCTATTTTCCTCACAGCCTGATCATTTTCCTCAGCCAGCTCCTCCATTACCAAAGAGTCAATATTGCCCTTGGCCATGTGTTCCAGGATGTTCTCATCCAGAAAAAATCTTCAAGAAAGACAAAGACCCTGATCGTGATCCTAACGAGACAGATTCCTCCTCATCCGAAGACGCGTCAATATCTCTTTAAAGAGATTTGTCACTTTGTAATAATGTAAAATAAAGTGCTTTATGCTTTAACTAAAGTGCTTTATGCTTTAACTTTTTAAAGTTGTTTGTCCTTATGTAATTATGCACTTTGCTCTGTTATAGATCTGGTGTAACAATGCCACGTACAACTACCGACTGGTATTAGAGCCACCCCCAACGTAGTGGTGGTATCATTAGTAATTTCAAATAATGTTATTTGATCTCCTAGAAGAAGATTCATCAAACATGGAAACAACTTCATCTTCAACTTCAACTCCTTCATCATCCTCCTCTCATATTTCTCTTTCCTCTACTCTTTCTCTTCCAAAATCATGTTCTAAACATATCGCATCCAAAATTGAAAACCTTGTTGAATATTCCTATATCCCTGAGTCTGCCCAAGTCAATGAATCTCAATTTCCCATTATGAGTCCTTACAACCTTTATAAACAGAAAACTTCCTTCACCCGAAGTATCCGAACTTTGATCTTTACCAAAGGAATATATTCAGTCTTCTAGACTGGATCAATGTGCTTTACAAGCCTCTCCGAGTGAACAGTATGTCACTTTAGAAATACCTTCAGATCTCGTCGCAAACTGGAAAAGAGAGGGGTATACCCATCTCCATCTTGGTGGTGTAAGACTGATTCTCAGCCTCCATGGTAGAAAAGGTTTACCTGTCACAACCATAATTGCTCTCCTAGACACCAGGTTCAAACAGTATCAACATGCTGTTGTAGGAACCGTTCTGACCACACTTCATGCTAGTAGTGTCTTATTAACCTTTTACCCAAATTTCAACCTCTCTCTTGAGGATCCCAATCTTCCAACAACCATTAAGGTCCAGATGCAGCTCCAAGGCGCCGAACAAACACCCACATAAAAAATTGCAACCCTACATCACCAAATAGTGTATCGATTACAAAATCATGCACTAGATCTCCATACACCTCACACTACATCTAATGCCTTGATGATCCTTGCCGACACAGACCCAATCCTAACCATCATCTAAATTCCCAAACAAATCCAGAAACAAGAACTGCTGAAGCTCATGCCTTTTGAATGGTTAACCAACTATGAGCATTTCCACCAGAATTATGAACTAGTTCAAACAACAGAAGCCACGTTTGAAAGACGACAAAATGGTCAAGTCAAACTGTCTTTTCAAACACCTGAAACCAAGCATGTTTCAGAAACTTCACAGCTTTCCTACACTACTATGATAACAGCAATCCAAACTGGTCAAGAAAAGAAACTTCCCATTCATGGTTTCTCATTAGAATGGTATCCTGTATATCCTGACAAAATCAGTGGTCATTTCCTATGGGATGTTCCTGAAGCCCATATGTGCAATCCAGATTGTCCTTGCTTGGACGACACAGATGTTGATGATGAATTCGAAATTATGAGGAGAAAGAAAAAGACGAAGAACAAATCTTCTCATCCAAAACCATCTTGCAAATCCTCTCCTCCACAACCTCCACCAGATCCCAAACCTCCTGTCCATCCAATCAGATCATGCCTTATGTTTTCAGGTCAATCTTATGAGGAATCATTCCCTCCACTTGAAAAACAAACAGACTTTCAGACCAGAGTTACCTCAAAACCTTTTATCCAATCTCCAGTTACCGCCTCGGGACAACCTGAAGAGCCAAAACAGTATGAAGCTGTTTTAAACTGGCAAACTAAAAATGCTAGTGCTCAGAATCACACTCTTCAGCAACTCGGTAAGAAAATTGATCGTGTTGCTAGTCAAGTCTCTCAGACTGAAACTAAAGTTGATTCAATCAGCAATCGTCTTGATCAGATGTATATACATCTGCAAGATCGAATTTCTGAACTAGATGCTGATCTTAGACGAATGATCAACAACCACATTTGGGGTCCAGAGTTTAATAAAAAAGAAGCCGAGATCAGAAAGCTCAAAGCTGAATTGAGAAGAATTGATGCTGAAAAGACTCAACCTTCCCTTTTTACTCAAACATAAACCCCAACAGTACCTCCTCCGATCTTTGAGACTTATGCACCTTTTTACACACCTTCCAGACCTCAACAACCTGTTTATAACCAGTTCGTTGGATTCTCGCACCTTTAACCAACTCCTCAACCCAAACCATTTTCACCTAGAAAATCAAAATCTAAAGTCAAGATTTCAGAACCAAAGCCAAAGGCCACTTCATCTTCATCTCCCTCTCCAGCTCCACCGGAAAATTCATCAAAAACAACTCCTGAGCCTCCCAAAAAAGACAAAGGTCCACTGGATCAGTATCATTATCATACTGTCCAAAACACATCTTCTGACTCCTCTGAGCCAGAAACAAGATATGAGTCAAACCCATCAGATTCAAATCCATCTTCCTCATCTTCACCCTTAAACTCAGCCAGCTCCACTGACTCTGAATTAGAATATGCTGACATTACAAGCATATTAATGGCAACCGAAACTGCAGATCCAAGTGCTTCTACTTCAACCCTTATTGTTGACGACAATCCTTCTGGTGATGAAAATCAAGCATCTCAGACAGACCCAATGCCACCGCCAGCACCTGGCCACTCAACAAAACCATCTTCAGCATCTTGGTTTACATTTGATGACATCCCTCGTCACAAATGGTCTGCCAGACTTCAAGAATTTGCTGCATGGATTGATCTCGAAGGAACAAAACCAAATGGTCAACCTGAAGCTGTCCTCCGAGAATTTATGGCCCGATCAACGGGTTCTTTACGAGATTGGTTAGAAAGCCTGAGAGAATACCGACAGCTCCAATTCATGCAATCTCCAGTTGGTACAGTAATCAATATCATCCATGAACAATCATTGGTGAAAAAACAGCATCTACCGATGCAGACAGAAAAGAGTACCATCAGATGAAGTGTTGTTCTCTCAAACGACATCTTTTACAAGCTGAATGGGTTCAACGACCCTTCTCTCAAACATGTCTTCATAGCCTTTCTTCCTTCTGAGTTACAACCTGATCTTCAACGAAAACTTACAGCCACTAATCTCAGCATTGCTGACATCTCTTTGGGAAAGATTTTCCAAATGACAATGTTATGCCTAGATAAAATCTGTGAGCAGAAGGAATTCTTCAAAGACCTTATGGAAGACAAAAAATCCTTTTCTCAAGCTTGCAAAAAACCCTACCTCAAGATAGAATGCCATGATGAAAAGAAATGTGTTTGTTCAACTAAAAAGAAAAGACATTTTCAGAAACACTTTCACATAAAATCATCCTCCAAAAAACCTCTCCGATATTTCAGAAAAAAGGATGCTTCCCAGTACAAAAAGAAAAAACACAACCGTTGTTTCATCTGTAAGAAACGCGGTCACTTTGCTAGAAACTGTCCTCACAAATCAGCCAAAGCTGTTCGTCTCATACAATATCTTCAACATTCTTCTCTGTTATCTGAGAATGAAGATGTTGAATCAAACTTTTCTGAACAATCAGAACAGGATGACCAAACTACTTTCATTATTGCAGAATCTTCCGATTCTGAGGATATTTCAGTCATCTCTACAATTCAAAATGTCAACCATGTTTCCACCATTCCCAGACCTTCACTCAAAATGTCTATCCTTCCTTCCAAGTTTCATAAACCTGTTCCTGTCATCGGGTTTATTGATACTGGTGCAGATACCAGTATGATTGATCCTTCTATTCTTCCCTCAGACTATTGGGAACCTCATTCAAAGCTTTTTAGAGCAGTTAATGGCGAACTTTTGAGACCACTTTGATTACAAAAAAACCCATTGGTATTCAATTCTTTCTGAATTGTATAATTTGGAAAAAGATTGTAGCCTCAAAACTCCCTGACAATGATCTACTCATAGGTTTTGACATTCTTCATTTAGTTAAAAACCTATTTCTCACCAGTTCTAGAGTTCGCTACAAGCAAATGTTCTTGCCTTATACAGATACATTACGTCTGTATGCCCTTTCTGAAACACCATCTCCATTAAGTCATATTTCCTAAAAGTTCCTAGAATTTTGTCCAGAGAACTATTCCCAGTTCCACCATCCTTCACCTCTTTGGAAGAATGAACAATTCTTCATTCACATTCCTTTCAAACTCAACGAAGACATAAACCCCACTAAAGCATCACACCCAGGTATGTCTCCTTCTGACCTCTTACTTGCTAAGCAAGAATGTTCTCAATTGCTTCAGCAAGGTCTCATTGAACCTACTGATTTAGATTAGGCTTGTCAAGCCTTTTATGTTGAAAAACGATCTGAATTAGTTCGCGGCAAAAAAGATTAGTTATTGATACCAGCCACTTAATTCTTTTCTTAAAGATAATCAGTTTCCCCTTCCAAAAATCTAGACCCTGTTTGGTCATCTTCAAGGGGCTCGTATCTTCTCTAAGTTTGATTTAAAAGCTTGTTTACTTTGGTATTTTACGGTTAATGGCATTCCAGATGCCCATTATCAATAGACCGTTATGCCCTTTGGTCTTAAAGTTGCTCCTTCCTTATTTCAAAAGGCCATGACAAAAATCTTTAGTCCTATCCTCCATCATGCTCTGGTCTACATTGATGATATTTTGTTATTTTCCTCTGACCATGAGAGTCACCAGAAGCTCCTTTTGGATTTCTTTCATATTGTGCAGGCACATGGAATCATGCTTTCCAAAAAGAAAAGCAGCATCAGAAAGGAATCCATTGACTTTCTTGGCATGGTGATGTGTGGCCATGTTCCAGTGAGCCCTACCTACTTTTGTAAAATATGTGTGCTGTGTGCCAGCTGGAATGATCTTGAACCAGCTTTTGTCTTTTCTTCTCCTTATCTTTATATGAGGAGAGTTATTTTGAATAAAGGAGAAGGACAATTTTTAGATAACATTTCAAAGTTTCAATATTCCACCCTATGGATAACTAAAATTTTCATTTGTAAACTTGAAACTTGTTACCCTGTTTGGTACCCTGTTTTAGACTAAAGGAAAGTCTGTTTTGGGTTGTATAACTTGAGAAAAATGTTTTAAAGGTTTTTGATTACAGAGGTATATCGGCTGGAAACCCAAGCTTCTTGGTCAAAAACGATTTTATATTATAACAATATAACGCTCTTAAATGGTATCGAGCCTAGTTCCTTGAAACTTGTTTTCTAAACTCTTGTTTTCATGCTTCAAATGGTATAATTTAAGTCTTTTTCTTTTTGCTCCGTAGACTTGACCTTGAGAGAATTTCTCATTCGGCTTCTACTTCCTCTTGAAATCCTTTTTTTCTTTCTTGGCTCTTTCCTTGCAGAAATCTTGCACTTCTCATACAAAAAATTGAAAATCTTGTAGAATACTCTACATCCTGAATCCATCGGTGAATCTTCGTACCCTCTCATAAGCCACCTTTATACAAACGGCCTTTTTACACTTGATGTCAGTACTCATATCCAGAAGACCTCACCAAGAATATATCCAGATCTTCTCGCTTGGATCGATGTTCTCTGCGACCCTGGCGAAAGCAATATGTCACTCTGAAATACCTCGAGTTGGTTTCCAACCTGAAGCGAGAAGGTTTACCCATCTCCATCTTGGAGGCATCGATTAATCACCTTACGCCGTGGAGAAAAGGATTACTTACTGTTCTATGCTTGATACCGGTTTAATACCGAATCTTTATTATTAGCGTCTCGCACCCTTCACGCAGAAGTGTTTACTCACTTTCATCCCATTTCAACCTTTCTCCGAAGATCCCTTGGCGAAAGTCGAGTTCAGATTCAAGTCTTGAACAAATTTCTTCGCAAAAATTACTTTACACCGGTCTCGGGCTTCAAAATCATGCCTTAGATCTCTCTCGAACACCACTCGTGGTGTTAGCAGACTGACCAGATCCCAATCATCCGGATCCCACGACAAATTCCCGTCGTGAGCTCATCGCTTACTCTTGAATGGATCTCCGTATGAGCGGTTCCACAATAATGCTAGCTCTTTATTCAGACATCCGAAAGTATGTTTGAAGAGCGACAAGATGGAACGGTCGAATGACTTTTAAACCACCTCAGTGCTCCGAGCCTCACAAACTCTCCTTTTATTCTTCAATGATCGCATTCGGACTCGGGAAGATCTGCCCATTCTGAGGTTTAATTCGAAGGTTACCCTGCATTTATCGATAAATCTGGCCATTTCTATGGGATGCTCCCGGGGCATGTGACCCAAATTGTCCCTGCTTTGGGATGATTGGGAAGAAGGCGATGATGATTATGCAACCACAAGGAAAAAAAACCCGAAAGAAAAATCTCGTCATGTCACCATGTGACCTAAACCACCATCGGATCCTCCACTCCCACCCATTCAAAAAAGAACTCAAATGGATTGCCCAACATTGCAAATCTGAGATTCCATCACCTTCTCACACCCACACCTATCGTCCGAACCAGCTTGTGATGTTTTCCTACCTCTTCCGAATTACTCTTCTTTCCTTCTGGAACCCATACTGATTCCCAACGAAATGTTGTGTCCAAACCTTTATCCCTTCACTATTACCTCCATCGCCACCGGAACCCCCCTTTTGAAAAATCTCGAAAAATGCCGGCACAAATGATACTTTCAAGAGAGAACATCGGTTTAATGAAACAAATTGAGACAAAGTTGACTCTATTGCTTTGCCAGATCTGCAAATCCACAAAATCTTCAATCCAGAATTAACTCGATTCAGATTCTGAGCCACTTGCCCATCTGATGGTCGAATTTGACCAAAAGAAATCCGTTAAAAAGTTGCCCGTATTGAATCGAAAAAGCGAGAGACCCTTTTTACCACTTCACCTCCCATCCTTCCATGTTGATCATCCTTTTGCCTCTATTAAAGATATGACCAAGTTATTTGGTATGACTCATACCCTTTTCGAGACAATCGCTGCCACCATAAACCTAAACCCAACTCGACCGCCCCTGCTTCGTCCTTCCTCTACGACCGTCCGCGGCCCATCTCTGATTCTCCATTGCCATCGCTAGCTCGTTATCCGTCCCTACCCAATCCAGATAAAGAACCCGTAAACCGGTTTACCGCGGTCACCCGTTCATCTACTACAGACGACCCGAACTTACGATTGAAATCTGGTATTTGAGATAACCATGAGAATCTTGGCGTCCACCAAGGTGACTTTGAAAAGTCCTATCGCGATATTACAAAATCTAATGGCTGATCAAGGCCAAACCTTCATACGTAACCATATGTTAATATTCCTCCGAAGTTGAAGAAGCTGCAATCTTACGCGAAACCCGACCCTCCGCCCGGTCAAAAATCGTCGAAATGGTCGTGGTTCATTTGATGATCTTCCTTCGTAAATGGCGTGAACTCAATGAAATATGCTGGATTGACCAGAATCTTGAAACCCTGGCTTCAATCGATCCTTGAAATTTCTACTTTCGTTTGGGTGCTTTCGAGATTGGTTTGATTCGTTAGGCCAATACTGAATTACGGTTTGTTGATCTTCCGGAAGTTTGAAGTGCTTTCTTTGTGCCATGATCAATTCCTTGGCGACCATGCGATCTTTGAAAGGCTGACGAGATTATCTCAACGTGAAATCTTTGCTCCGCCAATCTTGGGATCTTGACTTCAATTTATAAGCGAATGTCCTGCGTTACATAAGCTTAATGGATTGATGAACCGACATTAAAGCATGTCTTTCGGCTTCTCCCGAAGAACTCGGCCAACATCCAGAGACAACTCATCCACAACAACATTCTCTTGGCGAAATCTTTGAACAAAACTTGTCTTGACAAACTTGCGAGCAACAGGTTCTTGAAAAAGCGTTGAAAGACAAAGAACTTTCCAAAGTGCTTGCAAAAACCTTATTGCAGATCAATGCCCTGAAAAAAGGATTGCGATTGCGGTTCGAAAAGCGGCATTTTAAATTGAAACTCCGGAATTTCATCCGAAACCTCGCGAGATCCAGAAAGCCTACGGTTCTTGAGAAAGAAATCTTCCTCCTCAGAGAATCAGCGGCAATCAGGCGAATGTTTCATCTGCAAGAGAAAAAACCACTATCTAAGATTGTCCCAATGAAAAATCCATCCGGTTAGTTGGCGTCTTAAACTCTGATTTCTCTCGCAATGAGCGGAATTATTTCTACGAACAAGATGAACGATGATGAAACAATGTTCGCCTCTGAATTCCTCACGATTGAAACCCGGTCTCAAGTGATTTTCCACAGCGTGATTACTCTCGCGATACTTTCATCCAGTGAGGATCTTGCCCTCGAAAATTCGAAGGCCCGTTCAATGATTTATAGATCTTTGCCGCATGTTAAACCCCGTATTCTTCCATGAATATTGGACCCGGTTTGAAGAACAATTTGTCGATGGCAAACTCTTCACTCTTTGATTAAAAAACCCATTGGTATTGAATTTTCCCAGTGTGTCATTTGGACGAGGTTATTGGTTCGGCTTTCTAATAAGGATATCTTTGTTAGGATTTGACATCAGCGGAATCAAACACCTCGAAATCATTCCACTGGAATCAGAGTCGTGTTCAATTCCAGATTCTGAAACTTTACTGAATTTATGCAAAACTCCCCGGTCTTTACCAAGATATTTATTAAACTTTGAGTTTGTCGAATCCATTCGAGGTTCACCATCCAAATCCTTGTGGAAAAATAAGTCTTTCTTCGTTAAGTTACCCTTGAACTCAATGAAGACATTAACTTAAAAATGCCATCGGGAATGAGTCCTTCGACCTCTGGCCCAGAATGTTCGATTGTTAGCCCGAGGTTTAATTGAGCCTGAAGTTCTCGATGGAGCCTTTTATGTTGAAAAGCATTAAATTGTCAGGAAAAAGCGCCTAGTCATAGACTATTAAACATGTTTTTACAGATGACAAATTTCCTGCCTGACAAAGCATGTTCACTTTTCTAAAAAATGCCGAATCTTTTCAAATTTGATTTAAAATCGGGTTTTGGCCTAGGCATTGAACCCTCGAGCCTAAAACCTTTTTTGTATTCCCATGCCCATTTCCGATGGACCGTCACCCCTTTGTGCCAGCGCCTTTTCAATTTCCAAAATCCATGGTCCAAATCTTCCGACCCGTTTGCATCATGCATTGATTTATATTGATGACTCTTACTTTTTTGGGCTGCATGATGAACATTTATTAACTTTCATGATCTTATCAAAGTCATGGAATCGTATTGTCGGCCAATTCTTCTGAGATAATATTGAATTCCTTGGTATGATCATAAAGATGGACCTGACCGAAAAGCACGTTGCCCGAATTGCTTCACTTTCCGGATCGTGACTTTCGAAAGGCAAATTCAGGTTTATCGGCATTATCAATTACATCAAGTGATTTCATCCAGCGTGTGGATCATTCGCTCATCTTTTCGACTTTATTGAAAAAAGCCCCAGAGTGGAATGATGACCACCTTTTTACCACTAAGCGGATCGCGCCAAAATCCGCCTCGCTTTAAAGTTGATTCGGCCAGCATATATTGCGAGCGGATGCAAGTGATGAATCGTAGGGTCCGTCCTCGCGAAGAACTCAATGACAAGGAACACTTTATAAACTTTACGTGGACATTTTTCGACACACCTGGCGTGTTGAAAGAAATCTTAGCGATGAAAGAATGGCGTCAAAGTTTGAATATCATCGATTGGACCATTTTCTCATCGAATGGACATTTCGGCCTTCCGATGTCTTTCATTTGGTAAAAGCGTTCCCAGAAAAAATGTTACTCAGTTAAAAGATTGGTTTCAAATATGACTTTTCGATCAAGCGTATAAAGGGATCGAAATCACGATATGCTCTCCGAGCAGAAAACCCTCTTTTTTTCCACCTCTATCGTTTCCAATTATCTCCGGCTACCAGCCCAGGCTCTCATGAAAACTTTTCCTTTATGGCTTTCTCTTACATTTCGCCCGTCAAAATTTCTAGAAAAAACTCTCTTTTTTTTCATGAGCTACCTGGTCAATTTTCCTTTTCCACTTTCCAGGAGAATCATTCGCTTACGGGTTTAACCTTGATCACAGAGACACCACAGAAGATGTGTTATAGTGCGTTTGGTGCCTAACAGATCCTTTATCTGCACCAATAATCCTTAATTTCTCCTACTTTGGAGCATCTCCTCAGAGACAAGGCCTTCTTTACGGACATTACTTGAATGGTTCTCCCGTCCATGGTGAAGAAAGAAATTGCATTGTCGAAATATCAACCTTGACCCGTATGCTACCCACAAAAATGTTCACATCGGTTTTATTATTCACAGAGCCGTACTTGCGTCAGACACCGATCTCTTTTGGACTCGAAGATCGGTATATGAATGGTTCCTTTGCGTATATTTGTGATTGAAAATGACATACAAGGCGTCTGCTTACGCTTTGCCAATTAAACCACTGACCTCATGCTTAAAGATATCTCGCTCTGGGTCCCGCATGACCTCGCCATGATCCGCTCCGTCGCCATATCGAACCAAAGTCCACGGTATCATCGTCGAAGAAAAAAAACCTGCTGATTTCTTCGAGTTCCCAAGACCCATGGGATGCATTTCTCCCTCGACCACACGCGGTTTCCCCACAATGGATGAACACAGGCCCTAAACCGGGACCTGACGATCTTCCAAGCGACCATCGACCATCAATAACAAAGCCACCCGAGCCTCCACCAAGTATACTCAAAGTGTACTCCAGACTATCATTGCCCTTATCCACCGTCTGGTGGTCCCTCGTAAGCATCAGCTCTCCTTTCTTCCAAAAGCACCGCCAGCTTTGGTGATCTGGGACCCAGATGAGGCAAGCTCATCAGAAAGGCAGTCATGAACCTCCACTCTCCATAAAGTTGTTTGTCTTGTTGCTTTCCATAAAAGTAGTTTGTCTTGTTGTCATAATGATGTTTAAACTTTATGCTTGCATAATTATTAAAGTTTTCTTTTACTTTAAGCTTTTGCTTTTGTCAAAGTCGTGCTTTAATTTTTGTCTTTGTAATAATTAAAGTTGTGCCATTATGTAAAAGATAGGGGTCTTGTCTATCTTATCTTTTGCTTTTACTTTTTGTAAAAGATAGGGGTCTGTCTATCTTCACGAAATTCTCTATATAAAGTTCTCCTCGCTGTAATATATAGAAGTTTGGATAGAAGTTTGAAAGAAATAAACTTCGTGTTTTCTCTTACAATATGAATCCTAAACCTCTTCTCTCTGAAATGAAGTTAAGAAAGAAAAGAATAAAAGGATTAAATTTGTTCATTTTGAAAACCAGGGGTATGCTCTGCACTTGCCAGTAAGGATCACGTGCATCGAGCCTTTTGACCATTTCTTATCTGGTTTGGTACAGTTTTAGACTAAAGGAAAGTGCATTTTGGGTTGTATAACTTTGAGAAAAATGTTTTAAAGGTTTTGATTCTGAAGAATATATCATTTGGAAACTTAGAGCTTGGACTCTTTAGTCAAAAACGATTTTAAGCTTGTTATGATTACAGGTATAACAACGCCACGTACACTCTTAAATGGTATCATGATTCGAGCCAACATTGAAGAAGAATGAGAGGCCACTATGGCAAGATTTTTACATGGTTTAAATCAAGATATTTCTATTGTGGTTGACTTGCAGCACTATGTTGAGTTGGAAGACATGGTTCACATGGCCATGAAAGTGGAACGACAAAATGGAGTAAAGATTAAAAGGTTGTTTCAAAGCCTAAGATTGAGCCAATCAAGGATCATAAAGAGGGAGGCAACCAAAGCAAAGGTAAATATGATTCCCAACACTCTAGAAATAGAGATATTAAGTGTTTTAAATGTTTGGGGACAGGTTATATTGCATCCCAATGCCCAAATAAGAAAGCAATGATCTTGAGGGATGATGGTGATGTGGAAACTGAGAGTGAATCGGATAATGATCATATGCCACCTTTGGAGGATGCTAATGATGGTGTAGAATATCTTATTGATGGTAAATTGATGGTTGCTAGGCGTGCTCTCAACATGCAAGTAAAAGAGGATGCGGAGGTACAACGTGATAACATCTTTCATACTAGATGCCACATCAAAGATAATGTCTGTAGTATGATAATTGATGGTGGAAGTTGTACTAATGTAGCTAGCTCTAGTTTAGTTGAAAAATTAAATTTGAAAACTTTGAAACATCTGAGGCCATATAAGCTACAATGGCTGAATGATTGTGGGGAAGTTAAAGTAAATAAACAAGTGTTGGTTTCATTCTCTATTGGGAGATACAAGGATGAAGTTCTATGTGATGTAGTACCCATGCATGCTGGACACATTCTTTTGGGGGGACCTTGGCAATATGATAGGCGTGTGACACATGATGGTTACTTAAATAGATATTCTTTTGTAATGAATAAAAATCTTGCACCTTTAACACCTAGGCAAGTGTATGAGGATCAAATGTCAATACAAAAAGAGAGTGATACAAAAAAAGAAAATGAGAGTACAAAAGAAAGAGAGATTGAGAGAAAAACAAGTGAAAAGATAGAAAAAAATATTGTTGAGAGAAAAGGGAGGCAGCAAGTGAACTTGTTTGCAAAAGAGAGCGAGGTTAAGAGGGCTTTCTTTTCAAAACAGTCTATCATTGTACTTTTGTGCAAAGAGGCTTGTTTACATACTAATGAGCTTAACTTTTCTTTGCCTAGTGCTATTGTGACTCTTTTGCAGGACTTTGATGATGTGTTTCCAAATGAAGTCCCTAATGGTTTGCCACCTATTAGGGGAATTGAGCATCAAATAAACTTAGTCCCTAGAGCTACCATTCATAATAGACCCGCATATAGAAGTAACCCCGAGGAGACAAAGGAGCTTCAAAGGCAAATTGAAGAACTCTTGGCAAAGGGATATGTGAGGGAGAGCATGAGTCCATGTGTGGTACCAGTTTTACTAGTGCCCAAAAAGGATGGCACATGGAGGATGTGCGTTGACTGTCGTGCAATTAATAAAATCACTGTAAAGTATTGACATCCTCTTCCTAGACTTGATGACATGCTTGATGAATTGCATGGTTCTTGTGTGTTTAGTAAAATTGATCTTAAAAGTGGATATCATCAAATGAGGATTAGAGAGGCAGATGAGTGGAAAACTGCCTTTAAAACAAAATATGGTTTATATGAGTGGTTAGTGATGCCATTTGGGTTATCTAATGCACCTAGCACTTTTATGAGGTTAATGAACCATGTTTTGCGTGTATTGGTAAATTCGTAGTTGTCTATTTTGATGATATTTTGATCTATAACAAAAGATGAACGCATTGAACATTTGCAAAGTGTAGTATTTTTTAAGGAAGGAAAAATTGTATGCTAATTTGAGGAAGTGTTCATTTTGTACAAATCAGATTGTTTTTCTTGGTTATGTTGTAAGTGCTAAAAGGAATTGAGGTTGATGAAGAGAGAGGTAAAGGCTATTAAGGGTGGCCTCGCTAAAAGTGTAAGTGAGGTAAGAAGTTTTCATGGTTTGGCTAGTTTTTATAAAAGATTTGTGAAAGATTTTAGCACCCTTGCTGCACCATTAATTGAAAATGTGAAGAAACATGTGGGATTTAAGTGGGGTAGTGAACAAGAAAGGGCATTTAATCTAATTAAGGAGAAATTGGTTTCTGCACCATTACTTGCTTTACCTGATTTTGCTAAAACTTTTGAAATTGAGTGTGATGCTTCAGGTATAGGTATTGGAGTTGTTTTGATGCAAGAAGGGCATCCAATTGCTTATTTTAGTGAGAAATTGAGTGGAGCAACCCTAAACTATCCTAATGATTTTGGTATAATTCCTTTTGAAAAATTCCTTATTCTGATTTAAGTTTGCTTCATCTCCAGAGAACTGAAGAGCTTTATAATCATGGCATCTTCTTCACAAAATCCAGTTCAATTATCTTCTTGTATCCCAGCATACTACGTCTAAACTAGAGAGTCTTGTTGAGTATTCATATATCCCAGATTCTGCCCACGTATATGAGTCGTCTCTTCCTCTTGTTAATCCTTACCAGTTGTATCCACGTCCTTCTCGTTTCACTCGTTCTATCCGTTCTCTTATTAGTACTTCAGATTCTACTCACAAAAATGCATCTGATCTTCGTCTCTTGATCGAATGTTCCTCCGTCTACTTATTTGACGATGTCACTTTAGAAATTTCCCTCATTTCCTTTGGAAGCGACAGCGATACACTCACTTTCATCTCGGTGGTGTCGCCTTATTATTCTCACCCTCCATAGGCGAAAAGGTCTTCTGTCGCGGCCGTATTGCACTCCTTGACACGGCTTGAAGCAATGTACCATTGTCTTGTCCTCTACCGCATCTTTGGCGGTGTTGTTCTCATTGTCTATCGACTTGATCTTTCCGCGATGACCCCGATCTTTCCACTTTCTTAAAATCAAGTTGATTGAGGAAAAGTCTCCGAAAATTGCTTACCGTCCATCGGTTGGTTTCTGAGACTTGAACCACTCCTTATCCTTCCGGATCTCGGTTCGAGATACCATGATCCTTGCTGAATCTCCGGACATCCGTTATCCGGATCCCGGATCCCTCGTGCGTCTTACCGAATCATGCCTCTCGGTGGATAACCAACTATGAGCATTTCCATCAAAACTGCTCTGTTGAAACCTACGAACCCATGTATGAAAGCGATCGATGGTTACGTTACGCCTTGATTCAAACCTCCTCATACGCCCTACCTCCGATTATCGCTTTTACCACTCCGTGGTCGACTGTTGACATCATTCGAAGTCCTTCACGGCGAAACCATTACCGTTATGTCGCCCGGTACTCATTTTACCAGACAAAATTGATGGCCATTTAACATGGGATGTTCCGGCTCGGCGATGTGATCCATTGTCCATGTAATGATGATGAGGATGATTATTCCTCAGGATCGAAAAAGAAGAAAATTATCTATCACGCAAATTATACACGAAAATGATGATGATGACGATTATCCTCGCTTTGCCTACAAGGACTTGATGGATCGAAACATCGGCCCGATCATACAAACGGTCCGGTCCTCGGTCTTACACCCTCACATGGTGTCTGCGTGATGTTCTCATACGCCTGCCTGCACCTGCCTCAGTTATAGTTACGTACGCCTCTTGAAAGCGCTTTCGGACCCAGCACAGTGCAGGCAAACCATTTGTCAACTCTCTATTTCCTCCGGTGGACATCTTGAAGAACCAAAGCCTTTGGCGATCCTTGGCGCAAGCTTCGAATGCCGAGTCGAATGCTTCTGCTTCCCTACACTCTAAAGTTGATCGGATCGCTCACGGATCCTCTGCTTTGTTGAAAGCAAGGTTACCTACCGAGGTTGACCCGATTTGTATAATAGTCTTCATCTTAAGGTTGCGACGTGACCTTGAGCCATGATTGCCAGCGGTGAAAATTCTTATGAGTTCACTCGAAAAAGCGAAATCGAGGACTTATTTGAAATCGCGAGTGATCTTGACAACCAACGGCGTCGGCGATTCACTGCTCTCCTATCATATTTTCCCGAACCATATCACCCGGGTCCTTTTCCCTACTTACTCGGGATTATACTCTGAGAGTCTTTCCCGCTGACCTACCACTTGAACCCTGCAAAACTGAAACCTCGACCTCGCCGGCGCATTCCTTTCCTGCGGTGTCTATTCCTCCTCGGTTCGTCCCATGTATTGAGGCGCTATCAAAAAACCCGGATGCATGAACCGGTATTTCGACCTTCCACACCATTTCCGAGAATCTCCTTAAGCCGAACAAAAAACCTGCGAAATTACGCATCATTTGCACGGACGCCGAACAACTCGCCGGAAGAATCCGGTCCACCGATTCGGTCGACACGCTTTGATTACATCACTAAGACTTGAGCCCGTAGTTTGATTCAGATGATTCCTACGACTTGGCCCGTGTATTTCTCGTCTTAACATGGCGGATCGTCTTTGAGTCTACCAGCTCGATCCCCTCGGGAACACAGCCAACATGTTGACATTCCTTGATGTTGAAGGAGAAAATGAAGAGACAACTCTAATCCTCCTCGAAAGTCGACTAAAGTTGCCCAGCCTTTGGACCATGGTTTACCTGATGATCTTCCGGATCGGTGGCGTGAGCGTCTCGGGAACTCTGCCTGGTTAGATCTACAGATGGTTAAACCTGATGCAGAACTCTCTGCAGTTCTTAAAGAATTTGTCTCCCGTTCTTGGCTCTCTCAAGTGATTGGTTTGGGTCTCGGACAATCTGATTCAATTCTTGTATCTTGACACCTCTTGTCTCTGCTTCTATGGACATTCGTTCCAGGTTTCTTGGAGAACACTTTATCTTTGCTTTGCGTAAAGAATATCTCGAAATGAGATGTTGCTCGATCTGAGAGATCGACTGCGTTATCATTTCAAGCGCATATACGCGCATTCCGTAAAATTGGTGGTATCGAATGACCCGCGGCATGTCTTCTTTGCTTTGCACGAAGGTTCTGACACGAAATCCGTCGCGGATTACTAATGCCCGACATCAATAATCTTTCTCTTGGCCGTCTCTTGGGGTGGCTTTAGTGTCTCTTGATTATCTACGTGATCGAAGAAATTCTTAGAAACCTCATGAAAACGAAAGGTTTAGAACGCTGCGAAAACCTACTTGGAAATCAAGTGCAAAGACTCTAAGCATTGTACTTGTCCTCCATGAAAAAACACCGCGAGTCGGGTTTCGAAAATCTTCGAACTCCGAATCACGCCCGTTCCTGGCGTCCGAAAAGATTAGGTTGAAGGCGACAACCGAGATCTTGACATGAAAAAATGCTTCGTTTGCAAAAAGCTCGGACATTTGCTAAGAATACCTAAGAACCTAAGCGGTCTCGGATTCAACAATCGCTTCGATTCTCTCGATCTTGACCAAATTGAGTTTATACTACGAACAAGAAAGTCGACGGATCTGATTTTGCCCTTGGCATTGATTGATTCAACATCTCTTGAACGAAGACTATTCCTGTCTTCCCGGTCGATCGCCCGTCCCATTTCGATTGTCGATTCAATTCCTTCCGTCAAAATCAAATCACATTATCGAATACGATCGGCCCATTCTATTGCCTTACGTGAATCTTGGCTAGCGATATTTTAAACCCTATTATTTTGCGCGAAACAGATTTCAAATGAAAATCATTTCCGTCTTCTTTAGTGGAAAATTGTTTTCTACAAGCTCAATCTGAGAATTGGAATTATTCCCAAGCTCACGGTTTGGACCCGTGTTATCGGCCTACGATAAAGATCTTCTTGGGTTTGATATCTATTCGAAGCCCAAAGATTCAAGTCCTTCTCTTGGTCTCGATTCGATCCATGTTCAACCGTACAGACCAAACTACATCATTTGGCCCGATCCTCACGATTATCGGTCTATTTGATTACTAAGGTTTTGTCCTCGAATCATTTGGCCTTTGCCCGTCCACATCCTCGTGGAAAAATCCAGCCCGTTTCGTTAAACGCTTCCTTAAGCAATGAAGACATATCTACCAAGCAACCCATCGGGTATGCCTCGCCGAGCTTAGTTAAAGCAGAATGTGCGAGTTACTGCGCCCATTGAGCCTGACTTCTCGTGGGCTGCCTTATGTTAATCGCGTCTTTGAAAGCGTTCTGAGGGTAAAAAGCGTCTTTGTTATTGATTATCGGCTTTAAGGTTTTACGGGATGATAAATTTCCTTTACCTCGGAAACATTCCATCTTTACTACCTCAAAATGCGAATATTTTCTAAGTTTGACTTAAAGTCGGGTTTTGGCATTTGGTATTGACCTGTGAGCGTTATAAAGCGCATTACGTATTCGAATGCCCATTACGATGGACCGTTCTTCCTTTGGTCTCAGCGCACCGTCCATTTTCAAAAAGCCATGACCCAAATCTTCCACCCTCGCCCGTACCCTTGTTTATATTGACGATTTATACATTTCGGGTACTCGGAAAGAGCATCAAATTTTACTCAATAGTTCCATGATATCGTAGATCAATCGGTATTATGCTTTCAAAAAAAATTACAGAATCTGGTAGAATATCTCGGTATCTGAGATAAAGAATGGATTCATCGACTGGATCGCGTTACCTGCAAATTACTCACTTTCGGATAAAGTTTCCAAAACAAGTCAGCGGTTCCTTGGCATCGTATTCATCGCGATTTCACGCCTCATGTGGACGGCGGACAAGTATACTACGCTTTACTAAAAAATCCTATCTCTTGGGATTCCGTCGTACTCTGGTATCCGGTAATTGCGAATCCGACTGAATCATGGCGGATGGCAAGCGTATCCTCTGGTGATGCTTGAGACACGTCACAGGGAGCCACATTGCTTGAGCAGATCGACAAAAGGAATATCTGTCGGACATGTACTAGTGGACATTTTAGTCGACCAATGACTTATCACCACGATCTGAAAATCCTTGCCGTAAGCGGCATCAAAGTTCGAATACCACCTCGCCATAGATTCACGATCATTGGATAATTCCTCTTTCCAAGTCCTCAGGTTTAAAGGTAAAAGCGATTCCCAACCCGATTACTTGGTTGCGAGAATGGTTTTCCGATATAATTGATGTTGCACATATAAAGGACAAAGAACCTCGTTCAGATTTCTTATCTACGCATTCGGACACACCTCTCCAATCTTACACACTTCCCGGTCTTCCCGTCTTCATGGCTACTAGATCTACTTTACCTCTCGCCTTACAAGGCTCTCACCGAACCTTCCCGAGGCTGTCTGAAACTTTTCCTTCCTACCGCCTTGGGGAGTTTGCTAAACAATTTCTTTTCGCTTCTTCTACATGAAAGCTTTCTTCCTTGAAGAAAACCCTCATGTCAGTTCCTCGCTTTTCATCCAGAATCTCTTCCTCATTCTTCATCCCTATCAGGGATATCGGTGATGAACTCTGGTATTTACGGTCTTAGCGTACTCAGATTAATCATCCTTGCTTCTGATCAACACCTCGATAATCCTTCGGCTACTTCTGCATTATGGACTACTGTTAGAATGGTTCTCTCACATTCCTCGATGGAATCCCACTCCGAACTTAGTCACAATCTTTCCATCCACCATGGTGAAAAATTCACATCCGTGTTCATAGTTCCCCGACCATCTTTCCGTCTGCCTTTTTCGACCCAAATCAGCCACCCCTCGTCCAGGGATCAAGACCCCATGTTAAAAGGCTCTCATGAATCATCTCGCCGTCATGTTCCTCGCGAAGACATCATCTCGGTTATTGGACCTCGTCATGACATGTTCATGGTACTAATCCTACGGTTCTGTATCATTATCGAAAGAAAAACGTCCGAGATACTCCTCCATTTACTACCGAGTTCGGGATCACGAGGATGACTTTACTGCTTCGGTCGGCTCGGGAGTTTGAGACTCCACGAAAAGGCCGGTCATCGAGAGTCATTTCATGAGCCCATCGTCCACCGTCCAATCAGGATCTCTGCGTTCCGGGATTAATCCATCTTTAAGGATGTCCTCGATTATGATGGCCCTACTTATCTGAACCGGTGCATACGTGAACTTCATGGAGCCAATTGCCCTGCGTCATACTTGATTTGAATCGACTCATTTCCGGATGATTACGGGATGAATCTATCCTCTCCGTAATATCCGCCGCATGTCTTGTCTTTTTATGTAAAAGATAAAGTTAGGGGTCTGTCCTCTTAACTTTATTAAAGTAGCTTTTGCTTTTATGTCTTGTCTTTTTATGTAAAAGATAAAGTTAGGGGGTCTTGTCCCTACTTTACTTTATTAAAGTAGCTTTTCTGTCTTGTCTTTTTATGTAAAAGATAAAGTTAGGGGGTCCTGTCCCTACTTTACTTTATTAAAGTAGCTTTTCTGTCTTGTCTTTTTATGTAAAAGATAAAGTTAGGGGTCCCTATCCCTACTTTACTTTATTAAAGTTGTTTGCTTTATGAAAAGATGAGGTCATCTCGGCTTTTCTAAATTTGGCTTTATCCAGTTGTAATTCTATATAAGGGAGCCTCACTTTGTTCTTTAAGTTAGAGGTTAGCAAAGTAATATATTAGTGTTATTATCCATGTCTCTACAAACTCCTCTTTCTTGTTACATGGAGCTGAAATAGATAAGAAAAAGAATAAGGAAAATTTTTAAAACGAATTTGTTCAAAACCAAGTTAGTATGCTCTACACTTGCCTTTGTATGAAGGATCCTGTGTATCAGAACACTTGAGACGGTCTTTAGCTGTTTTCTTATCTGGTTTGGTACCCGTTTTAAGCTAAGGAAAGCTGTTTTAGGGTTGTATAACCTAGCAAAGAAAACTGGTTTGAAGAGTCTCAAGGGTATCGGACTGGTTGAGACGGTCTTTAGCTGTTTTCTTATCTGGTTTGGTACCCGTTTTAAGCTAAGGAAAGCTGTTTTAGGGTTGTATAACCTAGCAAAGAAAAATGGTTTGAAGAGTCTCAAGGGTATCGGACTGGTATCAGAGCAAGGAGATATATGCATTGGTGAGGGCATTGGAAACTTGGCAACATTATCTTCTACCTAAAGAGTTTGTTATACACATTTGAAAGGGTTACATAAAAGACATGCCAAATGGGTTGAATTTATTGAGCCATTTCCTTATGTGATCATCTAGAAGGTATGCACTTATCTCTACATTAAATGCAAAGTTATTAGGATTTGAGTACATTAAAGAATTATATGTTAATGATCCTGATTTTGCTAATGTGTTTTATGCTTGGGAGAAAGTTGCATTTGGTAAGTTCTATAGGCATGATGGGTTTTTATTTAGAGAAAATAAATTGTGTGTGCCTCATAGTTCTTTGCGTGAATTGCTTGTGCGTGAAGCTCATGGGGGTGGTTTAATGGGACATTTTGGCATTGTAAAGACTTTAGATGTTTTGAAAGAACACTTCTTTTGGGCACATATGAAACATGATGTTGAAAGAATATGCAAGTGTATCATTTGTAAACATGCTAAGTCTAGAGTTTTACCCCATGGATTGTATAACCCTCTGCCCATACCTAGTGAACCTTGGGTTGATATTTCTATGGACTTTGTTTTGGGTTTACCTACGTCAAAAAGGGGAAATGATTCTGTTTTTGTTTTTGTTGATAGGTTTTCAAAGATGGCCCATTCGTAATCAAAGTTGTTTCAAAAGTTTCACCATTAACTGCTCTGAAAAGTGTGGAATGGTGTTCCCAACAGTCTGATGGAAGAACAGAAGGATCAATCATACTGGTGTCTGCACCAGTGTCAATAAACCCGATAACATGAACATGTTTATGGAATTTAGAAGGAAGGATGGACATCTTGAGAGAAGGTCTAGGAATGGTGGAAACATGGTTGACAATTTGAACTGTAGAGATGACAGAAATATCTTCAGAATCAGAGGATTCTGCTATAAGAAAAGCAGTCTGGTCATCTTGAGCTGACTGTTCTGAAAAATTTGATTCGACATCCTCATTCTCAAATAACAGAGAAGAATGTTGAAGATGTTGGATAAGACGAACAACTTTAGGATTTTGGAGGGTGATTTCTCGTGGAAGTGTTTCTGGAAATGTCGTTTCTTTGTGGTTGGACAAACACATTTCTTTTCATCCTTACACTCGATTTTGAGATAAGTTTGTGACAAGCCTGAGAAAAGGATTTTTTTGTCTTCCATGAGATCTTTGAAGAATTCTTTTTGCTCACAGATTTTTTCAAGAGAGCATGGCCATTTGAAAAATCTTTCCCAAAGAGATATCAGCTATGCTCAGATTAGTGGCTGTAAGTTTTCAGAAGGAAGACATGTTTAAGAGATGGCTCATTGAATCCATTCAGCTTGTAAAATAGAATACTCATTCTTTTATAATGAGCATTTAGAAGGTGCCTTTTGAGAGAACAACACTTCATCTAGTGATAGTCTTTCTGCGCATCGATTAGCGGTTTTTTACCGATGAATTGTTCATGAATAATATTGAGGGCAGTTCCAATTGGGGATTCCATGAATTGGATCTGTCGGTATTCTCCTAAGCTTTCTAGCCAGTCTCGTAGAGAACCCGTGGATCGGGCCATGAATTCACGAAGAATGGCTTGGGGTTAAGCATTAGGTTTGGTACCTTGGTGATCAATCCATGCAGTAAATTCTTGAAGTCTGGCAGACCATTTATGACGAGGAATGCCATCAAATGTAAACCAAGATGCTGAAGATGGTTTTGTTGGGTGGTGGTGCTGGCATGGGTCTGTTTGAGATGCTTGATCAGAAGGATGATCTTCGACAATAGGTGTTGAAGTAGAGGCACTTGGATCTGCAGTTTCAGTGGTCATTAATATGCCTGTAATGTCAGCATATTTGGACTCAGAGTCAGTTGAGGTTCGGATTGCACATATGGGCTTCAGGAACATCCCATATGAAATGACCATTGATTTTATCTGGATATACTGGATACCCTTCGGAGGAAAAACCATGAATAGGAAGTTTCTTTTCTTGACCAGTTTGAACTGCTGTGATCATAGCAGTATAGGAAAGCCTGGTGTAAGGAGTTTGAAAAGACAGTTTAACTTGACCATTTGGTCGTCTGTCAAATGTGGCTTCTGTGGTTTGTATTGGTTCAGAATTTTGGTGAAAGTGCTCATAGTTGGTTAGCCATTCAAGAGGCATGAGTTTGAGCAATTCTTGTTTCTGGATTTTTTTGGGGATTTGAATGATGGTTGGAATTGTGTCTGTGTTAGCTAATATCATCAAGGCATCATAAGTAGTGTATGGTGTGGGAAGATCTAGTGCATGATTTTTATGTCGATACCTTTATTTGGTGATGGAGGTTGCGATCTTTGATGTGGGCGTTTGTTACGCTCCTTGGGCTGGATCTGAACAAGAGTTGTTGGAAGGTTAGGGTCTTGAGAGAGTTGAAATTTGGGTAAAATATTAATAAGACCTTTGCCGACATGGAGGGTTGTCGAGCAGTTCCTCTGACGGCGTGTTAGTGCTTGTTTGAACCTAGTGTCTAGGAGAGAAATTCTAGCTGTGACAGGTAAGCCTTTTCTACCATGAAGAGTGAGAATTACGCGTACACCTCCAAGATGGAGGTGCGTGTACCCTTCTCGTTTCCAGTTGGCGACGAGATCTGAGGGTATTTCCATAGTGACATATTGTTCACTCTGAGAGGCTTGTAAAGCACACTGATCTAGTCTAGATGATTGGATGTATTCTTTTGGGATTGGTCTTTTAGTGGAAATCAGAGTTTGGATACTTCTAGTGAAAGAAGTTTTATGTCTGTAGAGATTGTAAGGACTCATGATGGGAAACTGGGACTCATTGATTTGAGCAGATTCTGGAATATAGGAATATTCAACAAGATTATCAATTTTGGAGGCTATGTGCTTAGAACATAATTTGGGAAGAGATAGAGTAGAAGAAAGAGAGATATGGGATGAAGATGATGAAGGAAATGAAGTTGATGTTGTATTTGTTTCCATGGTTGAGGAGGTCTTCTTCTAGGAGATCAAATAAGATTATTCAAATTACTAATGATACCGGCGAAAGTGTGGCTCGATACCGATGGTTAATTGTATGTGGCGTTGTTACAGGATCTATAACGAGCGAAATCATCAGGGCGATGCTATGAGTTACAGTTTCAGATATAGACTTATCCGTGGGTAGTTGTACATGGCGTTTTTACACCAGATCTATAACAGAACAAAGTCTGTCCTTAGGGCTAGTAGCCCACAAGTTCTGGTTTCCAGCCGATATACACTTATCCATCAAATACCAAATCCGAAAATCATATTTGAAAATAATTTTTCACGATATCACCCGAACACACGGCACTCATGGCCTCAAAGAGGGTGAACTTTGTGAGAAAACACTTTTATTTTATCAAAATCGGTTTTGGAGGATAAAACAAGACTTTTTTTATGCACAGGATCCTTAGGCTTAAGGTAAGTGCAGAGCATACTCAGTTTAGAAAATTTGGAGGTGAGCGTATCATTATTAATCTAAATAATTGCTTTGATTCCTAGAAGAGAGAGAGAGTTTTAGGGAAACATAATGTATAGAACTGGATGTTTTATTTCTTGATGAGCTCCCCTCAACTGAAGCTGAAGGTGCTATTTATAGAAAATCATTGAGAACATGAACTCTCGAATGATTCTAAAGCAAAGCACACCAATAAAGACATTTACAAAAGTAAAGCACGCCGACAAGGACTTTAACAAAAGTAAAGCATACTGACAAGGACTTTAACAAAAGGACAAACGGGAGTCACATGGATAGGTATATCAAAAGCTTGTTCATAAGTCGTTATCATGGAGTGGATGGATAACGAGATGGTGACACGTCTCCTGTGTCTTTTTATATTGTCGTTTGTGCTGATGGATTTGTCGTTGGTTGAGGTATACTTCGGTTTGCTGGTATTTTGCCATCGAACTTGGTCGTGTCTTTGAGATGTAGATCTGGGGAGAGTGGTGGTATAATGGGGATTTCAGTATGGAGAAGGGACTGAAAGTCTTCCCATGGATCCTGAGCATCTTGGAATAAGACATTGGTGTAGTCAGGACGTTGTTCCATGACAAGGATACCTTGAGGGCTTGAACTTGAACCTGAAGTACAACCTTGTGTTTTGGGAATAATTTCAAAAGTGTGTGATGGTCCAATAGAGGTGTGGTGAATGGCTGTGGCCGGGGAAGGAACATTGTTTAGTTAATAGGCTTTGAGAGCGAAATAGATGTGTCATGAATGAGGGTTTATGGATGAGGATAAGTTCTCGAATTCATTATGCCATGTCTTGTGTCTAGTAGTCCGCGTTTACGGGTCTTTGGAAGTAAGGCCTGTGGACAATGAAGACTGTAGTCCACATGTTAGCTTCTTGGTCTGGCATTTTGTCTAATCCATGAAAAGTAATCAACTGCTGGAGTTGTTTATGCCACCAAGTGAGTGGGGAATACCATTCAAGGAGAGTCCATAGGAGGTATGGTGAGAACTCAGGAGTGGTAAGGTGAGTTAGTACAAGGCGGTGAGACACCACATGTACCAAAGTTCGTCTTCACAGATGGACAGAGAGGAGAGAGTGAGGCCTGTGAGAAACAGGTGTTCCATGCAAAGATTAGGAAAACGGTCGGGTTTTTTGGTTTGAACATTAAAGAAGAACCTGTAAAGGAATTTCTTTGCAAAACCCTGCAGCTGGTAAGCCGATTGGAAAGAGATGTTCATGGGAAAGTTTCTCTGGTTGAGAGCTTTGAAAGGAAGTTGGCGATTCATAGCTATGACTAGAATGGTTTGGATTGAGAAAATGAGTGAGGGTTTATTTATAGTTGGACGTGTGAGGAAGTCTAGAATGAGGATTTGGTTGCCTTTTATGTGTTGAACAATGAAGTCATACTTAGCAAACCAGGTTTTGAGATTGAAGCGATTGCTTGTCGGGGGAACTTGTTTTTGAAGTCAAGATTACGGGAAAGAAGAATTATCCATGTTGATAAGAAATGTGTGGTGATTAGATGAAATTGAATTTTTAATGCCGTACTTATTTAATTTCTTTGTAGATCGTGGTAGTTCTTTTAGTCTTTTAATTGTCCTTGTGCGAAATGGCCTTGATTTCTTCGAGAAGAATGGCACTCCGTGTCATCAGGCATTAATGCGGAGGATCGGTGTCCGTTTGTAGAATCTGAGTGGAGAAGGGGATTGTGGGATCACGCTTTACTGCGGCGGGGACCCATGGAGAACCTTGTTTTTTTTAGCATCGTGTGGTGGCTTGTGTGAATTGCAACTCTTGGGATAAAATCATAGACATAATTAACAATCCCGAGGAATTGTTGGATCTGCTTTCTGTTGAGATGTGTGTCCGGAAACTTTAATACTTCAACTGCAATGTGTGGACCAGGCTTATATTGGCCATCTTTAATCACCATGCCAAGAAAGTCAATTGATTCCTTTTATCTTTGCTTTTCTTTTCGAGAAAGCATGATCTTTATGTGCTGCGCAATGTGAAAGAAATCGAAAAGGAGCTTGGTGGCTCTGTGGAGGAAAACAACAAAATATCATCGATGTAGACCCGATCGTGATGAAGAATAGGACTAAAGATTTTTGGCTTTTTGAAATAAGGAGGATCGATCCATTGATAATGGGCATTAGGGATCTGAAGGCGGTTTGTGACGGTCCGGTGAAATACCAAGTTAAAACCCTTCAAATCGAACTTAGAAGATCTGAGCCGCGAAGATGGACAAGCGTCTGGATTTTGGAAGGAAACTTATCATCTTTAAGAAAAGAATTAAGTGGTGGTAATCGATAACTAATCTCTTTTTCCACGAACTAATTGGATCGTTTTCAACATAAAAGGCTTGACAAGCCAATCTGAATCGATGAGACTCATAAGGCCTTGTTAGATGGCGAGAGCATTCTTGCTTGGCAAGCAGGAGGTCTGAAGGAGACATACCCGGGTGTGATGCTTTTGTGGAGTTTATGTCTTCATTGAGTTTGAAGGGAAGGTGATGAAAAATTGTGCATTTTTCCAAAGAGGTGAAGGATGGTGGAACTGTGAATGGTTTTCTGGACAGAACTCTAAGAACTTTTGTGAGATATGACTGTATGGAGATGGTGTTTCTGAAAGGGCATACAAATGAAGAATATTTGTATAGGGTAAGAACATTTGTTTGTAGCGAACTCCAGAACTGGTGAGGAATAAGTTTTTAACCAAACGGAGAACGTCAAAACCTATGAGTAAATCTTTATCTGGAAGTTTGGAGGCTACAATCTTTTTCTGATTCGGAAAAATTGAATACCATGGGTTTTTGGTAATCAAAGTTGTTTGTTTCACCATTAGCGCTACGAAAAGTTTGGAATGGTGTTCCCACGATCGATGGAAGAAACGGATCGTCATACTGGTGTCTGCACCAGTGTCAATAAACCCGATAACAGGAACAGGTTTATGGAATTTAGAAGGAATGATGGACATCTTGAGAGAAGGTCTAGGAATGATGGACAGTTTGAACTGTAGAGATGACGGAAATATCTTCAGAATCAGAGGATTCTGCTATAAGGAAAGCAGTCTGGTCATCTTGGTATTACGAATTGATTCGACATCCTCGTTCTCGGATATGAGAAGAATGTTGAAGATGTTGGATAAGACGAACAACTTTGGCAGATTTATGGGGACAATTTCGGGCAAAGTGACCGCGTTTCTTGCAGACGAAACAACAGTTGGATTTTTTCTTTCGGTACTGAGAAACATCTTTCTTTTTGAAATACCGAAAAGGTTTTTTGGAGGATGATTTCTCGTGGAAGTGTTTCTGGAAATGTCGTTTCTTTGTTGTTGGACAAACACATTTTGAGATAAGGTTTGTGACAAGCCTGAGAAAAGGATTTTTTGTCTTCCATGAGATCTTTGAAGAATTCTTTTTGCTCACAGATTTTTTCAAGAGATAGCATGGCCATTTGAAAAATCTTTCCCAAAGAGATATCAGCTATGCTCAGATTAGTGGCTGCAAGTTTTCTTTGAAGATCTAGTTGTAATTCAGAAGGAAGAGAGGCTATGAAGACATGTTTAAGAGATGGCTCATTGAATCCATTCATCTTGTAAAATATAATACTCATTCTTTTGTAATGAGCATCTAGAAGGTGCTTTTTGAGAGAACACTTCATTTGGTGATAGTCTTTCCTGTCTGCATCAGTGGAAACAGTTTTTTCACCGATGAATTGTTCATGAATAATATTGAGGGCAGTTCCAATTGGGGATTCCATGAATTGGATCTATCGGTATTCTCCTAAGCTTTCTAGCCAGTCTCGTAGAGAACCCGTGGATTGAGCCATGAATTCACGAAGAACGGCTTGGGGTTGAGCATTAGGTTTGGTACCTTGGAGATCAATCCATGCAGCAAATTCTTGAAGTCTGGCAGACCATTTGTGACGAGGAATGTCATCAAATGTAAACCAAGATGCTGAAGATGGTTTGTTGGGTGTTCATGAACTGGTGGTGGCATTGGGTCTATTTGAGATGCTTGATCAGAAGGATGATCTTCAACAATAGGTGTTGAGGTAGAGGCACCTGGATCTGCAGTTTCAGTGGCCATTAATATGCCTGTAATGTCAGCATATTTGGACTCAGAGTCAGTTGAGGTTCTGTCTGAGGTTGTAGATGAGTTTGAAGAAGACGGGTTGGACTCAAATGGGTTTGATTCAACAACTGTTTCTGGCTCAGAAGAGTCAAAAGATTGGTTCTGGATAGGATGATCCTGGACAGTATGATAATGATACTGATCCATTGGGTTTTTATCTTTCTTAAGAGGCTCTGGAATGTCCTGTGGTAAATCTTCTGGTGGTATGGTGGAAGTAGAGGAAGATGAAGGGACCTTTGGCTGTGGTTCTAAAATTTTGACTTTGGATTTTGATTTTCTGGGTGAAGATGGTTGAAGAGTCGGTTGAACGTGCAAGAACCCAAAAAATTGATTATAAACAGGTTATTGAGGTCTAGATGATGTGTAGAAAAGTGTATAGGTTTCAAAGAATGAAGGAGATACTGGTGTTGGTTGTGGTTGAGTAAAAAGGGAAGGTCGAGTCTTTCAGCATCAATTCTTGTCAATTCGGCTTTGAGTTTTCTGATCTCAGCTTCTTTTTTATTAAACTCTGGACCCCAAATGTGGTTGTTTATCATTCGTCGGAGATCGGTGTCAAGTTCGGAGATCCGATCTTAGAGATGGATATACATCTAATCAAGACGACTGCTTATGGAATCAACTTTAGTTTCAGTCTGAGAGACGTGACTGGCAACACGATCAATCTTCTTACCGAGTTGCTGAAGAGTTTGATTCTGAGCACTGGCGTTTTTGGTTTGCCAGTTTAAAACAGCTTCATACTGTTTTGGCTCTTCAAGTTGCCCAGAGGCTGTAACTGGAGATTGGACAAAGGGTTTGGAGGTAACTCGGGTTTGTGTGTCTATCTGTTTTCAAGTGGAGGAAAAGATTCCTCATAGGAGTGGCTTGAAAACATAAGGCAAGATCTGATTGGATGGACAGGAGGTTTGGGATCTGGTGGAGGTTGTGGAGGAAAAGATTTGCAAGATGATGGTGGATAAAAAGATTTTTTCTTCTTCTTTTTCTTTCTCCGCATAACTTCCAATTCTTCATCAATATCTGTATCATCCAAGCAAGGACAATCCAGATTGCACATATGGGCTTCAGGAACATCCCATATGAAATGACCATTGATTTTATCTAGATATACTGGATACCCTTCGGAGGAAAAACCACGAATAGGAAGTTTCTTTTCTTGACCAGTTTGAACTGCTGTGATCATAGCAGTATAGGAAAGCTGTGGACTGTCTAAAACAGGCTTGGTGTCAGGAGTTTAAAAAGACAGTTTGACTTGACCATTTGGTCGTTTGTCAAATGTGGCTTCTGTGGTTTGTATTGGTTCAGAATTTTGGTGAAAGTGCTCATAGTTGGTTAGCCATTCAAGAGGCATGAGTTTGAGCAATTCTTGTTTCTAGATTTGTTTGGGGATTTGAATGATGGTTGGAATTGTGTATGTGTCAGCTAATATCATCAAGGCATCATAGTAGTGTATGGTGTGGGAAGATCTAGTGCATGATTTTGTAATCAATACACTATTTGGTGATGGAAGGTTGCAATCTTTGATGTGGGCATTTGTTCTGCTCCTTGGAGTTGGATCTGGACCTTAAGAGTTGTTGGAAGGTTAGGGTCTTTAAGAGAGAGGTTGAAATTTGGGTAAAAGGTTAATAAGACACTGCCAGAGAGGGTTGTCAGAACGGTTCCTACAATAGCGTGTTGGTACTGTTTGAACCTAGTGTCTAGGAGAGAAATTCTAGCTGTGACAAGTAAGCCTTTTCTGCCATGAAGAGTGAGAATTAAGCGTACACTTCCAAGATGGAGGTGCGTGTACCCTTCTCATTTCCAGTTGGCGACGAGATCCGAGGGTATTTCCATAGTGACATATTGTTCACTCTGAGAGGCTTGTAAAGCACACTGATCTAGTCTAGATGACTGGATGTATTCTTTTGGGATTGGTCTTTTAGTGGAAATCAAAGTTCAGATATTTCTAGTGAAAGAAGTTTTCTGTCTGTAGAGATTGTAAGGACTCATGATGGGAAACTGGGACTCATTGATTTGAGTAGATTCTGGAATATAGGAATATTCAACAAGATTCTCAATTTTGGAGGCTATGTGCTTAGAACATGATTTGGGAAGAGATAGAGTAGAAGAAAGAGAGATATGGGATGAAGATGATGATGGAAATGAAGTTGATGTTGTATTTGTTTCCATGGTTGAGGAGGTCTTCTTCTAGGAGATCAAATAAGATTATTCAAATTACTAATGATACCACCTCGGCAAGAAGTGTGGCTCTGATATAGCTGATGATGGAACAAATATAGCTAATTTATTTTTTAAGGAAATAGTCTAATTGCATGGAGTACTAAGGAGCATAATTTCATATCGAGATGCTAAGTTCTTGAGCCACTTTTGGAAAACTTTGTGGGGTAAGTTGGGTTCTAAACTTTTGTTTTCTACTACTTGTCAAGAACTCTATCTACTTTGTTGCGTGCCATTATTCAAAAAAACTTGAAAACTTGGGAAGAATGTTTGCCACATGTTGAATTTGCTTACAATAGAATTGTCCATTCAGCTACTAAATTTTCACCATTTGGGAAGAATGTTTGCCACGTGCTAGTATGGATGGTAAAAAGACAGCTGAATTTGTCAAGCAATTTCAGCTTGGAGATTGGGTTTGGGTGCATATGAGAAAGGAGAGGTTCCCAACACAAAGGCGTTCCAAGTTGCTTCTAAGGGGAGATGGTCCATTTCAAGTGGTTGCACGGATCTATGACAATGCCTACAAATTGGATCTTCCTGGTGAGTCTAATGTGAGTGCTACTTTTAATGTTTCTGATCTTTCTCCTTTCGATGTAGGTGAAGATTCGAGGATGAATCCTTTTGAGGAGAGGGGGAACGCCAAATGATGTGAATCCCACAATGAAACTTTCAAACCCACACTTAATTTGTAGTTTCAACTTCCCAGGAAAGTTCTAAGAGAATTTAAGACAAACAAAACCTTGACCCAATGCTTAAGAAAACAAGAACCAAATGTATAGAGAATGATATTGACACTACACTCAAGAAATAGATGAGAAGGTGAGTGATAAGTCTAAATTTGGAACACCACAAGAATGCAAATTATTGATAAGTTCACTAGTTCTCAAAAGAACCAAAGAAATAATAATCTTTCAAATTCAAATAACATTAATCTCTGCTTCCATTACATAGCAAGGTTGCTGAGTCTAAATAGGCTAAAAGAATCCCAAGATCCTAAAAATACAAATGGAAACATTGGAACAACCCTCCAAATAGGTTTGTTAAAGGATGCTTCAAAAGTCTTCACCAACCCACCATAATTAATGCTATCTTTGACAAACTTAATGCTAGCCTACTATAATTAATGCTATCATTGACAAACTTAATGTTAGCCCACCATCATTGATGGTAGACTTACCTTACACATTGACAAACTTGAAACAAAACAAACAAATGAAGTTGAAAAACAAAGGGGTCATTGAAAAGATAATTGTAATGACTTGGTCACAACTCCTTCTAGAGAACTCCAAATCTAGCTCTGTAAAATGCATTGGAAAGATAACTTAATTATCTTTCCAACGGTATATATCTTGCACATTAATTCTGGCTCAATCAATACCAGTTTTATTCCAAATTTGACCTTTCTGTATTTGATGCAAATTGTGTATTTTGCTGCCCAATAACTTGAATAATGCCCACAATGCCTTGTCTTCTCTTTAAGCCCGATATCATAATTAATCCATTTAAAGCAGCTTGCATCTTTTTGGCTCTAGCTCTTGTAATTGGGCCTTTATGAATGTGCAAAGGATCACTTGAAGATTTAATGGTATTCCCTTGATGGTTCTCATCAGGTTTGTTCATGGGCTTTTAACAAATGAGATATGGAGCTCAGAAAGATGACTCTTGACACAAAATTTACCTCAAAAGAAGTCCTTAGGACAAACTGAAAGGGTCTCTACTATGTGGATAAGCCAGTTGGTGCAGGTGCGTACAAGTTGCTAAACATGAATAGAAATATAGGTAAGCATCTCGGGGAACAACTATGATAAAGAAATACTACCAGTGGTTCCTCTTATCACTACTTAACAATTTCTTATTCTCTTTAAATATATGTTTGTAATCTTGTGGGTAGGCTATTTTGGGAGCTATATTGGCTTCCCTCATTGTTCAGTTTCTCTTTTCAATTCTTAGAAGTTGTTATGAAAATTCAAGAGGCTTATAAGATTTGTCGTACTCAGGTTAACTTGATATGAGCTCTCCTCACCTAAAGAAGAATTACCTATGAATGCCTACCTTTCATTTACGAATACAGTTGCTTTTAATCTTCTTATAAAATGAATGAATGGTGAATTATTTCACTCAAATAAATGAAGTTTAACTCCATGTTTAATGATTTGTCCATTCACCTAATAGTTGTTTATTCCTAAACGATCTTTATTGACATTTCACCATTGACAGATGTTTTTAAATTCATATCTTAAGTTAGTATGGTTATTAGGAAAATGACACCATCAAAAGGCTTAAACAAGAAGCTTTTCTAAAATGCTCGATTTGAAAGATAAACTCAAAGAAAAAATTAAAACATATTTACACCAAGGCAATGAGCACAAGTAAAAAAGGCTACAACACTTCAATTGAAGATCTGAAGGTACTGTAACTTTAAGGTGGGAGTGGAGGTCAAAGAAGACCTAAGAGCAAGAGTAAAATACAAAGAGTCTAGAAAAGGTACGACTGTAGAACTAAATCCCACTTACACACACTCCATCAGAATTGAGCCTTCATAACACTACCTTCTAATGAGGGAATGGTAATGCCGAAGTGAGGGAATGACTATTACATGGTAACACAAACACTTTTATATGCTTATGAAGAAATAGGTCAAGGGAACCCTTAAAAGGAGCTCCATTGCTCAAGAGTGCCTGAAAGGCATCCACAAAATCTTATTTTTGCCATTCATATTAAACACTAAATTGTCATTTACTTAAAATTGTCCTTATCACCCTTTCTAATTTATTGCTAGTGGGAGGTAAGCTCCCTTCTTGCTGACCAACATGATTTAGGTCAACCTATATAAATGGATTGAGAAATCATCTTTAGGGGAATACATGTTAATGCAATATAAGGTATACACTTGTAAACACCATGAAGAAAGTTGAAATTTCACTGAGTATTCATAAAATAGGAAGAGAATTCATTTCCCCTTTAAAAGCTATTATCCATTGAGTATACTTAAAATGGATTGAGAACTCTTCCCCATTAGTATTTATTCTCCACTTGGATGAAGAAACATAGATGCTTTGTGGGAAATTGTAAGCCCTTACTAACTTGTGGGAGAAGGTCTGCTTAACCTTTGGCATCATTGCTCTAAATGGGATAGGTTTAGATAGTTACCAAGCAAAAAAAAAAAAAAAAAAAACGAATCAATCACATGCATCACTAGCACTACACCATCTCTTAAGTATAAACACATTAGTTTTAAATAAGCTTCAACCAAGAAATCCCATATCAAGTCATAAGAAAGGGGGAATGAATTGGGTTTTAAAAACATAAGCAAATAAAATCACAAAACAATTCAAACTAATGTCTTAGAGAATTCAATAATGATAAATTTAACAATAAGCAAAATATAAAGAGATCAAGAAGAAGAGAGCAAACACAATATTTTTACTTGGTTCGGCAAACTCTGTTTACGTCTGCAATTCTAAGCCAACCTCTAAGGTGTCAACAACTCTTTACAAATTGAGATGATCCCACACCTATTTCCTAAAGTGTTTCCTACACTTACAATCGCTCAATATTGAAATTAAAATTACAGAAAATTTCCCCCATACAATATATGTGTTTACAAATGAAAGCCCTAAGTGTAATTTGATGGAAGAAAAATATTTTAAAAGTAGAAGAGAGAAAAAGTTCTCAACAATAAACTCAATGATAATCGTGGAATTCTATGTAATTTGAATTTGATTGAGGCATTTCATAGTTGGAGAAGAAAACTAGCTGTTGTTGACTTTCTAGGCATAATTGGATCACCGTTAACCTCAGTCAGTTTGCTGTTCTGACTTGTGGCAAGTAACCTTTATGCTAAAATTTAAATTTTCAACTCACCGTTTAGAATAGTCGGTTTACTCTTTAATTCCAGAGAGTTCACTAATTGAAGTCAGATCACCATTTGTCATTTTTGATTTACCGTTTAATTTCAGAGTGTTCACTAATCGAAGTCAGATCACCATTTATCATTGTTGGTTTACCATTTAATTCTAAAAGTCACCTGTTTGAAGTCAGCTTACCGTTTGCAAATAATGGTTTGTCGTTTTTCAGATAAATTTGTTTTGGAATTTATCAATCAGCCATCTTCTTATTAACAACTAACCGTTAATTTCCAGAATTTGTTAATAACTCAACCATCTATTATCAGTCTGTTATTTCAAAGCTTAACAGTTATCCATTTGTTTCCAGAAACTTGAATGTGTCCAAAACATTATACGGCCTACGAAATTATCCAAATTTAGAGACTCCAACATTCTTAAATCAAGGTACATATGGTTTGTTATCATCAAAATCAATGTTATAAAACATTTATGTCAGTAATCTCCTCTTTTTTAATGATGACAGATCCTACATATATTTTAAAGAACGATTTTCATAAATTTGCTCCCTCTAATTATATTACAAGCTTAAACAAATTAGCAAAGTTAATCAAGAGAACAAGTATCTGATTTTTAGCTATTTAACAAGTTTCAAATATTTTAGAAAACATGTAATCTTTTCCCCCATCAGTACAAAAAAAAAATAACAGTGAAAGGGAAAGAGAAACAATGAGAAATCAGATTGTTACCCATGCCATCCAAGTAGAAATTTTGGGAGAACCTCCCTTTATCCATAAGCATTGTGTCACAAACAATTGCTAGAGAGATTACACCCAATTCATGAAATTAACTCAAAATCACCAAACCACACAAATCAACTATAGAATCAAGGATTAATAGTCAAGCAATCACAAAGCAACCATATGAAGGAAAAACCAAGAGCACCATCACATAAACTATCATCCTAGTGTCAAAATTAACATAGATCCATCTGAATCCAAATAACACAATCCATAAAGAAGCTAAATAACATAAGATCAAATCAAATAACATAATCCATAAATAGCATGTAACTAAAAGTAGAGAAATTAAAAGAGAACTATTGAATATAAAGGGCAGAGAGAGTGTGCTGCTGGCCATCAAGAATTTGCTACTGCTGATAAAATATATATTGTTGTTGAAGTTGAAAAGCAGCAAATTGAGTCTGAAGCTGCTGTTGCTGCTTGAAGAGTTTCTTCAAGGCGGATGGCCCCGCATGACTCATCATTGGCATCTGTTTGCAGGATTCGTTTGCCGTCTGTAATTAGCTTTAAAGGTGGAGGATTCTGGGCAATATGCTTTAATTGTTTTACAACATTTGAGTGGATTTCTGACCAGGATGGTGGATTCTTTTTTAGAAGGGCAGACAACTTGCTTGTGTGGTGATTGACATGTGGCAGGAAATCACGGATGTAATTGATGATTCCAAGGAATTATTGAACTTGCTTTTTGGTAAAGTTACTTTCGGGAAAGTGGAGTAACTCTTGTTCAATGTGGGTCCAGGCTAATAATGGCCATCTTGGATTTTCATGCCAAGAAAATCAACAGAGGTTGTCCCAATCGTGCTCTTCTTGTCAGAGATCATGATTCCATGTTCTTGAATGATCTGGAAAAACTGTTGAAGTAACTTGTGATGCTCATCAACCAAATCTATGACAGATCAAGTCTGTCCTTAGGGTCGTAGCCCGTAAGTTCTGGTTTCTAGCTGATAAAATAGTTTTTCACGATACCACCCGAAAACACGGCACTCACGGCCTTAAAGAGGGTGAACGTTGTGAGAAAACAATTTCATTTTACAAAAATCGATTTTGGAGGATAAAAACAAGACCTTTTTGATGCACAGGATCCTTAGGCTTAAGGCAAGTTCAAAGCATACTCAGTATTGAAATTAGAGGTGAACGTATCCTTATTATTCCAAACAATTTTCTTAACTCTTAGAAGATAGAAAGAGTTTAGAGAAACATGATATAAGAAAACTGGATTTTATTTCTGATTAACTCCTGAATTATAAAAGGGAAGAGAGATCCTTATATAGAGATCTCGAGGAGGAAATAGATAAGGTGGGACCCTTATCTTTTACAAAAGGAGAAACATAATTATGAAAGCACTAAAGCACACCACGCCAAACTAGAAAAGTAAAAGTAAACTTTAGACAAGACAGGACCCTTGTCTAATTATTAAAAAAAAAAGCTAAAATTCCCATGTGCTTATCGAAAGTGGCAAAATTTGACAACCGATTGCAGAGCATGAACACGACACCAATAAATGGGTATGGGTCGTCGGATTTAACATGATTATTAAATGGGTCGGGTCCGGGTCAACACGATTTTTTTCCGTGTCGGGTTAGGGTTAAAATTCTTGACCCTTTTACCCGATTAATGACCTGATTATATTTTTTATTTTAAAATAATTTGGAGATTCTTGTCATCAAAACTCAAATATTAGAGATGATTTTTTTTTATTCTTTAAAAGGATAAATATAGACACAATATTTTATTTATAAAATTTTAAATACATTTAGAGCTTTAATAGTGTAAATGTATAAAAATATTGGTACATATATATAATTAAAACCTCAATAGTGTGTGTAATATTTTAGTAGATATGTATATTTTATAATATTGATAAATTATGTATGTATGTATGGATGTATGTATGTATGTATGTGCATACATATGTATGACGAAGTGTAAATATTTGATGTAACTTTTGTTTAATATATAGATATTAAGCGGGTTATTAGGTAACCCGATTATTTTTCCGTGTCGGGTTTGGGTCTCAATATTTTGACACGATTATTAAATGGGTCGGGTTTGGGTCGACCTAAATTTGACACGACACGAAGCTGACACGACACGAACACGACCCGATGACCCATTTTGCCAGCTCTATTATCAGCGATCACGGAGTGGAGGGACACCTGCATGGAAACATGGCACCGGTCTCTTTTTCATACTGGCGTTGGGCTCGGTGCATCTGTCTTTGGTCAAGATATGCTTCAGCTTGCAGATATTTGTCATCATCTGCATCGGTCATTTTAGATGTGGAAGGACCAGGAGAGTCTAGATTGGTGACAGTATATGGGGTATTTTCAGTGTGGAGAAGAGACTGAAAATCTTCCCAAGGGTCCTGAGCGTCTTGGAATAAGACATTGGTGTAATCAGGACGTTCTTCCATGACAAGATTCCATGTGGACTTGAACTTGAACCTGGAGTACATGCCTGTGTCTTTGGAACTATTTCCAAGCTGTGTGATGGTCCGACAGAGGTGTGGTGGATGTTTGTGGCAGGTGGTTGAACATTGTTGAGTTCCATGAGATAAGCTCGAAGAACAGATGTGACTGATGTATCATGGATGAGAGAATAAGGATATGAGGATAGGTTTTCCATTCATAAGCCATGTCTTGAGTCCAGAAGTCTCTGGTTTCTGGATGTTGAAAATATGGCCGGTGAATAATGAAAACATGTTTGCTTCGTGATCTGGCATCCTATTTAATCCATGAAAAGTGCACAGATTCTGGAGCTATTTACGCCACCATGTGAGGGGTGAATACCATTCTAAGAGTGTCCATAGAAGGTCAGAGGAAAACTCAGGAGTGGTGATGTGGCGGAGGACTGGTTGAACAGGGAAGACCAGTTTTATAGCATACAAGTTTGTGAGACACCACATATACCATAGCTCATCTTCTAAGATGGACAGGTGAGACAGGGTGAGACCTGTGAGAAACAAGTTTTCCATACATAATGTAGGAAAACGATCAGGAGTCTTGCTGTGGACATTGAAGAAATACCGGTAAAGAAATTTCTTAGCAAAGTCTTGGATTTGGTAGGCTAAAGAAAAAGGAATATTCATGGGAAAAGATCATTGGTTGAGAGCTTTGAAAGGAAGTTGTCGGTTCATGGCTATAACTGGGATGATATAAGTTGAAGAGAGGAGTGAGGGTTTATTTATAGCCGGGCATGTAAGGAAGTCTGGGATGAGGTTTTGTTTACCTTTGATGTGCTGGACAGTAAAGTCATATTTGGAGAACCAAGTTTTGAGGTTGAGCAGTTGTTTGTCAGGAAGCAACTTGTTCTTGAAATCGAAGATTCTAGGAAAAGAGGAATTGTCCATGTTGATAAGGAATTTAAGCATGCGAGACAGCTGGCTGGTGTGGATTATAACTTTAGGAATGAAATCTCGAACATAATTAACAATCCTGAGCAACTATTATATTTGCTTCTTGGTGAGATTTGTGTCAGGGAACTTTAATAATTCAGTTGCAATGTGCGGTCCAGGTTAGTAGTGGCCATTTGTGATCACCATGCCAAGAAAGTCAATGGATGCTTTCGCTATGCTGCTTTTCTTTTCAGAAAGCATGATTCCGTGAACCTGCACAATATGAAAGAAATCCAAAAGGAGTTTTTGATGGCTATTATGATCGGATGAGAACAATAAAATATCATCGATGTAGACCAAAGCATGATGGAGGGTAGGACTGAAAATTTTTGTCATGGCCTTTTGAAATAATGAAGGAGCTACTTTGAGACCAAAGGGCATAACAGTCCACTGATAGTGAGCATCAGGAATGCAGAAAGAAGTTTTGGGACGGTCAACTGGTGAAATACCAAGTTGCCAAAAACCATCGAACTTAGAAGATCGTGCCCGCGAAGATGGACAAGCAGTGCGGATTTTTGGAAGGGGAACTTATCATCTTTAAGGAAAGAATTGAGTGGTGTGTCGATGACTAACTTTTTACCACGAACTAATTCAGATCTTTTTTCAACATAGAAGGCTTGACAAGCCCAATCTGAATCAGTTAGTTCAATCAGACCTTGCTGAAGCAATTGAGAACATTCTTGCTTTGCAAGTAAGAGGTCTGAAGGAGACATACCCGGATGAGAGGCTTTTGTAGGGTTTATGTCTTCGTTGAGTTTGAAAGGAAGGTGAATGAAGAACTGTTCATTTTTCCAGAGAGGGGAAGGATGATGAATTTGGGAATGATTTTCTGGACATCAAAAAATATGACTGTATGGAGTTGGGACATCAGAAAGTGTATACAGACGGAGCATATCTGTATAAGGCAAAAACATCTGTTTGTAGAAAATTCCAGAACTAGTAATGAATAGATTTTTGACCAAATGGAGGATGTCAAAACCTATGAGCAAGTCTTTATCTGGAAGAGTGGATCTCTGATCTTTTGAAATAATGCAATTCGGAAAGAAGCGAATACCGATGGGTTTATTAGTGTCGAGTTGTTTAAATGTTTAGCCATTAGTACTGAATAATTTGGAATGGTTTTCCCAACAGTCTACGGGAAGGACAGAAGGATCAATCATCTTGATGTCGATAAACAGATGCGAGAGCAGGTTTATGAAACTTTGAAGGAAGGATTGACATTTTGAGAGAAGGTCTGGGAATGGTTGAAACCTGGTTGACATTTTGAACTGTAGAAATGGTGAAATATCATCGAGTCGGAAGATTACGTGAGGATGTGATCGATCATCTTGTTACATTACGAGAAGTTAGATTCAACATCTTCGTTTTCAGATAACAATGAAGAATGTTGGAGATGTTGTATGAGACGAACAGCCTTAGCAGATTTATGAGAACAGTTTTGAGCAAAGTGACCGCATTTCTTGCAGATGAAACAACGGTTATGCTTCTTTTTTCTGTACTGAGAAACATCTTTTTCTTGAAATACCGGAAAGGCTTTTTGGAGGATGATTTTTTGTGGAAGTGTTTCTGAAAGTGTTTTTTCTTCTTGGTTAGACAAAAACATTTCTTCTCATCTTTGCATTCAATTTGGAGATAGGGTTTTTTGCAAACTTCAGAAAAGGGTTTCTTATCTGCCATGAGATCTTTGAAGAACTCTTTATGTTCACAGATTTTGTCAAGGCATAACATCGCTGTTTGAAAAATCTTTCCAAGAGAAATGTCAGTTATGCTGAGATTAGTGGCAGTAAGTTGTCTTTGAAGATCAGGTTGAAGTTCTGAAGAAAGTGAAGCTATGAAGACATGCTTGTAAAATAGAATACTCATTCTTTTGTAATGAGTTTCTAAAAGATGTCTCTTGAGAGAACAACATTTCATCTGCTTCTTTGGAAGCTGTGCGTTCTCCTATGAACTGTTCATGGATGATGTTGAGGGCTGTGCCAATGGGAGATTGCATGAATTAGAGTACATATTCTCGAGCTCTAACCAATCTACGTAAAGAACCCGTTGAGCAGACCATGAATTCCACGAAGGACATTTTACGGATGGGCATTAGGTTTGGTTCGGGAGATCGATCAATGCAAATTCTTGAAGACGAGAAGGCCATTTGTGACGTGGAATGTCATCAAATGTAAACCAAGATGTTGAGGAAGGTTTAGTGGAATGGTCAATAACTGGCGGAGGCATTTGTGGAACTGGTTCTGTTGTAGCTTCCTTTTGATCATCAGAAGAACTGTCTTCTACAATAGGCATTGTAGATGAGGCACTTGGGTCTTCAGTTTTGGTTGCCATCAGTATGCTTGTAAGATCAGCATATTCAAATTCAGAATCAGTAGAAGTATGGTCTGTGTTCAGGGATGAGGAAGAGGAAGATGAAGTGGAGTCTGATGGGTTAGAGTCATATATTGGTTCGGACTCAGATGCAAAGGAAAATGAGTCTTGGGTCTGAACTGTATGGTAATGTATCCATTGGACCTTTGTCCTTTTTAGGAGGTTCTGGAGTGGCTTTTGGTGAATCTTCCGGAGGTACTGGGGAAGAAGGAGAAGCCTTTGACTGTGGTTCTGAGAATTTGACCTTGGATTTTGATTTTTTGGGTGAAGATGGTTTAGGTTGAGGGGTTGGTTGGAGATGTGAGAATCCAAAGAACTAGTTGTAAACAGGCGGTTGAGGCCTGGATGGTGTGTAGAAAGGTGCATAAGTGTCAAATATCGGAGTGGGCGCTGGTGTGGACGGTGTGTGGGTGAAAAGTGATGGTAGGGTTTTTAATTATCAATGCTAGCTTCGACTTTGAGTCTTCTTATTCTACTTTTTATTGAATTCTGGACCCCATATGTGATTGTTTATCATTAAATGCGAGATACGTGTTGATTACATCACGAAGATGTATGTACATGTCAAGGCGATTCTTGATGGAATCCATTGTTTCGATCTGGGAGACTTAGGCCATGGTCAATTTTAACTTTCAAGTTGGTGGAGGGTTTGATTACGAAACCTTTGGCGTTTTTGGTTTTGCCGGTTGAAACGACTTCATCTTGTTTTGGAGTGCTTTAGGTTAGCGAGGCGATAAGAATTAGACGTAAGGTTTTGACATGACTTTGGTTTGTGTATCTGCCTGTCTTTCAAGCGGAGGAAAAGATTCTTCATAAGATTGCCTTGAAAACATAAGGCATGATCTGATTGGTTGTACATGAGGTTTTGGGTCTGGTGGAGGTTGTTGAGGAAAAGGTTTACAAGATGTCTTGGGAAAAGAAGGTTTTTTCTTTTTCTTTTTCTTTCGCCGCATGGCCTCCAGTTCATCATCGATATCTGTATCATCCAAGCAAGGACAATCTGGATTGCACATATGGGCTTCAGGAACATCCCATAGAAAGTGACCATTGAGTTTGTTAGGGTACACAGGATACCCTTCAGAGGAAAAACCATGGATGGGAAGGTTCTTTTCCTGACCAGTTTGAACTGCAGTAATCATTGCAGTGTAGGAAAGCCTTGGAGTTTCTGAAACTTGATTGGGAGTTTGAAAAGACAGTTTGACTTGGCCATTTTGTAGTCTTTCAAATGTGGCTTCTGTTGTTTGAATTGGTTCAGAGTTTTGATGGAAATGCTCATAATTAGTCAGCCATTCATGAGCCATGAGTGTGAGCAATTCTTGTTTCTAGATCTGTTTAGGAATCTGGATGATGGTTGGAATTGTATCGGTGTCGGCAAGGATCATCAGAGCATCTGATGTGGTATGGGGTGTAGATAGGTCTAGTGCATGATTCTGTAATCGATACACTATTTGGTGATGAAGGGTTGCAATCTTGGATGTGGGTGTTTGTTCTGCTCCTTGGAGCTGGATTTGGACTTTAATAGTTGTAGGCAAGTTTGGATCCTCAAGAGAGAGGTTGAAGTTTCGGTAAAAGGTTAACAAGACACTACCAGCATGGAGTGTTGTCGGGCCAGTTCTATAACGATGTGTTGATCTTGTTTGAACACAGTCTGGAGAACAATTTTGTGTTGGTAAGCCTTTTATGCCATGGAGGGTCAGAATCAATCCACCGAGATGGAGATGCATATACCATTTGCGTTTCAGGTTTGCTTCTGAATCTGAGAGGATTTAAAGTGACATATTGTTCACTTTAAGAGGCTTGTAAAGCACACTGATCTAGTCTAGAAGACTGGATGTATTCTTTTGGAAGTGGTCTTTTGGTAGAGATTAGGCAACGGATACTTCTGGTGAAAGAAGTTTTCTGCTTGTAGAGGTTGTAGGGACTCATGACGGGAAACTGAGATTTATTGATTTGAGCAGATTCAGGGATATAGGAATCTCAATCAGATTTTCTATTTTAGAGGTAACATGCTTTTGACAAGATTTTGGGAGTGATAGAGTAGAGGAAAGAGAAATATGGGATGAGGAAGAAGAAGGAGTTGAGGATGAAGTTGAAGTTGTTTCCATGTTTTGAAATCTTCTTCTAGGAGATCAAAAAGGATTATTTGGAATTTCTAATGATACCACCTCTGCTTGGGACGGTTTTCTAAGGATAAAAAAAGAAGCAAATCATCAATGTAAACAAGGGTATGGTGGAGGATTGGTTGAAAGATAGTGGTCATGGTCTTTTGAAAAATGGAAGGGGCAGTTTTGAGGCCAAAAGGAAGGACTATCCATTGGTAATGGGCATTTGGAATACAAAAAGCAATTTTGTATCGTTCTGAGGGGTGAATGCCAAGTTGCCAAAAATCGGACTTCAAGTCGAATTTTGAAAAGATTCGAGCATTTGTTAGGTGGACAAAAAGGGTAGTGGAAATTTTTGATCTTGGAGAAAATTATTGAGTGGCTGATAGTTTATGACCAATCGTTTTTTGCCACGAAGAATTTCAGACCTTTTTTCAACATAAAAGGCTTGACAAGCCCATTGAGAATTTGTGGGCTCAATGAGGCCTTGTTTTAGCAATTGGGCACATTTTTGTTGGGCCAAAATAAGGTCTTGTGGGGTCATTCCTGTATGGGTAGCTTTGGTTGCGTTGCTGTCTTCATTTAGTTTGAAAGGTAAGGATATGAAGAACTTTGGGTTTTTCCACAACGGGTTTGGATGGGTAAAAAGGCTATGGTTTTCAAGGCAAAATTTGAGAATTTGATCTGTAATGGCCTGGTATGAGGGTGGTGAATTGGCTAAAGAATAAATCTTTAGAGTGCTGGTGAAGGGTTTAATCATGGATTTGTAACGGAGACCAGAGGAAGTGATTTAGACATTTTTTGCTTGATGTAGGATATCAAACCCTAGAAGAAGATCTTTGTTTGGCAAAGATGAACCAATTAGTTTGATCCAAACAACACAATTAGGAAATAACTGGATTCCTATTGGATGTTTAGTAACTAATTTAGTTGTAAAGATCAATAGGAAGAATAGCAGGATCAAGCATACTTCGTTGAGCATCAGTGTTGATAAAACCAATGGTTGTGATAGGTTTGTGATATTTGGAAGGGATAATTTGGATTTTGACAGAAGGAATGGGTATTGTAAATGGGTTCAAAATCAGAACTGTCCGAATGACTTTTAAACCACCTCGGTGCTCCGAAACCTCTTGACTCTCCTACTTATTCTTCAATGATTCTGGATGTTAGACATTTCGGGAAGATATGCCCATTCTGAGGGTTTAATTAAGAAGGCTACATTTATCATAAACATAATGGCCATTTCCTATGGGATGTCCCCAGCTCAAGCATGTGTGACCCAAATTGTCCCTGCTGGGATGATTGGGAAGAGGACAACGATTATGCCCCCACAAGGAAAAAGAAACCCAAAAAGAAAACATCTCGGTCCAGTATCAACCTGTGAACTAAATCACCGAGATCCTCCACTCATACCATCTAGAAAAAAGAGCTCTCGAATGGTGAGGGCGCTTATAAGCGACCGGGAGGCTTGCGGCGATGTGGGATAAGAGCTTATCATTCACTCTACCCTTGCCCTCGGGTCTTGGCTCTGATACCACTTGGTAGAACTGCTTCGACCAAAGAGCTCTCAAATGGTGAGGACTACCCAGCGCTTATAAGCGACCAGGAGCTTTGGCTTGCCAGCGATGTGGGATAAGAGCTTATCATTCACTCTACCCTTGCCCTTGAGCCTTGGCTCTGAAAGACGACAAGATGGCACAGTCCCGATCCCTACCCGATGTGGGATGAGGTGCTTATCATTCACACTCTCACTTGCCCCAGAACCACGGGCTCGATACCAGTTTGGGCGAAGCTTCTTCGACCGAAAGAGCTCTCGAGGTGAGGATTGCCCACTTATAAGCAGGTCCGATCCACTGCGATGTGGGATGAGGTGCTTATCATTCACACTCTCACTTGCCCCCCAGGTGAACACAAGCTTTGCACAACTACCTTTGCCAATTAAACAACCAAACTCCCCCGCATAAAAATATCTTTCATACCTCCTTAGGTCCCAGACCTCATCGTGATCCCAACTTTCGTCCATATCTAAGCCAAAAGTCCATGGAATCATCGTGAGGAAGAAAAACCCGACTACTGACTTCCTGGGACTCGAAGACCCATGGGAAGAATTCCTTCCCATGTGTGAACAGAGATCCTCATCGCGATCCTCCGAAAAGCCACCCAGGATGACCCAGTCGATCATCACCCTCAAGCCGGATCTGAAGAGGTTGCCATTATCCATGCTGCTCGATGTAAGCATCAAAGCTCTCAAAACCTTTTGACATACCCACTCGACCACGATGAAGCGATAAAGTGTTCTTTGTCATTGAGTTCTTGAGGAGGATGGCACCCGTGATTCATCGCATGCATATATCTGCTTTCGATGTCGACTTTAAAGGAGGCGGATTTTGCGCAATTTGCTTGAGAGTAGTGACAGCAGTTGTGTGGTCAGTGTTCCATTCTAGGGGCTTCTTTTTCAATAAAGCCGAAAGATGATGAGTGTAATGATCCACATGTGGGATGAAATCACGAATGTAATTGATAATGCCGAGAAACTGTTGAACTTGCTTTTTGGAAAAGTGATGATCTGGAAAAGTCATTCGGACTGTGCCATCTTGTCGTCTTTCAAACATGCTTTCAGATGTCTGGATTGGAGCTGTATTGGTATGGAACTGCTCATAGTTGGAGATCCATTCAAGAGGCATAAGCTTAATGAGCTCATGATGGGGAATTTGTCTCGGGATCTGGATGATTGTGGGGATCTGGTCGGATTCCGCTAACACCATGAGGGTGTCAGAATGGTGGTCTGGAGTGGGTAAATCTAAGGCATGATTTTGAAGCCGATAGACCAGTTGATGGTGTAAGGTGGTAATTTTGCGTCTGTCTGCAATATACGCTTTCCATCAATAATCAACTTTAAAGGAGGCGGATTTTGCGCAATTTGCTTGAGAGTAGTGATAGCAGTAGTGATAGCGTTCCATTCTGGGGACTTCTTTTTCAATAAAGCCGAAAGATGATGAGTGTAATGATCCACATGTGGGATGAATCATGGGGTGCCATCCTCCTCGAAGAACTCAATGACAAATAACAACTACTTTAGTGGACAATTTTCGACAAAACCTACCATGCGTGTTCAAAGAAATCTTAGCGGTAAAGAATGGCATCAAAAAGTTTGAGTATCATCTGATTGGACACCATTTTCTCATCCGAATGGACAGTTCAGCCTTCCCCAATATTTTCAATTTCAAAGGTAAAATTGTTCCAGAAAAAATGTTACTCAGATTAAAAGATTGGTTTTCTAAATATGATTTTTTAGTTAAGCATATAAAGGGGTCCCAGAACCTCATCCCTGATATGCTCTCCAGACTCTCCAAACCATAAAACCCTCTCACCCTGTTTTCCACCAATTTTCGATTATCTCATGCATTTCTCTCACGAAGAAAACTTTTCCTTTTGACAAAACTTCTCTTACATGCTTTTGCCGTCGAATTTGCCAAAAAAGCTCTCTTTCGTTTCTTCAAAAGCCTACCTTGTCCGAAACCCTTTCCTTCTCCAGCTTCCAAAATCATTTCTTACAGGTTTAACCCTTGATCCATCCAAAGAAACCACTGAAGATGTGTTATGGTATGTTTGGTGCCTAACTGTCCTTTATGCAACCAGGTTAGTCCTCCCCATTTCTCCCACTTTGGAACATCTCCTTAATCCAGACAAAGCCACCTCAATTACCTGGACATTACTTGAATGATTTTCCCCCATTCCGTGGTGGAGAAAGAAGCTACAACAACTGTCAGAAATTTACAACCTTGGTATACGCCAAGCCTGTTATTCACATCGGTCTTTATTATTCGGCCATACTTTCAACATCAGAACAAATCTCTTTTGGACTCAGACCGAGGTATATGAATGGTTCTGCGCGCGTATATTGAAAATGAAATACAATCCACCTTTACCTTTGCGATTAAACCAAACTCCGGCAAAGACATCTTTCACCTCCTTGGGTCCCCATGACCTCATGATCCGACTCCGTCCATGTCTAAACTAAAGTCCAGGAATCATCGTGAGGAAGAAAAACCCACTGACTTCGCTTTACCGGGACTAAGACCCATGGGAAGAATTCCTTCCCACATCTCCAGCCAGTTCCCACACCATGTGTGAACGGGATCCTCATCACGATCCTCCAAAGTGACAAAGCCACCCGGATACTTGACCCAGTCGTCATCACCCTCCGAGCAGGATCTGAAGAGATTGCCACTTATCCGTGCTGTGGTCCCCGATGTAAGCATCAAAGCTCTCAAAACCTTTTCGACATACCCGTGACTCGACAGTGAAAGCTCATCCGAAGACGACTACATGAATCTCCGCTCTCCATAAAGTAGTTTGTCTTGTTGTAATAATTATGCTTTACTTTATGGTTTTGTCTTGTATAATTGTTATGGCTTTCTTTAATTATTAAAGCACACTTTGTCCTTTGTAATAATTAAAGTTGTGTCATGATGTATCTTTTACTTTTCTTTGTTAAAAAGATAGGGGTCTGTCATCTATCTTAGAAATTCTCTATATAAAGTGTTCTCACCTCCTTTGTATGATATATAAGTTCTTAAAAATAAACTCTAAGATTGTTTTCTTAAACCATGAATTTAAACTCTCCGCCTACTACTGCAAATGAAGTTCTAGAGAAGCAGAATAAAGGATTAAATTTGTTCATTTGAAACCTTAGGAAGTATGCTACTTGCCTTTTGGATCTGCATCGAAAACTTTCGATCATTTCTTATTTGGTTTGGTACCTATTTTAGACTTCGAAAAAATCTGTTTTGGGTTGTATAACTTAGAGGAAAATATTTTAAAGGTTTTTATTATAGAGGTATATAAATTTGGAAACCCGAGCTTGGACTCTTGGTCAATACAATCTTAAGCTTGTTGTAGTTACGGTATAACAGCATACGTATCTTTTATGAACACTTTGGTGCCAATGACGTATTAAACCAATATTCTTCCACTGCATCTTTGGACAAAATTTGAAGAAAACTTGAAAACATTAATGGCAAATTATTTCACCGCTCTTTGATTACCACCAAACCCATTGGTATTCAAATCTTCCCAATTGTGTCATTTGGACCAGGTTATTGGTTATTCTTCCTAATAAGGATATCTTGTTGGTTTGACATCCTTAAATCGAACACCTCGAAATCATTCCAGGAATCAAGTCAAGTCATGTTCGAACCGTTCCCGTTACGAAACTCTACAATTTATGCGAAACTCCCGGTCTTACTAGGATATTTCAACACTTTTGAGTTTACGTCCAATCGATTCTTCATCCAAATCCTTGTGGAAAAATAAGTCTTTCTTCGTTAAGTTACCCTTGAACTAAATGAGTGAATGATAAGCTCTTATCCCACATCGCTGGCAAGCCAAAGCTCACAACATAAGTCTTTGGGATCCTCCCCATTTGAGAGCTCTTTTGAAATTTGAGTTAGGCCGAGTTGGTGTCGAGCCAGGCCCGAGGGCAAGGGTAGAGTGAATGATAAGCTCTTATCACATTTGGCAAGCCAAAAGCTCTGGCTTATAATGGTAATCCTCACCATTTGAGAGCTCTTTTGGGGCTGAGTTAGGCTCGGCCCAAGTTGGTAAGGCAAAAAATGTACATCATTTGGCTCTTCTTGTTCAGAAAACAAGTGTTCAACTTGGTTTGTGGTTGGGGAAAATTATGTAGTGGATTCCAGGTGTTGAATAAGTTTTATTGCCTTGTGAAGTTTGACAGGAAAATCTTTGGCAAAATGACCTTTCTTTTTGCAAATGAAACACCTGCTTTTCTTTCTGTTAGGAAATCGTTTGGAATGAGATTGCCTTTTTCTAAAAAATTGAAACTGTTTGGTACACCGTTTCCTTGATGGAAATGGGAATCTGGATTTCTTGAAATGAGACTTTTTCTTGGGTGAGCAGTCACACTTTTTTGGATCTTTGCACTTGATAGCTAAGTAAGGCTTTTTGCAAGCAGATCTGAAAGGTTCTTTGTCTTTGATGAGTTCCTGGAAGCAGAACTTCTTTTGTTCACAAAATTTGTCAAGACATCCCAGAGCAATCTGGAATAATTTTCCCAATGATAATGTGTCAATGTTGAGCTTGTGAGCAGCTAACTGACGCTTAATTTCTGGTTGTAATTCTTCTGGAAGAGATGCCAGAAATACATGCTTGAGTGTGGAATCATTGAATCCATTCAGCTTATAATAGAGGAAAGACATTCGCTTGTAGTGGTAATAAAGATCTTTTGTGTTGAGAGAACAACAATTCATGTTGAGATAATCACGTCTTGCGACTTCAAAAGTAGCACTTGGTTCTCCAATAAACTGATCATGGAGAACGGCTAAAGCCTGAGAGAAATTAGAAATCTGGATGAACTGAAGTTGTCGATCTTTGTCCAAATCAAACCGATCTCGAAGAGAATCGTCAATCTTGAATTCTCTTAGAACATATTGGGTTTTTGCATCTGGAGCTAACATCAGGAGATCAATCCAAGCAGAAAACTCTTGTAGTCTTTCTCTCCATTTTGTTGGAAGGATATCATCAAAAGTAAACCATGGACCATTGGAAGGTTTGGAAACTTTTGGCTGAGGTGGAATTGACTGAGAAAATTCACCAGTTTCACCAGTTTCATGATTTTCTTCATCAGTGTCAATAGGTTCAGTTCTTAGGCCAGGGTCAGTGGCACCAGATTGTTCAGTAGGTTCTGCCATGAGAAGTTTGGAAATATCAACTAGATTTGAATTAGAAGTGTCTGAGTCAGAAAAATCAAATGATTCAACTGATGATGAAGCCGATTGTGAAGGGGAATTTTCAGTAAAGGAATCTAGAGATGGTGAATGGGAAAGTTGTTGAGCAGAATACTGGTACATGGGCTATTTTTCTAAAGAAACAATATTTTGGATTGATGGTGGTTGAGTAGATTCAGGTAAAGAAGTTAATGATGGAGAGGGTGATGGCTCAAATCTGGATGTCTGAGGATTTTGCTGAGGAATGGGTTTTTGAACTGGAGCTGGTTTTGGTGTTTTCTTTGGTTTTGGTTGAGGTCGTGGATTTGGAAAAAACAAAGTATGGGTCATACCAAAACGTTTAGAAGGTTCATATGTTCGGGAGGAAAAAGATGGCAAGAAGGGATGATAGGAGCTGGCTGTGTGCTAGCTTATAAGTGCTGGGCAGTGGAATATGAGTGTGTGAAAGATAAGCACCTCATCCCATGATTGGGATCTGGTGTGCTAGCTTATAATCTTTGGCGATCCTCACCACTTTGAGAGTTCTTTAAATTTGAGTTGGCCTAAAGCGGTAGCAGTGTTCACCGGGGGGAATATGAGTGTGTGAAAGATAAGCACCTCATCCCACATCGGTTGGGATCCTGGCTGTGTGCTAGCTTATAAGTCTTTGGGATCCTCGAGAGCTCTTTTGAAGTTAGGCCCAAAGCATGCGTGGGCGTTGTTATACAGAACTACAGTTAAAGCGTACTTTGGACCCGATGTCCATAAGCTTTTCAGCCGATATACTCTGTAATCAAAAAACCTTTAAAACATTTTTTCTCGAAGTTATACCCAAAAGACTTTCTTTGAGTCAAAACAGTGCAAACCAGATAAGAAATTATCGAAAGTTTTCTGATGCACAGGATCCTTATAAAAGGCAAGTGCAGAGCATACTTCCTTAAGTTTTCAAAATGAACAAATTTAATCCTTTATTCTTTTTCTTTCTTAGAACTTCATTTGCAGAGAGAGAAGGGAGAGTTTAGAATTTCATGGAAGAGAACACACGAGTTTTTATTTCTGAAAAACTTTTTTTTTTTTTACAAGCAAGGGGAGAATCCTTTATATAGGAGAATTCTCAGCGAAGATAGGACAGGACCCCTATCTTTTTTCAAAAGCAAAGGTAAAGATACGACAACATAGATCATGACTTCTCAAGGGATCATGACCTATATCACACCTTTTTAGAAAGCCAAGCCCACCGATCAAGACTTTGACAAATGGACAAAAGATAAAGCATGCTTACAAAGACTTTTACAACTGGCAAAAACCAAAGCGTAAAATGAAGACAAAACCGTAAAGTAAAACATAATTATTACAACAAGACAAACTACTTTATTGAAACAAGACAAACAACTCTATGGAGGCGAGATTCATGTACTGTCTTGGATGAGCTTTTCTCATGCAGGTCATGAGAGTGAGGATGCTTTTGGAAGAAAGGTTTGGAGAGCTTTGATCTTCTGGGAGGGACCACGGCATGGTGGATAAGGGCAATTATAGTCTCTGGAGTACACTTTAGTATACTTAGGGAAGTTTGGGTGGCTTTGTCGACTTTGGATGGTTTGAGTGGTTTAGAAGGTTGGGTGGAGGGTCCGGTTCATCCATTGTTGGTTGGGAAGCGGTGAAGGTGTTGGCTTAGAGGAAGGAAGTCTTGGTGGGTCTTATGAAGTCACAGAAAGTCGGTGTTCTTCTTTAATGATGATGCGTGGACTTAGGTTTAGATATGGCGGATGGAGTGGGTATCATGAGTAGATCATGTTGGGGACTGAGGTGTGGGAGATATCTTTAAGTGGCGGAGGTTGGTGGTTTAATTGGCAAAGGTAATCGGGGCGTCTTGTATGTCATTTTCAATTACGGTATATGTGTCGATGAACCATTCATATACGATCTTGAGTCCAAAAGAGATTGGTGTCTGGATGTTGGAAGTACGGCTGTGAATAATAAAGGCTGATGTGAACGGTTTGTGACATCGGTCAAGGTTGTAAATTTCGGTTGTTTAATTTTTCTCCACTGGGATGGGGAGAACCGTTCAAGTCTCAAAGAGAGGTGGCGTTATCGGATTAAGGAGTGGTCAGGAGTGGGAGAAATGGGAGGACTAACTTGGTTGCATAGAGGGTTAGGCAGGATGTACCATAACACATCTTGATGGTGTCTCTGGTCGGATCGAGGTTAAACATGAACATTTTACGGGTGGAAAGTGGAAAAAGGAAAAGGGTCGGTGACAAGGTAGGCTTTCATGAAAAAGCGAAAGAGAGCTTTTCTAGCAAATTCTTGGATGGCGAAAACAGAAGAGAAGGTTTTGTTGAAGGGAAAAGTTTTCTTGGTGAGAGCTTCTGGGGGTAGTGAGGTAGCCATGGAGATAATTGGAAAATGGTAGGTGGTGGAAAACAGGGTGAGAGGGTTTTCTGGTTTGGAGAGTCTGGAGAGCATATCAGGGATGAGGTTCTGGGATCCCTTTATATGCTTGACTGAAAAGTCATATTTGGAAAACCAATCTTTTAATCTGAGTAACATTTTTTCGGGAACAGTTTTACCTTTGAAATGAAAGATATTGGGGAAGGCTGAGCTGTCCATTCGGATGAGAAAATGGTGTCCAATCAGATGATACTCAAACTTTTTGATGCCATTCTTTACCGCTAAGATTTCTTTAAACACGCTATGGTAGTGCTTCTGTGTTTCAGAAAAATGTCCACTAGCGTAAGCGATAAAGTGTTCCTTGTCATTGAGTTCTTCGAGGAGGATGGCACCCCATGATTCATCACTGGCATCTGTCTGCAATATACGCTTTCCGTCAGTAATCAACTTTAAAGGAGGCGGATTTTGCGCGATCTGTTTTAGGGTAGTGACAGCAGCTGTGTGGTCAGCATTCCACTCTAGGGGCTATTTTTTCAATAAAGCCGAGAGATGATGAGTGTGATGGTCCACATGTGGGAGGAAATCACGGATGTAATTGATAATGCCGAGAAACTGTTAGATTTGCCTTTTGGAAAGTTGCTGATCTGGAAAGTGAAGCAATTCTTGGGCAATGTCTTTCCGGTAGTAGTCCATCTTTGATGATCATACCAAGGAATTCAATATTATCTGTAGCAATGGTGCTTTTCTTGGCCGATAACATGATTCCATGACTTTGGATAATATCATAGAATTGAGTTAACAGCTGGCGATGGTCATCATGTGAGCCTGAAAAAAGCAAGATATCATCAAATCAATGCGATGCGGATAAATTTGGGAAAGAGTTGAACCATGGATTTTTGAAAGATAGATGGGGCAGTTTTGAGACCAAAGGGTAGGACGGTCCATTGGAAATGAGCATTGGGAATACAAAAAGCGGTTTTGTAACATTCGGAGGGTTCAATGCCTAGTTACCAAAAACCAGATTTTAAATCAAATTTTGAAAAGATCTGGGCATTTTTGAGAAAAGTGAACATGCTTTGTCGGCGAGGTAAAGGGAATTTGTCATCTTGTAAAAACATGTTTAATGGCTGGTAGTCTATGACTAGGCGTTTCTTTCCTCGGACAATTTCAGAATGCTTTTCAACATAAAAGGCTTGGCAAGCCCATTGCGAACTTGTGGGCTCAATTAAACCTTAGGCTAACAATTGTGAACATTCTTGTTGGGCTAGGAGTAAGTCAGAAGGACTCATTCCTGGATGGGTAGCTTTAGTTGGGTTAATGTCTTCATTTAGTTTGAAGGGTAACTTAATGAAGAAAGACTTATTTTTCCACAAGGGATTTGGATGGGTGAACTCAGAATGGGACTCTGGACAGAAACTCAAAAGTTTGGTTGAAATATCCTGGTAAGATGGGAGAGTTTGAGACAAATGGTAGAGTTTCAGAATGTTTGTGAATGGTTTGAACATGGATTTGACTCGGATTCCAGTGGGAATGATTTGGAGGTGTCTGATCTGGTGGAGAATGTCAAAACCTAACAAGATATCCTTATTAGGAAGAGTTGAACTAATAACCTTGGTCCAAATGACACAATTTGGGAAGATTTGAATACCAATGGGTTTTTTGGTAATCAAAGAGGTGGTGAAGAGTTTGCCATTGACAGCTTTGAAATGTTCTTCAGACTGGGTTCAATATTCTGATGGAAGAATATGGGGGTTTAACATGCTGCGTTGGGCACCAGTATCTATAAGACCAATTGCAGGAATGGGCCTTTGGAATTTTGAGGGCAAGATCTGGAGTTTGATGGATGGGATAGGAATTGTAGTATCAAGGGAGAGTAATTGTTGGTGGAAAATCACTTGAGACTGGTCACTGTGTGAGTCAGAGGAATTATGTAGTGCGAACACTGTTTCATCATTGGGTTCATCTTGTTCAGAGAAATAGAATTTCAGTTCATCTTTGGCAGGAGAGTAGTCTGTAGTTGCTTGAAGATGTTCAACTAACCGGATGGATTTTTCTCTTTTATTGGGACAATTTTTGGCATAGTGGCCTTTTCTCTTGCAGATGAAACATCTGCTTGATTGCTTTCGTTTGAATTCTCTGGAGGAGGGAGATTTCTTTCTGAAGAACCTGTAGGGCTTTCGGGATCTGCGAGGTTTGGATGAAAAATGGATTTTAATTTCCAAAATGCCGTTTTTCTGAAGCGCAATCCTTTTTCTTGTGGCATTTGATCTGCAAATAAGGCTTTTTGCAAGCACTTCGGAAAGGTTCATTGTCTTTCAACAGTTCTTTGAAAAACTGTTTGTTAAGACAAGTTTTGGCAAGCTGAAAGATTTTGCCAAGAGAGATATTGTCTAGGGAAAGATTGGATGCTATGAGTTGTCTCTGGATGTCGGGTTGGAGTTCTTCGGGGAGGGAAGCCAGAAAGACATGCTTTAATGTCAGTTCATTGAATCCATTAAGCTTATAGAACAACAGGGACATTCGCTTATAATGGAAGTCAAGATCTTTAGCATTGAGGGAGCAGCATTTCATGTTGAGATAATCTAAAAGCAGGCGGTCGTAAGGAATTGATCATGTAATGCAAAGAGCACTTGAAACTTCGGAAGGTCAACATTTGTAATTAAGCGGTATTGTCCTAACGAATCAAACCAATCCCGTAGAAGCAGTAAAGAATTTCTAAGGGTGATTGAGTTGTTGCTTCCAAGATTCTGAGGTCAATCCAGACATTTCATTAAGTCGGTCACGCCATTTATGAGATGAAGATCATCAAATGTGAACCATGGACCATTTGGCGATTTTTTTGGGTGGATCAAATTTGGAAAGGTTGGTTTGTGGCGAAGATTCCATTTCTTCTTCAACTTCGGAGGAATGTCAACATATGGTTACTGTATGGTTGGGAAGGTGGATCGAGTTGAGCCATCGATTTTTAATATCGATAGGATTTTTCAGTCACCGTGGATGCTAGATTTGAAACAAGATTTTTTCGAGTATCGGTTTAGGCTATCGAAACTAGATTTGAATCGAAGTTTAGTTATCGGTAGTAGAAGAGTGGTCGATCGAATGAAGCGATGGCGGTGTATGGGTTCTTTATCTTTTGATTGGGTGGAATGATAAAGGAAGCTGATGTTGGTGTAAAGTAGGAGATGGTTGGCGAGGATGGTCGGAGAAGGATGAAGAGGGCGGTCGAGGTCTAGGATTAGGTTTAGGTTTAGGTGGTGGTGGCGAAGGATTGTCTCGAAAAGAGTATGAGTCATACCAAATAACTTGGAAGGTCATATTGTTTAATAGGGGAAGCGTAGAAGCAAATGGATGATAACTTGGACCGATGGAAGGGATAGGATGAGATGTGGTAAATAGGGTAGCTCTCTGTTTTGATTCAATCTGAAGTTCAATTTTTTCCTTTTCTTTTTGTCACCCGACCATCAGATGGCTCGTAACTCAATCGAGTTAATTCCGAGAGTGAAGATTTTGGGATCTGCCAGATGATGGAGTCAACCTTGGTCTCAATGCTCAGGTGCTCAACTTTTGAATTGAGATGCATCAAAGTATCATTTTGGCCCCTGGCATTTTGAGTTTGCCAGAGGACCGATTAAAAAGGTTTAGGGCTCTGTGGGAGGTGAAGGGATAAAGGGTTTGACACAACATTTCGTTGAAATCTGTATGGGGTTCCAAGAGGAAATGAAGAAGATGTCGGAAGAGTGTAGAAAACATCATACAAACTGGTTGGACGATAGGTGTTGGGTCGAGTGGTGATGGAATCTCGAGGTGAATGTTTGGCAATCCATTTGAGTTCTTTTGGTAAATGGGTAATGGAAGGATCGATGGTGGTTTAGGGTTATAGTGGTGACATGAGGTTTTTTCTTTTGGTTTCTTTTCCTCGGGTTGCATAATCATCGCTTCTTACCAATCATCCCAAAGGGACAATTTGGGTCACATTACGAACCGAGGGCATCCCATGGAAATGGCCATTGTGTTCGGATAAACAGGTAACCTTGAATTAAACCTGTAATGGGCAGATCTTCCCGAGTCGTTGAAGAAGAATAAGTAAAGCGAGAGGCGAGGCTCTTGCGAGGGGAGGTGGCTTAAAAGTCATTCCGATCGTGTCGCCTTTCAAACATACTTTCGGATGTCGGAGATAGGAACTTGTTCATAGTTGGAGATCCATTCAAGAGCATAAGCTTTACGAGCTCATGACGTGGAATTTGTCTTGGGATATGGATAATTGGGGATCTGGTCGGATTCTCGCTAACACCAGGGTGTCGGAGCGGGTAGATCTAAGGCATGATTTTGAAACTGAGACCGGTTGGTGCGAGCAATTTTAAGCGAGAAGAAATTTGTTCAAAGACCTTGAATTTGGATTTGGACCTTCGGTTGTGGGCAAGTTGGGATCTTGGAGAGAAAGGTTGAAGTTTGGGTAAAGGTAAGTAAAACACTTCCTGCAGGGTTGTAAGCGGTGCCAATAACAAAGATTCGGTACCGCTTAAACCGTATCAGCATGTAACCGTAATCCTTTTCTCCCGAAGGGTAAGAATTAACTGATGCCTCCAAGATGGAGATGGGTAAAACCTTCGCGTTTCCAGTTGGAAATCAATTCGGAGGGGATTTCGAGAGTGACATATTGCTCAGTAGGGGTTGCTTGGAGAGAACATTGATCCAGGCGAGAAGACTGGATATATTGGGTGAGGTCTTCGAGTGGATATGAGAATATCGCGTAAAAAGAACTGGGGCGCTTTGTATAGTTGGTAAGTAGAGGTAAGAAGATTCACCGATTTGATTCGTGGATGTAGTGAGTATTCAAGGTTTTCAATTTGTTGGCATGGGAAGTGCATGATTTTGTAAGGAAAGAAAGAAAAGAATAGTGGAGAATGCGAGAAGGAGTGGAAGCCATGAATGAGAAATTCTCTCTGCGCCTGAAGTCTAGAGATCAAAACAGAATAAAGACATAAATCATACCACTTTGAGCTTGAAAAACGAAGATTGAGAAAAACTTTCAAGGACGAGTATGGCTCTGATACCATTAATTACTGGTAATGGAGCAGAACTTGTAAACAGGGTAGGCTGGACCCTTTCTGAGTCAATTATGGCAAATTCAGCTTTCAAAGCTCTTATCTCAGCTTCTTCTTTTTTTTTTTTATCAAAATCAGGACTATAGACTCGTTGAGCAAGCATAGCCCGAAGTTTAGAGTCAAGTTGAGTAACTCTGTTATGAAGATTTTGATAAATCTGATTTAACTTATCTGAGATAGTATCAACCTTTTTCTCAACCTGGTTGGTTTTGTGTGTAATGTGGTCTACCTTATGATGCAAGGTAGTGAGTGCTTGGCTCTGTGCAACAGCATTTTGAGTTTGCCAGTTTAAGACTGCCTCAAAAGAACTAGGTTCTTTTAAATGGCCAGCAGGAGTTACTGCAGAGGGGACATATGGTTTGGAGATGAAATTCTTTTATTAGTCAGTTTATTTTTCCAAAGGTGAGAACTGGGCTTGGTATTCTGTAGATGTTGATGGGGAAAACATCATACATGACAGATTGGGACCAATAACATGGGTAGTCTCGGGTTGATTAAGTCTGCAGCAGCAAAATGGTTCATGTTTTGATCCGGCAAAAAGACCTTTATCATAGATGAATTAAGACTACGCTGATCTTTGGATGAAAGCAAAGATAATAATGCAAAATTTGGATAAATGATATTTTTAGACTTACGCTTGCGTCTTTTTGGTTCGTCATCATCTTCTTCAATATCTTCCCAACAAGGACAACCTGCATCATAGTTGCCAGAGGCTAGGACATCCCATAAGAAATGTCCATGGAGTTTTGCTGGGTAGATAGGAAAACCTTGATCATTAAAGGCTTGAATGGGTAGGTTTTCTTGTTCTGTGTGTAAGTGATCATCAATAAGAGATAACCCTGTGTTCTGAAAACGAACTAGGTGGTGGTTTGAAAGTAAGACGAACAGTTCCATATGAATTTTTCTGAAAATGACTTTCAAAAGTTTGTATGGGTTCGAAATTTTGATGAAAATGTTCATAATTGGACAACCATTCTAAAGGCATGAGTTTGATTAATTCTTGTCGAGGAATTTGCCTTGGGATTTGAATGATGGTTGGAATCTCTTCAGATTCTGTAAGAATCATTAAAGCTTCTGAATTTGTAGTTTGTGGGGTTGGCAAATCCAAAGCATGATTTTGTAGCCTATAAACAAGTTGATGGTGCAGGGTAGCTATTTTAGCTGAGGTGATTTCTTCCTTGAAGCTGGATCTAAACTTTTAAAGTGGTAGCAAGGTTGGAATCAAGAAGTGTAAGATTAAAATTGGGATAAAAGCAAAAAGCACTTCCTACATGGTTGTGATCGGCTAACGATGGCATCCGATATCGCTAAACCTGGTGTCAAGTAAAGCAATTCTGGTTGTGACAGGTAAGCCTTTTCTCCCATAAAGAGTGAGAATAAGACGAACACCTCCAAGGTGAAGATGTGCATAGCCTTCACATTTCCAATGTAGAGATCAATTCTGAGGGGATCTCAAGAATGACATATTGTTCACCAGTAGCGCAAAGACAATCGATCGATGATCGGATATTCCTTCTGGATGTTGTTTCGGAAATCGTGGTTTGATACTTCTGGTAAAGGAAGATTTTTTATACAAGTGATAGGGACTGATGAGAGGTAAAGAGGATTAATTGAATTGAACAAATTCAGGAACATAGGAGAAATAAGATTTTCTATTTTACTGGCTATTTGTTTAAGATGTGATTTGGTAAAGAAAGAAGATGTAGGCGATGATGATGAAGCCATGAGATTAAGATTTTCTATTCTTTAAAGCTTTGATTCCTAAGGCATTGAACTCTTATAACCTATACCAACATCTGAGAATTCTGTGTATGGCTCTGATACCAACTAGGGATTCTAAGTACGCGGCGTTGTTATACCAGAGCAATGATAACAAAGTTATCCTTTGGACCAGTAGTCCGCATGCTCAGGTTTCCAGCTAATATACCTAGAAAACGAGAATGACGTGGTTGCGAGATACCAGACATTCCGTATCTTCCAATGAACTAAGAACCTAGACAACCCAAAAAGACACAGACTCTCCTTGGTCACTTAGTCTAAAGGCAGGGTTCCGTCTATTATATCTCACAGCAAAGAAAGAATAAGAGCCTGACTAGCTTTCTGATGCACATGATCCTTTTTCAAGGCAAGTGCAGAGCATACTTGCAGAAGATAGACATTGAACAAGGGTAAGAGTTCTAAACCTAAAGAATCTTAGGATTAAAGAATAGAAACGAAAGTTTTAGTTATCCATAGGGTGGAATATTGAAACTTGGAATGTTATCGAAAACCTCTTGATCTTTTATTCAAAGTCATTCCAACTGGCATACAAGAAAAGACAAAAGCTGGATCAAGGTCATTCCAACTAGCATACAAGCACACTTATTACAAAGTGACAAATCTCTTAAAGAGATATTAACGCGTCTTCAGATGAGGAGGAATCTGTCTCGTCAGGGTCACGATCAGGGTCTTTGTCTTTTTTGAAGATTTTTTCTGGATGAGAACATCCTGGAACACATGGCCAAGGGCAATCTCGGGCTCTTGGTGATAGAGGGGTTGACTGAGGAAAAGGCTCAGATTGAGAGGAAAATGGCAGATACTAAGAGGAGGATGATCCAGGGAAATTAAGGAAATCATATGGTGATGGTGAAGGTACCGGGGTAAAACTTCATAAGGATCTTAGGAATCTTGGAATAAAAAGTCAGTGTAATCTGGCTTTTCTTCTTTTATGATGATTCCACGGTTGGGAGGTTGGGAATGTAAGGATGGAGTAGGGATCATAAACATTTCATGTTTTGGTCCAAGAGATGTGTGGAGGATTTCTGGCTGGTCTGGAGAAATATGGTTGAGTTCCATAAGGAAGTTCTTCGATCTGGAAATCTTGTTCGAGACTGGCAATGTGATCCATCCATCATAACTTTGATTCGGGTCCAAAATCGGTATGAGGATGTTGGAAATACGGATGAATGATAAAAATGTAAGTGAACCGTTGTCCTTTTGGTCTGGTCGAATCGCAAGTTGGTAGTTGTCGTGCGTTGTTACACCGTGATCTATAACGTAACAAAGTTCTGCTGGCTAAAGTTCCGTTTCAGTTCAATATACACTTATCCATTTAATACCAACCAAATCATAAAAGTAATTTTTCAAGATACCCAAAAACTCGTGGCCTTCAAAGAGGTGAACGCCATTGTGAAAATACCGTCATTTTATAAAATCGGTTTCGAGGATAAAACAGACCTTTCGATGCACAGATCCTTGCTAAGCGCAAAAGCATACTCGCTTAGAAAATTTGGAGTGAGCGTATCATTATTAATCTAAATAATTGCTTTGATTCCTGTAAGAGAGAGAGTTTTAGAAAACATAACGATAGAACGGATTTTTATTTCTCACGAGCCCTCAACTCGAACCTCGGCGTTTATTTATAGAAAATCATTGAGAACAGGACCTCTCGAATGATTCTAAAGCAAAGCACACCTTTGAAATTGAGAATATTGGGGAAGGCTGAACTGTCCATTCGGATAAGAAAATGGTGTCCAATCAGATGATACTCAAACTTTTTGATGCCATTCTTTACCGCTAAGATTTCTTTGAACACGCTATGGTAGTGCTTCTGTGTGTCAGAAAATTGTCCACTAGCGTAAGCAATAAAGTGTTCGTTGTCATTGAGTTCTTCGAGGAGGATGGCACCCCATAATTCATCACTTGCGTCTGTCTGGAGGATGCGCTTTCCATCAATAATCAACTTTAAAGGAGGCGGATTTTGCATTTGGCTGAGAAGTGATGTTAGCCATGGGTCAAGATTCCATTCTGGGGGCTTCTTTTTTAATAAAGCCGAGAGGTGATGAGTGTAATGGGCCACATGTGGGATGAAATCACGGATGTAATTGATAATGCCGAGAAACTGTTGAACTTGCTTTTTGGAAAGGTGCTGATCTGGAAAGTGAAGCAATTCTTGGGCAATGTGCTTTCATGGCTGATAATGTCCATTTTTTATGATCATACCAAGAAATTCAATATTATCTATAAGAATGGTAAGTTTTTCTACGATAACATGATTCCATGACTTTGATAATATCATGAATCGAAAGTTAAGATGTTCATTATGAGCGAAAAAAAGCAAGATATCATCAATGTAAATCAACGCACGATGCGTGATAGGTGGAAGATTTGAACCATGGATTTTTAAAAATGGGCGCTTTGAGACCAAAGGGTGGACTGCCCATTGAAATGGGCATTGGGGATACAAAAAGCTGGTTTTATAACGCTCGGAGGTTCAATGCCTAGCCAAAAACCCGACTTTAAATCAAATTTTGAAAAGATCTGGCATTTTTGAGAAAAGTGAACATGCTTTGTCGCCTTGCAAAAAACATATTGAGTCAAATGACTAAAGCTTTTCCTGGACAATTTCGTAATTTTCAACATAAAGGCTTGCAAGCCCATCGAGAACTTCAAGACCTGGGCTAACAATCAGGAACATTCCTTTAGAGTAAGTACTCATTCTGGATGAGTAAATTTTGTCATTAATGTCTTCATTTAGTTTGGTAACTTAACGAAGAAAGACTTATTTTTCCACAAGGATTTGGATGGTGAACTTCGACGTAAACTCAAAAGTTCGGCTTGAAATATCCTAAAGACGGGAGTTTCGCATAAATTGTAGTTTCGTAACGCCCGCGAATGGTCAACATGGACTTGACTCGATTCCAGTGGGAATGATTGAGGTATTTGATTAAGGATGTCAAATCCTAACAAAGATATCCTTATTAGAAGAGGGAACCAATAACCTTGGTCCAAATGACACAATTGGGAAGATTAATGCCAATGGGTTTTTTGGTGATCAAAGAGGGTGAATACCATTAATGTTTTCAAATGTTCTTCAGATTTGATCCAATATGTCAGGAAGAATACGGGATTTAGATGCTACGTGGGCACCAATGTCTATAAGCACCAATCGAACAAGCCTTTGGAATTTTCGGCAAATGCGGAGTTTGATAGAATAAGAATGTCGGATAAGAACGCTGATGGAAAATAACTGGACCGGTCACCGCCGAGTCATCGAGAGCTTGCGTAACACCGCTTTCATCATCGTTCATCTTGTTCAGAAATAGAATTCCGCTTCATCCTTGTCCTGAGAGAAGAAGCTCGACCAGCCGTAAGAATTTTTCTTTGGGACAATCTTTGGCATAAGGACATTTTTTCTCGCAGATAAAGTATCTACTGAAAAGCTTTCGCTTGAATTCTCTAAAAGAGGATAATTTCTTTTTGAAAATCGTAGGCTTTCTAGATCCGCGACGCCTCGATGAAAAGTCCGGAGTTTTGAATTTTCGAACATGCCTTTTCTTCAGACCGCAATCACAATCCTTTTTTTTTTGCATTTGATTTGCAAGGCTTACAGCACCGGAATGGTTCTTTATCTTCAATAGTTCTTAAAAATTATTTCGCCGCAGTTTGTCGAGATGTTTTTGGTCGAAGATTTTGCCAAGAGACGTTGTCGGGCAAGATTAGAGGTCGCGAGTTGTCGCTATGTCCGGTTGGAGTTCTTCCTGAAGCGGGAAGCCGAAGACATGCTTCAATGTTCATCAATCCATTAAGTTTTATGTAACAAGTAGGGACATTCGCTTATAAGTCAAGATCCTTAAGATTGAGGGAGAGATTTCACGTTTTCAAAACCGCAGGCGCATGGAATCGATCACGGAGAATAGCAAGAGCACTTCAGTAACTTCCGGGAGATCAACAACCAGAATCGGCGATATTATCCTAACTAATCAAACCAATCTCTTAGAGCACCAGAAACGAAAGCAAATTCTCTAAGGACCGATTGAAGGCTCCCGGTCTTAGCATTTCGAGGTCAATCCAGTGCATATTTCATTAAGTCTACCATGCCATTTATGACGAAGATCATCAAATGCAACCACGGACCATTTGACAATTTTTTACCGGTGGATCGGCCCGGATGGAGAAGGTTGGTTTCGGCGTAAGATTCGTGCATTTCTTCTTCAACTTCGGCGGAATATCAACATATCGCTCAGATGAGAGGTTTGGCCTTGGGTAGTTGATCGTTGAGCCATCATGATTTTGGTAATCGAATAGGACTTTTCAGAGTCACCGTGGATGCTTCAATGTCGGCCTTGGCTATCCGAAAATGCAGATTAATCGTAAGTTCGATCATCTATAGTAGATGAACGGGTGATGAACGGGCGATGCAAAGAACCGGTGCATGGGTTCTTTATCCTTTGATCGGGTAGAGGTCGGGAGAGTCAGGCGGTATGGACGGTGATGCCGGCCAGAACCGCAGGATTGATGACAAGAAATGTAGGATCGATGAAATATGACGGTCGGGGTTTAGACTTTGTTCAGTTCGGTGGTAAAGCGATTGTCTCGAAAAGAGTATGAGTCATGCCAAATAACTTGGAAGGGTCATAATTGCTTAATCAGAGAAAGATGAGGCGTAGAGATGATAAGTTGGACCTATGGGATCGGAGGTGATGGGTAAAAAGTGGTAGTTTTTGTTTGTCGATTCAACTGAGCAAGTTCATCCTTAAGTCACCGATTTCTTTTCTTTCGTCAAATTCCCGCCATTGTACCTGTAAGATGGCTCAGAATCTCGAATCGAAAGTTGACCACCGATCAAGATTTTAGGATCTGTATCCTGCAATAGAGTCAACTTTCTCAATTCGTCAAAACTGATTTTCTCAACTTTATATCCCTGAATCCGCCCAAATCAGTGAATCTTCATACCCTCTCATAAGCCCTTACCACCATACAACGCCCCAGCTTTTTTACCCGCAGATCCGTTCATATCCACCGCACTTCACCCTAAAGAATATATCCGCCTTACTCGATCAACGTGTTCTCCAAGCAACCCCCGAGCAATATGTCACTCGAAATACCCGAGTTAATTTCCAATTTAAACGAGAAGGTTACACTCATCTCCATCTTGGAGGCATCGACATCCTTACCTTCATGGGAGAAAAGGATTACCTACATAATCGCTATGCTTGATACCCTTTAAACAAGCACTCAAGATGTCAAGTTATAGGTAATCGCCCTCACAACCCTTCATGCAGGAAGTGTTTTACTCACCTTTTATCCAAACTTTAACCTTTCTCTTCAAGACACCAACTTGCCCACAGCCTTGAAAGTTCAAGTTCAAATTCAAGGTGCAGAACAAATTTCCTCCGCCAAAATTGCCACCCTACACCATCAACTGGTCTATCGGCTTCAAAATCATGCCTTAGATTTACCCACTCCAGAACACCATTCTGACACCCTCATGGTGTTAGCAGAATCCGACCAAATCCCCACAATCATCCAGATCCCAAGACAAATTCCCCGTCATGAGCTCATTAAGCTTACGCTTTGAACGATCTCCAACTGAAAGCCCATACCAATACGCCCAATCCAGACATCTGAAAGCATGTTTGAAAGACGACAGGATGGCACAGTCCGAATGACTTTTAAACCACCTCCCAGTGCTCCACAAGAGCCTCCTCGGCTCTCCTTTACTTATTCTTCAATGATCACAGCTGTTCAGACAGCTCAGGAAGATCTGCCCATTACAGGGTTCAATTATGAAGGATACCATGTTTATCCAGCCAAACACAATGGCCATTTCTTATGGGATGTCCCCGGCTCAGGCATGTGTGACCCAAATTGTCCCTGCTGGGATGATTGGGAAGAGGACGATGATTATGCCCCTAGAAGGAAAAAGAAACCCAAAAAGAAAAAACCCCCAGTCCCATGTCAACACTGTGAACCTAAATCACCAAAAGATCCTCCACCTCCACCAGCTCCATTACCCATCTACCGAAAAGAGCTCAAATGGATTGCAAAACATTGCAAATCTGAAATTCCATCACCACTCCCAAACCCAACACCTATCGTCCAACCACTGGCTTGTATGATGTTTTCCTCTACTTCTTCAGATTACACTTCTTCCTTTCCTCCTTTAGAACCTCACACAGATTGACAACGAAATGTTGTGTCCAAACCCTTTATCCCTTCACCTATTACCTCCACTGGCCACCTTGAGCCCCCCAAGCCTTTTGAATCGGTTCTCAACTAGCAAACTCAAAATGCCAGGGCAAAAAATGATACTTTGTTGCAACTCAATTCAAAAGTTGAGAAAATCAGTTTTCGAACTGACCAAATTTAGACGAAAGTTGACTCTATTGCTACCCAGATGCAACAGATCCACCAAAATCTTCAATCCAGAATTGGTCAACTCTATATACCGTTGGAAAGATAATTAAGTTAGCTTTCCAATGCATTTTACAGAGCTGGATTTGGAGTTCTCTAGAAGGAGTTATGATCAATTTATTACAGCTTGTTAAGGCTTGGGAATTCAAACGACTCCTTTGATTATTCAACTTCATCTATTTGTTTTGTGTCAAGTTTATCAATGTGTTAGGTAAGTCTATCATTAATAATAGTGGGTTGGTGAATGCTTTTAAAGCACCCTTTGACAAACCTATAATTTGAGAGTTGTTCCAATGTTTCCATTTGTATTTTTAGGATCTTGGGTTTCTTTTAGCCTATTTAAACTCAGCAACCTTGCTATGTATGAGAATTAAGAGATTAATATTATTTGAATTTGAAAGATTATTCTTTCTTTTGCTCTTTTGAGAACTAGTGAACTTATCAAGAATTTGCATTCTTGTGGCGTTCCAAATTTAGACTTATCACTCACCGTCTCATCTATTTCTTGAGTGTGGCGTCAATATCATTCTCTATACCTTTGGTTCATGCTTTTCAAGATCGTCAAGGTTTTGTTTGTAATAAATCTGTTTAGAACTTTCTTGGAAAGTTGAAACTACAATTTAAGTGTGAGTTTCAAAGTTTCATTGTGGGAATTTCGTATCATTTGGTATCAGAGCTAGTTTCTAATTAGGTTTGAATGTCTTATTTATTTTGATTAACAAAAAAAAGAAGAAGAGAAAAAAAAACGTACAAAAAAAAAAGATTACAAAAGGATTCAAGTATTTCTACTTTCATCAAATTGAATTTTAGTTATTCATTTTCCTTGACATTGTTTACACACAATATCAATTGTGTTGCTTTTGTTTTCCTTTCTTCAATTTCCTTTTCATTCTTTGTGTTCTCTTAATTTCTTTTTTTGTTAGTGTCTGGATTGTCATATTTGGTGTGCCACTTGGGTTTTTTATCGTGTTTATTTAGTTCAATAAAGTTAACCTGAAAGAGAGAATTGTGTGGTAAAAGCGCAAAAGTTCGTGAGATCATTGAGGAAAGCCAATTTGTGTGTTAAACACGAGAGTTAAGACATCAAATCGAGTGAAACACGCGAGGAGCTGCTAGAGGTCTTTTGCTAACATTCTTTTCAGATCACAAATATGTCAAAAGATCAAGAAGTTACGTGAAGAACGGTGCTTTTCGGATAACATACGATTCTACGATGGATAAGATCATGTAATCGAAGTTAACAAATGGATTCATTATGTGAACCCGAAAAAGCAAGATATCATCAATGTAAATCAATGCACGATGCAAAACGGTTCGAAGATTTGGACCATGGATTTTGAAAATAGATGGACCAAAGCGACGGTCCATCGAAAATGGGCATCGAATACAAAAAGCGATTTTCAGAAGTTTCTGGTTCAATGCCGAAAAAAACCCGATTTTAAATCAAATTTTGAAAAGATCCGGGCATTTTTAAAAAGTGAATATGCTTTGTCGGCGTAAAGGGAATTTGTCATCTTGTAAAACATGTTTAAGCGGTCTATGACTAGCGCTTTTTCCTCGAAAATTTCAACGCTTTTCAACATAAAAGGCTCGCAAGCCCATCGAGAACTTGGGCTCAATTAAACCTTAACAATCAGTGAACATTCTGTTGGCCAGAGTAAGTCAAGGACTCATTCCGGATGGGTAGCTTGGTTAATATCTTCATTTAGTTTGAAAGGTAACTTAACGAAGAAAGACTTATTTTTCCACAAAGGATTTGACGTGAACTCGGGACTCGGATGAAAACTCAAAAGTTTGGTTGAAATATCCCGTAAGACGGGGAGTTTGAGACAAATGGTAGAGTTTCAATGTTTGGAATGGTTAGCATGGATTTGACTCATTCCAGGGGAATGATTTTGAGGTGTCCGATCCGCTGAGAATGTCAAACCTAACAAGATATCCTTATTAGGAAGAGTCGAACTAATAACCTTGGTCCAAATGACACACTGGGGAAAGATTTGAATACCAATGGGTTTTTTGGTAATCAAAGTAAGAGTTTGCCATCGATGCCTTTTGAAATGTTCTTCAGACGGGTTCAATATTCACTAAGAACATGGGTTTAATACCAAAGATCTATAAGACCAATCAGTGAATGGGCCTTGGAATTTCGAGGCAAGATCCGAGTTTGGACGGGATAGAACCGTAGTATCGGAGAGTAATCATTGTGGAAAATCACTTGAGACCGTCACTTTCTCGAGTCGAGGAATTTCGCGAACACGCTTTCATCATGTTCGAGAAATAGAATTTCAGCCATCTTGGCGAGAGAATAGTCAAGATGCTCAACTAGCCGAATGGATTTTTCTTTGGGGACAATCTTTGCATAGTGGTTTTTCTTTGCGTGAAACATCCGCTGAGCCGCCGCTTGATTCTCCTGGGAGGAAGATTTCTTTCAAAACCGATAGGCTTTGGATCTGAGGTTCGGATGAAAATTTGTAGAATTTCCAAAATGCCGCTTTTTTCGAACCTAACGCAATCCTTTTTCGGGCATTTGATCCGCAAATAAGGCTTTTTGCAAGCACTTCGAAAGGTTCTTTGTCTTTCAACGCTGAAAAACTGCTTTTGCTCGCAGTTTGTCAAGACAAGTTTTGGCAAGTAAGATTTTGCCAAGAGACGTTGTTCAGGAAAGATCGATGCGCGAGTTGTCTCTATATGTCCGGTTGGAGTTCATCCGAAGGGAAGCCGTAAAGACATGCTTTAATGTCTTCATCAATCCATTGCTTATAGAACATTCGCTTATAATGAAATCAAGATCCAAGATTGGCGAGCAAAGATTTCGCCGAGATAGTCTCGCCGCGCTTCAAAGACCGCAGGTCGCCAAGAATTGATCATGACAAAGAAGAGCACTTCAAACTTCCTAAGATCAACAAACCAGAATTGGTATTTAATCGAATCAAACTAATCTCAGAGCACCCAAACGAGCAAATTCTCAAGGATCCGATTGAGTCAGGCTCCTCGTTTAAGATCCGGAGGTCAATCTGTGCATATCTCATTGAGCCACGCCCATTTATGAGATGGAAGATCATCAAATGCGAACCACGGGCCATTTGACGATTTTCGGACGGATCGGTCTGGCCCGGTATGGTTTGCGTAAGATTCAGTGCTTCTTCTTCAACTTCGAGGAATGTCAACATATGGTTCGATGAGAGGTTTGGCCTTGATCGAGCCATCGATTTTGGTAATATCGATAAGACTTTTCGTAGTCACCGATGTCAAGATTCATCAGGGCTATCCAAACAGATTTGAATCAAGTTTGGTCGTCTCAGAAGTGAATGGGTGATCGCAGCAAAGAACCGGGTCATGGGTTCTTTATCTTTTGATCAAGGTGGACCGACAAAGGAGTCATGTGGTAAAAGAGAGATGGCGCGTATATGGGACGGGGTCAGTCGAGGTCATGGTCCTAGGTTTCGCTTAGTTGTGGTCGGCAAAGCGATTGTTCTAAAAGAGTATGAATACCAAATAACTCGAAGGGTCATACTGCTTAATAGAGAAAGATAGAGGCAAAGGATGATAAGTTGACCCATGGATAAGAAAGCGGCAAAAGTGGTAGTCTCGCTTTTCAGATTCAATCTAAGCAAGTTCAGCTTTTGATTTCTCTTTTCCTTTGGTCAAATTCCTCGACCATTATATCGCAAGCATGGCTCAGAATCCTCGAATCGAAGTACCAATTCCTGAGATTTTGTGGATCTGCTATCCGAAAGCAATAGTAAACTGCCTCAATTTGTTCAGAAACCGATGTGTTCAACTTTGAATCGAGATGCAACAAAGTATCATTTTGCCTTGGCATTTTGAGTTTGCCAATGAGGACCGATCTGGTTTAGGGCTCCTGTGGAGGTAATAGGTGAAGGGATAAAGGGTTTGGACACAACATTTCATGAATCAGCGAGGAAAAGATAAGAGTAATCCAAGAGGTAAAAAACATCATACAAGTGGTTGGATGGTAGTTAGATTAATCTCGATCAATGTTCGGCAATCCATTTGAGTTCTTTTCTAGACGGGTTGAAATGGAGCTGGAGTGATCCGATGGTTTAGGTCACATGGGACAAGAGGTTTTTTTTTTTCGGTTTTTTTCCTCAGGGTTGCATAATCATCGCCTTCATCCCAATCATCCCAAAGGGACAATTGGTCACACATGCATCCCATAGGAAATGGCCGTTGTACTTGGATAAACAAGCGTAACCTTCGTAATTAAACCTCAGAATGGGCAGATCTTCCCGAAACATCAAGAATAAGTAAAGCGAGAGCTTAGGCTCTTGGAGCACTTCGAGGTGGTTTAAAAGTCATTCTGACTTTCCATCCGGTCGTTTTCAAACATACTTTCGATGTCCGGTGAGTCAGATTATCGGAACTGCTCATAAGATCCATTCAAGAGGCATAAGCTTTACGAGCTCATGGAATTTGTCTCGATCCGGATAATCGTAGGATTTGGTCGATTCGCTAACACCACGAGTGGTGTTCTGAGTGGGTAGATCTAAGGCATGATTTCCTATAGACCAAAAGCAATTTTTGCAGAAGAAATTTGTTCAAAGACTCGATCCGAACTTGAACTTTCAAGGCAAATTTGCCTGGAGAAAGCGTTGAAATCGGATGAAAGTGAGTAACACACTCCCGCATGAAGTGGTTGTGGGTAACAAAGATTCGGTAATCGCTTAAACCGCATCAAGCATAGCAAGGCGAAGTCAGAATCGGTAATCCTTTTCTCCCACGGGTAAGGATTAACTGATGCCTCCAAGATTGGAGATGGTAAACCTTCTCATTTCCGCTTGAAATTAATTCATGGGTATTTCAAGAGTAACATATTGCTCAAAGGGTTGCTTTGAGTGAACATCGATCCAAAGCGTGAAGACCGGATATATTCTTGGGAGGAGGTCTTCGTGGATATGAGTACCTGACATCGTAAAAGAACCCAGAGGCTTATGAGAGGTACGATTCACCGATCCGGATCTCGTGGATGTGAGTATTCTACAAGATTTTCAATTTTGTCATGATGAAGTGCAAGATTTCGCAAAGAAAGAGCCAAGAAAGAGTAATGTGTCAAGAGAAAGTAGGGTTACGAATGAGAAATTTCTCTTCAAGTCTAGAGATCAAAAAGAAAAGACTTAAATTATACCATTTTGAACATGAAAACAAGAGTTTTAGAAAACAAGTTTCAAGGAACCAGATACCATCTATGAAAGTGTACGTATGCTTGTTATACTGTAACTACAAAAAAACCGTGTTGACCAAGAATCCAAAGCTCCTTTCCAAATTGATATACCTTTGTAATCAAAACCTTAAAACATTTTTCTCAAAGTTATACAACCCAAAATGACTTCACTTTAGTCTAAAATGGTACCAAACCGATAAGAAATGATAGAAAGTTTTCGATGCATGTGATCCTCAGAAAAGGCAAGCATACTTCCTTAAGTTTTCAAATGAACAAATTTAATTCTTCTATGCCTTTTCTTTCGCTAGAGCTTCATTCAGAGAGAGAAGAGGTTTAGGATTCATATCAAGAGAAAACACGAGTTTATTTCTTTCAAACTTCTATCCAACTTCTATATCTTATGCGATGAGAACTCTTTATATAGAGAATTCTCAAGATAGATGACAGACCTATCTTTACAAAAGCAAAAGCAAAAGATACATCATGACACAACTTTAATTATTACAAAAGACAAAAGATGCTTTAATAACGAAAGCATGACTTTTCGACAAAAGAAAAGCAAAAGCTTTTAAAGAAAAGCAAACCGCAATAATTATATAAGACAAAAGATAAAGATAATTATTACAACAAGACAAACTACTTTTGGAGAAAGATTCATGTCGCCTTCGTAGAGAGCTCATTCCCCATCTCGGGTCCCATCACCAGAGCGGTGCTGAAGAAAGTTTTGAGAGCTTGGATGCTATGCGAGGACCACCATGGTGGATAAGTGGCAATTATAGTCTCCTGGAGTACACTTCGAGTATACCGAGGGGAAGCTTTTGTCAACTTTGGATGGTCAATGGTCGCTTGGGAGGTCAGGGTCCCGGTTCGTAGGGGCCGTTCATCCAATCGCTCGGGGAAACTGTGTTTAGGAAGTCTTCCCACGGGTCTTGGGAGTCCCGGTAAAGCGAAGTCAGAGTCCGGTCGTTTTCTTAACGATGATACTTTAGATATGGCGATGGAGGGGATCATGAGAAGGTCATGTCGGGGACCCAAGAGGTGGAGATATCTTTAAGGCAGGTTTTTAATTGGCAAAGGTAGTTGTGCAGACGCCTTGTATGTCATTTTCCGACATTGTTGCGCTTTTCTCCACCATGGGGAGAACCATTCAAGTAATGTCCGTAAAATGGCATTGTCTGATTAAGGAGATGCTCCAAAGTAGAGAAACGAAGGATTAGCTTTTGCATAAAGGATCATAGTACCAAACGCACTATAACACATCTTCGCAGGTCTCCGGATCAAGGGTTAAACCTGTAAGGAACATATTTTCTGGGTGGAAAGTGGAAAAAGGAAAAGGGTCGGTAACATTCTTTTCAGATCACAAATATGTCAATCAATTATGCTCAAGGCCATGCAACAACAATTTGAGGGCATGAATCTGATGTTTGGAACACTGTCATAGCCAATCTACAAAGGGGGCAACAACCAATAGCTCCTAATGTAAGAGGTAATCAAGGGCGTGCTGCCATGGGAGAAGAAGATGGTGATGACTTAGATATTTTTGATGACCAGGCCACTGTTGACATGCGTGGAAGAGATGATAGAAGGGCAAGACGTATAGATCATGATTTGGGGAGTATCAAACTAAAAATTCCTTCTTTTCAAGGTAAAAATGATCCGGAAGTTTATTTAGAGTGGGAAAAAAAGGTGGAGCTAGTATTTGATTGCCACAACTACTCTGAGGAAAAAAAAGGTAAAACTAGCTGCTGTTAAATTTACTGATTATGCTATTATTTGGTGGGATCAATTTGTTTCTTTTAATTATTTTCTTGTAATTTTTTATTTAAAAAAAAGAAAAAAAAAAGTGAATCTGCATTTAGAGGTAAGAATTTCTTTTCTTTTTCTCTTCTTTAAAATTCTGTAATTTAATTTTCAAGTTATTTTTCTTTGTAATTTTTCGTTTATCTTATTAATTTATTTTTAGTTAATTTATTTCACGTATTTTTTTTTCGTGTGTTATAGTAAAGTTGTAACAGCGTGATAAGATTAGTACCGTAATTTTTCCTTCTTCTTTATTTTTATTCGTTTTGTTCCGATTTATTGTTGTGTTCTGTGCATGCATGGTCGAATGTCATTATTACCTAATCTTGAGCTTATAGATTTTGAACTTGAAAAAACACTTCGCACACACAAACACGTTGCAATTAAAGATAAAATTGAAATGAATTTGCAACAACAACAACCACCACCACAGGAGAGGCCATTTAAGGACTACTTTAGTCCCTTAGCTAACTTGAGCACATCATGCATAAGATACCCAAATGTAGCTGCTAGGAGTTTTGAACTAAAACCTAGTGTGCTAAATTGTCTCCCAACATTCTATGGCCTAGAAAATGAGGACCCATATAATCATTTGAATGATTTTCATGCTGTTTGTCAAACCTTTAAATATGAGAATTTTTCAAATGGATGTTAAACTATTCCCATTTTCTTTAAAGGATAGAGCTCGTTCATGGCTCAATACATTGCCCGCTAATAGCATTACATCATGGGAACAAATGGCAACACAATTTTTTAATAAATACTTCCCAGTGCATAAAACCAATGCTATTCGCAAGGAAATTTCAGAGTTTACCCAGAGAGAAGACGAGCAGTTTTTCGAAACATGGGAGCGATTCAATGGGCTACTCTTGAAGTGTCCACATCATGGGTAATTGAAATGGCACCAATGTTAATACTTTTTGGAGGGATTATTGCCGCATGTGCAAGAATGGCTAATGGCAACAAGTGGAGGAGAGCTAATGTCAAAAAGTGCATCCGAAATTTGGGAATTCTTCCAGTGACAAGTAGATAATTCCCAACAACGGAGTCGATCACACAAGAATACTAAAAGAATTAAAGGAGTAAATGAGGTTCACATTGGCGAGTCAAGTTCGAGAATTAAAGAAGTCAAAGAAATGGTTGAAGTTCTTTCTCGACAAATAGCATCGTTAACGACTGCTAAATCAACATAACCACATGACCATGACTCATACTCAGATCAAGCCAATGCCATATGTGTAATGAGAAAACCATCTAATTACAACCCATACTCCAACACATATAACCTTGGATGGAGAGACAACCCCAATTTTTCATGGTCTCAAGGATTCCAACATAATGGACTAACAGCTCCAACTCCACCAATGCAACCAATTCCTCAAGTTCCTCAAGCCTCTCAGCCACCATTTAGACCATACAATCAGAACCATGGGAGGATGCATTCCAGAATTTCAAGAATGTTACTCACTCCACGATCGAGCAACAGAACCGCACCATTGATGAACTACGAAATGAGATGAGAGCAGACTTCAACTCACAAGCCCAATAAGTTTCAAGCCTCGAGAATATGGTGGGACAGCTTGCTTCTTCAATTCAAACTTTGGCAATGACTGTTGAGAAAGGTAATTTCCAAGTCAACCAGTGCCTAATCCTAAAGGAGTGCATGAAGCAAGTACCACCACCACAAGAAGATGGAGAGGTCAAAGCCATGACTCATAAAAGGAAAAGAAGTCGACAACAAAGTGGAGATGCCGGTGACAAAAGAAAATCAAAATGTACCTGTGAATGTTGAGGACTCACCATCGGAAGAGAAAGAAGAAACCAACCCACGAGAATATGTTCCCAAAGCCCCATTTCCTCAAAGGTTAGCTAAAGGAAAGAAGGGAAAATCCACAGGTGAGATTCTTGAAATCTTCAAACAGGTAAGTGTTAACATCCCTTTGCTTGATGCTATAAAACAAGTGTCATCTTATGCCAAGTTTCTTAAAGACCTTTGTACTAAAAAGAGAAACATTCACGTTAAAAAGAAGGCATTTTTAACAAAAAAACGTTAGTTCTATACTCCAACACAAAATTCCTCTAAAATGCAAAGACCCAGGTTCCCCCACTATCTCATGTAGTATAGGGAACTACACAATTGAGAATGCTTTGTTGGATTTAGGAGCTAGTGTAAATTTGTTGCCTTACTCAGTTTTCGTGAAACTTAGACTGGGAGAATTACACCAAACTCCAGTGGTGTTACAGCTTGCAGATCAATCCACGAAAATACCTCGTGGTATTGTGGAGGACGTGCTTATCCAGATAGACAAGTTTTATTTTCCTATTGATTTCATTGTAATTGACACTCAACCAATCCAAGATTCAAGGAGGCACATCCCCATTATCCTAGGCCGACCTTTCTTGGCAACCGCTAATGCTCATATTCAATGCAGAACTGGAAATATGTAGTTGTCCTTTGGCAACATGACTATGGAGCTAAACATTTTCAACATTGCCAAACAACCTCACAATGCAGATGATGGAATTGTTGATGTGGATTTAATAGAAACAATAGTTAATAATACTTTTCTTTCAAACCTTAGTGATCCTTTACAAACATGTTTAACTCACTTTGGTTTCGATTTTTATATTGACAGATCAGTCGATGAGGTCAACGCTCTACTTGACTCAGCACCATCCATGGACACTAATAAATAGAAGTCAAGAGTTGAACAACTAGCACCATCAGAGAAGAAACTCATCCCATCATCAGAATCACCATCGAAACTCGAGCTCAAACCATTACCCAACACTTTGGAATATGCATTTTTGGGAGAAGAAAGTACTCTGCCAGTAATCATCTCATCATCCCTAAATGACGAACAAAAAGGTAAGTTGTTGGATGTTTTAAAAGAGCACAAAGGAGCATTAGGATGGACTATAGCAGACATAAAAGGAATAAACCCAGTAGACTGCATGCATTACATTCACCTTGATGAAAATGCTAAACCTACTAGGGAAATGCAACGTCAGTTAAATCCTAACATGAAAGAAGTTGTTAGAAATGAAGTCCTTAAGCTATTAGACGCAGGTATCATTTACCCAATTTTCTGATAGTTCATGGGTGAGTCCTGTACAAGTTGTCCCCAAAAAATCAGGAGTCACAGTAGTTACCAATGCTGATAATGAATTGATACCCACTAGAGTGACTACAAGATGGCGTGTATGCATTGATTATAGAAAGTTGAATTCTGTCACACGTAAAGACCATTTTCCTTTACTATTTATCGATCAAATGCTTGATAGATTAGCAGGCCATGAATTTTATTGCTTTCTAGATGGCTACTCAGGATATAATCAGATTCCCATAGCACCAAAAGATCAAGAGAAAACCACTTTCACTTGCCCTTTTGGCACTTTTGCATATAGGAGGATGCCATTTGGATTATGTAATACACCTGCTACATTTCAACGATGCATGTTGAGCATTTTTTCTAATATAGTTGAACGATTCCTTGAAGTCTTTATGGATGACTTTTCTGTCTTTGGTGATTCATTTGATCAATGTTTACATCATCTAACACTAGTTCTGCAGAGATGTATCGAGAATAATTTAGTCTTAAATTGGGAGAAGTGCCATTTTATGGTAAAACAAGGTATTGTTCTTGGTCACATCATTTCAAGCAAAGGTATTGAGGTTGATAAAACCAAGGTGGATCTCATTTCCAATCTTCCTCCACCTAAAACAGTCAGAGAAGTAAGATCTTTCTTGGGCATGCTGGTTTTTATAGACGTTTCATTAAAGATTTAGCAAAGTTTCTAGACACTTATGCAATATACTTGCTAAGGATGTACATTTTGTCTTTAATGATTCATGTCTTGTGGCATTTGAAAAACTAAAGCAATTATTAACATCATCACCCCCAAACTGGAGCTTATCATTTGAGCTCATGTGTGATGCATCTGATTATGCAGTAGGAGCTCTGTAATAGGACAATGAGTTGATCGAATTCCCCATGTTATTTACTCTACTAGTATGACATTGAATGATGCACAGTTGAACTATTCAACCACTGACAAAGAAATGCTAGCAGTAGTGTTTGCATTAGAAAATTTTCGATCTTATCTCATTGGTTGTAAAATAATTGCATTCACAGATCATGCTACTCTTCAATATCTTCTCACAAAGAAAGATGCAAAAGCTAGACTAATTCGTTGGGTGTTACTTTTGCAGGAATTTGACTTGGACTTCAAAGATAAGAAAGGCACGGAAAATGTTGTGGCTGACCATCTTTCTCGTCTCCATTTTGACACAATTACAGAACCATTAACATTGAATGAGTCATTTCCAGATGAATAATTAATGAGTGTAGAAGTATTACCGTGGTATGCTGATATCGTTAATTATCTTGTTACAGGTCAACTTCCAGAGCATTGGACCAAGCAAGACAAGGCTAATTTTTTTGCAGAAATAAAGAATTTCTTTTGGGATGACCCTTATCTTTTCAAGTATTGTGCTGATCAAATTGTTAGACGATGTGTCCCAGAAAGTGAAATTCAGAATATCATTTTATTCTACCATGAACAAGCTTGTGGAATGTGGTTTCTATTGGCCAACTATATTTCAAGATGCTTACACTTTATGTTCTTCATGTGATATGTGTCAACGAATGGGGAGCATTACATGAAGGAATATGATGCCACTAAATCCAATTTTAGTGGTTGAAATTTTTTATGGGACCCTTTCCCCCTTCTTTTGGACATCAATACATATTGGTCATTGACTACGATCGAAACGGGTAAGCAATTCCATAGAACCAATGATCACAAGGTGATAGGATTTTCAAAAGCAACATTGTTTCACGCTTTCGATTCCTCGAGCAATAATCATGCCCCACTTTGTAACAAAGCGTTCAAAGCTCTTTTGACAAAGTATTCCATCACTCACAAAGTGGCGACCCCATATCATCCGCAAACCAGTGGCCAAGTTGAGATCTCCAATCGAGAAATAAAGCACATATTAGAAAAGATGGTAAGGCCAGACAAAAAAGATTGGTCATTAAAACTTGATGATGCATTATGGGCATATAGAACGGCTTTCAAGACCCCGATTGGAATGTCACCCTACAGGCTAGTGTATAGAAAAGCTTGCCACCTACCTGTGGAACTCGAGCATCGTGCATACTAGGCCATCAAGAAATTCAACTTTGACATGCAGCAAGCAAACTTAGAAAGAAGATTATAGCTGGCAAGCAAATTATGAGAAAATCTTTCACTCCAGGTCAGAAAGTGCTTTTATTCAATTCTTGCTTGTTCCCAGGTAAGTTACGCTCTCGATGGTCTGGCCCTTTTATTGTTCACACTGTTTTTCCACATGGGGCAATTGAAATTAAGGACCCAAAGAACGGTGTCACGTTTAAAGTTAATGGTCAAAGATTAAAGACATATCTAGAGTACCAACCACATGGAGAGGACACCAAAATAAATTTGAGTGACCCACCAGATTTGAATTGAGACGTTTCTTTCTTTTCGGTGATTTAATTTTTTCTTTCTTTTTACTATTCTTTTGCTAATTGAAATTATTTTTGCATAAGTGTATTTTTTTTAACCATTAAGTTTTCTCTTATCATTGTTAATCATGAGTACCATAGCTAAACAGTTCCTCCTGGACATTCTTAGACCACTTCAACGTGTAAAATCTCATCTCAAAAGCAGATTCGATTTTGTAAAACACTTCATATTTGGGCTCTGCAACCACCAGAGTTAGTATCCCATATTGTGGATTTAGAAAGTCAACTCAGAGACATTGAGAGAGGTGTCTACAACATCCAGTTGGAGCTTGAGGTAAATTCAATAAGAGGACGATTGTAATTTTCTTTATGTGTTTTAGTTTGTTTTTCTTTGTTTGTGTGCTTTAGTTTGTTACCCCGGTGAAGTGGCGGATAACGGTACTCCGTGACAATCAAGTCGGTTACTTCAGTTTCCCATAATAACTGATATTCTGAGGCGAAGGTATGGACAGAAATGAGATTTTAGCAAAGCTTCACAATCGATTCCCTTCACTTCCTCAGAATGCCCTCCTTACAATCTATAAAGCTCGGTCTGAACGCATGCGTTTGCTCATGAGAAATAACATACCTGCTGACATCCGCTGGTTAATCGAGGCCAAAGTGCGATTGGCAGGTGAGTTACCTCCAAAATTTATTGCATACATGCCTGGTTGTGGTAAAGGAAATTATGCAAGAAACCGACGAGCTCGAAGACTTTATGTTGCTTGTCATAAGTGTGCCAGAATGAGATGCAAAACCATGTTCTATAGGAATGGTGTCTAATAACAGGGAAGATAAGATTCAATTCATTAGGGATGTCTTGAATAAGGAGTCATTGGATGATATCCTTTTGTCTCTTGAAATGTATCCTAGTGGATATGTACAAGGAGCGATTTTCCAGTTATGGCAATTATTCCAGAAAGAGCATGCACGATATTGTCTCGGGAATCTGACTATAAACGACCTTGTTTGCCCGTTTATAAGAAAACTGGATGGGAAGCCCATCCTCGACCCATAGAGGGAGTTCAAGCCATTTCTGGACGTAAAACCAGAGGAATATGTGAGCCACAGTCACAACTACCTGTAAATATCCTTTGACTTCATTGTTTTATTTTACTGTTGTTTTATCATTTGCATTATTGTCTTTAATAATTTTATTTTATCACTATTTACTATTTCCTTTTTTACTCTCGAGCCATGTGCTTTACGCGTTAATTGGCACTAACATGCTACCTCATACACAGTTGTGACCCACTGTCACTAAGATTCTTAAATATGACTTTTTGTTCAGCACTTACAAATTGTTTTTGAGAAATATCCCATTGGCAGCTACTCCCAATAAACAATTCAAGAACATTTGTGTGCTTTCTGGATTTAACTATGGCAAACATAAAGAGTTCGTTGAAGCAGCCATAGATATTGGTCGAAATATAGCAGAGAGAAAATTACACTTGGTGTATGGAGGAGGTAACAGATGGTTATCAAAATTGGTCTCAGAAGCTGCTTTTGTCAGAGGAAGCCAAGTGTTCAGCATCATCCCAAGAGCTCTAAAACCTTTGGGTAGTTTGTCTGACTCACCGATTGGAGAAGAGTTAGTCGTCTCAGGTATGCAAGAAAGAATAACTAAAATGCTTAATCATGCTGATGCTTTTATTTTCTTACCAGGAGATCTTGCAACTCTAGAGGCACTTATCACATTAGCATCTTGGGCCCATCTGCACATTCACCAGAAACCCATCGGTTTGCTAAATGTCAATAAAAAATTATTTCATTCCTTCCACAGCGAAAAAACTTTTTATTTGTGCTCATACTGCTAATGAGCTACTTGATCTGCATAAGCTTATGACCGAGCCGCACTCGACCTTTGTGTTGGAGCGTCCAAATAATGATGGTAACAGTAGCCACAGTAAGAAGTACAAATTAGATTTAACTCTCCGCTTGTAAATATTTTCTTCTGTGTTACACCACCCAGGTGATGTCTTCTAAACTCTACTTATTTCCTTTAAAACATTGAGGACAATGTTTCGTTCTGGTTGGGGGGAGGGAATAGTTGACAATTGTGGAATCTTGGTAAGTTTTTACTGATTTTTTGTTGCAGAGACTAACCGTGGCTAACCTTTTGTGTTGAAGATGCTGAATATGGAGTGTAGTTACTCTAGAAACGCATCTTCTTCGTTTAAAAAAAAAAGAAAATTTCCAGACATTTTCTTTTTCTTTATTAAGCTTTGATAATCATTTTTTTAACTTCTTCTTTTTAATTTCTCCTTTATAAATACTTTCAAATTTTTGAGTCGAAAATGTCTGAATATGGAGTGTAGTGCCTTTAGAAACGCATCTTCTTAGTTAAAAAAAAAAACCATTTTCTTTTTCTATCATTTTAAGTGTAACTTTTCTAATTAGTTTTTCTGCATCATTTTCACCTTTTTGCATGCATATTTTCCTTTCATGTTTAGAATAGGTTGGGGTAGAATGTTGTTTGAACAAAAAAAAAATTTTGTGTGATTTGTTTTAACATTGGATGAGATGATGAATTTCAAATTTTAGTATTTGTATTAGCTTTGGTCTTAAGTGATATTACGCCATGTTTGCTACTCTACATGTTGATGTCGGAGACAAATATGAAACAAGAAACAAGAATATGATGTCAGACACCATTCCAACCATCATCCAAATTCCCAAACAAATCCAGAAACAAGAATTGCTCAAACTTATGCCTCTTGAATGGTTGACTAACTATGAGCATTTCCACCAAAACTCTGAACCAGTTCAAACAACAGAAGCCACGTTTGAAAGATGACAAAATGGTCAAGCCTGTTTCAGACACTTCACGGCTTTCCTACACTGCTATGATTACAGCAGTTCAATCTGGTCAAGAAAAGAACCTCCCCATTCATGGTTTCTCATCAGAAGGGTATCCTCTATATCCTGACAAAATCAATGGTCATTTCCTATGGGATGTTCCTGAAGCCCATATGTGCAATCCAGATTATCCTTGCTTGGACGACACGGATGTTGATGATGAACTCGAAATTATGCGGAGAAAGAAAAAGAAGAAGAAAAAACCTTCTTATCCACAACCTTGTAACTCTTTTCCTCCACAACCTCCACCAGATCCCAAACCTCCTATTCACCAAATAAGATCATGCCTGATGTTTTCAAGCCAATCTTATGAGGAATCATTCCCTCCACTTGAAAAATAGACAGACACACAAACCAAAGTTATCTCAAAACCTTTTGTCCAATCCCCAATCACGGCCTCCGGGCAACCTGAAGAGCCAAAACAGTATAAAGCTGTTTTAAACTGGCAAACCAAAAATGCCAATGCTCAGAATCAAACTCTTCAACAACTCGAAAAGAAAATTGATCGAGTTGCCAGTCAAGTCTCTCAGACTGAAACTAAAGTTGATTTAATCAGCAATCATCTTGATCAGATGTACATCCATCTACAAGATCGTATCTCTGAGCTAGACACCGATCTCCGACGAATGATCAACAACCACGTCTGGGGTCCAGAGTTTAATAAAAAAGAAGCAGAGATCAGAAAGCTCAAAGCTGAATTGACAAGAATTGATGCTGAAAAGACTCGACATTCCCTTTTTACTCAAACACAAACCCCAACAGTACCTCCTCCGATCTTTGAAACTTATAAACCTTTCTACACACCAGCCAGACCTCAACAACCTGTTTATAATCAGTTCTTTGGATTCTCCCAACTTCAACCAACTCCTCAACCAAAGCCATCTTCACCCAAAAAATCAAAATCCAAAGTCAAGATCTCAGAACCAAAGTCAAAGGCCACTTCATCTTCATCAGTTCCTCTGGTACCACCGGAAGATTCACCAAAAGCCACTCCTGAACCTCCCAAAAAAGAGAAAGGCCCAATGGATCAATATCATTATCATACTGTCCAAAGCACATCTTTTGACTCCTCTGAGCCAGAAACATGCTATGAGTCAAACCCATCAGAGTCCAACCCGTCTTCCTCTTCCTCATCCACAAACTCAGTCGGTACCTCCACTGACTCTGAATCAGAATATGCTGACATTACAAGCATATTAATGACATCCAAGCACTTCAACTGCCACACCTATTGTTGAAGACAGTTCTTCTGATGCTGAAAATAAAGAATCTCCAACAGAACCAGAGCCATCAATGCCTCCACCAATTCCTGATCATTCAACAAAACCATCTTTAGCATCTTGGTTTACATTTGATGACATTCCTCGTCATAAATGGCCTGCTCGACTTCAAGAATTTACCGCATGGATTGACCTCCAAGGAACTAAACCTAATGCTCAACCTCAAGCTGTTCTCCGAGAATTCATGGCCCGATCAACGAGCTCTTTACTTGGGAGAATACAGATACCCAATTCATGCAATTCCAATCACAACACTCAATATCATCGTTGAAAATCGATGCGCATATAAAAGAGTATCATCGACGTCAAAAAGACACCTTTTGGAATCTCATTACAAAAGGATGAGTATTCTTTTATAAGTCGAATGGGTTCAACGAGCCATCTCAAACATGTCTTCATTCTTCCTTCGAAGTTACAACTGATCTTCAAAGGAAACTCACCACTAATCTCAAAGATACCGATATCTCTCTGGGAAAGATTTTCCAAACGGCAATGCTATGTCTCGACAAGATCTGTGAGCAAAAAGAATTCTTCAAAGATCTCATGGAAGACAAAAAATCCTTTTCAGAAGCCTGTAAAAAACCTTATCTCAGGATAGAGTGCAAAGATGAAAAGAAGTGTATCTGTCCGACCACAAAGAAGAAACATTTCCAGAAACACTTCCATAGAAAATCATCCTCCAAAAAACCTTTCCGATATTTCAGAAAAATGATGTTTCCCAATACAGAAAGAAAAAGCACAACCGTTGTTTCATCTGCAAGAAACGAGGACACTTTGCTCGAAACTGTCCTCACAAGTCTACCAAAGCTGTTCGTCTCATACAGCATCTTCAACATTCTTCACTGTTATCTGAAGATAAAGATGTTGAATCAAATTTTTCAAAACAGTCAGAACAAGATGATCAGACTGCTTTCATTATCGCAGAATCTTCTTATTCTAATGATATTTTAGTCATTTCTACAGTTCAAACTGTCAACCATGTTTCAACCATTCCTAGACCTTCTCTCAAAATGTCAATCCTTCCTTCAAAATTTCATAAACTTGTTCCTGTCATCGGGTTTATTGACACTGGTGCAGAGACCAATATGATTGATCCTTCTGTCCTTCCCTCAGATTGTTGGGAAAAACACTTGAAACTTTTCCGAGCAGTTAATGGAGAAACTTTTAAAACCACTTTGATTACCAAAAAAACCCATTGGTATTCAATTCCTTCTAAATTGCATCATTTGGAAAAAGATTGTAGCATCCACACTCCCAGACAAGGATTTGCTTATAGGTTCTGACATTCTTCATTTGGTTAAAAACCTATTCCTCACCAGTTATGGAGTTCGCTACAAGCAAATGTTCTTACAGTATACAGATACATTACGCCTGTATGCACTTTATGAAACACCATCTCCTTACAGTCATATTTCAAAAAAGTTCCTAGAGTTTTGTCCAGAAAACCATTCACAGTTCCACCATCCTTCACCTCTTTGGAAAAATGAACAATTCTTCATTCACCTTCCTTTCAAGCTGAACGAAGACATAAACCCCACCAAAGCATCACACCCGGGTATGTTCTCAGTTGCTTCATCAAGGTCTTATTGAAATATGAAACTCTAGGAACTTCTGTGAAATATGACTGTAAGGAGATGGTGTTTCAGAAAGTGCATACATGCGTAATGTATCTGTATACGGCAAGAACATTTACTTGTAGCGAACTGCAGAACTGGTGAGGAACAGGTTTTTAACCAAATGAAGAATGTCAAAACCTATAAGCAAATCCTTGTCTGGGAGTGTGGATGCTATAATCTTTTTCCAAATGATACAATTCGGAAAGAATTGAATACCAATGGGTTTTTTGGTAGTCAAAGTGGTTTCAAAAGTTTCTCCATTAACTGCTCGAAAAAGTTTCAAGTGTTTTTCCCAACAATCAAAGGGAAGGATAAAAGGATCAATCATACTAGTATCTGCACCAGTGTCAATAAACCCGATGACAAGAACAGGGTTATGAAATTTTGAAGGAAGGATTGATATTTTTAAAGAAGGTCTAGGAATGGTGGAAACATGGTTGACAGTTTGAACTGTAGAAATAACTGAAATATCATCAAAATCAGAAGATTCTGCGATAATGAAAGCAGTCTGATCATCTTGTTATGACCAAGTGGGTAGTTGTACGTGGCGTTGTTACACCAGATCTATGACAGATCAAAGTCTGTCCTTAGGGTCAGTAGCCCGCAAGTTCTGGTTTCCAGCCGATATACACTTATCCATGAAGTACCAAATCCAAAAATCATATTGAAAACAGTTTTTCACGATACCACCCGAAAACACGGCACTCTTGGCCTTCAAAGAGGGTGAACGTTGTGAGAAAACAATTTCATTTTACAAAAATCAGTTTTGGAGGATAAAACAGGACCTTTCTAATGCATAAAACAGGGCCAGAGCATACTCAGTTTAGAAAATTAGAGGTGAGCGTATCATTATTAACTCCAAATAATTTCTTTGATTCCTAGAAGAGAGAAAAAGGTAAACATGGTGTGAAGAAAACTTATTTTTATTTCAAATTAACTCCTGCCTTACAAAGGGAAAAAGAGATCCTTATATAGAGACATCGAGGAAGGAGAGATAAGGTGGGACCCTTATCTTTTACAAAAGAAGAATGATTAAAGCACACCATGCCAAAAATAAAAAGTAAAAGCAGAAAACACACTTTAGACAAGACAGGACCCTTGTCTAATTATTAAAGTAAACTTTAAAAAAGTAAAAGCTAAAGTTTCCCATGCGTGTTTGCAATCATGGAGTGAATGGGCAGTGTGATGGAGACACATCACCAGTTTCTTTTTCATATTGGCATTTGGCACGATGGATTTGTCGTTGATAAAGATAAGCTTCAGCTTGCAGATAGGCTTCTTCATCAGCATTAGTCATGTCTTTTGGAGCTGATGTAGCAGGAGGGTCTGGGTCTGTGACAGTGTAATGGGGATTTTCAGTATGGAGGATAGACTGAAAATCTTCCCATGGATCCTGAGCGTCTTGGAATAAGACGTTAGTGTAGTCAGGACGTTGTTCCATGACAAGGATTCCTTGAGGACTTGAACTAGTACCTAGAGTACAAGTTTGCGTCTTGGGGATAATTTCCAAGGTGTGTGATGGTCCAACAGAGGTGTGGTGGATGTTTATGGCAGGTGGCTGAACATTGTTGAGTTCCACGAGGTATGACTTGAGAACAGAGGTAACAGATGTATCATGAATGAGGGTATAAGGATGGGGATAAGTTTTCCATTTATAGGCCATATCTTGTGTCCAGAAGTCTCTTGTTTCTGGGTGCTGGAAGTAAGGTCTATGGACGATGAAGACTGTAGTGAACATGTTGGCTTCTTGTTCTGGCATTCTGTCTAATCCATGAAAAGTACACAGATTTTTGAGTTGTTTTCGCCACCACGTAAGTGGTGAATACCATTCGAGGAGAGTCCGCAGGGTCCGATGAACTCGTGATGATGCGAGGACCGTAAATCTTGGAGAGTCTGTGGAAAACCAGCATACAAGGCAATGAGACACCACATGTACCATAACTCATCTTCGCAGATGGTTAGGGAAGACAGGGTAAGACTTGTGAGAAACAGGTTTTCCAAACAGTGGCTGGGAAAACGATCAGGCTTTTTACTTTGAACATTGAAGAAATACCGGTAAAGGAATTTCTTTGCAAAGTCTTGGATCTGGTAGGCGGAATGAAAAGGAATGTTCATGGGGAAAGTTCTCTGGTTGAGAGATTTGAAAGAAAGTTGACGGTTCTTGGCTATAACTAGGATGGTGTGAATGGAGGAAATAAGTGAGGATTTATTTATAACGTAAAGGAAGCCCGGATGAGCAATCGCTTGTCGTGAGCAACTTATTTTCAAGTCAAAGATTCGAGGAAAGAGGAGTTGTCCATGTTGATATGAATATATGGTGATTGATGAAATTCAAATTTTTCGATTCCATACTTTACCGCCAAAATCTCTTCAGAGATCACATGGTAGTTCTTTCGAGTCTTTGAATCGCCACTGCATAGGCACGTAAACGGTCCAAACCATCTATCCTTTCGAGGAGAATGGCACTCCAAAGAATCATCACCGGCATCCGTCAGAATGCGCTTGTCCAATCGGGAATTCTCGAGGGGAGGTGATTGTTATCACCTTCACCGCTGATGTTTCAGGTCCCTGCGGAGGACAATCGCTTAAGACGCGACATCCGGGGTGTGGATTGCAACTTTAGGAATGAAATCTCGAACATAATTAACAATCCCGAGAACTGCTAGTATTTGGTGAGATTTGGTCGTGAACTTCAATAATTCAAATGTACGATCCAGTTGGTAAGGGCCATTTCAGTGATCACCATGCCAAGAAAGTCAATTGATTCTTTCATGCCGCTTTTTTTCGTAAAGCATGATTCCGTTCCTCGCACAATACGAAAGAAATCCAAAAGGAGCTTCTGGCTCATGGTCAAAGGAAAATAATAAGATATCATCAATGTATACCAAAGCACGAAGAATGGTCAAGATTTTTGTCATGGCTTTTGAAATAACGGGAGCAACCTTAAGACCAAAAGGCATAACACCATCGATAATGGGCATCGTGGATGCGTATAAGAACGACGGTGAAATACCAAGTTGCCAAAAACCAGCTTTTAAATCGAACTTAGAGAAGATACGTGCCCCTTAAAGATGGACAAACAGGATTTTTGGAAGGGGGAACTTATCATCTTTAAGGAAAGAATTGAATGGCTGGTAATCAATGACTAACCGCTTTTTACCACGAACTAATTCAGATCTTTTTTCAACATAGAAGGCTTGACAAGCCCAATCTGAATCAGTTGGTTCAATCGCACCTTCAAGCAATTGAGAACATTCTTGCTTGGCAAGTAAGAGGTCTGAAGGAGACATACCCGGATGAGAGGCTTTTGTAGGGTTTATGTTTTCGTTGAGTTTGAAAGGAAGGTGAATGAAGAACTGTTCATTTTTCCAAAGAGGTTGGTGGAACTATGAATGGTTTTCTGGACAAAACTCTAGGAACTTCTGTGAAATATGATTGTATGGAGATGGTGTTTCAGAAAGTGTATACAGGCATAATGTATCTGTATATGGCAAGAACATTTTCTTGTAGCGAACTCCAGAACTGGTGAGGAATAGGTTTTTAACTAAATGAAGAATGTCAAAACCTCTAAGTAAATCTTTATCTGGAAGTTTGGATGCTACAATTTTTTTCCAAATTATGCAATTCGGAAAGAATTGGATACCAATCGGTTTTTTGGTAATCAAAGTGGTTTCAAAAGTTTCTCCATTGACTGCTCGGAAAAGTTTCAAGTGTTTTTCCCAACAATCAGAGGGAAGGATAGAAGGATCAATCATACCGGTATCTGCACCAGTGTCAATAAACCCGATGATAAGAATAGGTTTATGAAATTTTAAAGGAAGGATTGACATTTTTAGAGAAGGTCTAGGAATGGTAGAAACATGGTTGACAGTTTGAACTATAGAAATGACTGAAATATCATCAGAATCAGAAGATTCAGCGATAATGAAGGCAGTCTGATCATCTTGTTCTAACTGTTCTGAAAAATTTGATTCAACATCTTTATCTTCAGATAACAGTGAAGAATGTTGAAGATGCTGTATGAGACGAACAGCTTTGGTAGACTTGTGAGGATAGTTTCGAGCAAAGTGTCCTCGTTTCTTGCAGATGAAACAACGGTTGTGCTTTTTCTTTCTGTATTGGGAAACATCATTTTTCTGAAATATCGGAAAGGTTTTTTGGAGGATGATTTTCTATGGAAGTGTTTCTGGAAATGTTTCTTCTTTCTGGTTGGACAGAGACACTTCTTTTCATCTTTTCACTCTATCCTGAGATAGGGTTTTTTGCAGGCTTCAGAAAAGGATTTTTTGTCTTCCATGAGATCTTTGAAAAATTCTTTTTGTTCACAGATCTTGTCGAGACATAGCATTGCCATTTGGGAAATCTTTCCCAGAGAGATATCAGCTATGCTGAGATTAGTGGCTGTGAATTTCCGTTGAAGATCAGGTTGCAACTTAGAAGGAAGAGAGGCTATGAAGACATGTTTGAGAGATGACTCATTGAACCCATTCAGCTTATAAAATAGAATACTCATCCTTTTGTAATGAGATTCCAAAAGGTGTCTTTTGAGCGAGCAACACTTCATCTGATGATACTCTTTTCTGTCTGCATCAGTGGAAGCAGTCTTTTCACCGATGAATTGTTCATGAATGATATTAAGTGATGTGCCAATTGGAGATTGCATGAATTGGAGCTGCCAGTATTCTCCCAAGGTTTCTAACCAATCACGTAAAGAACCCGTGGATCGGGCCATGAATTCATGGAGAAGAGCTTGAGGTTGAGCATTAGGTTTGGTTCCTTGGAGGTCAATCCATGCAGCAAATTCTTGATGTCGAGCAGGCCATTTATGACGGGGAATGTCATCAAATGTGAACCACGATGCTGAAGATGGTTTTGTTGAGTGATCAGGGACTGGTGGAGGCATTGATGGCTCTGGTTCTGTTGGAGATGCTTTATTTTCAGCATCAGAAGAACTGTCTTCAACAATAGGTGTGGCAGTTGAAGTGCTTGGATTTTCAGTTTTGGTGGCCATTAATATGCTTGTAATATCAGCATATTCTGATTCAGAGTCAGTGGAGGTACCGACTGAATTGGTGGATGAGGAAGAGGAAGACGGGTTAGACTCTGATGGGTTTGACTTATAGACTGTTTCTGGCTCAAAGGAGTCAGAAGATGTGTTTTGGACAATATGATAATGATACTGATCCACTGGGCCTTTGTCTTTTTTGGGAGGTTCAGGAATGGCTTTTGGTGAATCTTCTGGTGGTACCGGAGGAACAGATGAAGATGAGGTGGCCTTTGACTTTGGTTCTGAGATCTTGACTTTGGAGTTTGATTTTTTGGGTGAAGATGGCTTTGGTTGAGGAGTTGGTTGAAGGTATGAGAATCCAAAGAACTGATTGTAAATAGGTTGTTGAGGTCTGGATGGTGTGTAGAAAGGTTGTTGAAGATGCTGTATGAGACAAACAGCTTTGGCAGACTTGTGAGGACAGTTTCGAGCAAAGTGTCCGCGTTTCTTGCAGATGAAACAATGGTTGTGCTTTTTCTATCTGTACTGGGAAACATCCTTTTTTCTGAAATATCAGAGAGGTTTTTTGGAGGATGATTTTCTACAGTGTTTCCGAAATGTTTCTTCTTCAGACACTTCTTTTCATCTTTGCACTCTATCCTGAGATAGGGTTTTTTGCAGGCTTCTGAAAAGGATTTTTTGTCTTCCATGAGATCTTTGAAGAATTCTTCTTGCTCACAGATCTTGTCGAGACATAGCATTGCCGTTTGGAAAATCTTTCCCAGAGAGATATCAGCTATGCTGAGATTAGTGGCTGTGAGTTTCCTTTGAAGATCAGTCAACTCGGGAAGAGAGGCTATGAAGACATGTTTGAGAGATGGCTCATTGAACCCATTCAGCTTATAAAAAAGAATACTCATCCTTTTGTAATGAGATTCCAAAAGGTGTCTTTTGAGCGAGCAGCACTTCATCTGATGATACTCTTTTTCAACGATGAATTGTTCATGAATGATATTGAGTGTTGTGCCAATTGGAGATTGCATGAATTGGAGCTGTCTGTATTCTCCCAAGCTTTCTAACCAGTCTCGCAAAGAGCCCGTTGATCGGGCCATGAATTCTCGGAGAACAGCTTGAGGTTGAGCATTAGGTTTAGTTCCTTGGAGGTCAATCCATGCGGTAAATTCTTGAAGTCGAGCAGGCCATTTATGACGAGGAATGTCATCAAATGTAAACCAAGATGCTAAAGATGGTTTTGTTGAATGATCAGGAATTGGTGGAGGCATTGATGGCTTTGGTTCTGTTGGAGATTCTTTATTTTCAGCATCAGAAGAACTGTCTTCAACAATAGGTTTGGCAGTTGAAGTGCTTGGATCTTCAGTTTTGGTGGCCATTAATATGCTTGTAATGTCAGCATATTCTAATTCAGAGTCACCGAAGTTTGGGATGAAGACAAGTTGAACTCTGATGGGTTTGCCTCATAGACTGTTTCTGGCTCAGAGGAATTAGAAGATGTGTTTTGGATAGTATGATAATAATACTGATCCATTGGGCCTTTGTCTTTTTTGGGAGGTTCAGGAGTGGCTTTTGGTGAATCTTCCGATGGTACCGGAGGAACTGATGAAGATGAAGTGGCCTTTGACTTTGGTTCTGAGATCTTGACTTTGGATTTTGATTTTTTAGGTGAAGATGGCTTTAGTTGAAGAGTTGGTTGAAGGTGGGAGAATCCAAAGAATTGATTGTAAATAGGTTGTTGAGGTCTGGCTGGTGTGTAGAAAGGTGTATAAGTTTCAAAGATCAGAGGAGGTACTGTTGGGGTTTGTGTTTGAGTAAAAAGGGAAGGACGAGTCTTTTCAGCATCAATTCTTGTCAATTCAGCTTTGAGCTTTCTGATCTCTGCTTCTTTTTTATTAAACTCTGGACCCCATATGTGGTTGTTGATCATTCGTCTGAGATCGGTGTCTAGCTCAGAGATACGATCTTGTAGATGGATGTACATCTGATCAATGATTAAACTAGCTTTAGTTTCAGTCTGAGAGACTTGGCTGGCAACTCGATCAATTTTCTTTCCGAGTTGTTGAAGAGTTTGATTCTGAGCATTTCCAGTTTAAAATAGCTTCATACCGCTTGCTCTTCGCGCTGGCCGGATCGGATCGACAAAAGGTTTTGAGATAACTCTGGTTTGTGTGTCTGTCTGTTTTTCAAGTGGAGGGAATGATTCCTCATAAGATTGGCTTGAAAACATCAGGCATGATCTTATTTGGTGAATAGGAAGTTTGGGATCTGGTGGAGGTTGTAGAGGAGAAGGTTTTTTCTTCTTCTTTTTCTTTCTTCGCATAATTTTGAGTTCATCATCAACATCTGTGTCGTCCAAGCAAGGACAATCTGGATTGCACATATGGGCTTCAGGAACATCCCATAGGAAATGACCATTGATTTTGTCAGGATATACAGGATACCCTTCTGATGAGAAACCATGAATGGGGAGTTTCTTTTCTTGACCAGTTTGAACTGCTGTAATCATAATAATGTAGGAAAGCCGTGAAGTGTCTGAAACAGGCTTGGTCTCAGGTGTTTAAAAAGATAGTTTGACTTGACCATTTTGTCGTCTTTCAAACGTGGCTTCTGTTGTTTGAACTGGTTCAGAGTTTTGGTGGAAATGCTCATAGTTAGTCAACCATTCAAGAGGCATAAGTTTGAGCAATTCTTGTTTCTGGATTTGTTTGGGAATTTGGATGATGGTTGGAATGGTGTCCGTGTCTGCAAGGATCATTAAGGCATCTGATGTGGTGTGAGGTGTAGGAAGATCTAGTGCATGATTCTGTAATCGATACACTATTTGGTGATGAAGAGTTACAATTTTTGATGTGGGTGTCTGTTCTGCTCCATGGAGCTGGATTTGGACTCTAAGGGTCGTGGGAAGGTTGGGATCCTCAAGAGAGAGGTTGAAATTTGGGTAAAAGGTTAACAAGACACTGCCAAAGATCGTGGTCGACGGTGCTACAACAAAGATGTTGGTACTTGAACTCGGTGTCTAGGAGAGCAATTAATAAACGCTTTTCGCCATGGAGGGTGAGGATCAATCTTACACCGCCAAGGTGGAGATGCGTATACCCTTCTCGTTTCCAGTTGGCGACGAGATCTTGGGGTATTTCTAAAGTGACATACTGCTCACTTTGAGAGGCTTGTAAAGCGCACTGATCTAGTCTGGAAGACTTGGATGTACTCTTTTGGTAGTGGTCTTTTGGTGGAGATTAGGGTGCGGATACTTCTGGTGAAAGAAGTTTTTTGTTTGTATAGATTGTAAGGACTCATGATGGGAAACTAAGATTCATTGATCTGGGCAGACTCAGGGATATAGGAATATTCAACAAGGTTTTCAATTTTGGAGGTTATGTGTTTGGAACATGATTTTGGAAGAGAAAGAGTAGAGGAAAGAGAAATATGAGAGGAAGATAATGAAGGAGTGGAGGTTGAAGATGAAATTGCTTCCATGTTTGGTAATCTTCTTCTAGGAGATCAAATAATATTATTGGGAATTTTACCAAGTGAGTTTTTGAGCCTGTCATTTTTCTTGGAGAGTAACGCTTTTTGCCCATTCTTCATATAGCTTAGTAGTTTATTATTTTATACATGATCTCTAGATTTTTTTTTTGAGTCAACCCTTTAAAACGAAGATTAAAAAAAAAAGAAAAAAATGTGTGTTGCTACATCTGGAGGCCCATCTAACTAATAGATATGGAAGATTATTTAGAGCCCTAAAAGATGATGGAAAGGCCATCTTTGACCCGTTTGAGCCTTTCTAGCCATCCCTTTTGTGAAATATCCATAGTTAACCCTTTTGAGCCTTAAAAAAAAAAAAAAAACTTATCATCTTGACCCACTCCAATTTGGAGTATTACCCGATGTCTTACAAGTTCCATCACCTATTTATGTTTGAGAAAAAGGAAAATAATTATCTTGTTCAGTAAAGTTGTAAGCAAAAAAAAAAAAAAAGAGAAGAAAAAAAAGAGCAAAAAAAATTGTTGTTTCAAAGAATAAAAAAGGAAAGAAAAAAATAACAATAATAGTAAATAAGCAAAATGCACCTTGTAATTTCCAAAATATCTCTACTTTTTCTCAAACATATATTTTGTTTTTCCTATTTTCCTTCATTTGTTAGCCATGTCCTTAGCCTACATTACGTTCTAATAAAAGTCCTTCTTGATTTTAGGGATCTATGGTCTGAAGTAGAAGCTAATTTTATGGGCTAAAAAGATGTAGTGATGCATAAAAAAAAAATAATAATAATAAATAAATTGGGTTGACTAGCATTTTGTTTGACTTAAAGATCATGTTATTTCTAAGCTGTGGGCATATTTATTTCATCTTGGTGAGAGAATGTGATATTACTTTCTTATTGTCTTTCGCTCAATTTACCATTCATTGGAGTGACTATTTTTATTGGATTTAATTTCTTTGTGAGAGTGTCACTCTACCGGTGAGCTTTTGGGGTTTGACATGTCATTCTTGAAAGTGGCTTGATTATTATAATTATGACAAATTTTGCTGGACTGATGCATGTGGATGGCTGATGTGGGTGTGATATTTCTTTAGACTAGACATAATGCTTATACTTTTATTTGATTACTATCATTAGTCTGATTGAATAAACAAGAGTGTTTAAAAAAAAAATATTTTGGATTTGAATTTTGATTTCGCTTTATTTGCAAAGGACTAGCAATAAGCTGGTTGGCGGGTGTGTTGAGTGTTAGAAAGTATATATTTATAAAGGAGAAAATCATCATTTTACATTTCAAGTCTTACTAACACTTCTACTTTTATGTATTTTAGTCTCTTGTAATTTAATTATGTGTGTTTTATTTTAATTAAGTATTTTAGGGGTATCATGGTCATTTTACAATGAACGAGAGTTCAGACAGCAAAACGGACATCACTTTTAAACTCAAGACAGTCGAAAACCTTATGAGGAGCATAAAAAGAAAAATGACATTGTTCACATGTACGGTACTATTCACATGTATGCATCGCTCATGACATCGCTCACATAGATCGGATCGACGACGCATTGACCAATAATGTGGCATTGATCGATCTCACGATCATGTTGACTAAAATTCTTATGATCGACGGGCATGTTAGTGGACCAAAAATCGCGCATACGGTACATGCATATACATAAGATTATTTTCAACCAAACCGTGTTACTATTCAAACCGCGTGGTCAAACCGCGTACTGTTGACTGATGACGTGGCGCAATCCTGAGCGTCCAATGGCCATGATTTTTAATCCAATGGCCATGATTTACTCAGTGTATCTATAAAAAGGGGGCTTTCCCCCCCCTAATTTGGCATCTCTGAATTCATTTTTGAGCTCTATTTTATGTAATTCCTTTTCCATCTTGTATTTTCTACGTATTTTAATAAATTCCTATTTTACCCCTAGTTCAATTATGAGTAGTTAATTTTCTTTCAAGCTTGGGTTGTAGGTGAAGTCTCAACATGTGCCATGAGCTTTATTTGGTAAATTTATTTTCTCTTCCCCTCTAATTTTTGTGGATGTTTTGACTTTTCGTCGACAAATAATAATAATCTTGTCTAGATACCGCCCTGGTTTCACCGGCTCCCTAGTACAAGGTTATTATTATTTGGCACCATATTGATTAGAGTGTGGTTCATGAGGTGTGGATTCTCCCCTCATGATTTAATTGGCACTAATAAGGAATATTTAGCCCATGGTGTATGTTGATGCGGATCCAGATACCCAAGTGCTTCAATTATAATAGTTTCCACTTTAATTTAATTCCCCCATTCCAATTTAAATTCTAAGATAGTCTACGTTACTTTCATCACAAATCCAACCACCCTCATAAAAAATTAATTATTCATATAATTAAAATCCACCTCCTCGTGGGATCGACACTCGTCACCATTGATCTATTCTACAATAGATTCGTGCACTTGCGAGTTCAATAAAATTTGCACAATATGTCTAACCAAAAATTGGGCAACTGATCAGCTAGACAGATGTCATTTAGCATCCTATTATCCTCGGGGGCAATTAGGGTATCTTAGTTCTTAACACTCGTTGTCTTTACCTACTCTTGTTTTTTTTTTTTAAAGAACCCAAAACTAGTAATAATCTCTCTTACCAATCTCTTGGTATCTACAAATACTAGCTCAACAATAGGAACTCAGAAATGCCTAAAAGTCTTGGTAATTATACTACCATATGGGAGTAACCTGTTATTCACCCTAGGAGTACTCAACATATGTCAAGGAACCACATATCCTTTGTTAATTGGCCTCCTCCGAATAATGCAATCTAAAAAACCAACATTCATCCTAGTCATCTCTTTCGAATAGGTTTTCCTAAGAGTGATAACATGTTGTAATATGTTGTCGAGAACCCTAATATGTAGACGTAATAGCTGAGAATAGAAGGGAGAGAGCATGTATCATCTGAAAAGTCTTTATGCCTGTAAATGTTCTTAACAGCATGAAAATGAATGAAATGATCAAACATGAGGGCTTTCCTAGATTTATATGTCTCGAAACCCGTATTTGCAGTTCCTATGATATGGTTTAAGTCGTCTACATCAAATTTTATCCACCTACATTAGTGATAATCCTACCTTGTCTAGAGGCAGAGAGCTCCATGTTGGAGTAAAGCACCTTTACTAAGTTCGGGTACACCATGTCCTTAATGCTCAACATATTATCCCATCTAACCAACTCTAACAATCTCCTAATGCGTCTACCATAAATAGATAACTCATTAAAGGCTTTTAGTTCAACAAAGTAAGAGCTTATTATCGTTCGTCCCATAAAGCGAGAATGAAACCTCCTGGCTAATGAGGTATGAGAAAATGAATGCTACCAAACTCAGTGCATTGCTAAATATAGTGGATTCCCCCCTAGTGTGCCTCTTGCTTGCTTGAGATGACTCACCACTAGCCGTTGATCTCAATTTGGGATTTAAGAAGTTTAGGTGTTTTGAAGGAAAATGAATTGATTATAATGAAGTTGGAGGGTAAATAAAGTGATATGAGTGATCATGGCAAAAAATTGGTGAAAATTTGACTAATTTTTAAGGGAGGGGTTCGCCTAACAGTAAGGTCTTAATTTGGGAATTTTTTGATTTTAAGTTTGAAATGTTGTTTTGGTCAATTAAAAACGTTCCTAGAGTGATTAAAAATGATTGTATGGCTTGAATTTGGCAAGAAAAAACAAGAAAATTGAGGTTTTTAAAGAGAGAAAGCTTAAATGTCGTAGTTTAGAGAGATATCGACAGAGGGCTAAGTTAGAAATGAAGATGAAAACCTAGGAACAATGACTTATTGCACAATAATGGTGAGCCAATTTAAGTTATCGGCAAACTGACAATGTCTAGAGACTAACAATTTGCAAACGGATAACCATTATCGGTTAATCACCCTAACATCTTTTTTGTTTTTAAATGGTAAGCCGATAAATATAATCGGTGATTCGTTAATTTAGAGAACATATCCCTTAAGTCTCTATCTCAAAACGGTTATCCGTTTATTTTAAACTATGATTTCGTACATTTGTTAAAATTCTTTAACCAACAATTGATCCATTCCAAGATCATTTTAATAATCTGAAATGCCTTAAAGGCCACTTTAATGCATGATTCATGAATGCATACATAGGTATACAACTCAAACATAGCAACCAATTCAACAATAACACATTCTTAAGCCAATAATCATATCATGAAAAGCAAGATAATTTTAATATCATATAGAGCTGTGCTAATGTGCAGCCTTCATTATCCCAAGCTCATGTCTAATTTTAATAAATTATTCTTTGCTAAGGGATTTTGTGAAGATATCCACAAGTTGTTTTTCGGTTGATGCAAATTTTAATGCAATGTCCTCTTTTTTAGCATTATCTCTCGAGTGTTGAATGAGATTCTTTGATAGGTTTATAGCATTAGTATTGTTACACATGATAGGTATATGATCAAGCTTAATACCATAGTCTATATAAGGTTTTTTTTTTTTTTTCATTCAAATGACTTATGCTTAACAACTTCTTGCAGTAATATATTCAGCCTAAGTGGTTGAAAGTGAAACCGAATTTTGTTTCTTACTAAACCAAGAGACAAAATTATGACCTAAAAGTTGACATGTTCAACTAATACTCTTCCTATCAACCTTATAACCGACAAAGTCAGCATCTAAATAATAGGTTAAATCTATGTGAGTTCCTCTAGAATACCAAAGGCCAAGATCTATGGTTCCACTCAAATAATGAAAAATTCTTTTAACAGCAAACAAATAAGATTCATTGGGACATGATTGAAATCTCGCACACAAGCACACATTAAAAATAATATTAGGCCTACTAGCAGTCAAATAAAACAAGGATCCGATTATACCTCGATATGCTTTGACATCAACTTCTTTACCTTTTTCATCCTTATCAAGCTTGATTTTTTAGCTCATTGGAGTGTTCTTTCCATTTTCAATGCCAAAAGTTTTTAGCAAATATTTCACATATTTGGCTTGATTAATAAAAATTCCTTCGTTGCTTTGTAGTCCAACGAAGTATTTTAGCTTTACCATCATGCTCATTTCATATTCTTTGCTCATATAAAATGAAAACTCGTTACACAATGACTCCATAGTAGAACCAAAAATGATATCATCAATATATATTTGAACAATGAGTATGTCAAGATCCTTATTCTTAATAAAAATAGTAGCATCTATTTTTCCTATTAAAAATGTGTTTTCTAAAAGAAATCTACTAATTCTTTAATACCAAGATCTAGGGGCTTGTTTTAAACAATATAAAGCTTTTGACAATTTGTAAACATAATTTGAAAACTTTTTATTTTTAGAACCAGGGATTATTTCACATAAACTTCCTCCATAACATAACCATTCAAGAAAGCACTTTTAACATCCATTTGATACAAAATGAAATCCTTATGACATGCAAATGCTAAGAGCATCCTAATTGACTCTAATCTAGCTACAGGTGCAAAATTTTTATCAAAATCAATTCCTTCTTCTTGAGTTCTCCATTCGTATGCCATGTCTTGTGTCCAGTAGTCCTGCGTTTCTGGGTGCTGGAAGTAAGGCATGTGGACAATGAATACTGTAGTCCACATGTTAGCTTCTTGTTTTGGCATTTTGTCTAATCCATGAAAAGTAATCAACTGCTGGAGTTGTTTACGCCACCAAGTGAGTGGGGAATACCATTCAAGGAGAGTCCATAGGAGGTCTGGTGAGAACTCAGGAGTGGTAAGGTGAGTTAGGACTGGTTTGATGGGAAGAACCAACTTTGTAGCATACAAGGCGGTGAGACACCACATGTACCAAAGTTCATCTTCACAGATGGACAGAGAGGAGAGAGTGAGGCCTGTGAGAAACAGGTGTTCCATGCAAAGATTAGGAAAACGGTCGGGTTTTTTGGTTTGAACATTAAAGAAGAACCTGTAAAGGAATTTCTTTGCAAAATCCTGCAGCTGGTAAGCCGATTGGAAAGAGATGTTCATGGGAAAGTTTCTCTGGTTGAGAGCTTTGAAAGGAAGTTGGCGATTCATAGCTATGACTGGAATGGTTTGGATTGAGGAAATGAGTGAGGGTTTATTTATAGCTGGACGTGTGAGGAAGTCATACTTAGCAAACCAGGTTTTGAGATTGAGCAGTTGCTTTTCAGGGAGCAACTTGTTTTTGAAGTCAAAGATTCTGGGAAAAGAAGAATTATCCATGTTGATAAGAAATGTGTGGCTGATTAAATGAAATTCGAATTTTTTAATTCCATACTTGACTGCCAAGATTTCTTTGTACATCACATGGTAGTTCTTTTCAGAGTCTTTGAATTGTCTGCTTGCATGTGCACAGAAATGACGCACGCTATTGATTTCTTCGAAAAGAATGGCACTCCAGTAATCATCAGTGGCATCAGTTTGGAGGATACGGTGTCCATTTGTGGGAATCCTGAGTGGAGGAAGGGATTGTGCGATCACCTTTAGCTGTTTGACGTTCGAAAGGTATGGAGGGCAATCGCTTTTTAGCATACGTGACAGCTGGCTTGTGTGAATTGTAACTTTTGGGATAAAATCACGAACATAATTAACAATCCCGAGGAATTGTTGGATCTGCTTTCTGTTGAGATGTGTGTCCGGAAACTTTAATAATTCAATTGTAATGTGTGGACCAGGCTGATATTGGCCGTCTTTAATCACCATGCCAAGAAAGTCAATTGATTCCTTGCCTATGCTGCTTTTCTTTTCGAAAAGCGTGATGCTTTTGTGGGGTTTATGTCTTCATTGAGTTTGAAGGGAAGGTGAATGAAAAATTGTGCATTTTTCCAAAGAGGTGAAGGATGGTGGAACTGTGAATGGTTTTCTGGACAGAACTCTAAGAACTTTTGTGAGATATGACTGTATGGAGATGGTGTTTCTGAAAGGGCATACAGACGAAGAATATCTGTATAGGGTAAGAACATTTGTTTAACTCCGAATCGTGAGGAATAAGTTTTTAACCAAATGGAGAATGTCAAAACCTATGAGTAAATCTTTATCTGGAAGTTTGGAGGCTACAATCTTTTTCCAAATTATACAATTCGGAAAGAATTGAATACCAATGGGTTTTTTGGTAATCAAAGTTGTTTCAAAAGTTTCACCATTAACTGCTCTGAAAAGTTTGGAATGGTGTTCCCAACAGTCTGATGGAAGAACAGAAGGATCAATCATACTGGTGTCTGCACCAGTGTCAATAAACCCGATAACAGGAACAGGTTTATGGAATTTAGAAGGAAGGATGGACATCTTGAGAGAAGGTCTAGGAATGGTGGAAACGTGGTTGACAGTTTGAACTGTAGAGATGACGAAAATATATTCAGAATCAGAGGATTCTGCTATAAGGAAAGCAGTCTGGTCATCTTGAGCTGACTGTTCTGAAAAATTTGATTCGACATCCTCATTCTCAGATGTTGGATAAGATGAACAGCTTTGGCAGATTTATGGGGACAATTTCGGGCAAAGTGACCGCGTTTCTTACAGACGAAACAACGGTTGGATTTTTTCTTTCGGTATTGAGAAACATCTTTCTTTTTGAAATACCGAAAAGGTTTTTTGGAGGATGATTTCTTGTGGAAGTGTTTCTGGAAATGCCGTTTCTTTGTGGTTGGACAAACACATTTCTTTTCATCCTTACACTCGATTTTGAGATAAGGTTTGTGACAAGCCTGAGAAAAGGATTTTTTATCTTCCATAAGATCTTTGAAGAATTCTTTTTGCTCATAGATTTTATCAAGAGATAGCATGGCTTAGTGGCTGTAAGTTTTCTTTGAAGATCTGGTTGTAATTCAGAAGGAAGAGAGGCTATGAAGACATGTTTAAGAGATGGCTCATTGAATCCATTCAGCTTGTAAAATAGAATACTCATTCTTTTGTAATGAGCATCTAGAAGGTGCCTTTTGAGAGAACATCACTTCATCTGGTGATAGTCTTTCCTGTCTGCATCAGTGGAAGCAGTTTTTTCACCGATGAATTGTTCATGAATAATATTGAGGGCAGTTCCAATTGGGGATTCCATGAATTGGATCTATCGGTATTCTCCTAAGCTTTCTAGCCAGTCTCGTAGAGAACTCGTGGATCGGGCCATGAATTCACGAAGAATGGCTTGGGGTTGAGCATTAGGTTTGGTACCTTGGAGATCAATCCATGCAGCAAATTCTTGAAGTCTGGCACACCATTTGTGACAAGGAATGTCATCAAATGTAAACCAAGATGCTGAAGATGGTTTTGTTGGGTGTTCATGAACTGGTGGTGGCATTGGGTCTGTTTGAGATGCTTGATCAGAAGGATGATCTTCAACAATAGGTGTTGAAGTAGAGGCACCTGGATCTATAGTTTCAGTGGCCATATGCCTGTAATGTCAGCATATTCGGACTCAGAGTCAGTTGAGGTTCCGTCTGAGGTTGTAGATGAGTTTGAAGAAGACGGGTTGGACTCAGATGGGTTTGATTCAACAATTGTTTCTGGCTCAGAGGAGTCAGAAGATTGGTTCTGGACAGGATGATTCTGGACAGTATGATAATGATACTGATCCATTGGGTTTTTCTATAGAATGTCTTGTGGTAAATCTTCTGGTGGTATGGTGGAAGTAGAGGAAGATGAAGGGACCTTTGGCTGTGGTTCTGAAATTTTGACTTTGGATTTTGATTTTTTGGGTGAAGATGGTTGAGGAGTCGGTTGAAGGTGCGAGAACCCAAAAAACTGATTATAAACAGGTTGTTGAGGTCTGGATGGTGTGTAGAAAGGTGTATAGGTTTCAAAGAACGGAGGAGATACTGGTGTTGGTTGTGGTTGAGTAAAAAGGGAAGGTCGAGTCTTTTCAGCATCAATTCTTGTCAATTCGGCTTTGAGTTTTCTGATCTCAGCTTCTTTTTTATTGAACTCTGGACCCCAAATGTGGTTGTTGATCATTCGTCGGAGATCGGTGTCGAGTTCGGAGATCCGATCTTGGAGATGGATATACATCTGATCAAGACGACTGCTTATGGAATCAACTTTAGTTTCAGTCTGAGAGACGTGACTGGCAACACGATCAATCTTCTTACCGAGTTGCTGAAGAGTTTGATTCTGAGCACTGGCGTTTTTGGTTTGCCAGTTTAAAACAGCTTCATACCGCTTGCTCTTCGCGCTGCTCAGAATCGAGATTGGACAAAGGGTTTAGAGGTAACTCGGGTTTGTGTGTCTGTCTGTTTTTCAAGTCGAGGAAAAGATTCCTCATAGGAGTGGCTTGAAAACATAAGGCAAGATCTGATTAGATGGATAGGAGGTTTGGGATCTGGTGGAGGTTGTGGAGGAAAAGATTTGCAAGATGATGGTGGATAAGAAGATTTTTTCTTCTTCTTTTTCTTTCTCCGCATAACTTCCAATTCTTCATCAATATCCGTATCATCCAAGCAAGGACAATCCGAATTGCACATATGGGCTTCAGGAACATCCCATATGAAATGACCATTGATTTTATCTGGATATACTGGATACCCTTTGGAGGAAAAACCATGAATAGGAAGTTTCTTTTCTTGACCAGTTTGAACTGCTGTGATCATAGCAGTATAGGAAAGCTGTGGATTGTCTGAAACAGGCTTGGTGTCAGGAGTTTGAAAAGACAGTTTGACTTGACCATTTGGTCGTCTGTCAAATGTGGCTTCTGTGGTTTGTATTGGTTCAGAATTTTGGTGAAAGTGCTCATAGTTGGTTAGCCATTCAAGAGGCATGAGTTTGAGCAATTCTTGTTTCTGGATTTGTTTGGGGATTTGAATGATGGTTGGAATTGTGTCTGTGTCAGCTAATATCATCAAGGCATCAGAAGTAGTGTATGGTGTGGGAAGATCTAGTGCATGATTTTGTAATCGATACACTATTCGGTGATGGAGGGTTGCAATCTTTGATGTGGGCGTTTGTTGTTGGAAGGTTAGGGTCTTCAAGAGAGAGGTTGAAATTTGGGTAAAAGGTTAATAAGACACTGCCAGCATGGAGGGTTGTCGAATCTGCCCTACAACAAATGTTGGTACTGTTTGAACCTAGTGTCTAGGAGAGAAATTCTAGCTGTGACAGGTAAAGCCTTTTTTGCCATGAAGAGTGAGAATTAAGCGTACACCTCCAAGATGGAAGTGCGTGTACCCTTCTCGTTTCCAGTTGGCGACGAGATCCGAGGGTATTTCCATAGTGACATAATGCTCACTCTAAGAGGCTTGTAAAGCACACTGATCTAGTCTAGATGACTGGATGTATTCTTTTGGGATTGGTCTTTTAGTGGAAATCAGAGTTCGGATACTTCTAGTGAAAGAAGTTTTCTGTCTGTAGAGATTGAAAGGACTCATGATGGGAAACTGGGACTCATTGATTTGAGCAGATTCTGGAATATAGGAATATTCAACAAGATTCTCAATTTTGGAGGCTATGTGCTTGAACTTGAACCTGGAGTACAACCTTGTGTTTTGGGAATAATTTCAAGAGTGTGTGATGGTCCAATAGAGGTGTGGTGAATGTCTGTGGCCGGGGAATGAACATTGTTTAGTTCCATAAGGTAGGCTTTGAGAACAGAAGTAACAGATGTGTCATGAATGAGGGTATATGGATGAGGATAAGTTCTCCATTCGTATGCCACCAATCTACCTTTATTCCTTACAACCACACCAGATTCATTTATTTCCACAAATCATTGTTTCTTCCAAATTGATTTCACTCTTCTTGAATTGCCTTAATCCAAGATTCATTATTTGTCACATTCGAAAAGGATTTTGGCCCATAGCTATCAGTTTGTCGTATTATTAAAGCTTACTTTGGTGGTGTTTTTCTTGATAAGGGTCCTGTAGTATGCTCACAAGTATTCATAAGTGATAATGCAGTAGTTATACCTCCTGAAAGATCACCTAAGATTAAGTCTTTAGGGTGAGAGGAAACATAACTCCCTGGGGAGTGTTTGAGAAGTACTATCATTTCACTCTATATTTGTTTGTTCTCTTATTTGTCTTATGAAAACTTTTCTCTTTATAATTCTTCATCTCCATCATCATCAACAACAACTTTCTCTATAGAAGGATGGTTAGATTTATCAAATGTGACATGCACAGATTCTTGAACAACTAAGGTCCTTTTATTATATACTGCATAAGTTTTACATATATTTAAATATCCAGATTGGATCAAATTTACCAAGATTATCAAATATATATTACATATATTTGCATCCAAAAACTTTGAAATAATCATTGTTGGGTTTTTTATCTTTTCGTAGCTCATAAGTTTTCTTGAGGTAAGGTTTAGTCAAAACACTATTTAAAAAATAGCATGTTGTATTAACAACTTTAGCCTAAAAATATTTTGGTAAACATTTTCATTCAACATGGCCCTAACCATTGCTTGAGTACTCATATTATTTTTCTCAACAACTACATTTTGTTGTAGGGTCCTTGGTGATAAAAATTAATGTTCTATGCCAAACTTATTGAATTTTTTTTTTCAAAATCATGATTTTCAATTAAAGATTCATTCTCATTTGAAAGTTTTACATTTTTCATTCTAATCTTTCTAAACCATTATTCAATCCAATGAATGCTTCAAACAACTCGTCATAAGAAGGGAGATCATTTACCTCATCAAGTTCTTCTCCAATTGCTATAAGTGCCAGGTTTAACACTTCATTTGGTTCTTCCTCATCTGAGTTCTCCTTGTCGCTATCATCCTATGTTGCCATCATAGTTTTCTTGTTTTATTTGTTGGAAAGAAGGCATTCTGATTTAAAGCATATCATTGCTTTTTTTATTTTCCATTTCGTTTTTGTAGTTCCTAAACTTTCTTTGCTCATTGGATTTCTTGAAGAATTTCTTGAATTTTCTGGCAATCATCGCCATATCTTCATCTTCTAATTTGCTTTCTTTTCATCACTTTCAGGTCTTGATGCTTTAAAAGCAATGCTCTTATTCCTTTTATCTTTATCACCTTTTTCACGTGAACAGTATGTCACTATTGAAATCCCCCAAGAGTTGATAACAAACTGGAAAAGAGAAGGATATACTCATCTCCATCTCGGAGGAGTAAGATTAATCATAACCCTACATGGTAGGAAGGGATTACCTGTTATAGCTAGAGTTGCTATGTTAGATTCAAGGTTCAAACAATATCAAGATGCTGTCATTGGTACTATATTAAGCACTCTACATGCAGGAAGTGTACTTCTCACTTTTTATCCAAATTTCAACCTTTCTCTTCAAGACACCAACTTGCCAACTACTCTAAAAGTACAAGTTCAAATACAAGGAGCAGAACAGATCTCATCTTCAAAGATTGCAACACTTCATCATCAGTTGGTTTATAGGCTTCAAAATCATGCCTTAGATCTACCTGCACCTGAACACAACTCTGACGCCCTCATGGTGTTAGCAGAATCAGATCAAATTCCAACCATAATTCAAATCCCAAGGCAGATCCCTCGAGACGAGCTAATTAAACTCATGCCTTTAGAATGGATATCAAATTATAAGCAATTTCACAACAACACTGCTCCAACTCAGACATCAGAAGGAATGTTTGAAAGAAGGCGGGACGGAACAATAAGATTACCAGCCACTTAATTCTTTCCTGAAAGACGATAAGTTCCCCCTTCCAAAAATCCAGACCTTGTTTGTCCATCTTCAAGGGGCTTGTATCTTCTCTAAGTTTGATTTAAAAGCTGGTTTTTGGCAACTTGGTATTCCTTGAAGGCGAAAACAACACAAAAATCTGTGTACTTTTCACGGATTAGACAGAATGTTAGAACAAGAAGCCAACTTGTTCACTACAGTCTTCATCGTTCATAGACCTTACTTCTAACACCCATAAACAAGAGACTTCTGGACACAAGACATGGCCTATGAATGGAAGAGGTTAGTTATTGATTACCAGCCACTTAATTATTTCCTTAAAGATGATAAGTTCCCCCTTCCAAAAATCCAAACCTTGTTTGTCCATCTTCAAGGGGCTCGTATCTTCTCTAAATTTGATTTAAAAACTGGTTTTTGGCAACTTGGTATTCCTTGAATGGTATTCACCACTCACGTGGTGGCGAAAACAACTAAAAAATCTATATACTTTTCATGGATTAGACAGAATGCCAGAACAAGAAGCCAACCTGTTCACTACAGTCTTCATCGTTCATAGACCTTACTTCCAACACCCAAAAACAAGAGACTTCTGGACACAAGACATGGCCTATGAATGGAAGAGGTTAGTTATTGATTACCAGCCACTTAATTCTTTCCTTAAAGATGATAAATTCCCCTTTCCAAAAATCCAGACCTTGTTTGTCCATCTTCAAGGGGATCGTATCTTCTCTAAGTTTGATTTAAAAGCTGGTTTTTGGCAACTTGATAAGGAATTTATGGCTGATTAGATGAAATTCAAACTTTTTGATTTCATACTTGACCGCCAAAATCTCTTTGTAGATCACATGGTAATTCTTTTCAGAGTCTTTGAATTGTCCGCTTGCATGGGCACAGAAGTGACGTACACCATTTATCTCTTCAAGAAAGATGGCACTCCAGTAATCATCACTGGCATCGGTTTGTAAAATGCGTTGTCCAATGGAGAGGCGGTGGATCGGCTATCACCTTTAGTTGGATTTTGTTCCGTCCCCATGGAGGGCACTATTTTTTTAGCATGCGGGACAACTGGCTTGTGTGGATTGCAACTTTAGGGATGAAATCACGGAAATAATTAACAGTCCCAAGGAATTGTCGGATCTGCTTTTTGTTGAGATGTGTGTCCGAAAACTTTAATAATTCAGTTGCAATGTGTGGGCCAGGTTGATAATGGCCATCTTTAATCACCATGCCTCCACCAAGTGCTCCTCAAGAGCCTCCAAGGCTATCTTTCACACAATCTTCTATGATCACTGCTGTCCATACAGCCCAAGAAGATTTACCTATCACCGAGTTCAATAACGAAGGATATCTAGTTTACCCAGCCAAAATGAATGGCCATTTCCTATGGGATGCACCTGGATCAGGAAATTGTGACCCAGATTGTCCCTGTTGGGATTATTGGGAGGAAGATGATTTCGTTTCCAGAAGAAAAACAAAGCCAAAAAAGAAACTTCATCATCCATGTCAACATTTCCAACCAAAGCCACATGATGATCCACCTCCACCTTCACCAGATCCATTACCCATTTACAAAAAAGAACTCAAATGGATTGCAAAACACTGCAAGCCTGAAGTTCTTTCACCAGTTCAAAACCATACACCAATCATACAGACCACTGCTTGTATGATGTTTCCCTCTACCTCCAAAGACTATTCCACCAATTTTCCAACTTTAGATACCCAATCAGACTCCCACAAAAAAATTATTTCCAAACCCTTCATTCCTTCGGCCATAACCTCCGCCGGCCATCTTGAAGAACCCAGACCTTTTGAGGCAGTCCTCAACTGGCATACTCAAAATGCCAGAGCACAAAATGATACCTTTGCGGACATTCATAAATAGGTTGACAAGATTAGTTTGCGAACTGAGCAGATTGAATCCAAGGTTAATACAATAACCTCACAACTGCAACAAATCTACCAAGATTTACAATCTAGAATAATCCAGCTGGATTCAGAATTACGTGCCATGCTCAGTCAGAGATACTATGGTCCTGAGTTTGACCAAAAGGAAAGGGAAATCAGGCGCTTGAAAGCAGAGCTTGATCAGATTGATTCAGAAAGACAAAGACCTACACTTTTCACCAAGTCACCACCAATACCTACCATAAGCCCGACTTATCATCCATTCACTCCTATGCTTGCTCCAATGAAACCCTATGATCCCTCCAAATTGTTCGGCGTGACACACACTCTTTTAAAAAATCAGCCTTTACAACCCCAGCCAAGGCAAAAACCAAAAGCTACTCTCAGGCCAGTCAAAATTCATCCACCAGTTACTTCAACCGCTGAACAACAATCCCCAAGATATACACCTGCTCCACCACATACTCAACCTCAACCAACCCAAACTGAAGACAAAGAACCCATGCACCAATACAGTTCTAAAAAATTTGAGACCTTTTCACCCTCCTCGAACTGAAAGTGTACTACCTCATATCGATGGGGATATTTTACACCGAGATGTAATCTTCGGGCCTCGATTAAGGACTCTGAAAAAGCTTATGCAAACATTACTAAGCTTTTAATGGCAGAAGAAACAGAACCAGCCCATCCAGAATCTTATTTTGAGATACCCTCAGATGTTGATGAACCAGTTGAATCTTCAGCAATAAATCAACAACCTCAGCCTCATGCACAAACCTCTCACAGACCATCAAATGGCCCATGGTTAACTTTTGATGATATTCCCTCATCCAAATGGCGAGAAAGAGTCCAAGAAATGTCAGCATGGATTGATCTCCAGATGATACGAGCTGATGCAACAACAGAATTAGTCCTTAGAGAATTTACCACTCGTTTCACGGGATCTCTAAGAGATTGGTTTGACAGTTTAGGGCAGTACAGACAAATGCAGTTTGTCCAATTGCCTAATGTTTCTAGTGCTCTTGCTGTTTTACATGAACAATTCATCGGAGAACCAAGTGCAGTTTTCGAAGCTGCAAGACGGGACTACCTAAACATGAAGTGTTGTTCCTTAAATTCCAAAGATCTTGATTTCCATTACAAGAGGATGTCAATCTTGTTTTATAAGCTTAATGGATTAAATGATCTAACTCTAAAACATGTCTTTCTTGCTTCTCTACCTGAAGAATTGCAACTAGAAATACAAAGACAATTTGCAGGGCACAATATCAATATTGACAACATCTCCTTAGGAAAGATTTTCCAGATCGCCAAGGGATGTTTGAAGAAGCTCTATGAACATAAACAGTTTTTCAAAGATCTGATGAAAGATAAAGAGCTAGAAGCTGTTAATAACTCAACCATATCAGTTTGTTTCTAGAAACTTGAATATGTCTAAAACATCGTAGGCTTAAGAAATTATCCAAATTAAAGACTCTTAACATTATTAATCGAGACACATATGGTTTGTTATCATTAAAATCAATGTTATAAAAACATTTGTGCCAGCAGATCAAACATATAAAATACAAAATCAACCCAAAACCATTAAACAAAGTTTTTCATGCATAGAAGTTTCTTTTAGATGACTCTCCAAAAGGAATTTTTCAAAGATCTCATGGAAGACAAAAAATCCTTTTCTGAAGCCTGTAAAAAACCCTATCTCAGGATAGAGTGCAAAGATGAAAACAAGTGTATATGTCCGACCATAAAGAAGAAACATTTCCAGAAACACTTCCATAGAAAATCATCCTCTAAAAAACCTCTCTGATATTTCAGGAAAAAGGATGCTTCCCAGTACATAAAGAAAAAGCACAACCGTTGTTTCATCTGCGAAAAAGCACAACCGTTGTTTCATCTACGAAAAAGCACAACCGTTGTTTCATCTGCGAAAAAGCACAACCGTCGTTTCATTTACAAGAAACACGGTCACTTTGCTCGAAACTGTCCTCACAAATCTGCCAAAGCCGTTCGTTTCATACAGCATCTTCAACATTCTTCCCTGTTCATGGGAAAGGTTCTCTGGGTGAGAGCTTTGAAAGGGAGTTGTCGATTCATGGCTATAACTGGGATGGTGTGGATGGAGGAAATAATAAGATATCATTGATGTATACCAAAGCATGATGAAGAATAGGACTGAAGATTTTTGTCATGGCTTTTTGAAATAATGAAGGAACAACTTTAAGACCAAAAGGCATAATACCATCGATAATGGGCATCATGATATGCTTTGGTGAAATACCAAGTTGCCAAAAACTAGCTTTTAAATCAAACTTAGAGAAGATACGAGCCCCTTGAAGATGGACAAACAAGGTCTGGATTTTTGGAAGGGGGAACTTATCATCTTTAAGGAAAGAATTAAGTGGCTGGTAATCAATAACTGACCTCTTTTTTCCACGAACTAATTCAGAACGTTTTTCAACATAGAATGCTTGACAAGCCTAATATGAATCAGTAGGTTCAATAAGACCTTGCTGAAGCAACTGAGAACATTCTTGCTTAGCAAGTAGGAGGTCGGAAGGAAACATACCCGAGTGTGATGCTTTGGTGGGGTTTATGTCTTCGTTAAGCTTAAAAGGAAGGTGAATGAAAAATTGTTCATTTTTCCAAAGAGTTGAAGGATGGTGGAACTGTGAATGGTTTTCTGGACAAAACTCTAGGAACTTTTGTGAAATATGACTGTATGGAGATGGTGTTTCAGAAAGTGTATACAAGCGTAATGAATCTGTATACAACAAGAACATTTGCTTGTAGCGAACTCCAGAACTGGTGAGGAATAGGTTTTTAACCAAATGAAGAATGTCAAAACCTATAAGCAAATCTTTATCTGGAAGTTTGGATGCTACAATCTTTCTCCATTAACTGGTCGGAAGAGTTTCAAGTGTTTTTCCCAACAATCGTAAGCGATGTATCAATCATACCGGTATTCGCACTGTCAATAAACTCGATGCGAAACAAGTTTATGAAATTTCAAGGAACATTTTTAAAGAAGGTCTAGGAATGGTTGATACATGAATTGTAGAAATGATCGAATATCATCGTAATCAAGATTCTCGCGATAACGGCGTAATCGATTATCTTGTTCTCGAAAAATTTGATTCAACATCTTCGCTTCGATAATGGAAGAATGTCAAGATGTCAGATGAGACTAATGTTTTGCATAGCGAAAGAATCAATTGACTTTCTTGGCATGGTGATTAAAGATGGCCATTATCAACCTGGTCCACACATTGCAACTGAATTATTAAAGTTTCCGGACACACATCTCAACAAAAACCAGATCCAACAATTTCTTGGGATTGTTAATTATGTCTGTGATTTCATCCCTAAAGTTGCAATCCACACAAACCAGTTGTCCCGCATGCTCAAAAAGCAGTGCCCTCTATGGGGACTAGCACAAACAGAAGTTGTCCAACAACTAAAGGTGATAGCCCAGTCACCTCCTCTTCTCTGAATTCCCACAACTAGACAACGCATTTTACAAACCGATGCCAGTGATGATTACTGGAGTGCCATCCTTCTTGAAGAGATAAATGGTGTACGCCACTGCACATTCAAAGACTCAAAAGAATTACCATGATCTACAAAGAGATTTTGCAAGTATGGAATAAAAAAATTTAAATTTCATCTAATCAGCCATAAATTCCTTATCAACATGGACAACTCTTCTTTTCCTCGAATCTCGACTTCAAAATAAGCTTTAACAAACAAATATTTCAACTCAAAAACTGGTTTGCTAAATATGATTTTACTGTCCAACACATAAAAGGCAAACAGAACCTCATCCCAGATTTCCTTACACGTCCGGCTATAAATAAACCTTCCCTTATTTCCTCCATCCACACCATCCCAGTTATAGCCATGAATCATCAACTTCCTTTCAAAGCTCTCCACTAGAGAACCTTTCCCATGAACATTCCTTTTCATTCAGCCTACCAGATCCAAGACTTTGCCAAGAAATTCCTTTACCGGTATTTCTTCAATGTCCAAAGCAAAAAGCCTGATTTTTCCTTCCCTCTGTATGGAAAACTTGTTTCTCACAGGTCTTGCCCTCTCTTCCTTAACCATCTGCGAAGATGAGTTATGGTACATGTGGTGCCTCACTACCCTATATGCTACAAAACTGGTCTTCCTTGTTAAACCAGTCCTCACACATATCACCACTCCTGAGTTCTCATCAGATCTTCTCTGGACTCTCCTTGAATGGTATTCACCACTCACGTGGTGGTGAAAACAACTCAAAAATCTGTGTACTTTTTACGGATTAGACAGAATGCCAGAACAAGAAGCCAACCTGTTCACTATAGTCTTCATCGTTCATAGACCTTACTTCCAACACCCAGGAACAAAAGACTTCTGGACACAAGATATGGCCTATGAATGGAGAACTTGTCCTCATCCTTATACCCTCATCCATGATACATCTGTTACCTCTGTTCTCAAGTCATACCTAATGGAACTCAACAACGTTCAGCCACCTACCACAAACATCCACCACACCTCTATTGGACCATCACACACCTTGGAAATTGTCCCAAAAACACAGACTTGTACTCCAGGTTCCAGTTCAAGTCCTCAAGGAATCCTTGTCATGGAATAACGTCCTGACTACACTAACGTTTTATTCCAAGACGCTCAGGACCCCTGGGAAGATTTTCATTCTCTTCTCCATACTGAAAATCCCCATTACACTGTCACAGACCCAGACCCTCCTACCACATCTGCCCCAAAAGAGATGACTAATGCTAATGAAGAAGCCTATCTACAAGCTGAAGCTTATCTTGATCACAGACAGATCCGTCGTACCAAACGCCAATATGAAAAAGAAACTAGCGATGTGTCTCCATCACACTACCCATCCACTCCATGATTGCAAACACGCATGGGAATCTTTAGCTTTTGCTTTTTTAAAGTTTGCTTTAATAATTAGACAAGGGTCTTGTCTTGTTTAAGTGTGTTTTCTGCTTTTCCTTTTCCTTTTTATTTTTGGCATGGTGTGCTTTAATCATTCTGCTTTTGTAAAAGATAAGGGTCCCACCTTATCCCTCCTTCCTCGAGATCTCTATATAAGGATCTCTCTATCCCGTTGTAAAGCAGGAGTTAATTTGGAATAAAAAATCAGTTTTCTTCACATCATGTTTGTCTAAACCTTTTTCTCTCTTCTAGGAATCAAAGAAATTATTTGGGGTTAATAATGATACGCTCACCTCTAATTTTCTAAACTAAGTATGCTTTGCAGTTGCCTTAAGCTTAAGGATCCTGTGCATCAGAAAGGTCCTGTTTTATCCTCCAAAATCGATTTTTGTAAAATAAAATTATTTTCTCACAACGTTCACCCTCTTTGAAGGCCAAGAGTGCCGTATTTTCGGGTGGTATCATGAAATACTATTTTAAAAAATGATTTTCGGATTTGGTATTCGATGGATAAGTGTATATCGGCTGGAAACCAGAACTTGCGGGCTATTGGTCCTAAGGACAGACTTTGTTCTATCATAGATCTGGTGTAACAATGCCACGTGCATCAGTAATAACATGAAACAAATTAATTTAGGCAACAACATCACTTTCTTTACCATTATTGTAGGTTGGCTTCGGGGTGTTGGGGGATCAGTGTTTGGCAAAACCACCCCCCCTTTCAACCACTTTCTTGGCTTTCTCTTTCTCTACTTCTTTTATCAGATCCAAAGTGTCCTTCACCACGAATGTCTCTAGGTAGGGGGCCTCAAAGTTGGGATCCGCCTTCCAAATCTCCAATATGGAAAACTTTACAGATGTGCAAGCTTATTGGTCACTGTGCTTCTGAACCTCTTAGGTAACTCTCCTCTATAGATCTAGCTTATCCACCAACTCCTTCTTTTCAACCTCCCATTTTCTAGCACTCTAGTGCTCCTTACGGAGTTGAGCCACTTGCTCCTTGTACTTAGCAGGTCATAAATGTTGCTTGAAAATGAAAAGAAGGTTAGCTCCTTACAAAAAAAGTGATGGAAAGATGAGGAGTATTGTAATTAAAAAACGGAGGAAATACTTACATCCTAACAAGCTCTAAGAGCCCTAGTGATAGTATTAAAGAGGCTCCATTTTTCCATGGCCACATCAACCTCTTTAGTAAAATGTTCATATGAGAGCTGAAAAAAATTCTCCAAGTGAGGAGGATTGCTGCCAAAAACAAGGTCCAAATCCATGATCTCTCACGTGCTCGAGGGAGAGGAAACCTACAAAAAATTTCTCTTTTTGAAAACATCTGGAGTAACACTATAAGGTTCTTTTGGATCGGTGATCAACGCACGTTGGGATTTAGTTATCCTACCAGAAAGAGAGAGGATGATCCCACACCAAGAAAGCTCAATTTTACCTTTTTCTCTATTGACTTGGAACATCATGCTCGCAAAGGCCTGCTTGTCTAGGGTCTTCTATTTAGTCCCACCAGCATCAGAGGGGAACCCTATAGTTAAAATACAGAAGCATAGCTGTTTAGTCAACAAACAAAACAGTGAATAAGGTAAGCTAAGTAAAACAAACAAGTGGAGAAAATGAATCGAAATAGAAAACTAAAGTACCTATTATAGATCTGATGTGTTCATCAGGTAAGGAGCGCTTCTCAACAACCCCAGACTTGATTAGTCTTTCCTCATTTAGCACATTACCCTCTTATCAAGCTTAGAAAGCTTTGTCCTATGAGAAGACATAAAATCTCTCATTTCCTTTACTAGGCAATCCTTTTTATTCCACGTAATACTTACAATAGAGTAAGAGGAACTCAAATCAATTTCTAATAAAAAAAGGACAACAAAAGTTAAAAAAGAAAAACTAAGGAGGCACACCTACTTTTTGAGTTACAGGATGTCCTGACATAGTTCACTTTACCTTTGAGTTTTGCCTTAAGCCCGAATCATCCTCTACAATGAACCACTAGTGCTTGAACCTTTTCTTCATGGCAGATATAGGAGTTACTAGATTATTGCCTACGCCCATAGGGTGAGATAAACTGAGACTGAAGAGGGAAGCTTCTTAAGTTGGTAAAGACATCTATATCCCCCAAGGCAACCTCCTCTTCAAATAACTCTCTCCAGTACATACAGCAGCCTATAATACTCCTTAAGCCTGAAGAGTAAGCTGAACAAGAGGAACGACCAGGCTTACCAGTCACTTCTTAATGACAGTTTGAAAAGGTAGCTTAAGCTAAAGTAGAATAAATCAATATAGAAGAGAAGCCTAGAGTGAGGCAGATATGGTCTTTCATCCTCATCAGGAACCCTAAGCCTAACCCTAACCCTCATCTAGGTCTACTTGGGACGCTTTAAAAAAGGGTTGAGACGGAGAGGAATGGCTCGTTGAAGCTTAAGGAGGTATCTATAACACCCCAAATCTAACACGTGCGGAGCACACGAAGAAGGAGGTTACTTACAAATCGTAATCCATACTCATAAGTTTTAAACTGAAATACCTCAAATTCTTGTTCAAATAAATACACAAATTCATACGTCTAACACTAAATAATCTCTCACGAAACATAAAAATAACAAAAGTCTTAAAACTCCAAATTACAAGTTCATAACAGAAATAAACTAAAAGGAAACATGAGTCCATTCCTCCTCTAATTCAAATAGCAAAAGGAAATGAAATCTCTAACTCCAAAGCTAAGCACGCCTCTCAAAAGGAACTTAATCTGCAAAAAGTAATGACGAGGGGTGAGCTGTCAACTCAGTAAGTAAAACAATTCTTAACACACTAAACTTATTAGTACCAAAAATATTGCAAGCCTTCCTTTTTGTAAAACATATATCATGATTCATAGATTTCATAAAATAAAATATTTCAATAAGATGACATAAATTCATGGAAACTCAGAATATCAAAACAATAATCAATTATAAAAGCAAATCGTATAACACATACACAGAAAACAGATAGTTAGCTCATGTCACATCACATAGTGTCACCTATAGTCCCGGTGACTCGGCCAGAAACAGAATTAGAATCAGATTACCATGTCCACACCCAGAACATATACCCAGTATTGGTCCAGAACATGTATATAAGCCTAAACAATTCTAATTGGTTTTTCATATGTAATGACTTGTACGTGGCACTTTACACTATATGTGGCACTTTGGCCCTCAAGAGGTGGCCCCCGTACAATCATAAATAATTGAAATCATACATAGGCACAAAACATTCGTATCAGATTCATAAAAGTCTATAACAATAATTTAGGCTTGCAAAATATTTTAGAGATAAAATCATAAAAGGTAGTCGTGTAACAAAATAACTTACTTTTTTAAAAGCATTTATAAAATATTTTGTTAAAAGATTTGAAAATAGTTACATAAACTGATTTTGTTATGAAAATCAATTAATCTTCTAAGTAGTACAAAAATACTTATAATAATAACAAAATAATCATACATATCAAGTACAATCGGAATGAAGTTACTTACCTCGATACAAGAATTTGAACTATACCCTTCTAAGCCTCTAAAAGCCTTAATCACCTCCAACACCTTAACGAATATAAGATATAACTATCAATAACTTTATCATAAGAATCTGATTTTCTAATTCATACATGTACTAGTCTGATTATCAGAATTTTAACTCTTAATCTAAAAATCAAAATGACATAACATTCCTAATATAAAATTTGCAAGAGGATCTGATACCAAAAACATTTTCAAGGCTATTTATTACATGACAAATACAAAATTGTTTCATAGTACCTTAAGCGAACAGAACGTGTTCTGAGATTTTTATAAAATCCGATACTAATCAGAAACTTATGAAATTAAACCTGGCAATAGCAAACACATGTATCAATGTCTATATAAAATGTTATAATGTTTTGAGTTCATTTGATAGTGTAAATAATTTTGTGAATCTGGTCATTTTGCTGGAATCACAGTTTTCCAGTGCATTAGTGTTAGTTTTCGAAAATCCATACAAAATTGTAAACAAAGTAAAAAATTATGAAACAAAATTTAATCAATAAGCCCTACATGTCTAGTTTTCAGAAATATAAAGTTCTTAAGAAAAAACGTTCAGAAAATACATATTTGAATTCAAGATACTCATGTTGTCCAAAATTGTCCAATGTGGTTAATGCACCAAGGGTTGATTAAAAAAACTCACAATAAATCAGAAACCTAAACAGAACCTAAACACATCTTAAGTCATGTATTATGATCTGTAACAATCCAAAATCATGCCAATTCAAACCCAAGATAGAGTGATTGGAAATTTTGCCGATAATAAGGAGAGTAAACTTACTAATCGCTTTGATTCTCTCCTAAACAAATGTTTGAATCCTAGGGTTTGGGCAGGACGTAATGAGCAGTAGAGAAAAGAAGAAACGTTGTGGGCTTAGGGTTATAGGGAGTCTTAAGAGAAATAACCCTTTTTAAAAAATTACCCCATGATTAACCCTATATGTAATTTTATTATATGCATTTTTTTTTTTTTAACAAGGGTTATAAAGCCATGCATGATTTATAATAAAAGCCTAATTTCCATAATTTAATATTATGGAATTTGGCGTTACAAATTCTCCCCCCTAACAAAAATTTCGTCCTCGAAATTCAAAGATTACCTTAGGGTACTTTTTCAATATTTCTGCCTCTTGTTCCCATGTGGCTTCCTCAACAGAATGATTTATCCAACGTACCTTAACTAAGGGAATAACTCTACTCCTTAATACTTGTTCTTTTAGATCAACAATCTCAATAGGTTGCTCCTCGTATGACATGTTTTCTGATACCTGAATTGGTTGATAGTCTAGCACATGTGAAGGGTCTGCTATATACTTTCTTAACACAGATACATGAAACACATTGTGAAGCCTAGATAGACTTGGTGGTAAAGCTATGCGATAGGCTACAAGACCAATTCTCTCTAAAATCTCAAATGGTCCAATGAATCTAGGGCTAAGGTTCCCTTTCTTCCCGAGCCGAAACACCCCTTTCCATGGCGATACCTTCAAGAAAACAAAGTCTCTTTTTTTAAATTCTTACTCACATCTACGACGATCTGCATAACTCTTTTATTTGCTCTGAGCTATTCGAAGACGTTCTCTAATCAATTTGATTTTATCAACGATAATCTGTACCAATTCTGGACCCAAAAGTTTTCTTTCACCAACCTCATCCTAGCAGATTGGGGACCTACACTTTCTTCCATATAATGCCTCAAATGGTGCCATGCCAATACTCGAGTGGTGTGTTCTCCCTCGAACTACCACTCAAGTCTAGTACACAAGCTCGAAGCATATCCTCAAGGGTTTGGATAGTCCTTTTGGATTGTCCATCTTTATGTGGAAGAAAAGCAGTGTTAAATCTCAATTTCGTCCCCAACTATTTATGTAAGCTAGCCTAAAATCTTGAAGTGAATAGTCGATCTCTATCAGACACCATTAACATTGGAATTCTATGAAGTCTTACTATACATAATTAATAATTCCTAATATATTGCATAAACACAAATATAAATTATAACATAAGCACAAAATAACATTATTATCGCTTGATAATTAAATAATTTTTAACACTAATCAGAGGTAGCGGTAACACCCCAAATCTAACACGTTCGGAGCACGTGAAGAAGGATGTTACTTACAAATCGTAATCTATACTCATAAGTTTCAAAATGAAATACCTCAAATTCTTATTCAAATAAATCCACAAATTCATACGTCTAACACTAAATAATCTCTCCCGAAAAATAAAAACAACATAAGTCTCAAAACTCCAAAATACAAGTTCATAACAGAAATAAAGTAAAAAGAAAAATGAGTCCATTCCTCATTTTATTCAAATAGCTAAAGGAAACAAAATCTCTAACTCTAAAGCTAAGCACACCTCTCAAAAGGAACTTAATATTCAAAACGTAATGACGAGTAAAACCATTCCTAACACACTAAGCTTATCAGTACCGAAAATATTGCAAGCCTTCCTTTTCATATATCATGATTCATACATTTCATAAAACAACATATTTCAATAAGATGACATAAATTCATGGAAACTTAGAATATCAAAAGAATAATCAATTATAAAAGCAAATCGTATAACGCATGCACAGAAAACAGACAGTTAGCTCATGTCACATAATGTCACCTATAATCCTGGTGGCTCCGTCAGAAACAAAATCAGAATCAGATTACCATGTGCACACTCAGAACAAATACCCTATACTAGTCCAAAACATATATATCGTATAATACGATCAGAATTAGAATCAGAGTAACTACGGACAATGAGCCAAAACAATTCTAATTGGTTTTTAAAATGCAATGACTTATACGTGACACTTTGCACTATATGTGGCACCTTGGCCCTCAAGAAGTGGCCCCCATATAGTCTCAAGAGGTGGCCCCCATACACTCATAAATAATTGAAATCATACATAAGCACAAAACATTCGTATAAGATTCATAAAAGTCTGTAACGATAATTTAGGCTTGCAAAATATTTTATAGATAAAATCATAAAAGGTAGTCGTGTAACAAAATAACTTACATTTTTAAAAGCATTTATAAAATATTTTGTTAAAAGAATTTAGATTTGAAAACAGTTACATAAACTGATTTTATGATGAAAATCTTATAATAATAACAAAATCTTATAATAGTACAAAAATCTTATAATAATAACAAAATAATCATACACATACAGAACATTCGGAATGAAGTTACTTACCTCGATAAAAGAATTTGAACTAACACACCTCTAAGCCTCTAAAAGCCTCATTCACCTCCAACACCTTAACAAATATAAGATATAACTATCAATAACTTATCCTGAGAATCTAATTTTCTAATTCATACCCATACTAGTCTAATTGATGTGAATCCCACAATGAAACTTTGAATCCCACACTTAATTTGTAGTTTCAACTTCCCAAGAAAGTTCTAAACAGATTTATGACAACAAAACCTTGACCCAATGCTTAAGAAAACATGAACCAAAGGTATAGAGAATGATATTGACGCCACACTCAAGAAATAGATGAGAAGGTGAGTGATAAGTCTAAATTTAGAACGCCACAAGAATGCAAATTCTTGATAAGTTCACTAGTTCTCAAAAAGAACCAAAGAAAGAATAATCTTTCAAATTCAAATAACATTAATCTCTAATTTTCTTACATACCAAGGTTGCTGAATTTAAATAGGCTAAAAGAAACCCAAGATCCTAAAAATCCAAATGGAAACATTGGAACAACCCTCCAAGTAGGTTTGTCAAAAGATGTTTCAAAAGTCTTCACCAACCCACCATAATCAATGCTATCTTTGACAAACTTAATGCTAGCCTACTATAATTAATGCTATCATTGAAAAACTTAATGTTAGCCCACCATCATTGATGGTAGACTTACCTTACACATTGACAAGCTTGAAACAAAACAAACAAATAAGTTGAAAAACAAAGGATTCGTTGAAAATCCCAAGTCTGACCAAGCTGTAAAGAATTGGTCATAACTCCTTCTAGAGAACTCCAAATCCAGCTCTGTAAAATTTATTGGAAAGCTAACTTAATTATCTTTCCAACGGTATATAGTTAGCACTTTAATACTAGCTCAATCAATACAGTTTTTATTCCGAATTTGACCTTTCTGCATTTGATACAACTTGTGTATTTGGCTGCCCAATGACTTGAATAATGCCCACAATGCCTTGTCTTCTCTTCAAGCCCAATTCATGATGTCTTGCATCTTGAATTTCATTTTCAATCCATATTTTCTCAATTAATCCATTTAAAGCAGCTTGCATATTTTTGGCTCTTGCTCTTGTAATTGGGCCTCCATGAATGTGCAAAGGATCACTTGAAGTTTTAATGGTCCCTTGATGGTTCGCATCATTCCCCCTCTCTTCAAAAGGATTCGTCCTCGAATCTTCACCTACATCGAAAGGAGAAAGATCAGAAACATTGAAAGTAGCACTCACATTATACTCACCAGGAAGATCCAATTTGTAGGCATTGTCATTGATCCGTGCAACCACTTGAAATGGACCATCTCCCCTTGGAAGTAACTTGGAACGCCTTTGTGCTGGGAACCTCTCCTTTCTCATATGCACCCAAACCCAATCTCCAGGCTGAAAAACCACTTGCTTACGTCCTTTGTTGGCTTGAGTAGCATATTGTTCAGTTCTCTTTTCTATGTGTTGACGTGTTCTCTCATGCAATTGCTTGACAAATTCAGCTTTCTTTTTACCATCCATACTAGCACGCTCATTAATAGGTAAAGGTAATAAATCCAAAGGAGTTAATGGATTAAAACCATATACAATCTCAAATGGTGAAAATTTAGTAGCTGAATGGACAGTTCTATTGTAAGCAAATTCAACATGTGGCAAACATTCTTCCCAAGTTTTCAAGTTCTTTTGAATAATGGCACGCAACAAAGTAGACAGAGTTCTATTTACAACCTCAGTTTGTCCATCGGTTTCGGATGACAAGTAGTAGAAAACAAAAGTTTAGTACCCAACTTACCCCACAAAATTTTCCAAAAGTGGCTCAAGAACTTAGCATCTCGATCTGAAACTATGCTCCTTGGTACTCCATGCAACCTAACTATTTCCTTGAAAAACAAATTAGCTATGTTTGTTGCATCATCAGTTTTGTGGCATGGAATGAAATGTGCCATCTTTGAAAACCTATCAACAACAACAAAAACAGAATCATTTCCTCTTTTTGACCTAGGTAAACCCAAAACAAAGTCCATAGAAATATCAACCCAAGGTTCGCTAGGTATGGGTAGAGGGCTATACAATCCATGGGGTAAAACTCTAGAGTTAGCATGTTTACAAGTGATACACTTCTCACATATTCTTTCAACATCACATTTCATATGTGGCCAAAAGAAGTGTTCTTTTAAAACATCTAAAGTCTTTGCAATGCCAAAATGTGCGCCATTAAACCTCCCCCATGAGCTTCACGTACAAGCAATTCACACAAAGAACTATGAGGCACACACAATTTATTTTCTCTAAATAAAAGCCCATCATGCCTATAGAACTTACCAAATGCAACTTTCTCACAAGCATTAAACACATTAGCAAAATCAGGATCGTTAACATATAATTCTTTAATGTACTCAAATCCTAACAACTTTGCATTTAATGTAGAGATAAGTGCATACCTTCTAGATAATGCATCAGCCACCACATTCTCCTTACCTTGTTTATATTTGATCACATAAGGAAATGGCTCAATAAATTCAACCCATTTGGCATGTCTCTTATGCAACTTACCTTGCCCTTTCAAATGCTTCAAGGACTCATGATCAGTGTGTATAACAAACTCTTTAGGTAGAAGATAATGTTGCCAAGTTTCCAATGCTCTCACCAATGCATACATCTCCTTGTCATAGGTAGGATAGTTTAGGGCTGAACTAAAATAAGCAATTGGGCGCCCTTCTTGCATCAAAACAGCTCCAATACCTATACCTGAAGCATCACACTCAATTTCAAAAGTTTTAGTAAAATCGGGTAAAGTGAGTAATGGTACAGAAACCAATTTCTCTTTAATTAGATTAAATGCCCTTTCTTGTTCACTACCCCACTTAAATCCCACATGTTTCTTCATAATTTCAGTCAATGGTGCAGCAAGGGTGCTAAAATCTTTCACAAATCTTCTATAAAAACTAGCCAAACCATGAAAACTTCTTACCTCACTTACACTTTTACGTGTAGGCCACTCTTTAATAGCCTTTACCTTCTCTTCATCAACCTCAATTCCTTTAGCACTTACAACATAACCAAGAAAAACAATCTGATTTGTACAAAAGGAACACTTCTTCAAATTAGCATACAACTTTTCCTTCCTTAAAACAGTCAATACACTTTGCAAATGTTCAATGTGTTCATCTAAGCCTTTGCTATAGATCAAAATATCATCAAAATAGACAACTACGAATTTGCCAATAAAAGCACGCAAAACATGGTTCATTAACCTCATAAAAGTGCTAGGTGCATTAGATAACCCAAATGGCATCACTAACCACTCATATAAACCATATTTTGTTTTAAAGGCAGTTTTCCACTCATCTCCCTCTCTAATCCTAATTTGATGATATCCACTTTTAAGATCAATTTTACTAAACACACAAGAACCATGCAATTCATCAAGCATGTCATCAAGTCTAGGAATAGGATGTCGATACTTTACACTGATTTTATTAATTGCACGACAGTCAACGCACATCCTCCATGTTCCATCCTTTTTGGGCACTAGTAAGCGGGTTTACCGCATGGGCTCATGCTCTCCCTCACATACCCTTTTTCCAAGAGTTCTTCAACTTGCCTTTGAAGCTCCTTTGTCTCCTCGGGGTTACTTATATGCAGGTCTATTAGGAATGGTAGCTCCAGGACGAAGTCTATTTGATGCTCAATTCCCAATAGGTGGCAAACCGTTAGGGACTTCATTTGGAAACACATCATCAAAGTCCTGCAAAAGTCACAATAGCACTAGGCAAAGAAGAGTTATGCTCATTAGTGTGTAAACAATCCTCTTTGCACACAAGTACAACGATTGGCTGTTTTGAAAAGAAAGCCCGCTTAACCTCGCTCTCTTTTGCAAACACGTTCACTTGCTGCCTCTCTTTCTCTCAACAATATTTTTTCTATCTTTTCACTTGCTTTTCTCTCAATCTCTCTTTCTTTTGTACTCTCATTTTCATTGTTTGTATCACTGTCTTTTATTGACTTTTGATCCTCATACACTTGTCTAGGTGTTAATGGTACAAGAGTGATTTGCCTTTTATTCATTACAATAGTATACCTATTTAAGTATCCATCATGTGTCACACGCCTATCATATTGCCAAGGTCGACCCAAAAGAATGTGTCCAGCAAGCATGGGTACTACATCACATAGAACCTCATCCTTGTATCTCCAATGAGAATGAAACTAGCACTTGTTTATTTACTTTAACTTCCCCACAATCATTCAGCCATTGTAGCTTATATGGCCTTGGATGTTTCAAAGTTTTCAACTTTAATTTTTCATCTAAACTAGTGCTAGCTACATTAGTACAACTTCCACCATCAATTATCATACTACATACCTTATCTTTGATGTGGCATCTAGTATGAAAGATGTTATCACGTTGTACCTCCACATCCTCTTTTACTTGCATGTTGAGTGCACGCCTAACAACCATCAATTTACCATCAACAGGATATTCTACACCATCATTAGCATCCTCCAAAGGTGGCATAGGATCATCATCTGATTCACTCTCAGTTTCAACATCACCATCATCCCTCAAGATCATTACTCTCTTATTTGGGCATTGAGATGCAATATGACCTGTCCCCAAACATTTAAAACACTTAATATCTCTATTTCTAGAGTGTTGGGAATCAGATTTACCTTTGCTTTGGTTGCCTCCCTCTTTATGATCCTTGATTGGCTCAATCTTGGGCTTTGAAACAACCTTTTCATCTTTGCTCCATTTTGACTTCCATGAGGAAGATGAACCCAAATTGGTTCTAGTGGAACCTTTCTTTTTCAATTGTCGTTCCACTTTCATGGCCATGTGAACCATGTCTTCCAACTCAACATAGTCTGCAAGTCAACCACATTAGCAATATCTTGATTTAACCCATGTAAAAATCTTGCCATAGTGGCCTCGTTCTTCTTCAATGTTGGCTCGAATCATGATTATTTCCATCTCCTTGTGGTAATCTTCCACACTTAGAACCTTGTGTAAGACTTTGAAGCCTTTGGTGCAGCTCCTATAATAATGATTAGGAACAAATCTCCTCCTCATGATGGCCTTCATCTCCTCCCAAGTGTTTATAGGCCTTTCACGATTTTCTCTCTACTCAAAAAAAGTTGATCCAACAAAATAATACCATAATCAATAAATTCAACAGCTAGTTTTACCTTTTTCTCCTCGAGTAGTTGTGGCAATCAAATACTAGCTCCACCTTTTTTCCCACTCCAAATAAGCTTCGGATCATTTTACCTTGAAAAGAAGGAATTTTCAGTTTTATACTCCCCAAATCACGATCTATACGTCTTGCCCTTCTATTATCTCTTCCACGCATGTCAACGGTGGCCTGGTCATCAAAATCATCTATGTCATCGCCATCTTCTTCTCCCATGACAGCACGCCCTTGATTACCTCTTACATTAGGAGCTATTGGTTGTTGCCCCCTTTGTAGATTGGCTATGGCGTGTCTTGCCTCTCCAATTTGTCACGGATCTCTCCAAACATCAGATTCATGTGCTCAAATTGTTGTTGCATGGCTTTGAGCATGATTGATTGGTCTATAGCTTCTTGATCTTTTGACATATTTGTGATCTGAAAAGAATGTTAGCAAAAAGACCTCACAACACTCCCTCACGTGTTTCACTCAATTTGATGTCACTTAACTCTCGTGTTTAACACACAAATTGGCTTTTACCCTCTAATGATCTCACAAACTTTTGCCTTTTACCACACTTAATTCTCTCTTTTAGTTCTTTATTGAACTAAATAAACAAAATCAAGAAAAAAAAAACAAACCCAAGTGGCACACCAAATATGACAATCCAGCACACTAACAAAGAAAAGAAATTAAGAAGACACAAAGAATGAAAAGGAAATTGAAGAAAGGACAGCAACAAAATTGATATGTGTGTAAACTATGTCAAGGAACTTGAATCCTTTTGTAATCTTTTTTTTTTTTCTTTTTTTTTTCTTTTTTTATAATCAATATAAATAAGACATTCAAACCTGATTAGAAACTAGCTCTGATACCAAATGATGTGAATCCCACAATGAAACTTTGAATCCCACACTTAATTTGTAGTTTCAACTTCCCAAGAAAGTTCTAAACAGATTTATGACAACAAAACCTTGACCCAATGCTTAAGAAAACATGAACCAAAGGTATAGAGAATGATATTGACGCCACACTCAAGAAATAGATGAGAAGGTGAGTGATAAGTCTAAATTTAGAACGCCACAAGAATGCAAATTCTTGATAAGTTCACTAGTTCTCAAAAAGAACCAAAGAAAGAATAATCTTTCAAATTCAAATAACATTAATCTCTAATTTTCTTACATACCAAGGTTGCTGAATTTAAATAGGCTAAAAGAAACCCAAGATCCTAAAAATCCAAATGGAAACATTGGAACAACCCTCCAAGTAGGTTTGTCAAAAGATGTTTCAAAAGTCTTCACCAACCCACCATAATCAATGCTATCTTTGACAAACTTAATGCTAGCCTACTATAATTAATGCTATCATTGAAAAACTTAATGTTAGCCCACCATCATTGATGGTAGACTTACCTTACACATTGACAAGCTTGAAACAAAACAAACAAATAAGTTGAAAAACAAAGGATTCGTTGAAAATCCCAAGTCTGACCAAGCTGTAAAGAATTGGTCATAACTCCTTCTAGAGAACTCCAAATCCAGCTCTGTAAAATTTATTGGAAAGCTAACTTAATTAGCTTTCCAACGGTATATAGTTTGCACTTTAATTCTAGCTCAATCAATACAGTTTTTATTCCGAATTTGACCTTTCTGCATTTGATACAACTTGTGTATTTGGCTGCCCAATGACTTGAATAATGCCCACAATGCCTTGTCTTCTCTTCAAGCCCAATTCATGATGTCTTGCATCTTGAATTTCATTTTCAATCCATATTTTCTCAATTAATCCATTTAAAGCAGCTTGCATATTTTTGGCTCTTGCTCTTGTAATTGGGCCTCCATGAATGTGCAAAGGATCACTTGAAGTTTTAATGGTCCCTTGATGGTTCGCATCACTAATTCTAAGAATTTTAACTCTTAATCTAAAAGTCAAAATGACATTGAAATTCTAGTTATGCAACCCAAGAGGGGGTGAATTGGGATTCTAAAAATTATTCAATTCTAAAGCAAAAACTCAATGCAAATCTAAAACGAATTTAAAGCAATAACAAATAAATTTATCACAATATAAAAAGATAAGGGAAGAGAGATTCAAACACGGGAATTTTTACGTGGTTCGGCCAACCTCGCCTATAGGTACGTGGCGTTGTTATACCTGAACTATGATAGTGCTAAGACTATCCTTTGGACCAGTAGTCCACAAGTTCTGGTTTCCAGCCGATATACCTATTATCCCTGAGATATAAAACCCGAAAAAGCAAAAACCATTGATCACGATACCACCCGAAAATAGGTCACCTCTGACCTTTAAAGAGGGTGAACATTGTGAGAAAACAGTTTTATTTTAAATCGGTTTTATAAATAAATAAGGACTTTTCTGATACACAGGATCCTTTTAGAAAGGCAAGTGTAGAGCATACTCAGTATAGAAAATAGAGATGAACACTCTTAGTCTAATAACCCAAAGTGTTTTGAAACCTAGAAGAAGAAGAGGAGGTTAGTAAGCCATAGAAGTTTTGAAAACTTGGAAATATTATTGATGGCAATCTGAATTTTACAAACACGGAAGAACTCTTATATAGAGCTCTAAAAGCTAAGATAAGATAGGACCCTTATCTTCTTAAAAGCTTAAAAGCAAACGACAAAAGAAAAAGCATAAAAAATAAAACACACTTTAGACAGGACAGGACCCCTGTCATTTATTAAAAGTAGGAAAAGTCAAGATTCCCGGATGACTCTATAGCCATGTGAAGCTATTATGGAGTTGAGGGAAATCTGGATGGGGACACGTTACAAGTTTCAATTTCATAGTCTTCTTTTGCCTTTTGAATCTCTTGGTAGATCAGATAGTCTCCATCTAGCTTTGGAGAATTGTTTTTCCTTGGAGCTGGGGTGGATGAAGAGCCTGGCTCAGTGACTGTGTACTGAGTCTCTGGTGATGGCAGTAAGGATTGAAAATCTTCCCAAGGGTCTTGGGCGTCTTGGAAGAGAACATTGGTGTAGTCAGGTCTTTGTTCACGAACAAGGATTCCATAAGGACTGGAACTGGATCCTGGAGTACATGTCTGGGTTCGTGGTATAATTTCCAGAGTGTGAGATGGACCAATGGATGTATGATGGATGTTCGTAGGGACATGGTGAACATTGTTGAGTTCTAACAAATAGGCTTTGAGAGTGGAGATGATCGTGGGATCATGGTTAAGAGGGAAAGGATGTGGGAACATTTTCCATCCATATGCGATGTCCTATGTCCAGTAGTCTTTAGTTTCAGGATGTTGGAAGTATGGGCTGTGGATTATAAATACAGAAGTAAACATATCTGCTTCTTGATCTGGAATCCTATCTAACTGATGAAAGTTAGAGAGATTCAGCAATTGCTTACGCCACCAGGTGAGTGGTGAGAACCATTCAAGGAGTGTCCAAAGAAGTGTGGACGCATGATCTGGTGTGGAGATATGCCTAAGGGTTGGTAGGACATGGACACCACATGTACCATAACTCATCTTCAACGATGGTGAGGCTAGGGACGATGGTGAAACCAGTGAGGAACAGGTGTTCTAAACACAAAGAGGGAAATCTTTCTGGTTTGGTTCTGTGGACATTCATAAAATACCTGTAAAGGAATTTCTTAGAAAAGTCCTAAATTTGGAAGGCTGATATGAAAGTGAGGTTTAAAGGAAAAGCTTTTTGAGTTAAAGCTTTGAAGGGAAGTGATTGATACATGGCTATAACTGGGATGATTTTGATGGAAGAGATGAGAACATGTCTATTTATAGATGGACGGGTAAGGAAATCAGGGATAAGATTTTTATCACCTTTGATGTGTTGGACTGTGAAATCATACTTTGCAAACCATGTCTTTAAATTGAGTAATTGCTTGTCAATAAGTAATTTGTTCTTGAAGTCAAAGATCTTTAGAAAAGAACTGTTATCCATTCTGATGAGGAAATTGTGGCTAATAAGATAAAATTCAAATTTCTTGATTCCATACTTTACCGCGAGAGTTTCCTTGTAGATCAATCTTCAACAATAGGTGTTGAAGTAGAGGCACCTGGATCTGCAGTTTCAGTGGCCATTAATATGCCTGTAATGTCAGTATATTCGGACTCAGAGTCAGTTGAGGTTCCGTCTGAGGTTATAGATGAGTTTGAAGAAGACGGGTTGGACTCAGATGGGTTTGATTCAACAACTGTTTCTGGCTCAGAGGAGTCAGAAGATTGGTTCTGGACAGGATGATTCTGGACAGTATGATAATGATACTGATCCATTGGGTTTTTATCTTTCTTAAGAGGCTCTGGAATGTCCTGTGGTAAATCTTCTGGTGGTATGGTGGAAGTAGAGGAAGATGAAGGGACCTTTGGTTTTGGTTCTGAAATTTTGACTTTGGATTTTGATTTTCTAGGTGAAGATGGTTGAGGAGTCGGTTGAAGGTGCGAGAACCCAAAAAACTGATTATAAACAGGTTGTTGAGGTCTGGATGGTGTGTAGAAAGGTGTATAGGTTTCAAAGAACGGAGGAGATACTGGTGTTGGTTGTGGTTGAGTAAAAAGGGAAGGTCGAGTCTTTTCAGCATCAATTCTTGTCAATTCGGCTTTGAGTTTTCTGATCTCAGCTTCTTTTTTATTGAACTATGGACCCCAAATGTGGTTGTTGATCATTCGTCGGAGATCGGTGTCTAGTTCGGAGATCCGATCTTGGAGATGGATATACATCTGATCAAGACAACTGCTTATGGAATCAACTTTAGTTTAAGTCTGAGAGACGTGACTGGCAAAACGATCAATCTTCTTACCGAGGTGCTGAAGAGTTTGATTCTGAGCATTGGCGTTTTTGGTTTGCTAGTTTAAAACAGCTTCATACTGTTTTGGCTCTTCAGGTTGCCTAGAGGCTGTAACTGGAGATTGGACAAAGGGTTTAGAGGTAACTCAGGATTGTGTGTTTGTCTGTTTTTAAAGTGGAGGAAAAGATTCCTCATAGGAGTGGCTTGAAAACATAAGGCAATATCTGATTGGATGGACAAGAGGTTTGGGATTTGGTGGAGGTTGTGGACAAAAAGATTTGCAAGATGATGGTGGATAAGAAGATTTTTTCTTCTTCTTTTTCTTTCTCCGCATAACTTCCAATTCTTCATCAATATCCGTATCATCCAAGCAAGGACAATCCGGATTGCACATATGGGCTTCAGGAACATCCCATATGAAATGACCATTGATTTTATCTGGATATACTGGATACCCTTCGGAGGAAAAACCATGAATAGGAAGTTTCTTTTCTTGACTAGTTTGAACTGCTGTGATCATAACAATATAGGAAATCTGTGGACTGTCTGAAACAGGCTTGGTGTCTGGAGTTTGAAAAGGCAGTTTGACTTGACCATTTGGTCGTCTGTCAAATGTGGCTTCTGTGGTTTGTATTGGTTCAGAATTTTGGTGAAAGTGCTCATAGTTGGTTAGCCATTCAAGAGGCATGAGTTTGAGCAATTCTTGTTTCTGGATTTGTTTGGGGATTTGAATGATGGTTGGAATTGTGTCTGTGTCAGCTAATATCATCAAGGCATCAGAAGTAGTGTATGGTGTGGGAAGATCTAGTGCATGATTTTGTAATCGATACACTATTTGGTGATGGAGGGTTGCAATCTTTGATGTGGGCGTTTGTTCTGCTCCTTGGAGCTGGATCTGGACCTTAAGAGTTGTTGGAAGGTTAGGGTCTTCAAGAGAGAGGTTGAAATTTGGGTAAAAGGTTAATAAGACACTGCCAGCATGGAGGGTTGTCAGAACGGTTCCTACAACAGCGTGTTGGTACTGTTTGAACCTAGTGTCTAGGAGAGAAATTCTAGCTGTGACAGGTAAGCCTTTTCTGCCATGAAGAGTGAGAATTAAGCGTACACCTCCAAGATGGAGGTGCGTGTACCCTTCTCGTTTCCAGTTGGCGACGAGATCCGAGGGTATTTCCATAGTGACATATTGTTCACTCTGAGAGGCTTGTAAAGCACACTGATCTAGTCTAGATGACTGGATGTATTCTTTTGGGATTGGTCTTTTAGTGGAAATCAGAGTTCGGATACTTCTAGTGAAAGAAGTTTTCTGTCTGTAGAGATTGTAAGGACTCATGATGGGAAACTGGGACTCATTGATTTGAGCAGATTCTGGAATATAGGAATATTCAACAAGATTCTCAATTTTGGAGGCTATGTGCTTAGAACATGATTTGGGAAGAGATAGAGTAGAAGAAAGAGAGATATGGGATGAAGATGATGAAGGAAATGAAGTTGATGTTGTATTTGTTTCCATGGTTGAGGAGGTCTTCTTCTAGGAGATCAAATAAGATTATTCAAATTACTAATGATACCACCTCGGCAAGAAGTGTGGCATGAGCGCAATAGGACTCTGAGTCACCTATCTTTTCCAAAAGGATGGCACTTCAAAAGTCATCACTAGCATCTGTCTAGAGAATGCGTTGGCCTGTAGTGGGAATTTTGAGTGGAGGAGGTGACTGGGCTATCGTTTTTAGCTGCTTTATGGTTGCTGTCTGAGCCGGACCCCAAGGTGGAGTGTTCTTTTTAAGCATGCATGATAGCAATTCCAAGGAACTGTTGAATTTACTTTTTGTTGAGATATGTGTCTAGAAACTTTAATAATTCTGCTACGATATGTGGTCCTGGATGGTAGTGACCATCTTTTAAAACCATGCCAAGAAAATCAATAGATTCCTTTCCTATGCTGCTTTTCTTTTCAGAAAGCATGATGCCATGTGTCTGCACGATTTCTAAGAAATCTGAAAGGAACTGTTGGTGTATTTGGTGGTATTCATCAATGTAGACCAAAGCATGATGGAGAATCGGGGAAAAGATTTTAATCATTATCTTTTGAAATAATGAGGGAGCAACTTTGAGACCGAAGGGTAAGACTGTCCACTGATAGTGAGCATCAGGGATACAGAAGGCTATTTTGGGACAGTCTTCTGGTGGATGCCAAGTTGCCAAAAACCAGGTTTAAGATCAAATTTTGAAAATACTTTTGCACCTTGAAGATGAATGAATAAGGACTGAATTTTTGGAAGGGGAAACTTATCATCTTTAAGGAAAGCATTAAGCGGCTGGTAATAAATGACTAATCTCTTTTTTTCATGAACTAATTCAGATCGTTTTTCAACATATAAGGCTTGACAAGCCCAATCTAAGACCTTGTCGAAGCAATTGAGTGAATTCTTGTTTGGCGAGAAAGAGATCAGATGGAGGGATCCCTGGATGGGTAGCTTTTGTGGGAATAACATCTTCATTGAGTTTGAATGGAAGATGTATGAAAAACTTGTCATTTTTCCAAAGTGGTGATGGATGAGTAAACTGTGAGTGGTATAAGGAACTTTTGGGAAATGGAGGTATAAGGAGGAACTGTATCTGATAGTGTATACAGACGAAGAACATCTGTATAAGGCATGAACATCTGTTTGAACTTAATTCATGTTGGTGTAATAAAAAGGTTTTATGTCAAATCTGAACCAGTTGAAGGACATCAAATCCTATGAGGAGATCTTTGTCTGGTAAATCTAAACCAACGATTTTTTGCCAAATGATACAGTTTGGGAAGAACTGGATACCAATGGGTTTTTTGGTAATGAGAGAGGTTTCAAAAACTTTTCCATTTGTAGCTCTGAAGTATTCAGTATGGTTTTCCCAATAATCAAGAGGAAGAACTTTAGGGTTGAGCATATTACGCTGTGCGCCAGTATCGAGGAAACCAATGACTGAGATAGGTTTGTGGAATTTTGAAGGGATGACTGATATTTTAACCGAAGGACCAGTAAGTTTGGAATGGACCTGGTTAATTTCTTGAACAGTGGAGACTACAAAAATTTCATCTGTTTCGGAATCTGTTGATTCTGCAAGAATGAAGGCTGTATAATCATTTTTCTCTAACTATTATGAGAAGTTAGATTTAACATCTTCGTTGTCAGAAAGCATGGAAGATTGCTGTAAGTGCTGACGAACATCTTTTACTGACTTATTTGGGCAATTGCGGGCAAAATGTCCGCGTTTTTTACAAATAAAACAGTGATTGTTTCTTTTTTCCGAACTGGGAAGGATCCTTCTTTCTGAAGTATCTATAAGGCTTCTTTGGTTTTTTGAAAGAGGATTTGTGGAAGTGTTTTCTGGCTCTGATACCACTGGGGGTAAAGATGCAGCAAGACATGCTTTAAAGATGGATCATTGAATCCATTCAATTTTTAATAAAGCATGCTCATTCTTTTGTAGTGCATTTCCAGGTGATGTCATTTGAGAGAACAACATTTCATCTGGTGGTACTCCTTTCTGGATGCTTCAGTTGATGCTGCTGGTTCTCCAATAAATTGTTCATAAATGACTGCAAGGGCTGTAGCAATGGTGGTTTGAATCAATTGAAGTTGTCTGTATTCTCCTAGACTTTCAAACCAATCTCGTAATGATCCAGTGAATCTAGAACAAAATTCACGGAGAACATTCTGAGACTGTGCATAAGGTCTTATCATCTGCACATCATTCTATGCAGCAAATTCTTGATGCCGCACTTGCCATTTGTGACGAGGAATGTCATCAAATGTGAACCATGGTGAAGAGGATGGTTTTGAAGAATTTTCAAAAACCGGAGGAACTGGTTCTGTTTGTGAGCCTTGATCGTCATTATTGTCATCAGAAGATTCATCTACAACATGAGTAGATGTACTTGGCTCTTTAGTCTTTGTGGCCATTAGAAGACCAGAAATCTCTACATATTGGGACTCGAAATATAAAGAAGTCTGTTCAGATGAACTGAGTTCGTTGGAGGAGGATGAACTTCCTTCTGAAGTTGAATCTGAGTCAGTTTTCTGGTGATCAATATTCTGGTAATTGTATTGGTATACTGGAGCTTTGTCTTTCTTTGGAGGTTCAAGAGTTACTTTAGGAGAGTCTTCTGGGATTTGAAGATCTTCCTTGGGTGGAGGCTTTGAAATTTTGACCTTTGATCTGGGTTTCTTCGGTGAGGAAGGTTTTGTTGATGGAACATGAGGAATATTTGGGTTTGTGGAATGGAGATGGGAAAGAGCAAAGAATTGGTCATAGGTTGACTATTTAGGAGGATTGTAAAAAGGTTGGTATGATGTGAATAATGGTGCTGGGATTGGTATGGACTGTGTTTTGGTAAAAAGGGAAGGTTGTGCTTTATCGGCATCAATTCTGGCCAGCTTTGCTTTCAGCTTTCTAATCTCTGCTTCCTTTTTATTGAATTCTGGACCCCAAATACGATTGTTTATCATCGTTCTGAGATCAATATCCAATTCAGAGATTATGTTCTGCAGATTTGAATAAATCTGTTCAAGCCGAGCATTAATTGTGTCCACATTTGTTTCTGTTTGTGACACCTGTGATGCCACTTTATCAATCTTTTTTCCGAGATGGTGGAGAGCTTGGTTCTGAGCGTTGGCATTTTGGGTTTGCCAATTTAGCACTGCCTCATACTGTTTTGGTGCTTCTAGTTGTCCTGAAGTTGTGATTGGTGACTGAACATAAGGTTGAGAGACAACTTTGGTCTGTGGATCTGTATGTCTTTCAAGTGGGGGAAAGGATTCTTGGTATGATTGGCTAGAGGATAAAAACATCAAGCATGACTTGATTAGGACTCTTTTTTGGTTGTACAGGAACAGGCTTAGATGAGGACTCTTTTTCTATTTGCCTGAGTGCTTTCTTGTAGATTGGTAAAGGTTGATCTGGTTATGGATCGTCTGTTGGTTATAAAGAATAGGGCCGACACGAAGTTTTAGCAATAGGAGATTTTTTCTTTATCCTTCTCCTCCTCAGGATCTCAAAGTCCTCGTCGTCATCTGTATCATCCAGGCAGGGACAATCTGGATTACACATATGGGCTTCTGGAACATCCCATAGGAAGTGACTGTTGACTTTGTCAGGATATACTGGATATCCTTTTGAGGAAAATCCGTAGATTGGAAGATTTGTTTCTTGCCCAGTAGAAACTGCTGTAATCATAGCAATATAAGATAGTCGTGGAGGATCTAGGCTTGGTTTGTCAGGAGTTTGAAAGGACAATTTGATTTGTCCGTCTGTTCTTCTTTCGAAGACAGCTTGAGAAGTTTGAACAGGTTCTAAATTCTGATGGAATTGCTCATAGTTGGTAAGCCATTCCAAAGGCATGAGTTTTAGCAACTCTAGCTTTTGAATCTGTTTGGGAATTTGGATTATGGTTGGGATTGTGTGTGTGTCTGCAAGGATCATCAGTGCATCACTGGTTGTTTGTGCAGTTGGGAGATGTAAATCAATCGATACACTATTTGGTGATGGAGTGCGGCTATTTTAGAAGTGGATGTCTGTTATGCTCCTTGGAGCTGGATTTGGACTTTCAGTGTTGTTGAAAGGTTGGGATCTTCTAGTGACATGTTGAAGTTGGGATAGAAGGTTAACAAGACACTTCTAGCATGGAGAGTGGTTAGAATGGTTCCAATAACAACATGTTGATACTGTTTGAACCTTGTGTCAAGGAGAGCAATTCTGGCTGTAACAGGTAAGCCTTTTCTGCCATGTAGGGTGAGGATTAACTTGACACCACCAAGATGGAGGTGTGTAGACCCTTCTCGCTTCCAGTTGGTTACGAGATCTGTTGGTATATCCATAGTGACATATTGCTCACTTTGAGAGGCTTGGAGGGCACACTGATCAAGTCTTGAAGACTGAATGTACTCTTTAGGAAGAGATCTTTTTGTGGAAATTAAGGTTTTAATACTTCTAGTGAAGGAGGTTTTTTGTTTGTAAAGATGTTATGGACTCATAACGGGGAACTAAGATTCATTGATCTGGGCAGATTCAGGAATGTATGAGTATTCAACAAGATTTTTTATTTTTAAGGCTACATGTTTTTGACAAGAACGAGGTAAGGAAAGAGTGGAAGAAAGAGAAATATGAGAAGATTTTGATGGAGCTATTTCTGTTGAAGAGGAAGATGATGCCATTTTTGATAAAGTGTCTTCTAGATGTTGAATAATAACACTTGAGTTCTTAGACTATGATACCACCTCTGCTTAAGTTCGTTTGACTCTGATACCAACTTGGGTCGGGCCTAACTCAGCCCCAAAAGAGCTCTCAAGGGTGAGGACTGCCCAACGCTTATAAGCAACCAGGAGCTTTGGCTTGCCAGCGATGTGGGATAAGAGCTTATCATTCCCTCTACCCTCGCCCTCAGGCCTTGGAGCAGTATAAGAGAGCGTTGGAGCTTCGGGCTCTGAAGATTGTCCTAGAGATTGAAAGGACATCTTAACTTGGCCATCAGCTCTTCTTTCGAAGATGGCTTTAGAAGTTTGGATTGGCTTAGAATTTTGGTGGAATTGCTCATAATTGGAAAGCCATTCAAGTGGCATCAGTTTAAGCAATTCTTGTTTTTGAATCTGTTTAGGAATTTGGATTATAGTTGGGATTGTATCGGTGTCTGCAAGGATCATCAATGCATCTGTGGTTGTTTATGCAGTGGGAAGATCTAGTGCATGATTCTGTAATCGATACACTATCTGGTGATGGAGAGTGGCTATTTTTGAAGTGGCTGTTTGGTCACCTTGGAGCTAGATCTGAACTTTTATGGTGGTTGGAAGATTTGGGTCTTCAAGGGACATGTTGAAGTTGGGATAAAAGGTTAACAGAACACTTCTAGCATGGAGTGTTGTTAAAACAGTTCCAATGACAGCATGTTGATACTGTTTGAATCTGGTATCTAACATGACAATTCTGGTTGTGACAGGCAAGCCTTTTCGTCCATGCAAAGTGAGGATTAGCCTCACACCTCCAAGATGAAGGTGCGTATACCCTTCTCGTTTCCAGTTAGTTATGAGATCAGTAGGTATTTCGAGTGTAACATATTGTTCACTCTAAGAGGCTTGAAGAGCACATTGATCTAGTCTTGAAGACTGGATGTACTCCTTGGGTATAGGTCTTTTAGTTGAAATTAAGGTTCTGATGCTTCTGGTGAAAGAGGTTTTTTGTTTTTAAATATGGTATGGGCTCATTACTGGAAACTGTGATTCATTGATCTGGGCTGATTCAGGAATATATGAGTATTCAACAAGATTTTCAATTTTTGAAGCAACATGTTTTTGACAAGAACGAGATAAAGAGAGAGTAGAAGAGAGCAAAATATGAGAAGATTAAGAGGAAACTAGATTTGTAGATGAAGATGCCATGGTAATGAGATTTCTTCTAAGATTACAAGTAACACCTGAACACATTGAACTATGATACCACCTCTGCTTGAGTGCGTAACCCTTCACACTCCACGACATGAATATAAATTTCTTCCTCAATAGGTAAACAAAACACAATTTTCTTAACAAAACAATCGATTGAAGCATGATAAGTTCCTAACTAATCGATCTTCAATATCAAATCAAAATCATATATCTTCAACGGTAGAAGATCCACAAAAAATTTCCTATCACACAAGCTCATCACACTGGACTTGTACACACAATCTGCCAACATGCAATATCTCGTAAAAGTACTAATTGACAAATAAAGATCTAGTGGCTTAGTAGGCATATCAGCATAATGACTGAAAGTACAAGATATAAATGAATATGTAGCACCAGGGTTGAAAAGAACCTTGGCTTCTCAAGAGAATAGGGACAATGTACCTAATACTGCATCATTAGACACCTCAGCATCTTTATTAGTTAAAACAAAGACACTATGTCCTTCATCAATCTAAGCATTTGCAATGCCACTATGTCTCTTTGGGCAGTCTATAAGTTTGTGCCTAGGCTCTATACAAGTAAAACAAGCTCTAATTTTTTTATAACATTCACCAGCGTGTCTTCTCCCACAATGTAGACAAGTAGGAAAGTTCTTTTGAGCAATGATATCATGAACACAACCTTGTTACCCCGAGCCCTATCTCTTGCCATATCTTATATCAACTTACTCTGCTATTTCATCAACTAATTATTGTGCGTATCAAAGGATTATCTTTGTTAGCCATCTCACTCGAGGTTGGTTTACTGTCATTAGTGACACTTGTAGCATTTCTCGAGCTAGAAGCATTCCTAACACCTCTCATGTGTGACATCTTCAGCTCAACCATGAAAAATAAGAATAAAAAAAATAAAATAGATGGAAAAGTAGGTCATAAATAAATGTCATACAAACTTTCAAGGTACCAAATAAGTGGATAAAATTAATAACAAAATTTAAAGGTTGTTAACAAGAGCAAACAAGTAATTCATGCTATGTTAATCTAGAAATTCTTTATCAAAGCAGTTATCACAATGACACAAGTAACCAAAAGTGAAAAGGACCTAAATTAAATTTATAGTTATAGAAAATTACTCCCCACCTTAAAGGTCTATTCTCTCCATTAAACTCAAGGTAAACAATATCATTTATCCAATTAATTGTGCTTAGACAAACTAACTTCAAACAAAGTCTACAAAACCCTAAACATATGGCCTTGATAACATAATTGTAACACCTCAAATCTAAAATGTGCAGAGCATGTAGTAAAGCAGATTACTTAGAGAAAAAAAAATCTTTACACAAAAATCTAAAACTAAAACACCACAAATTTTATCAATCAAATCGACAAATCTGTGAGTCTAGTGCTTAATTTTTTCTCCCAAAGATATAAATACAAATAGTCTCAAAACTCACCAAATACAAGTTCATAAGACGAAAAAAATTTAAAGGAAATAGAAATTCATCTTTCTCATATTCAACTAGCAAAAGTAAGTAAATCTATAGATCCAATGATAAGCACAACTTTCAAGAAATTACTCAATATGCAAAATGTAATGACAAGGGGTCATCCATCAACTCAGTAAGTAAAATATTCCCAATGGACTAGGGTTATAGAATGACATAAATTGATAAATGACATAATTAATTACAAAAAAAATTCATATAACAAATATACACAGAAAAAAATATAGTGTCACCTATACTCTTGGTGACCCAGCCAAAAACAAAATCAGAATATCATGTGCACACTCAAAACAAAAATCTAGTAGTAGTCCAGAACCTATATATCATATTAATATGACCAGAATTAGAATTAGAATGACTATGGACAATGAACCAAAACATTTAGATTCATTTTTCATAAGTAATGACTTAAATGTGACACTTTATGTTGTATATGGCACTTCATGGCACTTTGACCCTCGAGAGGTGGCTTCGATATAGCCTGAAGAGGTAACCCCCACGTAAATTTTCATAAATAATCTTAATCAAATATGTGAATAAAACATTCATATTGGAATAAAAAAATATCACAACAATGATTTAGGTTTGCAATTATTTTATGGATAATTTAAAAAAAGATAATTATTCAGCAAAATAAATCACACATTTAAAGACATTTATAATATTTTGTTAAAACTACAAAAATAGTATAATTTTTAGATTTGAAAACATTTACATAAACTAATTTTGCTATAAAAATCAACTAATTTTTAAAGAACTATAAAAACATATATACTTATAATAGTATCAAAATAATTATACATATCTAGTATATTAGGAATGAAGTTACTAACCTCGATAAAAGTAGTGATCTAAACACACACCTCTAAGCCTACAACAACCTCAAAATTCTAGAATTTTCAAAGTTCATTATCACTCCAAATAATTTTCCAAAGTTGGTTATTCAGCTAAAATCATACTTTTTTAATGTGTTATTGCCTATTTTGAGCTCTATATAAAATTGTCAACAAGGTCAAAAACTTATGAAATAAAATTTATTCAATAAGCAATACATGTCTAGTTTACAGAAAATGTATTTTATTATGGTATCAGAGCCATACTCGTCCTTAAAAGTTTTCTCCTCTTTGTTTTCCAAAGTTCAAAGTGGTATAATTTATGTCTTTATTCTGTTTTGATCTCTAGACTTCAGACGCAGAGAGACTTTCTCCTTCATGGCCTCTACTTCCTCTTCCACTCCTTCCACTCCTGTTACTCTCTCTTCTACTCTTTCTTTGCCCAAATCTTGCTCTTCTCATACCACTCATAAAATTGAAAATCTTGTAGAATACTCCTACATCCCTGAATCCGCCCAAATCAGTGAATCTTCATACCCTCTTCTCAGCCCTTACCACCTATACAAACGTCCCAGTTCTTTTACCAGATCCGTATATCCACCACCCACCCTAAAGTTAATATATCCACTTCTCTTTGGATCAATGTTCTCTCCAAGCAACCCCTGCGGAGCAATATGTCACTCTCGAAATTCCTTCAGATTTAATTTCCAATTGGAAACGAGAAGGTTACACTCATCTTTATCTTGGAGGCATCAGATTAATCCTTAATATTCATGGTATAAAAGGATTACCGCCTTATGCTTGCTACGGTTTAAAGCATCAAGATGTCATATTGGCACACAACCCTCCATGCAGGAAGTGTTTTACTTACCTTTTACCCAAACTTCAACCTTTCTCTCCAAGATCCCAACTTGCCCACAACCTTGAAGGTCCAAGTCCAAATTCAAGGTGCTGAACAAATTTCTTCTGCCAAAATTGCCACCTTGCACCACCAATTGGTCTATAGGCTTCAAAATCATGCCTTAGATCTACCCACTCCTGAACATCATTCTGATACCCTCATGGTCTTAGCCGAATCTGACCAGATCCCAACCATAATCCAGATCCCAAGACAAATTCCCCGTCATGAGCTCATCAAGCTTATGCCTCTTGAATGGATCTCCAACTATGAACAGTTCCATAACAATACAGCTCCAATTCAGACCTCTGAAAGCATGTTCGAAAGACGCCAAGATGGAACCGTCCGAATGACTTTTAAACCACCTCCAAGTGCTCCACAAGAGCCTCCTCGGCTCTCCTTTACCTATTCTTCAATGATCACAGCTGTTCAGACAGCCCAAGAAGATCTGCCCATTACAGGGTTCAATTCTGAAGGTTACCCTGTTTATCCAGCCAAGCACAATGGCCATTTCCTATGGGATGCCCCTGGCTCAGGCATGTGTGACCCAACTTGTCCCTGCTGGGATGATTGGGAAGAAGACGACGACTATGTCCCTCGAAGGAAAAAGAAACCCAAAAGGAAAAAACCTCCAGTTTCCTGCCACCACTATGATCCCAAACCACCACAAGATCCTCCGCCTCCACCAGCTCCATTACCCTTTTACCAAAAAGAACTCAAATGGATTGCAAAGCATTGCAAATCTGAAACTCCATCACCAATCCCACTTCCAACACCACCACTCACTTGTATGATGTTTTCATCCACTTCTTCAGACTATTCTTCCTCTTTTCCTCCTTTAGACACTCACACAGACTCCCAACGAAATGTCGTGTCCAAACCCTTTGTCCCTTCTCCAATTACTTCATCTGGCCACCTAGAACCTCCCAAACCTTTTGAATCAGTCCTCAACTGGCAAACCCAAAATGCCAGAGCACAGAATGATACTTTGTTGAATATCAACTCCAAAGTTGAGAACATCAGTTTACGAATTGAACAACTTGAGACAAAAAGTTGACTCCATCTCTGCACAGATGCAGCAGATCCACCAAAATCTCCAGTCCCGAATTACCCAACTTGATTCTGAACTACGAGCTATGCTTGCCAGAAACGGAAAGGGAAATCAGAAAAATTTAACTTGCTCAGATTGAATCTGAAAAACAAAGACCTACCCTTTTTACCACCTCACCTCCTATCCCTTCCATAGGTCCAACTTACCATCCATTTGCCTCTATGCTTTCCCCCATCAGACAGTATGATCCTTCCAAGTTATTTTGCATGACCCATACTCTTTTCAGAGATAATCCCTTACCACCACCACTTAAACCTAAACCAAAGCCCAGCCCTCAACCGCGACCCGTCACATTTCATATCCCTGGCCACCACTCTCCTGGTCATACTCCGGCATCGCCACCAGTCCCTTCCCCACCAACTGAATCCCACCCACCATCTCAATCCAAAGATAAACAACCGATGCACCAGTTTAGTGCCCACACAGTCGACCACTCTCCTACTCCAGATGACCAAACTTCTGATTCAAATCTAGCTTTACATCGAGATCGACACAATCTTCAAAAGATTCACTAGTGATTCTGAAAAGTCCTATGCTGATATCACCAGAATCTTAATGGCCCAACCTGATCAACCTCCTCCAGGCCAAACTTCCCATACGTAACCATATGTTGACATTCCTCGTTGAAGAAGAAATGCCTGAATCCTCTGCCACGAACCAACCCCCTCCAGCTCAAGCCCATACCAGTTCACCCAGTCAAAAATCTTCAAATGGCCCATGCTTTACCTTTGATGACCTTCCATCTCATAAATGGCGTGATTGCCTTAATGAAATGTCTGCCTGGATTGACCTTCAAATGCTACGTCCAGGAGCCACAACTCAATCACCCCAGAGAGTTTCTACTCGCTTTACTGGGTGCTCTAAGAGATCGGTTTGATTCTTTAGCAACCATGCAATTGCGGTTTGTTCAATTACCAAGTCTCAAGTGCCCTTGCAGCTATCCATGATCAATTCCTGAGACCCCTCATGGTCTTCAAGCACGACTATCTCAACATTAAAAGCTGCTCACTCAATTCTAAGGATCTTGACTTCCATTACAATCGGATGTCTTTGCTATTTTATAAGCTTAATGGATTCAATGAGCCAACAGTAAAGCATACGTCTTTCTAGCTTCCTTCCGCATCTAACTCCAACCAGACATACAGAGACAACTCACCGCATCCAATCTTTCTCTTGACAACATCTCTCTTGGCAAAATCTTCCAGCTTGCCAAAACTTGTCTCGATAAACTCTGTGAACAGAAGCAGTTTTTTAAAGAACTGTTGAAAGACAAAGAACCATTCCGGAGTGCCTGCAAAAAGCCTTACTTGCAGATCAAATGCAAGCAGAAGAAGGATTGTGATTGCAGTCCTAAAAAGAAAAGGCATTTTAAGAAATTCAGAAATCCAGAATTTTCATCCAGACCTCGTCGATCCCGAAAGCCTTACAGATTCTTCAGAAAGAAGTCATCTTCTTCCAGAGACTTTAAACGGAGAAAATCAAGCAGATGTTTCATCTGCAAGAAGAAAGGCCATTATGCCAAAGACTGTCCCAACAAGCGAGAAAAATCTATTCGGTTAGTTGAGCATCTTCAAGCAACTACAGATTACTCTCCCGAAAAGGATGAACTGGAATTCTATTTCTCTGAACAAGATGAACCCAATGATGAAACATCGTGACTATTAACTCCTTTCATGATTGCATTGATCATCCCAAATCATTTTCCACCAACAAGCATCGTCCTCGACACTACTATTCCTATCCCATCCATCAAACTCCAACTCTTGCCCTCAAAGTTCCAGGCCCATTCCGCATGATTGGTCTCATCGACACGGTGCTCAACGCAAAGATGTTAAACCCACATATTCTTCCACCGTAATCACGGAATATGAAGAACATTTCAAAGTCGGCAAACTCTTCACCACCTCTTTGATTACCAAAAAACCCATTGGTATCCAAATCTTCCCAAATTGTGTCATTTGGACCAAAGTTATCAGTTCAACCCTTCCCAATAAGGATCTCTTGTTAGGTTTTTCATCCTTCACCAGATCAAACACCTCCAAATCCTTCCCAATGGAATTCGAGTCAAGTCCATGTTCAAACCTTTCACAGACATTCTAAAACTCTACAATCTGTCTGAAACCCCTCAACCCTACCAGGATATTTCACACAAGCTTTTGAGTTTCTGTCCAGAGTCCCATTCTGAGTTCACCCATCCAAACCCATTGTGGAAAAATAAGTCTTTATTCATTAAGTTACCTTTCAAACTCAATGAAGACATTAACCCAACTAAAGCCACTCACCCAGGAATGAGTCCTTCTGATTTACTCCTAGCCCAACAAGAATGTTCCTAACTATTAGCCCAAGGTCTTATTGAGCCCACAAATTCTCAATGGGCTTGCCAAGCCTTTTATGTTGAAAAGCATTCTGAAACTATTCGAGGAAAGAAACGCCTAGTCATTGACTATCAACCATTAAACATGTTTTTACAAGATGACAAGTTTCCCTTGCCCCGTCGACAAAGCATGTTTACTTTTCTCAAAAATGCCCAGATCTTTTCAAAATTCGATTTAAAATCAGGTTTCTGGCAATTAGGTATTACACCTCCGAAGCGTACAAAACCGCTTTTGATCCCAAATGCCTATTTCAATGGACTGTCTACCTTTTTCAAAACTACCCCATCCATTTTCAAAAATCCATGGTCAACATCTTTCAGCCTATTCTACATCATGCATTAATTTACATTGATGATATTTTGCTTTTCTCAGGATCACATGATGAACATCGTTAGCTGTTAACTCAATTCTATGATATTGTCCAAAGTCATAGAATTATGTTATCGGCCAAGAAAAGTACCATCTACATAATATCAATTCCTTGGTATGGTCATAAAAGATGGCCATTATCAGCCAGGAAAACACATTGCCCAAGAATTGCTTCACTTTCTAGATCAGCAATTTTCCAAAAGGCAAGTTCAACAGTTTCTTGGCATCATCAATTACATCAGAGACTTCATCCCACATGTGGATCACTACACTCATCACCTTTCGGCTTTATTGAAAAAGAAGCCCCCAGAATGGAATGCTGACCACACAAATGCTGTCACCACTCGCGATCAAGAAAATCCGCTTTCTTTAAAGTTGATTCACGGAAAACGATATCGTATGACGCAGTGATGACTCATGGGGTGCCATCCTCCTTGAAGAAATCAATGGAAACGAACACTTTATTGCTTACACTAGTGGACAATTTTCTGACACACAAAAGCATTATCATAGCGTGTTCAAAGAAATCTTAGCGGTAAAGAATGGCATCAAAAAGTTTGAGTATCATCTGATTGGACACCATTTTCTCATCCGTATGGACAGTTCAGCCTTCCCCAATATTCTCAATTTCAAAGGTTAAAATGTTACTCAGATTAAAAGATTGGTTTTCCAAATATGACTTTTCGGTCAAGCATATAAAGGGATCCCAAAACCTCATCCCTGATATGCTATCCAGACTCTCCAAACCAGAAAAACCTCTCACCCTGTTTTCCACTACATACCACTTTCCAATCATCTCCATGGCTACATCACTACCCCCAGAGGCTCTCACCAAGAAAACTTTTCCCTTTAATAAAACCTTTTCTTCTGTCTTTGCCATCCAGGAGTTTGCAAGAAAAGCTCTCTTTCGCTTCTTCATGAAAGCCTACCTTGTCACAGAACCTTTTCCATTTTCCTCTTTCCACCCAGAAAATCTGTTCCTTACCGGTTTAACCCTTGATCCATCCAGAGAAACCACTGAAGATGTGTTACCTGCCACCTAAGTTAGTCCTACCAATTACTCCCACTGACCATCTCCTCGACAAAAGCCACCTCTCTTACCCGGACATTACTGAACGGTTCTCCCAATACCACGGAGAAAGAAACAACTATCGAAATTTACAACCTGAACGATGCACGGAAGCACAAATGTTTACCTCAGTCTTTATCATTCACAGGCCATACTTCCAACATCCAGACACAAAACTCTTTTGGACTCAAGACCAGGTATATGAATGGTTCACCGCACCACATCTAGCTGTCATTGAAAATGAAATCCAAGATGTCCTTCACAACTACCTCTGCCAATTAAACCACCAACCTCCGCCACTTAAAGACATCTTCCACACCTCCTTAGGCCCACAACATGACCTTCTCATGATCCCCACTCCATCCGCCATATCCAAACCAAAATCCACGGGAATCATTATCAAAGAAGAAAAGCCAGACTACACTGACTTCCTTTTCCAAGACTCCCAAGACCCCTGGGAAGACTTCCTTCCCCTCAGCCAACATCTCCAACAGTTTCCACAACCATCCATGAATGAACCAGGATCCTCATCCCAACCTCCCAAAGCTGACACGACCACTAAACCCTCCAAAGTTGACAAAGCCACTCAAACATCACCCAGGCCAGGATACCGAAGAGATTGTCCTTATCCCCCTTGCCGTGGTCCTCACTATAAGCATCCAAAACGTTTTTCCCAAAATCCAACTGTGACAATCCCTATGAAACTGAAAGCTCATCCAAAGACGAGTACATGAATCTCCGCTCTCCATAAAGTTGTTTGTCTTGTTTCTTTCAATAAAGTAGTTTGTCTTGTTGTAATAATTATGTTTTACTTTATGGTTTTGTCTTGGCTTGCCTTACGCTTTGGCTTTTGCCAGTTGTAAAAGTCTTTGGAAGCATGCTTTATCTTTTGTCCATTTGTCCAAGTCTTGATCGGTGGGCTTGGCTTTCTAAAAAGGTGTGCTATAGGTCATGATCACTTGAGGAGTCATGATCTATGTTGTCGTATCTTTACTTTTGCTTTTGAAAAAAGATAGGGGTCCTGTCCTATCTTCGCTGAGAATTCTCCTATATAAAGGATTCTCCCCTTGCTTGTAAGATATAGAAGTTTGAAGCAATAAACTCTCGTGTGTTTTTATCACTATGACTCCCTAAACTTCCCTCCTCTCTCTGCAAATGAAGCTCTCTAGAGAAAGAAAAAGAATAAAGAATTAAATTTGTTCATTTTGAAACCTAAGGAAGTATGCTCTGCACTTGCCTTTTGCAAGGATCCTGTGCATCAGAAAACTTTTGACCATTTTCCTTATCTGGTTTGGTACCCTGTTTTAGACTAAAAGAAAGTCTGTTTTGGGTTATATAACCCGAGATGAAAAATTTTTTAAAAAGGTTTTTCTGCCTTCCCATTTGAGTATATCGACGAGAAACCGACGACGTAAATTCCAGAGGTGATCCTGAATAGGCACTAGTCTGGTCTGCACTGTCGGATAACAAGTCACGTACCCTAAATGGTATCATTTTCAGAATATGTATTTTATTATGAGATATCCATGTTGTCTGGAAACTATTTAGTGCGTTTATTGTGTCATAAGTTAACTAACAAGAGTTAACAATAAATTAACGCACTAAACACAAACCTAAACACATCATAATCATGCATAAGGCCTATAATATTCTAAAATCATGAAAAATAAAGCTCATCATGGAATGTAGTGATAGCAAATCTAGTAAAGCATATGGAAAGTAAGACTTACCAATGGTTAAGACTCTCTCCTAAGTAGAGTTTGAATCCTATGGTATGAGAAAGAAGTGATAACCAACTGAGAGAATAAAAAAATATTGTTGTGAATTTAAGGTTATAGAAAAGGGAACAAAAAATGTAAATTTATAAGAACCATAGAAAGCCCTATTAAATTTGGAAAGAATAATTTTTTTTTCTAAAATTACCCTATGAATCCTAATTAGGGACAATCCTTATTAAGAATGGTAATAATGCCAATCATGATTTCTTCTAAAACAAAATTTCCAAAAATAAGATTTTTGAAATATGGCGTTACTAGAATTTGAATTCTTAGAACTGCAAGTTCTGAGATTCGTAAAATCTATATATGACCTTGAAATTCTAAATTGATATATGAAATTTTGCATTATTATTTCTTTATGTCAAACCTTACAAATCTATAAATTCCCGCTCTTGAGGTGTCCAAAAATGATTTTTTTGGGTTTCGATGTCAAAATGCACCATAAAGCAAGATAATCATGCATCCTAGCAAGGCAAGGCCAAAAGCATGATTTTTCTCTGCCATTCATTTACATGGAAGCTTAAAAACTCAACATTTGGTAGTAGAGGACCCACTAACTCTCTAGGATAGTTTGAAGGAAATATATGAACATCAAAGGGACACAGTCCTCCCTAAAGCACAATATAAATGGATGATCTTAAGATTGCAAAACAACTTGAGAGTATTGTTGTATAAAATAATAAGTGTATTAGTCAGCACAAGTACTATAATGTAGAGTAGAGTATGTCCAACAAAGATTGTATATCCTATTAACTATCAAAATTATTCTAACCCTAGTTTATTTGAACAATTGATTAAGAGAATTGATAATAAAAATTAAAATAAAGATGCAAGCAATTAAAATCACCAAAACATTAAAATATTAGGAAATCTGACTTCACAATAACCAACCAATTTTATCCTCCATCTAACTGAATAATTCTAACCAACCTTCCCACACAGAGGTGGTATCCTCAGAACTTCCGACTAATCCTTCTTGATTTCCTAGAAGAAGATTTCAAAACATGGAAACAACTTCAACTTCATCCTCAACTCCTTCTTCCTCATCTCATATTTCTCTTTTCTCTACTCTATCACTCCCAAAATCTTGTCAAAATCATGTTATCTCTAAATATAGAAAATCTTATTGAGTATTCCCATATCCCTGAATCTGCTCAAATCAATGAATCTCAATTTCCCGTCATGAGTCCCTACAACCTCTACAAGCAGAAAACTTCTTTCACCAGAAGTATCCGTACCCTAATCTCTACCAAAAGACCACTTCCAAAAGAATACATCCAGTCTTCTAGACTAGATCAGTGTGCTTTACAAGCCTCTCAAAGTGAACAATATGTCACTTTAGAAATCCCTCCAGATCTTGTAGCAAACTGGAAACGCGAAGGGTATACGCATCTCCATCTCGGTGGTGTTAGATTGATTCTGACCCTCCATGGCAGAAAAGGCTTACTACACTGTTGCTCTCCTAGATACCAGGTTCAAACAGTATCAACACGCTGTTATAGGAACCGTCCTAACAACACTCCATGCTGGAAGTGTCTTGTTAACCTTTTACCCAAACTTCAACCTCTCTCTTGAGGATCCAAATTTGCCTACAACTATTAAAGTCCAGATCCAGCTCCAAGGAGCAGAACATACACCCACATCCAAGATTGCAACCCTTCATCACCAAATAGTGTATTGATTACAGAATCATGCACTAGACCTACACCCCATACCACATCAGATGCTCTGATGATCCTTGATGACACCGATACAATTCCAACCATCATCAGATTCCAGATCCATAAACAAGAATTGCTCACACTCATGCCTCTTGAATGGCTGACCAATTATGAGCATTTCCATCAAATCTCTGAACCAGTTCAAACAACAGAAGCCACATTTGAAAGACGACAAAATGGCCAAGTCAAACTGTCTTTTCAAACTCCTAATCAACTTTCAGAAACTCCAAGGCTTTCCTACACTGCAATGGTTACTGCAGTTCAAACTGGTCAGGAAAAGAACCTTCCAATCCATGGTTTTTCTTCTGAAGGGTATCCTGTGTACCCTGACAAACTCAATGGTCACTTTCTATGGGATGTTCCTGAAGCCCATATGTGCAATCCGGATTGTCCTTGCTTGGATGATATGGATGTTGATGATGAACTAAAGGCCATGCAGCGAAGAAAAAAGAAAAAGAAAAGACCTTCTTTTCTCAAGACATCTTGTAAACTTTTTCCTAAACAACCTCCACCAGACCCAAAACCTCATGTACAACCAATCAGATCATGCCTAATGCTTTCAAGGCAATCTTATGAAGAATTTTTTCCTCCGCTTGAAAGACAGGCAGATACACAAAATAGAGTCACTCAAAACCTTATGTCCAATCTCCAGTTACTGCTTCTGGGCAACCTGAAGTGCCAAAATAGTATGAAGTTGTTCTCAACTGGCAAACCAAAAACGCCAGTGCTCAGAATCAAACCCTCCACCAACTTGGAAAGAAAATTGACCAAGTAGCCAATCAAGTCTCCCAAACTGAAAACAAGGTGGATTCAATCAGCAATCGTCTTGATCAAATGTACATACATCTTTAGGATAGAATCTCTGAGCTTGACACAGATCTCAGACGAATGATAAACAATCACATCTGGGGTCCAGAATTCAACAAAAAAGAAGCAGATATAAGAAGACTCAAAGCTGAGCTAGCCAAAATTGATACTGAGAAAACCCGGCCATCACTTTTCACCCATACAGCGTCCATGCCAACGCCCACTCCGATATTTGACACTTATGCACCTTTCTATACACCATCCAGGCCTCAACCTCCTGTTTACAACCAGTTCTTTGGATTCTCACATCTCCAACCAACTCCTCAACCAAAACCATCTTCACCCAAAAAATCAAAATCCAAGGTCAAAATCTCGTAACCACAATCAAAGGCTTCTCCTTCTTCCCCCGTACCTCCAAAAGATTCACCAAAAGCCACTCCAGAACCTCCTAAAAAGGACAAAGGTCCAATGGATCAATATCATTACCATACAGTTCAGACCCAAGACTCATTTTCTTATGCATCTGAGTCCGAACCAATATATGACTCTAATCCTTCAGACTCCACTTCATCTTCCTCTTCCTCATCCCTGAACACAGACCATACTTCTACTGATTTTGAATCTGAATATGCTGATCTTACAAGCATACTGATGGCAACCAAAACTGAAGACCCAAGTGCCTCAACTACAACACCTATTGTAGAAGACAGTTCTTCTGATGATCAAAAGGAAGCTACAACAGAACCGGTTCCACAAATGCCTCCGCCGGTTACTGACCATTCCACCAAACCTTCCTCAGCATCTTGGTTTACATTTGATGACATTCCACGTCACAAATGGCCTTCTCGTCTTCAAGAATTTGCTGCATGGATTGATCTCCAAGGAACCAAACCTAATGCCCATCCAGAAAATGTCCTTCGTGAATTTATGGCCCGTTCAACGGGTTCTTTATGAGATTGGTTAGAAAGCTTGGGAGAATACAGACAACTCCAATTCATGCAATCCCCCATTGGCACAGCCCTCAACATCATCCATGAACAATAGTGAACGACACTTCCAAAAAGTTGAAAAGACTATCACCAGATGAAATGTTGTTCTCTTAAAAGACATCTTTTAGAATCTCATTATAAAAGAATGAGTATTCTTCATAGCTTCACTTCCTTCAGAACTTCAACCTGATCTTCAAAGACAACTCACTGCCATTAATCTCAACATAGTTGACATCTCTCTTGGAAAGATTTTTCAAACAACGATGTTATGCCTTGACAAAATCTGTGAACAGAAAGAGTTCTTCAAAGATCTCATGGTAGATAAGAAACCCTTTTCTGAAGCTTGCAAAAAACCATATCTCCAAATTGAGTGCAAAGATGAGAAGAAATGTTTTTGTCCAACCAAGAAGAAAAAACATTTTCAGAAACACTTCCATAAAAAATCATCCTCCAAAAAGCCTTTCTGGTATTTCAAGAAAAAAGATGTTTCTCATTATAGAAAAAAGAAGCATAACCGTTGTTTCATCTGCAAGAAACGCGGTCATTTTGCTCGAAATTGTCCTCATAAATCTGCCAAAGTTGTTCGTCTCATACAACATCTCCAACATTCTTCATTGTTATCTGAAAACGAAGATGTTGAATCTAACTTCTCAGAACAGTCAGAACAATATGATCAGACTGCTTTCATCCTCGCAGAATCTTCCAATTCTGATGATATTTCAGTCATTTCTACATTTCAAAATGTCAACCAAGTTTCGACCATTCCCAGACCTTCTCTCAAAATGTCAATCCTTCCCTCAAAGTTTTATAAACTTGTTCATGTCATCGTGTTTATTGACACTGGTGCAGATACCAGTATGATTGATCCCTCTGTCCTTCCCTCAGACTATTGGGAAAACCATTCCAAATTATTCAGAGCAGTCAATGGTGAAACATTTGAAACAACTCTGATTACCAAAAAACCCATTGGTATTCAGTTCTTTCCGAATTGCATTATTTGGAAAAAGATTGTAGCATCCACTCTTCCAAACAAAGACTTGCTCATAGGTTTTGACATCCTTCATTTGGTCAAAAATCTATTCATTACTAGTTCTGGAATTCGCTACAAACAGATGTTCTTACCTTATACAGATATGTTCCGTCTGCACACACTTTCTGATGTCTCAACTCCATACAGTCATATTTCACAAAAACTTCTTGAGGTTTGCCCAGAAAATCATTCCCAATTTCATCATCCTTCACCTCTCTGGAAAAATGAATAGTTCTTCATTCACCTTCCTTTCAAACTCAATGAAGACATAAACCCTACAAAAGCCTCTCATCCGGGTATGTCTCCTTCAGACCTCTTACTTGGAAAGCAAGAATGTTCTCAATTGCTTCAGCAAGGTCTAATTGAACCAACTGATTTAGATTGGGCTTGTCAAGCCTTCTATGGTGAAAAAAGATCTAAATTAGTTCGTGGTAAAAAGCGGTTAGTCATTGATTACCAGCCACTTAATTCTTTCCTTAAAGATGATAAGTTCCACCTTCCAAAAATCCAGACCTTGTTTGTCCATCTTCAAGGGGCACGTATCTTCTCTAAGTTTGATTTAAAAGCTGGTTTTTGGCACCTTGGTATTTCACCAGTTGACCGTCCCAAAACTGCATTCTGCATTCCTAATGCTCACTATGAATGGACTATTATGCCCTTTGGTCTCAAAGTTGCTCCTTCATTATTTCAAAAGGCCATGACAAAAATTTTCAGTCCTATCCTCCATCATGCTTTGGTCTACATCGATGATATTTTATTTTTCTCATCTGACCACGATAGCCATAAAAAACTCATCTGATCACAGAATCATGCTTTCTAAAAAGAAAAGCAGCATAGCGAAAGAATCTATTGACTTTCTTAGCATGGTGATCACAAATGGCCACTACCAACCTGGACCACACATTGCAACTAAATTATTAAAGTTCTCTGACACAAATCTCACCAAGAAGCAAATACAACAGTTCCTCGGGGATTATTAATTATGTTCGAGATTTTATTCCTAAAGTTGCAATCCACACCACCATGCTTAAAAAAATCCTCGGGGACCAATGAAACCGTGATAGCTCCTCCTCCACTCAGAATTCCCACAACTGGACAACGCATTCTGCAGACATATGCCAGTGATGATTACTGAAGTGCCATTCTCCTCAAGGATAGACGGCTTGGACCATTTCTATGCCTATGCAAGCGGATAGTTCAAAGACTCTGAAAAGAAGTACCATGTGATCTACAAAGAAATTTTGGCGGTAAAGTCTGGAATCAAAAAATTTGAATTTCATCTCATCAGCCATAAATTCCTTATCAACATGGACAATTCCTCTTTTCCTAGAATCTTTGATTTCAAGAACAAGTTACTTCCTGACAAACAACTACTCAACCTCAAAACTTGGTTCTCCAAATATGACTTTACTGTCCAGCACATTAAAGGTAAACAGAACCTCATCCCACACTTCCTTACACGCCCGGCTATAAATAAACCCTCACTCCTCTCTTCAACTCATATCATCCCAGTCATAGCCATGAATCGACAACTTCCTTTCAAATCTCTCAACCAAAGATCTTTTCCCATGAACATTCCTTTTTCTTCAGCCTACCAAATTCAAGACTTTGCTAAGAAATTCCTTTATCGGTATTTCTTCAATGTCCACAATAAGACTCCTGATCGTTTTCCTACACTCTGTATGGAAAACTTGTTTCTCACAGGTCTCACCCTGTCTCACCTATCCATCTCAGAAGATGAGTTATGGTATATGTGGTGTCTCACCACCTTGTATGCTACAAAGCTAGTCTTCCTTGTTAAACCAGTCCTCCGCCACATCACCACTCCTGAGTTTTCCTCTGACCTTCTATGGACACTCCTAGAATGGTATTCACCCCTCACATGGTGGCGTAAACAGCTCCAAAATCTGTGTACTTTTCACCGATTAAATAGGATGCCAGAACACGAAGCAAACATGTTCACCACAGTTTTCATTGTCCACCGCCCATATTTCCAACATCCTGAAACCAGAGAGTTCTGGACTCAAGACATCGTTTATGAATGGAAAACGTATCCCCATCCTTATCCTCTTGTCCATGATACATCAGTCACATCTGTTCTTCGAGCTTATCTCATGGAACTTATCAATGTTCAACCACCTGCCACAAACATCCACCATACCTCTGTCGAACCATCACACAGCTTGGAAATAGTTCCAAAGACACAGGCCTGTACTCTAGGTTCTAATTCAAGTCCACATGGCATTCTTGTCATGGAACAACGTCCTGATTACACCAATGTCTTATTCCAAGACGCTCAAGATCCTTGGGAAGATTTTCAGTCTCTTCTCCATACTGAAAATACCCCATACACTGTCACCAATCCAGACTCCCTTAGTCCTTCCACTTCAAAAATGACCGACGCAGATGGAGACAAATATCTGCAAGCTGAAGCATATCTTGACCAAAGAAGGATGCACTGAGCCCAACGCCATTATGAAAAAGAGACCGGTGACGTGTCCCTCCACACCGTAATCACTGATAAGCAAGAATCTTTTGCTTTATTAAAGTTTGCTTTAATAATTAGACAAGGGTCTTATCTTGTCTAAAGTTTTCTTTTGCTTTTATAGTTTGGCGTGGTGTGCTTTCCTGCTTTATTGCTTTCATAATTATGTTTCTCCTTTTGTAAAAGATAAGGGTCCCACCTTATCTCTTTCCTCCTCGAGATCTCTATATAAGGATCTCTCTCCCCTTTTGTAAAAGGAAAGAAAAGGAGTGAATCAGAAATAAAATCCAGTTTTCTTATATCATGTTTCTCTAAACTCTTTCTATCTTCTAGGAATTAAGAAAATTGTTTGGAATAATAAGGATACGTTCACCTCTAATTTCAATATTGAGTATGCTCTGCACTTGCCTTAAGCCTAAGGATCCTGTGCATCAGAAAGGTCCTGTTTTATTCCTCCAAAACTGATTTTTGTAAAACGAAATTGTTTTCTCACAACGTTCACCCTCTTTAAGGCCGTGAGTGCCGTGTTTTCGGGTGGTATCATGAAAAATTATTTTCAATATGATTTTCAGATTTGGTACTTGATGGATAAGTGTATATCGAAAACTGTAACTCAGGCCATCGCCCTAAGGATGACTTTGATCCGCCATGATCCGTGTAACAACGCGACGCATAACTACCCGGCTTCAAAGACTAACATGGCGGCAACTCATGGCCATCGATGATTAATTTATCCCAAAGATAGCCCAACTCTATCAAATGGCGATGGAGATCCCAAGATTTATATTGGTTTTTTCAATACTTGAAAAGCTTTGATAGGGACAGGTTTATGAAACTTTGAAGGAAGGATGGACATTTTAAGAGAAGGTCTGGGAATGGTTGAAACCTGGTTGACATTTTGAACTGTAGAAATGACTAAAATATCATCAGAATCGGAAGATTCTGCAAGGGTGAAAGCAGTCTGATCATCCTGTTCTGAGAAGTTTGATTCAACATCTTCGTTTTCAGATAATAATGAAGAATGTTGGAGAAGTTGGATGAGATTTATAAGGACAGTTGCGAGCAAAGTGACCGCGTTTCTTGCAGATGAAACAACGGTTATGCTTCTTTGTTCTGTACTGGGAAACATCTTTTTTCTTGAAATACCGGAAAGGCTTTTTGGAGGATGATTTTTTGTGGAAGTGTTTCTGAAAGTGTGTTTTCTTCTTGGGTGGACAGAAACATTTTTTCTGATCTTTGCACTCAATTTGGAGATAGGGTTTTTTGCAAGCTTCAGAAAAAGGTTTCTTATCGGCCATGAGATCTTTGAAGAACTCCTTTTGTTCACAGATTTTGTCAAGGCATAACATTACTGTTTGGAAAATCTTTCCAATAGAAATGTCAGATTAGTGATGAAGTTGTCTTCAAGATCAGAAGTTCAAGGAAGCTATGAAGACATGCTTGAGGGACGGTTCATTGAAACCATTCAGCTTATAAAATAGAATGCTCATTCTTTTGTAATGAGTTTCTAAAAGATGTCTTTTAAGAGAACATCATTTCATCTGGTGATATTCTTTTCGATCTGGTTCTTTGGAAGCTGTGCGTTCACCTATGAACTGTTCATGGATGATGTGGCTGTGCCAATTGGGGATTGCATGAATTGGATCTGACGGTATTCTCCTAAGCTTTCTAACCAATCTTGTAAAGAACCCGTTGAACGGGCCATAAATTCACAAAGAACACTTTCTGAATGTGCATTTGGTTTAGTTCCTTGGAGATCAATCCATGCAGCAAATTCTTGAAGGCGAACAAGCCATTTGTGACGGGGAATGTCATCAAATGTGAACCAAGATACTGACGATGGTTTGGTCGAGTGATTAGGAATGGGTGGAGGCATTGATGGTTCTGGTTCTGTTGGAGCTGCTTGATTTTCAAAATCAGAAGAACTTTCTTCAACAATAAGTGTAGCAGTTGAACCACTAGGATCTTCAGTTTTAGTGGCCATCAATATGCTTGTAATATCAGCATATTCTGATTCAGTCGAAAATTACCGAGTTTGTGAAAGAGGAAGAGGAAGACGGGTTGGACTCAGATGGGTTTGACTCATAAACTATTTCTGGTTCAGAGGAGTCAGAATATGTGTTTTGGATAGTATGTGGCTCTGATACCACAAGGGTAGTTGTACGTGGCGTTGTTACACCAGATCTATGACATCAAAGTTCAAGTTCTCACACTTATCCATCAAGTACCAAATCTGAAAATCATATTGAAAATAGTTTTTCACGATACCACCCGAAAACACGGCACTCACGGCCTTAAAGAGGGTGAACGTTGTGAGAAAACAATTTCGTTTTACAAAAATCGATTTTGGAGGATAAAAACAGGACATTTCGAAAGATCCTTATTATTCCAAACAATTTTCTTAACTCCTAGAAGATAGAAAGAGTTTAGAGAAACATGATATAAGAAAACTGGATTTTATTTCTAATCAACTCCTGAATTACAAAAGGGAATAGAGATCCTTATATAGAGATCTCGAGGAGGAAAGAGATAAGGTGGGACCCTTATCTTTTACAAAAGGAGAAATATAATTATGAAAGCATTAAAGCACTAAAGCACACCAAGCCAAACTATAAAAGCAAAAGAAAACTTTAGACAAGACAAGACCCTTATCTAATTATTAAAGCAAACTTTAATAAAGCAAAAGCTAAAGATTCCCATGCGTGTTGGCAATCATGGAGTGGATGGGTAATGTGATGGAGACACATCGCCAGTTTCTTTTTCATATTTTTGTCTCGATCAAGATAAGCTTCAATATTTGTCTTCATCTGCGTCGGTCATTTTGGATGTGGAAGGACCAGGGGAGTCTGGATTGGTGACAGTGTATGGGGTATTTTCAGTGGGAAGGAGAGACTGAAAATCTTCCCAGGGATCCTGAGCGTCTTGGAATAAGACATTAGTGTAATCAGGACGTTGTTCCATGACAAGGATTCCATGTGGACTTGAACTCGAACCCTGAGTACGTGTCTTTTAACTATTTCCAAGTCAGACGGTCCAACAGAGGTGTGGTGTATGTTTGTGGCAGGTGGTTGAACATTGTTGAGTTCCATGAGATAAGCTCGAAGAACAGATGTGACTAATGTATCATGGATGAGAGGATAAGGATGGGGATAGGTTTTCCATTCATAATCCATGTCTTGAGTCCAGAAGTCTCTGGTTTCTGGGTGTTGGAAAGATGGCCGGTGAAAAATGAAAACTATGGTGAACATGTTTGCTTCGTGTTCTGGCATCCTATTTAATTCGTGAAAAGTACACAGATTCTAGAGCTGTTTACGCCACCATGTGAGGGGTGAATACCATTCTAGGAGAGTCCATAGAAGGTCAGAGGAAAACTCAGGAGTGGTGATGTGGCGGAGGACTGGTTTAACAGGGAAGACTAGCTTTGTAGCATACAAGGTTGTGAGACACCACATATTTCTTGGGATCTGCAATGACTTTGGATTAATTCCATCGCCATTTGATAGAGTTGGGCTATGCTGAGCTGGGATAAATCAGTAATTGCATCAGCTTTGAATTTTGCCCAACTAAGTTTGGTCCTATAGAAAAAGCACTCAACTGGTCAGATATCAATGTTGTGGAGCAAAACCAGGTACTGTGTGATTGAAACAGACTACAATTACCTCCAGGGATTACTCAGGAGAAAAGAAGGAGAAATCCCAGATCCACAACTTGCAAGGTGGTCTGAGTCTCTCTCGAGATTCAAGTTCGACGTGAGACATATCAAAGGAGAATCCAATACTGTAGCGGATTTCCTATCCAGACCAATCACTATGATAAGAAGAAGAACAAATATCAATGCTGTGGAGCAAAACCAGGCGCTAGGAGACATCATGGTCACCCAACAGTAGATTCTTCCTGACTTAGCTGCCATCCGAAAACAACTGAAGAAGACAAGAAAACAACATAAAATGACTTCCCACGTTGTTACACCAGTTTATGACGAGATCAAAGTCTCGTAGGCCGAGTAGCAAGTTCTTTTCCAATATACACTTATCCATCAAGTACCAAATCTGAAAATCATATTGAAAGCAGTTTTTCACGATACCACCCGAAAACATGGCACTCACGGCCTTAAAGAGGGTGAACATTGTGAGAAAACAATTTCATTTTACAAAAATCAGTTTTGGAGGATAAAAACAGGACATTTCTGATGCACAGGATCCTTAGGCTTAAGGCAAGTGAAGAGCATACTCAGTATTGAAATGAGAGGTGAACGTATCCTTATTATTTCAAACAATTTTCTTAACTCCTAGAAGATAGAAAGAGTTTAGAGAAACATGATATAAGAAAACTGGATTTTATTTCTGATTAACTCCTGAATTACAAAAGGGAAGAGAGATCCTTATATAGAGATCTCGAGGAGGAAAGAGATAAGGTGGGACCCTTATCTTTTAAAAAAGGAGAAACATAATTATGAAAGCATTAAAGCACTAAATCACACCAAGCCAAACTAGAAAAGCAAAAGCAAACTTTAGACAAGACAGGACCCTTGTCTAATTATTAAAGCAAACTTTAATAAAGCAAAAGCTAAAGATTCCCATGCGTGTTGGCAATCATGGAGTGGATGGGTAATGTGATGGAGACACATCGCCAGTTTCTTTTTCATATTGGTTTGTCTCGATCAAGATAAGCTTGCGATATTTGTCTTCATCTCGTTTTTGGATGTGGAAGGACCGAGTCTGGATTGATGTGGGGTATTTTCAGTGGGAATGAGAGACTGAAAATCTTCCCAGGGATCCTGAGCGTCTTGGAATAAGACATTAGTGTAATCAGGACGTTGTTCCATGACAAGGATTCCATGTGGACTTGAACTCGAACCTGGAGTACAGGTCTGTGTCTTTTGAACTATTTCCAAGCTGTGTGACGGTCCAACAGAGGTGTGGTGTATGTTTGTGGCAGGTGGTTGAACATTGTTGAGTTCCATGAGATAAGCTCGAAGAACAGATGTGACTAATGTATCATGGATGAGAGGATAAGGATGGGGATAGGTTTTCCATTCATAATCCATGTCTTGAGTCCAGAAGTCTCTGGTTTCTGGGTGTTGGAAAGATGGCCGGTGAAAAATGAAAACTATGGTGAAGATGTTTGCTTCATGTTATGGCATCCTATATAATCTGTGAAAAGTACACAAATTCGGGAGCTGTTTACGCCACCATGTGAGGGGTGAATACCATTCTAGGAGAGTCCATAGAAGGTCAGAGGAAAACTCAGGAGTGGTGATGTGGCGGAGGACTGGTTTAACAGGGAAGACTAGCTTTGTAGCATACAAGGTTGTGAGACACCACATATACTCTAACTCATCTTCTGAGATGGACAAGTGAGACAGGGTGAGACTTGTGAGAAAAAAAATTTCCATACAGAGAGTAGGAAAACGATCAGGAGTCTTATTGTCGACATTGAAGAAATACCGGTAAAGGAATTTCTTAGCAAAGTCTTGGATTTGGTAGGCTGAAGAAAAGGGAATGTTCATGGGAAAAGATCTTTGGTTGAGAGCTTTGAAAGGAAGTTGTCGATTCATGGCTATGACTGGGATGATATGAGTTGAAGAGAGGAGTGAGGGTTTATTTATAGCTGGGCGTGTAAGGAAGTCTGGGATAAGGTTCTGTTTACCTTTGATGTGCTGGACAATAAAGTCATATTTGGAGAAACAAGTTTTTAGGTTGAGCAATTGCTTGTCAGGAAGCAACTTGTTCTTGAAATCAAAGATTCTAGGAGAAGAGGAATTGTCCGTGTTGATAAGGAATTTGTGGTTGATTAGATGAAATTCAAACTTTTTGATTCCATACTTTATCCCCAAAATCTCTTTGTAGATCACATGGTAGTTCTTTTCAGAGTCTTTGAATTGTCCACTTGCATAAGCACAGAAATGATCCAAACCGTCTATCCTTTCGAGGAGAATGGCACTCCAGTAATCATCACTGGCATCTGTCTGCAAAATGCGTTGTCCAGTTATGGGAATTCTGAGTGGAGGAGGTGATTGAGCTATCACTTTCAACTGCTTGACAGCTTCAGTTTGTGCTGGTCTCGAGGGAGGACACTACTTTTTGAGCATGCGGGACAGCTGGCTGGTGTGGATTGCAACTTTAGGAATGAAATCTCGAACATAATTAACAATCCCGAGGAACTGTTATATTTGCTTCTTGGTGAGATTTGTGTCAGGGAACTTTAATAATTCAGTTGCTATGTGTGGTCCAGGTTGGTAGTGGCCGTTTGTGATCACCATGCCAAGAAAGTCAATAGATTCTTTCGCTATGCTGCTTTTCTTTTCAGAAAGCATGATTCTGTGATCCTGCACAATATGAAAGAAATCCAAAAGGAGTTTTTGATGGCTATCATGATCGGATGAGAACAATAAAATATCATCGATGTAGACCAAAGCATGATGGAGGATAGGACTGAAAATATTTGTCATGGCCTTTTGAAATAATGAAGGAGCAACTTTAAGACCAAAGGGCATAATCCGATAAGTGAGCATCGAATGCAAAAGTTGGGACGGTCAACTGGTGAAATACCAAGTTGCCAGAAACCAGCTTTTAAATCGAACTTAGAGAAGATACGTGCCCACTGAAGATGGACAAACAGGGTCTGTATTTTTGGAAGGGGGAACTTATCATCTTTAAGGAAAGAGTTGAGTGGCTGGTAATCAATGACTAACCGCTTTATACCACGAACTAATTCAGATCTTTTTTCAACATAGAAGGCTTGACAAGCCCAATCTAAATCAGTTGGTTCAATCAGACCTTGCTGAAGTAATTGAGAACATTCTTGCTTCGCAAGTAAGAGGTCTGAAGGAGACATACCCAGATGAGAGGCTTTTGTAGGGTTTATGTCTTCGTTGAGTTTGAAAGGAAGGTGAATGAAGAACTGTTCATTTTTCCAGAGAGGGGAAGGATGATGAAATTGAGAATGATTTTCTGGACAAAACTCAAGAAGTTTTTGGGATTTCATGAATTGGATCTGACGGTATTCTCCCAAGCTTTCTAACCAATCTCGTAAAGAACCCGTTGAACGGGCCATAAATGCACGAAGAACACTTTCTGGATGTGCATTTGGTTTAGTTCCTTGGAGATCAATCAATGCAGCAAATTCTTGATGGCGAGCAGGCCATTTGTGACGAGGGATGTCATCAAATGTGAACCAAGATGCTGAAGATGGTTTGGTCGAGTGATTAGGAACGGGTGGAGGCATTGATGGTTCTGGTTCTGTTGGAGCTGCTTGATTTTTAGCATCAGAAGAACTTTCTTCAACAATAGGTGTAGCAGTTGAAGCACCAGGATCTTCAGTTTTAGTGGCCATCAATATGCTTGTAATATCAGCATATTCTGATTCAGAGTCAGTAGAGGTACCGCCTGAGTTTGTGGAAGAGGAAGAGGAAGACGGGTTGGACTCAGATGGGTTTGACTCATAAACTATTTCTGGTTCAGAGGAGTCGGAAGATGTGTTTTGGATAGTATGATAATGATACTGATCCATTGGACCTTTTTCTTTTTTGGGAGGCTCAAGAGTGGCTTTTGGTGAATCTTCTGGTAGTACTGGAGGAACTGATGAAGTGGCTTTTGACGTTGGTTCTGAAATCTTGACTTTGGATTTTGATTTTTTGGGTGAAGATGGCTTAGGTTGAGGTGTTGGTTAGAGATGTGAGAATCCAAAGAACTGATTATAAACGGGCGGTTGAGGCCTAGATGGAGTGTAGAAAGGTGCATAGGTGTCAAACATCGGAGTAGGGACGAGTGTGGATGATGTTTGGGTAAAAAGTGATGGCCTGGTTTTTTCAGTATCAATTTTGGCTAGCTCAGCTTTGAGTCGTCTTATCTCTGCTTCTTTTTTGTTGAACTCTGGACCCCATATGTGATTGTTGATCATTCGTCTGAGATCTGTACCTAGCTCAGAGATACGATCTTGGAGATGGATATATATATGATCAAGACGATTGCTGATCGAATCCACCTTGGTTTCAGTCTGGGAGACCTGACTAGCGACTCAGTCTATTTTCTTTCCAAGTTGGTGGAGATGATTCTGAGCACTAGCGTTTTTGGTTTGCCAGTTGAGAACAGCTTCATACTGTTTTGGTTCTTCAGGTTGGCCAGAAGCAGTAACTGGGGATTGGACATAAGGTTTTGAGATGACTCTGGTCTGTGTGTCTGTTTGTTTTTCAAGTGGGGGAAAAGATTCTTCATAAGATTGACTTTGACTTGAAAACATTAGGCATGACCGTATTGGATGGACAGGAGGTTTGGGATCTAGCGAAGGTTGTGGAGGAAAGGATTTGCAAGATGTTTTTGGATGAGAAGGTTTGTTCTTTTTCTTTTTCTTTCTTCTCATAACTTCCAATTCGTCATCAACATCCGTGTCATCCAAGCAAGGACAATCCGGATTACACATATGGGCTTCAGGAACATCCCATAGAAAATGACCATTGATTTTGTCAGGGTATACTGGATACCCTTCAGATGAAAAACCATGGATTGGAAGGGTCTTTTCCTGACCAGTTTGGACTGCAGTGTAGGAAAGCCGTGGGTTTTCTGAAACTTGATTAGGGGTTTGAAAAGACAGTTTGACTTGACCATTTTGTCGTCTTTCAAACGTGGCTTCTGTTGTTTGTACTGGTTCAGAGTTTTGATGAAATTGCTCATAATTGGTTAGCCATTCAAGAGGCATGAGAGTGAGCAATTCTTGTTTCTGGATTTGTTTGGGAATCTGGATGATGGTTGGAATTGTATCGGTATCAGCAAGGATCATCAGAGCATTTGATGTGGTATGGGGTGTAGGTAGGTCTAGTGCATGATTGTCACATGTTTATTTGTTGTCTACATGTAATGTTATATTTGCTAGATTGCTTGCCTAAATTATAAGATTAAGGGCATAGTTTCTAGATTATCATATCAAACCATACGTCTTGATAATGCATTTGATGACTATTGTACACATATATATACAAAAAATAGATTGGCAAAATCATTGATTAAACAACTTCAGGTAATTACACAAACTTTACTGTTGAGTACAATTGCCAAATACATTTATAGATATATCAAAAGTAACTAAATCACATATTCCAGCTGCTAACACACCAGCTCGAATGATTATTCTTGCTAAACAATCAAGTGTGTTGCTAATGAGTTATCAATTGCATGACAGAAACGTGGAAGAGGAGAATGAAAAATCAGGATCTGAATGAAAAGAATGCTCAAGCAATGAATACTCTCAATCTTTCAAGTGATTTTCCACCAACAGTTACTCTCCCTTGATACTACAGTTCCTATCCCATCCATCAAACTCCAGATCTTGCCCTCAAAATTCCAAAGGCCCATTCCAGTAATTGGTCTTATAGATACTGGTGCCCAACGAAGCATGTTAAACCCCCATATTCTTCCATCAGAATATTGGACCCAGTCTGAAGAACATTTCAAAGCTGTCAATGGCAAACTCTTCACCACCTCTTTGATTACCAAAAAACCCATTGGTATTCAAATCTTCCCAAATTGTGTCATTTGGACCAAGGTTATTGGTTCAACTCTTCCTAATAAGGATATCTTGTTAGGATTTGACATCCTTCACCAAATCAACCACCTCCAAATCATTCCCACTGGAATCCGAGTCCTAATTTCAACCTTTCTCTCCAAGATCCAAATTTGCCCACAACCTTTTGCTCGCAAAGTTTGTCAAGACAAGTTTTGGCAAGCTGGAAGATTTTGCCAAGAGAGATGTTGTCTAGGGAAAGATTGGATGCTGTGAGTTGTCTCTGGCCGGGGGCATCCCATAGGAAATGGCCGTTGTACTTGGCTGGATAAACAGGGTAACCTTGAGAATGCATGTTGAGATAGTCTCATCGGGCAGCTTCAAAATAAGGGCAATTATAGTCTTTGGGAGTACACTTTGCTCTGATACCAGTTAAGAGTGTACGTGGCATTGTTATACCAGAACTACAACAGTTAAAACTGCACTTTGGACCAGTAGTCCGCAAGCTCGGGTTTCCAGCCGATATACCTCTGTAATCAAAAACCTTTAAAACATTGATACCAGTTAAGAGTGTACGTGGCGTTGTTATACCAGAACTACAACAGTTAAAACTGTTCTTTGGACCAGTAGTCCGCAAGCTCGGGTTTCCAGCCGATATACCTCTGTAATCAAAACCTTTAAAACATTTTTCTCAGGTTATACAACCCAAAACAGACTTTCCTTTAGTCTAAAACAGGGTACCAAACCAGATAAGAAATGGTCAAAAGGTTTTCTGATGCACAGGATCCTTACTAGAAGGCAAGTGCAGAGCATACTCCCTTGGGTTTTCAAAATGAACAAATTTAATCATTTATTCTTTTTCTTTCTTAGAACTTCATTTGCAGAGAGAGAGAAGAGGTTTATGGATTCATATTGTAAGAGAAAACACGAGTTTATTTCTTTCTATATCTTACAAAGGAGGGGAGAACTCTTTATATAGGAGAATTCTCAGGGAAGATAGGACAGGACCCCTATCTTTTACAAAAGTAAAAGCAAAAGATAAAAGCTGTCAATGGCAAACTCTTCACCACCTCTTTGATTACCAAAAAACCCATTGGTATTCAAATCTTCCCAAATTGTGTCATTTGGAAACTCTACCATTTGTCTGAAACTCCCCAGTCTTACCAAGATATTTCAACCAAGCAATTTTTGCAGAAGAAATTTGTTCAGCACCTTGAATCTGAACTTGGACTTTCAAGGTTGTGGGCAAATTTGGATCTTGGAGAGAAAGGTTGAAATTAGGATAGAAAGTGAGTAAAACACTTCCTGCATGAAGGGTTGTGAGGGCGAATAACAAAGATCTTACTTTTAAACCGCATCAAGCATAAAGTCGAAGCGGACCGGTAATCCTTTTCTCCCATGAAGGGTAAGGACCCGACGAGACTATCTCAACATGAAATGCTGCTCCCTCAATGCTAAGGATCTTGATTTCCATTATAAGCCTTAGAGAATTTGCTACTCGTTTTACGGGTGCTCTAAGAGATTGGTTTGATTTCCTATTACAGGATTCCCAAGACCCATGGGATGCATTTCTCCCTCTGAGCCAACACCTTCACCAGTTTCCAACTTCGGAGGGAATATTAACATATGGTTCTGTATGAGAGGTTTGGCCTTGATCAGGTTGAGCCATTAGGATTTTGGAATTTGATTTAAAATCAGGTTTTTGGCAACTAGGCATTGAACCCTCCGAACGTTACAAAACCGCCCAGAATTGGTCAACTCGATTCAGAGTTACGAGCCATGCTTGCCCACAGATACAATGGTCCAGAATTTGACCATATAATGTGAATACTCTCACATTATTTGAATCATCAATTCCATATAAACTAATAGTCTAAGTAAAGATTCATGTCCAATAGAAACAGATGTCCCAAAAGATATTGATGTCCCAGTAGAGACAAATATATCTGAAGTGACACAAGTTCCTAGAGTGATGGAAGTCCCTGAAGAGCCATTTGCCACTAAGGAAGTACAAAAATAAAAAAATAAAGAAAAGTCTTCAAATTATACTTTTACAAAGAAAATGTGAGATAAGATTCTCATTCATGGTAGGTTTTGAAATTATAAATGATTTTGAGCATAAAACTATCTATGAATGAAGAGAAATAATTCAAGCAAAATTGACTTCTTTGGCCAAATATGAAGTATTTGGACCTATAGTCCAGACACCTAAAGATGACTGGATACAAATAGGTATTAAAACATGACTAATCATACAAGGTTTCTTGTAGAGATTATGAGGATACATACTCTTCAATGATAGATAATTTTTTATCAATTTGACAGTCTAAAAAAAACATGATATATATCTCATGGATGTAGTGAAAGCATATTTATATGGGTAACTTGATTCCAAAATTTATATGAAATTTCCTAAAGTATTTAAAATGCTTGAAACATATAGATCAAGTGATCTTAGTCTCTATTCAATCAAGCTACAATTATCTTTGATGTGAATCCCACAATGACACTTTGAAACCCACACTTAATTTGTAGTTTCAACTTTCCAAGAAAGTTCTAAACAGATTTAAGTGAAACAAAAAACCTTGACTCAATGTTTAAGAAAACATGAACCAGAGGTATAGAGAAGGATAGATGAGAAGGTGAGTGATCAGTCTATTTTGGAACGCCACAAGAATGTAAATTCTTGATAAGTTCACTAGTTCTCAAAAGAAAGAATGTAAATTCTTGATAAGTTCACTAGTTCTCAAAAGAACCAAAGAAAGAATGATCTTTCAAATTCAAAATAACATTCATCTCTAATTATCTTACATAGCAAGGTTGCTGAGTTTAAATAGGCTAAAAGAAACCCAATATCCTAAACATACAAATGGAAACATTGGAACAATCCTCCAAGCATAGGTTTGTCAAAGGGTGCTTCAAAAGTCTTCACCAACCCACCATTATTAATACTAGTTATTGACAAACTTAATGCTAGCCCACCATCATTGATGGTAGACTTACCTAACACATTGACAAATGACGCGAATCCCACAATGAAACTTTCAAACCCACACTTAATTTGTAGTTTCAACTTCCCAAGAAAGTTCTAAACAGATTTATGACAAACAAAACCTTGATCCAATGCTTAAGAAAACATGAACCAACGGTCTAATATTGATGCCACACTCAAGAAATAGATGAGAAGATGAGTGATAAGTCTAAATTTAGAACACCACAAGAATGCAAATTCTTGATAAGTTCACTAGTTCTCAAAAGAACCAAAGAAAGAATAATCTTTCAAATTCAAATAATATTAATCTCTAATTTTATTACATAGCAAGGTTGCTGAGTTTAAATAGACTAAAAGAAACCCAAGATTTTAAAAATACAAATGGAAACATTGGAACAACCCTCCAAGTAGGTTTGTCAAAGGATGCTTTAAAAGTCTTTATCAACCCACCATAATTAATGCTATCTTTGACAAACTTAATGCTAGCCTACTATAATTAATGTTATCATTGAAAAACTTAATGTTAGCCCACCATCATTGATGGTAGACTCACCTTACACATTGACAAACTTGAAACAAAACAAACAAATGAAGTTGAAAAACAAAGGAGTCATTGAAAATCCCAAGTCTGAACAAGCTGTAATGAATTGGTCATAACTCCTTCTAGAGAACTCCAAACCTAGCTCTTTAAAATGCATTGGAAAGCTAACGTAATTATCTTTCCAACGGTACATAGCGTCCACATTAGTTCTGGCTCAATCAATACCAGTTTTATTCTAAATTTGACCTTTTTGCATTTGATACAAATTGTGTATTTGGCTGCCCAATAACTTGAATAATGCCCAAAATGCCTTATCTTCTCTTCAAGCCCAATTCATGAAGTCTTGCATCTTGAATTGCATTTTCAATCCAGATTTTCTCAATTAATCCATTTAAAGCATCTTGCATCTTTTTGGCTCTAGCTCTTATAATTGGGCCTCCATGAATGTGCAAAGGATCACTTGAAGCTTTAATGGTATTCCCTTGATGGTTCTCATCATTCCCCCTCTCCTCAAAAGGATTCGTCCTCGAATCTTCACCCACATCGAAAGGAGAAAGATCATAAACATTAAAAGTAGCACTCACATTATACTCACCAGGAAGATCCAATTTGTAGGCATTGTCATTGATCCGTGCAACCACTTGAAATGGACCATCTCCCCTTGGAAGCAACTTGGAACGCCTTTGTGCTGGGAACCTATCCTTTCTCATATGCACCCAAACCCAATCTCCAGGCTGAAAAACCACTTGCTTATGTCCTTTGTTGGCTTGAGTAGCATATTGTTCAGTTCTCTTTTCTATGTGTTGTCGTAATCTCTCATGCAATTGCTTGACAAATTGAGCTTTCTTTCTACCATCCATACTAGCACGCTCATCAATAGGTAAAGGTAATAAATCCAAAGGAGTTAATGGATTAAAACCATATACAATCTCAAATGGTGAAAATTTAGTAGCTGAATGGACAGTTCATGTGGCAAACATTCTTCCCAAGTTTTCAAGTTCTTTTGAATAATGGCACGCAACAAAGTAGACATAGTTCTAATCAATTTGTGGATGACAAGTAGTAGAAAACAAAAGTTTAGTACCCAACTTACCCCACAAAGTTTTCCAAAAGTGGCTCAAGAACTTAGCACCTCGATCTGAAACTATGCTCCTTGGTACTCCATGCAATCTGACTATTTCCTTGAAAAACAAATTAGCTATGTTTGTTGCATCATCAGTTTTGTGACATGGAATGAAATGTGCCATCTTTGAAAACCTATCAACAACAACAAAAACATAATCATTTCCCCTTTTTGACCTAGGTAAACCCAAAACAAAGTCCATAGAAATATCAACCCAAGGTTCACTAGGTATGGGCAGAGGGTTATACAATCCATGGGGTAAAACTCTAGACTTAGCTTGTTTACAAGTGATACACTTCTCACATCTTCTTTCAACATCACGTTTCATATGTGGTAAACATCTAAAGTCATTGCAATGCCCCATTAAACCACCCCCATGATCTTCACGCACAAGCAACTCACGCAAAGAACTATGAGGCACACACAATTTATTTTCTCTAAATAAAAACCCATCATGCCTATAGAACTTACCAAATGCAACTTTCTCACAAGCATTAAACACATTAGCAAAATCAGGATCATTAACATAGAATTCTTTAATGTACTCAAATCCTAACAAATTTGCATTTAATGTAGAGATAAGTGCATACCTTTTAGATAATGCATCAACCGCCACATTCTCCTTACCTTGTTTATATTTAATCACATAAGGAAATGGCTCAATAAATTCAACCCATTTAGCATGTCTCTTATGTAACTTACGATCAGTGTGTATAACCCAAGTAGCATATTGTTCAGTTCTCTTTTCTAACAAACTCTCACCAATGCATACATCTCCTTGTCATAGGTAGGATAATTTAAGGCTGCTCCACTCAATTTCTCACTAAAATAAGCAATTGGACGCCCTTCTTGCATCAAAACAACTCCAATACCTATACCTGAAGCATCACACTCAATTTCAAAAGTTTTAGCAAAATCAGGTAAATCAAGTAATGGTGTAGAAACCAATTTCTCCTTAATTAGATTAAATGCCCTTTCTTGTTCACTACCCCACTTAAATCCCACATGTTTCTTCACAATTTCAGTTAATGGTGCAGCAAGGGTGCTAAAATCTTTCACAAATCTTCTATAAAAACTAGCCAAACCATGAAAACTTCTTACCTCACTTACACTTTTAGGTGTAGGCCACTCCTTAATAGCCTTTACCTCCTCTTCATCAACCTCAATTCCTTTAGCACTTATAACATAACCAAGAAAAACAATCTGATTTGTACAAAATGAACACTTCTTCAAATTAGCATACAACTTTTCCTTCCTTAAAACAGTCAATACACTTTGCAAATGTTCAATGTTTTCATCTAAGCCTTTGCAAATGTTCAATGTTCAAAATAGACAACTACGAATTTACCAATAAAAGCACGTAAAACATGGTTCATTAACCTCATAAAAGTGCTAGGTGCATTAGATAACCCAAATAGCATCACTAACCACTCATATAAACCATATTTTGTTTTAAAGGCAGTTTTCCACTCATCTCCCTCTCTAATCCTAATTTGATGACATCCCTCTCTAATCCTAATTTGATGACATCCCTCTCTAAACACACAAGAACCATGCAATTCATCAAGAATGTCATCAAGTATAGGAATACGATGTCTATACTTTACAGTGATTTTATTGATTGCATGACAGTCAACTCGCATTCTCCATGTTCCATCCTTTTTGGGCACTAGTAAAACTGGTACCGCACATGGACTCATGCTCTCACTCACATATCCCTTTGCCAAGAGTTCTTTAACTTGCCTTTGAAGCTCATTTGTCTCCTCGGGGTTACTTTTATATGCAGGTCTATTAGGAATGGTAGCTCCAGGGACAATCTATTTGATGCTCAATTCCCCTAATAGGTGGCAAACCATTAGGGACTTCATTTGGAAACACATCATCAAAGTCCTGCAAAAGACTCACAATAGCACTAGGCAAAGAAAAGTTAAGCTCATTAGTATGTAAACAAGCCTCTTTGCACAAAAGTACAACAATAGGTTGTTTTGAAAAGAAAGCCCTCTTAACCTCGCTCTCATTTGCAAACAAGTTCACTTGCTGCCTCTCAACAATATTTTTTTCTATCTTTCCACTTGCTTTTCTCTCAATCTCTCTTTCTTTTGGACTCTCATTTTCTTTTTTTGTATCACTCTCTTTCTGTATTGACATTTGATCCTCATACACTTGCCTAGGTGTTAATGGTACAAGAATGATTTGCCTTTTATTCATTACAAAAGAATATCTATTTAAGTAACCATCATGTGTCACACGCCTATCCCAAAAGAATATGTCCAGCATGCATGGGTGCTACATCACATAGAACCTCATCCTTGTATCTCCCAATAGAGAATGAAACCAGCACGTGTTTATTTACTTTAACTTCCCCACAATCATTCAGCCATTGTAGCTTATATGGCCTAAGATGTTTCAAAGTTTTCAAATTCAAATTTTCAACTAAACTAGTGCTAGTTACATTAGTACAACTTCCACCATCAATTATCATACTACATACCTTATCTTTGATGTGGCATCTAGTATGAAAGATGTTATCACGTTGTACCTCTGCATTTTCTTTTACTTGCACGTTGAGAGCACGCCTAGCAACCATCAATTTACCATCAACAGGATACTATACACCATCATTAGCATCCTCCAAAGGTGGCATAGGATCATCATTTGATTCACGCTCGGTTTCACCATCATCCCTCAAGATCATTACTCTCTTATTTGGACATTGAGATGCAATATGACCTGTCCCCAAACATTTAAAACACTTAATATCTATATTTCTAGAGCGTTGGGAATCAGATTTACCTTTGCTTTGGTTGTCTCCCTCTTTATGATCGTTGATTGGCTTAATCTTAGGCTTTGAAACAACATTTTCATCTTTGCTCCATTTTGACATCCATGAGGAAGATGAACCCAAATTGATTCTAGCGGAACCTTTCTTTTTCAGTTGTTGTTCCACTTTCATGGCCATGTGAACCATGTCTTCCAACTCAACATAGTACTGCAAGTCAACCACATTAGCAATATCTTGATTTAAACCATGTAAAAATCTTGCCATAGTAGCCTCTCGTTCTTCTTCAATGTTGGCTCGAATCATGATTATTTCCATCTCCTTGTGGTAATCTTCCACACTTCTAGAACCTTGTGTAAGACTTTGAAGCCTTTGGTGCAGCTCCTTATAATAATGAGTAGGAACAAATATCCTCCTCATGATGGCCTTTATCTCCTCCCAAGTGTTTATAGGTCTTTCACGATTTCGTCTCCTACTCAAAACAAGTTGATCCCACCAAATAATAGCATAATCAGTAAATTTAACAGCAACTAGTTTTACCTTTTTCTCCTCAGAGTAGTTGTGGCAATCAAATACTAGCTCCACCTTTTTTTCCCACTCCAAATAAGCTTCCGGATCATTTTTACCTTGAAAAGAAGGAATTTTCAGTTTGATAGCTGCTTGACAGCTTTTGTCTGAGCAGGGCCCCATGGAGGGCACTATTTTTTGAGCATGCGTGACAACTGGCTTGTGTGAATTGCAACTTCCTTTTTACTCAACCACAACCAACACCAGTATCTCCTCCGTTCTTTGAAACCTATACACTTTTCTACACACCATCCAGACCTCAACAACCTGTTTATAATCAGTTTTTCCAGTTTACTGCTCACACAGTCACCCATTCATCTACAGATGATCAAACTTCTGATTCAAATCTAGCTGTTTCAGATAGCCATACCGAAACTGATACAGAATCTTCAGCATCCACCAGTGACTCTGAAAAGTCCTATGCTGATATTACCAAAATCCTGATGGCTCAACCTGATCAAGGCCAAACCTCTCATACAGAACCATATGTTAATATTCCCTCCGAAGTTGAAGAAGATATGCCTGAATCTTCTGCCACAAACCAACCGACTCCTCAACAACTGCAATGTGTGGACCAGGCTGATATTGGCTGTCATCACCATTTTCTTCTCCCATGGCAGCACGCCCTTGATTACCTCTTACATTAGGATGTGGATGTGGCAGTGTCTTGCCTCTCTAATTTGTCACGGATCTCTCCAAACAACATATTCATGCGCTCAAATTGTTGTTGCATGGCTTTGAGCATGATTGATTGGTCTATAGCTTCTTGATCTTTTGACATATTTGTGATCTGAAAAGAATGTTAGCAAAAAGACCTCACAACACTCCCTCACGTGTTTCACTCAATTTGATGTACTTAACTCTCGTGTTTAACACACAAATTGGCTTTTTCCCTCTAACAATCTCACAAACTTTTGCCTTTTACCACACTTAATTCTCTCTTTCAGTTCTTTATTGAACTAAATAAACAAAATCAAGAAAAAACCCAAGTGGCACACCAAATATGACAATCCAGCACACTAACAAAGAAAATAAATTAAGAGGACACAAAGGAAATTGAAGAAAGGAAAGCAAGCAAACAAAACAACACAATTGATATTGTGTGTAAACAATGTCAAGGAAAATGAATAACTAAAATTCAATTTGATGAAAGTACAAATACTTGAATCCTTTTGTAATCTTTTTTTTTTTTACGTTTTTCTCTTTTTTTTTTTTCTTTTTTTGATAATCAAAAGAAATAAGACATTTAAACCTGATTAGAAACTAGTTCTGATACGAAATGATGTGAATCCCACAATGAAACTTTCAAACCCACACTTAATTTGTAGTTTCAACTTCCCAAGAAAGTTCTAAACAGATTTATGACAAACAAAACATTGACCCAATGCTTAAGAAAACATGAACCAAAGGTATAGAGAATGATATTGACGCCACACTCAAGAAATAGATGAGAAGGTGAGTGATAAGTCTAAATTTAGAATGCCACAAGAATGCAAATTCTTGATAAGTTCACTAGTTCTCAAAATAACTAAAGAAATAATAATCTTTCAAATTCAAATAACATTAATCTCTAATTTTATTACATAGCAAGGTTGCTGAGTTTAAATAGGCTGAAAGAAACCCAAGATCCTAAAAATACAAATGAAACAACCCTCCAAGTAGGTTTGTCAAAGGATGCTTCAAAAGTCTTCACCAACCCACCATAATTAATGCTATCTTTGACAAACTTAATGCTAGCCTACTATAATTAATGCTATCATTAACAAACTTAATGTTAGCCCACCATCATTGATGGTAAACTTACCTTACACATTGACAAGCTTGAAATGAAACAAACAAATGAAGTTGAAAAATAAAGGAGTCGTTGAAAATCCCAAGTCTGAACAAGCTGTAATGAATTGGTCATAATTGTGCAAAGGATCACTTGAAGCTTTAATGGTATTCCCTTCATCAACAAACTTGAAACAAAACAAATAAATGAAGTTGCTATAATAAATTTGTCATAACTCCTAAGCAACTCCAAATCCAGCTCTGTTATCTTTCCAATGGTATATAGCTTGCACATTAGTTCTGGCTCAATCAATACCAGTTTTATTCCGAATTTGCCCTTTCTGCATTGGATCCAAATTTGAATAGGGCCATGTTGGATCTAAAATAAGTGAAGAACTAGACATAGGGATTCACCTTGTAGGACAATTGGAACCTAGAATGCATAATGTTATATCTAATGTTAGCATAACAACTAGTCATTGTTAGGTTGCTTTTAGATATAAGATATCCAATAGGCAACAGTTGAGGATGCATGAGGGATTATGCTCAGTGCTGTAGTAGATGGTGTAGCAATAAAATCTTAATTCGAAAAATAGTCAATAACATTAAGTGATTTTAAGCACTCAACTACTCCTTGTGTTTGACTTCAGATTTTTCTTATTGCATTTTGTTAGTTGCATTTTTAATTTAGTTAGTTCATTAGTTTCATTAATTATTTTATTTTACTTTAGCGTGAAATTGCACTATTAAGATATGCTGTAGCAAATCTTATAACATCAATCCCTGTGAATTTTTGCCTCAGTAACGGTCGGGCGGTAGTAAAAAGTCATAGCAAACCCTGTAACTACTTGTACTAAAAAACAAGTGAGCGTAATTCCTCCCAGACAATAAAATATGTTGACATGAGGAGGAACGTATTTACTAGTTATATCATCTGCAATCGCCTGAATCTCGAGAAACCAAGAGAACTCCCCTTTGAGAACCGTATATGAGAATTTCATCTCGTACGGCTCAAACAAAACCACCCCAATACTGGTATGGAATAGAAAATTGGAAACTTCTTAATTTTTTTATTCAATCTTATCTAAAAATACGAAAGAATAAAAATAAGAAAGCTTTTATTTGTGGTTATAATTAGAATGCCAAAATCACTTGCATATTGACACCTATAGCAATAAGCAAACCACCAACAGACATCAAACAATCTATCACTTGCTCTAAGATTTCACCAAATATTATTCTGGCAATGATCGTCCTCTAGATATGGACCTATTTAAAATTGTTAAAGTAGGTTGTAGTCATCATCCAAATGCGTATAAATTAAAATCTATAGACTTGAATGTGAAACAAGAGATTAAAGTAAGTGATTACCTAATTACGATTTTCAGCATACATAAGCATTTTACCAGAATATTTTCAATTGCCCACTACTGTGCTGACAATCTGCATGATAGAAGTTCAATAAATTTTGAAGCTAGAGGACAAAAAAATACTATAGAGATAATTCACAAAGCAACAACAAAATCTCATTCGATGCTAAATTAACATTTGATAATGAAATAACAACTTTGCTCATGCTCCATTCATGATCAAGAGTATTCTCAAGAAACGACAACCTCATCTCTAATGCAAAAAGATTGAAAAAAAATCGAATCTCAATCCACCTTGAGCAGTTGGTTCACATAGTTCAGGATAATATGTTTCCTAGAAAAGAAGAGGACATTTTAGAATGAGTTAATGCTTGTTCGATTTTAACCCTAATAATAAGGGCCAAGACAAAAAATTTGAATTTTGATTATGAACTAAAAAGCACACAAACCATAACACATACATCTTCAACAATTGTTATAATATTTAGATGAAGATATAATAATGCATTCTTGTCAACATATTGATTGCAATACTTGCAACAAGAACACCTCATGTTGAAATAAACATTGAACTATTTGTAACAAAGTTTATAGAGCAAACATATCAAGAATAATTGTGAAGTTGAAATTGGGTTTAATAGCAAATCAGTCAGTTTCCTCCTACCTTAACTTAAATCAAACCAAATGATAGTTTATCAATTCAAACAAAGAATAATATTAACTAAAACATAATATGAAAAACACAATAAAAGAATTGAACCTAACCAAATGAAAATTTATCAGAATAATATGAACCCAAACATAATATGAAAAAAAAAATTAACCCAGACAAAGAATGATACCAACGAAGCAATGTCAATCCTCAAAATTTGCCCAAAAATATGCACCACCACTACCACCGTGATCCTCAATGCAACAACATCAGCAGTAGCAGTCGATCCTAAATGCAATAGTTGCAGTCAATCCACCATTATCCGAAGCAGAGCAAAGACATGCCACCACTAATAGTCAAAATGGAGCAGAGATACAGCAACAGCAGTAGTTGATCGTCAACACAGCAGCAATCGTCAATCCACCACTAGCCGAAACAAAGTAGAGACACAGCACCTGCCACCACCACCAACCGAGAGGGATCAGCAGTAGCAGTATCCGATTTTGCTTGAAGAACTGTGACAAAGAGCTCTTCATGGCAATGAATTGTGGTTGAAGAAAAGGAGTAACCAAGGGGGAGAGAGAGCTATGAATTTAAAAGTAGTAGTGAATTATGGTTGAAGAATAAGGGTATCCTGGGTTTTGCTTTTTAATTTATTTTTGGAGTTTGGATTGTGATTCATTGAGAACATGTTAAACATGTTCTTAGTTTTATAACTATAAAGCGAAATCTGAATGATTTGTTTTTTTAAAATTTAATTTACCAAACATCTATTATATCTTTATTCTCTCAAAACGAAAGTGAAAACGTCACCCTAAAAATGGTATCGAATAGGCCTTAAACTTGCTAGTTTTAGGATTCTGTTTTAAACATCCTAACTATTATCGCCTTCTTCAAAATACACAATAAACTTCTTCACTTTTTATTAATTTTACAAAATATAGATGTTTTATGTGGTTTTTGAATTGAAAGTATTTATTGCAACTTACAATTTTACTAGTTTGTGAAACGAATTTGTATATCTATTTCCTTTATACTCCGTAAAAGGCCATAGCTTCACGCAAAGTCCATTCAATCTCATCAACTTCCTTGTCAACATCTTGCAAGATTCAATTGTGAAAAATACGTATAATCATAAAAATGAGGAAAAAAAGAGGAGAGAAAGAGAAATTAAGTTTGAGAATTTTAGGGTTTTATATAAAATAATTGAATGTTGAAAGAGTATTTAGGGGGCCCATTTGTATAAATGGCAATAGGGAGGCGAAGGGACTGACATCCCCTTACCCATTCCTTATATTTTGTATATTGTCCCGTCCCTATCCCCATCAAAATTACTTGAGGAGAAAGGATGGGATCCCAAATAATAACATGGGATCACTATGCATTCCTGGTCTCTAAATAATTGATATATTTTTAGTTTCCAGACTTGGTTTAATCATATTGAAATAAAAAATTTAAATAAAGTTTGGGAATATATCTTATATTGACTTATTCTATTACAAAATTTACACCATAAAATACAAGTCACCAAAGTAATTATCTTCACCAATATTCATAAACCTGTAACAAAAAGAAAAAAAAAATTACTTTCATATCAATAATGAAATAAATGAAGTGGATATAAATACTTAAATAAATGAGTTGAGGACATGACGTGTTACTAGGTATGATGAGATGAGGATGAGCTAGATGTTGGCTACAGAGCGAATAATTTGGAAAGGATGAGTGAGAATGTGAGGGAATGGCTTAGAGTTTGATTTGTAAATTGTACGCTTGGGGGCTGTGGGCTTTGAGTTGTGGCTAAATCTAAATTATATCAAAGTCTTAATATTAACTAATATTTATATTATTTGTATAAATATTTTGATATTTTTTATTTACACTAAAATTTAATATTTTACAATTTAAATTTTATTATTTATTCACAATAATTCTAGAAAATAAAAATTAAAATGAAAAATTAAAATGGGACAATGGGAAAATGAGGGATTAAGATTCTACCCTATCCTCATCCCTCCCTCAAATAAGAAATTATAGAATCATTCTCACACCCTCCCAATTGGAAAGAAATCCCAAGCCCCCGTCCTTGTAGGGATTTTTTACATCCCTACCCATTTGGGATTACTTTTGAGAAGCTCAAAAATAATTTTAATAATTAAAAAGTAATTTTGTTGTTTGGAATTCTTTTAGAAATCACTTTTAGCAAAGTCACCCCAACTTACAAGTAGTCTTGAAAAACAAAGAAAAAGTAGTTTTCAAAATTTGATTGTAAGACTTAGTTTTATATTTAATACAATTTCATAATATTCTCATAAATATTATAAAAATCTAAAATTATTCTTATTAATTAGGAAACAAAATCATCAAGTTTAAAGAGATCATTATTATTACTAATTATATTGAGATAACAAAATAAACAATAAAATTGAAAATGCAAACATTTATTTTAGTTATCAATTGTTATATACACACACTCAAAAATATTTTATATACTATTTTAACTAGATTTTGGAGGGAGGAAAAGAAACTAAAAACCTAGTTAAACACAATAAAAGTTATATTAGGGTGATAGGGGTGCCTCATGGACTCAAGGTTTGTTATCTGAGATGGTCTTAGATGAAGCTTGGGAAAGAATGGAAGAAGTGGGACTATCGTGAAAGGTTTATATCCAAAGTGAGAGAAAAAGAGTTGGATTGATAGGTTGTGTTTGACCTATAAAATGATGAAAAGCGGTTAGAGGTGGAACTGGCGGTGGCTGGCGACCACACTCCAACGCTAAAGTTAGTTTTTGGACAACTTTTTGGGTGTTAAGAGCTTGACAACTCTTAACAATGGTGGCTACATGATGAAAAAGGCCTTAGCCCTTGGGGTGTGTGTGTTTGGTTATGAATGAGAAAAATAAAACTTAAGCACCTTTATATGGAAAGCCCTGGGGTGCATGGTCGTCTTCCCACCAAGAGAGTTTTTATTAGTCTACCCAAAGGATATTTCTATCCATTGGCTCATATAATCGTTTGGAGCATTGGGAGCACGCTTGGAGAGCAAGCTGTTGCATCATTTGTATAGTTTGTCCACACTTACACATGTTGGATGTTGGCGGGTGGTCTCGCGTGCCTCAGCAAAGGCTATCTAGCATGGGTAGGTGGTCCCAAATGTCCTTTCAAGCTACTTTTTAGCCTCTTTTGTAGGTGTGGTAGCCTACAATCTCTTCTTTTTCAACAAAATATTCCTTATTCGATTCTACAAAATCAAATATTCTCTTTAAGACATGGAAATATTCCACATAACTGACGTTTTATGTATTTTCTTTAATTATTCTGTTTTCAATATGGCATACCCTATGTATCGGTTCGATTATCAAGTGTGCCCAGTGTAAGTTGGGTACCCTCTGGTGAATATTTTTAATCATACAATTTTTCATCAACATATTGCGCTTCATTATTAATCTTCAACTCATTCCCCAAAAAACAACCCCTCACTTTCTTTATGGCGAAAGCATTTGAGGCATAAAAAACTCTTAGAAGGATTGCGAATGACAAGGGGCAATGTTTGGCCGTTCTTCACAGATGGTTGGTTAATAAAGGGGTACCTCAAATACCATTTCTTTGAGTTGGTTCTGTAGGTCTCCATGTGCAGAAACCGCTCTATTTTCTTTCTTTTTTTTTTTAGCCCAATGAACAACGATTCCCTGGGTGTCTCGGCTACCACTCCTTCCGTATAGAGGGTCTAGCCTCCTTGCTTCCCAGGGGTAGCTGAGGGTTTTGGTTCCTCTAGTGGTTCTTCCACTCAGCCATCTAAAGCTTAGATATTGCTTCCTCGCTCACTTGATAAAAGTGCTCGTGCAAATGGGCGCAACTGAAAAACGGGTAGCTCAGGGTACCCTTATTACTCGCAAAAACAATTGTGATCCTTCTTCTCTCTGCCTGAGAATTTCTTTATAGAAGAGCTGAATCTAGTAGCGAATGAAATTGTTTTTCATTTTTCTGGGTTTATGCACTATGTTATTGAGAATATTATCCCATGGGAGAAGCTTGCTTAGGAAAACAAAGCTTTGAAAGGGCACCTCAATGATCTGTTTGAGGAGAAAGCTTGTGAACCTGCATAATGACTAAATTTCGGAATGCAAAGTCGGGGCTGGTGATACCCAAACTAAAGGCTATTTAGGACAATGAGGCTGCCCATACAGCCCAGACTGAAAGTTTACGGAGGTTATCTAGTGTACCCTAGCAAAATCCTCATTAGGTACCCCATTCACTAAAGCTCATAATTCTGCCACCTTCAGAACTTCTGCTAATCCCCTTGCTCTAGAAGATGAAAGTAAAGATGACCTACTTGCTGTTAAACTAGTTTGGCACTACTGTTTGCTTGTTGGCATTTTTCTCTTGTTGTGTAGTTAAAATTATTTTCTTGATGTATAGTTTTCTTTGTTTTGTTGGGATACCCGAACTACTTGAGTATTGTACTTGCAAACTCCTATTATTTTGTGACTGTCTGTGATGGTATATTTATTTTCCATAGCTTTGGATGTTGTTTCTTTAATGCATTCTGAAATCTGATTCGGTGTATGGGGTATCCCAGGTTACTAAACATATACGATTGTTTTTAAAATTCACGATACTTTTAAAAGTAAATTTTAGAGTCACTACAAGAAAATGGGTTTTAGCGACGAAATAATTTGTCGCTAAAACTATACATTTCTGTCACTAAAGGCTATAGCCATGAAAAAAAATTTGTCACAAAATCATCGTAATATCACCATTGTGCTAGGTATTCGGCAACGAAAAAATAAACTTATCACTAAAACTTTTAGCAGTGACATGACATTCATCACCAAAATGGTCTAACACGACAATGAATTTTGTCGCTCCGTTCATCACAAAAAGGTGAATTCGTCATTAAAAGTAAAGCTTTAGTGACAAAATATTTTGTCGCTATAGCTTTTTTGCAATGAATATGATTCGTCACAAAAGGCTGTTTTTTTTTCAACGAATATGATTCATCGCCAAAGGCTACTATCAACGACGAAAAACTTTTGTCGCTAAAGCAATCTTTTGTGACGAAAGATGTTGGTTGGTACTTGGTAGACATGCTTTTGCGACAAAAGGTTATATTCTGCGACGAAATTATTTTCATTACAAAATATAATTTTGGCGATGAAAGTACTTTCATTGCAAAATATAGTTTTGGGGACGAAACTATTTTTGTCGTAAAATAAAATTTTGGCGACCAAATTGCTTGGTCGCTAAAAACTTTTTTTTTTTTTACAATATAATTTTTATTGTCAAATATGTTTGGACATTATTTTTACCCCGGTTGTTTTTAAATATTTGAATAAATATTTTTTATATTTTAATATTAATCAAATAAATAAAAGATTTAAAAAGTACAATGTTAATTTTATTAACTTTTATAAATTCAAGTACAAATTTTAAGTTAAAGTCACAAAAGTACCTGACAGCAAACTATGAAGAGGAGCCAAATTGGTTTGGCACCGGCGTTATTAAAAACGATGCAATATTTTTTAGCTCCTTAGTTAAGTCGTCGATCTTCAATTGTTGTGATTGTACCTGATCTTTCGTATTCTGCAATTCAGGTCAAGTTGTCTGTAACTCAGATTGAGTGGTTTCTAACTCATTTTGCAATGCCTTCTCATTGGATGATGGAACTTGAGAATTATAATGAACTCGCCTTCATTTCACAAGTCCCCTATAATAGCTTGACTTGTCTCCAAATACTTGCTGAGACATCTCTTCATCACTGATTAGCGAGACGATCCTTCAGTTTGAGACAACTGATATAGCTCGACCATTTTTTCTTATAAAGAGAAATAATCACTTTAAAATAAATTACAATTATGTGTTTAATCTTCAATTCAATAAGAATCGTACATGTGCAAATTGTGCCTCAGAACTAATCCATAGTTTTTTTTTTCATTGTAATGAGTAGAACGAAAAAAGTCTAGAAAACTTTGCACTTCATCTGAGTCAGAAGACTGTGAACAAAAATATTTATAACATTAGAATGTTAACACTTTAAAATTATGTATTATGTTAACACTTTACAATTATGTAGTAACATAAATTAAAAGGTTAACTGAGTGAGATCCTTGGTTTGTGCAAATGATCATAAACAACATTTAATGGTCTAATAATTGCATTCAAACACTTTTTACATGGACAACAGACACAATTATTCTCATCTACACACTTCTCAACAGCTTTCATAAATAAATTAACATCGTTTCTATATTCATTACAAAGTTTATCTTCAAGTCACATTCAACTTTTATCCATTATTGACATCCTAACGAAATAAAATCTTGTTCATATCAATGCTTCATTAATTTCTAAATTTCACATCAACATTTCATTAATAAAGAAATAAACACCCAAGAAAGATCATAAGCACTACCACATAGAAAAAAATTAATAATTTAGTCCTAATAAATCATGCAACATAAATATCAAAACAACAATCATTGATTTTAACATCTTATAGAGTAATTTGAAGCTGATTTATATGTAACACCTAAAAAATCACTTGAAATTTTCTCCCTAATACTCTCGCTAATAGTTACGAGTATTGAGTAGAAATTTGCCCCAACTTTGGAATCAGCTATCCTCCTCCTCTCTGTGAAAAAAAAAATTGTAAATAACTATCAATTTTTTGTTTTCATGAACTGTGAAAATAGTTAAAAAATCAAAACCAGTAAAAAAATTAGCCAAAAGCAGCAGAAAAAACACCAAATAATAGATTTATCCAATAAAAAGCAGTAAAAACAGTCGAGATAACAGTCGAAATAGTAAAACAATAGTAAATAAAAGTTGAAATAGTATAATTAACAAAAATAACAGAAGAAAAAATAAAAAGTTGCCTAGAAACAATAAAAAAACTAAAAATAGTAGAAATACAAAAAATAAGCAGAAAAAAGAGCAAATAACAATTAATTTTTGTTTATAAGAACTGTAAGACCAGTAAAAAAAGAAAAAAAAACTTTATCTATAACGGGAAAAACATTAAAAAAATAACCCAAAAACAGTAGAAAAATACAAATAACATATTTATCCAGTAAAAAAGAGCAAAAATAACAGTAACTAAGAGTAGAAACAACAGAAAAATAATAAATAATAGTAAAAATAGCAGAATCAACAGAAAATAACAGCAGAAGATAAAAAGTTACAGCAGTAAATAACAATAGAAACAACAAACACAACAATAAATAACAGTATAAACAGCAGAATCAACACAAATAATAGCAAAAAAAATAAGCTTACCCAAAAGTAGTAAAAAAAAATCAAATAATTGTAGAAACAATAAAAATTAGCAAAAACAATGGAAAGAGCAGCAAACAAGTGCAGCTTAAAGTGACAGTAATACGGTAAAATAAAAATGTAGGCCAATAGGCTATGGTGAAAAGCCTAGTAGAGTAGAGGACCACTTCAAATTTTTTGAGTTATAGACTTTAGCAAGTTGGATTTAATGAAAAACTAATTCAAGATTTAACACAATTTTTTTAATTATTTCTCTATTAATGTGCAGAGGAGTCAATGAATTGGAAAGCAAAAGCTTGGATATTTATAGAATCAAATGGATTGTTGTGGAGTTTGAGGTGTGAACCAATGATTTCTACTGTCTAGGTCCAGTTACTCAAACAACAACCTAATTAAAATCCTCTTCTTTGTTTATTATTATTATTCTTATTAAAAGGAAGAATTGATTGGGCAGGTCTATATGCTATGTTTTTGCAAACTTTTCTCAAGGGTGGCATTCTTTCAAAATCAAGTCAAAGAAGCTACTCCTATACCATGGTGTTTTCCCCAACTTCACCATTAGTGCCCACTGCCATGCAACTAAATTTTTAATAAATATATCTCCTACTTTTTCTTTTTGGGAATATATCTTCAAAATTATCAGGGTTCAATTTTGGCTAGTTATACAAATACCACTTTTACTTGATGGTTAGAGATTCTATTCCATAACAGCTCACTCACACATAATTCAAAAACTCCCAAGTCACACACACAAGAAAAAAAGAAGGCATAACAACCAAAACGAGAGAGGGGGTGGAGAGAGTTCCAGTATAAATTCAGGATCCCCAAACCCCTAAACTTGCCACACATAACACACATAACACATACCACCCCCCTCCGTCAGTAGACAGCAAAGCACTCAAGGATAAATTGGCACATCATCATAACGAGAAAAAGAAAAAAAATATATAGATACTTCCAGACCTCAGAATAGCAAGTGCGCACAAAAGATGAAAAAATGTGGACTTATAAAACTATCACAGCTTCAGCCAAGCACAATTATACCAAAGCAAGGAAGCAAAGTCCAATATTGTCATAGAATTATATAAAAATTAGATAGTTAGGCAAAAGTGTGCATACCATCTCCATGGACACTTAAATCCAAAAAATTATAACAAAATTAGATAAGAAAAGAATGTAACATGAAAGATTTGTGCTCATACATGAATTGTAGTTTTGAAAGCTGACGATGGTGAATGAAGTCAGAGGCAGCGAACAACGACAGGAGCGAGGAACCGAATCGAAAACAACAACAAGCTACAACGTCGGCAAACTTGAACGAAAATCACAGGGACGGCAGTTGGCGTGGGTGTGTGACTGTGACTATTGTTCTCTCTCTTTCACGATAGAGAAGAAGAACTCAAGTGAAATAAGTAAAAGGGGAATTAGGCATTGCGTGGTTTATTTATTTATTTATATTATTTTATTTATTTATGTATAAATAAATTATTTTGGATAAATTATATATAAATTAGTTTAAATGAATTATTTTATATGTATATATTATCATATAAAAATACAAATATTTATTCATTTTTTAATGTATAAATAAATAAATTATTTTAAATAAATTATTATTATTATTATTATTATTATTATTATTATTATTATTAAATATATATATATATATATACACACACACAAACACATGCACACATTAATATATATATAGGGCAAAGGCTAACCCGATTGGTTTTTCAATTTTGTTCAAGTTTAACCCAAATTGAAATGAAAATCGATCGGTTCTTAAGTTTGAATTTGATCCGGTTTTTAGATTTAAACCAGATCAAAAAAAGCTTGAAAGGAATCAAATTGAACCCAAATTATGTTTAATTCGGTTTAACCCGATTCAAAAACCCAATTCATTGTTTGGTTCTTACTAGTTCTTAAAATTAAGTTGCAATTTTATATTAATCTAACTAAATTGAATTGATAATTTATAATTACATTATTTCATGTAATAATTTATATTTTATATGGATATTATGTGAAAATATATTTTTATTTCAAGTTTTAATGATAATTTGTTTTAAAAATAAAATTAACTACATTATACTTGCTCATAATTTTAACTATATATTAGTATTGACTTTACGGGTCAATTTTAATTTTAATTTTAAAAGATATATAATATTATATTCTACCTCATAGTTTTAATCATAACATATGCAAGTATTCCAACTTTGAGGTAAATTGAACTGCCTATCATTCAATCTTTATATTAAAATTAAGATGCATGCGACCGAATGAGCTATTCGTTACTTGTAGTTCAAAGTTCCCTAACAGGAGTAGTCATAAGCCTCTCATCAAATTATATCCGTAAGTTTTAATAAAAATAAAGACGATAATAATAATAAGTCAATTTACAATTGTTTTTTAATTTATCGCTTTTTCCTAGTGAATATGAATTTATTATTATTCCCACAAAAAATTAACAACTAAAATATTTTATTTTTCTTAATTTTTCATAATATTAATAAATTGTTTTCAATGAAAATTATATTACTTGTTAATTAATAAAAAGATTAATCACGGACATTAATTAAAATAATTAAATGCACTCTAAATTTGTAAAATTGTATTATTTATTAGTTCATTAGCAACAAATAGTACTTTTCGTCGCTAAAAAAAAGCATTAGTGACAAAGTGTTGGTGCTAAATATTTTTCTTAATATTTTAAAATAAGGTGTCATTATATCTATTCCTGCTAAAGTAATTAGCGACGAAAAGTAATTTGTCGTCATTGATAATGAGCATGAAACATAGTTAGCGACGAAATAATTTCGTCACTAAAACATACATTTTGCGACGAATAAATAATTCGTTGATAAAAAAGACATTTTGCGATGAAAATTAAGATCGTTAGTAAAGGTTATTTTTTGCGATGAATTTATGTCCATCGCAATTGGAAATGAGCATTGAAATATATTTATCGATGAAATAAATTCATCCCTAAAGGAACCTTTTGAGACACAATAGAAAGCGTCACTAAAAGCTCTTTTAGCGATAAAAACATTTTGTCACTAAAATGAACTTTTAGCAACAAAAAAAATTAGTCGCTAAAAAAGACCTGTGGCGACGAACATTATTCTCGTCGCGAAAATGTATTTTTCGTAAAGAATTTTTTTCACTGCAACTAATAACGAGCACCGAAACATATATAGTGACCAAAGAGTTTTGTCGCTAAAAAGTCTTTTAGCGATGACAGTTGAATTGTTGCTAAAAATGCTTTTTGCGACGAAGCTGTTTCGTCGCTAAAACATAATTTTCGCGACGAAACACTTTTTGTCGTTGAAAACAGTTTTTTGCAACCAAAAAAAAGTTTGTCGCTAAAACATTCTTTTAGCGATAAAATATACCATCGCTAAATCCCATACAGCGGTCGCTAAATATGGCTTTTAGCGACAAAATTATTAGTCTCAAAATGTATATTTTTGGTCACTAAAAATCTAGGCACCAATTTTTTTTTTTTTTTTTTTTTTGGTGCTAAAATTTTTGGCTATGAAATAATATTTTGGTCGCCATATCCAGTCTTTAGCAACAAATTTTTCGTTGTGAAAAGTGATAATTAACTTTTCCTTTCCCCAACTAAAAATTTACCAATGAAAAAATTTTTCATCACTAAAAAGCACTTATTGCAACGAATTTTTTTTTTGTTGCTAAAAGTTTCATCGCAAAAAGCCAATATTCTTGTAGTGAGTTATTATCATTTCACTCATTTAAGAAGTATAAAATATCAAATGATTACAAAAAGTTTTGTTCCTATCATTTTACCACTAAATCTTTACAAAATCAATCATTTTACTACTTTTTTCGTTAAAACCATCAGTTGACTAGTTAGTTGACTAATAAAATATTAATTTTACTATTTATGATAAAATACACATATAGAAGTATCAAATAATAGGCATAAAATTATTATTATGCTCTTAAATTGTTAAATAATGGTTTTGATCATGAATTTATGAGTAATTCTAAATTTATTATAACTATAAAAGTAGTTAACGGACCAAAATAGCCCCAAATAGTTTTCTCAAAACGACACACAGTCTTTGCTAAAAAAAAACATTTAAAGCTTAGTTACAGAACCCATACTTCCATATTTAAGTATTTTTTTAGAATAGATTATACCTTTTTTTTTTAAACAAAAATATCCAAAGCTATTTTTGTTAGTTCACTACTTTTATAGTTATGATAAATTTAAATGTTATTTATAAATTCATGGTTAAAACTATTGTTTAACAATTTAAGGGCATAACAATAATTTCATGTCAATTATTTTACATCTCTATTTGTGTATTTTACCAAAAGGGTAAAATTGATATTTTATTAGTCAACTAATTGGTCAACTATACTAACAAAAAAGTAGTAAAATAAAAGGTTTTGCAAAGTTATAGTAATAAAATGATAGGAAATAATATATCTTATGGTCATTTGGTATTTTATAATTCTTAAAATAATGAAATGATAATAACCTTAAATTTTATTTTTACAGCACAATTAATGATAATTATTTTAAAAATTACATTATTATTAAACTGATCCTAAGTGATATTTAAAATAATAATATTATATTTAATTATTTGATATTATCTTTAATAATAATATACTAATATTTTTAAAATAAATAATTTTGTTAAAATATAAGTGTTCATACTATTTTTTAAAGTACAAAACTATAAATAGCTCATAAATACTATTTTTGAAGGAGTGATTATAATTCCATTTTCCACTCATATTTTTATTTATCTATTATTTATTTGTTTTATAAAACGCATCGTAGGCTTGTACTCGGTAAACAGCAGATAGAGAGAGATTGAAAAGTGAAGAAGAGAAAGCAATGGCTCAGTCCATCTCCTACATATCGGGCTCGCAGCTTCTCTCTCTGAAACGCCGTCCAAATATTGCCGTTATAGATGTCAGGTGCATATAATACTAATTATCTATGTATGTATGCTACTCCTCTTTGTTTATTAATTTAATTATTTATGGCTTTAATATTTATTATTATTTGTTGGATAATTCATGAAGGGACGATGAAAGGAGTTACGATGGGCATATAACAGGATCTCTGCACTACCCCAGTGACAGCTTCACTGATAAGATCTTTGATCTTATTCAAGAGGTCAGGGGCAAAGATACCCTTGTTTTTCACTGTGCTTTAAGCCAGGTCTTTCTCCTTTCCCATTTTTACACCAATCCCTTTGGTTATGATTATTGAAAGTCACTCAATGCATTATCTTAATGCATTTTCTCCTCATTTAATTATTCACTAGCTGTTATTTTTACCTGTATTTTAAGTGATGCCATTGATTTGCGAGGCTGATTTTATCATTCTTTTGTCAGGGTAAAAGGTCACTAATGGGCGTCGATGCTCTGTAATTAGGAGTTATTTATTTATACTTTTAAAGTCTGGAAGGCAAGAATTCTTGAATTCACCTTCAGTTACCACACAGAATTCAAAATATTTATTTAGGAATGAATTGTGAATATAAGCTAATAGTTTGATTGCATGGAATTTCCATGTTGCAGAGATGGTATTTGCATTAGACACATATTATCCAGGTTAAATTACTAAATTGGATCCTTTGTGTTGCTTTAAGACACTGAAGCATCTCAAGTGATAAACAAATAGTGAACTCTATCAATCAATCATCTAATCATTTACATGATAAACAAAGATAAATAGCATGAATATTGATTTGAAATCTGTTTTCGTATGAATGACCAAAGGTAGGCTGTTGTATGAGCATTTGGAGGCAACTGGACAGTCTATTTTTTCTCCCTTTTTCAACTGATTTCTCATATTAAATGCACCTATCTCTTTGTGGCATTTCTTTTATCTTTAATTTTTAGAGAGGTAAAATTTTCCAGGCCTTGATGAGATACAAAATGGGATGGATTAGGTTTCCATGGTGTATAATTTTTGGATAATAAAGGCGTTAAATTGATGGGTGGAATAATATATTTATGTCTGCACTGTATTGCTCATCTGCCTTGGAAACTTAGTCCAATATGGCCTGGTTCTTTTAGTGGTTATTGTCTTTTTGGAGGGCAGCTCCTTTATGTATAATGTGTGTGGTGTGAATGTGCATGTAGACTTTTGGAAGATTGAACTGTATGCTTATCTTGTTTCTTCTTGGGCCCCCATTATGAGTTTCTTAGATCTTCTTACAGTCCAGTTCTATTAGTCGACAAAACGCCTTCTTCAGTTCATTGGAGTCATCCCTATACTTCTTCTACGAATAATTGGGGAAAAAAAAAAGAAAAAGAAGAAACTATTGGAATACAGATCTTTCTTGAAACTTGCTCTGTGCATGAGCATGCAATTCTAGGAAAGTCACAGCTTTCAGGTAGCGCTTTTTGCTCTTTGTGTAAACCAGCCAGTGATCTAGCTAGTAGCACAAGCAATCAATCTAATAAGTTTCATAGAGGAATTCCATACTATTGCAGCTGTAGACCATGCATGGATTTTTGTTTCTTCTATTTACTTGAAAGTTTTCTAATTGATTCTCTTTTTCCGAAATTCTTTACCTCTTGTTGCAATGCAGCCTCATCTAACCCAATTTGCAATATCCTTGATCACTGGTTTCTCTTAACTTGCAGCTATTATGTTGTGATTTCTTTACAGAGGCATTAGCTTTGTTAGTGTAAAATTTTCAATGATGATTTTCCATGTCTTCAGCGGTAAACTTTTTACAAAATTTCATATCATTTATCTTTTGTTTTCTCGCTTCTGCTGCTCTCTATTGTGGCCTTGTTGTGTTCATACAAGCATCTTGCAGTTGAGTTGCTTCCAGATACACCGTTTATCTTTCACATATATGCTTTGAATTGTATTTCTCCAGATTCATCATCAATAGTAGCACCAGCTTGGAGCTAAATTAATCAGTTTGAGATTTACCATTGGTTATTAATGCTTCCTATGTTGCATGAATTAAATTTAGATATTGATAACCTAAATTTTATTTCATACCCTAAGATGTTTAACTTTGTTAAAGAATTCCACTAAAGTATTTATACAATCTGATAAGTGTTCTGTATGATTTTGTAGGTTCGTGGCCCAACTTGCGCCAAGAGGCTTGCTAATTATCTCGACGAGCTGAAAGAAGATACCGGGATAAATAGCATTTTTGTCCTGGAACGTGGCTTCAATGGCTGGGAAGCTTCTGGGAAACCTGTTTGTCGCTGCACTGATGTTCCATGTAAGGAGGAGAGTCAACAGTATTGATTTGATGCAAATCACAGTTGAGAATCACATACTATTATGTCCCAGTAGTGTTATAGCACTGTTTGTTTATTGAATTCATTCCTGACATTACATGATACTACTTAAACAATATAATAAGTAATGCTAGTTTTTGATTTAGTTTCTACCAACTGTGCTTCCTTGGGTAAACATTGCGGATATGAGAGCCTCTCCTCACTTCCATTCTCTAACTGTTTCTTCGTCATTGCATTTGATGTAGTTTTCTCCGGAATTCATTGGAGCAGTATTTCTCCTTCTTCATAGAAGATATTCAAGCTGAGATCATTGCCACTGCATAGATCAAGACTAGTCTAGACAAATTTTTACCGTATTGTGACGAAACCTTGATATTGTTGAAAAATACTTTGCCGTCATGATTGAAGCTGATTGTGACCATTTTGGTCAAGGATAGATGGTTGTTTAGGTTATTATCTACCTCTTTATCTTTACCGCAATAGCAACAGGGGTTGGTGTGAGGGGGAACTGTGACAGTCCTATTAAATTGGCGCTAAGAGCTTTTTAAGCCAAACTAGTGGGGTGATCTGTACTTTTGCCCGTAAGTACTTTAAAATTTGGTCACATACACCGTGTTGTACGTGTCAGTTAAATATAGGGGAAAGACCATATTAAAATCAAATCATAAAGAGAGAGAACATCTGAGATTAGATTAAGAAGGATTTTATCTCTCCTAGTTGAAATTTCCTATGAATAGAAATATAAACTACTTGAAAGAGATCTAGAGAAAAATTCTCATGAATGAATTAACAGATTTCCTCTCATTAATAAAGAGAGAAAAACACCCTAATGGATATTATATTTTCTCCTTGATCTTATAATATTTTTTACGGAACTAAACACTAACTTGAACTTGAAGTGTCTTTTGCAAGTTTTGGAGGGGCGCTTGAATATGAAGATGAAGGATATAATTGTCATTTCATCTGAATACTTTTTTTTACTATATTACCCCTGATTTTTTTTTTAATTGTCTTTTAATCATTTGTTTAAGCATTAGCAAAAATAACCATTTCGTTTAGAGAGAATTTTCAAATAGGACCGTCTCCTATGAAAGGCCTCTGACGTACATATTTTAAATATTTAAAGTTATAAGTAATTTTTGTAATTATGATCAATTTTTAAAAGTATAAACTCTAAACCTTCGTCATTATATCAAAATTATTTTTTATCTGAATTGCTATTAAAAAAATTTGATTGGAATAATAAAAACAATTTAGTTAAAAAATGTAGTTACATTTTTGAAATAATTTTTTGACGACACTTTTTGAATTGGAATTGAAATAATATTTTAACGGCAATTTTTGAATGGGTTCCTCTATAATGTTGTAATTTTTTTACAGCATCAATAATGTTTTAATTGTGTACCATTGGATTTAATAAATGGCATATAATATTTGAACTAAAGAAAAAAAATAATTTAAAAAATAATGGGAAACATTTTGTTAACCGAGAATTTTTGTAAAATAACTGTGACCACCCTTAGAGTTTGAAGTAATTGCACTTAAATAGCATATTTTATTTAAAATTACTTTGCAACCTTCCTTTAAATTTGTAATGTAACAATCTTTTTTAAATAAATCTTCCAAAATCTATTACCATTAAGTATAAAATATAATATCAAGTAGGTTATTTAACACAAATCAAATAAATAAGTTGCAATTATAAAATTTATATATGATATAACACTAATAAATAACATAAGTACATAAACTTAAGTAAATGTCATAATTACATCAATAAACTCGTTAGTGAGATTGCTTATAGCCTAAAAAATACTTGATCACACATGTTTTAATAAAATTTAATATCGTATATTAAAATATTCATTATTTTATATAATATTAAGGGCCATTGTATAATTGATCATTAAGTATATAATATTTTTAATATCCATTTAACATACTTATCCTCTGAACTTTTTGTTTATCTTACAATTAATATTCTTACATGGTAGGAATTTTAAGTTTTACAAGCCTATATATTTTCATTTTATTTTCAAATATCACTTTGTTAATTTCATAAAAGTTAAATCTAATATATATTCCTAATGAGCTTTAGTTGATGAATCATGAAAAATTATTTTATTGATATCCTTTGATTATAATTATAAAATTTTATGTTATTAAGAGTCATTACTTTTATTATAGTAATTAATAGTGACAATAAATAAAATATTGCATCCAATAATATTTACGTGGGAAAAAAATGAAAGAAAATCTTTTATATTTTTATTTACATGGTAGGAAATTATCCAAGCCTTATAAAATTTAACTTTCACAAGATTGTTTTCATTTTATTTTCAAATGTCACTTTGTTAATTTCATAAAAGTTAAATCTTACACATATTCCTAATTAACTTTGGTTTATAAATCATGAAAGATTATTTTATTGTATTCTTTGATAGTAATTATGAAATTTTTATGTTACGAAGAGTCATTACTTTTATTATGATAATTATAGTCACAATAAATAAAATACTACATCAAATAATATTTAATGGACAAAATGAGAAAACAATTCATTGTATGTTTTTATATTTTCATTATAAAGACATGGTTTGAGATACTTTAACTTAAAATTTTGACATAATATTTAAGCCATTAATATCTCATAGTCTAATGGTTGATATTGAAAGTTAAAGCAATATTTCATAATGTTATATCCTCCACCATTGAATTGCATGAAATTAATAGTTTATTTTTTTTGTTAAAATTTTAAATCAAATATTCCTCACTATATAGTTATATGGACATCCATATTTTTCAATAATAATTGGTGAATAAAATATTTCTCATTTTATTGTGACTCATATAGTATTATTAATAAAACATATATAAAATAGTTTATTGCAATGCCTTCTATTATCATCATTGTTTAGGTATTGATGGTTTGTAATTAAATCCATATAATACAAATTATTATAAGACTTTATGTAATATCTTTAAATAAAGTATTATTGAAATAACATTACTTCTTTATATATTTAATACTATTAAATATATTTCTAATACTAAATGTAAAAAAAAAAAAAGTAAAAATGGTAAAGTACGAGAATTAATACACAATAATTTTAATTCCACGTTATTTGTATTTCTTTCATTTTTTTGGTGATTTAAAATATTTATCAATTGATTAGATAAAAAATAATTTAAAGTATGAAGAAATATCACAACTTGCAGATTACTGTTACATAATTACTTATCCATTAAAAATAAATTAAGGGTGAAGATTCTAATATTAAATCCAATGATCCCACTATTGAATGTGGGATTTTTATCTATTATAATATAAATTTTCTTTTTGAAATGCAAGTTTATGCAACCCAAGGGGGGGGGGGGGTGAATTGAGATTTTAAATTTTATGCTAAACAATTCGCGCAACAATTTAATCTATTGGCTTAATCAAATGCAAAAACAATAAATTCAATATAGGACAATAATAAAAGAGTAAGGAAGAAAAAAACGACGATTTTAACGTGGTTTCTCCACTTCCACGCCTAAAAACTCAGATTTCACTATCAAACCTCCCAAGACTTCAAGTTCTGATTGACTTTCAAAATGAACCTTTACAATCGAGATTATCTCCAATCTCTTTCAAGTGTTTCTACACTCACAATTTGATAATAAATGAAAATTACAACAAAAACTCTCTTTAAGAGTGGATATGCAAATAATAGCACAATAATGATTCAATAAATGATGATTTGCGAAATGGAAGCTCAATATGTGTTATATGATGTTGTTTTTGTTGGAATGGAGTCCTTAAAATGAAGTTGGAATTGAGTTTTTATAGTTAAAGCCCGAAAACTAGTCGTTATAGACAAATTCCGGCAACCAAGCGGTTAGCCACTTGATTTATCCGGCTAGCCGCCCAGAACAGTGATGTTATCGTTAAATTTGAATTTTGCTACGGTAACACTGTTTACAAAATTACATTTTATCCAAAACTTTTTGTAATTACACTATGGCCCAAAATGTCATTAAACTTTACAAATAGGTCCAATTTCAGAATTTCTAAATAATACTTGTCATTCTCAAGACTTTATGAAATTATGATATAGCCTCAAATATAATAGTATTTTTCAAAGAAGTCCTTTTTAAAATTTAGCATAATACCCATATTTTTTAAAGTTCTCAAAACCTTTCACTTTAGTCCAAATTTTGAAAATATGAGATTTTCCTCAGGCGGCTAGCCGCTAGCCTCAGGCAGTTAGCCGCTCACTCTCTGTTCAATTTTGGATTTCAAATGTTTGGATTACATTCGGGTCCTCAAACTTTCATAGCATTATGCTGAATGGGATTCTTTGACAGATTTATAACATTAGTATTATCACACTTGATAGGGATTTGTTCAAGATTAATGCCATAATCTTTAAGTGTTTATTTCATTCAAAAGGCTTGTACACAAAAACTACCCGTGGCAATATATTCCTCCTCGGTGGTTGAGAATGCAACCGAATTTTGTTTCTTACTAAACCATGAAACAAGTGAATAACCTAGGAAATGACAAGTTCCACTAGTACTTTTCCTATCAACCTTATAACCGGCAAAATTGGCATCCGAATAACACATTAAATCTATATGAGTTCCTCTAGGATGCCAAAGGCCAAGATCTATGGTTCCACTCAACTAATAAAAAATTCTTTTAACAGCAAGCAAATGAAATTTCTTGGGACATGATTGAAATCTTGCACATAAACATACACTAAACATGATATCGGGTCTACTTGCGGTTAAGTAAAGTAAAAAGTTGATCATACCTCGATACTTTTTAATATCAACTTCTTTACCTTTTTCATCTTTGTCAAGCTTGATCGTTGTGCTCATCGGAGTGCTCTTGGTGTTTGGGTCATCAATGCCAAATCTGTTGAGCAAATCTTTGACATATTTAGCTTGGTTTATGAAGATCCTCTCATTGTTTTGTTTGATTTGAAGTCCAAGGAAATACTTTAATTCTCCCATCATGCTCATCTCAAATTCCTTACTCATACAAGATGAAAACTCTTTGCACAAAGATTCATTAGTAGAGCCAAAAACAATATCATCAACATAAATTTGAACAAGTATATCTTGATTCTTATTCTTAACAAAGAGAGTAGTATCCGCTTTTCCCATCAAAAAATCGTTATCCAACAAGAAATTTTTAAGCCTATCATACCATGCTCTAGGTGCTTGTTTTGATCCATACAACGCTTTTGATAACCTATAAACATGATTTGGAAATTTTTCATTTTCGAAACCAGGGGGTTGTTTCACATAAACTTCCTCCATAATATAACCATTTAAGAAAGCACTCTTGACATCTATTTGAAATAAAATGAAATCTTTATGACATGCAAATGCTAACAACATCCTAATGAATTCTAATCTAGCTACAGGTGCAAATGTTTCATCAAAATCGATTCCTTCTTCTTGGTTGTATCCTTGAGCCACTAATCTAGCTTTATTTCTTACAACCATACTTGATTCATTTGAACCAATGACTTTTGTTCAGATAACACAATTTGGGAAAATCTGAATACCAATGGGTTTGTTGGTAATCAATTTTGTTGAAAACATTTTTCCATCCGCAGCACGGAAATTTTCAGTGTGCTGATTCCAGTATTGTGCTGGAAGGAGGTCAGGGTTTAACATAATTCATTGAGCACCAGTGTCTATGAGGGCAATGACTGAAATTGGTCTTTGGAATTTGGAGGGTAGAATTTGGAGTCTAATGGAAGGAATTGGAATGGTGGTGTTTAAGGACAAGGACTGTTGGTGGAAAATGTTTTGGAACTCATCACTATCTGATTCTTTAGACGAGTTTTCCAGTGCGAACACTGTTTCATCAGTAGGTTCTTCCTATTCAGAAAAATAGAACTCTACTTCTTCCTCCTCAGGAGAGTACTCAGTGATCATCTGTAAATGCTTTATCAATCTGCTTGATTTGTCCTTCTTGTTAGGACAACTCTTTGCATAGTGGGCTTTTTTGTTGCAAATAAAGCATCTGCTGGATTTCTGTTTTCTCTGCTCCTTTGAAGAAAATGATCGTTTCCTGAAAAACCTGTATGGTTTTTTCTGGTTGTTCCGTCGTCGAGATTTGGATTTTGAAACAGAATCTGGACGTCTAAACTTCCGAAAATGTCTTTTCTTCTTTGGCTCACAATCACAATGCTTTTTTCTTTGCACTTGATCTGCAAATAAGGTTTCTTACAGGCACTTCTGAAAGGCTCTTTATCTTTCCTCAGTTCTTTGAAAAATTATTTCTGTTCACAGAGCTTTTCCAAACATCCCTTGGCGATCTGGAAAATCTTTCCTAAGGAGATGTTATCGATATTGAGATTGTGCGCTGTAAATTGTCTTTGTATGTCTGGTTGGAGTTCTTCAGGTAGAGAAGCAAGAAAGACATGTTTCAGGGTTGAATAATTGAATCCATTAAGCTTATAGAACAAGATAGACATCCTCTTGTAATGGAAATCAAGATCTTTGGAATTCAAGGAACAACACTTTATGTTGAGGTAGTCTCGTCGTGCAGCTTCAAAAACTGCACTTGGGTCTCCGATGAATTGTTCATGTAAAACAGCAAGAGCACTAGAAACATTGGGCAATTGGACAAACTGCATCTGTCTGTACTGCCCTAAACTGTCAAACCAATCTCGTGGAGATCCCGTGAAACGAGTTGTGAATTCTCTAAGGACTGATTCTGTTATTGCATCAGCTCGTATCATCTGGAGATCAATCCATGCTGACATTTCTTGGACTCGTTCTCGCCATTTGGATGAGGGAAGATCATCAAAAGTGAACCATGGGCCATTTGATGGTTTGTGAGAGGTTTGTGCTTGAGGTGGAGGTTGTTGATTTGTTGCTGAAGATTCAGCCGATTCATCAACATCTGAGGGTATCTCAAAATAAGATTATGGTTGGGCTGGTGCGGTTTCTTCTAGTTGGGCCATTAAAAGCTTAGTAATGTCTGCATAAGCTTTTTCAGAATCACTAGTCGAGACTGAAGATTCTGTCTCAGACTGAGTAACCGAAGTATTCTCATCAGTAGCTGAGGTAGTACTCTCGGATTTAGAAGGGACAAATGTCTCAAGTTTTTTAGAACTGTAACCTTCTCTTAAACATGTCTTCATAGCCTCTCTTCCTTATGAATTACAACCTAATCTTCAAAGAAAACTCACAGCCACTAATCTCAGCATTACTGACATCTCTTTGGTTTGGGTTGGTTGAGGCTGTGGTGGAGCAAGTGTATATCCTAGGGATTGTTGTTCAATAGTTGAGGTTACAGGTGGATGGATTTTAACTGGCTTAGGAGTAGCTTTCGGTTTTGGCCTTGGCTGGGGTTGTAAAGGTTGGCTTTTGAAAAGAGTGTGTCATCCCGAACAATTTGGAAGGATCATAGGGTTTCATTGGAGCAAGCATAGGGGTGAATGGATGATAAGTCGGGCTTATGGTAGGTATTGGTGGTGACTTGGTGAAAAGTGTAGGTCTTTGTCTCTCAGAATCAATCTGATCCAGCTCTGCTTTCAAGCGTCTGATTTCCCTTTCCTTTTGGTCAAACTCAGGACCATAGTATCTTTGGCTGAGCATGGTACGTAAGTCGGAATCCAACTGAATGATTCTGGATTGTAAATCTTGGTAAATTTGTTGTAGCTGTGAGGTTATGTTATCAACCTTGGATTCAATGTGATCAGTTCGCAAACTAATCCTGTCAACCTGTTTATGAATGTCCATCAAGGCATCATTCTGTGCTCTGGCATTTTGTGTTTGCCAGTTGAGAACTGTCTCAAAAGGTCTGGGTTCTTCAAGATGGCCGGTGGAGGTTATGGCCGAAGGAATGAAGGGTTTTGAAATAACTTTTTTGTAAGAGTCGGATTGAGTATCTAAAGTTGGAAAATCGGTGGAGTAGTCTTTGGAGGTAGAGGCAAACATCATACAAGCGGTGGGTTGTATGATTGGTGTATGGTTTTGAACTGGTGGAGGAACTTCAGACTTGTAATGTTTTGCAATCCACTTGAGTTCTTTTTTGTAAATGGGTAATGGATTTGGTGAAGGTGGAGATGGATCATTATGTGGCTGTGGTTGGAACTGTTTACATGGGTGATGGAGTTTCTTTTTTGGCTTTGTTTTCCTTCTGGAAACTAATTCATTTTCCTCCCAATCATCCCAACAGGGACAATCTGGGTCACAATTTCCTGATCCAGGGGCATCCCATAAAAAATGGCCATTTATTTTGGCTGGATAGACAGGATATCCTTCCGTATTGAACCCGGTAATAGGTAAATCGTCTTGGGCTGTATGAACAGCTGTGATCATAGAAGATTGTGTAAAAGATAACCTTGGAGGTTCTTGAGGAGCACTTGGTGGAGGTCGGAAGGTCATTCTTACTGTTCCGTCATGCCGTCTTTCAAACATTCCTTCTGATGTCTAAATTGGAGCAGTGTTGTTGTGAAATTGCTCATAATTGGATATCCATTCTAAAGGCATGAGTTTAATTAGCTCATCTCGAGGAATTTGCCTTGGGATTTGGATTATGGTTGGAATCTGATCGGATTCTGCTAACACCATAAGGGCGTCAGAGTTGTGTTCAGGTGCAGGGAGATCTAAGGCATAATTTTGAAGCCTATAGACCAATTGATGATGAAGTGTTACAATCTTTGCAGATGAGATCTGTTTTGCTCCTTGTATCTGGACCTGTACTTTTAGAGCAGTTGGCAAGTTGGTGTCTTGAAGAGAAAGGTTGAAGTTTGGATAAAATGTGAGAAGTACACTGCCTGCATGTAGAGTGCTTAAGACAGTACTAATGACAGCATCTTGGTATTGTTTAAACCTTGAATCTAACATAGCAACTCTAGCTGTAACAGGTAATCCCTTTCTACCATGTAGGGTGAGGATTAGTCTTACTCCTCCGAGATGGAGATGAGTATATCCTTCTCTTTTCCAGTTGGTTATCAACTATTGGGGGATTTCAAGAGTGACATATTGTTCAGCTGTGGTAGCTTGGAGACTGCATTGGTCCAATCGAGATGACTGGATGTATTCCTTGGGGTGTGGTCTTTTTGTAGAAATAAGGGTTTTGATACTTCGAGTGAAGGAATTTCTGCTCTTATATAATTGATAAGGACTGATAAGAGGGAAAGAGGATTCATTAATCTGGGCTAACTCTGGGATGTAGGAGTACTCAATAAGGTTTTCAATTTTGTTGGTGGTTTGTTTGGTGCAAGACTTTGGAAGAGATAAAGTTGAAGAAAGAGAAACATGAGTGGTGTCATTTGATGAAGTGGATGCCATTTGTGTAGGACTCTCTCTATCTTCTGAAGTCATAAAATTAAATTTAAAGAAGATTTAAATCATACCACTTTGAATGTTGAAGAACAGAATTTTGAAAATTACAAATTTTCAAGGAAATTATAGGATTAGTTTACGAACTGATCACATTGAATCCAATGTTGATAACATAACCTCACAGCTGCAACAAATTTACCAAGATTTACAATCCAGAATCATTCAGTTGGATTCCGACTTACGTGCCATGCTCAGCCAAAGATACTATGGTCCTGAGTTTGACCAAAAGGAAAGGGAACTTTCTGTCGCCTAAAGCATGTCAAACCGATCTAAGTAGAGATCCAGGTAAACGGGTTGTGGTCTCAGGGTGATTCTATTGTTGCATCAGCTCGTATCATCTGGAGATCAATCCATGCTGATTGAAAATCAAATGCATGATTTTCAAATTCTCCACCATGATCACTTCTAATACACGTAATAGAATAACCTTATTAAGAGCGGTAATTATGCATTGGCGTTGTTACGGATCTATAACGAGCGAAATTCTTAGCGATGCATGAGTTACAGTTTCCGATATACACTTATCCATTTAATACCAAATCCGAAATCATAGTTGAAAATAGTTTTTCACGATACCACCCGAAAACTCGGCACTGAGGGCCTTTAAAGAGGGTGAACGTTGTGAGAAAATACTGTCATTTTATAAAATCGGTTTTGGAGGATAAAACATGACCTTTCTGATGCACAGGATCCTTAGGCTTAAGGCAAGTGCAGAGCATACTCAGTTTAGAAAAGTTGGAGGTGAGCGTATCATTATTAATCTAAATAATTGCTTTGATTCCTAGAAGAGAGAGAGAGTTTTAGGGAAACATAATGTATAGAACTGGATTGTTTATTTCTTGATGAGCTCCCCTCAACTGAAGCTGAAGGTGCTATTTATAGAAAATCATTGAGAACAGGACCTCTCGAATGATTCTAAAGCAAAGCACACCAATAAAGACATTTACAAAAGTATTTTAACAAAAGTAAAGCATACCGACAAGGACTTTAACAAAAGTAAAGCACACCGACAAGAACTTTAACAAAAGTAAAGCACACCGACAAGGACTTTAACAAAAGACAAACGGGAGTCACATGGATAGGTGTATCAAAAGTTTGTGCATAAGTCGTTATCATGGAGTGGATGGATAACGAGATGGTGACGTCTCGTGTCTTTTCTATTGTCGTTTGTCTGCCGGTTGTCGTTAGAGGATACCTCACCTTGTTGGTATTTGTTTTCATCGATCATGTCTTTGAGATGTAGATCTGTGAGAGTGCAGGTGGTGTGAGGGATTTTCAATATGGAGAGGGACTGAAAGTCTTCATGGATCTGAGCATCTTGGAATAAAACATTGGTGTAGTCGGGCGTTGTTCCATGACAAGGATACCTTGAGGCTTGAACTTGAACGGAGTACAACCTTGTGTTTTGGGAATAATTTCAAAGTGTGTGAGGTCCATAGAGGTGTGGTGAATGTGCGTGGGTGGGAAGAACATTGTTTAGTTCCATGGGTATGCTTTGAGCAAATGTAGATGTGTCATGAATGAGGGTATATGGATGAGGATAAGTTCTCCATTCGTATGCCATGTCTTGTGTCGATGAGTCCGCGTTTCTGGAAGTAAGGCACGTGGACAATGAAGACGTAGTCACATGTTAGCAACATTACGGCATTTTGTCTAATCCATGAAAAGTAATCAACTGCTGGAGTTGTTTACGCCACCAAGTGAGTGGGGAATACCATTCAAGGAGAGTCCATAGAAGGTCTGGTGAGAACTCAGGAGTGGTAAGATGAGTTAGGATTGGTTTGATGGGAAGAACCAACTTTGTAGCATACAAGGCGGTGAGACACCACATGTACCAAAGTTCATCTTCACAGATGGACAGAGAGGAGAGAGTGAGGCCTGTGAGAAACAGGTGTTCCATGCAAAGATTAGGAAAACGGTCGGGTTTTTTGGTTTGAACATTAAAGAAGAACCTGTAAAGGAATTTCTTTGCAAAATCCTGCAGCTGGTAAGCCGATTGGAAATAGATGTTCATGGGAAAGTTTCTCTGGTTGAGAGCTTTAAAAGGAAGTTGACGATTTATAGCTATGACTGGAATGGTTTGGATTGAGGAAATGAGTGAGGGTTTATTTATAGCTGGACGTGTGAGGAAGTCTGGAATGAGGTTTTGGTTGCCTTTTATGTGTTGAACAGTGAAGTCATACTTAGCAAACCAGGTTTTGAGATTGAGCAGTTGCTTGTCAGGGAGGAACTTGTTTTTGAAGTCAAAGATTATGCGAAAAGAAGAATTATCCATGTTGATAAGAAATGTGTGGCTGAGTAGATTAAATTTGAATTTTTTAATTCCATACTTGACTGCCAAGATTTCTTTGTAGATCACATGGTAGTTCTTTTCAGAGTCTTTGAATTGTGCTTCATGTGCGAAATAGCACGCCATTGATTTCTTCGAGAAGAATGGCACTCGAATCATCACGACATCGATCTGGAGGATCGGTATCCATAGAATCCCGGTGGAGGAGGGGTGCGATCACTTACAGCGAGTGGGAGGCCCATGGAGAACCTTTTTGAGCATGCATGACAGCTGGCTTGTGTGAAATGCAACTTTTGGGATAAAATCACGGACATAATTAACAATCCCGAGGAATTGTTGGATCTACTTTCTGTTGAGATATGTGTCCGGAAACTTTAATAATTCAACTGCAATGTGTGGACCAGGCTGATATTGGCCGTCTTTAATCACCATGCCAAGAAAGTCAATTGATTCCTTGCCTATGCTGCTTTTCTTTTCGGAAAGCATGATGCCACAATGTGAAAGAAATCAAAAGGAGCTTAAAGTGGCTCGGGAGGAAAACAACAAAAATATCATCATGTAAACGATGCATGATGAAGAATAGAATTAAAGATTTTGTATGGCTTTTGAAGCTCGAGGAGGGCGACTTTAAGTCAAAAGGCATAACCATGATAATGGGCATCGAGGGGATCTGAAGGCAGTTTTGACGTCGGTGAAATACCAAGTTACCAAAAACTTTCAAATCGAACTTAGAGAAAATATGAGCCCGAAGATGGACAAAGTCTGGATTTTGGAAGGAAACTTATCATCTTTAAAGAAAAGAATTAAGTGGTACGGTAATCAATAACTAATCTCTTTTTCCACAACTAATTCAGATCGTTTTTCAACATAAAAGACAAGCCCAATCAATCGATAGAACTCAATAAGAGCCTTGTTAGTAACTAAGAGCATTCTTGCTTGGCAAGCAGGAGGTCTGAAGGAGACATACCCGGGTGTGATGCTTTTTTGGGGTTTATGTCTTCATTGAGTTTGAAGGGAAGGTGAATGAAAAATTGTGCATTTTTCCAAAGAGGTGAAGGATAGTGGGCCTGAATGGTTTTAAGACTGGAAACTCTGAACTTTTGGAGATATGAGCTGTATGGAGATGGTGTTTTACGAAAGGGCATACTCCTCTGAGAAGAATATCACGTATAGGGTAAAACATTTGTTTATAGCGAACTCCAAAGGGAGTGAGGAATAAGTTTTTAACGAATGGAGAATCTCAAAACCTATGAGGTAAATCTTTATACTGGAAGTTTGGAGTAGATCTTTCCAAATTATCTGATTGAAGAATTGAATACTGATGGTTTTAGTGTCAAAGTGGTTTAAAGTTTCACGTTAAACTCACGAAAAGTTTGAATGGTGTTCCCAATGCGATCGATGGAAAGCAGAAGGATCAATCATCTTGAATTATGTACCAAATGTCGAAATCCCGAATAAGAGCAGGTTTATGGAATTTAGAAGGAAGGATGGACATGCTTGAGAGAAAGGTCTAGGGATGGTGGAAGCATAGTTAGCCAGTTTGAGCTGTAGAGATGTGGAAATATCTTGAGTCGGAGGATTACGCTATAAGGAAAGCGTCTGGGCATCTTGGGCATTCTAAGGGTGATTCGACATCCTCGTTCTCAGGATATGAGAGAAGAATGTTGAAGATGTTGGATAAGACGAAACATTTGGCGGTTTATGAGGGATACGATTTGAAGTAGCGTTTCTTTGCGAATGAAACAATGGTTGGATTTTTCTTCGATCTTGAAACATCTTTCTTTTTAAATATCGAAAAGGTTTTTGGAGATGATTTCTTGTGGAAGTGTTTACGGAAATCTGTTTCTTTGTGGTTGGACAAGCATTTCTTTTCATCCTTTTCGATTTGAGATAAGGTTTGTGACAAAAACTGAAAAGGATTTTTTGTCTTCGTAGAGATCTTTGAAGAATTCTTTGCTCATGATTTTATCGAGATATAGCATGGCCGTTTTGAAAATCTTTCCCAAGAGATATCGATTATACTCCAGTTAGTGGGTACATAAGTTTCTTTGAAGATCTTGTTGTAAAGGAAGAGGCTATGAAGACATGTTTAGAGATGGCTCATTAGATCCATTGACTTTGTAAAATAGAATACTCGTTCTTTTAATGAGCATCTGAAGGTGCGCTTGAGATATAACCCCGTACGGTGATAGTCTTTCTGCGCATCGATTAGGGCGGTTTTCACGATGAATTGTTCATGAGATAATATGAGTTTTGATTGGGGATTCCATGAATTGGATCGTAAATTCTCACAAGCTTCTGGCCGGTCTGGAAGAACGAGTGGATCCAGACCCTGAATTCATGAAAAGAGCGGCAGGGGTTGAGCATTAGGTTTGGTTGGAGATCGATCCAGCAAATTCTTGAAGTGGCGGGACCGTTTTGTGATGAGAAATGTCGTCGAATGTAAACCAGAATCTTGAAGATGGTTTTGTTGGGTGTTCATGAGCGGTGTGGTGGCATTGGTGTTTGAGATGCTTGATCGAAAGGATGATCTTGACAATAGGGTGTTGAAGTAGGGCACTACATCTGCGGTTTGATAGCCATTAATATGCAAGTAATGTCCGTATTGGACTTCGAGTCGGTTGAGTTCGATACGAAGTTGTAGATGAGTTTGAAGAAGGCGGGTTGGACTCGGATGGGTTTGATTCGGCGGTGTGGCTCCCGGAGGTCGGAAGATTGGTTACGGGCAGGATGATTGGTTAGGGCCGGATGATTACGACGATTATGATAATGATCTTTTGATCATTGGGTTTATCTTTCTTAGAGGCTGGAATGTCTGTGTAAATCTTACGGTGGTATGGTGGAAGTAGAGGGAATGAAGGGACCTTTGGGTGTGGTTCGAAATTTTGACTTTGGATTTTGATTTTCCTAGGTGAAGATGGTTGAGGTCGGTTGAAGGTCGAGAACCCAAAAAGCGATTATAAGCAGGTTGTTGAAATGCGGATGGTGTAGAAAGGTGTATAGGTTTACGAAAAGCGGAGAATCTGGTGTTGGTTGTGGTTGAGTAAAGGGAAGGTCAAGTCTTTTGGTCGATTCTTGTCAATTGACTTTGAGTTTTCGATCGACTTCTTTTTATTGAACTACGGACCCAAGATGTGTTGTTGATCATTAAGGAGATCGTTTATGTTCGGAGATCCGATCTTGGAGATGGATATACATTTGATCAAGGCAGCCTTATGGAATCAACTTTAGTTTAATCGAGAAACGTGTTGTAACATCAATCTTCTGATTCTTTGAAGAGTTTGATTATGAAACCTTGGCGTTTTGGTTTACTAGTTTAACGACTTCATTTATTTTGGCTCTTGAGTTGCCATATTAGATTGGACAAAGGTTTTGGAAGGTAACTTTCGGGTTTGTGTATCGTATGTTTTTTCAAGTGGAGAAAGATTCCTCGTAGGGTGGCTTGAAAACATAAGGCGAATCTGATTGGATGGACAAGAGGTTTGGGATATGGTGGAGGTTGTGGAGGTTGCTGAAGATGATGGTGGATAAGAAGATTTTTCTTCTTCTTTTCTTTCTCGCGTAACTTCCAATTCTTCGTGATATCCGTATCGTCAAGCAAGACAATCCGGATTACATATGGGCTTGAGGAACATCCGTATGAAATGACCATTGATTTTGCTCTGGATATCTTTGGATACCGCCGGAGAAAAACCGTGAATAGGAAGTTTAACTGACGGTTTGAAGCTTCTTTGTGATTATAGCGGCATATGAGAAAAAATGGTTTATGCAAAAAGGCTTAGTGTCGGAGTTTGAAAAAGGCAGTTTGACTTGACCATTGGTGCATCCGAAATGTAAACTTCGTGGTTTTATGTCGGTTCAGAATTTTGGTGAAAGTGCTTTCGTAGTTGGTTAGCCGATTCAAGAGCATGAGTTTGAAGCAATTCTTGTTTATGGATTTGTTTGGGGATTTGAATGATGGTTGGAATTGTATACGTATCATTAATATCATCAAAGGCATCGGTAATGTATGTGTGGGAAGATCTGTGCATGATTTTATGTCGATACACTATTTGGTGATGGAGGGTTGATCTTTGATGTTGGAGTTTGTTACTGCTCCTTGGAGTTGGATCTGGACGCTTAAGAGTTGTTGGAAGGTTAGGGTCTTGAGAGGTTGAAATTTGGGTAAAAGGTTAATAAGATCTTTACTGCCCGGCATGGAGGGTTGTCGAGAGCGGTTCCTGACAACGTGTTGAGTCTTGTTGAACGAGTGTCTGGAGAAATTCTATTTGTATGAGGTAAGCCTTTTACGCCATGAAAGTGAGAATTATGCGTACACCTCGAGATGGAGTCGTGTACTCCTCTCGTTTCCGTTGGCGAAAGCGAGATCCGAGGTATTCATAGTGACATATTTTCACTCTGAGAGAGCGATCTAGAGCTAGATATTTGGATGTATTCTTTTGGGATTGATGCTTTAGTGAAATCGGAGTTAGGATACTTAGTGAATTTTACGTAAGTTATTAGGACTCGTGATGGAAACTAGGACTCATTGATTTGAGCAGATTCTGGAATATAGGAATATTCAACAAGATTCTCAATTTTGGAGGCTATGTGCTTAGAACATGATTTGGGAAGAGATAGAGTAGAAGAAAGAGAGATATGGGATGAAGATGATGAAGGAAATGAAGTTGATGTTGTATATGGGAACAAAATACATTCTTATTGACCAGTATATGATCCACAAAAGCTTTCACAGGTATTACTGATTCAAGAATCTTTCCTTTGAATTGTCTCACGAGAGAAACATCTCCACTTTTTTATTTTGGTGAAACTTGAAAACCATGCATAGTTTAGGTCGTATGCCTTGAGCAACCGTTATCCAAATCTTATTTATTTTTTAACCTTTGAACCACTGCTGAAAAAAAATCTCGAAGTACCGAACCTTTTTGGGTCCTTGAGTGTTAGTAATGGTTACTTTTGGAACCCAAGTACATTTTACTCCGTAATATACGTTTCTTTTGACAGGACATCTAAGCTTCATGTGAACAATCTTATGATCACTTGTGGAGGTAGCTTTAACAAAATAATTCTTATAATACTTTTGTGAAGTTGGGTTTATGAATCCTCGGCTTTATCAAACCGCATTTTAAAGTTAAGCATGTTATCCAACATCTTTTATCCATTTGTAAATTTTAAAACAATCTTATTTAACTCATTATTATTCTTCTTAAGCCTTTCATTTTTATTTTTCTATGTGTGATTCTAAATGCTCATGTGAAGTGCTAGGTTTCTCATTTGATAATGTAACTCCATCATGCAATGTTTTATTTTCTAATTCTAGGCATGTAATCTTTGTACTTAGAGATTTATTTTTATTTTTGAGCTCTATCATTTTCTTTTTAAGACATACATTCTTTTTACCAATTTTCATCTTGACATGCATAAATACTGATTAACAAAAATTGATTCATCATACGGTGGGATCAACACTTCATTGAGATCATCATAATCTCACTGGAAGTGCTAGGTTTGATAACTTACTACGACTCTTAACCCGTCATCCTTGAATCTTTCATCGTTATCATCCCAAAGTAGCAACCGCTTTCTTGAGTTTGTTGAAAAATTGGGCATTCCGATCTTATATGGCCATAGCTTTTGCATTCATGGCAACGTATGATTACCTATGTCTACTCCTTTTGGTTCTTGGGGTTTAAATTTTCTTCTCTACGGTTTCTTGAAGAGCGTTTTTGAACACTCCTCGCTAGCAATAGCTCAACTCCATCCATCGGCTCACTTTCCGTCACTCTACGTATTTTGTGGCTTTGAGAGCAATCTTTTCTTCTTTCTTTATTTACCATTTAAATTTCGCTTAAAATCTTCCTCGTACTTAAGAAATGAGAACGAATTCGTCGTAAATATGCAAGATATTTAAATCTTTGGCCTCCTCGATAGCGGTCCTTTTTGTCTCCATTCATGAGTGGCGACTTGATGATTTTCTTGCTTTCTACTTTATTTGAAAGGTTTTCTGGGGCTCTAAAAGTGTTCACTATGTGCGCTAATCTAGGTATCGTAGAATCGCACTCGTTTGCTCCATTTGGAACAATTGATATTGTTTAGTGTACCTACTAATTTTAGACTCTTTCACTTGATTCGTGCCTTCATAAACAACTTTAAGTTTATGCCAAATTTCATTAGCACTTTCACAACTAGACACTCTATGAAACTCTTTCTTATCTACTGGACAAAACAAGGCATTCATAACTTTGGAATTTAGAGAAGCTTCTCTCTTTTCCAATTCATTCCATTCCCGTGAAGATTTTGGAAAATCTTCCCGGACATAAATGGACCATCACATACAACTTCCCAAATTTCATAATCTAGTGCTTGTAAATAAATTCTCCCACAATCACAGTTTTGTCCAATCGAGTAGTCATTTCAAATCGAAAGAGCGATTGTGCAGTTGTGAGCTTGTCGCCCGCAAAGGTTGAGTAATTTTGGGTTGCCATAGATCTTTTACTCTAGACGGTTAAGTCCTAACAAGAGAACTAAGCTCTTATACCAAATGAAATGCAAGTTATGCAACCCAAGAGGGGTGTGAATTGAGATTTTAAATTTTATGCTAAACAAGTCGCACAACAATTTAATCTATTGCCTTAATCAAATACAAAAACAATAAATTGATATAACCTGTGATAATAAAAGAGTAAGGAAGAGAAAAGCAACCGAGATTTTTTACGTGGTTTGGCAATCCTTTCGCTATCCCACCTACCCACGCCTCCCAAGCCGTAGTACCAAAGCTACTCGAGGATTTCACTATCCAAGCCTCCCAAGACTTTAAGTTCTTACAATTGACTTCCAAGGTGTTAATGAACCTTTACAATCAAGAGATTATCTCCCCAATCTCTTCACCCCAAGTGTTTCTCACACTTGTACACTCACAATTTGATAATATTTAAGAGTGGATATGCAAATAATAGCACAATAATGATTCAATAAATGATGATTTGCGAAATGGAAGCTCAATATGTGTTATATGATGTTGTTTATGCTTGCATTAGTCCTTAAAATGAAGTTAGAGTTGAGTTTTTATAGTTAAAGCCGAAAGGAAAATATCCACCGTCCACCCGTTTTTCCTAATTTTTTCAAAAATACACAATTCTTTATTTTTTTTTTGCTGGAATCCACCTGAAGTTGCGTTTTGTTTCACTTTTCCACTTTCGTTTGGAATCCGTTAGGAAAACTAACGGAAACTTAGTCAAATGACTATTTTGCCCCCAGGCTTAGTAAACACTAAACTAATCAAAGAAATATCTTCCTCCATCCTACTGCTATTATCCTTACTATAAATACTTGCGTCGAGTGGGTCTTAATTATCATTATAGTTGTCATCTTCTTAACGTTCATCGTAAATTAAATATTCCATCGGCCCCGACATGGAGGAATTGAATTAAGCCGTTCTTTTGAAAAGTGCTTGCCTTGCTTCTTTACAACATTTCTTTCTTATTCTACTGTCTTGTACTCCAATGTATCATGAGAACTAAGCTCATTACCACTGGCCCCGATGTATCACCCTCTCTTGCTTGCTCTTCTTGAATTTCTCCTTAAGCGAGACCTCTCTTGGCTCCTGCTTCTTCTTAATACCCTAAGCGAACCGTGGCCTTATCACGTCGTACCCTTGCGAACCATCAACCTTCTTCTCATTCACCTTCGGTTTCTCTTCAACTTCTCTATCCTTTCTATCTCCTTTTTACCATAAGCATTCTTGGATATTGCTTTAATAGAGCTGCGTCTCCCACACACCACCATTGTTGGACCTCTGTTAGGCTTTGAAAGGGAAGCGGGCGGTGGTTGTAGTTGTTGTCGATGGTGTTCAGGTTTAGGTTTATGTTTAGGTTTAGTAACAGTAATGGGTTTTTGCTTACGAAGCATATCATTCATTTCTTTAATGACTAGGGCTCGGAGGTCTTGTGCCCTGAGAGCTTTTTGGATTACATTGGGGTCCTCAAACTTTCATAAATTATATATGGCCCAAAATGTTTCAAATGTTTGCAAATAAGTCAAACTCCGGAATTCAAAACAATACTTATTAAAATCAAAGATTGCAAAACTTTTTCATTTTAGTCCTAATCACTCAAATCCACCAAATACTTTATCTTATAAGTGTAAAACTTTTTAGTTTATAAAAATTAATTATTTAAATAAAATTTTGAGCTTCTCAAATGCGAAATCATGCATCAATTAAATTATACCAGCTTTACAAGATTTGTTCGCAATAATTTATCCGTTGAGCTCTAAACTTTTTTCTTGATTTCGCCGTGTCCGTTGAGTGCCTTGAACTTGATTTCACTTGATTCACTTACATAAATATTTATCCTTAAAAAACTAGTGAAAATGTGAAATACAATATTTATTAAATCACTTAAGACACATGTTTGTTATCATCAAAATTACATTATGTGTAACCCTTTAGGCTAACACTTTTATCAATTAATTAAAAATAAAAAAATTATATTTACTTGCAACCTGAAGATTACCTGTTATGGTTTAAATAGTTAATTTTTTATTCACTATATCAAATGAATGGTAGAGATGAAAACACTAAAATTCAAGAGTCCACAACAATCTCATTATCAATGTTGTAAAAACTCATACAGTATTACAGAGAAATCCTAAACAAAAAATTCAGAGAATATGTATGTTAAATGCATGTTAAAAATAATATATACTTCATGATCAACTATACAATGGTCCTTAATATTGTATAAAATAATGAGTATTTTAATATACGATATTAAATTTTATTAAAACATGTATGGTCAAGTATTTTTTTAGGTTACAAACAATCTTACCAATGAGTTTATTGATGTAACTATGGCATTTACTTAAGTATATATACTTAGTTGTGTTATTTTTTAGTGTTATATCATATATAAATTTTATAATTGCAACTAATTTATTTGATTTGTGTTAGATAACTTACTTGATATTGTATTTTATACTTAACGGTAATAGATTTTGGAAGATTTATTTAAAAAAACTATCACGTTACAAATTTAAAGGAGGGTTGAAAAGTAATTTTAAATAAAATATGCTATTTAAGTGAAATTGCTTCAAACTCTAAGGGTGGTCACAATTATTTTATAAAAAGTCTCCACCCCTAACTGCTTAACAAACTGTTTATCATTATTTTTAAATTATTTATTTTTTCTTTAGTAAAAATATTGTATACTATTGATTAAATCTAATAGTATACAATTAAAACATTATTGATGCTGTAAAAAAATTAGAGCATCATAAAGGAACCCTTTTTGAATTGGGTGGGCACCTCATCAATGATCATCACATTCTTGATGCGGAGGATACGAATTTTCTATAAATATAAGAATATATGTTTATTTTCTTTTTTCTTTACTTTTTAGACACACACAGCCATCAACCACGCCACACTACTGTGACATTGCCTAGGAAAGATACAAGATCTGGTCGGGAAGGGACTTTTTCCTTCTCCAACCAGCTTTTCTTTTTATGTTTTTATATTTCTAAGTATTCTGTAAATTTTAGTTTTTTTCCCCTTTATTTTGTTTCTATGAATCTGTGTTAAATGTATTTTTATTTGTTGCTAGTTGTGATAGAATTGCAATTAGTGTTGGTTGTGGTGATGTTGGTGGTGTTATTGTTGTGGTGCTTCCCATGGAGGCTGTTCACGGGTCCTAAGACGATGTTGCTCAAGTGTTTGGACTGCAAGGGTATGCTTGTATTGAGAGTCGATGGATGATTTCAAATTTTCAATAGTGATTCATTGAGATTCTGATGGTTTGGGCGAATGCCTAGAGGTATCCGGTGAATGCTTGGAGGGCAGCTTTTGTTTTGTTTTGGTGTTTTTTTTGGTTGTTTGTGTTGTTTAGTTATTGTGGTAGTGCTATGCTGTTGTCGCAGGCACTATATTGCTTTTCTTTCCTCTCTTTTTTTTTTTTATTTATAGAAAGAGGTTCTAAAATGCGGTATAGAAAAATTAAATGGGGATAAACAACTACACATATGTCATGATTAATGAAAGTAACCACATCAGGAGGGGAAGAAAAAAAGCGAAAGCTTAAAAGAACATATAAGGCATAATTTGTAAGAAAATTAACAACAAAATTTACCTCTCAATAAACATGCTTAATGGTGATGTTCTAATCGCGTACGAAGAGTTTTTTTATAGATCGAATAAGCGTTGAATACTCATTAGCAGACTATAGTGGTTATCAACCAGTTAAGCAACACTGAGGCTATCTACTTCCACAATCAACCAACAAATCCCATGTTGCCAAGCTATATTAAGCCAAGATAGAGTCCACAAAGCTCTGCAACCATGACTGAACAAGACTCTATATTCATGCCGAATCCAGTAAGCTATGTCCCATTATGATCTCGAATGAGACCACTAGTGCTTGACTTACTAATCTCCTTGAACCGTCAGTATTCAGCTTGCACCAAGGCCAAGTTGGCAGACTCCAGCCGATCCACCTCTCCACTTTTCTTGTTACCATTATCAAAGCCGAGCTATTTAGGCGATGGATCTCCTTGCTCTAGTTCTATTGTTTCTAATCGTACTTGCTTTTCTTTTCCACTTGGAGACTCTCTTCACTTATAGTAGCTAAGATTGATAAATTTGACTAGTGCCATAAAAATTCTCTAATGTTACATGATATTTATTGTGTGGAGTCTTCTAGTCTCCTATTAAAATGAGAAATTTGTAGTGTATGCAGTTATTTTATAATTAAATGTTACCATAACTTAAACTTGAGTCATATGCATTATCCTATATAGTGCACAAATATGTACGTATAATATTTGTTAATTTGGGTTCTCACATGATCTTTAATTTTTACATCGATAATATTTTAATTGTTACCATTGGATTTAATCAATTAATTTTTACCAGCTATATAAAAAAAATAGTGGTAAACGGTTAACAAACATGTAAGGGGTGGAGAATTTTGTAAAATAACTATGACCATCCTTAGAGTTTGAAACAATTTTACTTAAATAACATATTTTATTTAAAATTATTTTTCAATCCTCCTTTAAATTTGAAATGTGATAATCTTTTTTAAATATATCTTCCAAAATCTATTACCATTAAGTATAAAATATAATGGTAGGTTATTTAACATAAATCAAATAAATAAGTTGCAATTGCAAAATTTATATATGATATAATAGTAATAAATATTAAGTACATATCTTAAGTAAATGTCATAATTCATCGAATATCTTCGTTGTTGAGATTGCTTGTAACATAAAATTACTTGATCACACATGTTTTAATAAATTTAATATAGTATATTAAAATACTCATTATTTATATAATATTAAAGAATTCGTTGTATAATTGATCGTGAAGTATCGTTATTTTTAAGCATTTTAACGTCTTTATCTTTCGGCTTTATATTTATCTTACATTAATATCGCTTATGATAGGAATTTTAAGTTTTATAAGCCTATATATTTTCATTTTATTTTCAAATATCACTTTGTTAATTTCATAAAAGTTAAATCTAATATATATTCCTAATGAGCTTTACTTTATGAATCGTGAAAGATTATTTTATTGATATCCTTTTATTGAAATTATAAAATTTTATATTATTAAGAGTCATTACTTTTGTTATGATAATTAATAGTGACAATAAATAAAATATTGCCTTCAATAATATTTACATGGGAAAAAAAGTGAAAGAAAATCATTTATTTTTAGATTTTTAATGACATGGTAGGAAATTATCTCAGCCTTATAAAATTTAACTTTCACAAGCTTGTTTTCATTTTATTTTCAAATGTCACTTTGTTAATTTCATAAAAGTTAAATCTAACACATATTCCTAATTAACTTTAGTTTATGAATCATGAAAGATAATTTTATTGTTATTCTTTGATAGTAATTATAAAATTTTTATGCTACGAAGAGTCATTACTTTTATTATGATAATTAATAGTGACAATAAATAATATATTACATTAAATAATATTTAATGGACAAAATGAGAAAAAAAAATCATTGTATGCTTTTATATTTCCATTATAAAGATATGGTTTGGGATACTTTAACTTAAAATTTTGGCACAATATTTGAGCCACTAATATCTCATAGTCTAATGGTTGATATTGAAAGTTAAAGCACCATTTCATAATCTTATATCCTCCACTATTGAATTGCATGAAATAAATAGTTTAATTTTTTGATAAAAAATTAAATCAAAATAGACATATATTTTTCAATAATAATTGGTGAATAAAATATTTCTCATTTGTTGTGACTCATATAGTATTATTAATAAAACACATATAAAATAGTTATATAGACATATATTTTTCAATAATAATTGGTGAATAAAATATTTCTCATTTGTTGTGACTCATATAGTATTATTAATAAAACACATATAAAATAGTTTATTGCAATGCTTTCTATTATCATTATTGTTTAGGTATTAATGGTTTGTAATTAAATTCATACAATACAAATTATTACAAGACTTTGTGTTAAATAACCTACTTGATATTATATTTTATACTTAATGGTAACTGATTTTAGAAGATTTATTTAAAACAAATTATCATATTACAAATTTAAAGGAGGGCTGAAAAGTAATTTTAAATAAAATATACTATTTAAGTGAAATTGTTTTAAACTTTAAGGGTGGTCACAATTATTTTACAAAAATTATCTACCCACTTAAACGGTTACCATTATTTTTAAATTATTTTTTTAGTACAAATATTGTATACCATTGATTAGATCTAATGGTTCACAATTAATACATTATTGATGCTGTAAAAAAATTTACAGCATCATAGAGGAACCCTATTTATTAATATTTGTATTGTCATATTTGTAAATATGACAATGTAATATTTAAAAAATATCTAATATCTTAAAACCTTTAATGAAAATTTAATGCGACAGATATCCTAAAAAAAAACTTTTATCTTGGTTATACATGAATAAAAAAAGGTAGGATTCCTTGATTTATAATTTTGAAGACTGACTTAATTTTTATCTACTGAATTTATGTAATCCAATAGTCAGGAACTCAAGATTAAAATTAAAATGTAACATTTAATTACTATTCATACCGAGATAGATCAACTTACAATTTGAAGTTAAAAAATTTAAAGGGACACACAACCCATAAATAAAGAATATATATGCTTCAAATTTATAAAAGAACTAGGGAATAGAACCGCGCTTTGAAAAAAAAATTTAGTATTATTCTTTTTTTTCTTATTCTACTTTTAATGATTTATTCTATTCGATTAAGAGGCAAGACTTGCAAAAAAAACATGAAAAAAATAAAGCAAAGCTAAAACCAAAAAGACTTTTTTAATTATTTAAACTTGCATTAAATTGCTAGTTAACCGAAAATAGATGTCTTAGTAGATACCTTGTCAAGCCAAACCTTAAAGCTGATATATCATGAGGCCACGAAGAAGGGCAAGATGCATCAGGTAGCCTCTTAGTATATTTCCTTCTTGTTGAATCAGAAGGTGAGCATTGCGAGCGTTCACGTTGATGATATCAATAAGCGCTTCTGATCGGGACCAATATCGACTGGCATGGGAAGAATATATCTCGTTTGAGCGTGATTCCGGCTCAATTAAGCGTTCAAGCTCCGTTAGGCTTCCTCTATCTTCAAATCTTGTTGCAAGATCGTAGTCTTGTTTCATATTGTTGTTGAGGCGATCATTCCTGCTAGTTGCATTTGTAATATTTTCCATGATCAGGCAAATGAGGGCCAAAATAAAAAACACATGTTTTAGAGCCATTGCTATTTTCTATTTTTTTATGCTTTGTTTATATTTACGTGGGATATCATATTTTTGTTACTATTTATAAATTAAGGTGAGGCAGAGGAGAAGAGTGATTAAAAATATTTATAAATTATTACTTAATTTATGATCAAGAATGTTTCAATTAGAGAAGATAGTGGGTCTTTTAATGAACTGTTACATATTGATTGTGTAATAACAACCAAATTAATTATGAGAATATGAAAAGTTAAATCTCAAAGAAAATTTCTCTACTTATTAGATAATAGAGAATATCTGAAGATAAAAATGGTGATCTTGGCATCTTATAATCGGCCTTATATAAATAGTAGAAAATAGAGCGACTTGGCAACTTTGAAAAAAAAATTTAGTATTATCGCTTTTTCTTACTTTGATGAAGCGATAAAAATACGAATTGATTTTTTTAAGATGAACTTTCTAAAAAATAAGAAAAAATAATACAATCTAAATAAAGAAGTATGCAGATAAAGAATAAAATGAGAGAATATATTATAGAGTGATTTTATTATTCCGATTGTAATGTCTAAAAAAAGATACTTTCTCTTTTATATTACATATTTCAATGAAATTAATGAAAATTATGGATGTAATTCGTTTGTGAGATAGTGAGAGTTATAGGGAAGGTAAGGTTCTTAATGAGAGATAATAGGGAGTAAGAGATATATGTTATCGGCATCTATTTATTTTAATAAATTAATTCCAGATGTTTATTATAAAGAATATGATTCAAAATCTTTACGTAATTGTATAATATGATCGTATTAATTATGAGAAGATGAAAAGTCAATTTAAAAAAAAAATTATTTATTAGATAATAAAAATATCTGAATGAGAAATAATGATCATCGCTCCTCTAGCTTTATATATATATATATATATATATATATATATATATATATAGATTTGAAGCAATTAATTTTAATTTAAACTTAACCTTCTGTATGATTGGGCCACGATATTGATGGATATATATTCATTACTAATAACGCGGAAGAGTCTTCGAAGGACAGAAGAAAACCGAACCCAACACAACAGAGATTGATCAAGAAGACGATTTGAAAATGGTAATTTTCTGATTATTGATTATTTCATTATCGCAGTTTTTTCTTCTCTTAATTTTCCAAAATTTGATCGGATTCTTTTTCATTTGATGTTTTATGTTTTTAGGTCTGTCTCGCCTGTTTATTACCGATTTTCCTTGTTCCGATCGTGAACCTACTACCATTACTTTTTGATTATTTACTGGTAAGCTAAGCAAGAGATCGTCTCTTATTATAACTTTTATTTGCTTTATCAGTCAATGTTTTGATTGAATTTCCATTTTGAGTTATGAGTTGTATGATTTTTAGGGAAAAATTTATCCCCTGTTTGGATGGGAGTATAGGAAACCAGAGAGGGCTCCGCCTGCATGTCCATATAAGCCGGCCGCTCAAAAACAAAACGGCAATACTAACACAGTGAGTCCTATTTTCGACTTAGTTTTTGTGCTTTGTTTTGAAACCAGAGTCCTATTTTCGACTTATTTTAGTTTATGTTATCGAATCTATTCTATTGCTATGTCTTCACATGGGACAATCTTACGGTCATTCTTGTGATTATTTACCAGAGCTTGTTTGTCGCAGTGAATAAACTTAAGATGGGTAAGGTGCTTATAGTTAGATGAATAGGTCTAGGTTGTGAAAGAGTTAATGCTTTAAGATTTTCATTGTTTGAGATTTCTATTTGTAGCTTGTTTGTTGAAGAATTCTTACATTTAAATCTCTTTTTGTGGAAGCCTTGCTAGGCAGTAAAGAGATATAGGGTTGTTCATCTAGGCTTTTCGAGTATTTCCTCTGTGTTTTAGTTAACAACGTTTTATTCATGCAAAGAAGCCCATGAGTTGCGGGTGGTCCATGTGGAGGCTCTTGTTGCCGAACTATTGAACTATCAAGTGTCATGTGAAGGCATGTCTGGGATGTGGAGGCTATCATGTATAGGGAGGTAACTAGGAGTTTATTGTAGGCCAATGATTTTTATTTTTATTTTTTAAATAAAGATAAGACATGATCTTTTTAACTTGATTTCCACTACAACATATTTTCAAGAAGAATAACAAGAGAGGGAGGGAAATTTAGCATGCAACTCTTATTGTGTATATAGAGAATGTTGTAATTGACTAGTTGAAGGAAGATCTAATTGTTGTTTAGGAGTACTCTTTCAATTTTGTTTTTGAGCAACTGATGGTAGAATTTTTGTTTGGGTTATTCCAAACCATTTTAAAATGATTGGTAGACAAGAACTTTTCCCAAGATCTAAGAAACAATTTTAGTAGACTGGTCCAATTACATAAGGACGATGTCGTATATTCTAAATGGAATTTGTGTCTCTTTTGTCTCCTAGACAAATGAAGATCAAATGCTATAGTTCTTTCATTAGAAGCTTTAGCGCTTCTTGCCTTAAACATTCTGAAAATAATTTTATTGATTTGGGTACTTATCTTTTAGGCTTGTTAGCAATAATTGAAATTTGATTTTTTTTTTTTTGGGTACCCCCTTTTTTGGGGGAAGAAAAATTTCATATGTTTTGATGTAAGAAGGGGATTTTTTTCAATTGTTTTAGTAAAGCAATCAGATTTGAATAAAAATGAACCTTTATAAATTAAACTGGGAAACTTTTTGAATAGTCCAGTTCTGAAGATGATTTTTGAGATCTGACTCTGACACAATTTCCTTATTTTGGACTTATGAAGAGGAGGCAGAACAAGTACTTCAAGAAAAAATATCTAGAAGGCTGGCCATACTAAAATTATCTTGCAAGATAAGAAAACTTTTGATAGATTTAACAAGATTTATGGAAATAAGGACCCTTACATAATTTTTATGCGCATAAACACCTATGCATTGAAGTCATAAAATTTTCGCAATATGCTCCAATAATTCTTACCGTTCAAATTCTTAATATTCTATATATGTGTTTTTTGACCAAGGTCTTATTCTGAACAGCTTGTCTATTTGAAAGAAAATTTATAGAGGAACTTCGTATCTATTTCTAGCACATGGAAAACCTCAATTGAAGAATTGTCATAGCAAAGTTATTTGAAAGAAAGTTTCATAGAGGAACTTCATATCTAAGTTTCATAGAGGAACTTCATATCTAAGTTTCATAGAGGAACTTCATATCTATTTCTAGAACATGGAAAACCTTAATTCAAGAATTGTCATAGCAAAGTTATTTCTTATGATTGCTGTGCTGTGGCAAAACTTTTGCAAAAATCCTTTGGAAATGGGTTATGTAATACTCTTAAGATGCAAGCGAACTAAAGTTTGAAAAGGCTTTCGGAAAGATAGCTTTTGGTGATTTTTGTGAAGAAAGAAAAGAAATAGTGTGAAGCACTCTAGACCTTATAGGTGACCTTCATTGGTCCCTATGTGTTAGAAATGTGGGAAGGAAGGACACTTCTAGAAACTGTAGAACACACCAACAAAGTCAATGAATCGTTGATGAAGGCTTGTGGGTACTAATTGGTTCAGTTGATAAATCTCTGGGTTAGTACAAGAGGTCTGAGGTTCAAATCTCACTCACATAGGTGGGAAGGAAATTTAGGGCGCATTCGGTATTGTTTTCCAATTGCTTGTTTTCATGAAACAAAATTGAGAATGAAAACACTATTTTCAAAATTTAAAAATGTGGTTGGTATCATTTTCAGAAATAATCTTGAGAATGAGAAAAAATAGAACACGTTCCGTAGGAATATTTTCAAGAATTAATATTGGAATAATTTCCATTAACTTAATATTAAGTAATGTTTAATCATTTTTATTATCCAATTAGTTTGATTATTTTAATTTTAAGAACATTTTAGGTGATCTTATTAGTTTTATTTGTTTAAAGAAAAATGATAACTGTAATTAATATACAAAAATATTAATATTATAATGTATGAAAAAGAAAAAGATTATTGTGAGGGAAATTGGTTTTTTGGAATTATTATTATTATTAATTTTTCTTAAAAAAATAATAGCAACAGCATTATTATCACTAATAATAATAATGTTGTCGATGATGATGTGGCTGTTGTTGTTTTTATTGGGTTTTTAAAGAAAAAATATTGTTATTATTATTGTTATTGTTATTGTTATTGTTATTGTTATTGTCATTGATGATGATGATGTTATTATTATTTGAAAGATGGTGGAAGAAAATTGTTAATTTTGGAAATTAATATTGTTTTGGGAAATAAGGAAAACAAGAGAAAGTTGTTTTCCTATTTCCTTTGTTAAAAGTATAAAATGAATTTTACATTTTCTAAAATATTTTCAGAAATGATCTACTGAACGTGTGTTTAGTGTTTTCTGAATTCAGAAAACAGAAAATGGAATTTGAAAACAATACCGAACGCGCCCTTAGTTTCCATTCTTGTAAAGCTTTTGAAAGTTATTGATGAAGGCCTATATAAGAAATTTACTGCTGTCTTATTGACACTAGTTCCGAAACAGTTTGCAGTTATTCTGATTCTGGACATACTGAACAATTTTCTTGATAAGAAGATGAGGAATGCCTAGAGAAAAGAAAAGCTTCTAGATGGAACTATGTTTCTTCTTTCTTCCTCTTAGCTTGCTTGAGGCTGTATGTTTCTCTTAGTGACATTTATATAGTGATTTCTTAAACCATTTATTTTATTTCTTTCAGCTTCAAACCATTGACAAACCAATGTGAACCTTATTATTATTATTGATATGGCCTGTAGTTATAAGTTATGGCATTTCCTGTGTCTCCACTTCATTGGATATTGTTTTGTCTTTTGTTTGCTGTTGCAATTATTTTGTATTTGGGGAATGGAATGTGATTCAAGACGTGAGAATGACATTGCATGTGGTACTAATGAAAATGGAAACTTTATATTGAGTTACAAGCCTGGTAGCATGGTCCTACTACATGGAAGTAATGGTAAGGCATGCATTGTGTGTGCCTGTGAGATTTTGTGAATCCTTGGGGCAAGAAATTCCAGCATTCAGTTAATTCAAGTGCCCTTCCTGAAGAGTTGAACCAACAGAGTTGGATGCTTGTTTGTATTCTTTTCTTTATTGTGGCTTGTTTGCATTCCTTTCTTTATTGAGGAGCTTTTTTTTTTTTGAAAGAGAGAGCAGATACAGTTGTTACTGGATTAACTTTTAATCCTTGTTATCTTGAGGACATACTACTATTTCAAGGGATGTTGATTGCCCTTTCATAAAGCCACGCTGGTTCATTTTCTTTAGTGTACATGTTCAACAGTTAAAAATTGAGAAATCACTACCATTTCTTTTACCATGTATGCCTGGGCTGTTCATTGTATGATGCATGCATCATCAGTTTTTAATTTTGGTTGATCCTTCATTGCATTGAAAATTCTGTTTTTACCAAGTTCTGCGTTTGTGCATGTTTGTTCTTTGCTACGTTCTGTTACAAAAGTCACCTGGAATAGTACTAAAGTCCTATTTAAATACAGGTGGGTTCTGAAGTTGATCCTGGTGCCCCAGAGTCGATATCCAAAGTGATGGGAGCAGTTAATGATAAGCATGACTGAAGAGGGACTACTGTCTTGTCCATGGACGTCAAATATAAAAGATGTGGTTAGCCTTCTCTGTCATAAGGTTGTAATGGGTCCCAATTGTATGTTAGAATTATATAATTGGATCATATGTCTAAAATAGTTTTACATTGTGTTGAAATCGGTAACTTTGTTTTCAAGAATTCACTTTGTCCGGTAAAAGTGTTCTATTTGAGAAGACTATGTTGGTGGCACTAGTTTAGCTGCTGGCTGAATAAATAATCTATAATTTCCTTCAAATTCGGCACCAAGAACTTGTACATCTGAAATGTTTGGCATGATATCATAGAGTTACGAATGCATGTTTGATGAGGTTAGAGCTGCCTGATTTACACAATAAACAAGGCTTGTTAAGTATTTTATTTTTGGGTGATACATGAGATTTAAGTTGGTTCCTGCTCAAATTGGGTTGGGGACAGTGTGATATTTCATTAGGTTTTATTCAGTTCTGAAACTAGAACCGCACCGTCTCAGTTCGGTTCAGACTGAAAACCAAACAGAGCTGACCTTTCCGAACCGAACTGAGACGACCTTTGCCCACCCTACTAAAGATGATGGTGAACAATTGTCCACAAAAAGTGGAGGATGATTATTGGCTCTACTTATTAATTGGTTAATTTTTTTCTATTCCCACTTTCGATTCAACTTGTCTAGCCTGGACACTGTAGGCTGTCACCTGAAGTGAAGGACTTAAAACATGTAGTAAGCAATGCCCAAAGGATAGGTGAGAACTGAGAAGTGCATTCGTGTCTATCCGACATTTGCTTTACATTATGAAAATTGCAAAGGGTAATGTAGCCACAAAAGCTATGTCAAACCAAATTTCTTATTCATGGGTGGTGTATTTACTTGACGGCCATGGGAATCTATCATATAATATCATGAATGATATAAACAGCAATTAGGATTCTGTCATTAGAAGTCTGATTTGATCATAAAATAATAATATTTTCGAATTTTGATTGAACTTGAATTTCAAGTATCTTTCAAATTTGAATTTTGTAACTGCTTCTGATCAATTGGATGTTGGATTGAATTATATATGTTAATGGATGCGCGGGTGCTATGTAGAGATCATCAATGAGCATCAAAGGAAGGCGCATGCTCATGTCGTTCCGTGCTCATTATTTTTAAAATTTATTCTAGTAAAATTAGACTTGAAAATATGAACTTTCATTATTTAAAATTTTAAATATACGTAATAGATGGACTAAATAAATATAGTTATTTAGAATAATATATATTTAATAATATTTTTTTATAAAATTTGAGATTCGAGCGAATCCTGACTTATCAAGTGAGCCTGACCTCATTACCCAACTCGTATTACTGAGGTCTGAGCCGAGCAAATATTTTTGATATCACTACTCTCAGCTTTCAATTGCCACCAAAGCACGCTCAACCTTGGACCACCATAGTAGGGTTTGGACTGCTAAAATAGGGTTTGGGTAATTTTAGATTAATTACGTTTATGGTATTTAATATTAGGTTTTGGTGAATTTTTTTGAATTTGGATACACGTTTTTTTTATTAATTATTGGTGAATAATAATAAAAATAATTTTTTATATCTAAAATTATATTTTTATCCCTGATGATAGAATGTGAATATCCCTTAAGAGTTAATATGTCTTTTCAATACAAATATAAAAATATCAAGGCTGATATGGTATTTTCGTTAATCAAAGTGAAATTTTATTTAAACATTTGGGTGTGCGTTGAAATTTTTTGAAATATTTGGGCGTGATGCAGATAAGTTTTTGACTTTTTATGAGTTAAATGACTGTTAAGAAAATATACACGTATAATTTTATCATTTTGATTGTTAAAATTAATGGAGAAATAACATTAGGATAGATTGAAATCTTTTTATTTTTGAAGATAATTGAAGAAGGACACGGCTATGATACAAGGACTCAAAGTCCCTGTATCATAGAGGGGGACAATTTGTTGACCCCCTAGTTGTTTGGTTGCCATCTGGCAGCCAAACAACTTTTATGACTGGTTGCTGCCATTAATATGTATTTTTTTTTAAATAAATTAAAATATAAAAAATAAATAAATTTTAAAAAAAAATAATAATAATAATAAATAAAAAAGAATAAGTAAAGTAAAAATAGAAAAAAATATTTTTTAGTAAAAATAATTTAAAAAACAAAGTAAAATGTGTGTTAACATAAGGACAAAAGTTTAATTTATTTTCTATGAAATATGTCTCATATTTAACGTTTCAAGTTTCATATTTTATGTTTTATGTTTCATGTAATAATTTTTTAAATATCCCAAATTTTTTTTTTTGCCCCGTTTCATATTTTACGTTTTATGTTTGTTGTTCTACGTTTACGTGTTTGATGTTGTAAGTTCTTTATTCTGACGTAGTCATATTTTATGTTAGGTTGCAAAATTTAAGTAAGATGTTTCGTGTTTGTTGTTCGATGTTTAAGTAATAATTTTTCAAATACCCCAAAATTTTCTTTCTTGCCCCCGTTTATATTCTACGTTTTGTTTGTTGTTACGTTTACGTGTTTGATGTTGTAAGTTCTTTTACATCGTAGTCATATTTTATGTTGTGATTGCAAAATTTAAGTAAGATGTTTCATATTTGTTGTTTAATGTTTCATGTAATAATTTTTCAAATACAAATTTTTCTTTTTTGTTTCATTTCGTTCCGTTTCATATTTGTTATTCTCGTTTCATGTTTGGCGTTGTATGTTCATTATTCTTAGAGTACCATATTTATGTTATTTATTGCGTATTTTAAGTAAGATGTTTGTTTTGTTGTTTAACGTTTAATGTAATAATTTTCAAATAAAAGTTTTTCTTTTTGCCCGTTTCGTATTTCGTTCGTTTCATGTTTTCTTTATTCTACGTTTCGTTGTATGTTACGTTATTTGTTGCATATTTTAAGTAAGATGTTTCATGTTTGTTGTTTAATGTAATAATTTTTCAAATACCCAAAGTTTTTCTTTTTCTTTTTCGTTTCGTTCCATGTTTTGTTCATATTTTTACATATTTGTTGTTTCGTTTTTTTCCATGTTTGGCGTTTCATGTTTCGTATATTTCCATTATTCTAGAGGTACTTTTTTATGTTATTTGCATATTTTAAGTAAGATGTTTCATGTTTGTTGTTTAATGTTTCATGTAATAATTTTTCAAATAGTTTTTCTTTTTGCCCGTTTCATGTTTACGTTCACGTTTCATGTTTGTTGTTCGTTTTCATGTTTGACGTTGTATGTTCATTTATTAGTACTCATATTTTATTTATTTGTTGCATATTTTAAGTAAGATATTTCATGTTTGTTGTTTAATATTTCATTTAATAAATTTTCAAATACCCCAAAGTTTTTATTTTTTGCACCCGTTTCCTGTTTACGTTACGTTTCATGTTTTTATTCTCGTTCATGTTTGGCGTTGTATATTCACTTGTGTGTTCATTTTATGTTCGCTGTTGCATATTTTAAGTAAGATGTTTCATGTTTGTTGTTTAATATTTCATGTAATAATTTTTCAAATACCCCAAAGTTTTTCTTTTTTGCCCCCGTTTCATGTTTACGTTCCACGTTTCATGTTTGCTGTTCTACGTTTCATGTTTGACGTTGTATGTTCACTGTTATCGAGGTACTCATATTTTATGTTCGCTGTTGCATATTTTAAGTAAGATGTTTCATGTTTGTTGTTTAATATTTCATGTAATAATTTTTCAAATACCCCAAAGTTTTTCTTTTTTGCCCCCGTTTCATGTTTACGTTCCACGTTTCATGTTTGATTTTTCATGTTTGGCGTTGTATATTTCATTTATTGTACTTTCATATTTTATGTTCGCTGTTGCATATTTTAAGTAAGATGTTTCATGTTTGTTGTTTAATATTTCATGTAATAATTTTTCAAATACCCCAAAGTTTTTCTTTTTTGCCCCTGTTTCATGTTTACGTTCCACGTTTCATGTTTGCTGTTCTACGTTTCATGTTTGACGTTGTATATTCCTTTTATTATCATATTTTTTATGTTATTGTTGCATATTTTAAGTAAGATGTTTCATGTTTGTTGTTTAATATTTCATGTAATAATTTTTCAAATACTAAAGTTTTTTTTTTTTTTCATTTTCGTTGTTTCATGTTTCTTTATTCTCGTTTCATGTTTGACGTTGTATATTCGTTGTACTTTCATATTTTATATTCATTTGTTGCATATTTTAAGTAAGATGTTTCATGTTTGTTGTTTAATATTTCATGTAATAATTTTCAAATACCCTAAAGTTTTTTTTTTTGCGTTTCATGTTTCGTTCCACGTTTCATGTTTTGTTCTCGTTTCATGTTTGGCGTTGTATATTCTTTATTTTTATGTTATTTTTGCATATTTTAAGTAAGATGTTTCATGTTTGTTGTTTAATATTTCATGTAATAATTTTTCAAATACCTTTTTTTTTTTTTACCGTTTCATGTTTGTTACGTTTTGTTTATTTCGTTTATGTTTATGTTATTCATATTTTAAGTAGATGTTTCATGTTTGTTGTTTAATATTTCATGTAATAATTTTCAAATATTTTTTTTTTTGCCCGTTTCATGTTTCGTTCATTTCATTATGTTTGACGTTGTATATTCATATTTTAAGTAAGATGTTTCATGTTTGTTGTTTAATATTTCAATAATTTTCAAATACCCTTTTTCTTTTTGTTTTTTCGTTCCACGTTTCATGTTTATGTTTGACGTTGTACTATTTATTTGTTATCATATTTTAAGTAAGATGTTTCATGTTTGTTGTTTAATATTTCATGTAATAATTTTCAAATACCCCAAAGTTTTTTTTTTTAATTTCGTTTACGTTCGTTTCATGTTTCTTTGTTTCGTTTCATGTTTGGCGTTGTATATTCCTTATTCTTATTTTATGTTCATATTTTAAGTAAGATGTTTCATGTTTGTTGTTTAATATTTCATGTAATAATTTTCAAATACCCCAGTTTTTCTTTTTTGCCCCGTTTCATGTTCTTTTTTTCATGTTTGGCGTTGTAATTTTCATTTTTATATTTATTGCATATTTTAAGTAAGATGTTTCATGTTTGTTGTTTAATATTTCATGTAATAATTTTCAAATACCCAAAGTTTTTTTTTTTTTCACGTTTTCGTTCCGTTTCATGTTTTATTCTACGTTTCATGTTTGACGTTGTATGTTCATTTAAGTTTTCATTTTATGTTATTTATATTTTAAGTAAGATGTTTCATGTTTGTTGTTTAATGTTTCATGTAATAATTTTTCAAATACCCCAGTTTTTCTTTTTGCCCCGTTTCGTTTTACGTTCCACGTTTCATGTTTGATATTCTCGTTTCATGTTTGGCGTTGTATATTCCTTTGTTATTACTCATATTTTATGTTCGCTGTTGCATATTTTAAGTAAGATGTTTCATGTTTGTTGTTTAATATTTCATGTAATAATTTTTCAAATACCCCAAAGTTTTTCTTTTTTGCCCCCGTTTCATGTTTACGTTCCACGTTTCATGTTTGCTGTTCTACGTTTCATGTTTGACGTTGTATGTTCACTGTTACCGAGGTACTCATATTTTATGTTCGCTGTTGCATATTTTAAGTAAGATGTTTCATGTTTGTTGTTTAATGTTTCATGTAATAATTTTTCAAATACCCCTAATTTTTTCTTTTTTGCCCCCGTTTCATGTTTACGTTCCACATTTCATGTTTGCTGTTCTACGTTTCATGTTTGACGTTGTATGTTCACTGTTACCGAGGTACTCATATTTTATGTTCGCTGTTGCATATTTTAAGTAAGATGTTTCATGTTTGTTGTTTAATGTTTGTTGGAATGATGAATGTTGCATCTTGATTTATGTTTTACTACATATGTTTGTTATTATATGAATCTACTGTGAATTAGATAACTGATATGCTTTGTAATTTTATGATTTTATATTTCATGCATTAAATGGCTATTGAAAGGTTTAAATCTCAAAATGATTTAAAATTAATCAATTTAAAAGGCCAAAAATAAAATGGTGTGTGTAATACAAGTATAAGGCTTGCCCAATTAGAGACAAAAAGATTTCAAAATCTGGCAGGTATACCACTTCTTCTCATCTGGAAAACCGTTCTTCTTATTGATTTCTCTCGGGACAAATTTTGGATAATCGGATTGTCCAAATCGGTGAGCCGCGTTTTCTTTGGTTGCTCTCGGGTCAATATTCGGATAACCGGATTATCAATCTGGAAAACCGGATTCGTATATTGGATTTAACGGATGGCGGTTACGTAAATCTGAAAATCGATTCGGCACTTTGGCGACGTTACGGATTCGATTAACCGGTTAGAAAGCCGTGGCGGTTTTAACGTCTTATCTTACGGATCAAAGCCGGTTTGTGATATCCGAGAATTGAGTGAAGGACTTGCTGGAACATAGGTTCGGTTCAAGTAAATCGACAAGCCGTTTACGTAAGCTCTGGTCTGTGGCTAGGTTAGTGAAATCAAACAAGCGGTTTGGGACTATTCTATTCATCTTCTTCCTCTCGTTCGGCATTAGGATCTCCCTCTCTCTAAAAGCTATTTACTCTCACTCGATCTCACTCAAAATCCATCATTTTCTTCGCTTTTGGCATAATTGAGTCTAAAAATCATTCCCGTCACGTTTACTCAAAATCATCCGTAAATCCATTTTAACATCAAAACTCTAGATCTCAAATTCATCCTAGAGTTTAACGAACTTTTCTCAATTTGATGCACCACCACCTTGTCGAGAGAAAGGCAGACACGGTCGATTACGGTTGAAGCTGTGATAGAGAGAGGCATTTGTGACGAATCGTGGTTGAAGAACTATGAGAGAGAGATGTGAATTCGATAGGGATAAGGAGATTAGGCTTGGGTTTTGTTTTGCAATTTCTTTTACGATATAATTTGTGATTCATCGAGCGTGTTTAACACGAGGCGAGCGGGAGGCGGGAGAGGAACATGGCGTGAGCGAGGCGAGTGAGCAAGGCGAGGCGAGGAAGAATGTGGGGATGGAGAGGGAAAAAGATGAGATTTTCTGGTTCGATGTTCCCGAGAAGAACAAGGGTGGGGAGAAGAGAGGAGATGAAAATGCTTTTATTCCGGTTGCCCTTATTTTTTCGGTTTTTTTCACGTTTTTTTTATTTTGTTTAAAATTAAAACCCCAGTTGGATTCAAATAAACGAATCAATGGCTCGATATGCACCCATGATGGATTTTAGGCCCTGCATGGTAGCCGTGTCCATTGGAGAAATAACATTAGGATAGATTGAAATCTTTTTATTTTTGAAGATAAATTATAATATGTTATTCAATTAGGGGATAAATTACCTTATTGGGCCCATTTATAACACTCAAATTTCTGTATAAGTATTTAATCAAGACCTAAGGGTTAGGTGAGGACAATGCCTAATAACATAAAAAGTGAAGTTAAAATCTAACTCCAAAATTTTCAGGGTTTGGCATATTCTTAGGTAAAAAAAGGTTCTAGCAAAAACAAAAACTTACCGTAGTGTATATAAATTCAATTAAACTATCATCGAGAAACTAAAAACTAGGAATCGGTTACCTCATTAATCCAACAATTACATGTACCTTTATGTCTATTCATAGTAGTCCATGGAGTGAATCGTTGTCTACCCACTGCTTCTAAGGTCCTCTAGGGGCTAGCCCACTTATGGCGAGTTTGGTAATGGTTACTACTAATTGTGAGGTAGAAATAATTTATTATGAAATAAATCAGTTAAATATTTAATAAAATTTATTCTTAAAGTGTTGTGAATTTTAAAAACAGTCATACGTATTTCATAAATTATACTGTTAAACTACTATAAGAATGCAAATGACTGAAATAGAGATAATGTTAAATAAAGTTTATTTACATATCTATAAACATGTATATATATATATATTTTTATTTTTTTGTATAGAATAATTGATAAATAATAAATTTTTTTATTTTATTGATTTTATTATTATTTTTTGATATCTCAACTAAATTAGTAACAATCATAATCTTTTTAAAAATAATAATTTTATTTATTAATTGAATAAGGATAGTTTTTTTATTTCTATAATATATGTGAGGATATATGTGTAGTTGTATTAAAAGCCAGTTTGACGATGTTGTAACTTTTAAATAATTATTATTAGTTGTGCTGTAGAAATAGTTAGATGAAAAGAAAATTAACTAAACATGTGATAAATTTTATTTTTAAAAGTGCTGTAAGTTTTAAAAGCAGTCGTATGTGTTTACTAAATCTTATTGTTAAATTGCTATAAGAATATAAGTGACTAAATAGGACATAAGATTTCTACTTTCATCAAATTGAATTTTAGTTATTTATTTTCCTTGACATTGTTTACACACAATATCAATTGTGTTGCTTCGCTTGCTTGCTTTCCTTTCTTCAATTTCCTTTTCATTCTTTGTGCTCTCTTAATTTCTTTTCTTTGTTAGTGTGCTGGATTGTCATATTTGGTGTGCCACTTGGGTTTTTTTTTTCTTGATTGTGTTTATTTAGTTCAATAAAGAACTGAAAGAGAGAATTAAGTGTGGTAAGCCAGTCACTCGTGAGGGAGTGTTGTGAGGTCTTTTTGCTAACATTCTTTTCAGATCACAACACTCCCTCACGATGTGAGGTCTTTATGCTAACATTCTTTTCAGATCACAAATATGTCAAAAGATCAAGAAGCTATAGACCAATCAATTATGCTCAAGGCCATGTAACAACAATTTGAGCGCATGAATATGATGTTTGGAGAGATCCATGACAAATTGGAGAGGCAAGACACTGTCATAGCCAATCTACAAAGGGGGCAACAACCAATAGCTCATAATGTAAGAGGTAATTGAGGGCGTGCTGTCATGGGAGAAGAAGATGATGATGACTTAGATAATATTGATGACCAGGCCACTGTTGACATGCGTGGAAGAGATGATAGAAGGGGAGTATCAAACTAGAAATTCCTTATTTTCAAGGTAAAAATGATCTGGAAGTTTATTTGGAGTGGGCAAAAAAGGTGGAGCTAGTATTTGATTGCCACAACTACTCTGAGGAGAAAAAGGTAAAACTAGCTGCTGTTGAATTTATTGATTATGCTATTATTTGGTGGGATCAACTTGTTTTGAGTAGGAGAAGAAATCTTGAAAGGCCTATAAACACTTGGGAGGAGATGAAGGCCATCATGAGGAGGAGATTTGTTCCTAGTCATTATTATAGGGAGTTGCAAAACTTGAGAATCTTCATAAGGTTCCAGAAGTGTGGAAGATTACCACAAGGAGATGGAAATAATCATGATTCGAGCCAACATTGAAGAAGAACGAGAGGCCACTATGGCAAGATTTTTACATGGTTTAAATCAAGATATTGCTAATGTGGTTGTCTTGCAACACTATGTTGAGTTGGAAGACATGATTCACATGGCCATAAAAGTGGAACGACAACTGAAAAAGAAAGGTTCCACTAGAACCAAAGATGAAAAGGCTATTTCAAAGCCTAAGATTGAGCCATTCAAGGATCATAAAGGTAAATATGATTCCCAACACTCTAGAAATACAGATATTAAGTGTTTTAAATGTTTGGGGACATGTCATATTGCATCTTACTGCCCAAATAGGAGAGTAATGATCTTGAGGGATGATGGAGATGTTGAAACCGAGAGTGAATCAGATGATGATCCTATGCCACCTTTGGAGGATGCTAATGATGGTGTAAAGTATCTTGTTGATGGTAAATTGATGGTTGTTAGGCGTGCTCTCAACGTGCAAGTAAAAGAAGATGCAGAGGTACAACGTGATAACATCTTTCATACTAGATGCCACATCAAAGATAAGGTATGTAGTATGATAATTGATGGTGGAAGTTGTACTAATGTGGCTAGCACTAGTTTAGTTGAAAAATTGAATTTGAAAACTTTGAAACATCCAAAGCCATATAAGCTACAATGGCTGAATGATTGTGGGGAAGTTAAAGTAAATAAACAAGTGCTGGTTTCATTCTCTATTGGGAGATACAAGGATGAAGTTCTATGTGATGTAGTACCCATGAATAGATATTCTTTTGTAATGAATAAAAAGCAAATCACTCTTGCACCATTAACACCTAGGCAAGTGTATGAGGATCAAATGCCAATACAAAAAGAGAGTGATACAAAAAACGAAAATGGGAGTACAAAAGAAAGAGAGATTGAGAGAAAAACAAGTGAAAAGATAGAAAAAAATATTGTTGAGAGAAAAGAAGCGACAAGTGAACTTGTTTGCAAAGAAAGCGAGGTTAAGAGGGCTTTCTTTTCAAAACAAGCTATCGTTGTACTTTTGTGCAAAGAGGCATTTTTACGTACTAATGAAACTTAACTTTTCTTTGCCTATTGTGACTCTTTTACACTTTGATGATATGTTTCCAAATGAAGTCCACAATGGTTTGCCACATTAGGAAATTGATATCAAATAGACTTAGTCCACAGCTACCATTCTAATAGACCGTATAGAAGTAACCACGAGGAGACAAAGGGCTTGAGCAAGTTGAAGAACTCTTGGCAAGGGATATGTGAGGAGAGCATGGAGTCCGTATGTCGCGGTTTTACTAGTGCCCAAGGATGGCACATGGAGGATGTCGTTGTTGTCGTGCAATTAATAAAATCAGTAAAATGTCGACATTCTATTCCTGAGACTTGATGACATGCTTGATGGTTGCATGGTTCTTGTGTGTTTAGTAAAATTGATCTTAAAGTGGATATCATCGAATTAGGATTAGAGAGGAGATGAGTGGAAAGCACTTTTAAAACAAAATATGGTTTATATGAGTGGTTAGTGATGCCATTTGGGTTATCTAATGCACTTGAAGCACTTTTATGAGGTTAATGAACCATGTTTTCGTGCTTTTATTGGTAAATTCGTAGTTGTCTATTTTGATGATATTTTGATCTATATGAGAGCTTAGATGAACACGTTGAACATTTACAAAGTGTATTATTTGTTTTAAGGAAGGAAAAGTTATATGCTAATTTGAAGAAGTGTTCACTTTTACCGTCAGATTGATTTTTTAGTTATGTTGTAAGTGCTAAAGGAATTGAGGTTGATGAAGAGAAGGTAAAGGCTATTAAGAGTGGCCTACGTAAAAGTGTAAGTGAGGTAAGAAGTTTTCATGGTTTGGCTAGTTTTTATAGAAGATTTGTGAAAGATTTTAGCACCTTTGCACCGTTATTTGAAATTATGAAGAAACATGTGGGATTTAAGTGGGGTAGTGAACAAGAAAGGGCATTTAATCTAATTAAAGAGAAATTGGTTTGTGCCATTACTCACTTTGGAGATTTTACTAAAACTTTTGAAATTGAGTGTGATGCTTCGGTATAGGTATTGGGCATTTTGATGCTGAAGGCGTTGCTTATTTTAGTGAGAAATTGAGTGGGCACCCTAAAGCTATCTACGTATGACAAGGAGATGTATGCATTAGTGAGAGCATTAGGAACTTGGCAACACTATCTTCTACCTAAAGAGTTTGTTATACACACTGATCACGAGTCCTTGAAGCATTTGAAAGAGCAAGGTAAGTTGCATAAGAGACATGCCAAATGGGTTGAATTTAGTGAGCCATTTCCCTATGTGATCAAATACAAACAAGGTAAGGAGAATGTGGTGGCTGATGCATTATCTAGAAGCTATGCACTTATCTCTACATTAAATGCAAAGTTGTTAGGATTTGAGTACATTAAAGAATTATATGTTAATGATCTTGATTTTGCTAATGTCCATAATATCAGCGGAGATACGTGGCGTTGTTATACCAGAAATACAACAGTTAAAACTATACTTTGGACGATGGTCATGGCTCGGGTTTAGATATACCTGTGATCAAAACCTTTAAAACATTTTCCCTCGGGTTATACAACCCAAGCAGACTTTCTTTTAGTGCAAAAGCGAGTGCAGGATAAGAAATGATCGAAAGTTTTACGATGCGAGGATCGCTTCCGAAAGCAAGTCTGAGCATCTTTAAGTTTTCAAAATGAACAAATTTAATCCTTTATTACATTCTTTTTCTAGAAACTTCGTTTACGAGAGAAAGAGAGTTTAGAAATTCATGGAAGAAAAACACCGAGTTTATTTAACTTACATCTTCTGAAAGGAGGAGAACTTCTTTATATAGGAGAATTCTCGGAAGATAGGGGACCACTATCTTTTACAAAGCAAAAGATACATCGTGACCTGACTTTAATTATTACAAAGACAAAGATCTTTCGTAATGAAAGCATGACTTTTGACAAAGCAAAACAAAGGCTTAAAGTAAAAGCAAGCTGATAATTATATAAACAAAGCATAAAGCAAAACATAATTATTACAATGAGACAAAACTACTTTATGGAGGCGAAGATTCATGTAGTGCGTCTTGGAGAACTTTACATCTCATGCAGGTCAAAATGTCCAGTGAGGGTGCTTTTGGAAGAAAGTTTTGGAGAGCTTTGGATCTTCTGAGGGAGGGACCAGCGGCATGGTGGATAAGAAGCAATTATAGTCTCGGGAGTACACTTTGGAGTATCTTAGGGGAAGTTTGGGTGGCTTTGTCAACTTTGGATGGTTAATTTGGTGTTTGGAAGATTGGTGAGGTCACAGGTTCGGAAGGGCGAGTTAATCGTTGTTGGTTAGGAAGCTGGTGGAGGTGTTGGCTCAGAGGAAGGAAGTCTTCCCATGGGTCTTGTGAGTCCTGGTAAAGGAAGTCAGTGTAATCTGGGCGTTCTTCTTTAATGATGATACCAGTGGACTTAGGTTTAGATATGGCAGATGGAGTGGGGATCATGAGAAGGTCATGTTGGGGACCTAAGGAGGTGTGGGAGATATCTTTAAGTGGCGGAGGTTGGTGGTTTAATTGGCAAAGGTAGTTGTGCAGGACGTCTTGTATGTCATTTTCAATATATGTGCGATGAACCGTTCGTATACACGATCTTGAGTCAAAGAGATTGGTGTCTGGATCTTTGGAAATGCGGCTATGAATAATAAAAGCTGATGTGAAACAGTTGTGCTTGAGGCGACATCTGATCGAGTTGTATGAATTCGGACGATTGTTCGGTTTTAACTTTCTCCGCGTGGGATGGGGAGAACCATTCAATAGTGTCCGGTAAGAGGTGGCGTTATCGGATTAAGGAGGTGGTCGAAGTGGGAGAAATGGGGAGGACTAACTTGGTTGCATAAAGGGCTGTTAGGATGTCCATGTAACATCTTGATGGTGTCTGGTGGATCGAGGTTAAACATGAGAACAAATTTTACGGGTGGAAAGTGGAAAAGGAAAAGTGCGTGACAAGGTGAGAACTTTCATGAAAAAGCGAAAGAGAGCTTTTCTAGCAAATTCTTGGATGGCGAAAACAGAAGAGAGTTTTGTTGAAGGGAAAAGTTTTCTTGGTGAGAGCTTCGGGGGGTAGTGAGGTAGCCATGGAGATAATTGGAAAATGGTAGGTAGTGGAGAACAGGATGAGAGGATTTTCTGGTTTGGAAAGTCTGGAAAGCATATCAGGGATGAGGTTCTGGGATCCCTTTATATGCTTGACTGAAAAGTCATATTTAGAAAACCAATCTTTTAACCTGAGTAACATTTTTTCAGGAACAGTTTTACCTTTGAAATGAAAGATATTGGGGAAGGCTGAGCTGTCCATTCGGATGAGAAAATGGTGTCCAATCAAATGATACTCAAATTTTTTGATGCCATTCTTTCTAAGATTTCTTTGAACAGCGTGGTAGTGCTTACGTGTGTCGAGAAAAATGTCGTGGCGATAAAGTGTTCCTTGTCGTTGAGTTCTTGAGGAGGATGGCACGTGAGTCATGCTTGCATCTGCGGAGGATCGTTTTCCATCGATAATCAACTTTAAAGGAGGCGGATTTTGCGATCGCTTTAGGGTTGTCCAATGATTAATATTCGGCATTCAACTGCTTTTTGAATAAAGCCAAAAAGATGATGAGTGTAATGATCACGTGTGGGATGAAATCGCGGATGTAATTGATAATCTTAGAAGCTGAATTTGCCTTTTGGTGATTCTTGATCTAGAAAGTGAAGCGATTCTTGGGCAATAACTTTCTGGTAGTAGTGTCCATCTTTGATGATCGTACGAAGAATTGATCTATATGATAGGTCTTTTCTTGGCGGATAACATGATTCCATATTGTGGATAAGATCGTAGAATTGAGTTAACATTTGGCGATGTTAATCGTGTGAGCTGAAAAGCAAGATATCATCGATGTAAATTAATGCATGATCGAGGATAATGGAAGAGTTGAACCGTGGATTTTTGAAAAATAGATGGGGTTTTGAGTCGAAAGGTAGGGCGGTTCATTGGAAATGGGCATTAGAATCAAAAGCGGTTTTGTAATGTTCGGAGGTTCGATGCTAGTTGCCAAAATTTGAGATCAAATTTTGAAAAAGATCTGGGCATTCTTGAGAAAAGTGAACATGCTTTGTCGAGGTAAAGAATTTGTCATCTTGTAAAAACATGTTTAGTTCTTTGGTAGTCAATATTGGCGTTTAACTTTCGGACAATTTGAGAATGCTTTTGACGTAAAAAAGCCCATTGAGAACTTATGGGCTCGATTAAACCTTTAACAATTGTGAACATTCTTGTTGAAATTTGGGAGTAAGTCGAATGATTTCGTTCTGGATGGGTAGCTTTGGTTGGGTTAATGTCTTCATTTAGTTTGAAGGTAACAATGAAGAAGACTTATTTTCCTGAGGATTTGGATGGGTGAACTTCAGAATGAGACTACGAATGACTGAAAGTTTAGTTGAAATATCTTGGTAAGGCGGGAGTTTCGGACAAATTGTAAAGTTCGAAATGGTTTGAACATGGACTTGACTTCGGATTCAGGTGGGAATGATTTGGAGGTGTTTGATTTGGTGGAGGATGTCAAATCTAACAAGATATCCTTATTAGGAAGAGTTGAACCAATAACCTTGGTCGAAATACCTGATTTGGGAAGATTTGAATGCGATGGGTTTCTTGGTAATCGAAAGAGGTGGTGAAGAGTTTGCCATTGGCGAACTTTGAAATGTTCTTGGGTCGATATTACGATGGAAGAAGATGGGGGTTTAACGTCTGCGTTGGTATCATAAGACCGATTCTTTGGAATGGGCACTTTGGAATTTTGAGGCAAGATCGGAGTTTGATGGATGGGATAGGAGCGTAGTGTCGAGGAGAACAGCTGTTGGTGAAAAATCACTTGAGGCCCAGTCCTTTGTCTGAGTCGGAGGAATTACGTAGTCTGAATGTTTCATCGTTGGGTTCATCTTGTTGGAGAAATAAATTCAGGTTAATGCTTTGGCGGAGAGTAGTTGCTTGAAGATGCTCAACTAACCGGATGGATTTTTCTCTTTTGTTGGGACAATCTTTGGCATAGTGGCCTTTTCTCTTGCAGATGAAACATCTGCTTGATTGCTTTCATTTGAATTCTCTGGAAGAGGAAGATTTCTTTCTGAAGAACCGGTAGGGCTTTCGGGATCTGCGAGGTTTGGATGAAAATTCTGGAGTCTTGAATTTTCGAAAATGCCATTTTTTCTTTGAACTGCAATCGCAATCCTTTTTCTTGTGGCATTTGATCTGCAAAAAATTTGAGTATCATTTGATTGGACACCATTTTCTCATCCGAATGGACATTCGATATCTTTCATTTAAAGGTAAAAGCATTCGCGAAAAAATGTTACTTTCGGGTTAAAAGATTGGTTTTAAATATGACTTTTCGATCAAGCATATAAAGGGATCCAGAACCGTCCACGATATGCTTTCAGAACTTTCAAACGAAAATCCTCTCTGTTCTCCAATTTTCGATTATCTCCATGGCTACCCAGCTAAAAAAACTTTTTCCGCAAAAACTTCTTGATTTTTGCCGTCAAATTGCTAGAAAAGCTCTCTTTTTTTTAAAGCTACCTTGTCATGAGACCACTTTTCCTTTTCCACTTTCAGGAAAATCATTCCTTACAGGTTTAACCTTGATCCGAGGAGACACCAAAGATGTGTTATGGTACATCTGCTAACAGATCCTTTATGCACCAAGTTAGTCCTCACTATTTCTCTTTGGACCGCCTCCTTAATCAGGATAACAACTTGAATAGTTCTCCCGTGGTGGAGAAAAGCTAAAAAATTCGTATACACCTTGCAAGCATTCAGTTTTATTATTCCAAGCGTCAGACAAATCTCTTTTGGACTCGAATCGGTATATGAATGGTTAACATGCTAAAAACCACCAACCTGACTCTGCTATGCTCTGAATGCACTGAAGACTCCCAAGACTTCATAACCTTAAACCCCACTGACTTCCCGAATCTTCGACTGGGATAGACTGGACTGCTTTTGTCTTGTTGTAATAATTATGTTTTTGCTTTATTTAAGCTTTCCATCTTTTATCTTTTAATAATTAAAGTTGTGTCATGATGTATCTTTTGCTTTTGCTTTTGTAAAGATAGAGGTCTGTCTTGCTCTTATAAATTCTCCCACTCTTTGTAAGATAAGTTTGAAAAAATAAACTGTGTGTTTTTTCATGAATTTCTAAACTGAATGCTACAGGAAAAGAGGAATAAAGGATTAAATTTGTTCATTTGAAAACTTGCGCAGAAAACTCTTGGTTTATCATTTTGGTACTGTTTTTAGACTAAAAGGTTTTGGTATGGAAACCAGCTCTTGTTACGGTTTGTATATCTTTATGTAGTTGGTAATATATGTGTGTATATGTGCGATGAACCGTTCGTATACGATCTTGAGTCAAAAAGAGATTGGTGTGGATCTTTGGAAATGCACATGAATAATAAAACTGATGTGAAACGGTTGTGCTTGAAATGACGTCTGATCAAGGTTGTAAATTTCGGACAGTTGTTGCAGTTTCTTTCTCCACCATGGGATGGGAGAGAACCATTCAAGTAGTGTCTAGGTAAGAGAGGTGGCGTTATCTGGATGTCAGGTTGGAGTTCTTCTGGAAGGGAAGCCAGAAAGACATGCTTTAATGTCGGCTCATTGAATCCATTAAGCTTATAGAACAGCAGGGACATTACATAATGGAAGTCGAAGATCCTTAGCATGGAGGGCGGCGTTTCATGTTGAGATAGTCTCGTCTGGCGAAAGACTACGGAAGAATGTGAGAATTGATCATGAAATGCAGAAGCACTTGAAACCACGGAAGATCAATGTAATTGGCGGTATTAACAGAATCAAACCAATCTCTTAGAGCACCGGTGAAACGAGTATGAAATTCTCTGGGGCTGATTGAGTTGTGGCTCTTCTTAGCATCGGAGGTCAATCGAGCGGACATCTCGTTGAGTCGGTCGCCATTTATGAAGGAAGATCATCAAATGTGAACCATGGGCCATTTGGCGATTTTTGGTGGATGGATTAGTGCAGGTTGGAGGAGGTTGGTTTGTGGCGAAGATTGACATATCGTCTTATTTAGAGGGAATATCGACATATGGTTGGGAGGTTTGGCCTGGGTAGAGTTGATCGGGTTGAGCCATCAAGATTTTGTAATATCGGCGTAGGACTTTTTCGAGTCCGGTGGATGCTGAAGATTCTGTGTCGGTTTCGGTATGGCTATCTGAAACAGCTAGATTTGAATCAGAAGTTTGATCGTCTGTAGATGAATGGGTGACTGTGTGAGCAGTAAATTGGTTCATGGGTTCTTTATCCTTGGATTGGGAAGGGACTGGTAATGGAGCTAGAGGTGATGCCGGTGTAGAACTAGGAGATGGTTGGCCAGGGATGGTCAGAGAGGAAGGATGAAGAGGGGCAGGTCGAGGCTGCGATCTAGGTTTGGGTTTAGGTGGTGGTGGTGGTGGCAAAGGATTGTCTCTGAAAAGAGTATGAGTCATACCAAATAACTTATTTAGAGAAAATAAATTGTGTGTGCCTAATAGTTCTTTGCGTGAATTGCTTGTGTGTGAAGCTCATGGGGGAGGTTTAATGGGACATTTTGGCATTGCAAAGACTTTAGATGTTTTAAAAGAACACTTCTTTTGGCCACATATGAAACGTGATGTTGAAGTGTATCACTTGTAAACATGCTAAGTCTAGAGTTTTACCCCATGGATTGTATAACCCTCTACCCATACCTAGTGAACCTTGGGTTGATATTTCTATGGACTTTGTTTTGGGTTTACCTAGGTCGAAAAGGGGAAAGGATTATGTTTTTGTAGTTGTTGATAGGTTTTCAAAGATGACATTTCATTCCATGTCCATGATGCACAAAGCGTAGCTAATTTATTTTTCAAGGAAATAGTCGGATTGCATGGAGTACCAGGAGGCGTAGTTTGGATCGAGATCTAAGTTCTTGAGCCACTTTGGAAAAATTTGTGGGGTAAGTTAGGTCTTAAACTTTTGTTTTCTCTTGTCATCCTGTGATGGATGCGATGGACAAGCTGAAGTTGTAAATAGAACTATGTACTTTGTTGCGTGCCATTATTCAAAGAACTTGAAAACTTGGGAAGAATGTTTGCCACATGTTGAATTGCTTACAATAGAAGCGTCCGTTCAATTCTTAAATTTTCACCTTTTGAGATTGTATATGGTTTAATCCGTTAACTCCTTTGGATTTATTACCTTTACTATTGATGGCGTGCTAGTATGGATGGTAAAAGAAATCTGAATTTGTCAAGCAATTGCATGAGAGAGCGGGACAACATAGAAAGATAAGAACAATATGCTACTCAAGCCAACGAAAGGGCGTAAGCAAGTGGGTTTTCAGCGAGAAAGGAGGTTCCCAAAGGCGTTCGAAGTTGCTTCAAGGGAGATGGTCCATTTCAAGTGGTTGCGGATCGATGACAATGACTACAAATTGGATCTTCCTGGTGAGTATAATGTAAGTGCTACTTTTAATGTTTCTGATCTTTCTCCTTTCGATGTAGGTGAAGATTCGAGGACGAATCCTTTTGAAGAGAGGGGGAATGATGAGAACCATCAAGGGAATACCATTAAAGTTTCAAGTGATCCTTTGCACATTCATGGAGGCCCAATTACAAGAGCTAGAGCCAAAAAGATGCAAGCTGCATTAAATGGATTAATTGAGAAAATATGGATTGAAAATGCAATTCAAGATGCAAGACATCATGAATTGATCTTGGAGAGAAGACAAGGCATTGTAGGCATTATTCAAGCTATTGGGCAGCCAAATACACAATTTTGGATCAAATGCAGAAAGGGAAAAATCGGAATAATTCTGTATTGATTGAGCCCGAATTAATGTGCAAGCTATATACCGTTGGAAAGATAATTAAGTTAGCTTTCCAATGCATTTTACAGAGCTGGATTTGGAGTTCTCTAAAAGGAGTTATGATCAATTTATTACAGCTTGTTCAGGCTTGGGAATTCAAACGACTCCTTTGATTATTCAACTTCATTTATTTGTTTTGTGTCAAGTTTATCAATGTGTTAGGTAAGTCTATCATTAATAATGGTGGGTTGGTGAAGGCTTCTAAAGCACCCTTTGATAAACCTATACTTGGAGGGTTGTTCCAATATTTCCATTTGTATTTTTAGGATCTTGGGTTTCTTTTAGCCTATTTAAACTCAGCAACCTTGCTATGTATGACAATTAAGAGATTAGTGTTATTTGAATTTGAAAGATTATTCTTTCTTTGGTTCTTTTGAGAACTAGTGAACTTATCAAGAATTTGCATTCTTGTGGCGTTCCAAATTTAGACTTATCAACTCATACATATTTCTTGAGTGTGGCGTCAATATCATTCTCTATACCTTTGGTTCATACTTTTCTTAAGCATTGGGTCAAGGTTTTGTTTGTCATAAATCTGTTTAGAACTTTCTTGGGAAGTTGAAACTACAATTTAAGTGTGAGTTTCAAAGTTTCATTGTGGGATTTTGTATCACTAATTGCTCACTCTCAGAACTTTAGAATTGCTTCACTTGCAATTTCTCTTAAGCTCTCAAATTTTTGAGATGCTTTACAAATGAAGAATGCATCTCTATTTATCAATTAAATCGGTAACTAAATTATTCAAAATTGACAAATGCATGCATGCGGTTCCAAACTCTTCCAAATACCACTGGGGGAGGAGTCGTGGCGTTGTTACACCTGAACTATGATAGTGCTAAACTATCCTTTGGACTAGTAGTCCGCAAGTTCTGGTTTCCAGCCGATATACCCATAATCCGTGAGATATAAAACCTGAAAAAGCAAAAACCATTGATCACGATACCACCCAAAAATAGGTCACCTATGACCTTTAAAGAGGGTGAACGTTGTGAGAAAACAGTTTTATTTTAAATCGGTTTTAGAAATAAATCAGGACTTTTCTGATACACAGGATCCTTTAAAAAAGGCAAGTGTAGAGCATACTCAGTGTAGAAAATATAGATGAACGCTCTTAGTTTAATAAGTCAAGTATTTTCTTCGTTACCTAGAAGAAGAAGAGAAACTTAGTAAGCCATAGAGGTTTACAAACTGAGAAATATTATTGATGGCAATCTGAATTTTACAAAGATGGAAGAGCTCTTAAATAGAGATGGAAAGCCAAGATAAGACAGGACCCTTATCTTTCTTTAAAGTAAACGACAAAAGAAAATAATTCACTCTTAAAAGCATAAAAAGCTGAAACACACGTTAGACAGGACATGACCCCTGTCATTTATTGAAAGCTGAAAAAGCCAAGATTCCCGGATGACTCTGTAGCCATGTGAGGCTATTATGGAGTTGAGGGAAATCTGGATGGAGACACGTCACCAGTTTCATTTTCATAGTCTTCTTTTGCTTTTTGAATTTCTTGGTGGATTAGGTAGTCTTCATCTAACTCTGGGATTTATTTTGGAGTTGGAGTGGACGAAGAACCTATTTCAGTGACAGTGTACTGAGTTTCTTGTGTTGGCAATAAAGATTAGAAGTCTTCCCAAGGTTCTTGGGCGTCTTGGAAGAGAACATTGGTGTATTCAGGTCGTTGTTCACGAACAAGAATTCCATGAGGACTAGAACTGGATCCCAGAGTACATATTTGGGTTCTTGGTATAACTTCAAGAGTGTGGGAAAGACCAATGGATGTATGGTGAATGTTTGTTGGGACAGGTTGGATATTGTTGAGTTCTAACAAATAGGCTTTGAGAGTGGAGATGATTGTTCGATCATGATCAAGAAGGAAAGGATGAGGGAATGTTTTCCATTCATACGCCATGTCGTAATCGATGGTCTTTTGTTTGAGAATGTTGGAAATATAGTGCATGAGCTATGAATACCAAAAGTAAACATATACATGCTTGATGGAATCTATCTAGCGATAAAGTTAGATAAATTCTGCAATTGCTTACGCCACTAGGTGAGTGGTGAAAACCATTCAAGGAGTGTCCAGAGAAGTGTCGGTGCATGATTTGGGGTGGAGATATGCCGGAGGGTTGGGAGGACAGGAAGAACAAGTTTTGTAGCAAATAGGATTGTGAGACACCACATGTACCATAATTCATCTTCAGAGATGGTGAGGTTGGGAATAATGGTAAAGCCGGTGAGAAACTGGTGTTCTAAACATAAAGAGGGAAACCTTTCTGGTTTGGTCCTGTGCACATTCATGAAATACATGTAAAGGAATTTCTTTGCAAAGGCTTGGATTTGGAAAGCTGATCGGAAAGTGACATTTAGAGGAAAAGCTTTTTGGGTTAAAGCTTTCAATGAGAGTGAACGATTCATGGCTATAATTGGGATGGTTGTGATGGAAGAGATGAGAACAAGGCTTTTTATAGATGGACGGGTGAGGAAATCAAGGATAATATTTTTATCACCTTTGATGTGTTGGACTGTGAAATCATACTTTGCAAACCATGTCTTCAAATTGAGTAATTGCTTGTCAGGAAGCAATTTGTTCTTGAAGTCAAAGATCTTTGGAAAAAGCATTATCCGTTCGATAAAAATTGTGGGTGATGAGATGAAATTGAATGGTGAAATATCGTGAGTCGGAAGATAGCGATAATAAAGGCGATCTGATCATCTTGTGCATACATTACGAAAAATTTGATTCATCTTCGTTCTCGAGATAACGAGGGAAGAATGTTGAAGATGTTGTATGAAGACGAACTTTGGCGGTTGTGAGGATAGTTTGAAGCAAAGTGATGGCGTTCTTTGCGGATGAAACAGCGATTGTGCTTTTTTTACGTCTTGGGAAGCATCCTTTTTCCTGAAGTATCGAAGAGGTTTTTTAGAGGATGATTTTTTATGGAAGTGTTTCTGAAAATGTTTCTTTTTTACGGTGAGGCGAGAATCTGTGCTTTTCGCCTTTTTCTATCACAAGATAGGGTTTTACTGGAGCTTCGTAAAGGATTTTTTGTCTTCCATGAGATCTTTGAAGAATTCTTTTTGCTCACAGATCTTATCGAGACATAGCATTGCCATTTGAAAAATCTTTCCCAGCGAGATATCAGCTATGCTGAGATTAGTGGCTGTGAGTTTCCTTTGAAGATCTGGTTGTAACTCAGAAGGAAGAGAGGCTATGAAGACATGTTTGAGAGATGGCTCGTTGAACCCATTCAGCTTATAAAATAGAATACTCATCCTTTTGTAATGAGATTCTAAAAGGTGTCTTTTGAGCGAGTAGCACTTCATCTGATGATACTCTTTTCTATCTGTTTCGGTAGATGCTGTCTTTTCACCGATGAATTGTTCATGGATGATATTGAGTGTTGTGCCAATTGGAGATTGCATGAATTGGAGTTGTCTGTATTCTCCCAAGCTTTCTAACCAGTCTCGCAAAGAACCCGTTGAATTGAGAAGAGCGAACGAGGTTGAGCATTAGGTTTGGTTCTTGAGGTCGATCCATCGGCAAATTCTTAAGTCGGCGAGGCCATTTAATGACGGGAATGTCATCAAATGTGAACCGAATCTTGAAGATGGTTTTGTTGATGATCGGGGGCCCGAGTGGAGGCATTGATGGCTCTGGTTTTGTTGGAGATGCTTTATTTTCAGTATCAGAAGAACTGTCTTCAACAATAGGTGTGGCGGTTGAAGTGCTTGGATCTTTAGTTTTGGTGGCCATTAATATGCTTGTAATGTCAGCATATTCTGATTCAAAGTCAGTCGAGGTACCGACTGAATGTGTAGATGAGGAAGAGGAAGACGGGTTGGACTCTGATGGGTTTGACTTCATTTTGGGAGAGAGGAAAGATCTGTTAGACGATATGATAATAATCTTGATCCATTGGGCCTTTGTCTTTTTAGGGAGGTTCAGGAGTGGCTTTTGGTGAATCTTCTGGTGGGACCGGAGGAACAGATGAAGATGAAGTGACCTTTGACTTTGGTTCTAATATCTTAATGCTCATAGTTGGTGAGCATTAAGATCTCACCAACTACACACTGGTATCAGAGCTGGTAGCCTTTGACTTTGGTTCTGAGATCTTAATGTTCATAGTTGGTGTAACAGCATACCTGGTTCTTTTGAAATGTAGGGAGGAGTGCAGGTCTATGTGATGTAATGGGATTTTCATTATGGAGAAAGAAAATCTTCCATGGATCACAGCGTCTTGGAATAAGAAGTTAGTAGTCGGGACGTCGTTCATGTGACAAAAGGATTCTTTGAGGACTTGAACTAGAACACAGGAGTACGTGTGTCTTTGGGACAATTTCAAGGTGTGTGATGGTCCAACGGAGGTGTGGTGGATGTTTGTGGCGGTGGTGGACCTTGTTGAGTTCAATTAGGTATGACTTGAGAGCAGTGTGAGATGTATCATGGATGAGGTATAAGGATGAGGACAAGTTTTCCGTTCATAACCGTATCTTGTGTCCAGAAATCTCTCTTGTTTATGGAGTCTTTGGAAGTAAGATCATGAGCGATGAATCTTGTAGTGAACATGTTAGCTTAACTTTACATTATACATGTCTGTGAAAAAGTACGGATTTTGAGTTATTTTTCATACGCGTGAGTGATGAATACCATTGAGGAGAGTCGAAGATCTAATGAGAACTGGGGAGTGGTGATGTGTGAGGGCTGGTTTAATAGGAAAGGAACCAGGTTTGGTAGCATCTGAGGTAGTGAGACACCGTACCATGCTCGGAGATGGTTAGGGAAGGCAGAGTAAGACACATGTGAGAAGCAGGTTTTCCATCTGAAAAAGGAAAGCGATCAGGCTTTTTGCTTTGAACATTGAAGAAATACCGGTAAAGGAATTTCTTTGCAAAGTCTTGTATCTGGTAGGCTGAATGAAAATGAATGTTCATAGGAAAAGTTCTCTGGTTGAGAGCTTTGAAAGGAAGTTGACGATTCATGGCTATAACTGGGATGGTGTGAATGGAGGTGATAAGTGAGGTTTATCTATAGCCGGACGTGTAAGGAAATGCAGGATGAGGTTATTTAAGCCTTTTATGTGTTGGGCCAGTAAAATCATATTTATGAAGCAGTTTTAAAATTTTGACAATTTGTCGAGGGCGAAACTTATTTTGAAGTTAAAGATTGAGGAAAGAGGAGTTATCCATGTTGATAAAGGAATTTATGGTTGATTAGATGAAATTGAACTTTTTGATTCCGTACTTGACCGAAAATCTCTTTGTAGATCATGATAATTCTTTTAGTCTTTGAATTATCCCGCTTGCATGTGCCGAAGTAGCGGCACTTTCGAAGGATGGCACTTGTAATCATCGGTTTGTAGAATCGTTGTCGGTTGTAGAATTGAGAGGAGGAGGTTGGACTATCACTAGTTGTTGGACTGACACATTTGTCTTTGGTCCCATGAAAACCTTTTTTTTACGAGCATGCGGAGACAAGCTTATGTGGATTACGCTTTTAAGGATAAAATCAGGACGTAATTAACAATCGAAATTGTTGGATTTGCTTTGTTGAGATGTGTGTCGGAAACTTTAATAATTCGGTTGATGTGGACCCGGGTTGGTAATGGCCATCTTTAATCACCATGCCGAAAGTCGATTGATTCTTTTGCTATCTTTGCTTTAACTTTTGAGAAAGCATGATTAGTGTTCTGCATATGAAAGAAATCCAAAAAGAGCTTATGGTGGCTCTCATTGTCAGAGGAAAATAATAGGATATCATTAATGTATACCAAAGTATGATGAAGAACAAGACTGAAGATTTTTGTCATGGCCTTTTGAAATAATGAAGGAGCAACTTTAAGACGAAAAGGCATAACGATCCGCGATAATGGGCATCGAGGGATCGAGAAGCGATTTATGACGGTCGGTGGTGAAATACCAAGTTGCCAAAAACCAGCTTTTAGATCAAACTTAAAGAAGATACGAGCCCCGTGAAGATGGACAAACAAGGTTTGGATATTGGGAAGGGGGAACTTATCATCCTTAAGGAAAGAATTAAGTGGCTGGTAATCAATAATTAACCTATTTTTTCCATAAACTAATTCAGAACATTTTTCAACATAGAAGGCTTGACAAGCCCAATCTGAATCAGTAGGTTCAATAAGACCTTGTTGAAATGGCGAGAACATTCTTAACAACAGTAGGAGGTCGGAAGGAGACATACCCGGGTGTGATGCTTTGGTGGGGTTTATGTCTTCGTTAAGCTTGAAGGGAAGGTGAATGAAGAATTGTTTATTTTTCCAAAGAGGTGAAGGATGGTGGAACTGTGAATGGTTTTATGAACAAAATTCTAGGAATTTCTGTTAAATATGACTGTATGGAGATGGTGTTTCAGAAAGTGCATACAGGCGTAATGTATCTGTATACGGCAAGAACATTTGCTTGTAGCGAACTCCAGAACTGGTGAGGAATAGGTTTTTAACCAAATGAAAAATGTCAAAACCTATAAGTAAATCTTTATCTGGAAGTTTGGATGCTACAATCGTTTTCCAAATTATGCAATTCGGAAAGAATTGAACACCAATGGGTTTTTTAGTAATCAAAGTGGTTTCAAAAGTTTCTCCGTTAAGCGCTCGGAAAAGTTTCAAATGTTTTCCCAATGATCGGAGGGAAGGACGGAAAGATCGATCATCTTGGTATCGCACGGTGTTAATAAACCGATGGCAGAACGAGGTTTATGAAATTTTGAAGGAAGGATTGACATTTTAGAAGGCTAGGAATGGTTGAAGCTTGTGGTTGATAGTTTGAGCTGAAATGGCGAAATATCGAGAATCATAAGATTCTGCAATAATGAAGGCAATATGATCATCTTGTTATGTTTTTTATGAAATTTTGATTGACGTCTTCGTTTCTCGGATATGAGAAAAACGTTGAAGATCTTTGTATAGAGAACAATTTCTTTAAGCGATTTGTGAGGGACGATTTTCGAGCAAAGTGACCGCGTTTCTTGCAGATGAAACAACGGTTGTGCTTTTTCTTTCTATACTGGGAAGCACCCTTTTTCCTGAAGTATCGGAGAGGTTTTTTAGAGGATGATTTTCTATGGAAGTGTTTCTGGAAATGTTTACTTTTAGTCAGACGGATACATGCTTCTGCTGCACTTTCTGTCACCAGATAGAGTTTTCTGACTTCGAAAAAAGGATTTTTTGTCTTCCATGAGATCTTTGAAGAATTCTTTTTGCTCATAGATCTTATCGAGACATAGCATTGCCATTTGAAAAATCTTTCCCAGTGAGATATCAGCTACGTTGAGATTAGTGGCTGTGAGTTTCCTTTGAAGATCAGGTTGTAACTCAGAAGGAAGAGAGGCTATGAAGACATGTTTGAGAGATGGCTCGTTGACCCCATTCAGCTTATAAAATAGAATACTCATCCTTTTGTAATGAGATTCTAAAAGGTGTCTTTTGAGCGAGCAGCACTTTATATGATGATACTCTTTTCTGCGTCGGTGAATTATCTTTCATGATTGTTAAATGGATGATATTGAGTGTTATGCCATTGGAGATTGCATGAATTGGGCTATGCGTATTCTCTGAAACTTTAACTAGTCGCATAAAGAACCCATTGACTGGGCCATGAATTCTCGGAGAACAGCTTGAGGTTGAGCATTAGGTTTGGTTCGTGGAAATTCGATCCATGCAAATTCTTGAAGTCGAGCAGGCCATTTATGACGGGGAATGTCATCAAATGTGAACCAAGATGCTAAAGATGGTTTTGTTGAGTGATCAGGGACTGGTGGAGGCATTGATGGCTCTGGTTCTGTTGGAGATGCTTTATTTTTAGCATCAGAAAAACTGTCTTCAATAATAGGTGTGGCGGTTGAAGTGCTTGTATCTTCAGTTTTGGTGGCCATTAATATGCTTGAAATGTCAGCATATTCGGATTCAGAGTCGGTAGAAGTACCGACTGAGTGTGTAGATGAGGAAGAGGAAGACGGGTTGGACTCGGATAGGTTTCTGGCTCAGAGGAGTCAGAAGATGTGTTTTGGACAGTTTGATAATGATACTGATCCATTGGGCCTTTGTCTTTTTTGGGAGGTTCAGGAGTGGCTTTTGGTGAATCTTCTAGTGGGACCGGAGGAACAGATGAAGATGAAGTGGCCTTTGACTTTGGTTCTGAGATCTTAACTTTGGATTTTGATTTTTTGCGGGAAGATGGCTTTGGTTGAGGAGTTGGTTGAAGGTGGGAGAATCGAAAAGGCTGATTATGTAAGCAGGTTGTTGAAGTGCAGATGGTGTGTAGAAAGGTGCATAAGTTTCAAAGATTGGAGGAGGTACTGTTGGGGTTTGTGTTTGGGTAAAAAGGAAAGGTCGAGTCTTTTCAGCATCAATTCTTGTTAATTGACTTTGAGAACTTTCGATCTGCTTCTTTTTATTAAACTACTGGACCCAAGATGTGGTTGATTGATCGTCGGGAGATCGGATTGTCTGCTTCGAGATCACGATCTTGTAGATGGATGTACATCGATCAAGGCGATTCTTGATTGAATCGACTGGTTTCGATCGAGAAACTTGTTGTAGCGATCAATGTTCGTTCCGAGTTGTTGCAGAATTTGGTTCTGAGCATTGGCATTTTTGGTTTGCCAATTTAAAATAGCCTCATCTTGTTTTGCTCTTGGTACTTGAGGCCGTCTTTGGGATTGGACAAAAGGTTTTGAGATAACTCTGGTTTGTGTGTCTATCTATTTTTCAAGTGGAGGGAATGATTCCTCATAAGATTGGCTTGAAAACATCAGGCATGATCTTATTTGGTGAATAGGAGGTTTGGGATCTGGTGGAGGTTGTGGAGGAAAAGAGTTACAAGATGTTTTTGGGCGAAAGGGTTTGTGCTTCTTCTTTTTCTTTCTCCTCATAACGTCCAATTCTTCATCAACATCCGCATCATCCAAGCAAGGACAATCTGGATTGCACATATGGGCTTCAGGAACATCCCATAAGAAGTGACCATTGATTTTATCTGGATATACAGGATATCCTTCTGATGAGAAACCATGAATGGGAAGTTTCTTTTCTTGACCAGTTTGAACTGTCTGAAACAGGCTTGGTGTCAGGTGTTTGAAAAGATAGTTTGACTTAACCATTTTGTCTTCTTTCAAACGTGGCTTCTGTTGTTTGAACTGGTTCAGAATTTTGGTAGAAATGTTCATGGTTGGTCAACCATTCAAGAGGCATAAGTTTGAGCAATTCTTGTTTCTGGATTTGTTTGGGGATTTGGATGATGGTTGGAATTGTGTTTGTGTCTGCGAGAATCATTAAGGCATCAAATGTGGTGTGTGGTGTGGGAAGATCAAGTGCATGATCGTATGTCGATCTTATTTGGTGATAAAGAGTTCTTATTTTGATGTGGGTGTTTTTACGCTCTGGGATTTGAACGCTTAAGGTTAAATTGGGAAGGTTGGGATCCTCAAAAGAGAGGTTGAAATTTGGGTAAAAGGTTAACAAAACACTGGCAGCATGGAGTGTGGTTAGGACGGTTCCTATAACAACATGTTGGTACTATTTGAACCTGGTGTCTAACAGAGCAATTCTAGCGTAACAAGTAACCCTTTTCTGCCATGGAGGGTGAGGATCAATCTTACACCGCCAAGGTGGAGATGTGTATACCCTTCTCGTTTCTAGTTGGCGACGAGATCTTAGGGTATTTCCAAAGTGACATACTGCTCACTTTGAGAGGCTTGTAAAGCACACTGATCCAGTCTTGAAGACTAAATATATTCTTTTGGGAGTGGTCGTTTGGTGGAGATCAGGGTACGAATATTTCTGGTAAAAGAAGTTTTTTGTTTGTATAATTTATAAGGACTCATGATGGGGAACTGAAATTCATTGATTTGGGCAGATTCGGGGATATAGGAATATTTAACAAGGTTTTCAATTTTAGAAGCTATGTGTTTGGAACATGACTTTGGAAGAGATAGAGTAGATGAAAGAGAAATATGAGAGGAAGATGATGAAGGAGTTGAGATTGAAGATGAAGTTGCTTCCATGTTTGATTAATCTTCTTCTAGAAGATCAAATAATATTACTTAGAATTATAAATAATACCACCTCTGCGTTGGGTTGTTGGCTCTGATACCAGTGGTATATATATCTCCACCTTTAGTTGTTGGACAGCTTCTGTTTGTGCTAGTCCCCATGAAGGGCACTATTTTTTTAGCATGCGGGATAGCTGGCTTGTGTGGATTGCAACTTTAGGGATAAAATCACGGACATAATTAACAATCCCAAGGAATTGTCGGATCTGCTTTTTGTTGAGATGTGTGTCCGGAAACTTTAATAATTCAGTTAAAATGTGTGGACCAGGTTGGTAATGACCGTGCTTTGTCGCCCAAAAAGTCAATTGATTATTCTTTATCTGCTTTTCTTTTGAAAGCATGATTATGTTCTGCGCAATATGAAAGAAATCGAAAAAGCTTACGGTGGCTACCGTTATCGAGAGGAAAATAATAGGATATTATCGATGTATACGAAGCATGATGAAAGAACAAGGCGAAAGATTTTTTGTCGTGGCACTTTTGAAATAATGAATTATTCTTTAAGGCGAAAAGGCATATGATCCGATAATGGGCATCGAGGGATCGAGAAAAGCGATTTAATGACGGTCAGCGGTGAAATACCAAATTGCCAAAAACCGGCTTTAGATCAAACTTAGAAGATACTGAGCCGCGAAGATGAATGACAAAGTGCGGATTTTGGAAGGGCTTATCATCGTAAGGAAAAGAATTAAGTGGTGATAATCATAAGCAACCTCTTTCCATGAACTAATTGAGCGTTTTCAACATAGAAGGCGACAAGCCCGATTTGAATCGATGGGTTCAATAAGACCTTGATGAAACAGGCGAGAACATTCTTAGCAAGTAGGAGGTCGGAAGAGGCATAGGGTGTGATGATGCTTTGGTAGGGTTTATGTCTTCGTTAAACTTGAAGGAAGGTGAATGAAGAATAGTTTTTTTTTCGAAGGTGAAGGATGGTGGAAGCGTGAATGGTTTCACGGACAAAATTCTAAAATTTCGTGAAATATGTATGGAGATGGTGTTTGAGAAAAGTGCATACGAGTAATGTATCTGTCTGACAAGAATATTTGCTTATGCTTGAACTCAGGCGGTGAGAATAGGTTTTAACGAATGAAGAATAACACATAAGTAAATCTTTATACGGAAGTTTGGATGCTTTCTGATCTTTTCCAAGCAATTCGGAAAATTGAATGCGATGGGTTTTTGGTAATGTCAAAGTGGTTTGAGTTCTCGTTAAGCTCGGAAAAGTTTCAAATGTTTTCAGCAATCGGAGGAATAGCGAATGATCAATCATACTGGTATCTGCACCAGTGTCAATAAACCCGATGACAGGAACATATTTATGAAATTTTGAAGGAAGGATTGACATTTTTAACATGGTTGACAGTTTGAACAGTAGAAATGACTGAAATATCATCAGAATCAGAAAATTCTGCAATAATGAAGGCAGTCTGATCATCTTGTTCTGTCTGTTTTGAAAAATTGATTCAACATCTTGATTCTCAGATAACAGGGAAGAATGTTGAAGATGTTCTATGAGACGAACAGCTTTGGCAGATTTGTGAGGACAGTTTTGAGCAAAATGACCGCGTTTCTTGCAGATGAAACATCGGCTGTGCTTTTTCTTTCTGTACTGGGAAGCATCCTTTTTCCTGAAGTATCGAAGAGGTTTTTTAGAGGATGATTTTTTATGGAAGTGTTTCTGGAAATGTTTCTTTTTACGGTGGCGGATACACTTAACTTTCAATGCTGCACTCTATCACCAAGATAGGGTTTTAGGAGCTTGAAAAGGATTTTTGTTGTAGATCTTTGAAGAATTCTTTTCTCGCGAGATCTTATTGGACATAGCGTTGCCATTTGAAAAATCTTTCGTGAGATATCGGTATCTTTGAGATTAGTGGTATGAGTTTCCTTTTATTTTTGGCATGGTGTACTTAATCGTTCTAACTTTTGTAAAAGATAAGGATCTCCTTATCTCTCGAGATCTACATATAAGGATCTCTTTATCCACTGTAAGGGAGGAGTTAATTTGGAATACAAATCAGTTTTCTTACATCATTGTTTCTAAACCTTTTCTCTCTTACAGGAATCAAAAGAAATTATTTGGGGTTAATAATGATCGCTCTAATTTTCTAAATTGAGTATGCTTTCTGCACTTACCTTAAGCCTAAGGATCATGTGCATGAGGAAAGGTCTGTATTATCCTCAAAATCGATTTTGTAAAATGAAATTGTTTTCTCATAGCGTTACCTCTTTGAAGGCGAAGTGCCGTATGTTAAAGGTGGTATCGTGAAAAGCTTTTTGAAAATGATTTTCGGAGTTTAATTTGATGGAAAAATGAATAGTTTTCATCCTTCTTTCAAACTTAATGAAGATGTCGATCCCAAAAAGCCACACATCAGGGATGCCTCCATCGATCTCTCTCAAAGCAGAATGCACTCGAATTGCTTTGACAAGGTCTCATAAAACCCTACTTGATTGGGCTTGTCAGAAACTTTTATGTTGAAAAGCATCTGAATTGGTTCGTGGAAAAAAGATTAGTTATTGATTACCAACCATAATGCTTTCCTTAAGATGATAAATTTCTTCTTAGAAGATCCGGTCTCTATTCGTCTTGAGGTCTGCATTTTCAAAGTTTGATCGAAAGTGGTTTTGGCAACTTGGCATTTCTAGGAAGATTGTCCCAAGCGACCTTTATATCCACGATGCTCATTCTGGGTGGGCGATCCTGCCGATCTCAAGTTGCTCCGCCGTTATTTCAAAAGCAATGGTTGAGATCTTAACCGATCTCCAAATCGCTTTAATCTACATTGATGATATCTTGTTGTTTTCCCATGACCACGAACCATAATGACTCTTTCGATTTCACGGAAATCGTCGATGGAACCACAATAACATCGTGCTTTTTTGAAAAGAAAAATAGCATAGAAAAGAATCTGATTGATTTCTTGGCGCGGTCTTAAAAGATGGTCACTTACCGTCGGGACCACATTCGCGGAATTATTAAAGTTTCGGACGATCTCAAAAAGCAAATTCAACAGTTCCTTGGAATTGTTAATTATGTCGAGAACTTTATTCTAAAGTTCTTGGTCCTTTAGACCGGTATCATGCATCTTAAAGAACACTCCACAGTCGGCCCGAGCGGAAGTTGTAAGCGGTTAAAAAAGATAGCCCGTTCACCTCATCGCTCGAATTCCACTACTGAATAGCGCGTTCTCCAGGGATGCTGTGATGACTTTGAGTGCCGTCCTTACAGGAAAAGATTGGTGACTTCGAGTCGCATTAGCGCTCGTACAAGTGGAGATTGAATTGAAAGAATTATCACATGATTTACTAGAAATTCTTGCGGTAAAATATGGAATCGAAATTTGAATTTCATCTCGCCACAATTTCCTTATCGAATGGATAGCAGTTCTTTTCGAAGATCTTTGACTTCGAGACAAATTAACTTCACGACAGCGATTACTCAATTTGAAGACATGGTTTGCAAAGTATGATTTCACGATCCAATAGCAAAAGGTGATAAAATCTTATCCTTGATTTCCTCGCTTATCCAGTATAAAAGCCGTGTTCTCATCTTGTCCAAATCCGATTATAGCCAATACGTTTCACTCTTTGAAAGCTTTAACCAGCTTTTCTCTGAAATATCCTTTCAGATCGGCTTTCCAAATCAAGCCTTTGCAAAAGAAATTCCTTTACATGTATTTAAGAATGTGCACGAGACGAACCGAAAGGTTTCCCTCTTTATGTTTAGAACACTTTATTTCTCACCGTTATTCCCGACCTCACCGTCTCACGAAGATGAATTATGGTACATGTGGTGTCTGATCTGTTGCTCTAAAACTTGTTCTTGCATCCTCCCGACCCTCGGCATATCTCAGCCAGATCATGCACACTTCTCTGGACACTCCTTGAATGGTTTCCACTCACAGTGGCGTAAGCAATGTAAATTATCTAACTTTTATCGGTTAGATAGGATTCTCAATCAAGCGAATATGTTTACTTGGTATTAAGTTCACGAGACCATATTTCAACATCACGAAACAAAAGACTACGGACCGGGACATGGCGTATGAATGGAAAACATTCCTACGTCATTCCCTCTTGATCATGATCGGCAATGATCTCCGCTCTCAAGCTATTTGTTAGAACTTCAGCGATATCCAACATCGACAAACATTCACCGTACATCCGGTCCTTCCGCTCTTGAAGTTATACCGAGAACCCAAATATACTCAGGGATCGTTAAGTCCTGAATTCTTGTTCGTGAACAACGACGACTACACGATGTTCTCTTCAAGAGCAAGACCCTTGGAAGACCCAATCTTTATTACCTGAAAAAAAGCTTCGATGCAACATCCTTTGAACGGGTTCTTGATCGCTTGACTCGAAAAAAATCGAGTTAGATGAAGACTACTAATCCACGAAATTCAAAAACAAAGAAGACTATGAAAATGCTGGTGGCGATATCTCCATCCAGTTTCCTCGACTCCATAATAGCCTCGCATACTCTGAGTCATCAGGAATCTTGTCTTTTAGAAACTTCTGATAAATAGCGGTCATCACTGTCTAATGTGTTCGACTTTTATGCTTTTAAAGTGAATTATTTTCTTTTTTCGTTTGCTTTAAAGAAAGATAAGGGTCCTGTCTTATCTTGGCTTTCAAGCTCTATTTAATAGCTCTTAATGCTTTGTAAAATTCAGATTGCCGTGATAATATTTCTCGGTTTAACCTTAAACTAAGTTTCTCTTCTTCTTCTAGGTAACGAAGAAAATACTTGAGTTATTAAACTAAGAGCATTCATCTCTATTTTCTACACTGAGTATGCTCTACACTTGCCTTTCTTAAGGGATCATGTGTATCAGAAAAGTCCTGATTTATTTCTAAAACCGATTTAAAATAAAATTGTTTTCTCACAACGTTCACCCTCTTTAAAGGTCAAAGGTGACCTGTTTTCGGGTGGTATCATGATCAATGGTTTTTGCTTTTTTGGGTTTTATATCTCAGGGATTATGGATATATTGGTGAAGCTTGTAACCTCTTGGTCGAAGGATAGTCTAGCACTATCATAGTTCAGGTGTAACAACGCCACGTATCAACTAACTTTTGCTGTTATTTTCTTTTCTGTTATTATAAGAATTTACATTCTATTATAACTTGATCTATAATCTTTTAATTGTTAACTCACTATAATTTTTTCAATAGAAGCATGGTCTTTATTACATATTCATTAGATTCAAAGCTTCTAGCAATATCTCTAAGTTTATTATGCTCTTCAATCTTAATATGCACAATTATATCTTTAAAGCTCATAAGTTTCTCCTTATGTTTTGAGGTTTTAATATAATCACTCCATGATTCAAGAACCTTATCAATTAAACAGCCAGCCAAAAATCTTTTAGAAGGTACAATACCCTCAATTTTAAGCTTACTTCTTATGCATCCTTTGTAATATAATTTATGAAGCTTATCCCAAATTTCAGAAGCAATTTTTTAAGGGCGGTAGATATCATAGAGGTTGCTAGAAAAGGCATTTAAAATTGTGTACTTTTAGACTTTGTTATTTGTAGTCCAAGTTTTCATTTTTTTCTCATAGTCTTCATAGCCTTGTTCTAGGGGAAATAATTCCAGATAATCAACTAAGTTTTGTGCATCGAGAATGGTCTTTATTGAATGGCTATATTTTTTATACGTCTGGCAAGTTCTTAGCTGTTATCATCGCAGCAGTAAAGGGAAGAGTTGATGAAGCAATTGTAGGAGTTCAAATAGAAGCCAAAAGATTTTCAGAACTCATCCTAATTCTGTCTTTAAGATTGTTATCGTGTCATAGAAATGATGAGTTGAGAACAAATATAATTACAAAATGAAGAAGCCAGCAACTTAAATAAAACCCAAATTGTGTCTTAGCAACTTAGTAATGTAATTGAACCCAAAACAGCAACTACACAGAACATGCAAAAAAGAAATAAGTGAAAGAAAACAACAATAGGTTGTCAAGGCATGCAAAACTGCAATGTCCTTAACTATAGATTCTGCCCCTTCGACGATGATTTACTAATGCGTTAAGGAACTATAGCAGTCTACTCTTATATAGGGGTGGCAATATGGGTTAGGATTCATTTATTTGATTCGATTCAATGCGAATTAAATGGGTTTGGATTTGAAAAAATTGATTTGTTCAATAAATGGGTGAATTCGATTCAATTCGCTAATTAAACGAATCTAGGTTTGAAGATATTGATTCGTTTATTCGTTTAGGATTCATTTAATAAACATGTTATAAACGAATCGAATACAAGTCGATTCGTTTAAAATTCGTTTATTACTTGTTTAATTAAATTATTTTTTTCCTTAAATTTATTTGAAATTTTTTTAAAATTTAAAGGTTAATATTGTAATTTAGATGATTGTGTATTTAATCCTATAATATGGTTTGAATTATTTATATTTTGTTGTAGGATATTAAATTTGTGGCTTTTTTATATTTTATTTTGTTTAATTTTGTTTATTAATTATATTTTTCTAAACGAATTGTAAATGAATCCTGATTCGACTCGATTCGTTATGGATTCATAATAGGATAAACGAATAATAAACGAATCTGAATTCAATACGATTCGTTTATTAATTCTATTAAACGAATCAAACTGAATATTCGTTTAATAAACGAATGGAATCCGAATCCTAAGATTTCCATTCATTTAATAAACGAATCGAATTTGAATCAGTAGATTTTTGACCCAATTCGTTTACGATTCTATTCGAATTCAATTCATTTATTCGTTTTCTCATTCTTACTCTTATAGGATGCAATGACTCACTAATGCAAGAGCGCACTCCCAACTACAACAATCAAGAATAACATAGATAGAAAAGGAATAAATTCTGTAAAATAAGTGAATGTTGAATTATAAAGTTCCAGTGAAAGAAAGGGGAAGGAAAGTCAAATCTTTTCCCTAAATAAATAGTCACTGCAATTCTCCTTTTATATTTGAAGCCAACGTTCTCTACTTGATTTAAGCAGAGAATCAGCAGTTATAAAAGACCAATTCAGCCTCTGATTCATCGCAAGAAATCAGCCACCAAGCAATTTTGCCCACATTGGTTTCAAGACCAATTCAACAAACTTATCCCGATGGGAAAACAATTAGTTTAAAATTCGTATTTTGAAATACTCAATTGAAACATTTAATATATTTCACACTAGTTAATAGATTGAAAGAGGTTTCTAGGGAAACTTCGATTGATGAATCACAAGATTCCATGATTAAGAATCTCTCAACTCCAATTCTGTTTTAACAGAGCTACTTTATTCTCTAGTTACATACATGGAGAATAATGAAATTTAATGTTAAAAAAAGAGTTTGTAAGGAATGCATGTTATTGAAACTTGGCAGAAAATATTCATGACCTGTGCATAGGAGCTACTTGAATTGTTAATAATAAAATTAGAAGTGTTGTAATTAAAATCTGTCACAATATTATTTTGATACTATATAAATATTTGTTTAATTTACTATTGTTAAGATGTCAGAGTAGAAGTATTAGCGTATAAGGTAGGAGAATTGTATGTTGTATGAGTGTGCAAGATGTGTATTCAAAGTAATTATGTCATATTTAACTATAATAGATTATCCTTAATAATCTATATCTATATCTATCTATATCTATATATATATATATAGCTGGGAATTGAGGAGGTGATGTGGCATCACCATTTGATGGTGATGTTGTACCTTGGTTTCATTGGGTAGAGCAGACTATGGGCGAAATAACTTGGGCGCAATTTAACGGGCTTTGACTACTCGATTTGGGACATTAGAAGAGAATGGCGGTTAGCGGTCTTACCTAAATCGTCGAAGCAGGCATTCTTGACTATCGAATGACAATTTGAAAAAGTTGGCTGATCGGACTAATTTAAGCGAGTCTTTCTTCATTAGTTGTTTCCTCTGCAGGTTCATTGAAGATATCAAAGTACAACTGTTATTCAAACACATTAGTCTCACCTGACTTTTGAACTTGATAGATTTCAGGAAAAGGCAATTACTTTACAAGGCAATTGTTCCCCTGTTCCTGCCATCCAAGATCCAATCACACAATTACAATCGACTCCTACTCCACCAGCACCCTCTTTATTAGGACCGGTTCCCTCTGCCTTACCTAATAATGTCAAACATTTATCCTTAACTGAGCAAGCAGAAAGACGTTCTAAAGGGCTTTGTTTTAACTGTGACGAGCAATTCAAGCCTAGGCATCGCTGCAAACAACCTCAACTATTGCTTTTTGACGTTGATATACATGTTCACAACCCTCCAACACCTGACCATCATTCGGATTGGAAAATCTCGGTTATTGAGACTGGGTAGAAGGCCTGTTTTAAGGGGCAGGGAATGTTAGGACTCTAATAGTTTATTTTATTTTAATTGCTTGTTTTAATTTCTTTCCTATTAGTATTAGGTTTTCTTATTTCAATTAAAGTCCTTATTAAATTGCAATTAGGATTATCTTGAACTACTATAAATAAGTGGTTTCTATTATGTTTTGGGAGGCAAGTAATAAAATTAATTCTAATTCCTATTAATTCTTCTCCCTATTCTCTCTTAATTCTCTAATCAAAACCCTAGAATCCTATCATACGGTGAGTAGCAATGCCACATGGCGATGTCCGGTCTGCGTGTCCAGTGCTAAATAATCTAGAGAAATTTTTTATTCTTATTTTTATTTTTGTTATTTTTATTTTTCATTTTTGGGTGCTTGTACAGCTGCTCTGTGGGTGTTGCTTTACCAGTGTACTCAACATTCAAGGCAATTGAGAGGAAAGATGAAGATGAGCAACAAAAGTGGCTCATGTATTGGGCAGGTTGGAATTTATTTTTATTTTTATAATTTATTATTATTATTATTATTATTATTTGTTAGGCTTGTCACCTTGCTTGTTTTGTTACATGAGGTTTTCATAGACTCCCAAATTTCCTATGTATCCATTATTTTTAGCCCAAGTGTTTTCTTGTTAGATGCTTTGATCAGTTGGCCAAAAAAATTGAATATTACCTTTATGGTTTTATTTATGCTGAGATCTTGCATGGGTGAAAATATATAGCTCTACTATTCATGATGACCATCAATGATGAAAGTAACAAATGTGCAGAAATTCTTCATATTTTGTAATCAATAAAAGATAAGGTTGGTATGATATGAGGATATATATCTAGCATTGGTGCTTGTGCTTGATGAACTTTTGATAGTACTTGTCCTACTGACTATTTGCAGCTTATGGAACTTTTAGCATTGCTGAGGTTTTTGCAGACAAGTTTCTTACTTGGTAAAGTTTTTTAGTACAAGTGATTTCTTCCTTTTGCTTGTGTAGTAAGTATTTATCATATATTTTTTGAAAAGATAAGCAAGTGTACATCTTTTCCCACACATATACGCACGACGCATAATTATCTATGCCTAATTGATGTTGCTGCCCTATCCTGTTTCATCATTTCAGGTTTCCCATGTATTATCACCTGAAATTTTCATTTCTTATATGGCTTCAGCTTCCATCCACTGACGTAAGTTTAAAAATAACGCTTGTAACTTTGGATTATATTGAAAAAGAAAGGGGAAGTGTACTTGTATCTATATTTATTTGTGATGAAAATTAATGTAGCTTAATATGTTTAACTTTTGACTTCAAGTTAACTCATAGTGATAAACTTCCTTATTTCTTGCTAGGGGGCAAGGCAGTTGTACGAGAACTACTTGAGTCCATTCTTGTTGAGGTGTCAAGCTAAAGCTGATAAACTCAAGGCCACTACACATACTAAATTTGATCAACTCACGGCCATTACACAAGCTAAGGTCGATCGACTCAGGGCTATCACACTGCGTCCATTCTTGTTGACGTGTCAAGCTAAAATTGATCGACTGAAGGCCATTGAAGACATGGTATGTTAGGTAGTGTTGTTATCATATTATGGGCGATATTAGTTTGACTTATCTGTTTGATTGAATGATAATGTGGTACTCCCCATATTCTCAAGAATATACAGAAAGTTGAACCTTTGAGCATAGTTCGATTTTAAAATTGTTTATATTGGGTCAACCTCAAGAATATACATAAAGTTGAACCTCTAAGCAGAGTTCGATTTTAAAATTGTTTATATTGGGTCAACCTTAAGAATATACGGAAAGTTGAACCTCTAAGTTGTAACTTGTGGTAAATAAAGGCACTTTAAAATTGTTTATATTGGGTCAACCTCAACCCATAGATACCCTGTGCTAGTCTTGCTATATTGCACTCAACACTTCCCCTGTTGTTTCCGATGAAGTATATGCTTTGCTAAAATTTACAGGTTGGACATATCAGCTCAATCAATGCATAAATTAAATGTGGGGAGGATACATTCTTCGCATTTTTCTGGTCAGGTAATGGTAGATACTTGTCTTTTGGTGCGTGCTCATCTTGCTAGTATATATATAAAGCTGGGACTTGAGGAGGTGATGTGGCATCACCATTTCTCATCTTTATATATTCTCTATTATCTAATAAATAGAGAAATTTTCTTTTAAATTTGGCTTTTCATCTTCTCATAATTAATTTGATTGTTATTACACAATAACAATTATGTAAAGATTTTAATGATGCATATTCTTTGTAATGAACATCCAAGGGGGAGTGTTATGAATTTATTAAAATAAATGTAGATGTTCATAACATATATCTCTTAGTCTCCCCACTATCTCCCATTAGCAACCTTTAGCTTCCCTATAACTCCCACTATCTCACAAGAAATTATGATCCATAATTTTTCATTAATTTCATGGAGTGATTATGTAACTATAAAAGGAGAGCTCATCTTTTTGTTTTGTGTTGTGCAAATTTTATTGAACTCGCAAGTGCACGAATCTATTGTAGAATAGACTAATGGTGACGAGTGTCGATCCCACGAGGAGGTGGATTTTAATTGTGTGTAGAATTAATTTTGTAAATGGGTGGTTGGATTTGTGGTGAAAATGATTTGGATTATCCTAAAATTGGAATTGAAATGGCAAGAATAAATTCTAAAATTGGAATTGAAATGGCGAGAATAAATTGAAGAGAAATCTATTCAGATGACGTACTTGGGTATCTGGATCCGTATCAACATGCATCATGGGCTAAATAATCCTTATTAATGCCAATTAAATCATGAGGGAATCCGCACCTCATGAACTCTAATCAATATGGTGCTTAAGGGATTATCGTGCGAATAATAATAACCTTGTCTTAGAAACTGACAAGATTATTATTATTATCGACGAAAATTCAAAACATCCACAAAACTAGAGGAAGAGAAAATAAATTTACCAAATAAAGCCCGACATGTTGAGACTTCACCTTGACTTGAAAGAAAATTAGCTACTCATAATTGAACTAGGGCAAAATGGGAATTTATTAAAATACATAGAAAATACAAGATGGAGAGGAATTACAGAAAATGGAGTCAAAATGGATTGAGCTATCAAATTACGAGGCCCTTTTTATAGATCATTGGTAAATCATGGCCATCGGATTAAAAAATTTGGGCCGCTCCGGATTGCGCGTCATCGATCAGCGGTTTGACCACGGGTGAAACATATGCTTTTGACCCGGCTTTAAACGATACTTGGTTTGGTTGAAAATAATCTTGTGTAATGCATATGCAAATGCGTCGAAGTTTTAGTCAATTAATATCTTTAGCGTCGCGTGTGATTCAAATTTGAATAGCAGGACCATGACACCTCATCGATCAATGCGTCATCGGTCATACCCGTCATGACCGTCACGAGTTCAAAAAGTGATGTCCGTTTTGCCATTTTATCTCTAGTTTATTGTGAAATGACTATGATGCCCACAAATACAAAATACTTAATTAAAATAAAACACATAATTAAATTACAAAAAAGTAATGTAAGGTTGTTAGTAAGACTTGAAAGCGGCTTGAGCATAGTGGGTCGAAGGGCTTCCGGTTTCTTATAAAGCGGCAAGCGGGTTTATAGTGATTCCAACTATATCGTGCATGCTCTTTGGAATAATGGCCATGCGGAGAATCGCTCATATCCAGGATGCGTTTCAAGAGACAAAGGATATCATCAATGACTCTTTATTCAAGTCATCCAATGAATTGAATCTTATCTTCCTGATTATCGGACACCATTCTAAAGAACATGGGTTTTATCAACTCGTTCTGGCCTTATGACGCGAAGTTCTTGAGCTCGTTTTTCTTGCGTAATTTCCTTTACCTAGGCATGTATACGATAAATTTTGGAGTAACTCACAATCGTACTTTAGCCTCGATTAACCAACGGATGTCCATGAATATGTTATTCCTCATGAGCAATCGCATGCGTTGAGCAAGGGCTTTATAGATCGTAAGGAGGGCATTACGAGGAAGTGAAGGGAATAACGTGAAGCTTTGCTAGAATCTGTTTACGAGTCGTACCTTCGAATGTCGGTTATTATGAGGAAGCTGAAATGGCAAACTTTCTTGTCACGGTTATCCGCCACAAACTAAAAGCACAAACAGAAAAACAAATTAAAACTCCTGAAAAGAAAATTAAAATTGTCCTGCTTATTGAATTTACCTCGAAGCTCCATTGGATGTAAACACTTCTCTCGATGTCTAAGGTTGGCTTTACAAACCCTCTACAGGCTACTAACTTTCGGTGGTTCGAGTCCAAATACGATGTGTTTTACAAAATTGAATCTGCCTTTTGAGATGAGTTTTGACACGTTGAAGTGGTTTAAGAATGTTTAGGAGGAACGGTCTAAGTATAGAACTCATGATTAACAATGATAAGAGAAAACTTAATGGTAAAACAAACACACTTATGCAAAAAAATAATTTCAATTAGCAAAAGAATAATGAAAAGAAAGAAAGAAAAATCAAATCAACGAAAAGAAAAAAAAATCAATTCAAATCTGGTGCATTTGGAGATATTCTTTACGAGCAGTGGCAAAGATAGCTGCAGGTTCTCCACTCTTCAAACCAGTTTTCTTTGCTAGGTTATACAACCCTAAAACAACTTTCCTTAGCTTAAAACGGGTACCAAACCAGATAAGAAAACAGCTAAAGACCGAAGTGTTACGATACAGGATCCTTCATCTGAAAGGCAAAGTGTAGAAGCATCTAACTTGGTTTTGAACAAATTAGTTTAAAAATTTTCCTTATTCTTTTCTTTATTTATTTGAGGCTCCGTAGAACTTAAGAAAGAGGAGTTTAGAGAGACATGGATAATAGAACACTCGATATATTACTTTGGCTAACCTACAACTTAGTGAAGAAGCTAGAGGCTCATATATAGGAATTACAGGGATAAAGCCAAATTTAGAAAAGTGAGGCAGGACCCATAAATGCTTTAAAAGCAACAACTTTAATAAAGTAAAGTAGGGATAGGGACACAACTTTATCTTTTACGTAAAAACAAAAAAAAACTACTTTAATAAAGTAAAAGTAGGAATGACCCTAACTTTATCTTTTACATAAAAACAAGACATAAAAGCAAAAGCTACGTTAATAAAGTAAAGTAGGAGGGACCCCTAACTTTATCTTTTACGTAAAAAGACAAGACATCTGGCGGAGATTACGGAGGATAGATTCGTCCGTAATCATCTGGGCTGGTCCCATCTGCGGTAGTTAGCCCATTTTGTGGCAATTTGCTCCATGAGGTTCACAGAATAAGGTGCACTGGTCTAGATAAGTAGGGCCATCATACTGAGGACATCATTTAGCATGGACAATCCCGGGAATGCAGAGAGATCTGCATTGGGATGGTGGATGAGTGATGATGGGCTCAGATTGTGAAATGACTCTTGATGGTAGCCTTGTTGGTGGAGTCTGAAACTCACTGGAGGAGTTGGCGGTAAAAAAGTCATCCTCGGGATCACAGGAATCTAGTAGTAAATCTGTGGAGGAGTATCTGGGCGTTCTTCTTTGATAATGAATCCTTTCTTTAGAACGGAAGGATTAGGTACCATGAACATGTCATGTGAGGTCGATAGAAGCCCGGAGATGATGTCTTGTGGTGGTGGAGGAACATGATTTAAGGGCGGAGATGATTAAAGAGCACTTTTGAACATGGGGTCTTGATCCAGTGTGCTGGGATGAGGGGTTGTGTGGTAGTGGCTGATTTGTGGTTGAGCAAAGAAGGCGGCTGTCTCTGGGTGACGGAAATATGGTCGGTGAACTATGAACACGGATGTGAATTTTTGACCATGAGAAGGGATGGTGGAAAGATGATGGTTGTGACTAAGCTGCTGGAGGTGGGATCTCCATTGAGGAATATGAGAGAACCATTCTAACAGAGTCCATAACAGAGAAGTAGCCTTGGAAGGATTATTGAGGGTGTTGACTGTGTAGGCTAAGGGGATGATTAAGCGAGGTTGCATGGAGATGCTGATTAAGCACCGAAATACGAGTTCATAAATCGTCATATCCGGACATAGGGGATGAAGAATCCGGTGAGGAAGAGATTCTCGGGATGAAAAGTGAGGAACGGATTGTGAGGTTTTCTTGAGGAAGAAAGCTTTCATGTAATGTGGAAGAAATTGTTTAGCAAACTCCTGAAGGCGGTAGAGGGAAGGAAAAGTTTGTACAGGCCTTGGGAAGGTCTTTTGGGTGAGAGCCTTAGAAGGCAGAGAGGTAGCAGTAGATCTAGTAGCCATGAAGATCGGGAAGACTGGGGAAGTGTAGAAGATTGGAGAGGCAGGTGTCTGAATGCGAGATAGGAAATCTGGAATGAGGTTCTTTTGTCCTTTTATATGTGCAACATCAAATTCATATCGGGAAAACCATTCCTGCAACCGAAGTAATTGGCTGTTGGGAATCGTTTTACCTTTAAACTGGAGGACTTTAGGGAAAGAGGAATTATCCAATCGATCGAGAATCATGGCGAGGAGGTGGTATTCGAACTTTTTGATGCCGTTTTTTACGGCAAGGATTTCCTTGTAGATCGTGTGATAGTGCTGCTGGGCTGGACTAAAATGTCCACTAGCATGTCCGATTAGATATTCCTTTTTGTCGATCTGTTCGAGCAACAGGGCTCCCCATGATGTGTCTGAAGCATCAGTCTGTAGGATACGTTTGCCATCTGTCATGATCTTGAGTTGTGGTGGATTCTGGGTTATCTGCTTTATTTGGACAGTAGTATGGGGAATCGAGATAGGATTCTTTTAGTAAAAGCGAAAGTATACTTGTCTATTTGGTCGCGTGAAAAATCGCGGATGTAGTTGATGATGCCAAGGCCCATTGGACTTGTGTCTTTGTGAAATCCTTATCTGGAAAGTGGAGTAATTCTTGTGCAATGTGGGGTCCAGGCTGATAGAATCCATTCTTTATCTGCATACCGAGATATTCTACGGTATCCGTGGCAATTGTACTCTTTTTGTCGGAAAGCATATCTCCGTATTGATCTATGATATCATGGGCTGTTGGAGTAAAATTTGATGTTCTTCTGGAGTACCTGAAAACAGAAGCAAATCGTCAATATAAACAAGGGTATGGTGAAGGAGGGGCTGGAAGATTTGGGTCATGGCTTTTTGGAAAATGGATGGTGCAGTTTTGAGACCAAAGGGAAGAACGGTCCATTGGTAATGGGCATTTGGAATCTGAGAATCTGGTTTATAACGTTCAATTGATACCAAAACCCAGACTTTAAGTCAAACTTAGAAAATATTCGGGCATTTTGGAGGTAGGTAAAGATGGAATGTTTCCGAGGTAAAGGAAATTTATCATCCTGTAAGAACTGGTTTAAAGGCTGATAATCAATAACAAGACGCTTTTTACCCCGTAACGTTTCAGCACGTTTATTAACATAAAAAGGCTGGAGAAGTTAATGGGCTCAATGAGGCCTTGGAAATAACACATTACATTTGAAGTGGCAAGCTCGAAGGAAGCGTGGGATGGGTTGCTTTGTAGGATTAAGGTCTTCGTTAAGCAAAAGGAAGCTTAACGAAATGGGCTGGATTTTTTCCACGAGAGGATGTGGATGGGCAAAGGCCAAATGATTTGGAGGACAAAACCTTAGGGGCGAAATAGGCGATGTCGGGAGGAAATGATAGAGTTTGATGTGTATGGTTGGAACATGGTGGAATCGAGACGATGGGAAGGACTTGAATCTTTTGGGCTTGGAATGGATATCAAACCGAAGAAGATCTTTATCGGTAGGCAGAATAACATGGGTCAAACTTTGGGAATAGAATTCCGATTAGACTTGGTGCGGAGCTTTGTAGAAAACAATTTTCCACTAGCAGCACGGAAATGATTTTCATTTGAAATCCGGAGTTCAAAATAGCGAGGTTTAAAATCTTTATTTGGCCTTGATGTCTATGAAAACAATAGCAGGAATGGGCCAACTGTATTTGGATAACAGGATTTGGATTTTGACGGAAGGAATGGGTTGAACTGACAATTGAGTGGAGGATGAAGGTACTGACTGGATGTGGAAGACAGGGGAATAGTCTTCTGGTTCAGTAGATGAAGCTGAATCTGAATCTGAATCAGAAGTGCCAAGGGCAAAAACTGTATCCGGGTCAGGACTTTCTTGTTCAGAGTATAGAAACTCAATTTGGTCAGTATCAGGAGAGAACTGATGTAAGGACTGAAGCTGTTGAACTAAGCGTTGAGACCGCTTAGGGTTCTTAGGGCATTCTTTAGCAAAATGTCCGAGCTTTTTGCAAATGAAGCATCTGCTCTTTTTCTTGATCGAAGGATCTCGGAAGGTTGTCGTCTTCAATCTAGAATCTTTTGGACGCTGGGAATGGGCGTGACTGTGGAGTTCTGGAAGATTTTCTATGAAACCTAACTCTGTGGTGTTTCTTTGTGGAGGGACAAGTACAATGCTTAGAGTCTTTGCATTTCCAGTAGGGTTTCTTGATGATTCGGAAACCTTCTTTGTCTTCGTGAGGTTTGGAAGAATTTCTTCGATCAAGGTAATCAAGAACCTAAAGCAATTTGGAAAAGACGGCCAAGAAAAGATTATTGATGTCGAGGCATTAGTATGTCTGGCGACGGATTCGAGTTGTAATTCTTGAGCAAAAGAAGAGACATGCTTGAGGTGTGGTCATTGATACCACCAATTTTATGGAGCAGAAGCGGACATGCGTTTGAAATGATAATCTGGTCGGATCTGCGTGCAACATCTCATTTGGAGATATTCTTTCTGACGATGCGAAAAGATAGCGAGTTCTCCAAGAATGAATGTCCATGAGAGCGGCGAGAGATGAGTCTTGAAGATCTGATGGTATTGTCAAGGGCTGTCAAACCATCACGGAGAGCGATGAAATCGGAGACAAATTCTTTAAGAAGCTGAGAGAGTTACGCATCGGTTTAACCATCGTAGATCTAACCAGAGAGTTCACAGAGGCGTTCACGCATATGGCGGTGGAAGATCATCAAAGGTAAACCATGGTCGGTGCGGGGGCAACTTTGGTTCGGACTCTTGGAGGAGGATTAGAGTTGTCTCGCCCATTTCTCCTTGAACATCGGAAGGAATGTCAACGTAAGGGTTGGCGAGGTTCAGGAGGGATCGATGGTGGTAGACTCGGCGTGATCCGCCATAAGAAGGCGAAATATCGATCAAGTCTTGTTGGAATCATCGGGCGAAACTATGGGGTTGAAGTCTCGGTGATAGAATCGAAGGTGTCGGAATCGGAGAATTTGGATTCTTCGAGGAGGGTCAAGGTGATGCGATGATAAGGTAATTCTCGATGGGTTTCTTTTTTAGAAGGAGATTACGGAAATGGAGGTAAAGAAGTAGATGGAAGGTCGAAATCTTGGTTCATGTATGAAGGGGTTTTGGATAGCGTCTGAATCATAGGAATGAGGAGGAATAGAAACTGCGGGGAGGTGGAGCAGGCGTCGAGGAGGTCGAGGTTTAGGTTTTCTTGAGTTGAGGGTTCAAGTGGTAGGTCATGGGAAAGACACTCTCAATAGTATAATCCCTGGTAGTAGTAGGGAAAAAGGACTAGAGGGTGATATGGTTACGTGGGGAAAATAGGATAGGGGCTGTGGCGGTTGTGTAGATTGGTTGTCGGCGATTAAGCGATTCGACTTGAAGGTCGATTTCTTGCTCTTTTCTTGTGAACTCATAAGAATTATCACCGCGGTCAATCATGGCTCGAAGGTCACTGTCAAGCTGTGCAACCTTAGTATGAAGACTATTATACAAATTGGTCAAGCCCAGTGCGAGAGGAAGTAACCTTGTTTTGAGAGGATGCGTGATCTAATCAACTTTAGAGTGGAGGGAAGTAAGAGAAGCATTCTGGACTCTGGCATTCTGAGTTTGCCAGTTAAGGACTGCTTCAAAAGGCTTAGGTTCTTCAAGATGTCCACTGGAGGAAATAGGAGAGTTGACAAATGGTTTGCTCAGACACGTGCTTTTAAGCGTTTCTCGAACTATAATCTGAGGCAGAGGCAGAGGCAGATGAGAACATCATCGCGAGGACACGGAGGAGGTGTAAGCGGAAGACAGTAGAGGGCCGGGTTTTGCATGATCGATGTTTCGGATCCTGAAGTCCTTTGTTGTAGAGTGGCAAAGGAGGTGGATAATCGGGTTCATCATCATCATCTTGAGGCGGTATAATTTTGCGATAGATAATTTTCTTCTTTTCGATCTGGAGGAATAATCATCCTCATCATTACATGACGGTAAGGGATCACGTCGGCGAGGGGAACATCCATGAAATGGCCATCATTTTATGCAGGTAAACATGAGTACGGGAGTGAAGGACATAATGGGTAATGGTTTTCGGAAGGAAGGACTTCTGGAATGATGTCAACAGGTTGGACCGTGGGCGGTAAAAGGATAATCGGGGAGGTTACAGAAGGCAGAAGGAGGAGGTTTGAACTGAAGGCGAACAGAGCCATCAGATCGTTTCTCATACATGGGTTCAGAGGTTTGAACAGGAGCAGTGTTTTGATGGAAATGCTCATAGTTGGTTATCCACTCGAGAGGCATGATCTTGAGAAGATCAGCACGAGGGATCTGTCGTGGGATCTGGATAATGGTGGGGATGTCCGGAGATTCAGCAAGGATCATGAGGGTATCTGAACTGAGATCTGGAGGTGTGGGAAGGATAAGGGAGTGGTTCTGAAGTCTGTAAACCAACTGATGATGGACGGTAGCAATCTTTGCACTGGAGACTTGTTCAGCTCCTTGAATCTGAACTTGGATTTTTAAGAAAGTGGAAAGATTGGGGTCATCAAGGGAAAGATTGAAGTTGGGATAGACAGTGAGAACAACATAGTGAGGATAATGGTAGCATATTGTTTGAAGCGGGTGTTAAGTCTGTCTGAGTATGAGGAAGACCTTTTATGGAGGGTGAGAATAAAGCGGACACCACGAGATGAAAGTGAGTGTATCGTTCTTTGTTTCCAGGTGGGAAATGAGCTCGGGAAATTTCTAAAGTGACATCTTTGTAGATTGGAGGAACGTTGATCGAGATGAAAGTATGTACTCTTTAGGAGTAGAGCAGGAAGTACTAATAAGAGAGCGGATAGAGCAGGTGAAAGCGAGAAGGACGTTGATACAACTGGTAAGGATTAACAAGAGGAAGAGAAGACTCATTTACGTGGGCAGAATCTGGGATATAGGAATACTCAACAAGACTCTCTAGTTTAGACGTAGTATGCTTAGTAACAGTTTTTGGAAGGGACATGGAAGAAGATAATTGAACTGGATTTGGTGAAGAAGATGCCATGATTATAAAGCTCTTAAGTTCTCTGGAGATGAAGCAAACTTAAATCAGAATAAGGAATTTTTCAAAAGGAATTATACCAAAATCATTTTGCGTTGTGAGAAAAAAAAACAGGCTCTGATACCAGTCCGAGTACCCTTGAGACTCTTCAAACCAGTTTTCTTTGCTAGGTTATACAACCAAAAAAAAAAAAAACCAGGATAAGAAAAATAAAGGCAAGTGTTCTGATACACAGGATCCTTCATACAAAGGCAAGTGTAGAGCATACTAACTTGGTTTTGAACAAATTCGTTTTAAAAATTTTCCTTATTCTTTTTCTTATTTATTTCAGAGCTCCATAGAACTTAAGAAAGAGGTACTCTAGATATGGCTTTAATCTTTGACCATTAACTTTAAACGTGACACCGTTCTTTGGGTCCTTAATTTCAATTGCCCCATGTGGAAAAACAGTATGAACAATAAAGGGGCCAGACCATCGAGAGCGTAACTTACCTGGGAATAGGTGCAAGCGAGAATTGAATAAAAGCACTTTCTGACCTGGAGTGAAAGATTTTCTCATAATGTGCTTGTCATGAAAGACTTTCATTCGTTGCTTGTAAATTTTGGCATTTTCGTATGCATCATTGTGAATTTCTTCAAGTTCTGCCAGTTGTAATCTTCTTTCTGAGCTGGCTTGCTGCATGCCAAAGTTTAATTTCTTGATGGCCCAATATGCACGATACTCGAGTTCCACAGGTAAGTGGCAAGCTTTTCCATACACTAGCTTGTAGGGTGACATCCCAATCGGGGTCTTGAAAGCCGTTCTATATGCCCATAATGCATCATCAAGTCTTAATGACCAATCTTTTCTGTCTGGCCTCACCGTCTTTTCTAATATGTGCTTTATTTCTCGATTGGAGATCTCAACTTGGCCACTAGTTTGCGGATGATATGGGGTTGCCACTTTGTGAGTGATTGAATACTTTGTCAAAAGAGTTTTGAATGCTTTGTTACAAAAGTGGGCAAATCACTCGAGGAATCCAAAGCGTGAAACAATGTTGCTTTTCAAAAATCCTATCACCACCTTATGATCATTGATTCTACATGGAATTGCTTCTACCCATTTCGATCCATAGTCAACAGCAACCAATATGTATTAATAGCCAAAAGAAGAGGGAAAGGGTCCCATGAAGTCGATACCCCATACGTCAAAAATCTCAACCACTAAAATTGGATTTAGTGGCATCATGTTCCTTTATGTAATGCTCCCCATTCGTTGACACCTATCACATGAAGAACAAAAGGTGTAAGCGTCTCGAAATATAGTTGGCCAATAGAAACCACATTGTAAAACTTTAGTCATTTGTTTTCTTAAAATGGCCTCACAAAGCTTGTTCATGGCGAATGAAAGGATATTACAATTTCACTGGGACACGTCAACAATTTGATCTGCATACTTGAACAAATATGGGTCATCCCAAAAGAAATTCTTTATTTGCAAAAAATTAGCCTTGTCTTGCTTGGTCGATGCTCGGAAGTTGACACAAAGATAATTCACGATGTCAGCATACCACGGTAATACTTCCACACTCATCAATTGTTCATCTGGAAATGACTCATTCAATAGTAATGTTTCCATAATTGTGTCAAAATGGAGACGAGAGAGATGGTCTGCCACAACATTTTTTGTGCCTTTCTTATCTTTAAATTCCAAATCAAATTCCTGCAAAAGTAACACCCAACGAATTAGTCTAGCTTTTGCGTCTTTCTTTGTGAGAAGATATTTAAGAGCAGCATGATCTGTGAACACAATTATTTTACAACCAATGAGATAAGATCGAAATTTTTCCAATGCAAACACTACTGCTAGCATTTCTTTTTCAATAGTTGAATAGTTCAACTGTGCATCATTCAATGTCATACTAGCATAATAAATAACATGGAGAATTCGATCAACTCTTTGTCCTAATACTGCTCCTACTGCATAATCATATGCATCACACATGAGTTCAAATGGTAAGCTCCAGTTTGGGGCCTGAATGATGGGTTATGATGTTAACAACTGCTTTAATTTTTCAAACGCCACAAGACATGAATCATTAAAGATAAAAGGTACATCCTTAGCAAGTAGATTGCATAAGGGTCTAGAAACTTTGCTAAAATCTTTAATGAAACGTCTATAAAAACCAGCATGCCCAAGGAAAGATCTTACTTCTCTGACTGTTTTGGGTGGAGGAAGATTAGAAATGAGATCCACCTTGGCTTTGTCAACCTCAATACCTTTGCTTGAAATGATGTGACCGAGAACAATACCTTGTTTTACCATAAAATGGCACTTTTCCCAATCCAAGACTAAGTTCTTCTCGGTACATCTCTGCAGAACTAATGTTAGATGATGTAACATTGATCAAACGAGTAACCAAAGACAGAAAAATTATCCATAAAGACTTCAAGGAATCGTTCAACCATATCAGAAAAAATGCTTAACATGCATCGTGGAAATGTAGCAGGTGCATTACATAATCCAAATGGCATTCTCCTATATGCAAAAGGGCAAGTGAAAGTGGTCTTCTCTTTATCTTTTGGTGCTATGGGAATCTGATTATATCCTGAGTAGCCATCTAGAAAGCAATAAAATTCATGGCCTGCCAATCTATCAAGCATTTGATCGATAAATGGTAAAGGAAAATGGTCTTTACGTGTGACAGAATTCAACTTTCTATAATCAATGCATACACGCCATCCTGTAGTCACTCTAGTTGGTATTAATTCATTATCGGCATTCGTAACTACTGTGACTCCTGACTTTTTGGGGACAACTTGTACAGGACTGACCCATGAACTATCAGAAATTGGGTAAATGATACCTGCGTCTAATAGCTTAAGGACTTCTGTTCTAACAACTTCTTTCATATTAGGATTTAACCGACGTTGCATTTCCCTAGTAGATTTAGCATTTTCATTAAGGTGAATGTAATGCATGTAGTCTACTGGGTTTATACCTTTAATGTCTGCGATGGTCCATCCTAATGCTCCTTTGTGCTCTTTTAAAACATCCAACAACTTACCTTTTTGTTCGTCATTTAGGGAAGATGAGATGATTACCGGCAGAGTACTTTCTTCTCCCAAAAATGCATATTCCAGAGTGTTGGGCAATGGTTTGAGCTCGAGTTTTGGTGGTGATTATGATGATGGGATGCGTTTCTTTTCTGATGGTGCTAGTTGTTCAACTCTTGACTTCCATTTATTAGTGTCCATGGATGGTGCTGAGTCAAGTAGGGCGTTGACCTCATCGACCGATCTGTCAATATCAAAATCCAAACCAAAGTGAGTTAAACATGTTTGTAAAGGATCATCACTAAGGTTTGAAAGAAAAGTATTATCAACTATTGTTTCTATTAAATCCACATCAACAATTCCATCATCTGCATTGTGAGGCTGTTTGGCAATGTTGAAGATGTTTAGCTCCGTAGTCATGTTGCCGAAGGACAACTGCATATTTCCAGTCCTACATTGAATGTGAGCATCGGCAGTTCCCAAGAAAGGTCGGCCTAGAATAATGAGGATGTGCTTCCTTGAATCCTGTATTGGTTGAGTGTCAATTACAATGAAAACAACAGGAAAATAAAACTTATCTACCTGGATAAGCACGTCCTCCACAATACCACGAGGTATTTTTGTGGACCGATCTGTAACACCAATTGGGTGTAATTCTCCAAGTCCAAGTTTCAAAAATACTGAGTAAGGCAACAGATTTACACTAGCTCCTAAATCCAACAAAGCATTCTCAATTGTGTGGTTCCCAATACTACATGAGATAGTGGGGGAGCCTGGGTCTTTACATTTCAGAGGAATTTTGTGTTGGAGTATAGAACTAACATTTTTTTGTTAAAAATGACTTCTTTTGAACGTGAATGTTTCTCTTTTTAGTACAAAGGTCTTTAAGAAACTTGGCATAAGATGGAATTTGTTTAATAGCATCAAGCAAAGGGATGTTAACACTTACCTGTTTGAAGATTTCAAGAATCTCACCTGTGGATTTTCCCTTCTTTCCTTTAGCTAACCTCTGAGGAAATTGAGCTTTAGGAACATATTCTCGCGGGTTGGTTTCTTCTTTCTCCTCCGATGGTGAGTCCTCAGCATTTACAGGTACAATTTGATTTTCTTTTGTCACCGGCATCTCCACTTTGTTGTCAATTTCTTTTCCTTTTCGCAAGGTCATGACTGCTTTGACCTCTCCATGCTACTGTGGTGGACTGGTACTTGCTTCATGTACTCCTTTAGGATTAGGCACTGGTTGACTTGGAAATTTACCTTTCTCAACAGTCATTGCCAAGGTCTGAACTAAAGAAGCAAGTTGTCCCACCATCTTCTCGAGGCTTGAAACTGATTGGGCTTGTGAGTTGAAGCTTGCTCTCAACTCATTTTGTAATCCATCAATAGTGCGATTCTGTTGCTCAATTGTGGAGTGAGTAAGATTCTTGAGATTCTGGAATGAATCCTCCCATGGTCTGGGTTGAGAGTAGCTCTGGTTCTGATTGTATGGTCTAAATGGGGGCTGAGAGGCTTGAGGATTTTGAGGAATTGGTTGCATTGGTAGAGCTGGAGCTGCTGGTCCATTTTGTTGGAATCCTTGAGACCATGAAAAATTGGGGTGGTCTCTCCATCCAGGATTATATGTGTTGGAGTATGGGTTGTAATTTGATGGTTTTCTCATTACACCTATGGCATTGGCTTCGATCGAGTCGTGGTCATGTGGTTACATTGATTTAGCGATAACGATGCTATTTGTCGAGCGAGACCTTCAACCATCTCCTTGACTTCTTTGATTCCCGAAGTTGACTCGCCAATGTGAACCTCATTCACTCCTTTAATTCTTTTAGTATTCCTAAACGACCGACTCCATTGTTGGGAATTATCCGCTTGCCACTGGAAGAATTCCCAAATCTCTGATGCACTTTTTGACATTAGTTCTCCTCCACTTGTTGCCATTAGCCATTCTTGCACATTCGGCAATAATCCCTCCAAAAAGTATTGGCATTGGTGCCATTTCTCGTACCCATGATGTGGACACTTCAAGAGTAACCCATTGAATCGCGTGTTTGAAAAAGCTGCCGTCTTCTCGGGTAAACTCGAAATTTTCCTAATAGCATTGGTTTTATCTAAATATTTATTCAAAATTTAGTTACCATTTGTTCCCATGTAATGTTATTAGTGTATTAAGCGTGAGCTCTATCCTTTAAAGAAAATGGGAATAGTCTAAGTTTTCATCATCGTCGAAAAATTCATATTTAAATGTTTGACAAATAAGCGTGAAAATCATTTAGATGATTATATGGTCCTCATTTTCTAGGCCATAGAATGTTGGGAGACAATTTAGCGCTAGGTTTTTAGTTCAAAACTCCTAACATTTAATTATCTTATGCATGATGTCTTCAAATTAAAAGGATTTGATAGTCGTTAAATGGCCTCTCTGTTTAAATCCATTTTATTTTTAACGTGTTTATGCAAGTATTTTTTTAATTCATAGGTTCAAGATTAGGTAATAATGACCTTCGACCATGCATGCAAAACAAATAAAATAAAAATAAAGATGGGAACAAAATAAATAAAAATAAAAAAGAGGGAGAAATTACGATACTAACCTTATTGCGCTATTACAACCTTTCTATTAAAAAAAACACTTAAAAAAATACGTGAAATAAATTAACTAAAAATAAATTAATACGCTAAACAAAAAAAATACAAAGAAAATTAAATTGAAAATTAAATTACAGAATTTTAAAGAAGAGAAAAAGAAAAGAAAAAGAAAAGAAATACTAACCTTTAAATGTAGATTCACTTTTTTCTTTTTTTTTCTTCTTTTTTTTTAAAGAAAAAAAATACAAGAAAACAATTAAATGGAATTATTCACAAAAATTAATTCTATGAATTAAAATTACTTACTCACCAAAACTTGTTGTGCAAATTTTATTGAACTTCATAAGTCTATTGTAGAATAGACTAATGGTGACGAGTGTCGATCCCACGAGGAGGTGGATTTTAATTGTGTGTAGAATTAATTTTGTAAATGGGTGGTTGGATTTGTGGTGAAAATGATTTGGATTATCCTAAAATTGGAATTGAAATGGCGAGAATAAATTGAAGAGAAATCTATTGAGATGACGTACTTGGGTATCTGGATCCGTATCAACATGCATCATGGGCTAAATAATCCTTATTAATGCCAATTAAATCATGAGGGGGGAATCCATAATAATCAATATGGTGCTTTATCGTAAATAATAATAACTTGTCTTAGAAATGGGGTGAAACCAAGGCGGTATCTAGACAAAATTATTATTATTTGTCGACGAGAAGTCAAAACATCCACAAAAACTAGAGGGGAAGAGAAAATAAATTTACCAAATAAAGCCCATGACACATGTTAAGAATTCACCTTCAACTCAAGCTTGAAAGAAAATTAGCTACTTATAATTGAACTAGGGGCAAAAATGGAAATTTATTAAAATACATAGAAAATACAAGACGGAGAAGGAATTACAGAAAATGGAGTCCAAAAATGGATTCAGAGCTATCAAATTAGGAGGGGGAGGCCCCCTTTTTATAGATACATTGAGTAAATCATGGCCATCGGATTAAAAACAGTTTGGACGATCGAGTTGCATCATCAGCAGCGGTTTGACCCGCATTACACGGTTTGACCCGCTTTTGAGCGATGCGGTTTGGTTGAAAATAATCGCGTAATGCATGTCTGCGCAAGTTTTAGTCCACTAATATCTTTCCATGTCGCGATTCGTAAAATTTTAGAAGCGGGATCGCCACATCATCGGTCGATGCCATCGCGTCATCGATCAAATATGTGAACGATGTAAATGCGATAGCATAAACGATCTGCAGGTACGTATGAGCCCATTTTTCCTTTTATGCTCCTCTGGTTTTAGTCACCGAGTTCAAAAGTGATGTCCGTTTTGCCGTTTGATCTCTCGTTTATTGTGAAATGACTATGATGCCCCTAAAATACATAAAACACTTAATTAAAATAAAACACACATAATTAAATTACAAGAACCTTAAATACATAAAAGTAAGGGTTGTTAGTAAGACTTGAAATGTAAAATGATGATTTTCTCCTTTATAAATATACATTTTCTAACACTCAACATTTTGCACACACACAATTAGAATGAATAAAATCACTCTATAATATATTCTCTCATTTTATTCTTTATCTTGCGTTGCTTCTTTATTTGTATTGCTGGCTAATAGCTTTTTTTTTGTTTTTTATAAAGCTACCTCATCTTAAAAAAAATCAATTCATATTTTTTATCAGTTTCATCAAGTGTAAAGTAAGAAAAAATGATAATACTAAATTCTTTTTTCAAAGCCGCGTGAAGCGCGGTTCTATTTTCTAGTTATGTAAAGATGTTGGGACTTGAGGAGGTGATGTGGCATTACCATTTCTCATCTTTGTATATTCTTTATTATCTAATAAATAGAAAAAATTTCTTTTATATTTCGCTTTTCATCTTCTCATAATTAATTTGATTGTTATTACATAATAACAATTATGTAAAGATTTTAATGATGCATATTCTTTGTAATGAACATCCAAGGGGGAGTGTTATGAATTTATTAAAATAAATGTAGATGTTCATAACATATATCTCTTAGTCTCCACTATCTCATTAAATTCTCTTTACAACTCCACTATCTCATGGAATTATGATCCATAATTTTTCATTAATTTCATGGAGTGATTATGTAACTATAAAGGAGCTCATCTTTTGTTTTGTGCTTTGATTAGAATGAATAAAATCACTCTATAATATATTCTCCGTTTTATTCTTTATCTTGCGTTGTTTCTTTATTTGTATTCTTTGGTAATAGTATTTTTTTGTTTTTTATAAAATCATCTTAAAAAAAAATCAATTAAATATTTTTATCGGTTTAAAGTGTAAAGTAAAAAAAAGAATAATCTTAAATTAACTTTTTTCAATGGCGTGAAGCGGTTCATTCTGTAAATAATATCACGGGTATTTTTATGATAAATAATTTTATTAAAATAAGAGAGTTGTAGACTCACCGGTAGGGATGGCAATGGGGTGGGGTGAGGGTGGATTCAAAAAAAATTTTATAATTCATAAATTTAGTGGGGTGGGGATGAGGAATCCCCATATGGGGAATAATTTCCTCATCCTCACCCCATTTCCTTATGGGGATTCCTCATCCCCACCCCATTTCCCATTTGCCTATTTTATAGTAGATATAAATATATGATTTCAGTAAATTAAAAATTAGAGGCTTAAAATAAAATCATTACCATATTATAAAGTATTTAAATTATTTTTATAAAACTCTAAAAGTTTGAAACAATATCTTAAAATGCTATCAAAATTGAAAAATATTTGAAGAGATCAGTATTTTAAAAGAGAAAATAAAACATAATAATGTTTTAGAGTTGAAAAAGAATTATATTGTAGGATTTTCTTTTTATTCATATCATGTTTATATTACATAAAAATAAAAAAATTATTAATTGACATTATAGTTGATAAAATAAAAATTATTAAATAAGAATTAAAAATATATTTATATATAATGGGGATTGGGGTGGGGGTGGGGTGGAGAGTACAAAACCAAACCCCACCCCGTTAAGAATTTAGGGATTATTTTGCATTCAAAAAAATTATTTAAAATTTTCTATTTGTGATGAAACTTTTGGGAGGATTTTCACCTTATGAATTTCGATAGAATAGTTATTTGCTAGAGAATGTATGTTTACAAATGGGATGTTCATACTCTACTATGCTACCTATCCATTCTTATATTATACAAGAGTAAAGAAAATATACTTAGTTTGACGTGTCTAACTAAACTTCTAAAATTAAGTAGTGTGATAAAATATTTTCTATTACATGTTGGTTAAGAATAAAAGATGAAAAGATAAATATAAAAAAAAAATAAAAGACTAGGCGCTTTTATAGTTTTTCTATGTAAGTTAGGGATTCATGATAATTTTGTGAATTCTCAAAAATTAATTTACTTATGTCATAGAAAATGAACAGTAAACTTATGAGAAAATTAACTATAACATAGAGCATTTTAGAAAATTTGCTTAACCATCTTTCAGTCATTGAAGAGAGAACACATTCAAGTAGCAGTTGATCTTTAGGCTTTTAGGTCAAAAACTCTGGATTCTCAAAGTTTATTTAGTATTATAATGTTCTAGCTTAAATGACAATATTGTTGTGAGAAATAGTTCTACCTATGAAATAAAAGTTGATTGATTTTGATTAATATAACTTTTAAATAATATGTTTGATAAAATTAGTAAAAAAAAATTAATAGTTTTTCATCAAACAACTTTAGTATAAAATCACTTATTGGATAATTAAAGTTGATGACTAATTAAAGTTAAATAAGGAAAAGGATTGTAGAGGATTTCTCTTTACAAGAGAGACATACAAAGCGTTCAAGTGGGCACAATAAGAGACCAGAGCAATCCAGTTGTTCCAATTAATGCTCTCCACTTCTGTCTCATATTTTGTTCATCAATTTTCATATTTTTTTTTGGTCATTCTAAATTATTGTGTTTACAGTGCAACCTCACAACAATGTATCTTGAAGATCAATTTGCTTTACCTTTTATCGCATTAAAAAATCTTTCATAGAGGAGCGGAAATTAATTTTTAGGATAGTGTTTCTTTTATGCTTTGATAATTTTTTTGAGAATTGGTCAGTGTTAACAACTACTAGGCTTCAGGATAAAATATTTTTGTTTTTTGCCGCAAGTTTTATGTTTTTAGGTTTTACTTTTGGGTTAAAAAACAAAATTACTATTTTCAAGCCATTATTCATCGCCATTGAGTTTCCTTATCGGTGTTACTATTCTAACTGATTTGGGATGTCAAAGAAACTCTACTAACTCATATTTTCAACACTAAATTGTAGAGAATGTGATCCCTTTCCATTTTGACCAATTTCTTTGCGCAACTGATCAGGTTTGTTCGCATTCTATCTCAACTTTTCTTTTATCTATCAACAGTTATTAACGAGGGCAAAGCCAATATTTTCTTCTAAGTTGGCTAAAATTGTTAGTCAAGGCAGTATTTTGAGATTTTTTTTAAAAAAAAAATTGAACCTCAACTATGCAATAATATGGAATCACTAGTAAAAAAAGATACTTGAAACTTATTCATGAAAACTTTCACTAAAATTTCTAATGTAAGAAACACATTGTGCATAAAGAAGACAGTTATTTAGAATTAGGGTTCAATATGGTAGCCAAATTGCTAATCGAAATTATTTGTTAAAAATCATAATATATTTATACTTGATTGAGAGAATTTCTGAATGAAAGAACAACAGTTACCATGAATTAAAACATTAAATTAAATCATAATACAATAGTAAAAATTTTAACTTTAGATGATTTTATAGTAAATCAAAATTTTTAATATTGAGAAGAAAATAATAAACATCAGGCGTTTAATAGCCTGTTTTACGTTTTTCATCTAAGGTAGAATGTAAAGAGTGAAGGGACTAAAATAAAAAGAAATGAATGGAGGTGGCGATGGACAAATTAAAAAGTGTAAGATAACTATTACTAAATATAATAAAACAATTAATGTGTACATTAGAATGTACATATATAATTAGGTGGACCTACTTAAAAATTAGCCAATCATAGCCTATCCTTAACTTTGTCATTGGATACTATTCAATGCAGTATAATATCAAGCTTTTACCCTAATCAGTTGTTGATGGTCCCCGCCATTGGTCCCCACTATTGAGAGAAAAATTTTAGGATGTCATATCATAATGTTATTTCTTCTGGTATATAGAAATAAAAATTCCACGTGATTGAAATTATTCTTGGAAACTAGCTTACAATTTTCACAAGGTCGGTAGGTGGCACCACCTGCTTTTGACATTTTGCACTCCGCTAAAATGACATCCCTAAAAAAACCTTTTCTTTTCTTTTCGGCCTTACCTTTATTAAATAAATAAGGAGAAAATTTTCTATGAGGCCGCAGCCAACTTATCTTGTCTGCGAAGATTGTAGGACTAATCATTTAATAAAATAATAAGAAGATTAACATTTACTTAGTCTTTATATATTAATTTAAATATTTATTTAGTCTTTATATTTTAAAAAATATCTTAAGATATTTCTACTACTATTAAATATATTATATTCTTACCTTTTATTTTTTCTTAATTTTTGTATAATACCCTTACAATAATATTTTTTACATTAATTGTTTAATCTATAAAAATGATTAATTAGTAAATTAATCAATAATTACTTATTAGCGAATTAAGATTTAAGAAATAAATATCAATGTGACACCGCTGGTGTTTCTTATTCCCTTGGAACAAACCTACTAATTAGGGTCCTACTATTTGCAATAGTTGTACCATGCCACAATCTTTTGTCTGTATTAAACAAAACCGTTGGATGCTTCTTTCTTTAATCTAACGGCTGGACTTAATTATTGGATAAATTGGACTGACACCGGTAACCTTTTGAGTGGGTTGCAATTAATTGACTTCATCTTTTCATTTTCATCCTTGGTGCGTGTATTACAAGTACAGCTTTTTGAGCGCTGAAATTAACCATTGATTTCTCCTCTTTCGCCTTACATAACACACTTGACTTCCATCATCATCATATCAATCAAAAATAGCAAAATTCGATTTTTTTTTTCAGAAGTTGTGATTAATTAATTTTCTATTTATTGCTTTTTTTCATGTTTAATACTAGAAATATATCTCTCTTGTTGAACTCTCTTTAGCAAGAATAGCATCTGAAATCGTATTTTTCTTCTTTTTTTTTTTACTTTTTCTTCTGTGAGGAATTTTGTCAAACAGGTAGCAGGCATGAAATACATCCAAGTTGTTTTCAACTCAAATATAAGTTAACACACAAAAATCAATCTTGAAGTCCTAGCAAAAGTTGCATAAGTGAAATGGATCATTACATTAAAGAATCAGATAAAAAATAAATAAACTTGAAGATGTAAAGATGAAATTTTTGGGCAATACCATCAACAACCATTTGATTCCAGCAAAAAGAAGAAAGATGATGTACAGAAGACGTTGAAGGAGTTGATGAAAAGCAAAATGTAAAAAAGAAAAGAAATTATGTGTTCGTCAATTTGTTCGTGTTCGATGATTTACCAAATACAAAAAAACGGTAGCAATACCCTTTAATTGAAAGTAAGTTTTATTAGGCAAGAGATTTTGAGAAAAAAAAAAGTTAATCCTAATTGTGGATGGTGGATGGTAGATGGTGATATGTGTAAGTGGATCTTTAAAAGTTAAGTCATAACTCACTTGATTTCACCGGTATACCTGAAGATATGCGTGGTAATTTAAAACATGTTAGATTATTTGACTTTTGAACCAACGATTGGTTGGGCTAAGAAAAAAAATTGTGGTATCATATCCCAGTTGCAACATAGATGATCCTACTAATTATTATTTATAAATAAATTAGTACCAGTCACTTTATAATAATGCTTGATATCTTTTTAATAATCTTAATAATAATATTTTTTTGTAAAAAATTAGTTGATCAAATTAATGCCAAAAGTAAAATAATAACAAGTAATTTTTATTTTATTTTAAAGATTTATCTGATAAATTTATATTTTTTCATTAATATAATAAATTTATATTATTATAAAAGTTAAAAAAAATTAAGAATATAATTATTAATAAGAGTGTCTAGAAATAACTTTTAATATATAAAAATTAAAAAAGTACTTAACTCAAAATGAACTCACTATTTCTTTAAAGTTGAAATTTATAAATTCTAAGGTAGAGCCTACAATCTTACAATGAGAACTATTATTATACCAGTCAATAGAACATCAGTGGTCCATCCCACTACGTCAATATATTGACGTGGTGAGATTGTCCACAAAATTTTCTCTTCAATAACGCCTACAGCTGGCAAACCACATTGACCTAAAGCCTTACGGAGAAGCAAACAAAACTAATGAAGAGGTAAACCCATTCACTAATGAGACACAGAGACACAGAGACACAGAGGGCATCTTATCCCTTTGTCAATGCATTCATCTTTCAATAGAGCATCTTACAGTGCAGGGCTGTATCTTATACAGCCGCTGCCAAAAACTAGAACAACCGGTATTTTTACCGGTTGTTCATTAAATAATTTTTAAATTTTGTTTTTAATGCTTAAAAAAATATAGTAAAATGAAAAAATATGAAAATTTTAAATCTGAAGCATAAAAAATCAATTAAATGAGAAAAATATTTTAATTTTTTTAACATAAATAAATGTTAAGAAATTATAAAAATAATTATATTCTAATTTTTTTGGTTAAATATCAATTTAATGGATGGATGTTTCAAGTTTATTTTGTATGTCTCTAATTTCGGTTAGTCTTTCTCATTTATTGGTTCATTTATTTCAATTTTTCAATCCACTAGTTTTGTGTTTAATGTTCCAACTAAATTCATTAAATACCAATATTTTGGGTTAAATTACAAGTAAATTTAAGTTCTCGTAGGATGAGTTCCTAATTTTGGTTAAGCTTTATCTCTTATTGGTATAAGGGTTTTAGCTAATAATTTCACTAGTTTTGTGTTGAATGTTCCCATTATCTAAGTAAGATTTCAATTAATTGGGTTAAGTACCAAATTACTTTGTAGCGTTTAATTTTTGGTTGGATTTGTATCAAATTTTGGTTAAACTTTCTCAATTTAATGTTAATATATTTCAACTTTTCAATCCATTAGTTTTGTGTTTATTATTCCTACTAAAATCGTTAAAAATAGATATTTTGGGTTAAATTCCAAGTAAATTTCATTTCTCGTCGGAATAGTTCCTTATTTTGGTTAAACTTTCTCCATTATGGGTTCATATATTTCAACTAATAATTCTAGTGATTTTGTGTTGAATCTTCCTATTATCGAGGTAAGATTTCAATAATTTGGGTTAGATACCGATTTTACTTTGTAAAATTTTATTTTTGGTTCTATTGGTTCCTGATTTGGTTAATCTTTCTCAACTATATCTTTATATGTTTCAACTTTTCAATCCACTAGTTTTGTGTTTAGTATTCCTACTAAAATCGTTAAATACCAATATTTTGGGTTAAATTCCAAGTATATATTATTTCTCATTGGATAATTTTCCTGATTTTGGTTAAATTTTCTCTCATATAGGTTCATTTATTTCAACTAATAATTCCACTAGTTTTATGTTGAGTGTTCCTATTATCTAGTTAAGATTCCAATAATTTGGGTTAAATACTAAATATACTTTGTAACATTTTATTTTTGGTTGGACTAATCCCTAATTTTGGTTAATCTTTCTCAATTATAGGTTAATATATTTCAACTTTTCAATCCATGAGTTTTGTGTTTAATATTTCTATTAAATTCGTTAAGTAACAATATTTTGGGTTAAATTATAAGTAAATTTCATTTCTCCTTGGACTAATCCCTACTTTTGGTTAAACTTTCTCCTTTATTGGTACATGAGTTTCAACTAATAATTTCACTAGTGTTGTGTTGAATATTCCGATTATTTATGTAAGATTTTAATAAATTGGGTTAGATACCAAATTTACTTTTTTAGATTTTATATATGGTTAGATAAGTTTCATATTTTGGTTAAACTTTCTCACTTATGGGTTCAATTACTTCAATTAATTAGTTCACTACTTTTGTGTTTCAAGTTCTCAATGCCTACGTTATGTTTCAACATTATTGGTTAAATTATGAAAGTTGATATTATAAAATTCAAAGGTACCTTTATTACGAAAAACAAATAATATTATTAAGGTGAATCTCATTTTACTCCTCTTATTTCAATAAATATCAACTTACAACAATATATTAAAATTTCACTATTGTAACCCCTATTCAATTTTCTATAAACTGCAATCAACATTGTAAGTTAAAAGATTAGGAACTTACCTAATCTAATTATGTTGGAAAATTTTGTTTTTCTTTTTAATCTTCTTGACTTCATGAGATTTCTTAAACTCAACTTATTTATACTTGAGCTTTTGATCATTATAGATATGCCTATTTTATTAATTCAAATTAATTGTACTCATTTTCTTTCCAAAATAAATTCTTTGATATCTCATCACTTCAACCAAAATTTCATTTTTAACAATTGCATATGCAATTTGTACAGCTCAAATTTTTATTTTTCAAATGTTTAAGATAAAACAAATTATTTATTTATTATATGATTATCACAGGAATAGTGAAAATTAATTTTTATATTGAAATTTTAAGATTTGCAAATTAGCATTTACTTTGAATCTAATTCAACTAAGTCACCATTTATGTATCTTTAATTAATGTTTTAAGCACAGTAAATTCATTTCAAATTAAACAATATTTTGTATAAAAAAACACATTAGGAAATTAATGCAATCAAGAAAAAAGAAAAATATATTAAAACATTAATTTTGCTTCCTCAATTAAGTATTAAAAGGAAAATTTTCTCTTACAGATAAATTCAACATTATAATTTAACAATAATGTTGACTATTTATTTATTGCTCCAAATTGCAATAGTTTTTTATGAGTCATAAAAATTAAATTTATTTAACATTATACTTATATAGTTGGATACGTAATTTATACCTTAATTGATGTTGCCTTATTTTCAATTATTATATTTTAGTGATAGTTTATTTCATTGTATACTAATAGTGTAATAAATTTGTAATAATTGATTATACATCATATTTTTCATTGATTACTACTCGAATTATATAATATCTATTTTATAAGTGAGTATTACTCAAATTAATATATTATACTTTAAAATTTTAATTATTATACTTAAATCATATAATCACATATGCAATTAAGCGTAAATAATGAAAATGTCACTTCCCAAGGCTTGGGAAAATGATCATGTAGATCCCTGAGTTTTCACTAAGAGACACTAAAACCCCTTTTAACTATAATGCTTTTTGACTTTATTAATTCAAAAAAATCGACTCTAAAGTTTTATAATAAGTAGAAATATAATATTAAAATAAATGTAACAATATATACATTTTAAAATAATTAATATATAAAAAATATTTTAGTACTTTACAATCTTATATTATATTAAACTAATTTTTTTTAATAAATAGAAATTTAAAAATTTAAATTATTTTCAATATTGTATACAAAATTTGAATACTATTAATACATGAGATATATTTTATTAATTATAAAATCTATTTAACCTAAAGATTTATTTAAATTTTTTCTAACAAATACTATTATATAATTAAAATAAATATCATAATTTACATTTTAAAAATTATTTTATATATTAAAAAATATTTTAATATTATTAATTTATTAGACAAATTAAACTATTTAAATTATATTTGTACTTATTAAAAATCTAAAAGTCAATTTTTTTGAATCAATAAATCCAAATTGTATTATAGTCAAAGGGGTCTTAGGGTCCCTGGGTGAAAATATGGGGTTTTATATTATCATTTTTCCAAATCTCGGGGGTTTAGGTATCTTTTTCCCTAAATTATTTAATTCTCGGTGTTGCACTAAAATTATAGTTTTCTAGTTACATTGTTAATTTAGTTAAGGGTACAATACAATGTCAATAACAATTATTGTAATAATACCTAAAAAATTATGCTTGATATTATTAAAATTTTAATTTTTAACAAATTGTACCTTGTTGACTTGATTGAGTAGTTTTCAAGCGGGGTTAAAAAATAATATCAAATTATACACACTTTAGAAAAACACATTCAATTGGACTATATATATAAACATTATTAAAACTTTTATTATTATAGAAAATAAAATCATCAAGACATTTCATTAAAAATATATAATATCGTAAAAAATATCATAAGCTGAATTTAGTTTAATCATAATAATAATTACTATAATGACAGTTATTAACAATATAAAAAAAACAAACATTATCCTTTGTTGTTTAGAAAAACGAAAAACCCTTTCATGTTTTAAAATAAAGTTCAAATTCTCTTTAATCAAGTATTTTATATATCATTTTATTTGACATAGTTTGATGTTAGCCATAAAATTTAAATATTTTTAGAGTATAAATAAAGTGAAATGACTTATATAACCCTAATGATTAAATAAATTTAATAATAAATTATCGAGAAAAATTACTTCACACACACACACATATTGTGGATATATATAACCAAATGTTATTCCAATTTAAATGGATAATTTACAACTATTAGGGATATTTACGACATTTTCCCCACTTGTAATTTTTCTCTATAATTTACAATTTATTATAAAATAAAATTTGTATCATTAAGGATATATAAGTTATTTTACTTAATTTGTATTTTCAAAATATTTAAATTTTATAGCTAATAGTAAGATTAGGGGTAGAATAGTAAAATGATATATAAAGCTAACGTTATTATAACTTTTGGGGGGGGGGGTGCAGTAGGAGGTAATTCTCATTTTCTCTTAACTATCATTAATTATAGTACTAGTAATAACTCAAGATCAAATATGTTACATGTGATAATTTAATAATGTAGCAAAATAAAAAAATTAAACAAAGTATGCAATAATTTAATTAATTTGTGATAAATTTGTATGAAGTAATTTGTGTAAGAGAAACTTTGTGAGTATAATCCAAATATCAAATATATGGTACATTATATATGCCTTGTATACAGTACAAATTTATACCATTAATATTAGTCACTATTTCAACTAATATTGAGAATAACAATATTTGATGATTAATAAGGATATTTGGTACTATGAATAATTATAATTATTTGAAAACTATCCAATAGTTAAATGGAAAATAAGAAAAAAATATACTTAGTTTACACTAATATAAATATTATTCTCACTAATATAGACATTACATGTTTCAAAGTAATTTTTTCAGCCATAAGAAAATGCAAATTTTTCATGCTGATGAGGGTTTCTTTGACATTTTCCTAATTTAAATTGATAGTTTTGATATTTAGATAAAATTGGTGTAGCTATGTGATAATTACTACTGATATTTGCCAGTTCCCACTTCCAATTCTTTCGTTCGGTAGCAGGTTTCATGCGTAAAAAATAAAAGCCGTTGGATTGCTTTTATAAGCAATCCAACGGGGAATAGGTTTCAAAATAAAAAATTAAAAACGGCTGTATGGCATGCAGTGGCTGTATTATAAGCGGACCCCTTTCGTTCAACACTGCCTTCTGTTTTTCACTGAAAGTATTTAAAAACTTTACATTTTGGTCTAACCAAAACAGTTAAACCCATCCACGAGACACAGAGGGCCCCATTATCGTCAAATCAAATGATTTTTGACTGCATGCTTCCCTATGTTACGAGAGGATTCAGAATCACTGACATTATCTTTTATATATTTAATTATTCGTTTAATTGTGATTATATTTGATTTTCTTTTTAAATCTTTGTTCTCCTAGTTGTGTTTTCTAATTGCAGTCCAATGCATTTTCTATTCAAGTTTCCTTCCTCTCCATGCCCCACAAGGCCACAAGTCTTTATCAAAGGGTTGTCAATAATTGATGCCTGCCTAATACAATGAGTCGTCATATGGATCAGCCACAAAATTTCAAAATTGAAACGGTAACGGGAGTTCTATTATACACTAAATAAATTTTTTTCTTAATTTTGAAAGATGTTTCCATTAAAAAAAAAAATGTCACTGTCACCACAAGCCTAGCTATGATGTGTGTATGCATGTATATTTAAATATATTATCATGTTACATGTGCCACCCAATTATATTGTACAAAGGGATAAGATGCGCAAAAAATGATGAGGCTAATGAAGCATAATGCCTCTAATTTGTTGTATTATATTGTTCAATATTATATTATATGATTTATTGTTCAATATATTGTTCAATATTATATTATATGATTTATTCAGTGTAAGATTGACTACATTTGTTTAAGACTGATGAGATTAGGATTAACATCATGGTATTTTAGAATATTATTGATTGATGAAATCCGAAAGCAACCAACAAAAGCCCTCACCTTGGGCTTGACCAAATTCAAAATTGAAAACGGTGAACAAATGACTGAAATTAACAGTTAGAAATGGGTAAAATGTTTTAGAATTCAAATGAAGATGTGCATGCTTGACTTTAACTTTTTTTCTTTTTTGAATAAAGAAACATAATGTTATTTCACGTCAAACAAATTACAATCATGTTTCGTAACAAAGAATTAGATTATTCTACAAACAATCTACGACGGATAGGGAAGCAGAACTGTACACTAATGGTGCGTTTTCTTCTTGAAATTAAAATGAGGTGGAATGAGAATCGACTGGAAATGAAAATGAGCTGGAATGAGAATGAGGAATAGGAATGAGATTTCAATATTTACTTAATAAAAATAAATGGGAATGAGAATGTGCTGGAATGCCATTGATATGTTTACTTGACAAAATAAATGGGAATGAGGAAAGAGAATGAGAATCAATTTACCAAAATATCCATAGTATTAATAATTAATAAAAATAATTAATTTATTATTATTAACAATATTATCATTATTGTTGTTGTTATTATTATTATTATTATTAAAAATATTATTAACAATAATTAATAATAACTAAAATAATAAAGTTAATATTATTTTTATTAATATAATCATTATTAACATTTATTACTATTATTATTTTAATTAATATCATTTTTATAATAATATTTATACATGTATCTAGATAATAAAAATTACATTATTATTATTATTATTAAATTTTATTAACTTTATTATTTTAGTTATTATTAATTATTGTTATTATTATTATTTTTAATAATAATAATAATAATAATAACAACAACAACAACAACAACAATGATAATATTGTTAATAATGATAAATTAATTATTTTTATTAATTATTATTTTTATCATTATTTTTATTGTTAATAATGATAATATTAATAAAAATAATCATAACAATAATTAATAATAACTAAAATAATAAAGTTAATAAAATTTAATAATAATAATAATTATTATTATTAATGACATTTAAAATAATAAATTATTTGTGATTTGAACAAGGGTAATTTAGGAAATATGAAAAAAATTAGAAGGATAGAAAGTAAATATATGTTTCATTCTCATTCCCACATTTTTATTCTCAACCTCCTATTACTAATTTATTCCTTTATTCTAAATTATGACCCACACATTTTATTCTCATTCCCAAATTATATTTTGCCACGTAAACATAGGTTTCATTCCCATTCCTTCATTCTCATTCCCCAAATCTGCAAGTAAACACACCATAAGATGTCAAGAAAATACTTTCACCTAAACTAAAGGTTTTACATGAATAAAAAATGCCTCGACTATTTCCAAGTTATCCCTCATCTCAATAATTGGCTGAATTATTATTTTTTTTCCAGAGAAAAGCATGTCTTGCATTAAAGAGCCAATAATGACTTAAATTACAACACCATATGGGTGAAAATATAGTCTATATAGGGTTGCATTACATTTAAGTAGGGGTGTTCGCGGATCGGATTTTGCGGATTGGATATCAATCCATATCCGATCCACAATTTTACGGATTATAAATTTTTAATCCAATCCAAACTACGGATTGATGAAATTCAATCCATACGTCAGGGGATCGGATGTAGATTTGACCAAATTCATATCCAATCCACCATTTTACAAATTGGTTTGCAGGCTAAAAATTTTGAATCATGTCCTATCGACAAACTAACTAAATAAATAAACTTAATATAAAAATAATTTTACTACTGATAAAATTCAAAGTTAAATAAGATTTAAATTAATTAATTATTTAACTAAAGGTAGAAAATATATTCAAAGTTTCAAAATATAACACACTAAAAAAAATCATTTGTTTAAATCAGAACATTAAAATTAACTGATTAGGAAGCTATATTTTTTTATTTAATTATTTTTATTTTATATTATTATCGGATAAGACATAATATGGTGTTAATGTAACTATATTTCAACTTATTTATTTATTAGTAAGTATAATGCCATATTTACAAATTAAATTTTTTTTATTAAATACATATATTTTTTTTACGGATTCACAAAAATAAATCCTTATCCAATCCACCGACTGAGGATTTTTAAATTTTCAATCCAATCAAATCCACCAATCCATGGATCGAATTTTTATGAATTAGATTTCTGTAGATCAGACGGATTAAGCAGATCAGATTAGATTTTGAACACCTCTACATTTAAGTACAATATATAAGATATTACTTAGCATTCAAGCCAAAGTTAGAGTAATGCATAACAATAATACACAACTGCAAACACTACAAATTTCTAATAACTGAAAAGAGACAAAATGATTTCAGACAATCTGATCTAATGAAGTATCGAAAGAACCCACTGCAGCTATTGTTCGTAAAACCCCTTTCCAACAAAAAAAAAATTCATAAAAAAATCATAGTATTTGATAAGACAACACAATACAATATAATTATAACATCAGAACACAAAAAACAGCAATTGGTTGATATATAATAAATTAATAATAAACCTTATTCATTACTTACCATGTATGTATAAAAATTACCATGTATGAATAAAAATTATCAAGATTAATTAGAGTATACATACCACAATGAATTAATAGAGAACTAGGGCACCCAAGATTATTTTATCACACAAACTTCGAAACTAAGTTCTTGAAAGTTGAAATTAGACGGTAGTTAGCTTCTCTAATTTCTATGACATTTATTTTGTTGCAGTTAACTACTGTAGCTGCAAATTATATACAATACATCATTTAACAAACAGAAATGAACAAATGAAACTTTTTTCTACAACACGGTAGTCATGTACAGTCAAATCTAAAGTTGTTTCCATCGAAAGCACCAAAGTCCCATACACAACCAATTCACAAATTAACTAGTCTAAATCTGAATATTCAGCCCTTTTTAGTTCTCTACCCATTTTCAAAAGCTTTTTGGTTGTAATTTTACTCACAGTCAGCATCATTTAATAGTACAAGACTTTCTTCTGTCTTGTTTTCATCAAACAAAAAGTTGTTACAGCTACTACTTGAACTGCTGATAAGCTGCTTAATCTCCTCAAGTCCATAATCCAACGGAGTTTCAACATTTGAAATCATGAACTTGTTGTCTCCTTCAACCCCATTATAAAACAAGTTATTCTGCGAGCCCATTTGTTCACAGTTATTATTTCTACCACCATAGTATTCATAATCAAATTCTTTGCCATGGCTTATCTGCTGGTTGCTGCAACTTCCATCTGAAGAGCTGAAACTAGCTTGATCGCCTCCAAACATGAAATTTTTTTCTTTTACTTGATGCTGAGCAGTGATGCAAGAATTGCAGCTCAATAACAGACTGTTTGAAAATGATGAATTGCGTTCAAGGCCCGTGAAAGATCTGGCCGTGGTGGTGTAATAAGCGTTGATGTCGTTGCAGTTGTATGATATTGTTGGTGATGGTGATGGTGATGATGACGACGACGACGATGAAGATGTTTGAAAAAGAGATGAGAAGCTTGAAACAGCAGCTTGGTGAGTTTTTATTTGAGATTGTTGATTGACTATGCCTATGAGTTTCTTCTTGAGTTTGGTGTTCCAGTAGTTCTTGATATCATTGTCAGTCCTGCCTGGCAACTGAGCAGCTATAGTTGACCACCTTCAATTTTTGTGTAACAAGAAATCTAAAACTGAGATTTAAACTTAATTCCCATGCATACAATTTCATATAAAAATAAAGCCCCAAAAAAAGAAAAGGAAAGTAAAATTAGTAGCCTATTTTTGAAGCGTGAAACATGGGAAGCTTGCTCTTTTTGTGTTAATTCGTTGTTTCCATCTCCGTACATAAAATTCATACAGCCCACCCAGAAAAAGAGAGGAAAATTAATTAAAGGAAATTAATGAGGTAAAAGAGAAAAATTAAAAAATTAAAAATGGAAAATTGAAAAAAAAAAAAAGAGAAATATACCTGCTCCCAATGCTGGCAAAGAGGCTGCAAATAATTCTATCTTCATCATCAGAGAATTCACCGTGATTGATGTTGGGTCTCAGATAGTTAAGCCATCTCAATCTGCAGCTTTTCCCACATCTCATCAGACCTGATTAATCAAACAAACCAGATCCGTTATATTAATTAAGATGATTAAAAACAAATAGGAAGAAAACGAAAAATATAAACAATAGTAATCACCAGCTTTATGGGGAAGAGCAATCCAGTTCCCTCCTGTTCCATTTTTCTCTATATACTCCTTCAGCTTTGCATCTTCTTCAGGAGACCACGGCCCTTTCTTTACATTTGCTTTGTCACAGCAAGGAGCCCTGCCCATTTCTCTTTATTTTTCTTACAAAGAGAAATGATTGGTTTGTTTGTTTGGAAGCAGAAATCTTGATATTTGGAGACTAGGGATGCATTTATGTATTGCAACAATTAATTAACAAAAGAGTCAAAGGACAGGCTAGCTTCTCTTATTTTCTATATGAACATTAAAGAGTAGTATAGTTTTCTTGCAAATCTTGTTTATGCATTTGAAAATGATGTGCTATAATTTTCAATCATATATAGGCCAGGTCATAGAGTACCATACTCAGGACTTTGCAAAGGCTCAATATAATACAACGAATGCTACCTCAGCCGGTCTAACTTTACTATTAACACTATAAAGTTATTGAGTGCCAATTGTTAAGCTTATATATATATATATATATGCTCATGTTCCACATCTACTTCATAACTTCCTCGAAACATTTCTCGGCTGAAATCAAAATGAATATCATTATTTTTTCATACTTTGATTGATAACATGAAATCATATGCCAATAGTAAGCAATAAGGGTGGGGTTATTTGTACTCTAAAAAACACTTTGAATACTCTTTATTTCCAAATATATTTTATTACAAAAATACCCTTTCATGAAATTACTCAAAAGGATATTCACTTTACTTAAAAACAAAAATACTTTACACAACCATTTATTATAAATCCTAAATTTTTATTTCCTTCATCAATTCATCATCTGAAACTCATGGAAGATATAAAACACACACGCTTTGAGAAGGAAGCAACAAAACTCACGTGTAGCAAGCCTCCTTTCTCCCTCACGAGCCAGCTGGGGTCTCTCTCTCTCGTCTTCACACTATTAATAGTCTTAGCTCCGTTCTCCCTTGCCATGCAGCAATACTGAGATTTCTCTCTTGTCTCAATTGCCCTAATTTAAATCTTTAAATTGTTTAGGACAATTTGTTGAACTACAGATGGATGGTGGTCTTGTGCTTGGGTATTGTAAATTGGAATCAAATTATACAACCCCTGATGCCCTTTGGGAATCATGTTTATTTCAAGGTTTCATGTTGTGATTTGATTGCTTGATGAAGCATATGGATACTGTAGTTTGCTCCCTCAAATTATTCTACTTTGTTGAATAAACTATATTGCCCATTATTTGAATAGAATTAAAAAAAAAATTACAGCCCCTAACATTGAGCTAATGCTATAATTTACACGTCTCCCTCTTTTATAGCACTTTTTTTTTTCATAATTTATGTTGTTTCCAATCAGTCAATATGAAATATATTCATTTTGTAGGAATAAAGAATATGGAGAAAAGACATTGAATTTGAAGAGTTGGAGAAAATTGAGGAGGAAAATTTAGAGGATGAAGAGCCAATGATAGGGATGTCATTTGATAGTGAGACTAAAATGTTTAGTTATTACAGAGATTATGGTAAAAAAAAAAAGAGTTTCCAGTTTTGCAGAGAAGTAATGAGGGTAATGATGGGAAAATAAGACATGTGAGTTATGCTTGTGGGCGAAGCGGTGCAATAAGAAGCAAATCTACTAATCTTCTCAGGCCCCAACCTAAAGGAAAAGTAGGTTCCAATGCTAAATTGGGAGGGGGTTTAGAAGAAGATGGAAAGTAGAGGATTTGAGTTTTAAATCTTGAACACAATCTTACATTGTTGACTCCAACCAAGTCTAAGTTTTCCCGTGCAATCGTAGCCTCAGTTCAGAAGCAAAAAAAAAAAAACTTGGTGTAAATGCTATAGCAGGAATTAGATTATCCCAAAATTATCAATAAGTTGTTATTAAGGCTGGTGGCCGTGAAAATGAGACAGTCATAGAAAGAGATTGTAGAAATTATGTCCAGAAAGAAAGACGACTACGGCTTGGAGATGGAGATGCCACTCATCTTCAAAACTATTTTATAAAAATAAAATCAAAAGACAATAGGTTTTTCTTTAGTATGAAAGTGGATGATAAGAGTTGATAAAAAATGTATTTTAGGCTGAGCAAGAGGTAGGGAAGCTCTTCTTTTGCGACGATACTTTTGTGACGACATAATTTTTGTCGTAGAATGTCACTTTCTAGGACCATAGGTGATCTTGTCGCTAAATGTCTTGTTTTTTCGTCACAAAAATTAAATTCATCACATAAGCTCACTTTTTGCATTTATCAAACAAATTTATTTGTAATTTATTTGAAACCAAAAACATTTTCATTGAAGATTCTATACTTTCAATGACCACTTCAAGATTTCGTCACAAAAAAGAAAGTGATAAAATTAATATGTAACTTTTTTTGGGGACAAAACCAAATTTTCGTCCCAAATATCTACTTGTTGCGACCCCTTTCAAATTGTCGTAAACAGTCAAAATATTTTGGCAGGAATTCTACCGTCAAGCAAATTATAAAAGATATAAATGAACTATTGTAGCGACAAAACATTATTTGGTCGTTAAAAATAAAATATTTTGTCAGAAATTGAACCGCCTTACATAATTAAACTCAATTTGAACAAATTTTTGCGACCAAATTTAAACGTGGTCGCAAAAGACAAGCATGTTATATATATTTGTATTATTCTTCTCTATTTCATTTTTATCTATAAGTTCTCTCCCTCTTATAATTATTATTCTCTTGTTCTCACTCTATCTTCCTAGCTTATTTTCCTTACTATTTAAATTTTTTGTTACATAATTTTATTTAATTATCATGTGTAGAAGTTAACTAACCCTTGTGCTTTGTATTTTTTTGGTAGAAATTAAATATTGAAGATCATACACAAAGAGGTGAAGAAAATCAATAAATTTATGAATAAATATAATTGTTCCAAACATTACAATGTTATTTGAAGATCATTATGTAATTGTTCCAGATGTTACAATTATGTAATTTCTTCTAAATAATATAACTTCATTTGCTAAAATTTTGTGTATTTTTTTATCAATAATAAAATTTTAATTTAATTCTTGTACTTTCATGATGTTGGTTATAATTGTTTTAATTATTAAAGAAAAATTAAACAAATTAAAATTTTATAAAATTATAATTAAAACATAATATTATATATTTTTTGTGACTAGTTTAAGTATGGTCGCAAATATTGTAAATCTGCGATGAAATAATTGGTTGCAAAAAGGTAATGGAGACAAAGTGAAATTATATTTTGCGACCATTTTTCTATCGTTAAAAGTTATTTTCCGTGACCCACTTATAAAGTGTAGCGAATACTTTTCCTCGACAGACTTAATGTGACCAACTTGCGACCATAATGTTTTGGTCGCAAATTATTTTTTGTGATGAATTTGATTCTAGTAGTTTTATATTTGACACCACCTATCTTACAAATAAGTATGCTATTTGCTCCCACATCTCCATTTGTGGGAGCAAATCATCATGATCGTTTTATTTTATTTAGATGGGGATTGATTTCACAAGAGGATATTGAGCAATTCACATGGTTATTTTGAAGATAGCTATCATGTATGTTAATTATGCTCCCATTGGAATAATTACAGGCCAAGATAGGAACGATGAGAATTGCAATTCAGGATGTTTTTCCTAATACTTGACATTAGTGATGTGTTGCATTGTGCTATTTATGATTCATAAAGCCCTACAAAGTTTGAGGAAACTTGGCATCACATAATTATAGAATATGATTTGAGTGGTAATGAATGGTTACAGGGCTTATACAATGAGGGACGTCATTGGATACCATGTTATCTGAAGAATAGTTTTTTGAGCAGGAATGTCAACCACTCAATGCGGTGAAAAAGTATGACCGCATTTTTTTATGGTTATGTTAACTCAAAAACCACTTCGAAGCAATTTGTAGAGCGATACAGTAATGCATTAAAGAGTAATGTTTGAAAAAAAGTTGAAGAAGATGCCAATTATCATTTCCAACAAATGACGTATGTGATATCTTATGAGATGGAGAAGCAAGTTCAAAATATATACACTATTTCAAAGTTTCAAGAATTTCAAAGAGAGTTAACTGGAAATATGTATTGCAAATTTGTCAATTCTATGGGATGTGAATATATAGCTAGAGAAGATGTCAATGTTGGAAAGGGTAAAAATAAAACTTTTTAAAGTACATTTTGAAAATGATAAGGGTAAAATCAGCTGCAGTTCTTCAAGATTTGAATTTAGAGGAATTCTTTGTAGGTATGCCATTACAATCACATCCTATAAAGATGGAGAAAAGATGTGTGAAGATGTTACAGTAGGGTGAAAATGAGTCATGAGCTGTAGAGTTACATAAATGAACAAAAGCGATATGGGAAAATGTGTGCTAATTTTGTAAAGGTTGCAAACATGACTGCAAAAAATGTTCAGAGTTGTATGGAAAGATCTACCAAAGATCGTTCAATACGAAGGTTACAGTGTGGAAATTTTAGGTCAACGAAGTTGCAATAATAGCATAGGAAATTAAACGAATGCATTTGAAAGAGTATGTGATCCAATAGCTAAGTGTCATAAAGATCATCCACTTTGTCAAAGAAAAAAGTCAAAAAAAGAAACAAAAAAGAATTCTGTTGGAATGGCAATCGGTCGGGTTGGGCTTGGGTTTGGCCAAGCTCGAGCTCTATCTAATTAATAAAATAAAAAGTCCGACCCTAAGAAAAGCCCTATAATTTTTGCGTCGGATAGGGTCGGCCCGACCCGATCATTTTTGTTTTTTATGATTATGCAAATTTTGGCTGCACTATTTTGTCATAATCATGTAATCCCAATTTCATTCATATTACTTTTCAATTTTTGTTCTCTTTCTAGTTACAATATCATGAATATAAAATAAAAGAAACGATTTTTCTAACTTAAAGTCAAAATAATTCACAATACATAGGAAAAATATACAATACAATTAATTACAAAATAATTCCCAAAACAACAACCAAATTAGCAGGAACAATTTTTTTATAATTCAATTCCACTATCCAACATTAAAAACACATAATTGAATTCCATAACCCAACGTTAAAAAAAAAATCATGTCACCACTATAACCCTAAACCACCATCAGATCCTCCACCTCCACCAGCTCCATTACCCATTTACCGAAAAGAACTCAAATGGATTGCCAAACATTGCACCTCTGAGATTCCATCACCACTCTCAAACCCAACACCTATCGTCCAACCATTGGCTTGTATGATGTTTTCCTCTACCTCTTCCGATTACTCTTCTTCATTTCCTCCTTTGGAACCCCATACAGATTCTCAACGAAATGTTGTGTCCAAACCCTTTATCCCTTCACCTATTACCTCCACTGGCCACCTGGAGCCCCCTAAACCTTTTGAATCAGTCCTCAACTGGCAAACTCAAAATGCCAGGGCCCAAAATGATACTTTGTTGCATCTCAATTCAAAAGTTGAGCACATCAGTTTGCGAACTGAACAGATTGAGACCAAGGTTGACTCCATCACTGCACAGATGCAGCAGATCCACCAAAATCTTCACTCCCGAATTGGCCAACTCGATTCAGAGTTACGAGCCATGCTTGCCCACAGATACAATGGTCCAGAATTTGACCAAAAGGAAAAGGAAATCAGACGCTTAAAATTTAACTTGCCTGATTGAATCAAAAACAGACTACCCTCTTTACCACATCTCCTCCTATCCTTCCATCGGTCCAACTTATCATCCCTTTGCCTCTACGCTTTCTCCTATTAAACAATACGACCTTCCAAGTTATTTTGACTATACTCTTTTCGAGACAATCCTTTGCCACCTAAACCTAAACCCAAACCTAGATGACCGCCTCTTCATCCTTCCTCTCTCCTCGCCAACCATCTCCGCTTACACCAACATCACCACCACCTTTTATCGGCCCCACCCAATCAAAAGATAAAGAACCCATGCATCGCCATCGCTTCATACAACCACTCTTCTACTACAACCAAACTTGATTCAAATCTAGCTTCGATAGCCATACCGAGATCGAATCTTCAAGATCCACTAGTGATTCGATATCACCGTAATCTTAATGGCCCAACTCGATCAACCTCCTCCGCCAAACTTCCCATACAGAACCATATGTTGACATTCCCTCAGAAGTTGAAGACGAAATGCCTGAATCCTCCGCCACGAACCAACCCCCTCCAGCTCAAGCTCATACTAGTTCACCCAGTAAAAAATCTTCAAATGACCCATGGTTTACCTTTGATGACCTTCCATCTCATAAATGGCGTGATCGCCTTAATGAAATGTCTCGGATTGACTTTCAAATGCTACGCCCAGAACCACAACTCAATCGGGCCCCAGAGAATTTGCTTTACCGGGTGCTTTCTACGGATTGGTTTGATTCAGACAATACCGCCAATTATTTTGACCTTCCGAAGTTTCTGCTTCTTGCATTTCATGATCAATTCTTTCTTTTTTAAGGTTGCTGATTATCTCAACATGAAATCGCCGCTTTCAATGCTAAGGATCTTGACTTCCATTATAAGGAATGTCCTCGCCGTTTATAAGCTTAATGGATTCAACGAATCATTAAAGCTTGTCTTTCGCTTCCTCCCCAAGAACTCCAACCCGACATCCAGAGACAACTCACAAGATCCAATCTTTCCCTTAGACAACATCTCTCTTGGCAAAATCTTTCACTAAAACTTGTCTTGACAAACTTTATGAGCAAAAAAGCTTTTTCAAAGAAAGACAAAGAACCTTTTCCAAGTGCTTGCAAAAAGCCTTATTTGCGATCAAGTGCCACAAGAAAAGGATTGCATTGCGGTTCAAAGAAAAACGGCATTTTAAATTCAAAATCCAGAATTTTCATCCAAACTCGCAGATCCCGAAAGCTACCGGTTCTTCGTAAAGAAATCTCCTCCACCAGAATTCAAACGAAGCAATCAGATGTTTCATCTGCAAGAGAAAAGGCCACTATGCCAAGGATTGTCCTAATAAAAGAGAAAATCCATCCTTACTTGAAAGCATCTTCAAGCAACTACAGACTACTCTTGCCAAAGATTTAATCCGAATTCTATTTCTCCTAACAAGATTTAACCCAATGATGAAACAAGACTACGTAATTCCTCCGATTCAGATCTCAAGTGATTTTCCACCAACAGTTACTCCCTTGATACTACAGTTCTTATCCCATCCATCAAACTCCATATCTTGCCCTCAAAATTCCAAAGGCCCATTCCAGCAATTGGTCTTATAGACATCAACGCAAAGACGTTAAACCCCCATCTTCTTCCATCGTAATATCGACCCATTTGAAGAACATTTCAAAGTCCAATGGCAAACTCTTCACCACCTCTTTGATTACCAAAACCCATTTATTCAAATCTTCCCAAATCATTTGGACCAAGGTTATTGGTTCCACTCTTCCTAATAAGGATATCTTGTTGTTTTAACATCTTTCACCGATCGTACACCTCCAAATCATTCCGAATCCGAAGTCAAATCCATGTTCAAACCATTCACACACATTCTTTTTGTCCGAAACTCCCTTACCAGATATTTCAACCAGACTCTCATTCTCAGTTCACCCATCCAAATCCCTTTATGGAAAATAAGTCTTTCTTCATTAAGTTACCCTTCAAACTAAATGAAGACATTAACCCAACTAAAGTTACCCATCCGTGAACGAGTCTTTTCGACTTACTCCTAAACAAGAATGTTCACAATCAAATTTTAATCGTTCTCATGGGCTTTTTATGTTGAAAAGCATTCGAAATTGTCCGAGGAAAGAAACACCTATAGACTACCAAAACATGTTTTTACAAGATGAGAAATTCTTTACCTCGACAAAGCATGTTCACTTTTCTCAAAATGCCCAGATCTTTTCAAAATTTGATTTAAAATCTTTTTTGGCAACTAGGCATCAACCCTCCGAACGTTATAAAACCATTTTTATTCTAATGCTCATTTCCAATGGACCGTCCTACCATTCGTCTCAAACGCCCATCTATTTTTCAAAAATCCATGGTTCAAATCTTCCAAATTTATCCTCGCATCATGCATCGATTTACATTGATGATATCTTGCTTTTTCAGCTCACATGATGACCATCGCCACCGTTAACTCAATTCTACGATATTATCCAAAGTCAATCATGTTATCGGCCAAGAAAAGCACCATTCTACATATAATATTGAATTCCTACGATCATCAAAGATGGACACTACCAGAAAGCACATTGCCCAAGAATTGCTTCACTTTCCGGATCGAACTTTCCAAAAGGCAACCAACAGCTTTCTAAGATTATCAATTACATCCGTGATTTCCTCCCACATGTGGACCATCACACTTATCATCTCTCGGTTTTATTGAAAAAGCAGCCCCCATAGTGGAATGCTGACCACACAGCTGCTGTCACTACCCTAAAACAGATCGCGCAAAATCCGCCTCCTTTAAAGTTGACATCGACGAAAGCGATATCAGATGCCGATTGATGAATCATGGGTGCCATCCTCCTCAAGAACTCAATGACAAGGAACACTTTATCGCCACGCTTAGTGGACATTTTTGAAACACGTAAGCATTACCATGGTTTTAAAGAAATCTTAAAAGAATGGCATAAAAAGTTTGAGATCATCCGATTGACACCATTTTCTCATCCGAATGGACCAAATTCCCTAATATCTTTCATTTCAAAGGTAAAAAAAAATGTTACTCGATTAAGATCGGTTTTCCAATATGACTTTTCAAAGCATATAAAGGATCCCGAACCTCATCCCGATATGCTCCGACTCTCCAAACCACAAGACCTTCTCACCGCTTTTCCACCACTTACCATTTTCCAATTATCTCCATGGCTACCTCATTACCCCGTAAGCTCACTAAGAAAACTTTTCCTTCAACAAAACCTTCTTCGCCTTCGCCATCCAAGAATTTGCTAGAAAAGCTCTCTTTCGCTTTTCAAAAGCTACCTCACCCTTTTTCCTTTTTCCACTTTCCACCCGTAAAATCTGCTCTCATGTTTAACCTCGATCCGACCAGACACCACTAAAGATGTGTTACATCCTGCTCTATGCAACCAAGTTAGTCCTCCCCATTTCTCCCACTGACCACCTCCTTAATCCAGATAACGCCACCTCTTACTCCTGGACCCATTGAATATCCCATAGTGGAGAAAGAAATTGTAACAACCGAATTTACAACCTCGACGCTACCCACAACCGCTCACATTTTATTATTCACAGCCATACTTCCAACATCCGACACCAATCTTTTTTGACTCAAGATCGTATATGAATGGTTCATCGCACATATAACAGAATTGAAAATGACATACAAGACGTCCCACAATTACCTTTTGCCAATTAAACCACCAACCTCCGCCACTTAAAGATATCTCCCACACTTCCCCCCCAACATGACCTTCTTATGACACCCACCCATCCGCCATATCTAAACCTAAGTCCACTATCATCATTAAAGAAGAACCAGACTTCCTTTACTGACTCATGAAGACTTCCTTCCTCTAACAACCTTCACCAGCTTCCAACCAACAATGGATGAACCCGGACCTCCGAACTGTGACCTCCACCCAACCTTCCAAACGACCAACTAATTCATCCAAAGTTGACAAAGCCACCCAAACTTCCCCTAAGTATACTCCAAAGTGTAGAGACTATAATCGCCTTATCCACCATTCCCTCCTCAGAAGATCCAAAGCTCACCAAAACTTTCTTCCAAAAGCATCCTCACTCTGACAATGACTCATCCAAGACGAGTACATGAATCTCCGCTTCCATAAAGTTGTTTGTCTTGCTTTCAATAAAGTAGTTTGTCTTGTAATAATTATGTTTTACTTTATGGTTTTGTCTTGCTTTTCTTTTGCCAAAAAGTCTTTGCAAGCATGCTTTATCTTTTGTCCATTTGTCAAAGTCTTGATCGGGGCTTAGCTTTCTAAAAGGTGTGTCATGATCACTGAAAGTCATGATCTATGTTGTCGATCTTTACTTTTCGCTTAAAAAGATAGGGTCCTGTCTATCTTCACCGAGAATTCTCCTATATAAAGGATTCTCCCTCAGAAGGGATGTAAGCTTTCCAAAATAAAACTGTGTTTTCTTCCGAATTTCTAAACTCTCCTTCTCTCTGCAAATGAAGTTCAAGAAAGAAAAAGAATAAAGGATTAAATTTGTTCATTTTGAAAACTTAAGGAAGATGCTCGACTTGCCTTTTATAAGGATCCTCGTAAAACTTTCGATCATTTCTTATCCGGTTTGCACTGCTTTTACTCAAAGAAAGTTTGTTTTGGGTTGTATAACCTGAGAAAAATGTTTTAAAGGTTTTTTGATTACAAAGGTATATCGGAAACCCGAAACTACTCTTTCAATCTAGGTTCTGGTATAACAACGCCACGTACACTCTTAAATGGTATAACACAAAATTCAATTCTATAACCCAACATAAAAAAAAATTTAAAAAAAAGTACTCCAATACTTGTATGCCACATTCATCTTCATTCATAAATTCCTCTCGAGTAAAAATTTCACTTTTGAGAATTCTACCTTTAAAAAAAAGGTGAGAAAATATTTGAAGTTTATGAAATTATTACTAAACCAATTATTTAAATATTTTGTACATTATTTGTATTCATACCTTTGGAGCTTGCCCATAGCCAATGTTAAGTGCACATAGGCACTTCCAATGTTGTAGGACGAAGTCTGCTTCGATGCAGAGTCAAAACTCTACCTCCAATGCTAAATGCATATTCAGAGGCAACAAACGAGTAAGATATCCTTGGCCATTTGAACCAAAATAAGATATTTCCCTTAGTTCACCTTCCACCAATTCAAAATATGAAGGTCTAAAGTAGATTTGGCTAAAGGCTCTTCTAAGTACCTGTCAAGGTCGGACTTCGATACATGGTTTCACTATTTTGGCTTGCAAATGCCTCAAACTTATATAAAAAAATTTACGGCTAGTACCTATATTAAAATTAAAGCGAACATCGGCTGAAAAAGACTCACCAACAATCACATCACTTACATTGCAGCATCATCACCAAAATCCCATGTATTTGGGCCTAATATATATCAAATTTCATAATCATTTGACCAGTCATTTGTCAAACCACAGACATATCAGAAATTCCCATTGATCCAGATAAATCCTCATTTCACATATAATTGGAAAAAAAAGATTAGATGTGGGATATTGTGTACCTGAAAAATAACTCTGTCATTGTATAAAACGGTCGCAAATATTCCAACATATTGTGTACCAGAAATTCCCATTGATCTAGATAAATCCTCATTTCACATATCATTGGAAAAAAAAGATTAGATGTGGGATATTGTGTACCTGAAAAATAACTCTGTCATCGTATAAAACGGTAGCAAATATTCCAACAACTTTTTCAGCCATCTCCCATTGCTCATCCATTTGCAAAAAAGTATATAGTGCTTGTCACGCTATTGCAATCTAAAAAAGATATTTTTATATTTCATAACAACATCAAGAATAATATACGTAAAATTCCATCTAGTTATACAATCAAGGACCAACTTTTTTCTCACACTTGACATGTAATTGACGTGTAGCCATGTCAAAAGTTTCTACTCTCTTTGGTGTTCCTATCCAGTAAGGTACACTATCCCTAATATTTTTAATCCACTCCTTAATCTTACTTTCATCCCCTCCTTCACAATTAGGTTTAAAATATGAGCTACACACCCCATATGAAAATAATCCCCACCCATTAACATAGAATCAACTGCAATCAATCCTATCAACCTATCAACCATAACATCACTGGTGAAATAATTATCTAAAGTAACAACTGATATCCTTCTATCCGCATTCCAATCCAACATACATTTAAAAAATGCTTGAGAAAGAAATTCAGTGGTATGTAGAGCCGGCAAATATATAAACCTATTCATTACCAAAAACTAAATTTTGGAATTAATTAAATTGAATTAAAAATAAATATAAATAATATCAATTAATAAGAAAAGTACCTTAAAATTCGACTTTGCAACCGCTAAGACTTGTCCTGTAATAACCATGTATCCCTTTTTTTGATTACTCGTAGTCCACATGTCTATAGTAATTGCCATCCTACTATCATTATTTTCCAACAAAGCCATTGCTTTTGCCTTTTTAGCTTCATACAATTTAAGGATCTTGTTCTTTAAAGTGGTCCTACTCAAATTCTTCACCAAAGGGTTGGTATAGGACATCAAATCCAATAATGCATCACGCCCCACAAAATTAAATGCGATTTTGTCGAGCAACAATTAGATCAAATTCTCTTGTCTCAACACAAGTTATTTTATCATCTTTCCTCATCACGATAAGAGTCTTTTGTAGGCTATTAGAAACTGAAGGAACACCCTTTGCCTTACGTCTTTTCAAGTGTCTATCTAAATGCGAGTTTTCATTAGTACTAGATACTGCTAACTTAGCTCGGCAATGGTTACATTTCGCCTGATACCATAAAGATACGTGGCGTTGTTATACAACTACAGCAAGATTTGACCAAGAGTCCAAGCTCGGGTTTCAAATGATATACCTCTGTAATAAAAAACCTTTAAAACATTTTTCTCAGGTTATACAACCCAAAACAGACTTTGCTTTAGTCTAAAACAGGGTACCAAACCAGATAAGAAATGATCGAAAGTTTTCTGATGCACAGGATCCTTGCAAAAGGCAAGTGCAGAGCATACTTCCTTAAGTTTTCAAAATGAAAAAAATTAATCATTTATTCCTTTTCTTTCTTAGAACTTCATTTGTAGAGAGAGAATGGAGAGTTTAGAAATTCATGGAAGAAAACACACGAGTTTTTATTTCTGGAAAACTTCTATCTCTTACAAGGAGGGGAGAACTCTTTATATAGGAGAATTCTCGGGGAAGATAGGACAGGACCCCTATCTTTTACAAAAGCAAAAGCAAAAGATACATCATGACACAACTTTAATTATTACAAAAGACAAAAGATGCTTTAATAATTAAAGCATGACTTTTGACAAAAGCAAAAGCAAAAGCTTAAAGTAAAAGCAAACTGCAATAATTATATAAGACAAAAGCATAAAGCAAAACATAATTATTACAACAAGACAAACTACTTTATGGAGAGCGGAGATTCATGTAGTCGTCTTCAGAGGAGCTTTCTTATCTCCAGATCACCAGTGAGGATGCTTTGGAAGAAAGTTTTGGAGAGCTTTGGATAGGACCACTGGTGGATAAGTTATAGTCTGAGTACACTTTGGAGTATACTTAGGGGAAGTTTGGGTGGCTTTGTCAACTTTGGATGGTTGAGTTGGTCGTTTGGAAGATTGGGTTTGAGGGTCCTGGTTTAGAGGGGCCAGGTTCATCCATTGTTGGTTGGGGAAACTGGTGAAGGTGTTGGCTCAGAGGAAGGAAGTCTTCCCATGGGTCTTGGGAGTCCTGGTAAAGGAAGTCAGTGTCGTTTTTCTTTAACGATGATACCAAAGGACTTAGGTTTAGATATGGAGTGGGGATCATGAGGAGGTCATGACCTGGGAAGTGGGGAGATATCTTTAAGTGGAGGTTGGTGGTTTAATTGGCAAAGGTAGTGACGTCTTTGTATGTCATTTTCAATGAACCATTCATATACCGATCTTGAGTCCAAAAGAGATTGGTGTCTGGACGCAAGTGTGAATAATAAAATCGATGTGAACATTTGTGCTTCGATACGATCAAGGTTGTAAATTTCATTGTTGCTTTTCTCCACCATGGAATGGGGAGAACCATTCAAGAAGGTCTGTAAGAGAGGTGGCGTTATCTCGGATTAAGGAGGTCCAGAGTGAGAAATGGGAGGACTAACTTGGTTGCATAAAGGATTGGCACCGGATGTACCATAACACATCTTCAAAGGTGTCTCGGTGGATCGGTTAAACCTGTAAGGAATGATTTTCGGTGGAAAGTGGAAAAGGAAAAGTGGTCTGACAAGGTAGGCTTTCATGAAAAAGCGAAAGAGAGCTTTTCTAGCAAATTTTGGATGGCAAAAAAGAAGTTTTTGTTGAAGGAAAAGTTTTCTTGGTGAGAGGGGTAGCCATGGAGATAATTGGAAAATGGTAGGTAGTGGAGAATGAGAGGATTTTCTTTGAAAGTCTGAAAGCATATCGAGGATGACGGTTAGGATCCTTTATACGCTTGAAAAAGTCATATTTAGAAAACCAATCTTTAACCCGAGTAACATTTTTTCGAATGCTTTACCTTTGAAATGAAAGATATCGGGAAGGCCCATTCGGATGAGAAAATGGTGTCCAATCAAATGATACTCAAATTTTGATGCCATTCTTTACCGCTAAGATTTCTTTGAACACGCCATGGTAGCTTCGTATGTCGAAAAATGTCCACTAGCGTATAAAGTGTTCCTTGTCACCGAAGTTCTTCGAGGAGGATGGCACCCATGATTCATCACTTCGGAGGATGCGTTTCCATCAAGAATCAACTTTAAAGCGAGGCGGATTTTGTGATCTCGCTTTAGGGTCAATGAATTGGTCAAGATTCCACCTGGGGCTTCTTTTCAATACAAAGATGATGAGTGTAATGATCCACGTGTGGATGAAATCACGATGTAATTGATAATGCCGAAACCGCTGAATTTGCCTTTTGGAAAGTCACGATCCGGAAAGTGAAGCAATTCTTGGGCAATGTGCTTTCCCATCTTTGATCATACCAAGGAATTCAATATTATCTCAGAAGAACGGTGCTTTTCCGGATAATACGATTCCATGACTTTGGATAAGATCATAGAATCGAGTTAACGGTGATGTTTATCATGCGAAAAAAAGCAAGATATCATCAATGTAAATCAAACGATGCAAAATGGGTTGGAAGATTTGGACCATGGATTTTGGAAAATAGATGGGAGACCAAAGGTCGTCCATTGAAAATGGGCATCGGGAATACAAAAAGCGGTTTTATGCGTCGGAGGGTTCAATGCCTAGTTGCCAAAAACCGATTTTAAATCAAATTTTGAAAAGATCTGGGCATTTTTGAGAAAAGTGAACATGCTTTGTCGGCGTAATGAATTTGTCATCTTGTAAAACATGTTTAATGGTAGTCAATGACTAGGCGCTTTTCCTCGAAAAATTTCAGAATGTTTTTCAACATAAAGGCTCCATTGAGAACTCCAATTAAACCTCGCAATAATCGCGAACATTCTTGTTGGGCTAGAGTAAGTCAAGGACTCATTCCTGGATGGGTAGCTTTAGTTAATGTCTTCATTTAGTTTGAAAGGTAACTTAACGAAGAAAGACTTATTTTTCCACGGATTTGGATGGGTGAACTTTGATCGACGTAAACTCAAAAGTTTGGTTGAAATATCCCGGTAAAGACGGGGAGTTTCGCATAAATCAGAGCTTCGAATGGTTTGAATACTGGACTTGACGCGGATTCCAAATGATTTGGAGGTGTTTGATTTGGTGAAGGATGTCAAATCCAACAAGATATCCTTATTAGGAAGTGTTGAACCAATAACCTTGGTCCAAATTTGGGAAGATTTGAATGCCAATGGGTTTTTGGTAATCAAAGAGTTTGCCATCGACAAATTTTGAAATGTTCTTCAAATGGGTCCAATATTCCTGGAAGAATACGGGGTTTAACATGTTCTATAAGCACCAATCACGGAACGGGCCTGGAATTTTGAGGCAAGATCTGGAGTTCACTGGGATAGAACCGTAGTGTCGGGAGAGTAATGGTGGAAAATTACTCGAGACCGGTCACCGCTCGAGAAATTCAGAACACTTCATCATCGTTCATCTTGTTCGCAGAAATAATTCCATCTTTGCGGGAGAGTAGTGCCAAGATGCTCAACTAACCTGGATGGATTTTTCTCCTTTGGGGCAATCTTTGGCATAAGTGGCCTTTTTCTTTTCAGATGAAACATCTACTTGATTGCTTTCGCTTTAAATTCTCGGAGGAAGATTTCTTCAAAGAACCTAGGGCTTTCGGATTCTTGAGGTCGGGATGAAAATTCGAGTTTTGAATTAAAATGCCATTTTTCTTCAACCGCAATCGCAATCCTTTTCTCGCGGCATTTGATCTGCAAATACGCCTTTTCGCAAGCGCTTGGAAAGGTTCTTTGTCTTTCAATTTTTTGAAAATCTGCTTCGCCGCAAAGTTTGTCAAGACAAGTTTTGGCAAGTGGAAGATTTTGCCAAGAGATGTTGTCTGGAAAGATCGGATCGTGAGTTGTCTCCGGATGTCCAAGTTAGAGTTCTTCTGAGGGAAGCCGAAAGACATGCTCAATGTCATCAATCCATTAAGCTTATAAAGGACATTCGCTTATAATGGAAGTCAAGATCCGATTGAGGAAAGATTTCACGTTGAGATAGTCTCATCTGGCGCCTTCAAAGATCGCAAGGAATTGATCATGAAGTACAAAGAAGAGCACTTCCTAAGATCAACAAACAGTAATTGGCGGTATTGGCCTAACGAATCAAACCAATCTCAGAAAGCACCAAACGAGTAAAGAAATTCTCTAAGGATCGATTGAGTTGCTCTGTTTAAGATCCGAGGTCAATCCAGTGCATATCTCATTGAGTCGGTCACGCCATTTACGATGGAAGATCATCAAACGTGAACCATGGGCCATTCGATTTTTGCTAGATGGATTAGTCGGAGAGGTTGGTTTCAGGTAAGATTCGTGCATATCTTCTTCAACTTGTAGGAATATCAACATATGGTCGAGGTTTGGCGGGTAGGTTGATCGCCGAGCCATCAGATTTTCGTAATATCGCGATAGGCCTTTTCGAGTCAATGCCAAGATTCGTGGTTTTGGCTATCCAAATGATTTGAATCAGAAGTTTGATCGTCTGTAGATGAATGGGTGACTGTGTGAGCAGTAAATTGGTTCATGGGTTCTTTATCCTTGGATTGGGAAGGGAGCCAGAGGTGATGCTGTAGAACTGGGAGATGGTTGGCTGGACGGTCGAGAGGGGATGAAGAGGGTGTCGAGGTCAAGGTTTAGGTTTAGGTGTGGCAAAGGATTGTCTAAAAAGAGTACGAGTCATACCAAATAACTTGGAAGGGTCATCAATAGGAGAAAGATAGAAAAAGGATGATAAGTTGGACCGGATAGGAGGAGATGTGGTAAAAAGGGTAGTCTCTTTTTCGATTCAATCAGCAAGTTCGCTTTTAAGTGATTTCTGCTCTTTCGGTCAAATTCGACCATCAGATGGGCAAGCATGGCTCGTAATTCGAATCAAGTTGACCAATTCGATCAAGATTTTGGTGGATCTGCTATCCGGGCAAAGAATAGTCAACTTTTGTCTCAATTTGTTCAAAACCGATGTTCTCAACTTTGAATCGAGATGCAACAAGGTATCATTTCGGGCCTTGCATTTTGAGTTTGCCAAGGACCGATTCAAAGGTTTAGGGCTCCAAGTGGAGGTAAGGATAAAGGGTTTGGACACAACATTTCGTTGAGAGTCTGTGGGCTCCAGCGAGGAAAGGAAGAAGAGAATCCAAGAGGTAGAGGAAAACATCATACAAGCTTGGTCGACGATAGGTGTTGGGTGGGAGTGGTGATGGAATCTCGATTTAATGTTTGGCAATCCATTCGAGTTCTTTTCAGGGTAATGAGTGGAGGTGGAGGATCCGATGGTTACATGGGATAAGATTTTTTCTTTTTGGATTTCTTTTTCCTTGTAGTTGCATAATCATCGTCTTCTTCCCAAGCATCCCAGCAGGGACAATTTGGGTCACACATACCGGAACCAGGGGCATCCCATAGGAAATGGCCGTTGTGCTTGGCTGGATAAACAGGGTAACCGTCAGAATTAAACCCTATAATGGGCAGATCTTCCTGAGCTGTCTGAACAGCTGTGATCATTGAAGAATAAGTAAAGGAGAGTCTAGGAGGCTCTTGTGGAGCACTTGGAGGTGGTTTAAAAGTCATTCGACCTCCATCTTGCTTTTCAAACATACTTTCGATGTCCGAATAGAGTCAGACATTATTGTGGAACTGTTCATAGTTGGAGATCCATTCAAGAGGCATAAGCTTTATGAGCTCATGACGTGGAATTTATCTTGGGATCTGGATAATTGTGGGGATTTGGTCGGATTCTGCTAACACCATGAGGGTGTCAGAGTGGTGTTCTGGAGTGGGTAGATCTAAGGCGTGATTTTAAAGCCTGTAGACCAGTTGGTGGTGTAAAGTGGCAATTTGGCGTAAGAAATTTGTTCGAATCAACCCGACTTTCAAATTTGGGTCTTGAAGAGAAAGGTTGAAATTGGGATAGAAAGTGAGTAAAACACTTCCTGCATGAAGGGTTGTGAGGATCATAACAAGATATCAAGCATAAGCAAGTCGAATGACCGATAATCCTTTTCTCCCACGAAGGGTAAGTGATTAAGCGGATGCCTCCAAGATGGAGATGAAAACCTTCTCGCTTCAGGAAATCAAATCGAGGGTATTTCGAGAGTGAAATATTGCTCAGGGGTTGTTGAAGAGAACATTGATCCAAAGCGGATATATTCTTGAGGTCTTGGGATATGAGAGTACGGATCATGCGGGTAAAAGAACTGGGCGCTTATGAGAGGGTATGAGGATTCATTGGTTTGGGCGGATTCAGGGATGTAGGAGTATTCTACAAGATTTTCAATTTTGTTGGCAGTATGAGAAGTGCATGATTTCGACAAAGAAAGAGTAGAAGAAAGAGTAACAGGAGTTGAAGGATGGGAAGATGAAGTAGAAGCCATGAATGAGAAATTCTCTCTGCGTCTGAAGTCTAGAGATCAAAAAAGAAAAAGACTTAAATTATACCATTTTGAGCATGAAAACAAGACTTTAGAAAACAAGTTTCAAGGAACGGTATGTCTCTGATATCATCATTAATGGTTACCTTTGAGAAATCTCCCAAGCATAAGAAGGTTCTTGTACCCCTCGCTTTTTTTTTTTTATTGCTACTTTATTGTATCCCATCATCATTAAGGGATGCTTCTTTAACCCTTTCAGCCTCTTGAACCCCTTCGACCTCTTGAATGACATCATTTCTATTCTCGTCATCCACATACAAATGCTCATGCAAAATCAATTTTCATGTATCCGAATTATCATATAATTAATTATCATGAATATGTTTATCTGAAATTCTAAATTAATTTATAAGCTTATGATGAGAACCATCAAGGGAATACCATTAAAGCTTCAAGTGATCCTTTGCACATTCATGGAGGCCCAATTACAAGAGCTAGAGCCAAAAAGATGCAAGCTGCATTAAATGGATTAATTGAGAAAATATGGATTGAAAATGCAATTCAAGATGCAAGACATCATGAATTGGGCTTGGAGAGAAGACAAGGCATTGTGGGCATTATTCAAGCTATTGGGCGGCCAAATACACAATTTGGATCAAATGCAGAAAGGGAAAATTTGGAATAAATCTGGTATTGATTGAGCCAGAATTAATGTACAAGTTATATACCGTTGGAAAGATAATTAAGTTAGCTTTCCAATGCATTTTACAGAACTGGATTTGAAGTTCTCTAGAAGGAGTTATGATCAATTTATTACAGCTTGTTCAGGCTTGGGAATTCAAATGACTCCTTTGATTATTCAACTTCATTTATTTGTTGTGTCAAGTTTATCAATGTGTTAGGTAAGTCTATCATTAATAATAATGGATTGGTGAAGGCTTTTAAAGCACCCTTTGACAAACCTATACTTGGAGGGTTGTTCCAATGTTTCCATTTGTATTTTTAGGATCTTAGGTTTCTTTTAGCCTATTTAAACTCAGCAACCTTGCTATGTATGATAATTAAGAGATTAATATTAGTTGAATTTGAAAGATTATTCTTTCTTTGGTTCTTTTGAGAACTAGTGAACTTATCAAGAATTTGCATTCTTGTGGCGTTCCAAATTTAGACTTATCACTCACCTCTCATTTTTTTCTTGAGTGTGGCGTCAATATCATTCTCTATACCTTTGGTTCATGCTTTTCTTAAGCATTGGGTCAAGGTTTTGTTTGTCATAAATCTGTTTAGAACTTTCTTGGGAAGTTGAAACTACAATTTAAGTGTGAGTTTCAAAGTTTCATTGTGGGATTCGCATCAGCTTAAATGAACAAAATATTTAAAATTTATAAAATTGCTAGAGTTAATGGTAGTACCGACTCAAGTTTATGGTCGTCAGTTAACGTTAATGCGGCATGACGATGAGACAAGGTGTGGTGGCTGCAACTAGTTGGTTTGTCCACATTGCACAGCTGATTGGATGCTTGAAACAGGTGAGACAGTGCAAGACGGTGCAAGAGAGAGCATGGCTGAGAAGCGGCACGACAATTTCACACTGCACGGTTGACATTGACAGTGAGCTGACTTAGAGTTTTTGAAATGAGGTTGGTTAATTGTTTTGTGATATGTATATGTGTTCATGGCATACTGATGTATGATGTGTGCGTGTGTGATATTGTGATGTGTGCATGTGTCTATGTCATTATATATATATATATATATATATATATAGGGTCGGGTATGCTTGAGCCCGACCCTAACCTGAAATTTAATAGGGCCTAAAAATTTTAGACAGAACCAAACTCGAAATATAAATATTCAAGTTAAAGCCCAAAAAATTAGGGTCAGGTCGGTCGGGCCAAAATTAGGGTCGGGTCAAATTGCCATCCCTCGAATTCGACATATTTTGATGTAGAGGTTAGTTTTAACATTAATTAAAGTAAAATAATTTTATTACATAAATGATTTTTCGTTGACTCTGCAGGATGGACAACTAAACTATCTATTATCTTCTCAAGTGGCTATTGTAATCTCAACACCAAAAACAATGTTGCTATGGTAAGTTTTGTGAAATTCATATCGATAAACTTAATTTTCATTACTTAGTCCACAAAGAATTTTTAATAGATTGTTGAATTTATGTAGACGCTTTAAAACCTTAAAGGAAGTAGTGTTAGTACAAATTTTTACCAACATGGAATTGTGGACTATTGTAACAATTCCGCACTACTACACACACACACACACACACACACACACATGCGAGCGTGCGCGTATATTTCTTCATCTTATGTACTGTATTTCTTATTATAACAAGATGTTATAGCAATTATAACTCCAGCAGCATGGACATTTTCAATAGCTACTTTTTTTTGCAAGCTAATGAATATGGAGTTAGTATGAAGTTTCGAAGTGACTTCACAAATAGCATTGTGTTTGTGTTTTAAGAATGAAGAGTTACAAAATAGCATTGTATTAGTGTTTTAAGAATGAAGAATTAGATGTTTGATATAATGCAATTATGCTTATTTTTCTTTCTTTTTTTTAAGATTGTATCACTTAGTGTTTTGAATGAAATTAATTTGGTTATAAAGCTGTGTGCTTTTACTTAATCTTTTTTGGCAACTCATATTTAACTTCGCTGCATTTTTAATTAACTTTAGAAGTAACTTACTGAGGATCGCAAATAAGAAAAACTAATATGTTAAATCCACTTGATAGTATAATTGCAACTAAGAGAAGTTAATACATAATTGCAAATAGGAGAGGCTAATACATAGTTTTATATACAACTTATATATAATACATATTAAAATTATATAATTATTTATGGGACATATTTTACAATAACACTTGGTTGCTTTTTTCATAGTCATCCTCCATTAATTGTCTTTGATCATCACATTGTCGTCTTTGTTGAAGTTCTCTTCCAAGCAATTGAAATTTAGAAGACAATCATTTCATTTGATGCTCAAACTTGTGGACTTCTCCTAATAAGATGTCAGTTTTATTCGCACCCATATTTCGCTGCTCTTCCGATTGTCATCCCATTCAAAAGCCCTATATCCTTTGCATTTCTAATAATTACGATCCAGATTCTCTTTTGTACATGATGTTCATAAGATCTTATTGTTGTAGCATTTTTCACTAGTTTTCATTTGTGAATTTGGAATTTCACTCATGCTAGTAGCCATTATGACAAAACATATCCAACTAGTTCCTTAAGCTTCTCAACTGTAGCCTTTTGGCTTCTACTAGAATCTTGTTTTCATAATACGTTTTAAGCAACTGAAGGAAAAAATAAATAAATAAATAAAGAGGCCACAACAACTCAAGCTTCTATGATGAAAAGATACATTTTACCACAATAGCTCAAGCTTCAAGCACAGGACCACCACCATCTATAGGTAATTTGACATACCTTTGGGTAACTAGAGCTTCAAGTTTGACATACCAATGATTGAATACAGATTATGCATCAGCTCATAAACTATTATTTTATTACGAGCCATCAATTTTCTTAAAAAAATTAGAGCTACTCCAAGCTTTGGTGCATCTGGCAGCTAATTACATCTATTATTTCTTTTTAGATAAAACATTTTGCCAATATATATAGAATTTTGATTGTACTATACCTTCTTCCAAAGCTAGTAAAAGATAAATGATATTTCTTTGTCAAAAATTCAAGGCCAAATTGACAACAATAGCCCATTAAAATTTCTTTGTGCAAAATTCAATTTATGTACTCTTAAACATCCTTTCAGACAATTAGCTCATCTAAATTGAATAGATAGTTACATACAGTTGAAGTCAGCAATTACTTTCAAAAGCCTAGGATTACCATTATAATGAATTAATCATAAAAGTACTCCCAAAGCTTTGCAATCCAAAATATCATGAACACCGATTCAAGGAATCAAGCTTTTCGCATGATTCTTAGGCTATTTTACTAGTAAAAAAAAATTATAAGTTAACATTTTTGACAGGCAAAATGCTTTAAAACTAGATCAAGCTATATTATCTAGGTGCTCAATCAAACAAAATAAACATGATTCCCAAAGAGCACCAGGGGTTGCATAATTTGATTCCAATTTATAACACTAAGGCATAAGACCACCACCATTGATAGGTGATTCAACACAATGTCCTTAGCAAGTTAAAGATTTCAATTAGGGCAATACATTGAAGTGACTGACCTTAACAAGTTAAAAGATTTCAATTAGGGCAATGAATTGAGATAGGTGAGAGAGAGATCTCACTATTGTTGCATGGTGAGGGAGAACGGAGATGAGACTATCAACGGTGTGGAGATAGAAGAGAGAGACTCGAGTTGCCTCGTGAGGGGGAAAGGAGGCTGAAGAGAGACACCAAACTGTTGCTATGCCCTGAGGGAAAAAGGATATAGGAGAGAGAGACGCGAGTTTTGTTGTTGCCATCTCATGCATGTGTGTGGTGTTCCATGCAGCAAACAATAGCTTTTATACTACACGATGTTTTGTCCAAAGTTTTGTGAGAATATTGGCACCATATCAACTTTGGGCAAAAGGCATATCATGGGCTTATAATTTGGCTTTGTGAGCCAAAATGTGTTTACTTAAGGAAACTCTAGGACTATAATTTCAGCCTAATCCTCTCTTTAGTCTCTAGCAATGTGAGAACTGTCACCAATCACTGTGGGAAAAGGTGCTATAAGCTTACACAAGATGAGCCTGACTTTGATACCATATATAAGTTAACAAGCCTAATTGATACTCGAAGCTAGCTCAAGAGCTGAGGTTGGCTCAAGCATAGTTTCTTAGTATAGAAATACTTCTTAAGCTAGCTGATCAATTTTGATAGTTAAATTGAATATTAGATAGAATTAATTTTCAGATTATTAACATGCCAAATAAATGTTAAAATTTGTCTGACAAATTAATGATATTAAATTAAATTTGTTTCTTATTAAGAACAATTTGTAAAAATGTATTTTTCTTTCATATGTTATGTTTATTATCATATTTGTATTTATTACATAAAATTTAAAGTCAATTTTTGGGTACTTTAGGGCAAAATTGTCGAAAAAGAATTTGTGTAAATATTCTTGAATTCAAGGAGATGTATGAGTAAGATATGAACAAACCTTAGAATTTTAATGTGTTTTTCCTTAACTAACTCGGCTATTCTATGAGATAAAATTGGGTTATAACTTCTATGCAAGTTTGGTGCGTAACGATATATGGGAACTGATAAGTGCATATTTTTCATATATTTTGCTATTAATTTCTCCATTTTTTTCTTGTTTTGGTCTTAAATATTCTAGTTATTTTAGTTAATTTTTAATTTAGTAAATGATATTTTTATTGTGTTAATTTTTATCTTAGTTTTTTTTTTATTTTGTTAGTTTAGGTGTATTTTGGGAATAAAGAGGAATTAAATCAGAATATTCAAGTAAGGAGAGCTTAAAGAAGAAATTAATTAGAAATTTAAGGAAAGTAATGGTAGTTAAAATGGAAGAAAATCAAAGCAGCCAAGGCCTAATTGAAGTTCACGTGAAGATGAGAATAATTAGCATTGGAAATAATTTATTTAATAAGGCAAATGCATTCTTGTGATGGGCTTTGGCCAAATTGTTATTGGCTTATTAATTGAACAAGTCACGTGCATGGCATTGAATTTGGAAAACAAAGTGAAAAAAAAGGGGAAATGGCCTTGCACGTGAATTGCCAAAGAAAAGTGGCAGCTTGGTTTTTGTTTTTAATCCTTTCCATGTGAGGATTTAGGGCACACAATAAAAGCTAGACTTGCGGCAGAATTGAGGAGGGGATTCGGCAGCAGAAGAAACTGAACAATTTGCAGCCGCAAAGGAGAAGAAAAAAAAATCAGCAGCTGAAGGGAATTGAAGAAAAAGGCAGCCGCTTGAATTAATCTCCATGATTGGTTTTATCAATTCTCTTATTCCCAATTTAATTGTGTTAGGCTAGATTTTCTATTTGGTTGAGGGTGAATTCAAAACCCTAAACATGCTATGCAATTAAATTTAAATTATATCATTCAATTTATTTAATTGAGATTGTTTATGTTCTTCTATAATTAATGTTTATGATTTTATTCTCGTCTTGTTTGAGTGGCCAATTAGATAGGATTTGAATAAATTCTATTGCTAGATTAAAATTCTTAATCCGTAATTGTTTTGATATTTTAATCATTTGTAGCAGGTTGGAATCAGTGATTTCGATTGGACAACATAACCTAGGTTAAATAATCCGAGCTTGTGTGTTTATTGCCTAGATCAACCTAATATCTTTCTCTGCTTAATGCTTCCATTATCTTAAATTTAAAGAGCTTGTTTTAAATTATTTAATGGTTAGAGATTAGGTGAAGAGCTTGTTTTTGCCTAACGACACACTAAGGAAAGATTGAGACTAACAGAGCTTGTTGTTGTCTACGATTGATAGTTTCAATATAAATTGATGATAGAATTGATATATTATGTGCATGTTTGGTGGTGGCGAATGATCCTTTAGCCAAAGTTTTTCTCATTGTTAGTTATTTATCCTTTAATTAGAGTTTTTATTTCTTGTTAGTAGTTTTAATTTCTTTATTTCTTGCTATTTAGTTAAAAATTCATAAAACCCCCTTTTTATTTATAATTGACATTTTCTTTAGTTAGATTAATTTATATTACTATTCCTATTATTATTTTATTTTAAGTCTTGCTTTAGAGTTGATAATAAATATAACTAGCATAGTCTCTGTGGGATTGATCCTTACTTGCTCTGTACTAATTATTTATACTAGTAGTAAGGTTTTAAATTTGGTGCACCCTAACTACACTACCACATTTTTGGCGCCGTTGCCGGGGATTAGCGTCTAGTTTGTTTATTATCACTCATTTTATTTTATTATTTTATTTATTTATTTTATTTTAATGAGTTATTTTTTGTTCTATATTTAGATTTTCATGAGCATAGACGACATTTGATTGAAACTCGAACAACTTAGAGCAACCTCATCATATTCAGAACTCGATTTTGCCATTCACATTCCACTCCCGAAGACAGAGCCAGGCAACCCAGAACCCAAACCAATGGCTCAGAATAACAACCGAACACTTAAAGAGTTGGCAGCTCCTAACTTGGACCAGCAACCCTTATGCATTGAGAATCCAAACCCTCAAGTAAACTTTGAACTCAAGTCTAGGATGATTCATCTTCTTCCTACTTTTCATGGTCTTGCAGGAGAGGACCCAAATAAGCACTTGAAGGAGTTCCATGTGGTATGCTTCACAATGAAACCAGTCGGGGTTTCTGAAGAGCAAGTTAAGCTAATGGCCTTCCCATTCTCTTTGGCGGATTCAGCCAAGGCCACACGATCTCACCTGTTGCCCTAGGGCTAATTGTTGCACCAAAGATGTCAGATTTGAAACTTGTTGTTCTAGGGAAGTAGTACTTACCTCATTGACTCGCTTAGGTGGCGGCAGTAGATCGTTCCTGGTGTTGAACTGTTGGGAATTAGCAGCCATGTTAGTAATGAGATTTCGGGCTGCTTCTGGTGTCTTATCCACGAGTGCTCCTCCACTAGCGACGTCAATCATACTCCTATCCATTGGGAGTAGACCCTCATAAAGTATTGACTAAGGAGCTTATCACTTATTTGATGGTGGGGGCAACTAGCACATAGCTTTTTGAATCGTTCCCAATAGTCGTAGAGCTACTCTCCATTATACTGTCGAATTCCACAAATTTCTTTTCGAATGCTGCCAGCTTTTGATGCTGGGAAATATTTCTCCAAAAATAGTTGACTCATCTCATTCCATGTAGTGACAGTACCGAAGGGAAGATAGTACAACTTGTGCTTAATTGGAAAAAATGTCATTTTATGGTTAATCAAGGTATTGTACTAGGCCATGTTATTTCTGAAAGGGGGATTGAAGTTGATAAATCTAAGATAGATCTTATTCGCTCTTTACCACCTCCCACTAGTGTGAGGGAGGTTCGTTCTTTTTTTGGTCATGCCGGTTTCTATCGCAGGTTTATCAAGGACTTCTCCAAGATAGCATTACCCCTCTGCAACTTACTTCAAAAGGATGCAACATTTGACTTCAATGAAGTTAAAAGAGGTTTTGACATCGGCCCCTGTGATTCAACCACCAAACTGGGATTTACCATTTGAGATTATGTGCGATGCTAGTGACTATGCTGTTGGAGCCATGTTGGGCCAGCGTGTGGGCAAGCTTCCTCATGTCATCTATTATGCCTCTCATACATTGAATGATGCACAACTTAACTACTCCACTACCGAGAAAGAACTTTTAGCAATTATCTTTGCCTTAGAGAAATTTTGTTCTTATTTAATTGGATCTAAGGTAATCGTTTAGGTACCTATTCGATACTAGGTACTTGCTCACCAAAAAGGATGCAAAACCGTGCCTTATTCGATGGATACCTCTATTGCAAGAATTTGACATAGAGATTCTAGATAAGAGAGGTTCTGAGAATTTGGTGGTAGATCATTTGAGTCGACTTACCTATATCGAAGATGCACTTCCATTGCATGAGAACTTTCCAGATAAGCAGTTATTACAGGTAGGTACAATTACTCCTTGGTATGCAGATATTGTCAATTACTTGGTTACCAGGACAATACCGGAAGAGCTAACTCATGCACAAAAGGCCAAGATCAAGAGTGATGCCAAGTACTATGTGTGGGATGAGGCATACTTGTGGAAGCATTGTTTTGATCAAGTTATTAGAAGGTGTGTACCCAAAACTGAATTTACTTCTATTTTCACCTTTTGTCATACTTTGGCTTGTGGAGGACATTTTGGACCAAAGAGAACAGCCCTTAAGGTACTTACGAGTAGTTTTTATTGGCCATCACTTTTTAAGGATGCATATTTGTTTTGCAAATCTTATGATCGTTGTCAGAGAACAGGTAATTTGGGACCTAGAAATCAAATGCCACAATCTCCCATTCTTATAGTTGAGATTTTTTATGTTTGGGGCATCGATTTCATGGGACCATTTCCTTCATTGTTTGGTAATCTCTATATTGTTCTTGCGGTTGATTATGTTTCAAAATGGGTGGAAGCAAAAGCCACCCGAACTGACGATTATAAGGTTGTGGTAGATTTTATAAAATGTAACATCTTTGCAAGGTTTGGAACACCGAAGGCAATTATCAGCGATAGAGGCACTCACTTTTGTAACAAGTCAGTAGAAGCCCTCTTTCGAAAATACAACATCACTTACAAGGTGTCTACATCCTAGCATCCACAAACTAGTGGGCAAGCTGAGGTGTCTAATAGGGAAGTGGAATCAATCCTTGAAAAGACAGTTAATCCAAATAGAAAGAACTGGAGCTTACGGCTTGATGATGCACTTTGGGCATATAGGACCGCATACAAAACGCCTATTGGTATGTCACCCTACAGATTGGTATATGGTAAGCCTTGTCATCTTCCAGTGGAACTTGAACATAAAGCATGATGGGCTGTGAAACAATATAACATGGAACTGGACGCCGTCAGCCAACACAGAAAGCTCCAATTGCAAGAATTAAAGGAAATTCGAAATGATGCCTATAAGAGTTCACGAATCTATAAGGAAAAAACTAAGGCTTTTTCCACTTTCCACTTTCCATCCAGAAAACTTGTTTCTTACAGGATTAACCCTGGATCCTTCCAGAGACATTTCAGAAGATGAATTATGGTACATCCGCGCCTATTGTTCCAAAGAACATTTGTTCAATCCGATAAATCAACTACACTCATCTGAACTTGGTTTTCTCCAATTCCATGGTGGAGAATGAAACTTCAACAATTGTCCCAATTTCATAACTTGGAACGTATGCCAGCATCATAAGCAAAAATGTTCACATCTGTGTTCATTATTCATAGACCATACTTCCAACACCGGATACTTCTTAAGATCAAGTTTTTGAATGGTTCACCACACCTCACCCATCCATCCTTGAACAAGACGATAAAGTTCACAAGGAACTCTATAATTTTCTTTGTGAACTGAACCACCAACCTGCTCCACACAGAGACATTTCTCACACCTCCCTCAGTCCATAGCATGATATCATCATGATCCCCACTCCAGCAATTTCAAAACCTAAATCCACAGGTATTATCATCAAGGAAGAAAAACTAGACTTCACTGATTTTCTATACCAAGATGCACAAGACCCATGGGAAGCATTCTTGCCATTAAGTCAACATCTTCAAAACCTCCAACAAACTCCACCAACACATGCCTCAGACGATCCAACAAATAAAGCCAGTTCTAGCACACCAACCGGCTCCAAGGAACACCCATCCTCTTCTTAGCGCAAAATATTTTGCCCTTGGCCACCCTGTCGCCCAGATCATCAATATCCACCAGAAACTCCATGTCCATCACTCAAAGTCCTCTTTTCAAAAGATAAAGATAAGACCGACAGCTCATCTGATGAAGACTACATGAATCTCTCATCTCTGTGATTCATGCAATTTGGCATCTTTTACTTTTTAAAAGTTTGTAATAATTAAAGCATGAGTCATGCTTTAATTTGTCTTTATTACTTTTGCTTTTGCTTTTCAAAGTTTGTAATAATTAAAGCATGAGTCATGCTTTAATTTGTCTTTAGTGCTTTTACTTTTCCACAAGCTTGTCGCTTGTAATTATGTCTTTGCTTTTAGAAAAGTGATAGGGGCCCTGTCCTATCATTTTCCTTGGTTTTCCTCCTATATAAGCTCAGCTTCTCTTTGTTAGAAGCATAGCGGAAAAATAATAAAATCTCTAGCCTTCTATAATCATGAGTTTCTAATTTCTCTTTTTCTCTCTGTCAATGAAGCTCTAAAGTTTTTAACAATAAGAAGAACACTTACATCTGTTCATTTTGAAACTTAAGGAAGTATGCTCTGTACTTGCCTCCTCTGCACTTGCCTCCTGCAAGGATCCTGTGCATTAGAAAACTTTTGATGATTTCTTATCTGGTTTGGGTTATATAACCCGAGATGAAAATGTTTCAAAGTTTTTTTTATCTCAGAGGTATATCGGCTGGAAACCCGTATTTGCGGACTATTGGTCCAAAGAACAGTTTTAACTATTATAGTTCTGGTATAACAACGCCACGTATTCTCGCTGATCTTATGGTATCAGGGCCTTTCCAAAATCTCAAAATGGTATGATTAAAGTTTGCTTTTTTTTTTCTTTCGTTAGAGCCTTCAACGACAGAGAGAATTTCCTACTTATGGCATCAACTTCCTCCAACGACGCTTCTATTTCTTCTATCATTGCTCCAAACACACTGCTAGTAAGATAAAAAATTTAGTTGAATATTCCTATATCCTCATCATCAATCTTCTTTCCTCTTAGTCCTTATCACCTATAAACGTCCACACTCCTTTACTCGCAGTATCCGAACCCTTATTTCCACCAAAAGACCACATCTAAAAGAATATATCCATCCAGTTGGATCGTTTCCTTACCATAAACAATATGTCACTCGAAATTCCCATTGATTTCCAATTGGCAAGAAAGGTTATACTATCTCCATATCGGAGGTCGACTAATCTAACCTTACATGGAAGGAAATGATTACCAAAATGCTATCTTTGGATACTAGGTTCACACATTACCAAGATGCTGTTATTGGTATTGTCTTAACCACTCTTCATGCTAGAAGTGTTTTACTCACTTTCTATCCCAATTTCAACCTTTTCTATCCCAATTTCAACCTTTCTCTTTAAGACACTAATCTCTCCACTGCCTTGAAAGTCCAAGTGCAAATTCAAGGTGCAGAACAAATCTCTTCAGCAAAAATTGCAACTTTTCACCATCAATTGGTCTATAGGCTCCAGAACCATGCCTTAGATCTTCCTTCACCTGAGCACCACTCTGACGCCCTCATGGTGTTAGCGGAATCAGATCAGATACCAACCATCATTCAAATTCCAAGACAGATCCCTAGACATGAACTCATAAAACTCATGCCCTTGGAATGGATTTCAAATTATGAGAAGTTCCACACCAATACTTCTCCTATCCAGACAACAGAAAGTATGTTTGAAAGAAGATATGATGGAACTGTCCGAATGACTTTTCGACCTCCACCCACAACACTAGAGGAGCCTCCACGGCTCTCATTCACTTATTCAGCCATGGTTACAGCTCGAAAAAACGCCAATTCAATTCAGAAGGATATCCTGTCTACCCTGCCAAACTTAATGGCCACTTTCTTTGGGATTCACCAGGATCAGGAAATTGTGGCCCAGATTGTCCCTGTTGGGATGATTGGGAAGAAGATGATGTTGAACTGCAGCGGAAAAGAAAACCAAAAAGGAAAATACCTAAAACTCCGTGCTCACACAACCAACCTAAACCACCTCATAATCCTCCACCACCACCAGCTCCATTGCCCATCTACCAAAAAGAACTTTGATGGATTGTAAAAAATTGCAAGATTGCAGTTCTTCCACATATCTAGACTTCCAAATCACCCATACAGCCTATGGCTTGTATGATGTTTTCATCCACCTCCCAAGATTATTCCTCCAATTTCCCTGCTCTAGAAACCCAGACCGATCCCCAACGAAAGGTCATAACCAAACCCTTTATTCCTTCAGCCATAACTCCCACAGGTCACTTAGAAGACCCCAAACCTTTTGAGGCTGTTCTCAACTGGCAAACCCAAAATGCCAGAGCTCAAAATGAAACCTTGGTTGATATCCATAAGAAGGTTAATCATATCAGTTTACGAACTGATCATATTGAGTCTAAGATGGATTCGATCACTTCCCAGATGCAGCAAATTTACCAAAATCTTCAATCCATAATCTCTCAACTAGATTCAGAATTAAGAACCATGCTGAGTCATAGATACTATGGCCCATAATTTGATTAGAAAGAAAAGGAAATCAGAAAATTGAAAGCAGAACTTGAACAGATTGAGTCAGAACGGCAAAGACCAACATTATTTACCACCTCTCCACCATTACCTACCATCAGCCCAGTCTTCCATCCCTTTGCACCTATGCTTTCTCCCATAAAACCACAAGATCCGTCCAAATTATTTGGCATGACACATACTTTGTTTAGAAATAATCCTCTGCCAAAACCATCTAGATCTAAACCTCATCCTCGACCAAGACCAGAAAAATAACCTTTTCAACCACCTTTGTCCATCCCAGAACAGCAACCGTCTCTTTATACCCCACTTCCTCCTCAACCAACACCAACTCAGGCCAAAGATAAATCCCCAATGCAACAATACAGTGCATAAATAATCCCATATCCATCCGATACAAACCAAACTTCTTATTCAAATCTAGCTGTTTCAGAAGATCAATCTGAATCTGAAACAAAATCTTCCTTAGAATCTTCCATTTCATCTAGTGATTCTGAAAAATCTTATGCTGATATCACTAGAATCCTTATGGCCCAACCTGAGGAGACTGAGCCTGCTCAATCTTCAAGAACTGACCCATTCTTTGAAATACCCTTAGATATTGAGGAAGATCCACCCGAAGCATCCTCAGCTCCAAACCGGCCAGCTCAACCCCCAAATGGTCCATGGTTCACTTTTGATGATATCCCTGCAGCTAAATGAAGAGATAGATTATCCGAAATGGCTACTTGGACAGATCTCCAAATGTTAAGAGCAAATAGTACTACATCATCAGTCTTTAGAGAACTTGCTACCCGTTTTACGGGATCTTTAAGAGATTGGTTTGATACTTTAGTTGAATACAGACAATTACAGTTTGTCTCAACCGCTTCTTTCATCATTCATGAACAATTCATTGGAGAATCAGTCGCAGTCTTTGAAGCTGTAAGAAGAGACTACCTCAACATGAAATGCTGCTCCCTCAACTCTAAAGATCTTGATTTCCATTACAAACATATGTCAATCCTATTTTATAAGCTCAATGGGTTTAATGATCTGACTCTCAAACATGTATTTCTGGCATCATTACTAGACATATAGAGGCAGCTCACGAGTCTCAATCTCACCATTGACAACATTTCCTAGGGAAAGATCTTTCAGATCACCAAAGGATGTTTGGAAAAATTATGTGAGCGAAGCAGTTCTTGAAAGTTAAAGAACAAAGAGCCTTTCCGAAGTGCTTCCAAAAAGCCTTACTTACAGATCAAATGCAAGAAAAAGAAAGATTGTGATTGCAGCATAAAAAATAAGAAGCATTTATGAAAATTCAAAAATCCAGATTCGTCTCTTAGATCAAAATCCAGGCGAAAATCATACAGGTTTTTCAGGAAAAGATCTAGTTCTTTCAGAGAATAGAAAAGGAGAAAGTCAAGCCGATGCTTCATTTGCAAAAAGAAAGGCCATTGTGCTAAAGATTGCCCTAACAAAAAAGAAAAAGCAATCAGACTTCTTGAGCATTTACATGTCACCACTGATTGTTCTCCTCACAAAGATGAAATCGAGTTCTACTTCTCAGAACAAGAGGAGCCTACTGATGAAATAGTGTTCGCACTACAAAACTCATCCGATGATTCTGAAAATGATGAGTTTCAAACTGTTTTTCACCAACAACTTTTGTCTCTAAACACTACCATACCTATCCCTTCCATAAAACTCCAAATCTTACCTTCCAAATTCCAGAGACCAATTCCCGCCATTGGACTTCTTGATACCGGAGCCCAAAGAAGTATGTTAAACCCACACATACTTCCATCACAATCTTGGCAACATTATGAAGAAAATTTCAAAGCAGTCAATGGAAAATTCTTCACCACCAAGTTGATTACCAAAAAACCCATTGGTATTCAAATTTTTCCAAATTGTGTTATCTGGACAAAAGTCATCGGTTCCCATCTGCCTAATAAGGACATCTTGTTAGGATTTGATATCATTCACCAGATAAAACACCTCCAAATCATTCCTACTGGAATTCGAGTCAAGTCCATGTTTAAACCATTTACCCATGTTCTTAAGCTTTATGGTTTGTCTGAAACCTCCCAGCCTTTCCAAGACATTTCCACAAAGCTTTTGAAATATTGTCATGAGTCTCATGCTGACTTTCACCATCCAAATCCTATGTGGAAAAATCCACATTTCTTTATTCAATTGCCTTTCAAGTTGAATGAAGATGTCAATCCAACCAAAGCCACCCATCCAGGAATGAGTCCTTCCGACTTAGTACTAGCCCAAAAGGAATGTTCTCAGTTGCGGGCCCAAGGTCTTATTGAACCCACTAGTTCTCAATGGGCTTGTCAAGCTTTTTATGTTGAAAAACATTCTGAGATTGTTAGAGGAAAAAAATGATTAGTCATTGACTATCAACCTCTAAACATGTTTTTACAAGATGACAAATTCCCTTTGCCAAAAAGACAGAGCATGTTCACCTATCTCAAAAATGCCATACAAGAGTTTGCAAAGAAAGCTGTATTTAGGTTTTTCATGAAAGCCTATCTCTTATCAGACTCATGTCCATTTTCAACTTTCCATCCAGAAAACTTGTTTATTACAGGATTAACCCTAGATCCTTCCAGAGACATTTCAGAAGATGAATTATGGTACATCTGGTGCCTAACTGTCCTCTATGCCACCAAACTGATTGTTCCAGTAACAGCCACCTTAGAACATTTGTTCAATCCAGACAAATCAACCTCACTCATCTAGACGCTTCTTGAATGGTTTCCTCCAATTCCATGGTGGAGAATGAAACTTCAACAATTGTCCCAATTTCATAACTTGGAACGTATGCCAGCATCAGAAGCAAAAATGTTCACATCTGTGTTCATTATTCATAGACCATACTTCCAACACCCAGATACACACTTCTTCTGGACTCAAGATCAAGTTTTTGAATGGTTCGCCACACCTCACCCATCCATCCTTGAACAAGATGATAAAGTTCCACAAGGAACTCTATAATTTCCTTTGTGAACTGAACCATCAACCTACTCCACACAGAGACATTTCTCACACCTCCCTCGGTCCACAACATGATATCATCATGATCCCCACTCCTTCAGCAATTTCAAAACCTAAATCCACGAGTATTATCACTGATTTTCTATACCAAGATGCACAAGACCCATGGGAAGCATTCCTGCCATTAAGTCAACATCTTCAAAACCTCCAACAAACTCCACCAACACATGCCTCAGACGATCCAACAAATAAAGCCAGTTCTAGCACACCAACTGGCTCCAAGGAACACCCATCCTCTTCTTGGCGCAAAATATTTTGCCCTTGGCCACCCCGTCGCCCAGATCATCAACATCCACCAGAAACTCCATGTCCATCACTCAAAGATAAGACCAACAGCTCATCTGACGAAGACTATATGAATCTCTCATCTCTGTGATTCATGCAATTTGGCATCTTTTACTTTTTAAAAGTTTGTAATAATTAAAGCATGAGTCATGCTTTAATTTGTCTTTATTACTTTTGCTTTTGCTTTTCAAAGTTTGTAATAATTACAGCATGAGTCATGCTTTAATTTGTCTTTATTGCTTTGACATAATTACAAGCTTGTCGCTTGTAATTATGTCTTTGCTTTTAGAAAAGTGATAGGGGCCCTATCCTATCCTTTTCCTTGGTTTTCCTCCTATATAAGCTCAGCTTCTCTTTGTTAGAAGCATAGCGAAAAAATAATAAAATCTCTAGCCTTCTATAATCATGAGTTTCTAATTTCTCTTTTTCTCTCTGTCAATGAAGCTCTAAAGTTTTTAACAATAAGAAGAAAACTTACATCTGTTCATTTTGAAACTTAAGGAAGTATGCTCTGGACTTGCCTCCTGCAAGGATCCTGTGCATCAGAAAACTTTGATGATTTCTTATCTGATTTGGTAACCTGTTTTAGACTAAAGGAAAGTCTGTTTTGGGTTACATAACCCAAGATGAAAATGTTTCAAATTTTTTTTTATCTCAGAGGTATATCAGTTGGAAACTCGAATTTGCGGACTAATGGTCCAAAGAACATTTTTAATTTTTATAGTTCTGGTATAACAACGCCACGTATTCTCGCTGATCTTATGGTATCAGAGCCTTTCCAAATTCTGCTCTTCACATCTCAAAATGGTATGATTAAAATTTACTTTTTGTTTTCTTTCGTTAGAGCCTTCAACGACAGAGAGAAATTAGAAACTCATGATAAGCAGATCTTGAGAAAGAATTTTGAAGTTGGACAGAAACTTTTGCTATTCCATTCTCGCCTTAAGTTGTTTCCAGGTAAGTTATGTTCTTGATGGGTTGGGCCTTTTGTTGTTAGTAATGTTTTTTCTCATGGTGCAGTTGAGATCGGGAGCTTAAAGACAGGTAAAGAGTTCAAAGTTAATGGTCATAGGTTGAAGCGTTACTATGAAAACTTTCAGACACTCAATGTAGAGGAGGCTCAACTTTATGAACCTGCGTACGTTGATGAGTGAAACTTGAGAACTATGTCAGGCTGAGGACAATAAACCAAGCGCTTATTGGGAGGCAACCCAATGGCTGGAGAAAAGATTTTGAAAGCACGCCATAACAGATTTGATCTTTCTCCTTTTCATTCTCATTTACTTTATCCACTCTGTGTTGAATTTTGTTTGTTTCTGTTTGTGTGTCTCATCTCATTTCCTTGTGTTTTAATTCTTTCTTTTGTTAGCTTAGGCTTACATTGAGGACAATGTAAGAATTAAGTGTGGGGGGTGGATTTCGAACTTAGTTTTTGTTGCTTTGTCTTTTTCTTTTTATAAAAAAACAACAACATTGTTTTGAATATTAGCCAATGATAAGAAATTGATTGACAATGAATATGGTTCTTAGAAAAGGTTGAATATTACCTTAGTTTATACTTGATTCTAGTGTTGATTTCCTCTTAATTGAGATTCTTTAAACCATGAGCACTAATATCAATTCTTTCATAGTTTTGACTTAAAATTTGAGATTGATGCAGCCTAAGTTGAGAATTTTAGATTGAGTAAATGACTGTTTATCTTGATTCTTATCTCCACAATACAGTGTCATACACACAGGCACCATAGTCAGAAATAGCTACCTATAACCCTTAAGAGTGAAGCTATCCTTGAGTAATTTGGGCCTATGTACTACCAGTATATAGAGGATAATCTACCATAAGAAGAAGGCTACCTTAAGGGGTAGAGTGAAAGCTCTTGACTATGAAAAAAAACCAAAAAAAAAAAGAAAAAAAATCAAAAGAAAATGCACGCAAATGCCTGTGAGTGAAAAAAAAATTTGGAGATAAAAATGATAAGATTAGTTTGACCTACACTTTTCTTTGTTCAAGGCAAAGGTTGTTGATATTGAAGATTTTGGGAATGGATTTTGATTGAATTGATTCACACACACACTAGGAGAATCAAAAGAGGGATGGGATTGACTATTGAATTGAAGTTAGAACTTCGATAATATTTGAAATTTTCTTTGAGCTATATGACTTATGCAATCTTTGAGGCTAGTTTTATTTTAAAGTCTTTTGTTCTTTTTCTGCTATTAAAAAAAATGATGTTTGTGGGTATCATCGCTGAAGCCCTCACGAGACTATAACTCGTCTACTAGGGCCGCCTAGGGGTTTAAAGGCTTGTTGCATATGCTAAATGCAATCGTGATTTCCTACAAAAGTGGACTAGTTTAGGTTTTCTTTTTATTTTATTGTTATTCTAGGTTTGCTCGAGGACGAGCAAAGGGCTATTAATTTCTCCATCTTTTTCTTGTTTTGGTCTTAAATATTCTAGTTATTTTAGTTAATTTTTAATTTAGTAAATGATATTTTTATTGTGTTAATTTTATCTTAGTTTTTTTTAATTTTGTTATTTTAGGTGTATTTTGGGAATAAAGAGGAATTAAATCAGAATATTCAAGTAAGGAGAGCTTAAAGAAGAAATTAATTGGAAATTTAAGGAAAGTAATGGGAGTTAAAATGGAAGAAAATCAAAGCAGCCAAGGCCTAATTTGTTAACATAAATATGTTAATAATATTGATTTTGATGATAACAAATTTTAAATGTTTTTTGATAAAAGTATTGGAGCTATTTCTTAATAAACGAGAGCCTTAGTAATCATTCCATTCATGCTTCATAAAAGATGGACTTTAAAATTAGAAAAAGATTCTGCCAGGTTTAAAATGCAATTACGGTTATAAGCGTTAGCATAATACCCGGAAACAAACATTTTCCCTAAACCTCTTAACGTTTATGAAAAACGGAAAACACAAAAGATAGGGAGGTTACTGGAACTTAACCGTTTTATTTTAAGCAGTTAACGATTCGCAAGAGCAACATATTACCTAAGCTCTAAGGTTATGCTAACGGAAAACACCCAAGATGGGAAGGCTCTTTGGAACTAACGGTGAGCAGTTTATTTTAAGCAGTTAACCGATAATATCGAAATTGATGGTTGTCCTCCTCGGCGATTAACGGCCAGTAAGGCTAAATTGTTTTGCGAGAGACAAACGGCGAACCGTTTGTATTAAACGGTTAACCGAGAATATCCAGAGAAGCCACTTCACGCAAGTCCTTAACCGTTTAGCGTAAACGGATAACAAATGCTCATCTTGCAGGTCTCTGGAAGTTAACGGCGAAAGGGCAACCCTAAACGGCAAACCGTTTATTTAAAATCTGGACCAACGGTAACTTTGACCAGCCTAAATGGTTAACCGTTAACGGTTAACGGCGAACCGTTTTCTGTCCGACAGTTTGTAACGGCTAGATTTTTGGCTCCAAATATAAATAAGCTCATTCAAATTCAAAGTACATTGATCACAACACGACCATTTGAGCTAATATTCGAGAATACAATCTTCATAGAGCTTAGAACACATTCTTACTTCATCTATTCACATATTAAGCATCATTGTGTAATCTTATCTATTGTGAGAGGCAAAACAGTTTGTAATCTTTTACTTTGAGTGATTGTAAGTGTTGGGATACACTTGGGTTAAGAGATTGAGGATAATCTCTTGTTGTAAAGGTCCATTGACACCTTGGAAGTCAAGTGTAAGCATTTGAAGCCTTGGAGGCTTGCTTAGTGGAATCCTCAAGCCCGGAAAGCTTGGAGGCGTGGACGTAGGCAAGGTTGGCCGAACCACGTAAAAATCTCGTGTTTGAATCTCTCTTCCCTTATCTTTTTATATTGTGATCATCTTAATTGTTATTGCTTTGAATTTGAGTTATAATTGCATTTAGATTTTCTTTAATATTGAATAATTTTTTAGAATCCCAATTCACCCCCCCTCTTGGGTTGCTTACTTGTATTTCATAATTGAAGTTCACGTGAAGATGAGAATAATTAGCATTGGAAATAATTTATTTAATAAGGCAAATGCATTCTTGTGATGGGCTTTGGCCAAATTGTTATTGGCTTATTAATTGAACAAGTCACATGCATGGCATTGAGTTTTGGAAAGCAAAGTGAAAAAAAGGGGAAATGGCCTTAAACATGAATTGGCAAAGAAAAGTGGCTGCTTGGCTTTTGTTTTTAGGTAAAAGAACACACGCCAGCGTTTAATGAAAGGAAAAATCACTGTCGTTTAAAAAAACGTTTCTGTTTATTATAATTTTACTTATTTCTAGCGTATAAAAATTATTAGATTATCCAATTTGTTTATATATTGTTAATAAAATTATAAATATACCCTCATTGCCTCATTCCTCTATTTAAATTTTTATCAATAACCAATTTTCAAAAAAGATTATAATTGCAAATAAATTATAATTTTAAAAATAAAATTGGTTAATGTACAAGTTTAAATGATTGACATGTGGAGAATTGTTAAATATACAAGTTTAAAGTTTAAATAAAATTGATTATTAATAACCAATTTTATTTTTAAAATTATAATTTATTTACAATTTTTTTAGGTGTATAGATGTCTTTTTTGAAAATTGGTTATTGATAAAAATTTAAATAGAGGAATTGGGCAATGAGGGTATATTTAATTTTTTTTATAATATCCAATTTGTCTATTTACAATTTTATTAACAATATATAGACAAATTAGATAATTTAATAATTTTTTTATATGCTTGAAGGGTATAATGGTAAAATTATAATAAATTGGGGTGTAAATGTCTTTTTTGAAACGTTAGGGGGATTTTTGTCCCTTTGCCTAAACGTTGGGGGTGTGTTTGTCCTTTTCCCTTGTTTTTAATCCTTTCCATGTGAGGATTTAGGGCACACAATAAAAGCTAGACTTGCGACATAATTGAGGAGGGGATTGACGATAAAAGCTGAACAATTTGGAGAAGAAAAAAAAATCAGCAGGCGAAGGGAATTGAAGAAAAAGGCAGCCGCTTGAATTAATCTCCATGATTGGTTTTATCAATTCTCTTATTCCCAATTTAATTATGTTAGGCTAGATTTTATATTTGGTTGAGGGTGAATTCAAAACCCTAAACATGCTATGCAATTAAATTTAAATTCTATCATTCAATTTATTTAATTGAGATTGTTTATGTTCTTCTATAATTAATGTTTATGGTTTTATTCTCGTCTTGTTTGAGTGGCCAATTAGATAGGACTTGAATAAATTCTATTGCTAGCGATTCATGGCTATCACTGGGATGGTGTGGATGGAGGAAATAAGTGAAGGTTTATTTATAGCCGGACATGTAAGGAAATCTAGGATGAGATTTGGGCAGACTCGGGGATATAGGAATATTCAACAAGGTTAACGTCTTGTAACTCTTTTCCTCCACAACCTCCACAGTAGCAGGTTGGAATCAGTGATTTCGATTGGAGAACATAACCTAGGTTAAATAATCCGAGCTTGTGTGTTTATTACCTAGATCAACCTAATATCTTTCTCTGCTTAGTGCTTCAATTATCTTAAATTTAAAGAGCTTGTTTTAAATTATTTAATGGTTAGAGATTAGGTGAAGAGCTTATTTTCCTAACGACACACTAAGGAAAGATTGAGACTAATAGAGCTTGTTGTTGTCTACGGTTGATAGTTTCAATATAAATTGATGATAGAATTGATATATTATGTGCATGTTTGGTGGTTCAAACTTGTTAATTATTTATCCTTTAATTAGAGTTTTTATTTCTTGTTAGTAGTTTTAATTTCTTTATTTCTTGCTATTTAGTTAAAAATTCATAAAACCCCCTTTTTTATTTATAATTGACATTTTCTTTAGTTAGATTAATTTATATTAATATTCCTATTATTATTTTATTTTAAGTCTTGGTTTAGAGTTGATAATAAATATAACTAGCATAGTCTCTGTGGGATCGATCCTTACTTGCTCTGTACTAATTATTTATACTAGTAGTAAGGTTTTAAATTTGGTGCACCCTAACGACACTACCAAATTTTTGGCGTCGTTTCCGGGGATTAGCGTCTAGTTTGTTTATTATCACTCGTTTTATTTTATTATTTTTATTTTTATTTCTTTTCTCATTTTATTTTATTTTAATTAGTTGTTTTTTGTTCTATATTTAGATTTTCATGAGCATAGAGGACATTCGATTGAAACTCGAACAACTTAGAGCAACCTCATCATATTCAGATAACATGACAAACACACTGATGTAAGATGCCCACAATTCTCTTAGAAGATTTTTTTCATGCAGCCATGACAAACACACTGATGTAAGATGCTAGCTTGCGCTCCGCAACTCCATTCTATTGTGGGGTATTTGGACATGTCATTTGATGCTGAATCCCATGTTCCCTACAATAATTTTAGAACTAATTGGATAAAAATTCTCCTCCGTTGTCAGTACGAAGACATTTTACCGATACCCCAAATTCTTTCTCCACATTCTGCTTAAACTAAACAAATTTGGAGAAAGCCTCACTCTTGTGTTCCAAGAGAACCTAGAAAAATCATCCACCATAACTATCATATAATGAAGACTAGTACAGCTAGGAGTTCTTGTTGGCCCCATCAGATCTGAATGAATTAATTGTAGCACAGTAGAAGCTCTATTCTCTGAATTTGGGAAAGGAAGACGATGAGATTTTCCGTATTGACAGCCAAGACAAACAATATCATAATGAATTTCCTTAAATACAGGAACGCCATCAAGAAGCTTTTTTGTAGATATCATCTGTAATAATTGATAACCAACATGGCCCAAACGTGCATGCCAGAGTGTTGCACTTTCATTATGGGCTATCTTTCCAACATAAGCATCACTTGCAGACAAAACATATAGTGACTCCTTTCGTTTTCCAATAAATAAAACATTAGCTGCAATATGCTTCACATTAGAAAGAATTTGGACATCATTAGGACCAAAAAGAACATACCTCTCGGAATCAGTAATTTGAGACACTGAAGCAAGATTTTTCTTCAAGCCAGGAACATGATAAACTTCTTTGAGAAAAATCCCTCCATCATTTGAGTTACCTTCTTTGAAATGGCCTTCTTCGATGTAACAAATTGTCAAATTTGTTACAATGACCCTTTTCCCAATGAGACGAACATCGAGAAAGTGAAACAACATTTCCGTTGCATGATGAGAACAACTAGAATCAACTATCCCCTTTGTTGTAGTCTATGGCGGCATTAACATTTATAGGTGCATTGGTCAATACCTCTGAGGTCATACTAGTGGTTGATCAATAACTTGATAGATAGACATTGCTCTCGATTGATTATTCATTCTTTACTCTCATGTACAACGTTTGCTCTTCGTCAATTTAACCGACAATTTGCTTTTATGTGGCGATTTTCCACATCGATTACATACCACTTTCACCCGACAATCTCGTTTGATGTGACCCTGCTTCCCACATCTATAACAACCTTTTGGTTTTCCTTTGGACTACCCTTTAGTTCTGAACTGATCACCTGATGGCTACTTGGAGGAGTAATTATTCTTCCCTTGGTCTTTGGTGTAGAGTACATCCTCCACCTGTGAAGTAGAGTTGTTGTTGTTGGCAACTTGTTTATGTATTGCTACTTGATTTGATAGCAAATTCTCTAGCTCAATGATCGTAGACTGGTTAGGCCACCCTTGTAAACCTCGAATAAGATATTGACGCAAACGAGCATTACTCACAGGCTCCTCCGTATCCAGCTCTGAAATTTCAGAACAAAAATTTTTAATTTTCAGAAAATAATCTTCAATTGAAAGACTACCTTACTTGTTAAAACGTTCATTCTAAATATTACAGCGCATTTTGTTCTTCTTCGTGAACAACCTTTCAAGTGTCTCCCACACTTGCTTTGGCGACTTTACATCACAAACATGCTCAATATACTCTCTACTGATTGATGTTCGCAAAGCAAATAAAGCTTTGCCGCATTTGATATTCCATTTTCGACGCAACTCGGCATTTTGGGGGTTATCCGCTAAAATTTCAGTTTCATCACCAGAGATAAGACTCCACAAATCATGTCCTTGTAGGTAAGCTTCCATGCAAAGCTTCCAATAATTGTAATTGTTACCAACAACCTTCTCTACACCGGCATAAAATAAAGAATGCACACTCTCATTTTGTTCCATTTGGAATAATTTGTATTGCTTAGTATATCTATTAATTTTAGACTCTTTGACTTGATTAGTACCTTCATAAACTACCTCAAATTTCTTCCAAATCTATATGCTTTAGAATAACCTGAAACTCTATGAAATTCTTTCTTATCTAAAGTACAAAACAAAGCATTCATGACTTTGGAATTTAAAGGGACCTTCTTTTCTTTTCGCTCTTTTTGTCTTCTCGCCGTAATTTCAAAGTCTTACGTCATATGGATCTTAGGCATCTTCTCTTAACTTCGTGAGACATCAAAATCCTCTCCTATTTCTCTCTTTTCTACCATTTCCTTACCTCGTTCTTGTCAAAAACATGTAGCCTCAAAAATAGAAAATCTTGTTGAGTACTCGTATATTCCTAAATCTGCTCAGATTAATGAATCCCAGTTCCCAGTTATGAGTCCTTACCATCTTTACAAACAAAAAACTTCTTTCACTCGCAATATTAGAACCCTGATTTCCACAAAGCAACCTCTTCCAAAGTACATCGATCTTACTTGATCGATGTGCTCTTGAGCCTCTCGAAGTGAACAATATGTCATGGATATACCAACGAGATCTACGTAACCAAAAAGCGAGAAGGGTATACACTCCATCAGGTGGTATCGAACTTATCCTCGCTTACGTGGCGAGAAAAACTTCTGGCCGGTGCTCTCCTTGACCTGAGGTTGAATAGTATGAACATCTTTGTTTATTGGGCTGATACAACCACTCTCCGTGTTGGAAGTGTCTTGTTAACCTGCAAATTTCAACATGTCTCAAAAGATCCGACAACCTTTGAAAGTCAAATCCAACTTGAGCAAACATCTACTTAGAAATAGCCCGTGAATAGTGTATCGATTACTGAAAATCATGCCTTTAGATCTCCGCACAAGCGACCGGTGATGCGATGATCCTTGCGGAACAGATTCAACCATATCGAATTCCCAAACAAATTCAAAAGCAAGTTGTTCTCATGCCTTTAGAATAACTTACCAATATGCGAATTCCGAGAATTGAGACACATCCGGACTTATGTCTTGAAAAGAAGACGGACCGTCGAAGTTGTCTTTCGGACTCAGAAAAACCAGTCGGATCGCGGCTCTCATCTGCTATGATTCTGGTTTCTCTTGGCGAAGTCGAATCTTCAATCTATGGATTTTCCTCAGAAGGGTATCATGTATACCCTGACAAAGTCAACGGTCATTTTTTATGGGATGTTCAGAAGCCAGTGTAATCCGATTGTCCTGCACGGATGACCACGGATGATGGCGAACTTTGAAGTCATGAAGAGCGAAGAAGAAGAAAAGAAAAAGTCTTATTCGCAAAACTCATATCATGGGACCGGATGATCTGAAGTCGAATCGACGCTGACACTTTCGGCCAAATAGAAAAAAGAGTCCTCATGCATCGACCCAAATCAGTCATGCTTGATGTTCTCATCTTCCAATCGTACGAAATCGCTTTCCTCAGAAAGACCGGACCGAACCAAAGTCGGTTTCTCGACCACATGTCGATCACCAATCGTAACCTCGGAACGGAAGCACCAAGCGATGAAGCGATGCTAAATTGGCAAACCCAAAATGCTAGTGCTCGAAATCAAACTCTCCAGTCTTGGTAAAAAGATTGACAAAGCGGCATCACGGGTGTCGAAAGCAAAAGGTGGACCTGATTAATGCCCAGCTTGAACAAATTTAGTCAAATCTGCAGAATCGAATCTCTGAATTGGATATCAATCTTAGAACAATGATTAACAATCGTATTTGGGGTCGAAATTCAATAAAAAAAGCGGTCGAACGGTGAAAGCGAAATTGATCTTGACAAAGCCTTCACTTTTCAAAATCCGTACCTATACCCGACATTATTCATCATCGGCCTTTTACAACCCTCGCAAATAATCGAACTTACGACCCTTCTTTGGTCTCTCTATAAATTCCACCCGAATATTCCTCTGGTTCATGAAAGCCTACCTCCCCGAAAGCCCAAAGTCAAAATCTCAAAACCTCCGAAGGAAGATCTTGAGTTCGAGAAGACTCTCCGAGCCTCAAGAAAATGAGCTCCATCACAATACCGTTACAGTTGAGTACCAAAACAATGACTCAGGTTTAACCTCAGATGATAGTTTACCCTCTACAGATACTTTCAGCTCATTTGAACAAGCTTCAACTTCGAGTCTCGATATCACGACATTTACGTGTACCGTAGCCAAAATAGAAGATCCTACTCCTGTTGTCGATGAATCTTCTGATGATGATAATAATGTTGACCAAGGCTCCCAAACAGAACCAGTTCCACCAATTCCCCCGGTTTCTGAAATCTCTTCCAAACCATCTTCTTCACCATGGTTTACATTTGATGACATCACTCGTCACAAATGGCAGGCCCGACATCAAGAATTTACTGCATGGATTGATGTGCAAATGACAAGGCCTCATGCACAATCTCAGAATGTTCTCTGTGAGTTTTGTTCCAGATTCACTCGATCATTACGAGACTGGTTTGAAAGTCTAGGCGAATACAGACAACTCCAATTGATTCAAACCACCATTCCTATAGCTCTTGCAGTCATTTATCAACTGAAGCATCTTGAAAAGAGTATGACCAGATGAAATGTTGTTCTCTTAAACGACATCACCTAAAAATGCATTACAAAATGATGAGCATGCTTTACTACAAATTGAATGGATTCAATGATCCTTCCTTAAAGCATGTCTTTGCTGTATCTTTACCGGAACTTGAGGAGCTTGAAAACAATTGGCCTTTAACGCTTGACATAGCGAATGTCTGGAAAAATCTTTCGATTAACCATCTATGCCTTGATAAGATCTGTGAGCAAAAGATTTCTTCAAAGATCTTATTGAACACTGAAAGAACCCTTTTCGACTGTAAAAAACCTACACCAAATCCGGTGCAAAGATGACAAAAAAGTTCACTTGTCGACGATAAAAAAGCACTTCAGAATCATTTCCTGAAATCCTCTTAAAAAATAAAGCGTCTGAGATACTTGAAAAAGGATCCTTCCAGATTCGAAAAGAAGACATCAATCGTTATTTTATTTGCAGCGAAACATTTTGCCCATGATTGCCCGATAAGTCGGTATTAAATCTCGTCGATATCTGCGTGATCTTAGTACTTTACGACAATAAAGGCGTTGAATCATCTTCTCAAGCGATCGGATAAATATGATCATCTGACCTTTATTCTTGCCGAATCCATAGACTAAAGCGAATTAAATTTACATGATCTCCATTCGAAAATTAACGATTAGTTCGAAACTTACTGATCGCCGGTAAAAATTTCAGTCATCCCTTCTAAATTCCATAAACCTGTCTCAGTCATTGGATTTCTTAATACTGGTGCACAGCGCAGTATGCTCAACCCTAAAGTACTTCCTCCTGATTAATGGAAATTTTTTTGAAACCTCTCTCATTACCAAAATCTCTTTGTAGATCACATGGTAGTTCTTTTCAGAGTCTTTGAATTGTCCGCTTGTATAGGCACATAAATGGTCCAAGCCGTCTATCCTTTTGAGGAGAATGGCACTCCAGTAATCATCACTGGCATCTGTCTGCAGAATGCGTTGTCCATTTGTGGGAATTCTGAGTGGAGGAGGTGATTGAGCTATCACTTTCAGCTGCTTGATAGCTTTAGTTTGTGCTGGTCCCCAATGAGGACACTATTTTTTAAGCATGCGGGACAGCTGGCTGGTGTGGATTGCAACTTTAGGAATGAAATCTCGAACATAATTAACAATCCCGAGGAACTGTTGTATTTGCTTTTTGGTGAGATTTGTGTCAGGGAACTTTAATAATTCAGTTGCAATGTGTGGTCCAGGTTGGTAGTGGCCATTTGTGATCACCATGCCAAGAAAGTCAATAGATTCTTTATCTTCTTTCTTTTGAAAGCATGATTCGTGATCTGCCTGATATGAAAGAAATCCAAAAGGAGTTTTTGATGGCTATCATGATCGGATGAGAACAATAAAATATCATCGATGTAGACCAAAGCATGATGGAGGATAGGACTGAAAATAATGAAGGAGCAACTTTAAGACCAAAGGGCATAACAGTCCATTAATAGTGAGCATCAGGAATGCAGAAAGCAATTTTGGAATGATCATTTGGTGAAATACCAGTTGCGAAACTAACTTCATCGAACTTAGAGAAGATACATGCCCCTTGAAGATGGACAAACAGGGTCTGGATTTTTGGAAGGGGGAACTTATCATCTTTAAGGAAAGAATTGAGTGGCTAGTAATCAATGACTAACCGCTTTTTACCATGAACTAATTCATATCTTTTTTTCATCATAAAAGGCTTGACAAGCCCGATTTGAATCAGTTGGTTCAATCGGATCTTGCTGAAGCAATTGAGAACATTCTTGCTTTGCAAGTAAGAGGTCTGAAGGAGACATACACGGATGAGAGGCTTTTGTAGGGTTTATGTCTTCGTTGAGTATGAGAGGAAGGTGAATGAAGAACTGTTCATTTTTTCAGAGAGGGGAAGGATGATGAAATTGGGAATGATTTTCTGGACAAAACACAAGAAGTTTTTGCGAAATATGACTGTATGGAGTTGGGACATCAGAAAGTGTATGCAGACAAAGCATATCTATATAAGGCAAGAACATATGTTTGTAGTGAATCCCAGAACTAGTAATGAATAGATTTTCGACCAAATGAAGGATGTCAAAACCTATGAGCAAGTCTTTGTCTAGAAGAGTTGATGCTACAATCTTTTTCCAAATGATGCAATTCGGAAAGAACTGAATACCAATGGGTTTTTTGGCAATCAGGGTTGTTTCAAATGTTTTGCCATTAACTGCTCTGAATAATTTGGAATGGTTTTCCCAACAGTCTTAGGGAAGGACAGAAGGATCGTCATCTTGGTATACTGCACGGTGTCGATAAACCGATGGCGAGCAAGTTTATGAAACTTTGAAGGAAGGATTGACATTTTGAGAGAAGGTCTGGGAATGGTTGAAACCTGGTTGACATTTTGAACTGTAGAAATGATTGAAATATCAGTCGAGAAAGATTACTGCGAGGATGAAAGCGATCGATCATCTTTTGTTACAGAAATTGGATTCAACATCTTCGTTTTTATGTACTGAGAAACATCTTTTTTCTTGAAATACCGGAAAGGCTTTTTGGAGGATGATTTTTTGTGGAAGTGTTTTTTCTTCTTGTTTGGACAAAAAAATTTCTTCTCATCTTTGCATTCAATTTGGAGATAGGGTTTTTTGCCGGCTTCAGAAAAGGGTTTCTTATCTGCCATGAGATGTTTGAAGAACTCTTTACATTCCTGATTTTGTCAAGCGTAACATTTATTTGAAAAATCTTTCCAAGAGAGATGTCAGCTATGCTGAGATTAGTGGCAGTGAGTTGTCTTTGAAGATCAGGTTGAAGTTCTGAAGAAAGTGAAGCTATGAAGACATTCTTGAGGGATGGTTCATTGAAACCGTTCAGCTTGTAAAATAGAATACTCATTCATTTGTAATGAGATTATAAAAGATGTCTTTTGAGAGAACAACATTTCATCTGGTGATATTCTTTTCGATCTACTTCTTTGGAAGTTGTGCGTTCTCCCATGAACTGTTCATGGATGATGGTGAGGTTATTGCTTGATGGGGAGTTGCATGAATTGGGTACATGTATTCTCAAGATTTAACCAATCTCGTAGAGAACGGTGAGCAGGACATAAATTCCAAAGGACATTTTCTAGATGGGCATTGGGTTTGGTTCGGGAGATCGATCCATCTGCAAATTCTTGAAGCGAGGAGACCATTTGTGGCGTGGAATGTCATCGAAATGTAAACGAATCTTGAGGAAGGTTTGGTGGAATGGTCGATGTAACGTGAGGCATTTGTGGAACGGTTTTGTTGTAAACTTCCTTTTGATCATCGGAAGAAGCATCTTCTGAATAGGCGTTGTAGTTGAGGCACTTGGGTCTTCAGTTTTGGTTGCCATCAGTATGCTTGTAAGATCAGCATATTCAGATTCAGAATCAGTAGAAGTATGGTCTGTGTTCAGGGATGAAGAAGAGGAAGATGAAGTGGACTCGGACTCAGATGCAGAGGAAAATGAGTCTTGGGTCTGAACTGTATGGTAATGATATTGATCCATTGGACCTTTGTCCTTTTTAGGAGGTTATGGAGTGGCTTTTGGTGAATCTTCTGGAGGTACTGGGGAAGAAGGAGAAGCCTTTGACTATGGTTCTGAGATTTTGACCTTGGATTTTGATTTTTTGGGTGAAGATGGTTTAGGTTGAGGGGTTGGTTGGAGATGTGAGAATCCAAAGAACTGGTTGTAAATAGGCGGTTAAGGCCTGGATGGTGTGTAGAAAGGTGCATAAGTGTGAAATATCGGAGTGAGCGCTGGTGTGGACGCTGTGTGGGTGAAAAGTGATGGCCGGGTTTTCGATTCAGCTGGCTAGCTTTTAGTCTTCTTATCTACTGCTTCTTTTTGTTGAATTACGGACCAGAGATGTGATTGTTTATCGTGCATTATGAGATGCGTATTTCGAGAGATTACGTCTGAAGATGTATGTACATCGATCAAAGGCGATTCTTGATTGAATCCGCTTGTTTTCGATCGGGAGAACTTGGTACTTGGTCAATTTTCTTTCCAAGTTGGTGGAGGGTTTGATTAGAAACCTTTGGCATTTTTGGTTTGCCAGTTGAGAACAGCTTCATATTGTTTTGGCTCTTCATGTTGGCCAGAAGCAGTTACTGGAGATTGGACATAAGGTTTTGAGATGACTTTGGTTTGTGTATATGCCTGTCTTTCAAGCGGAGGAAAATATTCTTCATAAGATTGCCTTGAAAACATTAGGCATGATCTAATTGGTTGTACATGAGGTTTTGGGTCTGGTGGAGGTTGTTGAGGAAAAGGTTTACAAGATGTTTTGAGAAAAGAAGGTTTTTTCTTTTTCTTTTTTCTTCGCGTAGCCTCTGTTCATCGTCGATATCCGTATCATCGAGGACAATCCGGATTACGTATGGGCTTGGAAAATCCCGTAGAAAGTGACCATTGAGTTTGTCGAGTACCGTGATACCTTGAAGAAAAACCATGGATTGGAAGGTTAACTTTTCTGACCGGTTTGAGCGATAATCATTGCGATTAGGAAAGCGGAGTTTACGAAACTTGATTGGGAGTTTGAAAAGGCGGTTTGACTTGGCCATTTTGTCGTCTTTCAAATGTAACTTACATTGTTTGAGCTGGTTAAGAGTTTTGATGGAAATGCTTTCATGGTGACCATTGAGAGGCATGAGTGTGAAAGCGATTCTTGTTTACTGGATCATTTGGGATTACGGATGATGGTTGGAATTATGTCGGTGTCGTGAGGATCGTGAGCATCGACATGGTATGGGGTGTAAAGTAGGTCTAGTCGCATGATTACATGTCGATCACTATTTGGTGATGAAGGGTTGTAATCTTAGATGTGGGTGTTTGTTACTGCTCCTTGGATGGACTTTAATAGTAGTAAGCGGGTTGGGATCCCGAGAGAGTTGAAGTTTGGGTAAAGGTTAACAGGACACTACCAGCATGGAGGGTTGTCAGAACGGTTCCTATAACAACATGTTGATACTGTTTGAACCTGGTATCAAGGAGAGCAATTCTAGCTGTGACTGGTAAGCCTTTTCTGCCATGGAGGGTTAGAATCAATCTAACACCACTGAGATGGAATCGTATACCGCCATTTCAGGTTTACTCTGAATCTGGAGGGATTTCTAAAGTGACATATTGTTCACTTTGAGAGGCTTGTAAAGCACACTGATCTAGTCTAGAAGACTGGATGTATTCTTTTGGAAGTGGTCTTTTGGTAGAAATTAGGGTACGAATACTTCTGGTGAAAAAAGTTTTTTGCTTGTAGAGGTTGTAGGGATTAAGCGGCGAGATTCGTTGATTTATGATTGAGGATATAGGAATACTCAATAAGATTTTCTATTTTAGAGGTAACATGCTTTTGACAAGATTTTGGGAGTGATAGAGTAGAGGAAAGAGAAATATGAGATGAGGAAGAAGAAGGAGTTGAGGATGAAGTTGAAGTCATTTCCATGTTTTGAAATCTTCTTCTAGGAAATCAAGAAGGATTATTCAGAATTTCTAATGATACCACCTCTGCGTGGGACGATGAAATATAGTGAACATGCGCTTAACATTACATCTTATCTAATCAGTGAAAAGTACCTGATTTTTGAGTTGTTTACGCCACAGCGTGAGTGGGGAATACCATTGAGGAGAGTCACTTGAAAGTATGGGAGAATTCGGGGTGGTGAGATGGCGGAGGGCGGTTGGACAAGGAATACCGGTTTATAGCATCTGGGGTAGTGAGCACCACATGCCATCTTTGCGGATGGTTAAGGAATTGAGGTAAGACACGTGAGAAGCAGGTTTTCCATCTGAGAGGAAGGAAAGCGATCGGGCTTTTATACGAACATTGAAGAAATCTGGGTAAAGGAATTTCTTTCTGAAAATCTTAGTTTGGTAAATTTGAATGAAAAGGAATGTTCATTGGGAAAGTTCTCTGGTTGAGAGCTTTGAAAGAAAGTTGACGGTTCATGGCTTTAATTGGGATGGTGTGAATGGAGGAAATAAGTGAGGGTTTATTTATAGGGACGTGTAAGGAAATGCAGGATGAGGTTCTTTGCCTTTTATGTGTTAGACGGTAAAATCATATTTATGAGCAGGTTTTGAAATTTGAGTAAGCTTGTTTGTCGAGAACAACTTATTTTGAAGTCAAAGATTGAGGAAAAGAGGAGTTGTCCATGTTGATAAAGGAATTTATGGTGATTAGATGAAATTGAACTTTTGATTCCGTACTTGACCAAAATCTCTTTGTAGATCATGGTAATTCTTTTGAGTCTTTGAATTGTCGCTACATGTACTGAAATAGCGTACACCATTTATCTCTTGAAGGATGGCAGCCTTTGGCATCGATCGTAGAATCGTTGTCGGTTGAATTCGGAGAGGAGGAGGTGGCCCAGGCTATCACGCTGGTTGTTGGACAACTACATTTGTCTTGGTCCCGTGAAAACCTTGTTTTACGAGCATCTGAGACGGTGGCTTGTGTGGATTGCAACTTTAGGGATGAAATCACGGACATAATTAACAATCCCAAAGAATTGTTGGATCTGCTTTTTATTGAGATGTGTGTTCGGAAACTTTAATAATTCAGTTGCAATGTGTGGACCAGGTTGATAATGGCCATCTTTAATCACCATGCCAAGAAAGTCGATTGATTCTTTTGCTATGCTGCTTTTCTTTTCAGAAAGCATGATTTAGTGTTCCTGCACAATATGAAAGAAATCCAAAAGGAGCTTCTGGTGGCTCTCATGGTCAGAGGAAAATAATAAGATATCATCAATGTAGACCAGAGCATGATAAATGATAAGACTGAAAATTTTTGTCATAACAGTTCACTGATAATGGGCATCAGGGATGCAAAAGGCAGTTTTGTGACGGTCAACTGGTGAAATACCAAGTTGCCAAAAACCAGTTTTTAAATCAAACTTAGAAGAATCTGAGCCCGCGAAGGCGGACAAACAATTAGATTTTTTAAAGAGGCTTATCATCTTTAAGGAAAGAATTAAATAGTGTCGATAATAACCTCGTTTTCTGAACTAATTGATCTTTTCAACGTATAAGGCTTGACAAGCCAATCTGAATCGATGGTTCAATCGAACCTTCTTTGAAACAGCGAGAACATTTTGTAGCAGTGGGAGGTCGGAAGAGACATACCTAGGTGTGATGCTTTTGTGGGATTTATGTCTTAGTTGAGTTTGAAAGGAAGGTGAATGAAGATTCATTTTTCGAAGGGGTGAAGGATGGTGGAAGCGTGAATGGTTTTGGATAAAACTCTAGGAACTTTTGTGAAATATGTATGGAGATGGTGTTTACGAAAGTGTATCTGAGCGTAATGTATACGTATAAAGGCAAGAACATTTGTTAAGTGAGAGAACTCGAGGGTGAGGAATAGGTTTTAAGCTAAATGAAGAATGTCAAAACTATGAGTAAGTCTTTATCGAGGAGTTTGGATCTTCTGATCTTTTTCCAATTATGCAATTTGGAAAATTGAATCTGATGGATTTTTGGTAATCAAAGTGGTTTAGTTTCTCCGTTAGCTTTCGGAAAAGTTTTAAGTGTTTTCCAATGATCGAGGGGAAGGACAAAGGATCAATCATCTTTGTATACTGCACGGTGTCGATGAACCGATGTGAGGAATAGGTTTATGAAATTTGGAAGGAAGGATTGACATTTTTAGAGAAGGTCTAAGAATGGCTGAAACATGGTTTACTGTTTGAAATGTGGAGATGACTGAAATATCGTCAGAATCAGAAGATTCTGCGATAATAAAGGCAGTCTTATCATCTTGTTCTGACTGTTCTGAAAAATTTGATTCGACATCTTCATTCTCAGATAACAGTGAAGAATGTTGAAGATGTTGTATGAGACGAACAACTTTGGCAGACTTGTGAGGACAGTTTCGAGCAAAGTGACTGCGTTTCTTGCAGATGAAACAACGATTGTGCTTTTTCTTTCTGTACTAGGAAGCATCCTTTTTTCTGAAATATCGGAGAGGTTTTTTGGAGGATGATTTTATGTGGAAGTGTTTCTGAAAATGTCTTTTCTTTTGGTGGAACAAAGCCTTCTTTTTAAATGCTACACTTTCGATCTTGAGATAGGGTTTTTACAAGCTTGAAAAAAGATTTTTGTCTTAGTAAGGTCCTTGAAGAATTCCTTTTGCTCATAGATTTTGTCAAGACATAACATGGCCATTTGGAAAATATTTCCCAGAGAGATATCAGCTATGCTGAGATTTGTGGCTATGAGTTTTCTTTGGAGATCAAGTTGTAACTCAGAAGGAAGTGAGGCTATGAAGACATGTTTGAGAGATGGCTCATTGAACCCATTCAGCTTGTAAAATAGAATACTCATCCTTTTGTAATGAGATTCCAAAAGGTGTCTTTTGAGCGAACATCATTTCATCTGATGATACTCTTTTACATGCATCGATTAGAGCGGTTTTCAGATGAATTGTTCATGAATGATATTGAGTGTTGTACCAATTGGGGATTGCATGAATTGTAGTTGACGGTATTCTCCCAAGCTTTCTAGCCAGTCACGTAAAGAACTCGTTGATCGGGCCATGAATTCACGGAGAACAGCTTGAGATTGAGCATTTGGCTTTATTCCTTGGAGATCAATCCATGCAGCAAATTCTTGAAGTCTGGCAGACCATTTGTGACAGGGAATGTCATCAAATGTGAACCAAGATGATGAAGATGGTTTTGTTGAGTGATCAGGGACTGGTGGAGGCATTGATGGCTCTGGTTCTGTTGAAGATGCTTTATTTTCAGTATTAGAAGAACTATCTTCAACAATAGGTGTAGCAGTTGAAGTGCTTGGATCTTCAGTTTTGGTGGCCATTAATATGCTTGTAATGTCAGCATATTCGGATTCAAAGTCAGTGGAGGTTCCGACTGAGTTTGTGGATGAGGAAGAAGAAGACGGGTTGGACTCTGATGGGTTTGACTTATAGACTGTTTCGGACTCAGAGGAGTCTGAAGATGTGTTTTGGACAGTATGATAATGATACTGATCCATTGGGCCTTTGTCTTTTTTGGGAGGTTCAAGAGTGGCTTTTGGTGAATCTTCTGGAGGTACTGAAGGAACAGATGAAAATGAAGTGGCCTTTGACTTTGGTTCTAAAATTTTGGCTTTGGATTTTGGTTTCTTTGGTGAAGATGGCTTTGGTTGAGGAGTTGGTTGAAGGTGTGAGAATCCAAAGACCTGGTTCCAAACAGGTTGTTGAGGTCAAGATGGTGTGTAGAAAGGTGCATAAGTTTCAAACATTGGAGGGGGTACTGGTGTGGTTTGTGTTTGAGTAAAAAGTGATGGACGAGCCTTTTTAGTATCAATTCTTGCCAATTCAGCCTTGAGCTTTCTGATCTCTGCTTCTTTTTTATTAAACTCTGGACCCCATATGTGGTTGTTGATCATTCGTCTGAGATCAGTGTCTAGCTCAGAGATATGATCTTGTAGATGTATGTACATCTGATCAAGACGATTGCTGATTGAATCAACTTTAGTTTTTGTCTGGGAGACTTGACTGACAACTCAATCAATTTTCTTTCCGAGTTGTTGAAGAGTTTGATTCTGAGCATTGGCATTTTTGGTTTGCCAATTTAAAACAGCTTCATACTGTTTTGGTTCTTCAGGTTGCCTAGAGGCTGTAATTGGGGATTGGACAAAAGGTTTTGAGATAACTCTGGTTTGTGGTGTGGGAAGATCTAGTGCATGATTCTGTAATCGATACACTATTTGGTGGTGAAGAGTTGCTATCTTTGATGTGGGTGTTTGTTCTGCTCCTTGGAGCTGGATTTGGACCTTAAGGGTCGTGGGAAGGATTCTGATCCTCGAGAGAGTTGAAATTTGGGTAAAAAGTTAACAAGACAACTTGGAGTGTGGTCGGGGTTCTATATGACATGTTGGTACTATTTGAACACGGTGTCTAGGAGAGCAATTACGTAATAAAAGCCTTTTACTGTGGAGGGTGAAATCAATCTAACAAGGCCAGAGATGAATATCGTATACCACCTCGTTTCGGTTTTCTGAATCGAGGGTATTTCTAAAAGTGACATACTCTCACTCGAGAGGCTTGTAAAATATAGTCTGAAAGAATATATTCTTTAGTAGTGGTCTTTTAGTGCGAGATCGAGGTCACGGATACTTACGGTGAAAGAATTTTTTGTTTATGCAGTTATGGGACTTCATGATGATGGGAAGCGAGATTCGTTGATTTGGCGGACTTCGGGGATATAAGATATGGTGAATCTACCCTGATATACCTCCATTAGCTTTCACTTTTGGAACTTCACAATGTTCAGCCACGCATCCGCTTTTGTTGGACCGTCATTGAAATTGTCCAAACCTGGGTACTCGGGTTCGATTCGATCCTCGGAATCCTTGTCATGAAGCAGCGTCCGATTACACTAATGTCTTGTTCGAGGCCTCGGGATCCGTGAGAAGATTTTCGGTCTCTTACCATCTTGAACATTCCCATTGCCTTTGCCACGAGATCCTCCTGCGCACGCGAAAAATGACTAATCTTGATGAAGAAAGCGTATCTGGAAACATCTTGATCGAAAACGATCCGTGAATATGAGAAAAGCTGGCGATGTGTCTCAATTCAACTACCCGTCCAATTGCGGACATCGTGAGAATCTTTTAGCTTTTGCTTTTTAAAGTTTGCTTTAATAATTAGACAAGTCTGTCTTGTATACAAGTGTATTTTCTGCTTTTTGCTTTTAACTTTTTTTTTTGTCGTGGTATGCTTTAATCATTACTTTTGTAAAGATAAGGGTCCAGCATCTCTCCTTCATCGAGATCTCATATAAGGATCTCTATCATTTGGAAGCGGGAGTTAATTTGAAATATATTTTCAAGTTTCTTTATATCGTGAGTTTAAAACTTAACTTACTTCAGGGAATCGAAAAGAAATTATTTGGGTTAAAAATGATCGCTCACAATTTTTAAGCTGAGTATACTTGCCTTAAGCCTAAGGATCTGCATCGGAAAGGTCATGTTTATCCTCAAAATCGATTTTAAAAATGAAATTGTTTTCTAGCATTACTCTTTGCGGCGAAAGAATGTAGTGTTTTTAATTAGTGTCGTGGCTTGTTTTCAAATATGATTTTCGGATTTGGTATTTGACGGATAAGTGTATATCAGCTGGAAACCAGAACTTGCCAGCTATTGGCCCTAAGGACAGACTTTGTTATAGATCTGGTGTAACAACGCCACATTTAATTACCCACTTGTCTTGAAAGTAGATCTAGAATGAGGTTCTGGGTTCCTTTTATATGCTTCACAGAGAAGTCATATTTTGAGAGAAATTTTCACTCATGGCATCTACTTCATCTAATGACGTTTCTACTTCTACGATTACTCCAATCTCTCTTTCTTCTAAAATGAAAGTTATCATTTTGTGATAACTCCATGAAATGAAAGTTATCATAACATTTCTAGACTTAAACTAATATTACTTAGAGAGTAAATGATGTGTTTTTATTGCATTTTTAGTTACATTTTGCATGAGCATCTATTTAAGTTTAATTTTAATAAATTGATTGTATTTTAGATCACTTTGTGCTCTGATTATGTGCATGATTGTAAGTGACCAAAAGGCTCAAGCTCTATGGATGGAATGTTGTAGCAGCAGACTTGCAAAAATGACGAAGAACTTGTTTGCAGATGAACTAAGACAAGTCTGGATCAGAAAAGATGTTGTAGCAATTGCTACAGTAATCGAGGAGAAAATATAGAAAAGATTACCTGATGGAAATGCTCATAGTTGGTTATCCACTCGAGAGGCATGATCTTGAGAAGATCAGCACGAGGGATCTGTCGTGGGATCTGGATAATGGTGGGGATGTCCGGAGATTCAGCAAGGATCATGAGGGTATCTGAACTGAGATCTGGAGGTGTGGGAAGGATAAGAGAGTGGTTCTGAAGTCTGTAAACCAACTGATGATGGTGAGCAATCTTTACCTTTGGAGACTTATTCGACTCCTTGAATCGAACTTGGATTTTAAGAAAGTGGAAAGATTAGGGTCGTGAGGAAAGATTGAAGTTAGGATGAGCAGGTGAGAACAATCTTGACGTCACGAGGTAGTGAGGGCAGTACTGATAGTGGCTGTATTGTTTGAAGCGGGTGTCGAGAAGTGCTGTCTGGTGTGGGAAGACGCCATGTGGAGGTGAGAATAAAACGGACACCACCGAGATGAAAGTGAGTGTATCATTCTTTGTTTAGGTGGGAAATGAGCTCGGGAAATTCTAAAGTGACATCTTGCTTTCGGTGAAGTAGATTGGAGGAACGATTGATCGAGGCGAAATATGTACTCTTTAGGAGTAGAGGAAATCTTAATAAGAAAACGGATAGAGCGAGTGAAAGCGAGAAGGGCGATTAATCTAGGTAAGGATTAGAGGAAGAAGACTTTCGTTTCATTAGGCGAGAATGGGATATGGAATGCTCAACAAGACTCTCTTTTGAGCGTGGTATCTTGATAGCAGTTTTGGAAGGGACATGGAATCCGGCTCATTTCGCAGATGATTACGGGATGAATCTATCCTCTCCAGTAATCTCCGCCGATCTTGTCTTTTTATAAAAAGATAAAGTTAGGGGTCGTGTATCCTCTTTCTTTATTAAAGTAGCTTTTAGCTTTTTATGTCTTGTCTTTTTATAAAAGATAAAGTTAGAAGTCTTGTCCTGCTTTTCTTTATTAAAGTAAACTTTTACATCTTGTCTTTTTATGTAAAAGATAAAGTTAGAGTCGCATTGTCCTCTTTCTTTATTAAAATAGCTTTTACATCTTGTCTTTTTTTATGTAAAAGATAAAGTTAGGGGTCCTCTCTTTCTTTATTAAAGTTGTTTGCTTTATGAAAGATGAGGTCGCATCTCAGAATTTGGCTTTATCCGTTGTAATTCTATATAAAGGGAGCCTCATGTTGAATTCTTCACTAGTAGAGGTTAGTAAAGTAATATATTAGTGTTCTATTATCCATTGTCTCTACAAACTCATAACTTCTTAGGATTACATGGAGCTACGGAAATAGATAAGAAAAAGAATAAGGAAAATTTAAAATGAATTTGTTGAAAGCCAAGTTAGTATGCTCTATTTGCCTTTGTATGAAGGATCACATGTGTCGAGAACAGAGGAGCGATCTTTACATTTTCTTATTTGGTTTGGTAGTTTTAAGCTAAGGAAAATTTTAGGGTTGTATAACCTATGAAAAGCTGGTTTGAAAAAAAGTCTCAGGGTGCTCGAATATCGAAACACCGCTTGAGACGATGAAAGTTATCAATGACCACCCTCGAGCGTATCTTGTCTTCTTTGCTGAAGAATTACAACTGAAATCCGTCGCGATTACTAATGCTTGACGACATCAATAATCTTTCTCTTGGCCGTCTCTTGGGCTTTAGTGTCTCTTGATTACTGTGATCAGAAGAAATTCTTAGAAACCTCGTGAAGACAAAGAAAGGTTTAGAACCGCTATGAAACCTACTTGGAAATCAAGTGCAAAGACTTCTAGCGTTGTACTTGTCCTCGAAAAGAAACACCGAGTCGGGTTTCATGAAAATCTTCGAACTCCGATCCGCCCGTTTTAAGCGTCAAAAAGATTGATACTTGAGCGACTTACGAGATCCTTGTAGAAGAAAAAAAAGCGGATCTTCGTTTGCTGCTTCGGACATTTGCTTTAAAGAATGCCACAAGAACCTGGCGGTCTCAGTTCTTGACTTCAATCAGATTCTCGTCTTGACCAAATTGAGTTTATACTCACGAACGAAAGTCGACCGGATCGGTTTTGCCTTGCTTGATTGATTGATTCACGCCATCACGAACGAAAGACTATTCCCTGTCTTCCAGGTCGATTCCCGCATTTCAATTGTCGATTCGACCCGTTCCTTGAAAATCAAATCCATTATCCAAATCTGATTGACATTCCTTTTATTGCCTTATGAATCTTGGCGGCTTTGGTATGATATTTTAAACCCTATTATTTTGCATGCGAAACACAGTTTCAAATGAAAATCATTCCGTCTTTGCTAGTGGAAAATTGTTTTTCTGAAGGCTCACTTTTGAAAGTCTAGAATTGGAATTCGGTATTCAAAAGCTCGCGGTTTGGACCCGTGTTATGGTGCACGATAAAGATCTTATGGGTTTGATATCTGACCAGCGAAAGATTCAGAATCTTCCTCTTTGGTCTCGATTCCGATCCATTATTGACGAACAGGACATTCATTTGGCGATCCTCGCGATTATCGATTATTTATTCTTGGTTTTGTCCTCGAATCATTTGGCCTTTGCCCGTCCGCATCTACGTGGAAAAATCCAGCCCGTTCGTTAAAACTTTTTTAAGCAATGAAGACCTTAATCTACCAAAGCTGAACCCATGGGGTATGCCTCTATCTCTTGGGATTCGTCGCCTTCTGTTGTATCCGGTAGTAAAAGCGAGATGGCAGAATCCTTGACTTCAAGATCAGCGGATGGCAAGCGTATCCTCTGGTGATGCTTCGGACACGTCGTGGGGAGCCTGTTGTCGACGGGCAAGGAATATCTGTCGGACAAGCTATGAGCATTTCCGTACTACTCGCATTGAACCTGAACCATGTAGAAAGCGATCGATGGTTACGTTAGCCTTGATTCGAACCTCCTCATACGCCTCTGGAACCTCTGATTATCGCTTTACTGTTTCCGTGGTCAGCCATTGTTGACATCGTTCGAAGTCCTTCGTACAGAACCGTTATGTCCTTGCTCAGGTACTCGCATTTACCGGACAAAATTGATGGCCATTTAACATGGGATGTTCCACGGCGATGTGATCCGGCATGTCCATGTAATGATGATGAGGATGATTATTCCTCAGGATCGAAAAGAAGAAAATTATCTATCCTGCGCAAATTATACACCGAAGATGATGATGATGAACGGGTTATCTCGCTGCGGCTCTGACAAGGACGGTGGATCGAAACATCCGATCATACAAACCAGTCAGGTCTCGGTGGTCTTACACTACACCTCCATACGGTGTCTGCGTGATGTTCTCATGCATCTGCCTACACTTTCCAGGATTATAGTTAGTACCGCTTGAAAGCTTCCGGACAGCACAGGTGCGGAAGCGAACCGTTTGTCACTCTCCATTTCCTCCGGTGGACATCTTGAAGAACCCGAAAGCCTTTTAGATCCTTAGGCGGCAAACTTCAGAATGCCGGTGTCGATCTTCTGCTTCCCTACAAGTTGATCGAGATCGCTCATAGATCTCTGCTTTGTTGAAAGCAAGGGTTACTTCCGGACAGTTGACGATTTGTATAATAGTCTTCGTCACCCAAGGTTACGGCAATAGTGACCTTGAGCCATGATTGCCGCGGTGGTGATAATTCTTATGAGTTCACTCGAAAAAAAATCGAGCGACTTATTTGAAATCGAAATTGATCTTTGACCAATAGCGTCAGCGATTCACCTTTCTCCTATCCTTTTTCCAGAACCATATCACCTCTGGGTCCTTTTCCCTACTACTCGAGGGATTATACTCACGAGAGAGTCTTTCCATGAGCTACCACTTGAACCCTCAGCTGCAAGCTAAACCTCGACCTCAGCGCCTTCGCTCCTGCGGTGTATTCTCCTCAGGTTCGTCACTATGTACTTTCGGGCGCTATCAAAAACCCCTTGAGATACGTATTTCGACCTTCCATACCTCGGCCTTACCTCGTTTCGAGAATCTCCTTAAGCGAGCAAAGAAACCTACGAAATTACATCGCACGGACCTTGACTGACTCCCGGAAGAATCCGATCCTCGATTAAAATCGACACCTTTGATTCTATCATGAGACTTGAGCCCCGTAGTTTAGATTCCAGATGATTCAGGTCCATGTTCGACCATGCAGACCATTTCAAACTTATCATTTGGCCCGGTCCCTCACGATTATCGATCTATTTCGGCATTACTTGAAGGTTTTGTCCTCGAATCATTTGGCCTTTGCCATCCATCCTCGTGGAAAAAATCAGCCCATTCGTTAAGCTTCCTTTTAAAGCTTAATGAAGACCTTAATCTACCAACAACCCGGGTATGCCTCATACGAGCTTGATTAGCCCAAGCAGAATGTCGAGTTACTGCCCATTGAGCCCGAAACTTGGGGCACCGAGCCTTTTATGTTAATAAGCGTCTTTGAAAGCGTTCACGGTAAAAAGCGTCTTGTTATTGATTATCGGTTTAAACCGGTTTTTACGGGATGATAAATTTCCTACCTGGAAACATTCCATCTTTTACTACCTCGAAATGCAGAATATTTTCTAAGTTTGACTTAAAGTGCAGGTTTTGGCGGTGGGTATTGACCTGTTGAGCGTTATAAAGCTGCATTACGTATTAAATACCCATTACGATGGACCGTTCTTCCTTTGGTCTCAGCGCACCATTTTTCAAAAAGCCATGAAAAATCTTCCATGCCCGTACCTTTGTTTATATTGACGATTTGCTTCATTTTCGGGTACTCGAGGAAAAGCGTCGGAATTTTACTCCAGGCGATTCCGATATTGATCAATACGGTATTATGCTTTCCAAAAAGAGTACAATTGCCACGAATCTAGTAGAATATCTCGGTATGAGATCAAGAATGGATTACATCGACTGGACGCATTGCAAGAATTACTCACTTTCTACAGATAAAGGATTTCCGAAGAAACAAGTCAACGGTTCGCGCATCATCCTCATGATTTCCTGCGCCATGTGGACCCAGACAAGTATACTACGCTTTACTAAAAAATCTATCTCTTGGGATTCCGTCACTTCTGTTGTCAAGCGAATAACCAGAATCACATGACTTCAAGATCATGACGGATGGCAAGCGTATCCTCTGGTGATGCTTCGAGACACGTAGGGGAACCACTGTTGCTTGAGCAGGATCGACAAAAGGAATATCTGTCGGACATGCTAGTGGACATTTTAGTCGACCAATGACTATCCACCGATCTATGAAATCCTTGCCGTAAAAAGCAGCATCGTAAAAGTTCGAATACCACCTAGATTCACGATCAGTTGGATAATTCCTCTTTCGCAAAGTCCTCAGGTTTAAAGGTAAAAGCGATTCCCGGCGATTACTTGGGTTGCGGGAATGGTTTTCAATATAATTGATGTTCTTGCACATAAAAGGACAAAAGAACCTCGTTCAATTTCTATCTCGCGTTCGGACACTTTGCCTCTCGATCTTACCTTCCCGGTCTTCCGTCTTAGATCTCTGCCTCTTAAGGCTCTCACCCAAAAGACCTTCCCGAGGCTGTCTGAACTTTCCTTCCTAGCTTCTTTGCTAAACAATTTCTTTTCATTTTACTTTTCTTGGCGAAAACCACTTGTCAGTTCCTCGCTTTTCATCCAGGAATCTCTTCCTCAGGATTCTTCAATCCCTCTGTCAGGGATATCGGTGTGATGAACTCTGGTATTTACGGTGTAGCGTACTCCTTTCGTTAATCATCACTTAGCTTCTGATCAACGCGCCATAAATTTCTTACTGCATTATGGACTCTGTTAGAATGGTTCTCTCACATTCCTCGATGGAGATCCGACTCCAGCGAACAGTCACAATCTCTTTCACCGTCCCTTCATGAAGGTGAAAAAATTCATCCGTATTCGTAGTTCACCGAGCCATATTTCCGCTGAAAGCATGCTTCTTTCGACCATAAATCTACCGACCCTCGTCCGGCTGGATCAAGACCCCATGTTCGAAAAAGGCTCTGTGAATCATCTCGCATCCTTAAATCGTGTTCCTCGCACCCTTGAACATATCTCAGTTACATTGGACACTCGTGACATGTTCATGTGCACAATCATACTTGTTCTATGAAGGTCGTTTATCGAAAAGAGCGATCCGAATACTCCTCCACGGTTACTGAGGATTCCAAGGGATCACGGGATGACTTTACAGCTTTCGATCAACTCCTAAAAGGAGTTTGGACCCAAACAATGCGTCATCGAAGTCATTTATCCCAGAGCCATCATCCTCCCGTCCAATCACGATCTCTGCATTCCGGGATAATCGTAAAAGGATGTCCTCGATTATGATGGCCCTTATCTGAACCGGTGCACTGATTACGTGAACACTCATGGAGCAAATTGCCCATGATTTGAATCGACTCCAGCTTTCGAGATGATTCTGGGATGAATCATCCTAAGTAATCTCCAGCATGTCTTGTCTTTTTATGTAAAAGATAAAGTTAGGGGTCATGTCTACTTTACTTTATTAAAGTAAACTTTGCTTTTATGTCATTTTTATGTAAAAGTTAAAGTTACTGAGGTCTACATCCTACTTTACTTTATTAAAGTAGCTTTTACATCTTATAACATGTAAAAAGATAAAGTTAGAGTCATCCTCTTTACTTTATTAAGTAGCTTTATCTTTTACGTAAAAAGACAAGCGACTTTATAAAACAAAACACATCAATAAAACGGAGAAGTTCACAGGCGTTCCACATGAGCGGTGGAAGATCATCAGTAAACCATGGTCCGGTGCGAGGCAAACTTTAGTTGGACTAGTGGAGGAGGATTAGAGTTGTCTCCCGTTTTCTCCTTGACATCGGAAGGAATGTCAACATAGGGTTGGCCAGGTTCCCGAGGAGGGGGATCAGTAGTGGTAGACTCAGCATGATCCGCCATAAGAAGACGGGAAATATCAGTCAAGTGCGGTTGGGAATCATCGGAACCGAAACTATGGGGCTCAGAAGTCTCAGTGATAGAATCAAAGGTGTCGACGGAATCAGAGGGACTGGATTCTTCGAGGCTTAAAATTTGGTCAGTCAGTGCGATGATAGGTAATTCTCGGTGAGGTTTAACTTTGTTCGGCTTTAGAAGGTTACGGAAATGGAGGTAAGGCTGAGGTAGATGGAAGGTCAGGAAATACTGGGTCATGTATCTGAAGGGGTTTTTGGATAGCGTCTGAGTACATGAATGACGGAGGAGAATAGACCTGCGGGAGGTGGAGCAGGCGTCGGGGAGGTCGAGGTTTAGGTTTTCTTGCAGTTGAGGTTCAAGTGGTAGGTCATGGGAAAGACTCTCTCAGTATAATCCGCTTGGAGTAGTAGGGAAAAAAAAGGACAGGAGGTGATATGCAGATTACGTGGGAAAATAGGATAGGGGGCGATGTGAAGCTTGGCAGATTGGTTGTCGACAGCGAATTTGACTTGAAGGCTCGATTTCTTGCTCTTCCGAGTGAACTCATAAATTATCACATTGAACAATCATGGCTCGAAGGTCACGTCAAATAACATAGTATGAAGACTATTATCTGAAATTGGTGATGCGAGAGAAGTAACCCTTGTTTAATGACGAGAGGATCGTGAAGCGTCGATCAACTTTAGAGTGTGGGAAGTAAGAGAAGCATTACGGACAGGCATTACGAGTTTGCAGTTAAGGGCGAGCTAGGTTCTTGAATGTCCTTTGGAGAAATAGGAGAGTTAATGGTTTGCTCCAGGACACAGGTACTTTTAGTGCAGCGTTTCTCGAAGTACTCGAGAACTATAATCGGCGAGGCGGATCTGAGATGAGAACATCATCACGAGGACACGGAGGAGGTGTGAAGACCGGAGGCCGGGTTTGCATGATCGGTGATGTTTGGATCCTGAAGTCGCTTTGTTGTAGAGTGGCAAAGGAGGTGGATAATGGGTTCATCATCATCTTGAATATAATTTGCGAGGGATAGATAATTTCTTAACTTTTTGATCTGGAGGAATAATCATCTCATCATCATTACATGGACAGTAGGGATCACATCGGCGGGCAGAGAACATCCGTAAGAAATGGCTCAATTTTATGCAGGTAAGGTACGCTTGGGAGGTGAAGGGCGTAATGGGTAATGGTTTGCGAGAGGAAGGACTTACGGAATGATGTCAACGAGTTGGACCATGGGCGAGTAAAGGATAATCGGGGAGGTTCTGTAGGGGCAGAAGGAGGAGGTTTGAACGGAAGGCGAACAGAACCATCAGATCGTTTCTCATACATGGGTTCAGAGGTTTGAACAGGAGCAGTGTTTTGATGGAAATGCTCATAGTTGGTTATCCACTCGAGAGGCATGATCTTGAGAAAGATCCTGAGGATGTCGTGGGATACGGATAATGGTGGGGATGTCGGAGATTAAGGATCATGAGGGTATCTGGCGAGATCTGGAGGTGTGGGAAGGATAAGGGAGTGGTTACGAAGTCTGTAAACCAATGATGATGGTATGCAATCTTTGCGGAGACTTATTGACTCCTTGAATCGAACTTGGATTTTAAGAAAGTGGAAGATTGGGGTCATCGAGGGAAAGATTGAAGTTGGGATAGAGCGTGAGAACAATCTTGCCACGAGGTAGTGAGGGCGAGTACCTGATGGTAGCTTCATATGTGTTTGACGGGTGTCAAGAAGTGTCTGGTACGTGAGGAAGACCTTTTAGCCCATGGAGGGTGAGAATAAGAGCGGACACCACCGAGATGAAAGTGAGTGTATCGTTCTTGTTCAGGTGGGAAATGAGCTCGGAAATTTCTAAAGTGACATCTTTTCAGATGGGTGGAGGAGCGTTGATCGAGGCGAAGGCGTATGTACTCTTTAGGAGTAGAGCGGGAAGTACTAATAAGAGAGCGGATAGAGCAGGTGAAAGCGAAGGGCGTTAATCTGGTGAAGGATTAACAAGAGGAAGAAGACTTCGTTTCATTGAAGAATGGGGATATAGGAATACTTTCAGAAGACTCTCAGTTTAGGCGTGGTATCTTAAATAGCAGTTTTTGGAAGGGACATGGAAGAAGATAATTGAACAGGATTGTGTGAAGAAGATGCCATGATTATAAAGCTCTTAAGTTCTCTGGAGATGAAGCAAACTTAAATCAGAATAAGGAATTTTTCAAAAGGAATTATACCAAAATCATTTTGCGTTGTGAGAAAAAAAACACAGGCTCTGATACCAGTCCGAGCACATGAGACTCTTGAACCGGTTTTTCTTTGCTAGGTTATACAACAGCTAAAAGCTTTCCTTGAAAAGCAAACCGGATAAGAAAACAAAAGTCTCAGTGTTACGAGGATCCTTCGTACAAAAGGCAAGTGTAAGCATCTGTTGGTTTTGAACAAATTCATTTTAAAATTTTCCTTATTTTTTCTTATCTATTTGAACTCATAGAACTTAAGAAAGAGGAGTTTAGAGACATGGATAATAGAACACTCATATATTACTTTAAAAGGCTAACCTACAGCAGTGAAGAAGAGGAGGCTCACTTATATAGGAATTCTAGCAGGATAAAAGCGAATTTAGAAAAGTGAGACAGGACATAAATGCTTTTAAGCAACAACTTTAATAAAGTAAAGTAGGATAGGGACACTAACTTTATCTTTTACAAAAAGACAAAAGAAAAATACTTTAATAAAGTAAAAAGACGGGACCCCACTAACTTTATCTTTTACATAAAAAGACAAAACCAGAAAACTCTTTAATAAAGTAAAAGTAGGGACGGGGACCTAACTTTATCTTTTTACATAAAAAGACAAGACATAAAAGCAAAAAGCTACTTTAATAAAAGTAAAGTAGGGACATGACCCTAGCTTTATCTTCGTAAAAAGACAAGACATCTGGCGGAGATTACGGAGAGGATAGATTAAGTAATCATCAGTGGCTGAATCCAAATCTGCTGATAGTTAATGTTTTGTAATTGCTCATGAGGTTCACGAATAAGGTGCCTTTGGTCAGATAAGTAGGGCCATCATACTGAGGACATCCTTTAGCATGGACAATCCCGGGAATGCAGAGAGATCTGCATTGGGATGGTGGAGGAGTGATGATGGGCTCAGATTGTGAAATGACTCTTGATGGCGGCATTACGGTGGGGTGCAGAAACTCACGGAGGAGTTGGTAAAAAAGTCATCCTCGGGATCACAGGAATCTGGTAGTAAATCATGGAGGAGTATCTGGGCGTTCTTCTTTGATAATGATACCTTTGCTAGAACCGGAAGGATTAGGTACCATGAACATGTCGTGAGGTCGATAGAGCTGGAGATGATGTCTTGTGGTGGTGGAGAACATGATTTAAGGGCGGAGATGATTAAGAGCCTTTTTGAACATGGGGTCTTGATCCGGTGTCTTTGGGATGAGGGTTGTGTGGTAGTGGTGATTTGTGGTTGAAGCGAAAGAAGTACATTTGGGTGACGGAAATATGGTCGGTGAAATATGAATACGGATTTGAATTTTTGAACCGTGAGAAGGGATGGTGGAAAGATGATGGTTGTGACTAAAATTGCTGGAGTTGGGATCTCCGTTGAGGAATAGGAGAGAACCGTTCTACTTGAGTCCATGTGATAGCCTTGGAAGGATTATTGAGGGTGTTATTTGTGTGGCTAAGGGGATGATTAAGCGAGTTGCATAGATGCAGGTTAAGCACGGAAATACCGAGTTCATCGTCAAATCGATATCCGGACGGAGGGATGAAGAATCCGATTGAGGAAGAGATTCCGGGATGAAAAGTGAGGCCCGATTGTGAGGGTTTTCGTCGAAGAAAACTTTCATGTAGTAGCGGAAAGAAATTGTTTATGAACTCAAGGCGGTGAGGAAGGAAAAAGTTTATCTGAACCTTGGGAAGATCTTTGGGTGAGAGCACTTAGAAGCGAGAGGTAGCGATGAATCTGTAGCCATGAAGATCGGGAAGGCGGGGAAGTGTAGAAGATTGGAGGCGGGTGTGCGAATGCGAGATAGGAAATCTGGAATGAGGTTCTTTTGTCCTTTTATATGCAACATCAAATTCATATCGGAAAACCATTCACTGGCAAAATGGCATTGTTGGGAATCGTTTACGCTTTAAAGCTGGAGGACTTTAGGGAAGAGGAATTATCCGTCGATCGGGAATCATGGCGGAGGTGGTATTGAACTTTTTGATCTTAGTTTTCTGGCAGGATTTCCTGTAGATCGTGTGATAGTCTTCTTTGACTAAAATGTCCACTAGCATGTCCGATTAGATATTCCTTTTTGTCGATCTGTTCAAGCAACAGGGCTCCCCATGATGTGTCTGAAGCATCAGTCTGTAGGATACGTTTGCCATCTGTCATGATCTTGAGTTGTGGTGGATTACAGGCTGCTTTAGCCATTTGACGGTATGTAGTGTGAGGAATCGAGATAGGATTCTTTTTTAGTAAAGCAGAAAGTATACTTGTCTGGTCAGCGAAATGCGGATGTAGTTGATGATGCCAAGGAACTGTTGGACTTGTTTCTTTGTGAAATCCTTATCTGGAAAGTGGAGTAATTCTTGTGCAATGTGGGGTCCAGGCTGATAGAAACCATTCTTGATCTGCATACCGAGATATTCTACGGTATCTGTGGCAATTGTACTCTTTTTGTCGGAAAGCATGTCTGTATTGATCATGATATCATGGGCTGTTGGAGTAAAATTTGATGCTCTTAAGTACTGACAGCGAAGCAAATCGTCAATATAAACAAGAATATGGTGAAGGAGAATTTGGAAGATTTGGGTTATGGCTTTTGGAAAATGGATGGTGCAGTTTTGAGACCAAAGGAAGAGCGGTCCATTAGTAATGGGCATTTGGAATCTGAATCGGTTTATAACGTTCGTTGATACCCAAAACCAGACTTTAAGTCGAAACTTAGAAAATATTAGGGCATTTTGGAGGTAGGTAAAGATGGAATGTTTCAGAAAGGAAATTTATCATCTGTAAAAGCTGGTTTAAAGGCGATAATCGATATGAGCGCTTTTTACCCGTAACGTTTATTACGTTTATTAACGTAAAACTGGCGAGTTGTGGGCTCGATGAGGCCTTAGTAACTCTGCACATTACATTTGGGCTAGAAGCTCGAGAAGGAGCAGGATGGGTTGCTTTAGTAGGATAAGGTCTTCAAAGCAAGGAAGCTTAACAAAATGGGGTTTGGATTTTCCACGGAGGATGTGGATGGGCAAAGGCCAAATGATTTGGAGACAAAACCTTAATGCTTGGGCGAAATAGGTGATAATCGGGGAGGGCCAAATGATAGAGTTTGAGCTGGTCTGTGTATGGTTGGAACATGGACTGGAATCATCGGAACCGAAACTATGGGGCTCAGAAGTCTCAGTGATAGAATCAAAGGTGTCGACGGAATCAGAGGAATTTGGATTCTTACGAGGCTGTTAAAGGTAGGTCAAGGTCTGCGATGATAAGGTAATTCTCGATGGGTTTAACTTTGTTCGGCTTTAGAAGGAGATTCTGGAAATGGAGGTAAGGCTGAGGTAGATGGAAGGTCAGGAAATACTGGGTCATGTATCTGAAGGGGTTTTTGGATAGCGTCTGAGTACATAGGACGAACTGGAGGAGGAATAGACAACTGCGGGGAGGTGGAGCAGGCGTCGGGAGGTCGAGGTTTAGGTTTTGCTGGTTGAGGGTTAAAGTGGTTGCTCATGGGAAGACTTCTCGGGGTATAATCCACTTGGAGTAGTAGGGAAAAAAGGACAGGAGGGTGATATGGTTACGTGGGAAAATAGGATAGGGGGCGATGTGAGCGCTTGTAGATGGTTGTCGGCATCTGGCGATTCGAACTTGAAGGTATCGATTCTTGCTCTTTTTAGTGAACTTCATGAAATTATCACCTGGGCAATCATGGCTCGAAGGTCACGGTCAGTTGTACCTTAGTATGAAGGCTATTATCTGATTGGTTGATGCGAGAGGAAGTAACCCTTGTTTGAGAGGATCTGTGGCGATCGATCAACTTTAGAGTGTAGGAAGTAAGAAAGCGATTACGGACCTTGGCATTAGTTTGCCGATTAAGGGTATGAAAACAGGTTCTTGAAGATGTCCTTTGGAGGAAATAGGAGAGTTGACAAATGGTTTGCTCAGGACACAGGTGCTTTGATGCAGGCGTTTCTCGAAACTGAACTATAATCTGAGAATCTGAGATGAGAACATCAAGGACACGGAGGAGGTGTAAGCGGAAGACCGGTAGGCCGGATGGTTTGCATGATCGGTGATGTTTGGATCATGAAGTCTTTGTTGTAGAGTGGCAAAGGAGGTGGATAATGGGTTCATCATCGTCTTGAGCGAATATAATTTGCGAGGATAGATAATTTCTTCTTTTTCGATCGGAGGAATAATCATCCTCATCGTCATTACATGACGGTAGGGATCGCATCGAGGCGGAACATCCAAGAAATGGCCATCATTTTATGCAGGTAAGCAGAATTACGCTTGGAGGTGAAGGACATAATGGGTAATGGTTTGCGGAAGGAAGGACTTACGGAATGATGTCAAGTTGGACCATGGGCGGAGTAAGGATAATGGGGGAGGTTACGTAGGCGAAGGAGGAGGTTTGAGCAGGCGAGCAGAACCGTCGGATCGTTTCGTATGGGTTCGAGAGGTTTGAGCAGGGCGATGTTTTGATGGAAATGCTTTCTGGTTGGTTATCCTCGAGAGCATGATCTTGAGAAGATCGGCGAGGATCTGTCGTGGGATCTGGATAATGGTGGGGATGTCAGGAGATTGAAGGATCGTGGGGAGCCTTTGCTTGAGGTGTGGTCGTTGATACCACCGATTTTTATGGAGCAAGGCGGAACATGCGTTTGAAATGATAATCTGGTCGAGATCTACGCATCGAAACAACGTCTCATTTGGAGATATTCTTCTGACGATGGCAAAGATAGGCTGCGGTTCTCAGCGGGAATGAATGTCCGTGAGAAGCGGCCGAAGGCAGGGTCTTGAAGAATCTGATGAGTATGTATTGTTATCAAACCAATCACGGAGAAACAGTGAATCGGGAACAAATTCTTTAAAGCTGAAGAGTTACGCATCGGTTTAACCATCGTAGATCTAACGAGCGAGAGAGTTCACAGAGGCGTTCCGCCCGGCGGTGGAAGATCATCGGTAAACCATGGTCCGGTGCGAGGGGCAGCTTTAGTTCGGACTCGTGGAGGAGGATTAGAGTTGTCTCGCTTTCTCTCCTTGGCGCGGAAGGAATGTCAGCGTAAGGGTTGGCGGGTTCAGGAGGATCGATAGTGGTAGAACTTCGGCATGATCCGCCCGTACGAAGGCGAAATATCGATCCAACGATTAATCATCCATGCTTTTCTGCGATCACACCGATAATCCTTTGAAATTTGCATTATGGACTACTGTTAGAATGGTTCTCTCTATTCCTCATGGAATCGACTCCGAGTCAATCATCATCTCCACCATCCGGGTGAAAAATTCATCCGTATTCGGTTCACGACCGTATTTCCGTGAAGCGACATGCTGCTCGACCCTGAATCATACCGCACCCCTCGTCCCTGCTGGATCAGACCCATGTTAAAAAGGCTCTGTGAATCATCTCGCATCGTATTCTCCGCGCGAGACATATCTCCGGTTCTATTGGACTCGTCGGCGTATTCATGGTACTAATCCTTGGTTATGAAAGGTATCGTTATCGAAGAAGGCGTCGGAGATACTCCTCCAGGATTTACCGAGTTCGGGATCACAGGATGACTTTACCTTTCGATCGACTCTCAAGGGAGTTTCGGACCCTTGAGAAACAAGGCCGGTCATGAAGTCATTTAATCTGGCCCATCATCCTCCACCGTCCCGAATGATCTCTGCGTTCCGGGATTATCCATCTAAGGATGTCCTCGATTATGATGGCCACTTTATCTAGACAGTGCACATGATGAACCTCGTGGAAGCAAATTACCCTGGCTGCGTCAGATTTGAATCCGACTCAGGATGATTCTGGGATGAATCATCCTCTCAAGTAATCTCAGCGCATCTTGTCTTTTTATGTAAAAAGATAAAGTTAGGGGTCATCCTACTACTTTATTAAAGTAGCTTTTGCTTTTATGTCTTGTCTTTTATGTAAAAGATAAAGTTAGAAGTGCTTGTCACTCTTTCTTTATTAAAGTAGCTTTTCTTGTCTTTTTATGTAAAAAGATAAAAGTTAGGGGGTCTGTCCCTCTTTCTTTATTAAAAGTAAACTTTCTTGTCTTTTTATGTAAAGATAAAGTTAGGGGTCACTATCCTCTTTACTTTATTAAAGTTGTTTCTTTTATGAAAAAGATGAGTCTGTCTCGGCTTTTCTAAATTTGGCTTTATCAGTTGTAATTCATATAAGGGAGCCTCTGGATTCTTATTTAGAGGTTAGCCTTAAAGTAATATATTGAGTGTTCTATTATCCATGTCTCTCTAAACTCCTCTTTCTTAAGTTCTATGGAGCTCTGAAATAGATAAGAAAAAAAATAAGGAAAATTTTAAAAATGAATTTGTTCAAAACCAAGTTAGTATGCTCTACACTTGCCTTTGTATGAAGGATCACGTGTGTCGAACACTTGAGGCGGTCTTTATTTTATCCAATCTTATCGGGAATCTATGGCCAGGAGGTGGTATTGAACTTTTTGATCATTTTTCTGTTGACAGGATTTCTTGTAGATCGTGTGATAGTCTTTTTTGGACTAAAATGTCCTTAAGCATGTCCAGATGGCCGACAAAGCAGCGATAGGCGACACAAAAAGATATGTGATCCAAGGTTTCCAAAAAAGAGACACGTGCTCTAATTCCAAGATATAAAAAGAGCACGCATGAATGAAAAAAGAAAAAAGAGAGGCCGTCACACAAAGAAAACAACAGAGGGAAAAAGAAAAAAGAAGAGAATAAGATAGAGTTGAGGGCTTTAGTAAGGGATTTCTGAGAAAAAAGAGGAGAGATTGCAAAAATCTAAGAGAGGGGCGTCTTTAATTTAGCATATCTCAATTCTACTCTTTATTTGCTTGTTTTCATCTCTCTATGGGAATGTATTTGATGGCCAAAATGTGTGTTGTTACTGTTTTATCACCTATCATGAACTAAACTTTGATATAGTTGGGTGTTAAACAAGCTTAATGATTATTTGACTTTATATGTGTATTGTTTAGAATTTACTATAGTATTTTTTATTGATTTTACTTATTGCAAATTTCTATTTCAGTTGACCACCCATTTAGTAGATACTAGTTAAGAAGGAGCCTAAAAATGTCTAACTTAGTGGAACAAATCAAGACAATACATGGTTTTAGATTGAGTTTCCCAAGTTAAGTTAATCTCGATTTGAATAGGGCCATGCTTAATCTAAGATTAGTGAAGAACTAGACATATGGATTAACCTTGTAGGGCAATTGGAATCTAGAACGCATAATGCTATATCTAATGTTAGCATAACAACTTATCACTGTTATGTTCCATATAGATATAAAATATCCAACAAACGACAGCTGAGGATGCATGAGAGATTCTGTCCAGCGTTGTAGCAGATACTATAGCAACAGTACCGTAATTGAAAAACAGTCGATACCATTAAGTGAGCTTAAGCACTCAATTACCCCTTTCCCATTGAGTATATCTTTGTGTTTTACTTGAGATTTTCTTTTTTGCATTCTATTTATTGCATTTTTAATTTCGTTCGGTCATTAATTTTACCAATTATATTATTTTAATTAGATTGAAATTGCACTGTTAAGATACTCATCATTATATTATTTGTCGTGTACACTTACATTTACCTGTACGGCGTTTATATTTTCCTTTTTAGGTTTGCAAGTTCCCGTATTTATGCAAAATGAGGAAGCATGGTGGCAACTACTTTACCCACTTGCCTCTTACATGACAAAATCACAAACCTGAAACGAACAACCTCATAATCACACCACGATCTCGGCTTTCTCTACCCATCCCATATATTAACTTCAACCTTTGATGAGAACCATAAAGGGAATACCATTAAAGTTTCAAGTGATCCTTTGCACATTCATGGAGGCCCAATTACAAGAGCTAGAGCCGACAAGGCATTGTGGGCATTATTGAAACTATTAGGCGAAATACAATTTGGATCAAATCACGAAAGGAAAGTTGAATAATTACTGGTATTGATTGAGCGAAATTAATGTACATATATATTGTTGGAAAGATAATTAAGTTAGCTTTCAATGCATTCTGATTTGGTTGGAGTTCTCTAGAAGGAGTTATGATCGATTTATTATAAGCTTGTTCATGCTTAGTAATTGAAATCGCTTTGATTACTGACTTCGTTTTATTTGTTTTTATCCAGTTTATCAATATGTTGGTAAGTCTACCGTTGATGATGGTGGGCTAACATTACTAACATTAATAATGGTGGGTTGGTGAAGGCTTTTAAAGCACTCTTTGACAAACTATACTTGGAGGTTGTTTGATGTTTATTTGTATTTTAGGATCTTGGGTTTTCTTTTAGCCTATTTAAACTCAGAAACCTTGCTATGTATGACAATTAAAGATTAATGTTATTTGAATTTGAAGATTATTCTTTCTTTGGTTAACTTTTGAGAGCTAGTGAAACTATCGAATTTGCGTTCTTGGCGTTCAATTTAGACTTATCACTCACCTACATTTATTTCTTAAGTGTAGGCGTCAATATCATTCTACTGTCCTTTGGTTATACTTTTCTTAAGCATTAGGGTCAAGGTTTTGTTTGTCGTAAATCTATTTAGAACTTTCTTGGGAAGTTGATTCTGATTTAAGTGTGAGTTTGAAAGTTTCATTAATGGGATTTCGTGTCGGCCTTTACCATGAATTAAAAAAAAACCTTCTCTCTCTGTCTACATCATCTAATGCAACTTCTTAATCAAGCCCACCCCGTCATCTCGTTTAGTCATCGTAACACGATGTAATTCCATCCAATAAAGCGGAGAATCTTTGGATTTATAAGGGGTGATCTACATCTAAATTGACAAGACGTGTTTTGGGGTGTATAGGCGCCCAAGAAACAAACTCGTGCGGGCCTTGTTAAGGCCCAAAGCGGACAATATCTTGTCAGGTCTGGGTTGGGTCATGACAGATGGTATCAAAGGGCTCTGTATGTCCGCTTTAGCGATGGTGGGACAAACCTTAGTGAGGACGCTGAGTAAAATCACGGGAGAGATTCTGGGTTTATAAGGGGTGATCCACATATTAATTGGCAAGACGTGTTTTGGGGTGTATGGGCGCCAAAGAAACAAACCCATGCGGGCCTTGTTAAGGCCCAAAGTGGACAATATCTTGCCAGGTCTGGGTTGGGTCATGACAGATGGTATCAGAGGGCTCTGCATGTCCACTTTAGCGATGGTGGGGCAAGCCTCATTGAGGACACTAATTCCCTAAGGGGGGGAGTATGTAACACCGTAGGCGAATCCTACATCGGCAAAGCACGGGAGAGATGCTGGGTTTATAAGGGGTGATCTACATCTTAATTGGCAAGACGTGTTTTAGGGTGTATGGGCGCCCAATAAACAAACCTGCGCGGGCCTTGTTATGGCTCAAAGCGGACAATATCTTGCCAGGTTTGGGTTGGGTCATGACAGATGGTATCAGAGGGCTTTGCGATGGTGGGGCAAACCTCAGTGAGGACACTGAGTCCCTAAGGGGATGTATGTAACACCGTAGGCGAATCCTACATCGGTAAAGTACGGGAGAGATATTGGGTTTATAAGGGGTGATCCACATCTTAATTGGCAAGACGTGTTTTGGGGTGTATGGCGCGAAAACAAACTTGTGTGGCGCATTAAGGCAGCAAATATCTTCTTAGGTGCAGGTTGGGTCATGACAGATGGTATTAGAGGGCTCTGCATGTCCTATTTAGCGATGGTAGGGCAAACCTCAGCGAGGACATTGAGTCCACAGGGGGTGTATATAACATAAGAATCCTACATCGGGATGATCCGCATAATCCTACATCGAGGGAGAATCTTGGTTTATAAGGGATGATCAACGCTTAATTGGCAAGGCGCATTTCTGATTATAGCGCCCCGAACAAAATTGTCTTGGCGCTTGTTAAAGGCTGGCCAGGACAATATATTGCCGGTCTTGTGATGCGAATCCAGCTTAATTTGTAGTTTGACTTCGAGAAAGTTCTAAACAGATTTATGACAAACAAAACCTTGACGATGCTTAAGAAAACATGAGCAAAGGTATAGAAATGATATTGACACTGCGCTCGAAAATAGATGAGAATGTGAGTGATAAGTCTAAATTTAGAACGCCACAAGAATGCAAATTATTGATAAGTTCACTAGTTCTCAAAAGAACCGAAGAAAGAATAATCTTTCAAATTCAAATAACATTAATCTCTAATATTCTTACATAGTAAGGTTGTTGAATTTAAATAGGTTAAAAGAAACCGAGATCACAAAATACAAATGGAAACGTTGAACGACCCTCAAAGTAGGTTTGTCGAAGGATGTTTAAGTCTTCATGACCCATAATTAATCTTTCTTTGACAAAAATGCAGCTACTATAATTAATGCTATCATTGACAAACTTAATGTTAACCGCATCGTTGATGGTAGACTTCCTTCTGCGTTAACTTGAAAGCAAAACAAATGAAGTTGAAAAACAAAGTCGTTGAAAATCCAAGTCTGTAATGAATTGGTCATAACTCATACAGAACTCCAAATCCAGCTTTGTAAATTTTATTGGAAAGCTAACCAATTATCTTTCTAACGGTAAATAGCTTGCATATTACTTCTGGCTCAATCAATACAATTTTATTCTGAATTTGACGCTTTCATTTGATACAAATGAGTGTGTATTTGGTGCCCGATAACTTGAATAATGCCCTGATACCTTGTCTTCTCTTGAGGCTAATTCATGATGTCTTGCATCTTGAATTGCATTTTCAATCCATATTTTCTCATTAATCCATTTAAAGCAGCTTGCATCTTTTTGGCTCTTGCTCTTGTAATTGGGCCTCCATGAATGTGCAAAGGATCACTTGAAGTTTTAATGGTATTCCCTTGATGGTTCTCATCATCTTGGTATGTCCTCTTGGGCAATGGTGGGGCAAACCTCAGCGAAGGGCCTTTCGATCTCTAAGGCGGTAACACCTGTAGCGAATCTACATCAATGAAGCGTAGAGAGATCTTTGGGTTGATAAGGGGTGATCCATATCTTAATTGGCAAGATGCATTTTGGGGTGTATGGGGTCCCCATTAAAAAACATGTACGGGCCTTGTTAAGGCCTAAAGCGGACAATATCTTACAGTGCAGGTTGGGTCGACGGATATACATCATTGTGGGATTCTAGGGTGTTTATACACCGCTTAGGGACTCAGCGTCTGAGGTTTGTCCCCATCCTTTCGAGAGGACATGCGAGCCAACTACGATACCATATGTTATATTGACCCAGGACTGGCGAATATTATGCGCTTTGGGCATATGAGTTTTTCTGGCCACCTGTTATGAAATGACATCTCTCGTGCTAGATGTGGGAAAGTGTTACATTCGATCGATCACTACCCAAACTCTTGAAATATAAAATTACACTTAATCAGGGGCCTTGACAAAATTAGATGAAGAAGAAAGAAGCGAAAACACGGAATTGAAAGTTTAAACAATCCTGGTTGCATGACGATGTTAGGGTGTTGACAATTCACGTTGCGTTGTGCCATCGCCATTCATGGTCATGGTGGCTAGTTCGAATTTAATCAATGGGTCTGTGATTTAGGTGTTGTCGTTCGATCAGTACTAGTAGTAGGGAATGATTGGCCGGCTAAGGTTTAGGTAGTCATAGTGGCTTATCAATTGACAATGTCGTGATGAGTTTGGCTAGGTTTTAAGTGTTGATTGTGAGAGTGATTGTGACGATAATGTGCTAAGGGTTTGACTGCCGTTTGTCCGAGTGTGAGTGAAGATGACTATGGTGAGTGTATGCTGATTGATTGAGGGTGTAACGGTGACTGTGGTTAGGGTTTCAGAGCTGACTGTGGAGTAAGAGTGATGATTGCGCCTTGGGTTTCAATGGCCTTCACGCGCGATAGTGAGAGTGATAATGGCTGAGTTATGTAGTGTTTAGGACTTAGAATTTTTTTTTTTTAGATTTTGGCTAAATGCACTTTTTTTATTTGCAAAAAATTAAAATGATACTTTTAATTTGGTCAAACAAGATCAATATAAAATTTCTATCATAATGTGTATGATTGAGTTAATTTCTATTATATGCATATCATAAATTCTTCATATATTTTATCACAAGTACATCATTAATTGTTTGATAGAATTTCTATCACGAATCCATCGTACTTACATGATAAAATGATTTATCAGGTAAATGGTTTGTATTATTATGGAGTTTTCTTGGTGGCAATTCGGTTGGTGGATGTGCTTGCGTAATATTAAATTTGAGCTAACTTGAATCCAACCTCATTTATTAATCTTATCAAGAATCTCAACCCTAATCCGAACCATTTATTATTGTGTCAACCATTTAACAAAATTTTAATTTTATATGGTGCTATCTTGTTAAACTCTAATTAATTTCATTATATTCTGATGGTCATCCCGAATTGGGGCTGAGTTAGGTTTTGGCCCAAGAAGTAATTTTTAAAAGGGATAATGCATGTTTCATCTTTGATAAATGTCATATTTACCACTTATATCCTTACTAGATTTTTTGTTATTTGTTATTTGTTAGTTATTCAAGGTGTGATATTTAAAATTTAAATTAAAATTTGGCGACATTATTGGGATTAGTAAAAAAATAGAAAAATGCAAGTGCTAGTTTGAATTACATATGACTAATCTTTTAATATTCTCTTTAATTTTGGCACAACTACTTAACAATGTGAACTTTATATTTATCACTTAATAGGGATATAAGTGGTAAATATGACATTTATTATGGATGATACATACATTCTCCTATTTTAAAATATGAAATGCCCACAAATATCTATTGACTAAAATATTAATCAATTAGTAAAATTGATTGAATAGCTAATCATATAAGTAAATAGGTTGTGCATTAGAAACTCTAAACCAGCCTTACACGGTCATTAATCAAGCTAAGAATGCCATTTATTTAATAATATAAAATTTGATACTTTCGAATCCATTTATTTTGTTTTGTTCATGTCGAGGTTAATGGATTGTGCGGTTTGCCATCATTAAACAACATTAAAAGGTGGCTATAGATCTATTTATTTTGTCTTTCAATTAGCAAATTAATGTATCTTCTCCATAAAAAATCACATTAACAAAGAAGAGTTACTTATAGTATTGTGTTCATGACGACTAAGGTTGCTTTTGAAGTAGATCATGGCCTAGAAGCATCACATGATAGAAAATTTATGGATGCAAGACTAATGTGTTAAATTTGAAAATGTTTATCTTATTTTATTTTCTGACAAACAATAGGACAATAATGTAGTAAACTAAAGGAGGGTTAACTAATCCTTATGCAACATATTTTTTCCCCAGTTGATCATTCTCATTTTAAGTTGGCATAGTTATATGATTGCCTTTAAAATTAGCATACTCACGTAATCAAGCATGAGTTTTTTAAAATATTAATAAATGAAGAATATTCATAAGCTTGCCAAGCATATGCAAATTCTACTTTATAATTGTCACAAATATTTCATTACAAAGTTTTTGCCGTCTTTTTAACATAAAATAAAAAAATATACTTGAAAAATTTGTACCCGTTATGAATATTAGTGAAAGTATTATAAAGAGGAATTTAAAAATGCAACATTAAACTTTCTCATATATTTGATTACAAAGACTATAAACATCATGGCTATCTCCCGCTAGAATGAAGTGAGGGAATGTATCAAATCTAACACTTTCCCTTAGATATCACGACTTTATGATAATTATACTTAAACTTTACTAGAAAAAAATCTAGATAAAAACCTAAGCAAATAGGTCCACTAATTATCAACATGATAATCTATGTAAACAGCGCATGTTGATGAAAGTAGAGGAGCTTTAGTGAATATATCTACAAAATTATCTGTAGAGCATATTCGCTTGATGTTAGTCTTATTATCTTGTTGGAGTTCGTGAGTGTAGAAGAATTTTGAGGAAATATGATTTGTTCTATCTCCTTTAATATATCATCCTTTGAGTTGAGCAATGCAAGCAGTATTACCTTCATATATTATTGTTGAGACGTCTTCACTTAAAGATAATTTATAAGTGCTCTGAATGTGATGGATGGCATCATGATACGTTCTTACTACTTCGTGTAGTGTGAGGATTTCATAGTGATTCTAGGATGTAACTCTGGTTTGCATCCCAGATTTCAAAGAAATTACTTTGCCATTGTAAGTAAAAATATATTATATTTGTGAATGAGCTTTGTGAGGATCAGATAAATAACATACAATAAGACCTAGATTTTCCATTAGTTCATTAGAGTAAAATAAATCCGTCGATAGTCCGTGAAGATAACTACAAATATGTGACACCATTCAATGTCTAGTACATTGGGCTAAATGCAAAGCACCATTGACATTTCAAATATGGTACTTGAGGAAACATTAATTGTTTATCATCCTCTTGGAATGAAATGATCTTTTAGGGTTAAAGACTCATGACCATTGGGATACTTAATGGGAAAGCTTTATCATATTGAAACATTTCATATGTAGTATAATTTGATTAATGTATAAAAATACCATAAGTCTTACATTTAGTTTTCCTTAAACAATATCTAGTTTTCCTTAAATCTTACATTTGAACTCCTTTTCAAATAACCAAGTCTTTTAGAGTTTTTCAGAGTTTCAATCAAATTCATATCTTGATATAGATTGCCATTTACTATGATAACAAATCTGATTGTTAGCTTTATGGCTATAAAAATGCTATAGGGTCTAGTACATTTGGGCTAAATACGGCACCATTGACATTCAAATATGGTACTTCATGAAACATTAATTGTTTATCATCCTCTTTGGAATGAAAATGATCTTTTTTAGGGTTAAGAGACTCAACAACCATTGGGATACTTAATGGGAAAGCTTTATCTATATTGAAACATTTCAATATCTTCTTAGTATAATTTGATTAATGTATAAAAATACCATAAGTCCTGATTGTTAGCCTATGTGGCTATAAAACATTGATTTTGATGATAACAAACCATATGTTTTGGATAAACAAGGAATTACATGTTATGGTAGAACTAACTGGATAATCAGATAAAATAAACGACAAACTGGTTAAGAGATGGTAGCTCTCTGGAATCAAAATGACTAACTGGATTCAAAAGTGGCGAATAGGTTATCAAATAGATGCTCTCTGGAATCAAAGCGGATAATCAAATTGAGAGTATGGCCCGGTTATTAGAGAGATGCTCTCTGGAATCAAAGTAGCTAACCAGATTCAACAATTAGTAAACCGATTATCAAGAAGAAGCTCACTGAATAAAAACAGCTAACTAGATAATGAGAAGCGGCAAACTAGTTATGCAGAAATTTAAAACTTTGACTATAACAGTAACATCAAGCGGCAACCCAGTTATCTTAAAATGGCAAGCTGGTTAGCACCAGAAAGAAACTTGGTTGACATTTTGAACTATAGAAATGACTGAAATATCATCAGAATCGGAAGATTCTGCGATGATAATGATCGATCATCAGATTACGTTACGAAGTTGGATTCAACATCTTCGTTTTCATATAACAATGAAGAATGTTGGAGATGTTGTATGAGACGAACAACTTTGGCAGATTTATGAGGACAATTTCGAGCAAAGTGACCGCGTTTCTTACAAATGAAACAACGATTATGCTTCTTTTACATCTTGAAAAGCATCTTTTTAACTTGAAATCTGGAAGGCTTTTTTGGAGGATGATTTTTTGTGGAAGTGTTTCTGGAAGTGCTTTTTCTTCTTGGTTGGAAAAAAAACATTTCTTCTTTTCGATTTGGAGATAGGGGTTTTGCAAGCTTGAAAGGTTTTTATGCGCAGAGATCTTTGAAGAACTCTTTCTGATCACATATTTTTTCAAGCCATAACAATGCTGTTTGAAATCTTTCCAAGAGAGATGTCAGCTATGCTGAGATTAGTGGTAGTGAGTTGTCTTTGAAGATCAGGTTGAAGTTTTGAAGGAAGTGAAGCTATGAAGACATGCTTGAGGGACGGTTCATTGAAACATTGAACATAAATAGAATACTCATTCTTTTGTAATGAGTTTCTAAAAGATGTCTTTTGAGAGAACATCATTTCATCTGGTGATATTCTTTTCGATCTGCTTATTTGGAAGCTGGGCGTTCACCTATGAATTGTTCATGGATAATGTTGAGGGCTGTGCCAATGGGGGATTGCATGAATTGGGTATGCATATTCTCCCAGCTCTCAACCAATCTCGTAAAAGAACCGTTAGGCCATGAATTCCACGAAGGACATTTTACGGATCGGCGTTGGGTTTGATTCACTGGAATCGATCCGTGCAGCAAATTCTTGAGCGAAGGCCATTTGTGACGTGGAATGTCGTCAAATGTAAACCAAGATGCTGAGGAAGGTTTGGTGGAATGGTCAGTAACCGGCGGAGGCATTTGTGGAACCGGTTCTATTGGAGACTTACATTTGATCCTCGGAAGAAGCATGTCTTATAATAAGCGTTATGGTTGAAGCTTTGGGTCTTCAAATTTGGTTGCCATTAATATGCTTGTAAGATCAACATATTCACATTCAGAATCAGTAGAAGTATGGTCTGTGTTCAGGGATGAGGAAGAGGAAGATGAAGTGGAGTCTGATGGATTAGATTCATATATTGGTTCGGACTGGAATCACGGAGGAAAAGAGAGTCTTGATGCAGGCGTAAGTAATGATATTGATCCATTGGACCCTTGTCCTTTTTAGGAGGTTCTAGAGTGGCTTTTGGTGAATCTTCTAGAGGTATTGGGGAAGAAGGAGAAGCATTTGATTGTGGTTCTGAGATTTTGACTTTAGAGGTATTGGGGAAGAATGAGAAGCCTTTGATTGTGGTTCTGAGATTTTGACTTTGGATTTTGATTTTTTGGGTGAAGATGGTTTAGGTTGAGGGGTTGGTTGGAGATGTGAGAATCCAAAGAACTGGTTGTAAATAGGCGGTTAAGGCCTGGATGGTGTGTAGAAAGGTGCATAAGTGTCAAATATTGGGTGGTTGGTGTAGGCCTTTGTGTGGGTGAAAAGTGATGGTAGGGTTTTACTCGATTATCAGTGCAGCTAGCTCAACTTTGAGTCTTCTTATCTCTGCTTCTTTTTTGTTGAATTTTGGACCCCAGATGTGATTGTTTATCATTCGTCGAAAATCTATGTCGAGCTCAGAGATTCTGTCCTGAAGATGTATGTACATCTGATCAAGATGGCTGTTGATGGAATCCACCTTGGTTTCAGTCTGGGAGACCTGACTAGCAACTCGGTCAATTTTCTTTCCAAGTTAGTGGAGAGTTTGATTCTGAGCATTCACATTTTTGGTTTGCCAGTTGAGAACAGCTTCATACTGTTTTGGCTCTTCAGGTTGGCCAGAAGCAGTAACTGGGGATTGGACATAAGGTTTTGAGATGACTCTGGTCTGTGTGTCTATTTATTTTTCAAGTGGGGGAAAAGATTATTCATAAGATTGACTTTGACTTGAAAACATTAGGCATGATTTGATTGGTTGTACAGGAGGTTTTGGGTTTGGCGAAGGTTGTGGAGGAAAGGATTTGCAAGATGTCTTGGGAAAAGAAGGTTTTTTTTTTTTCTTTTTCCTTCGCCACATTGCCTCGAGTTCATCATCAATATCCATATCATCCAAGTAAGGCCAATCCGGATTACGCATATGAGCCGAGGGAACATCCAGAAAGTGACCATTGAGTTTGTCAGGGGATACCGGAGGAAAACCATGGATCGGAAGGTTAACTTTCTGACCGGTTTGAATTTAATCATTCTGCGGTGTAAGAAAGTGGAGTTCGAACCTTGATTGGGAGTTTGAAAAGACCGTTTGACTTGGCCCTTTTGTCGTCTTTCAAAGGTGGCTTGTTTTTTGAAGCTGGATTGAGTTTGATGGAAATGCTCATAATTGGTCAGCCATTCAAGAGGCATGAGTGTGAACAATTCTTATTTCTGGATCTGTTTAGGAATCTCGATGATGGTTGGAATTGTATCAGTGTCAGCAAGGATCATCAGAGCATCTGATGTGGTATGGGGTGTAGGCAGGTCTAGTGCATGATTCTGTAATCGATACATGATTTGGTGATGAAGGGTTGCAATCTTGGATGTGGGTGTTTGTTCTGCTCCTTGGAGCTGGATCTGGACTTTAATGGTTGTAGGCAAGTTTGGATCTTCAAGAGAGAGGCTGAAGTTTGGGTAAAAGGTTAACAAGACACTACCAGCATGGAGTGTTGTCATTCTTATGACGTGTTGATCTTATTTGAACACAGTATCTGGGAGAGCGATTAAAACATGGTAAGCCTTTTTACGTCATGGAGGTCGAATCAATCTAACACCAAGATGGAATCGTATACCGCCCGTTTCCGATTTACTCTGAATCACGGAGGAATTTCTAAAGTGACATATTGTTCACTTTGAGAGGCTTGTAAAAGCACCTTGATCTAAGGCGGATGTATTCTTTGGAAGTGGTCTTTTGGTAGAGATTGAAGATGCGGATACTTACGGTGAAAGTTTTACTTTGTAGAGGTTGTAGGGACTCATGATGGGAAACTGAGATTCATTGATTTGAGCAAATTCAGGGATATAGGAGTACTCAATAAGATTTTCTATTTTAGAGGTAACATGCTTTTGACAAGATTTTGGGAGTGATAGAGTAGAAGAAAGAGAAATATGAGATGAGGATGAAGTTGAAGTTGTTTCCATGTTTTGAAATCTTCTTCTAGGAGATCAAGAAGGATTATTCGGAATTTCTAATGATACCACCTCTGCATGAAACGGTGGGCTCTGATACCACTAGGGTAGTTGTACATGGCGTTGTTACACTAGATACATAATGAGATCAAAGTGCATCACTTAGGGCCCGATGGTATGATTACAGTTTCAGGTATACACTTATCCATCAAGTACCAAATCCGAAAATCGTATTGAAAACAGTTTTTCACGATACTACCCGATAACACGACACTCACGGCCTTAAAGAGGGTGAACGTTGTGAGAAAATAATTTTGTTTTACGGACCTTTCTGATGCACAAGATCCTTAGGCTTAAGGTAAGTGCAGAGCATATTCAGTATTGAAATTAGAGGTGAACGTATCCTTATTATTCCAAACAATTTTCTTAACTCCTAGAAGATAGAAAGAGTTTAGAGAAACATGATATAAGAAAAGTGGATTTTATTTCTGATTCACTCCTTGAATTACAAAAGGGAAGAGAGATCCTTATATAGAGATCTCGAAGAGGAAAGAGATAAGGTGGGACCCTTATCTTTTTCAAAAGGAGAAACATAATTATGAAAGTAATAAAGCACTAAAGCACACCACGCCAAACTTAGAAAAGCAAAAACAAACTTTAGACAAAGCGGGACATACAGTATTAAAGCAAAATGTAATAAAGCAAAAGCTAAAGATTCCCATTTACAGTGTGGAGGGACACCTGGATAGAGACACGTCACCGGTCTCTTTTTCATAATGGCGTTGGGCTCTGTGCATCCTTCTTTGGTTAAGATATGCTTCAGCTTGTAGATATTTGTCTTCATCTGAGTCGGTCATTTTTATGTGGAAGGACCAGGAGAGTCTGGATTGGTGACAGTGTATGGGGTATTTTCAGTGTGAAGAAGAGACTAAAAATCTTCCCAAGGGTCCTGAGCGTCTTGGAATAAGACATTAGTATGTCGGGGCGTTGTTCGTGATCTGAATTCCATGTGGACTCGGCTGGAACACAGATGAACTGTGTCTTTGGAGGCTATTTACGTGTGTGGCGGTCAAGGTGTGGTGGATGTTTGTGGCAGGTGGTTGAACATTGTTGAGTTCCATGAGATAAGCTCGAAGAACAGATGTGACTGATGTATAATGAATGAGAGGATAAGGATGGGGATAAGTTTTCCATTCATAAGCCATATCTTGAGTCCAGAAGTCTCTGGTTTCAGGGTGTTGGAAATATGGCCGGTGAATAATGAAAACTGTGGTGAACATGTTAAGCTTGTTACATCTATTTCGTCCGTGAAAAGTACAGTGCAGGCATTTGCATACCATGTGAGAGGTGAATACCATTCTAGGAGAGTCTATAGAAGGTCAGAGGAAAACTTAGGAGTGGTGATGTGGCGGAGGGCTGGTTTAACGGGGAAGACCAGTTTTGTGGCATACAAGGTTGTGAGACACCACATATACCATAACTCATCTTCTGAGATGGAGAGGTGAGACAGGGTGAGACCTGTAAGAAACACGTTTTCCATACAGAGTGTAGGAAAATGATCAGAAGTCTTACTGTGGACATTGAAGAAATACCGGTAAAGGAATTTCTTAGCAAAGTCTTGGATTTGGTAGGCTGAAGAAAAATGAATGTTCACGGGAAAAGATTTTTGGTTGAGAGCTTTGAAAGAAAGTTGTCGATTCATGGCTATGACTGGGATGATATGAGTTGAAGAGAGGAGTGAGGGTTTATTTATAGCCGGGCGTGTAAGGAAGTCTGGAATGAGGTTCTGTTTAACTTTGATGTGCTGGACAGTAAAGCCATATTTAGAGAACCATGTTTTGAGGTTAAGCAATTGCTTGTCAGGGAGCAATTTGTTCTTGAAATCAAAGATTCCAGGAAAAGAGAAATTGTCCATGTTGATAAGGAATTTATGGCTGATTAGATGAAATTCAAATTTTTTGATTCCATACTTTACCGCCAAAATCTCTTTGTAGATCACATGGTAGTTCTTTTCAGAGTCTTTGAATTATCCACTTGCATAGGCACAGAAATGGTCCAAGCCATCCATCCTTTCGAGGAGAATGGCACTCAAGTAATCATCACTGGCATCTGTCTGCAGAATGCGTTGTCCAGTTGTAGGAATTCTGAGTGGAGGAGGTGATTGAGCTATCACCTTCAGCTGCTTGACAGCTTCAGTTTGTGCTCGTCCCCAGGGAGGACACTGTTTTTTAAGCATGCGAGACAACTGGCTGGTGTGGATTGTAACTTTAGGAATGAAATCTCGAACATAATTAACAATCCCTAGGAATTGTTGAATTTGCTTCTTGGTGAGATTTGTGTCTGGGAACTTAATAATTCGGTTGCAATGTGCGGTCCAGGGTGGTAATGGCCATTTGTGTTCACCATGCCAAGAAAGTCAATAGTTTCTTTCGCTATGCTACTTTTCTTTTCAGAAAGCATGATTCCGTGATCCTGCACAATATGAAAGAAATCCTAAAGGAGTTTTTGATGGCTATCATGATCGGATGAGAACAATAAAATATCATCGATGTAGACCAAAGCATGATGGAGGATAGGACTGAAAATTTTGTCATGGCCTTTTGAAATGAAGGAGCAACTTTAAGACCGAAAGGCATGATCCTAATAGTGAGCATCGGGAATGCGAGCGGTTTTAGGATCGGTGATGAAATACCAAGTTGCCAAAACCCGACTTTTCGAACTTAGAGAAGATCGTGCCGCGAAGATGGACAAGCAAAGTGCGGATTTTGGAAGGGCTTATCATCTTTAAGGAAAGAATTAAGTGGTTATGTCGATACTAGCTTTTTACCGCGAACTAATTGGATCTTTTTCAACGTAGAAGGCTTGACAAACCCGATCGATGGGATTCAATCGAAACCTTAACTTGAAGCAATTGAGAACATTCTTGCTTTGCAAGTAAGAGGTCTAAAGGAGACATACCCGAATGGGAGGCTTTTGTAGGGTTTATGTCTTCGTTGAGTTTGAAAGGAAGGTGAATGAAAAACAGTTTTCAATATGATTTTCAGATTTGGTACTTGATGGATAAGTGTATATGATTTGAAACAGAACTTTAATTACAGGACGGACTTTGATCTGTCATAGATCTAATATAACAGCATACGTACAATACCTAGTGGTATCGAGCCAACCGTTTAAATGCAGAGGTGGTATCGTTAGAAATTCGAATAATCATGCTTGATCTCTGAAGAAGATTTAAAACATGGAAACAACGACTTCGACTCATGTATTACCATATTCTCTTTCTTACTCTATCACTCAAAATCTTGTCAAAAGCATGTTACCTCTAAAATAGAAAATCTTATTGAGTACTCACATATCACAATCTGCTTTCGAATCATGAATCTCGGTTTAAAAGTCTGAGTCCTACCTCTACAAGCGGAAAACTTGCTTTCCTTTAGAGTATACATGTACCTGTCTACTACCAAAGACCACTTGAAAAGAATACATCCGGTCTTTCAGATCGATTAATGCTTTACTGAGCCTCTGAAGTGAAACAATGTATGTCACTTTAGAAATTCCTCAGAATCTTGTAGCAAATTGGAAGCCTTGAAGGGTATCGCATCTAATCTCGGTGGTGTTAGATTGATTCGACCCTCCATGGCGAGAAAAACTTACCGAGTCGCGAATTGCTCTCACCAGATACGAGTTGAAGCAATGTCAACCTTTGTTATAAGAACCGTCTATGACAACTCCATCTTTGGTAGTGTCTTGTTAACCTTTACCCAGAACTTGACTCTCTCTTAAAGATCGAACTTTTCTGACCGTTAAAGTCGGATCGACTCGAGGCGAAAAACACCAACGTCCAGATTGCACCGCCGTCCACCGAATCGTATCGATTACGAGAATCGTACACTAGAACACTACGCCTTTACCCGCGTCGGATGCTACGATGATCGCTTTGCTTGATCTGATTCAATGTCGAGATTCTGCCAGATCCGAAATAAGAATTGTTCACCTTTTACCTGTTGAATGGCTGACCCGATTATGAGCATTTCCGTGAAACTACTGAACGATTCGAACAACGGAAGCCCACGTTTGAAGGCGACCAAAATGGCCAAATGTCTTTGAACTCCCGATCAAGGTTAAAACTCCAGCTTTCCTGCGCAATGATTACTGCGGTCGATACGGTTAGGAAAGAACGCCCGATCGTGGTTTTCCTCTGAAGGGTATCTTGTGTACACTGACAAACTCAATGGTCACTTTCTATGGGATTTTCCTGAAGCCCATTATATGCGATCGGATTATCCTTGCACTTGGATAATCTGGATATTGATGATGAACTTCGGCGTCTGAAGCGAAAAAGAAAAAGAAAAAACCTTAGCAGACATCTGCAAATCACTTTCCTCATGACCTCACCGGACCAAAACCTCTGTCTGACCAATCGGATCATGTAATGTTTTTCAAGTCAAAGTCGATCTTATGAAGAATCTTTTCCCCTTGAAAAAAAAGCAGAACCAGACCGAGTCATCTCAAACGCATATCGATCCGATTCTTTTTTGGCACTGAAGAGCAAAGCGATTATGAAAATTCTCAATGGCAAAGCCAAGCATGATGCTTTCGAGAATCAACTCTCCACCAACTTGGAAAGAAAATTGACCAGGTCATTGAGTCGAATCTCAGGAAGCTGAAACGAGGTGGATTCCGTGAGTCTTGATCGGATGTCTGTACATCTTGGGAGAAGATCTACAGGCTGACACGGATCTCCGATGAATGATAAACAATCACGTATAATTAGGAATTTAACAAAAAAGCAAAGATAAGAAGACTGGTGAGCTAGCGAGGTTAATCTTGACAAAACCGACCATCCTTTTCACCGCGTGTCCTTTTGCCTCGATGTTGACAACATGCCTTTACACCACCGTGAGAAGGCTTTTACAACTAGTTAACTTCAGATTACATCTCAAACACTAATGCTTGAAAATCAAAATCTAAAGTCAAAATCTCGTAACCTTGATCGAAGGCTCGCCTTCCGATACCTCAGGAAAGATTCACAAAGTCACTCAAAAACCTCACCAAAGGACAAGGTCGATGGATCTATCGTTCTCTGATTCGGACAGACCGTTTTCCTCTGCGTATCGAGTCCAAGAACAATATATGACTCTAACTGAGACTCGCCACGAACCTGAAGCCGCCTGCGATTCTAAATCTGAATATCGATCTTTAAGCGTATTGATGGTAACTGGCGAAGACGAGTGCACCTGGCTTTATTGTAGAAGAGCGATTCTTCGAGATCAAACGAAGCTCAGAACCGTTCATGAAATGCCTCCGTCGATTGACCGTTCAGCAAACCTTCCTCGGCGTCTTGGTTTACATTTGATGACATTGCACGTCAAAATGGCCTTCTGCGTTCTTTGCGTGGATTGATCTCGAGAACCCAATGCCCATCCAAAAAATGTCCTTCGTGAATTCATGGCCCGCTCAATGGGTTCTTTACGAGATTGGTTAGAGAGCTTGGGAGAATCTGACTCTCGATTCATCGATCCCGGTTGCTGACCACATTATCCATGAACAATTCGTAGGTGAGCGCGAACTGAAAAAGCGGTCGAAATGAATATCACGGATGAAATGATGTTCTCTCAAAGACATCTTTTAGAAACTTCATTCTAAAAGCGGTTTTGATGAACCGTCCGCATGTCTTGGCCCAGCTTCAAAACTTCAACTTGATCTTGAAAGATAACTCCGCCCTTAATCGCGGCGCCGTCTCTTGGAAAGATTTTTCAAACAGCATTGTTATGCCTTGACAAAATCTGTGAACATAAAGAATTCTTCAAAGATCTCATGGCAGACAAAAAACCCTTTTCTGAAGCTTGCAAAAAACCCTATCTCCAAATCGAGTGCAAAGATGAGAAGAAATGTTCTCACTTCTCAAAATGGTATGATAAAAGTTTACTTTTTGTTTTTTCGTTCGAGCCTTCAACGACAGAGAGAATTTCATACTTATGGCATCAACTTCCTCCAACGGCGCTTCTATTTCTCCTGTCATTACTCCAGTTCCCACTTTTCTTTCACGAATCTTGCTCCACGAACTGCTAGTAAGATAGAAAATTTAGTTGAATATTCATATATCCACGAATCTGCTCGGATCGATGAATCTTCTTTTCTTAGTCGCTTATCACGCTATCAGCGTCCACACACTCCTTTTACTCGCGATGTCAGAACCACTTATTTCCACCCACATCGAAAAGAATATATCCGGTCGTCAAATTGGATCGGTGTTCCCTGTTCTGGCTACATTGAACAATATGTCACTCTAGAAATTCCCGAATTGATTTCCAACTATGAAGAGAATGTTATACTCGTCTAAATATCGGATCTAATCCTCACTTACATGGAAGGAAAGGATTACAGATTCTGACTTGCTTTCTTTGGATCTAGGTTCAAATTACCAGCTTTATTAAATGTCTTGTCTTAACGTCTTTGGAAGTGTTTTACACTTTCTATCCATTGACGCTTTCTCTTGAATGTCTATACAGTGTCTTGCAGTCAATCTGAAATTCAAGGTCGAAACAAATCTCTTACGCAAAGCTTTCACATCAATTGGTCTATAGGCTCCAAAACCATGCGTAGATCTTCGCTTCACTTATGGCATGTGTAGCGAGAATCGAGATACCATCATTCAAATTCAAAGGATCCTAGGCATGAACTCATAAACTCATATACTTGGAAGCCAGGACAACAGTATGTTTGAAAGAAGATCGATGGGCTATGCGAATGACTGACCTCCCGATGTCGGATGAGCCTCCGCCCTCGTTCACTTATTTCAACCCGGAAACTTAATGGCTTTCTTTTGGAATTCACCGGGATCGAAATTGACCCAGAGATTGTCCTGTTGGGATGATTGGGAAGAAGATGATGTTGAACCGGCGGAGAAGAAACCCGAAAAAGAAAATACACAAACTCCGTGCTCAGCACAAAACCACCATTAATCCTCGCTTTAGCTCCATTACCTACCGAAAAAGAACTTAGATGGATTGCTTAAAAATTGCAAGGCGAAGTTAACTTCCACGTATCAAACTTCAAACCACTATCTGACCTATGGCTTGTATGATGTTTTCACCGCCTCCGATTATTCCTCGATTTCCTGCTGCAAAACCCGGACCGATCCATGAAAGGTCGTATTGAACCCTTTATTCATTAACTCGCGTATCGCTTGAAGACCCAAACCTTTGAAATTTTGTTCTCGGTAGCAAACCAAAATGCGAACTGAAATGAAACCTTGGTTGATATCCATAAGAAGGTTAATCATATCAGTTTACAAACTGATCATATTGAGTCTAAGAAAACCAGCGAGAATACGTGGATACGTGGCGTTGTTATACCAGAACTATAACAGTTAAAATTGTACTTTGGACCGATGATCAAGTTGAGGTTTCACCGATATACCTACGAGATAAAAAACTTTGAAACATTTTCATCTGGGTTATATAACCCAAGAGACTTTCAATGCAAAACGAGTGAAACCAGATAAGAAATTATCAAAGTTTTACGATGCGGGATCCTGAGAGGCAAAGTCTGAAGCGTATCTTCTTTAAGTTTCAAAATGAGCGGATGTAAGTTTTAGTCTTATGTTTAAAAGCGTTAAAACCGTTGTGAGAGAAAAAAAGAAATTAAAACTCGTGATTGTAGAAAAGTGAGCTTTTATTAATTTTCGCTCAACAAAGAAAAGAGAGCTTATATAGGAGAAAACGAGGAAAAGGATAGGGCAGGCCCATCACCTTTTTAAAAGTAAAGACATAATTACATGACAAAAACTTTGGAAAAAGTAAAGCAATAAAGACAAATTAAGCGTGACTCATGCTTTAATGATTCTAAAACTTTGAAAAAAGCAAAAGCAAAAGTAATAAAGACAAATTAAAGCATGACTCGTTCTTTAATTATTCAAACTTTTAAAAAGTAAATGATGCAAATTGCATGAATCAGATGAGAGAGATTCATGTAGTCTTCATCGAGATGTTTGTATAGATTTCGTCTTATCTTTTGAAAGAGGACTTTGAGTGATGGACATGGAGTTTACGGTGGATGTTGATGATCAGGCTGACGAAATGTGGCCAAAGAATATTTTGCGCCAAGAAGAGGATGGGTGTTCCTTGGAGCCGGTTGGTGTGCTAGAACTGGCTTTATTTGTTGGATCATTTGAGGCATGTGTTGGTGGAGTTTATTGGAGGTTTTGGAGATGTTGACTTAATGGCAAGTGAAGTCTGGTTTTTCTTCCTTGATGATAATGCCCGTAGATTTAGGCTTTGAAATTGTTGAAGGAGTGGGGATCATGATGATATCATGTTGTGGACCGAGGGAGGTGTGAGAAATGTCTCTGTGTGGAGCAAGTTGGTGGTTCAGTTCACAAAGGAAATTATAGAGGTCCTTTTGAACTTTATCGTCTTGTTCAAGGATGGATGGGTGAGGTGTGGTGAACCATTCAAAAACTTGATCTTGAGTCCTGAAGAAGTGTATATCTGGGTCTATGAATAATGAACACAGATGTGAACATTTTTGCTTCTGATGTTGGCTTACATTCCAAGTTATGAAATTGTGACAATTGTTGAAGTTTCATTCTCCACCATGGAATTGGAGAAAACCATTCAAGAAGCGTCTAGATGAGTGAGGTTGATTTGTCTGGATTGAACAAATGTTCTAAGGTGGCTGTTACTGGAACAACCAGTTTGGTGGCATAGAGGACAGTTAGGCACCAGATGTACCATAATTCGTCTTCTGAAATGTCTCTGGAAGGATCCAGGGTTAAACCTGTAAGAAACAAGTTTTCTGGATGGAAAGTGGAAAATGGAAATGAGTCTGATAAGAGATAGGCTTTCATGAAAAACCTAAATACAGTTTTCTTTGCAAACTCTTGTATGGCAAAGACTGGGGTGAAAGTTTTTCCAAGGGGAAAGGTTTTTTGGGTAAGGGCTTGTGAGAGGAGTGAAGTGGCCATGAAGATGACAGGAAAATGGTGTTATGAGGATATGAAAAACAAGGATTTATCTGGTTTAGCAAGTCTTGAGAGCATATCAGGAATAAGGTTGTGGTCTCCTTTTATATGCTTCACAGAGAAATCATATTTTGAAAACCAGTCTTTTAGCCTAAACAACATCTTTTCTGGAACATTTTTTCCTTTGAAATTCATGATGTTGGGAAAAGCTAAGTTGTCCATTCTGACAAGAAAGTGATAGCTGATAAGATAATACTCGAACTTTTGAATACCATGCTTGACAGCTAAAATTTCTTTGAACACACTGTGGTAATGGATTTGTGTGTTAGAGAAGTGTCCACTGGCATAGGCAATAAAGTGTTCTTTGCCATCTGTTTCTTCAAGGAGGATGGCCCCCCATGATTAAATCGCCAGTGATCTACAATATTACGCTGCCGGTGATGAGCTTTAATGGTGGCGGATTTTGCGCAATTTGCTTTAACATTGTGACAGCAAGTGTGTGGTTGTTATTCCACGAAGGTGGATTCTTCTTCAGCAAGGTTGACAGCTGGCGGGTGTGATGATCAACGTGAGGAATAAAATCCCTGATATAATTAATAATACCAAGGAACTGCTGGATTTGCCTTTTGGAAAGATTCTGATATGGAAAGTGGATGAGCTCTTGAGCAATGTGCTTTCCTGGCTAATAGTGGCCATCTTTAATAGTCATTCCAAGGAATTTAATGTTATTGGTGGCAATTGTGCTTTTCTTAGCTGATAACATGATTCCATAAGATTGAATAATATCAAAAAACTTATTTAACAAATGGCGATGAATAAATCTTGTGTACACGAAAACAAAATATCGTCGATGTAAATCAATGCACTATCTGAAAATGGGTTGGAAGATTTGGACCCATAGTTTTTGGAAAATAAGCGGGGTTGTTTAAGACGAAAGGGTAAAGCATCCGTTGATAGTGGGCATTAGGGAATCTGGCGTTTTGTATTGAAAAAAGTTGAACATTTTTAGATAGGTGAGCATACTTTCTGTCTTTTTAGCGAAATTTGTCATCTTGTAAAAACATGTTTAGGGTTGATAGTCAATGACTAATCATTTTTCCTCTATGATCTTAGAATGTTTTTCAACGTAAAAAGCGACAACCCATTTGGAACTAGTGGGTTCGATAAGACCTTGGGCAATGATTGAGAACATTCAGCTTTTTGGGCTGGACCAAGTCGGAAGGACTTCGTTCTGGATGGGTGGCTTTGGTTGATTGACATCTTCGTTCAATTTGAACAATTGAACAAAGAACTGTGGATTTTTCCACAGAGGATTTGGATGGTGAAAGTCAGTATGAGTCTCAGGACAATATTTCAAAAACTTTGTGGAAATGTCTTGGAAAGGCTGGGAGGTTTCAGACAAACCATAAAGCTTACGAACATTGGTGAATGGTTTAAACATGGACTTGACTCGGATTCCAGTAGGAATGATTTGGAGGTGTTTTATCTGGTGAATGATATCAAATCCTAACAAGATATCCTTATTAGGCAGATGGGAACCGATAACTTTTGTCCAGATAACACAATTGGGAAATATTTGAATACCAATGGGTTTTTTGGTAATCAACTTGGTGGTGAAGAATTTTCCATTGACGGCTTTGAAATTTTCTTCATAATGTTGCCAAGACTGAGATGGAAGAATGTCTAGGTTTAACATACTTCTTTGGGCTCCGGTATTTAGAAGTCCAATGGCGGGAATTGGTCTCTGGAATTTGAAAGGTAAGATTTGGAGTTTTATGGAAGGGATAGGAATGGTAGTGTCTAGAGACAAAAGTTGTTGGTGAAAAAAAGTTTGAAACTCATCATTTTCAGAATCATCAGATGAGTTTTGCAATCTGCGAACCTTGTTTAAATGATGGCTCTCTTATACAGAAGTAGAACTTCGATTTCATCTTTGTGAGGAGAATAATCGTCGGTGGTGGCACATAAATGCTTTGAAAAGTCGATTGCTTTATCTTTTTTGTTGGGGCAATCTTTAACATAGTGGCCTTTCATTTTGCAAATGAAGCATCGGCTTGACTTTCTCCTTTTCTGTTCTCTGAAAGAACTAGATCATTTCCTGAAAAACCTGTATGATTTTCGCATGGATTTTGATATAGGAGACGAATCTGGATTTTTGAATTTTTAGAAATGCTTCTTCTTTTTTGTGCTGCAATCATAATCTTTCTTTTTCTTGCATTTGATTTGTAAGTAAGGCTTTTTGCAAGCACTTCGGAAAGGCTCTTTGTCTTTTAATAGTTCTTTGAAGAATTGTTTCTGTTCACATAATTTTTCCAAACATCCTTTGGCGATTTGAAAGATCTTTCCCAAGGAAAAGTTGTCAATGGTGAGATTGAGACTCGTGAGCTGCCTCTGTATGTCTGGTTGCAATTCTTCAGGTAATGATGCTAGAAATACATGTTTGAGAGTCGGATCATTGAACCCATTGAGCTTATAAAACAAGATTGACATCCGTTTGTAATGGAAATCAAGATCTTTAGAGTTGAGGGAGCAGCATTTCATGTTGAGATAGTCTCTTACGAACTTGAGGTGATTCTCGATGAAAGAAGCGGTTGAGACATTAGGTAGTTACAAAGCGTAATTATGCGTATTCTCAAAGTGTCAAACCGATCTTAAAGATCAAGTAAAGCAGATTCTAAAGTTCTCTGGGGCCACGAAACACTTCCAAAAATCATCCTCAAAAAGCCTTTCAGGTATTTGAAAAAGGATGTTTCTGATGCGTAAAAAAAGCATAACGCTTTGTTTCATCTGCGCGAAAGCAGCGATCCTTTGCTCCGAAATTGTCCTTATAAATATGCCAAAATTGTTAGTCTCATACAACATCTCAGCGTTCTTCGTTGTTATCTGAAAAGCGAAGATGTTGAATCCAGCTTCTCGAATAGTCGAGCAAGATGATCGCTTTCATCCTCATGCGAATCTTCGGGTTCTGATGATATTCGGTCATTTCTACAATTGAAAATGTCAACCAGTTTCACCGTTCCAGGACCTTCTCTCGAAATGTCAATCCTTCACGAAGTTCGTAAACATGTTCTGTCATCGGGTTTATTGACCTTGGTGCATATACCGATATGATTGATCATACGTCCTTCCAGCATTGTTGGAAAACCATTAAATTATTGAGAGTCGAATGGCGAAACATTTAAAAGCGCATTATTTGATTCACAGGTATATCGGTGGAAACGAGTTTTGGACTCTTGGTCAATCTGATTTTAGCATTGTGGATTACAGTATATACAGCGCCACGTACACTCTTAAAAGTTGTATTGTAACTATTTGTTTTCCAAAGCTCAAAGTGGTATAATTTATGTCTTTATTACATTTTGATCTATGAAACGCAGAGAGAATTTCCATTCATGGCTTCATCTTCCGACTCCTTCAGGCTCTTACTCTTTCTTACTCTTTCGCAAGAAATCATGCACTTCCCATAATGAGAATTGAAAACCTTGTAGAATACTCACCATCCGAATCCGCCCAATCGGTGAATCTTCTTACCTTACTTACTAACTATACAAGCGCTTGGTTCTTTTACATGATATTAGTACTCATATCCGTAGAAGACACCGCTTTAAAGAATATATCAATCTTACCGCTGGATCGATGTTACTATCCAGCGACCCCTGTTTGAGCGATATGTCACTCTCGAAATACCCTTAGAATTGATTTCCAATGGAAGCGAGAAGGTTTTACCCATCTCAATCTTGGAGCATCGATTAATCCTTACGCGTGGGAGAAAAGGATTACCGATTCTGGGCTTCAATTAGCTATGCTTAATAATTGAAACAATACCGAATCATATCGGTGCATCCTCGCAACCCTTCATGCGAAAGTGTTTTACTTACCTTTTACCCAACTTCAACCTTTCTCTCCAAGATCCCGGCTTTCCGGCGAAGGTCCAATCCAAATTCGAGGTCTTGAACAAATTTCTTACGCCAAAATTGCTACACACCCCGGTAGGCTTGAAATCATGCGATCTACGGCTCCGAGACACGCTCTGACACCTCGTGGTGTTAGCGAATCCGACCAGATCCGGCAATTATCCGGATCCCAAAGACAAATTCCGTCATGGTGATAAAGCATATACTCTTGAATGGATCTCGTATGAGCATTCAAAATGTCTGACTCTAGGACATCTGAAAGTATGTTTGAAAAGAGCGACCGCGATGGAGCAGTCGGAATGACTTTTAAACCGCCTCGGTGCTCCCAAGACCTCGCCGGCTCTTAACTTTGCCAATGATGATGCGGTATTCGAGACCTCGGGGAAGAATCTGCCCATTCTGAGGTTTAATTACGAAGGTTACGTTTATCCGATAATGGCCATTTCTTATGGGATGCCCTGTTGGGGCATGTGTGACCTGAAATTGTCCACTGTTGGGATGATTGGGAAGAAAGGCGATGATTATGCAACCACGAGGAAAAAAAACCCGAAAAGAAAAACCTCGCATCGTATCACCTATAACACCAAGCGTCGGATCGCCACTCCATTTGAGTAGTTTCGAAAAGAACTCAAATGGATTGCCAAACGTTACTCGAGATTCCATCACCTCTCGAAACCTATCGTCCGACCATTGGCTTGTATGATGTTTTCTACCTCTTCCGATTCTTTCTTCATTTCCTCGCTTTGGAACCATGATTCTCAGCGAAATGTTGTGTCCCTTTATCCGCTGCTATTACCTCCACGCCCCAGAATCGGTCCTCGACCTTTTGAATCGATCCTGGTAGGCTCAAAATGCAAAATGATACTTTGTTGCATCACCAGTTAAAAGTTGGCACATGGTTCTGGCCAACAAATTGAGACCAAGAGTTGACTCAATCGCTGCGAGATCGGCAAATCCACAAATCTTCACTCCGAATTGGCCCTTTCGATTGAGGAATTCGAGCCATGCTGCCAATCTGATGGTCGAATTTGACGAAAAAAGAAATCGCTTAAAAGTGAACTTGCAGTTGAATCAAAAAGCAGAGACTACCCTCTTACCGTCTCATCCTTCCATGGTCCAACTTTCTCATCCACTTTGCCTCTATCTTTCTCGCATTAAATAATATGACCCTTCCAAGTTATTTGGTATGACTATACTCTTTTCGAGACAATCGCTGCCATACTAGCACAAAGCGAACCTAGGCTACCTCGACACTTGCCCTCTTACGTCTACGACCGTCTGCCCGACCATCTCTCACACCAGCATCCCGGCTCCTTTATCGGTCTACCCGTCAAAAAGATAAAGAACCCACGGTTCTTTGCTTTCATCGATCGACCTTTCTTCTGCTACTAAAAACTTACGATTCAATCTGGCTTTTCGATAGCATCTGAGGCCCGACCACGAGAATCTTGATTATCAGCAGTGATTACGAAAAGTCTATCTTGATATCACGAAATCTTAATGGCTGACTGATCAACCTCGGCCAAACTTCCCACAGAACCATATGTTGACATTCCGCCGAAGCTTGAAGAAGAAATGCACGAATCCTGCCACGAACCAACCATAAACAAGCCCATACTAGTTCACCGGGTCAAAAATCATCAAATGGTCCGTGGTTCGCATTTGATGATCTTACATCTCGTAAATGGCGTGACGACTGATGAAATGTATGCGGATTGACCTCAGGATCTTTGAAACGAAACCTTGCAACAATCGATCCTTAGAAATTTGCTACTCGTTTCTGGTGCTCTAAAGGATTGGTTTGATTCGTTAGGACAATACCGTAATTACGGTTTGTTGACCTTAGGAAGTTTGAAGTGCTCTTGCTTCATGATCAATTCCTGGCGACCCTTCTGCGATCTTTGAAGCCCGAGATTATCTCGATATGAAATCTTGCTCCCGTCTTGGATCTTGACTTGTTTATAAGCGAATGTCCTGCATTCTATAAGCTTAATGGATTCAATGAACGACGTTAAAGCATGTCTTTCGGCTTCCCTCCGAAGAACTCACCCAGACATCTAGAGACAACTTCATGCGTCGATCTTTCGCTTAGATAACATCTCTTGGCAAAATCTTTTATTTGAAAACTTGTCTTAAAACTTTCTTGACAAAACAGTTTTCGAAAGAAGCGTTGAAAGACAAAGAACCTTTACGAAGTGCTTGCAAAAGCCTTATTTGGAATCGAAGTGCCCTGAAAAAGTTGCGATTGCGGTTCGAAAGCATTTTGAAATTCAAAATCGAATTTTCATCGAAACCAGATCCGAAAGCCCTACAGGTTCTTGAAGAAATCTCCTCCTAGAGAATTCAAGCAAAGCAATCAGCCGGATGTTTCATCTGCGAGAAAAAACCACTATGCCAAAAATTGTCCCCGATAAAGAAAAATCCATCTGGTTAGTTGAACATCTTGACAACTACTCTCGCAAGATGAGGAATTATTTCTCTGAACAAGATGAACGATGATGAAAGCGTGTTACGCTGCAAAATTCCTCGACAGCGGTGACCGGTCTCGAAGTGATTTTCCTGATTCTCTTCTCCGATACTACGGTTCTATCCCGTCAAGTGAACTCATCTTGCCTCGAAATTCAAAAGCCCATTCCGTGATTGAGTGCTTATAGATCTGGCGCTGACATGTATTAAACCCGTCTTCTTAGAATATTGGACCCGGTCGAAGAACATTTAAGTATCGATTCTTCGCCTCTTTGATTACCAAAAACCATTGGTATTAATCTTCCCGAGTGTGTCATTTGGACCAGGTTATTAGTTCTCTTCTAAAGGGATATCTTGTTAGGTTTGACATCCTTATGGATCGACACCTAAAGATCATTCCCGGAATCGAGTCAAATCAGTATTCAAACCGTTCGCATTACGAAGCTTCTGTTTTGCAAACTCCGGTCTTACCAGGATATTTCAACCGGACTCTTGAGTTTACGTCAGTCTAGTTCGAGTTCACCCATCCAAATCCTTATGGAAAAATAAGTCTTTCTTATAAATGAAATTAACTTAAAGTTACCCGTCCGGGAATGAGTCCTTGACTTACTCTAGCCCAAGAATGTTCGCGATTGTTAGCCCAGGTTTAGTGAGCCCGAAGTTCTCGATGGGCTTCTTGACCTTTTATGTTGAAAAGCATTGAAATTGTCAGGGAAAAACGCCTAGTCATATTTTTAAACATGTTTTACAAGATGACAAATTCCTACTTTGCCAAATAAAGCATTCACTTTTCTCAAAAATGCCGGATCTTTTGAAAATTTGATTTAAAATCGGTTTTTAACTAGGCATTGAACCTGCGGGCGTTCAAACGCTTTTGTATTCGATGCTAATTTCAATGGACCGTCACCTGGTCTCAGCTTATACATTTTCAAAAATCCATGGTTGAATCTTCCAAATTTATCGTATGCGTTGATTTACATTGATGATATCTTACTTTTTAGGATGACCGTCGCCCGAAACTTCGATTCTGATATTATCAAAGTCGTGGAATCGTGTTATCGAAAAGCACTTCTTCTGGAAATATTGAATTCCTTGGTATGATCGTCAAAGATGGACCTTTTACATTGCGAAATTGCAGAGATCGTGGCTTTCAAAAGGCAAATCAACAGGTTTCGGCATTATCAATTACATAGTGATTTCTCCCACGTGGACCATCGCACTCATCATCTCGAACTTTATTGAAGAAGCGGCCCAGGAATGGAATCTTGTGCTTACCGCCGCCACTAAGCGAATCGCCTTGAAAATCCGCTCCTTTAAAGTTGATTCACCGGAAAGCGTATGTTGCGGACAAATGCGATGATAGATCGGGTGCCGTCCTCCTCGAAGAACTCGATGACAAGGAACACTTTATCGCTTGCTGGACATTTTAAAACGGAAACCTTCTACCGTGTTTAAAGAAATCTGGCGGTAAAGTGATGGCGTAAAAAGTTTGAGTATCATCGATTGGACCAATTTTCTCATCCGAATGGGCATTTCGGCCTTCCCCGATATCTTTCATTTCAAAGGTAAAAGCCCATTCTCGAAAAATGTTACTTCGATTAAAAGATTGGTTTCGAAATATTTTTCGACAGCGTATAAAGGGATCCCAGAACCTCACGATATCTCTGGGACTCTCAAACCAAAGACCCCTCTCGTGTTTTCCACCACCTACGTTTTCAATTATCTGGCCATTTCCTTACCGGCTCTCACAAGCTTTTCCCTTAATAAAAACCTGTACATTTTTGCCGTCAATTTGCTAGAAAAGCTCTCTTTATTTTCATGAAAGCTACCTTGTCGACTAAACTTTTCCTTTTGCTTTCCACCCAAAATCATTTCCTTACAGGGTTTAACCTTGATCGACAGACACCCTTGAAGATGTGTTATTTACATCGGTGCTAACAGGTCCTCTATCTGAACCAAGTTAGTCCTCACTGTTTCTCATACGGACCGCTCATTGTCGAGATAACCCACTCTCTTACGGACCTCTTGAATGGTTATAAAATCCCGTGGTGGAAAGAAATTACAACAAGCGTAGAAATTACAACCTTGACGTATCATGCCAAGCATATTTATTCACATCGTCTTTATTATTCGCGGGCCATTCCAGGACCGTCTCTTTTGGACTCAGATCGGATATATGAATGGTTAAACTTGCGCATATAAACGTAATTGAAAATGACATACAAGCGTCTGCTTACCTTTGCCAATTAAACCTGACCTCCGCAGCTTAAAGATATCTCAGCACTTGGGTCCGTGACGCCTTCTCATACCCATCGCTTATATCCCAAACTGAATCCATTTAGTATCGTCATTAAAGAAGAAACGGAAGCTGCTGACTTCCTTTGCGGGACTCGCGAAGACCCATGGAAGACTTGCCTTCCTCTAGCCAATAACCACCTAGTTTTAACCCGAAGCAATGGATGAACTGGACCCTACGAGCCCGGACCCTCAGCTTCCTTCAAACGACCAACTTCGACCATCCAAAGTTGACAAAACCACCCAAACTTTAAGTATACTCCAAGTGTACTCCGTTATAATTGCCTCCACCATGCGTGGTCCCTCCGTAAGCATCCAGCTCTCAAAAACTTTCTTAGCATCTCGGCTCTGGTGACACCGAGATGAGACAAAGCTCGTCGAAGGCAGTACATGAATCTCTCTCCATAAAGTTGTTTGTCTTGTTCTTTTGATAAAGTAGTTTGTCTTGTTGTAATAATTATGTTTTACTTTATGGTTTTGTCTTGGCTTGCCTTTGGCTTTTTGAGTTAGCAAAAGTCTTTGTAAGCGTCTTTATCTTTTGTCCATTTGTCAAAGTCTTGATCGATGAGCAGCTTTACAAAAGGTGTGCTCAGTGATCACTGAGAAGTCATGATCTATGTTGTATATTTTACTTTTGCTTTAAAAAGATGTCATGTCTATCTTAGTTGAGAATTCTCTATATAAAGGATTCTCGCTTATAAGAATAAAGTTTTAGAAATAAAAGGCTCGTGTGTTTTCTTCCATGAATTTCTAAACTCTCCCTACTATGAATGAAGTTCAAGAAAGAAAAGAATAAAGGATTAAATTTGTTCATTTTTGAAAACTTAAGGAGTATGCTGCACTTGCCTTTTTATAAGGATCTATCGTAGAAAACTTTCGATCATTTCTTGTTTGGTACTTTTTAGACTGAAAGTGCATTTTGGGTTGTATAACTTTGAGAAAAATGTTTAAAGGTTTTTTGATTACTGAGAGTATATCGGTGAAACACGAGCTTAGACTTACGGTCCAATCAGATTTCTTGTTGGTTACAGTATAACAATGCGCATACACTCTTAAATGGTATCAGTTCTTTCCAAATTGCATTATTTGGAAAAAGATTGTGTCGACTCTTAGGATAAAGAACTTGCTCACCATGGTTTTGACATACTCTGACCGATTAGTCTGGCTATTCATTCTAGTTCGGAATTACTTCTGAAAGCGAGATGTTCTTGCCTTTGATATATAAATGCATTTACACTTTTGATGTCCCATTCCATTGATATTTCCACAAAACTTCTTGAGTTTGTCTAGAAAATCATTCAATTTCATCGTCCCTCTGCTTTCTTGTCATCGAAGGTAAAAGAACCTCGTCCGACTTCACTTGCATGGGCTATAAATAAACCCTCACCTCTCTTGATTTCATATCATCCGGTCATAGCCATGAATGACAACTTCCTTTCGACTCTTGAAAAAATCTTTTCCGTGAACATTCGTTTTTTTTCTTGACTACCAAATCAAGACTTTCTTTGAGAAATTCCTTTCTAGGTATTTCTTGATGTCCTGATAAGACTCCTGATCGTTTTCCTACACTCTGTATGGAAGTGAAAATTTGTGTATTCATTTCATTCATTCACACATTAGGCTTTCATTTGTAATCAAACACATTGTGTTAGGGAAATTTTTTTGTAATCCTTTTTGTAAAATCAAATTGAGAGGTCGCAAGTGTTGGGATGCACTTGGGTTAAGAGATTGGAGATAATCTCTTGTTATAAAGGTCTATTGACACATTGGAAGTTAGTTGTAAGCGTTGTTGAAGCCTTGGAGGCTAGCTTAGTGAAATTCTCAAGCTCGGTGAGCTTGGAGGCATGGACGTTGACACGGTTGGCCGAACCACGTAAAAATCGCGTGTTTGCTCTCTCTTACCTTATCTCTTTATTTTTCATTGCACATTAATTTGTCTATTTTGAATTTGATTGTTTTGTTTAAATTGCATTAAGTTTTAGTTGCTTAAATCCTAATTCACCCCCTCTTGGCTTGATTCCACATTTAGGGAAGGTTAATCAACCATTAGACCTCTATTTTTTTATGAAAATGACTGCCCTTATTGGAAAACTAAGATGAGAATTTATTTGCAGAATTTAGATTACGAAATTTGGGAAATTTTTAATGATTGCCCATTTGTGCCCATTACCAAAAATGAAAAAGGGAAGATATCCCCAAATCATCAAGTCAATGGAGTGAGACATAAAAAAAAAAGTTGTCTCTAAACTCCACTTGATAAGAAAGAGTTCCATAGAGTGTCTAGTTGTGAAAGTGCTCAAGAAATTTGGAACAAACTTGAAGTTGTCTATGATTAATAGATACACTAGACAATATGAATTGTTCCAAATGGAACAAAATGAAAGTGTTTATTTCATGTATACTAGGTTTATGAATATTGTAAATACATTAGGAGCCCTAAGAAAAACCTTTTCAAATAGCAAAAATGTCACAAGACCCATGGGAAGACTTCATTCCTCTCAGCCAGCATCTCCAACAGTTCTCACAACCTACCATGTGTGAACCAGGATCCTCATGAATGGAGACCTAAGAGAACTGCCATAGAGAAAGCTAAGGATTTAAACACCTTATCTATTGATGAGTTGATTAGTTCTCTTATTTTTTATGAGGAAGATTTGGCAGTAGAAAAAGGCAATGAGGAAAAGAAGAAGAAAAGCATTGAAACATGAGAGTGATGAGGAAAGCGAGTTTAATAATGAAGACATGGTTATGATGGCCAGGAGGTTCAGAAAATTCTTCAAGAAAACCAGTGAGCGAAGAAGATTCAGAAACTACAAGAACCAAAAGGAGAAGAAGGAGCCAATCACTTGTTATGAGTGCAAAAACCCTGGACACATACGATCGAAGTGTCCTCTTCTCAACAAGCTCAAGAAGAAGGCAATGGTAGCAACGTGGGATGACAGCGATGAAGAAACAAATGATGATGAAGAGCAACAAGAGATGTTAAATCTAGTTCTCATAGTGATTGGAGATGAATCGTTTGACGAACATGAGGAAGTAAGTGATCCTACCTATGATGAATTATATGATTGCTTTTAAGGAATTGCATGACGATTGGATGTCTTAAAAAGAAAATGGTAGAGCTCACAAATAAAAATGAATCTCTGACTGCAAAGATTACATGCCTAGAATTAGAGAATAAAACATTGCATGATAGAGTTGCATTATCAAATGAGAAACCTAGCACTTCATATGAACATATAGAATCACATGTAGATGATTTTAAAAAAGGAAAATGAGATGCTTAAGAAAAAAGAATATTGAACTTAGTGATGTTGTCTTAAAGTTTACAAATGGGCAAAAGATGTTGGATAAATTGTTTAATTCATAAAAATGTGTGTTTGACAAGGGAGGTATTGGCTATAAATCAAATTTGAAACAAAAATATTATAAGAATTACTTTGTGAAGAGTACCTCCATTAAGGCATTAACAATCAAGTTGTATGCCACTATTGCAACCGAGATGGTCCATAAAGTATAGATGTCGATTAAAATGCATATTATGGAATAAAATGTGTTTAGGTTCCAAAAGGAACCATTGCTAACACTCAAGGACCAAAAAAGGTTTGAGTACTTAAGACTTGAGATTTCCTCTGCAGGGTTTAAAGAAGAAGAATAATAAATGGTGTTTGACAGTGGTTGCTTAAGGCATATGACTGGAAATTGTACATGGTTCTTAAGTTTTACCAACACCGAAAACGATGGAGATGTTTCCTTTGGAGACAATTCAAAGGGAAAGATTCTCAAAATTGGTAATATCGATAAAGTTTCCTCAACTCTCATTGAAAATGTATGTTGGTTGAAAATTTGAAACACAACTTTATTAGTATTAGTCAATTATGTGATAAATGTTATAAAGTTATTTTTGATAAAACTATATGTGTTATTGAGAATGCATGTGACAGCAAAGTTTTGTTTGTTGGAAATAGATGTTGTAATGTTTATACCACTGAGATAGAGTGTTCATCTACCCATGATAAATGCTTTTTCGTATTGCATGATGATGATTGGATACGACATAGAAGACTAGGACATGCAAGCATGGATTTAATTTCAAAGATTTTCAAAAATGATTTGGTTAAAGGTCGTTTGAAAATTGGTTTTCAAAAAGATAGAATTTGTGAAGCATGCCAATTTGGTAAACAAATCAAAACCTCTTTTATAAATAAAAATCATGTTTTCACTTCAAAACCACTTCAACTACTTCATATAGACTTATTTGGACCTTTTAGATATGCTAGCACATGGGTATTATTTTTAACCAATAAGGATGATGCCCTTCAATGCTTTTAAATTGTTTTGTAAAAAGAATGAAAATGAAAAAGGTTATGGTATTCCATGCATTAGAAGTGATCATGGAGGAGAATTTGAAAATCATGCATTTGAATATTTTTGTAATGAGTTTGGCATTGAACATCAATCCTCGTCACCTAGGACACTACAGCAAAATGAGGTTGTTGAGAGAAAGAATAGGTCTATTCAAGAAATGGCATGTTAAATGAGAATCCTCGTCATTTGGGCCGAAGCCTTCAACACCGCATGCTATGTTTTAATTGTGTGTTGATAAGACCTACTCTCAATAAAACTCCTTATGAGCTTTGGAAAGATAGAAAACCCAACATTAGATATTTAAAGTTTTTGGATGTAAATGTTTTACTTTGAACACAAAATATAATATTGGTAAATTTGATCCAAAATTTGATGTTGGCATCTTTCTTAGGTATTCAAACTCAAGCAATGCTTAGTTGTGGAACAATCTATACATGTTACGTTTGATGAGTCTAACCCTTCCTCGATGGAGAAAGTTGTTATTGATGATGATGCAGATGAAAAGTTATAAGAAAAACCATCAAAAGATAAACAAGAGGATGCACCACCTACACATCAAGAGGAGCAACATGAAGAAACAAATGTGGAGCAAAATGAAGGTACTTCTCAAACACTCCCCAAGGAGTAAAGGTATGTTTCTTCTCACCCGAAAGATTTGATCTTAGGTGATCCTTCTAGAGGAATAACTACTAGATTATCATTTAGAAATACTTGTGAGCATGCTGCATTCATTTCTTAAATCGAACCAAAATCCTTTTTGGATGTGAAAAACAATGAATCTTGGATTATGACAATTCAAGAGGAGTTCAATCAAATTAAGAGAAACAATGTGTGGGAATTAATTCCTAAACTGGAACACCAATCCATCATAGGCACTAAATGGAATAAGGTGGATGAATCTAGTGTGGTTGTAAGAAATAAAGCTAGATTAGTAGCTCAAGGTTACAACCAAGAAGAAATTGATTTTGATGAAACATTTGCACCTGTAGCTAGATTAGGGTCCATTAGGATGTTATTAGCATTTGCATGTCATAAGGATTTCATTTTACATCAAATGGATATCAAAAGTGCTTTCTTAAATGGTTATATTATAGAAGAAGTGTATGTGAAACTAGCATTTTCATCCGTCTTTCCACCAAATTAAACCATAAACATCATTTTCCCATCATTCCTTGTGCTCAAAATCATCTTACAAATTCATTTTCACCATCAAAATCACAAAATCCCAAATCTAACCTAGGTTTTCAAACATTTCCTCTCTCAATCTCTCTTTGGCTCTTGTCTTCTTCAAATAAAATTAATTATCGTCTTCATCGCCTCACCAGTCACCATCTTTGCAGCGAGGCTATGTTAATCTCATCATCATCACTAGCCTTCTCTGCCGCAACCAGTAACAAGCTACGGGTTGAACGCCACCTCTGTAAATCATGATCATGGTTGTGTTCATCATCATCAGCTGCCGTCGTGAATACTAAATCTTGAGTTTCAGCTTCCCTCTTTGTAATTTGATATCCTCCATTTTATGATTATGTGATTTATGCTTTGTTGTGCTTTGATTTTAATATTTATGCTATGTTATGCTTGTTGATGTTAATTGATTAGAAATGGTATATGCAAAATACGTATAGTTGTTACAGTTAAAATAGCATATAAAATGGAAGAAGTTGCTAGATTAGTTGTCAATTATAAAACTAATTATGTTTTGACAATTTTTGCAGGGTGACAAATTCATATTGGAAAATGAAAAAGAATTGATCTAGATGTCTCTGAAAAGAGCAATGAAAGTATTTTATTTTTGTATTTGATTTTTTTTTGGGATTCAATATCTATATTTGATTTTTTTTTTTTAAGAAGCTATATATAATTTGTATTTTGTATTTGATTTGGATTGAACTGTAAATAGGTTTTTTTTTACTTCATTCCAGAAACTCTTAATAAGCAATCTCATCATTCGGGTTTAAACCCTGTAATCCGGGAACCGAAACCGGTCCCGGATTAGAGAAAACTGAGTTTAAATCTGGGTCCAGTATAGAAAATTGGTGTCCGAATCCAGAGTAGGGATTAGGGAAGGCTGAACCCAGACCCAGACCAGGAAATTACCATCCCTAGTTGAAATTGACATATTTTTATGATGGGTATTGTCTATTACAACTTATTGACATATTTTTTTTGAAATTCCTAGATTCTACAAATTTTCACTGTAGTTAAATTAATAAATCTTTTATCATCCGTTATCCAAAATTGAAGCTACATTTACAAATTTCAATTTACATTGCATGTTGACATAACTATCATTTACATATAAACTAAATACTCAAATACACACACATCAAACTAACTCCTAATAATGGAAAATGTACTACGCGAATTCTAAAATTGAAATATTGTATCATGTAACTAGTCCAAGCACGTATAAATCAAAAGCAAAATGGAACCATGTTTTGTGCTTACATAAGATCTTATGTGTTGGCACTTTGAACATGTATACACAGGTCGCAAGCTTGCCCTTCAAAAAGTGAATCCTTAATGCTTATAATCATACAGATAGCATGCTTTGCTAAGCAATTCTTGCCATGCAACCTATTTTCACTGGTTGCTGTAAAGAAAATAAACAAAAAAATTCAAATCGAAGATAATGCTTAAGAAATTAGCTTCCAAAGTAAAAGCAAAAATATATAGTCTCAAAAAATCCTAAAGTATCACATTTCACTTGTTGTCTTACAATAAACAATGAAGAATCATATTAAAACAATGTGGGTAGTGTTGTAATTTTGATGGATTTCGATAGGAAGTATTTCGTAAGTAATGTTCAAATAATAGAAATAATATAAAGGAAAAAGTGTTATATGATATAAAGTTATAAGCATTTAAAGGACAATATGTAACCCATTTTAAAATGCTAATAAGTTGTAAATAAAGTGTCTTAGACCAAATCCTTTTTCTAAATAGTCCTACTACAGCCTCTAAATAACCAATTATCAAAATAAAACTAGAAATGTTTTTATATGCTAAAGATGCCTAATAAATAATGTTTTAACTAGATTTTGGGGGTGAAAAGAAAAAACAAAAATCCTAACTAAACACAATGAATTTATTTTAAAGTGAAGTGGTGCCTCGCGTGATTAGGATGTGTTGATTGTTTCTAACTTTATGAAGCTTGAGAAACTTTGGAAGAGAGTGAGGGAGGTATATGGAGTTTACATCTGAGAGAGTTGGCTTGAAGGCTATTTTATCCTGCAAAAGGAAAAAAGGAGGTTAGAGTTGGAGTGGCAATGGTTGGTGACCACACTTCAATAGTCAAGTTAGTTTCAGGACTATTTTTTATTATTGGAGTTGAAACTAAGTTGGCAGCCGTGGCGAGCCATTACCTCCACTTGTTCAACTGAATATCTCCCTATTGATTCCTCAATATCAGTTAAGAAATCAAACTCACACCTCATGTGCCTAATATTTTAGGCATTTTCTTCAACTATTTTTGCCTTTAATGTAAGGAAAATCTGTGTACCATTTTAATTGTTTGATATACCCAGCATAGCCCAATCTTCTCTTAGCACTTTACAAACACTATATTAACTTGCGTTGTGTTCTCATTAATTCTTCCATTTCTTCCCCAAACAAGTAATAATACTAAGAAATAATTTAATGCACAAATTCAAAACCATGTGTTTGTTAATTTTACTTTCGTGAACAGATTAATTAATTAATTATTCAAGTTTTATAAATTATGTAATTAAAAAAATAATCTCGGAAAAAATCCTAGGCATGTAATTTCTTCCTACTAGTTAACCAACCCTTACTTTTATTCCATCCTAGTGCAACATGCTCTCTCTCCAAAAAGCCTAAATCTTGGGAAGTCAAATTTTTTTATAAGAAACTGATAAATGTATTAATAAGAAGATGTTAAAACGGATAGTAGATTAATTGTCCACTAAAACAAACACTATCTGTTTTATATGAAAGTATACCCCAATCATCTCTATACAAGGTTAGAATCAGTTATAACTCCCTATCTCAAACTCCATCCTTGTTTAGATGTATGAAGAAAGGATGAATCTTGCAACTCCTTGAAACTGAAGCCCAAAATGAAGTAAGAAAATGTATACTCTATCCCATAGTTCTGCAGCATTATCTACACTTTTCCCTAGAAAATACAGACATTTCTTTCCTCTCATATTACCTAAAACAATGCTGCCACTGCACATTTCCAAAGAGTTTTAGCCTTTGTTCCTCTACCAAAACAAAAGAATTCTTTATAAGAAGAGAATCACAAGAACTTGAAAGACACAAACTTGAAAAGACCACAAAAATTAACTTCTTTTACACAACATATGCTACAACTTTGAAGCCACAAAACAGTGAAGGAACAAATGAAGTGTTGTTCACTCCAACAAAGAGATTTGGATTATCATTACAAGCGCATATAGGCCCTGTTCTATAAACTAAATGGGTTTAATGATCCAACACTTTCGAAGAGACAGATACTGAATTCTGCCTCTAACTCAGAACAGGTTCAAATAATCGACATGATCCACTCTCCGAGCATCTGTTGCTCAGTGTCTGCACTTCTCTCACACCATACACAAGAAAGAGAGACAAAAATGAAAAGAAATATTCTTTGCAACACTTCTCCAGAATTTAATTTTCCTTATGCCAAAACCTACAAGAAGACTTGAATCTTGGGTGAACTCTTCCAGTAAAATCATCATTTGCACAGCTTCTCAAAAATATGACTTCTAATTATATTGTCCAGGGCTTTCAGCTTCTATTTTCTAGTCTTCCTCCAATTCATCAATGGTGATATTTTCAATACTTGACATTAGCGTTGCAAGTTCTTCAACCTCTCTATCATTTAAACTTCTTTTCAAATCAAGCTGCCAATTCCAATTCATAGTGGTGAGGAAAGCCATGTTAAAAGAAAATTGAGATATTCCTTGAAAGGAATAATCTATGCAAATGAGGAAATTTCTCACATAACAAACATCATCCCTCATTTATCCTCCAAAACAAATAGCCTTCCCATTACCAGTTCTAAAGGCAACAAAACTAAGAAAAGTTGGGTACTCTTTAGATTTAGCTTTCTAGGGGGCTTCTACATTTCCTAACCATGTTTGCATCCCATCCATTTGGACGAATTCTATGCTTACGAATAACCGAGTGCCAAGAAAGGTCTTCTCAAGAGAAACCTCCAAAGCCATTTACTAAGAGAGTTCTATTTTTCTTTTCCACATTGCCATTTCCTAAATCACCTCTAGTTTTAGGCCTTACAACCTTAACCACTTCATGAGATGAGATCCATTGCCATTTTCGTAACCTTTCCACAAAGTCTCCCATCATCTTCTCAATTCTTTTGCAATTCCAAATGAAATTTTGAAAAGAAAGAAAATAAATAAAATGGCTTACTCGTGATGCAGAATGAACCCAGCTTTTTTCTCAATAGTAGAACTGACAATTGAAAATCTGAGAATGCATTAATCGGGGAGAATGACAGCACAAGCGTAGATTTTTTCAATAATCTTTTTCTTTCTTTTCTGTCCCGAATCAGCTGTATAGTATGGAGTGAATTAGAGTTCCACTTTTTTTTGGAGAAATTGGCTTTTTCTAACATGTCTTTCAAGTCTTTCAACCATTGGGTCCCAAAACTTTGAGTTCTAGGATTATCACCAAAGGTAGCTAAGTACTTCAGATCAACTTTCCCACTGTGAGCCCAAAGTTATTAGCTGTGATTTTGACTTTATCCTCAACTGAAGTAATTCCTACTATTAAACTTTTGCCCATGTTGACTTTGGTCAGAAATCAAGCTGAGGCTCACAACTTTTTTTAAAGGTTGAAATTTGGTGCATCATTTACAAATTGGAATGAGAGACCTCAACCTTGTTTTGCCAAGCAATATTCCAAATAAACCGGCTTTAATGGGTCACCATTCTGCTCAAACCATTAACCGCTAGAGTTAAAAGAAATGGGAGAGAGGGATCTCGTTGTCTAATTCCTTTAGATGCACCAAACATTCCTTTAGATGCACCAAACATTCCTTTAGGCCTTTTATTTAAAGACTGAAGTTAATACCATTCAAAAAAAAAAAAAAAGACTGAGAAGTTAATTGACTGTAGGTAGCCCTTTATCTATTGCCAGCACTTAAAACAGGATCAACAAAATTCCCTATTTAAGTGATCGTAAAATTTCTCAAAATCAATTTTGATAACCATCCCTCTTTTTTCTTCTTTCTACAATCTTCTGTAACTTCAAACAAAACAACATAAAAATCTGGTGCTCTTTAACAAACGTGACTGGGATGAAGATATAGTTTCGGATAGCACTCCTTTCAATCTCAAAGAGAGATAGCACTCCATTTTTAGTATACTAAGTATACTAAATGAGTATATATACTACTAAGCGCAAGAATGTAGAACTAAATAAACGAGGCCTATGCATCTTTCTACATGAAATATATATGTATGATAATCCATTTGCGTTATTATTATTATTTATTTTTATTTTCTGTTGTTTTAGCTGGTTCTTTTAATATCTAATTTTTAATATCTAATTAGTTATTTTGGTACGGCCTGAGGCTTGTCACCAGACTGATAGATTGAAAATCAAAAAGATCTTGATGGATTTTTTTTTTTGAGATAAGGCAGATGAAACTAGCATTAGTGATCTTATTGATAACCCCTTTGTCTAAAAAATCATCAAAGCTTTCTTCCCATCTCCTTTGGTTGTGTCCCAACAACTCTAAAAAAGCCAATGAAAACCATCTGGACCCAAAGCCTATCTTGAAGTAACATCAAACACTGCCTTCTTAATTTTATCTTCATCAAATCTTCTCTCCAACCAACTTGTCTGCTCTTCTTTAATAGGAACCCAATTTAGTCTTCAATAAAGGCCTTGAAAATCCTCCATCTGGTATAAAACCGGAAAGTATCTGATTTTAGCTTCTATACCAACGTCATCTTCAATAATGTTTCCTTCAAGATTCAGCTTTTAATTAGAATTCTGGTTTTGTCTTCCATTTACAATGCTATGGAATATTCTGGTGTTGTTGTCCCTTTCTTTAGCCCACAGTGCCTTAGATTTTGTCTCCACATAACTTCTATTATTTCAGACTGATAAATTTTCGGCTTGACTTCTCTAACTACAAAGGCTAATGTTCATCAATTCCTCCTCTTCTAATCTATTAATCTCTTGAATTCTTCTCTCAAATCTAACCTTTTCCTCCTTTTAGAATTCCCAAAGCTTCTTTATTCCATCTTTTCAACCTACTCTTAATTCCCCTCTCATGGTTATACCTTTCAGTCCTTCAAATTGCTCTTTGCTCACCACTCCTTTATATTCCTTTTAAATTGATGATGACGCAGCTATATTCTTGAATTTAAACAGTACAGGACCCACTTCACATCATTGGAGTCAAGAATAATCAGGTAATGATAAGACGTAACTCTAGGCAGATTGGATTGTTTAACACTAGCCAACATTTTCTTCCCACTCAGGCAAAAACAGGAATCTATCTAATTTACTGCAAGCAGGATCATAGCAAAATTAGACCATGTAAATTAGGACTAGATAACTCAAATCCTTCAAACCAAATTCGTGAATCAACGTATTAAAATCCTTCATGTTTTTAGTAACTCTACCCTCTAAACATTTCAAAGAAATCTAACCACATTGAAGTCTTCCCACTTACACACTAGCTCAGGCTGTGGCTCTATATTAGGCCGTAGACCGTAGATAGCCACAAATCTTGGTTCCCTGCTTGCTGAAATTTTATGCTAGAAATTGAAAATTCTCCTAGAAGAGATTCTTCAAATCCGATGGCCTTATCCTGAGCCACAGTGATTCCACTGGCATTTCAACAACCAACCTTCGTTCTTTCTTTTTGGTAGCACAGAACAACGTCCATTCAACCCAAAATTCCCTAAACTTTCTTTCCTTCCTCTTGACATGACAATGTACCTTTCCTTTCTTGTAAGCTAAAGCTTACTTGAATTGATCAGCTACCTTTCCTTTTTGTTGATACTTTTATAAAATTTAGCCTAGTTTTGCAACCTTTTGAGTCAACCCCAAATCTTCATCCTGCATGTGTTCTTCTACCTCTCGTTGCTCTCACTTAACTACAACATAAGAAATCATCTTCAATACCACCAGAATCATCCTCAAAATCATATTACAGTCATATTTAGTGAATACTGCTCTAAATTCTCATGATTATCACTCCTTGTAATTTGTTTTTCTTCATTCAGTTGAATTGATCAGAAGATTCTAACAATGAATGCCCTGAGAGATTCCCTTCAACCTCATTAGAAATCTCTGACAAGACAAGTTAGGTTTGAGACTGATTCGATGAATGGCATCAATGTTGGGCTCTTTCACTTCAAAGGCAAAGGACTTTTTTTGTAATAAATTGATTTTTCCTTGGGAGTACATCCTTAGGGACCTGCTTATAACCCCAGGTGGGTGAAGCGAAAAAGGCGATTAATTAAAAATCGAGCAGCAAGATCGTTGATTCGGTTAGGGTTCGATTTTGTAGTTTTTTATATTGAAAATCGAAATAGTAATTTAGTAAAAAGTATGTAAAAATGGAGTCGGTTGGTTTTTGATTTAAAAAAAAACCCGAAAAACGAACAACCCTGACAAGGAAAAAACGAGTACATTTGTTTTTACCGCAATCCACAATAAACAGCATTCTTAATTCTTACTCATCTTACGATCTTCATAAACCTTCACGGCGGTTGGAATCTCGTCCCCATTCTGCTGGCTGCTACTGTTGCTGTTAACTTCATCCGAACCGCCAGCATTGGAATCGTGTCCCCTGCTACTGCCTGTTGCTCATCCTTACCAAGACGTCAAATGCCGGAATCGCGTCCAGCTTCTGCTCATCAACCACGAACCTTCGCAGGCAATCTCGTCCAGCTAGCTATTTCTTTGCTCCATCTGTTCTTTGTTGTGGTCTGGTAGCAGTAACGAAGGCACTTGAGCTTGAGCTGAACATTTTTGAGAGAACTTGAGCAGCTTCTTTGGCGTGAAAAAGGTAATCAAACAGCAGTCTTCTTTAACTGGCGTTAAAAAGCTCCTTTGTTCTTGGTGCCATTGGTTTAACCAATTTCCGCGATTCTTCTTCGACTCAATTTGGAAAAGCGATTGCAATTTGGTGATGAACATAAATAAAATCAAACTCAAGTTTCGATTAATTTTATTTAATTTTAATTTGTAAAGTGCCCGTAATTCAACTTGTAATTGATTGTGTTTGGCTTTTCACGTGCTATTGACACGCATTCTTAGAATTTGTTTGGTTTTCTTTGAGAAAGGCAAATTTGAAAAAGAACCGTTGATTAATGTGTTTTGCCTTTTTATTGTCTTCACAGATGAGAATAAACAAATGGCCGTTTGACGGCGTCACGATTTTAAGCGAAATAAACTTGTGCTTATAAATTATTCCACAGTGATCTTTGTCCTTTTATAACTTTGAGATGGGAAAATGAATTTTTGTGATGTCTGGTTTCCATGTGCGTATGGATTTCCATTTAGTTCCTCTGATTGTTGTGGTATATTCGAGGAATTTTGTAAAAAACTCTTTGTGATTGTTGGATCTTTATAGTATGTATTCTTGTTTTGCAGTTGTTTGACTTGTTTTACTGGATAGTTTCATTGTTTTTCTAACTTCTTCATGCCGTTTAAACTTATTTAAATATTTGTTCGTGATTGAGTTTTTCTCTTTTATTAGTTGCCAATTCAATTCCATAGATTATGTTTCTTTAAAAAAGACTTTTGCTTATTTATTTGATTTGAACTTATTTAAACATGTTATATGTTCTTGAATATACTTTGAGACATATTTTGATTTTTTTTTATTTGATTAGCTTTTTTATGTTTACGGTAGATTTATTGTTAAGGTTTTAAATTTAAAAATAAGCCCAAAATAGGCCCAATAGGCGCGTATGTCGAAATAATGAGGCAAAATAAGAATCGGTAGTTATTTCAATTAATGAGTATTTGATTATTTAATAATTTGATTAATGTGATTATGATTTTAAAATAATGTAAATGTCGAACGATTATGAAAATTTTAATAATACGAACTTGAAACCGACGCGAACCTACCCTCTCCATTATAAACATGCGAGATTTTACCTTAAGTATTACATCACTTAAGCGACTTTCCTCTCCATTTATAAACTTGTGCTATGAGCCTTTTGGGCTTTTTATTTATCCACAAGTTATAAATATTTGGTACAAAAATTAATTTAGAGTGATTATTTGAACTTTGAACCGTATAGAATTTGGATTCTTTGAGAATTAGTAATGGCTAATGGGTGACCTGAGACAAAGCACCGACTACCGGTATCTGTCTGTCTGACATCGACGCGGCACGATTAGAATGGATCAAAAGCACAGCCTTGTAACGCGTAAAAAAGCATGTTTATTTAATGAAAGTAAACTTAAAATTTTATGATTTATAAATAACTTGAAATTGAATCTTTTAATATATTTTATCAGCTCAAGTTTTTTTAAATTTATTTAATTCTTAGTTCGAAAAAATTATAATTGATTTATGTTTATAATTGATAAAAAATAATTATTATAAATATGTATTACTATTATGTATATAATATTAATATTATAAATTTATTATTTTATAATTGTTTATAAACATAATTTATAAATTATGTTTATAAACTATAGGCTCTCTGACTCGGCGTAATTCAAGTTAACCCTTAAAAAATTATTATTATTGTTATTAGTTAAGTACTAAAAAATAATTTTAATACCATAGAGTCGAGCTTTTAATAACTAATATTATATTTTTCTATTATTATTAATTTATTATTATTAGACTGGACTTGAGTTTGAATTTTGATTCTATTAAATTTGAATAAAGGCACATGGATTCAAAAAAGTACATAGGCGAAAAAATGAAAGAAAACAACTTAGCTTCAGCAAAACAAATTAGGCAGCGTACGAAAGCAGCATGAGTGGGCGCGGCCGCAGCACAAGCTTACGAGCTGCGCGTGGAGCTTCGCTTTGATGGGCTGGCCAAACACGAAACATGGCAGATTGGCCCATCTACTTTCATCCATAGGCTATGTTCTTTACGCATAGGTGTTGTGGAGCAACCCCACGGCACTTTGCTTCTTATTCTACCGCCCAACCATGCTAGCACTTGTTTGAAGATGCATGGCTATTGCTATCATCACCTATAGAATCTTGTGTTATTACTACGATGGATGGAGTCGATTTTCATAACTTTTCCTGCGTAATGACTATTGGAATAGCGATAGCTCATTTCTCTTTACTGATTTTTACTTGATCCAATTGTGCACATGTCAGTGTTAACAATGAATTTAACAGCCCTCCATAACGATCTTTTATTGTTTTTGAAAACGACCCAACTTCTTCCACAAGGAAATGATAACCCGTTGATTCGAGCCCATCTTCTAGGTCCCGCCCGTTCTCTTAACATTAGCAGTTGTATACCATCTCTGAGGTACACAAGGTTATCCTTGTCTGGCAATGCTATGGATCACATCAACCTGCATTTCACTTGGGGTTATGGTGATAAAGCAACTTTATCATCATGAAATGTCTATTTGGTAGGATGCTTTGAATCTTATTTACGACCGCTACGCATAGGACAATACTACCACCCAATGGTGAAGCCAGCTTTCGTTGGCTATGGCGAGGATGAATTGTGGTTGAATGCGATCGATTCAAATCGAAACTTTAACATGCGCAGGAATCTACGAGGCGAGTAAAACGTACCAGTAAAAAATTAAGTGAACTATGAGGCATTATCCTTCACCAGGGATTAAGGAAAGAAATTTTAATGGTCGTGATATTGGAAACTTCAGTTATTATTTCCAAAAAGCTGATCTGATTACAAGCGGATGAATTGTCCTTATGGAGAAATTCTCGAAAGGAAAGAACCCGACAAGCCGTATCATCTTTTAACCAACAATTTAAGTGAGTGGGATTCCTGTCATTTTGGATTTTCAAAGTTAAAGACAAAGCAAGGAAGATCTTTAAAGTAAAGATAAAGGTAAAGCAAATCTTTGCTTTTACAAAAACAAAAATTATTATAGTAAAGTGCTCTGTACATTGAGGAGATAAGTTGTCGCATCCTTGTCAGCTTCCTCGAAATGACCTTTGCCTTGGCTGGGTTTCATAATATGAATTACGATGGTGAGCTTTGTTGGTGTCAGCGGAGTGCACGAGGTGCTGTGAAGTCTGTCGGTGGGGTTGTGTTCGAAAAGGGAGCATTGGATGCTTCAGAAGGATGAAGGATTGAGGTGAATTCTTCCGTGGGTCTTACTTGAATCTTGAAGCGTGATATGTCGTAAATCGGGCTTTCTTCTTTTGATCAAAATTCGGAGGGAGGATTCTTTGGATGTGGGTGACTGTGGTTGGGATGATCATGAGTTAATGTTGTGGTCCAAGGGAGGTGTGCTGGATGTCAGTAAGAGGGGACTGGACATTGTTTATTCCAAAGTATTGTTTGAGGCGAGAGACAAGAGTTTGGGTGTGATGGAAATATGAGAGAGCGATTTTTCGTTCATTATCTTTTAATCACGAGTCCAAAAAGTTTGATAACGGTCTTTGGAAATAAGGGCGATGGATAATGAAGACTAAGGTGGTGTTCTCCTTAACTGAGTCGGGAGGAGATTGATATGATGATGCTTGATGATGAGAATGTTTTCTCCACGGGGAGAGGAAAAACCATTCAAGAAGTCCATGTGAGAGAAGTGAGCTAGAGTTTGGATACGTGAGGCGAAATAATGGATATATAGGAAAGAAGTAATTTGGTGGCATATAGAGCTGATGGGGCCACCATATATAACACAATTAAATCAAATCATGACATCCTGAAAGATTGATTTTTTAAGCGCATGGAAGAGTGATCATGTAAGCTTGGAATCCAGTTATCTGGAGTGCGATAGATATTCGAAATATGAAGACAAACTTCTTTTGCAAAATCTTAGATCTATTGGGGAGGCCCGGAGAAAATTGAGATTGTTAGGAAAAGATTTTTTGTCAAGGCATTGTTGAGAAGAAGAAGCCATAAAGATGATTGGGGCCCGAAGAAAAAAAGACTCTTAGGATATGAAGATGAAGGTGCAGACGAAGATCGAGGGATGAAGTTAGATGCTCCTCTTATATGAACTGTGAAGTCATACTTTGATAACCAAGTCTTGAGAGCCGGAGGAGGTTCTTGTTTGGAAAGACCTTATTTTTTAATTAGTTTTGGAAAGAAAAATTGTCTAATCCGACAAGAAATTATAGTATAAGATGAAATTCAAAATTTGAATTCCATATTTAACGAGTAGGATTTCTTTGTAGATCACATGTTAGTGTTTCTACGACTCCTTGGTGTAAAACGCATGAGCCGCGATGAATTCTTTACCATCGTACTTTTAAAAGAATGGCCCGATTGTTCATCATTACATCGATTCTTGAGAATTAAGATTTGACCGTCAGTGGGGATTACCGAGAGGGAGGATGTTGGGAGAGATGTTTTGAGATCTTTGGATGGCGGCGATGCGAGAGGGAGCCCCAGATGGGGCTAATTTTTAGCATCTTTGAAGGCATTTGTTATGAAGCCTTCGTGTGGAATGAATTCCCGAAGGTAATTGATAATACCAAGGAAATATTGAATCTGCTTTTTGACAAATGTTCGTTAGGAAATGAATGAGTTCTTAAGGCTATGTAGTAGTCCGGGGACTATAGTATCCGTCTTTTAGATTAATGCAAGAAAGGTAATAGTGTTTTGGCCTAGGATACTCTTTTTTCGGACAACGTTATACCCGTGTGTTTCAGCTATCTCGAAAGTGGGAAAGTAATTATTGATGAAATCATGATCTTTGGAGGAGGAGAATAATAGCGCGTCATACATATAGATAGAGGTGCGTGATGAAAGATTAGTTCAAGATCTTGATCATGGCCTTTTGGAAAAGTGAGGGAGCTCTTTAAGGCCAAATGACATTACTTTCCATTGGTAGTGGGCATTGGGTATGCAAAAAACATTTTAGATACGTCGTCCAGGAATTGGATTCCTAATTGCGGAATCTTTGCTGTAGATCAAATTTTGAGAAGACATAGCATTTTGGATATGAACAAATAAAGTTGGATTTTTGTGAGGGGAGCTGTAAATGCTTTAAGAAAAGCAAGGCGTTTTCTTAACAAGGCGATTTTTGTCTCTAGCCCCATTTAGATGTTTTGTCTCTAACTATTTTGGTTTGACAAGCTGATGCAGATAAATTGGGCTCAATGAATACTGTTTTTAGCAATGGGAACATTCTTCTTGGGCTAGTTTCAGGTGGAGTCGGTCATTTCACGGATAGGTAGCTTTGGTTGGGTTAGCGACTTCATTGGCTTTGAAGAAACTTAATGAAAAGTTTTCATTTTTCGAGAAGAAGAGGCGGGGATGAAGAAATTGACTATGACTTGCGGACAATGAATAAGAAAGCAGGTTGAGAGGATCATAAGAAGAAGAAGAGAACTTTGAGATGAAGAACAATTTGGGGAATGTATGAGTTGACATCGTTTATAATGGATTCACAGTTATGGAGAGCTTTGCAAGCTAATTGAAGGGCGTGAGCCAGTTAAAAGATCTTTGTCGGGTAGATTGGATCAACAAGCTTGGTCAGGACACATCACAGGAAAAACTTAATACCAATGGGTTTTTGGTAATCAAATACGTATGAAAATAGTTCTCCATTAGCGACTTTGAAATTTCCCAAAATGGGATGGAAGATTGAAGGATTAAGCATACTACTTTTGAGCTCAGTATCAACAAAACCAATTATGGGGCTGGTTGTCAAATCTTCGGAAGAAGGTGGATTTTTAATTGAAGGGATAGAATGGTACGGTTGGACTTTTCTGAATCACATTGAGCAGTTTAGTGCGAAACATGGTCGGACTGAATAATTTCTTTTGATGGAAACAAAATTTGTTTGTTCATAATGTCTTCTTGTTGAGAGAAAGAAGATTCAACATCATCACTTTCTGAAGTAATATGGAATCTTGGAAGTCTTGATACTTTGTTGACTTCTTTGGTCTGTTTGGACAATTTCTTGCAAAATGTCCTTTCTTTTACAAATAAAACAGCGAGCGCTCTTGGATTTAGAAGGGTAGTCGGGGTTAACTTTTTTTAAATCGATAAGTTTTGGATCACGGAAGGTGTGTGGCTTTTCTTTTGAGTTTTGGAATTTTTCGGTGGGGATTTCTTTTGGTTGAGAGCAGTGCAATCATACTCACTTTTTGCACTTAATGGAAGGTGGGATTTTTAAGGCACTTTTGAAGGTTGTTTGTTTTTGCGGTCTTTGAAGAATTCTATGCAACTCCGCAAAGTCTTTCCGGACAATTGATTGCTTAGTGATAGAATTTTCTGAGGAGAGGTTGACGATGTCGGTACGGTGGTGTGAACTTTCTCTGAAGTTACGGTTGAATCTCACTTTGGAAGAGATGTCTGAACATGTTTTAATGAGGATCATTAAAAGCGTTGGAAAGCTGTAATACATTGTAGACATTCTCTTGTAGTGAAAATCCGGATCTTTTAATGCGGAGACAACACTTCATTAAATGGAATTCTCTTTATGGTTTTTGTTCATTTACGACTAGCTTCTCCAAGGCTATCGTAAATTACTCTAGGACTTAAAATACGTGGCGAATCACTTTGGGTTATGCTGTCTTGACGAGCACATATTTTGTTTTTCCTATTATTACGCCTAACTTTATTAGTCATGTCCACAGTTTACGTTAGATCACAATAAAGTCTTTGATTTTAGGAACTACGATGCTGATAAAAATTTGGTAATAGACCCGAAAAGTTGTGGTGATGCATAAAATGAAAACTAAATTAGTTTGGCTAGTAATTCCCTAGGCCAGGATCATTTTCGTTCTGTTAATAGGCATTATTCTTAGTGAGAGTGTGTGATATTGTTTACTATTCTCTCAATCTACCACTTTTAAAATATTATTTTTAGGGTTTATTTCTTTTGAAGAGTCGGCTCTTGGCCCAGGTAAGATTTGGGGTTCTTGTCGTTCTTAAAAGTGGCTTGATTAATGTAACTTCGATAATTGATTATTTTAGATAATTTTACACTCAAAATGATTTATTAGTAAGTTATTGATTTCTTTTAAATTTGAAATAATGCTTATATTTTTATTTCATTGTTGTCATTAATCCATGAAAAAGTAAACATAATTTAAAAAAAAAAAAAGATTTCAATTTGGGTTTGAAATTTTGCTAAATTTTATCCTTAAATGGATAGGGCCCTGTGATAGAAAGCTGGATTTGGAGGTGTGATTAACCTTTAAAAATGTGCATTTAATAAGGATAAAATTATCGGTTTTCACTTCTGATGTCGATTAATAAACTCACTATCCTAAATTATTAACACTCCCAAATATATTTTTATGTTACATTAATTTTTAATATATTGGTACATTTTAATTTTATATTATAGATATGTTCAAGAATAAATAGGTGTTGGGCTGGGGAATTTTGAAACAAGAAGAAATTGATGGAGCCATTTGGACTGCATTATTGGAGATGTTAATAAAAGAAAAAAAAGTGAGCAAACATGCTTGTGATATTGGGTAGCTATTTTGCTTACTTGACCATCACTCTTCTCTATATATATATATATATATTATAAAAAAATAAAAATAAAACAAAGAAGGATGCGATAACTTCTTCTTGCTATAAAAAGGTAAGGGGCAGTGAGGGAAATTTGAAGAAGGCGGGAAGAGAAAATTGGAAACACTCTTTCTTTCTTTCTTTCTTTTAATACATTTTCTTGTTTCTGCAATGTGTCGATTTTAGCATAATATATTTCGGAAGTTTGTAAAAAAATAGTGTTTGTCTTTTTGATATATGGTCATTTAATTCTCTTAGGATTAAGTTGAAAGGTGAAGCACAGATTTCAAATTATTAAATTAATTACTTTCTCAAGTGAGTTTTAAGTTTATTTTATTCTTTTTGGTTGTTTTTATATCATGTTAATTGTAGATCTCCTTGGATTGATGGTACTTTGATATAAATGTCTTACATTAATATAGTTATAGCACAATAGGTACTTGATTTTTGTATTTCCACACATAATTAGTTAAGAATTAAATGACATAATAATTAACTAGTAAAAGTGGGGCAAACTATAAAATAAGATAGTATTAAAACCATAGTTTGAATACTAAGAGTGGATCTATAATCTTAACATATTTTATATTGATTCTATTAATTTCTTTTCCGCATTAATTTCTTTATTTAATAAATTGACTACTTGATTTTAGAATTTCTTGTGGTTTGACGCTTGGGCTAAGTTATATTATAAGCTAGGCATTACTTATGTTGAGAGTATGCGTTTTTTGAATTAGTGTCGGTAGAGATTCACGATCAAGATTGTGGGATATTTTCATTTGAATCCATGTTATATATTTTTTAAATAAATAAACGAGTCAGCGGGTTGTTATTATCAAACCAAACCAAAATTTAAATTCTGCTTATACATCCCCTTTGTGGGTTTTTTAAAAAAAACTCACCGTTACTTGAGTTTTGACGATTCTGCGGCTTCATGAAGTATCAGATGAATTTTTTGCATGTTTCCACATTTAAAATCATAATCATTGATAATAAATTTATAATAATAATCTAAAATTTCACGCGTACACAAATTCTAAATTTAGCCGATGAGGGGGAAGGGCGGATGGATCCAATCATCTTAGAGTATACTTGATGTCGATAAATCCGATGGCGAATAGTTTATGAAAGCTTTGAGGAAGGATTGACATTTGAGAAGAAGATGCAGGAATGGCTTACGTTGTTTGAGCTGATTCGAGAATTTTGATGGAAATGCTCATAATTGGTCAACCATTCAAAAACTTTGAGTGTGAGCAATTTCTTTTTCCTTAGCCGCGTGCCTGAGTTCATCATCCAATATCCATTATCATCCAAACGGACAGTCAACATAAATCCTCAAACTTGGGTATTAAATACACAAATTTATTATAAAAAAACCACAAACTAGCATCTAAAAATAGCAATTATCATTTTATATTATCATTCAACACAAATTCTAGAAGATGCTTCATTTAAATTCGCGTCGTTAGCGGTCGTCCGTATGATTATGATAATAATTAAGATTAATATTTCTAAAAAGAATGTCACGTTTTAAATACTATCCGAAGAACAAAATTATAATAATGAAATAATTCATGCATTAAGTTAAAGAATAATAGTCTATACAAAATTATAATAAGTATAATAATCCATGCATTAAATTAAAGCCCGTTAGAGACTTAGGCATATTAACACACACGTTTGCACTTTACAATATTTACTTTATATATTTTAGATTTAAATATTTTTAATTAAATTAAATTAAAAATATTTATTAAAAAAAAAGTGTGGGTTGGCAAATATCTAATGCGGGGTCCGTCGGATATTTGGCTAATATAAACCACCCACCCAGCCTAGTCACGGGTTTCAATTTACAATAGCAAACCATACAACCTGAAATTACCTGATAGGTGGTTTTTTGTGGCCGGGGTTCAAGCAGTTCTGGTTTGTGGATGCACCGTGCCATCACTTAATTTTGTTTCTTGATGCAGCTGTAATTAAATGCAGAGAGCATATGGATTGTTTCTTGGAAAAAAGATTAAGTAAAGAAGCTTGTTGCCAGCAACTAAGTAAAAAAGGAAAGATCAAGGTAATTGAGTTTGAAGAATTATCTTATGATTGTTGTTCAAAATTAAATGATGATTCAGATAATTAGTTAAAATCCAATGTTGGTGAAGAATAATTTCATAATCATACTTTTGCATCATATTTCCTCTTTAAAGTTATCTACGATTTTAAATTTTCAACTTTAAATTCTGATTGACATAGCAAATCAATTCAAATCCTTTAAAATTTTATTATTGCATATTTGGTAGTATGTCTTTAGTAGATTTGGAAGTTTGAGCTAATTTCATTAAATTTAATGAACTTTTTTAATATAAAATTAATACTTTAGGTTGGATTTTTGTGTTTCTTGTCTTTTGTGTTTAATAACTAATTAATTGTAATAATCTTCTATAGGAATGATCCTTGCTTGATTCTATACTTAATAATGATAATATTTAAGTCAAGCTTTTACTTTATGTGCTTTCAGGTGATAGTAAGAACTTGTAGTCAACTAATTAAGAAATTGAAATATAATTGAACACGTTACGAATTAAATACACCTCCTCAAAATCAATATCAAATCTCTGTGAGAAAACTTGCACAGCTAGTCATCCTTTATATCTATGGAAGCTTGACTTAAATATATCTATGCACATATTTAGCTTCTTTAGAGGTAGTGTCTCTACAGTGACAGGTCTCATCAACAATCTTTTTACTTTGAAGACGTTTTCTATAGCCTATTCATTAACAATAATAGGATCCTGACTTTCATTTTCTCTTATAGAATGTTGTCTTTTAACAAGAGGTTTAATGCTTTTAGGCATGCAGGGTAATTCATCAGTTGTCTTTCAAAATATTCAATAGGAACAACTATCTGGCCAATTACATTTGCAGTTAGTATACATGGTTACTTTGGATGTCTTAGTAAAAGCATTTGCCAAGCCATTTATAATTGCTATTGAATTATCCTCCACATTTCACCTCACTCTGGATTGTGCGGAGTCTAAATGAGATAATTTTGTTGCCACCATGAAAGCTTACGCCTATTATAAAGTGATTTTTCTCTCCTAATGGAGAAATTTATCTCATCAAATTGACGATCAAATGTGCAGTTGATAAATCACTTGTAATAGATGGTGATCCAAGCTGGAGATAAATAATGACCATCATTAATTGTGATGAAGAATATCATTTTGGCATGTTGTTGCAGGCTTGAATTTATGGCCAGAACCTATATCAAAGGCAAATAGTTTTTGGCTTCCAAAATGTTGAGAGGCTTCAAATTCAAGCTTTATTAGGTTAATATTTCAAGTTCTTCAAAATCTTCTGATATCTTAAAAAGATCTTTAAATTCTAAATTAAAACTTTGATTAACAATTATTCTCCAAATTCTTGAAATCTTGACTTTTCAGTATAGAATGTTATTAGAAAATAAGCAAAACTAAATCTTACTTTTAATATAGAAGATGTAAGTTAATGACAATCACAAAGCATACTTGTAGGGACAGTTTTAAATAAATATATAAGGATGGACGTATAATATTTTTCTGTACCAGAACAATGTGGAATGTACTAAATATAAAATTATTGTAAATAAAAAAGAATTTAAAAACCAAATAGAAAGAAGCCAAATTGAGATGGCAGAAAGCTTAAGCTTTCTTGTACAATCTCATTCAAGTATGTCCCTTTTTAGAAGTCATTCAAAGTATATCTGATCACAGAGGTATCGCCTATTTATTGTCAAGCATCACTGTCCATTGCTCCGGCCCATTTCTTCGCAAATCAAATTGATGAAGGGCAAACCTCGCTTCTGAATATATTTTACGCATCATAAATTGTGAAGTGTGGGAATTGACATTAATTCTTGAAAATGCCTAACCAGGGAAAAAAATAAATAAATACAAAAGTACACCCAAGCAAATAAATAATACCATTTTTCAAACTCCATTCATATTAGCCCAATAAATACTTTTAATTAAATCCAATATCTTCTCTTTCTTAAGTTCATTTGTCAGCCCTCAACTTCTTCAAATTGAAATTTTTGTGAAACTACAAACGGATAACAGTTCGATGTTTACCAGTAAAATAATAAGGATCATGAGAGCTGAATGATTAAAGAAACTAGATCAAGTTCACCATGATTATCAAGTTTCATCCATTAAAATACTCCGTTTGGCTGTTCAAGACCACGTTAACAAATATTAAAAAAGATAAATGAATGATAAAAATAATCACTAAAATCCGAATACATAAAATTTCATGAAATTTTCAGAAAAAGGGTAAAAAGTCTAGTGGGTACAAACTAAGTGACTCAATTACTTTCTGTGTATAGAAGAAGAAACATCAGTGAACAAAACAACAAATTCTTCACAAATAATTCCGCAGCACTTTACTAACAGATTGCATACTAGTTAAATTACATTTATGCTGCATTTTTCTGATATCTTCAATGAGATCAAAAATTAGAGAAAAATATTAATAACCAAAAAAAATAAAAAAAGAAAAAAGATGCCTCAAGCGATCACTTTAAACTGTAACCATATCTCTCCCCTTCTCTGTTCTGCCACATCAGCCAGTCTTTTTTCCATGTCAACTCTCGCTGCTCCTCAACCTCTTTGGCCTAGACTCTTTCTCTTCATTACTGATTCTGGCACTCTTCAAGTAACTCTGCGTCCATATCCAGAACATCTTCCGAAGACGTGGCACAGTCAGCCCATGAACTGCCTGGTTCAATGAGACTGGATATTCTTCTCCAATGCCTCAAAATGATGATAGTATGACATTTACCGGTTTGTTGATTAAAGCTCTAATGTGCTCATTATTCCACAGGAAAGTGCTCGTTCAGCAGCCTGCAATGCAATTGCCTGAGCAAAGCTTCAAAGTAAAGCTAGTTCATTACTAAAATAGAAAAAAGATAAAAACCACGTAAGCTCAACATTTCTTAAATGCTTTGATAAATACAAGCCATTCTTATTCGAAAAGTATCTGATCCCTAAACACTTCAAGATGTGACTATGTAGAACAAAAGCATCCAAACTCCTCATCCACAAAAACCAACTCAAAATGCATAGACGCATAATTTTGCTTAAGATGATATAAAAATGAGTACTGGCTATTTTTTTTTTGTCACTTAAGAACTGAGTGGGGTAGATCCAACACATAATTTCACTCCATGAAAACTTAACACAGCAATATACAAAAGATTCATCAGGAACTATTTGATTTTTGTATGTTTAATTTCTCTTAGAAATAACGTGAACAAATTCAGAAACTACACCATGAAAAACGTTATGGTGACAGCAGTGCCACCAGAAAACATCAAACCTAACCATTGACGTTGATGAAGTTACCTATTACATTATTTAATGGATATACACTGCAAAGGAAATTCCCAGTTCCGGCCCAAGCGAACAACAATTTGAAAATTAAAATAAGATGCACCAGTGAATCAGAATAATTTTGGTCACACCAAAAAGATCCATCCAGTTATAGACTGAAAAAGGAAAAAAAGTAAGAACAGAGAGAGATAAATAGGACTATAAAAGGTAAAATTGAGCTAAAGATATAATCAGAAAATTTTCAGATAGACCATCATGGCAAGCAAGCACATTGAAAAAATGTAAACGAAGGATGCCAAAATATATAAGCATTCACAGGACAAATATTTGTACAGACAAAGCAGCAATTCATCCGCTCAAAGCAGGAAAAATTAGTAAAATATCTCTGCAAAATGGGAAATGGGAGAACTTGGAACTTCAAAACAGAGTGGGAAAAGACAAAAAAGAGGAAAGGTTATGAATACACCAACAGGTAACATATCTAACCTGGAGTCACTACAAGATAAGTAAACAAGAGAATGTGAAGAGTAAAAAGAATTATCATAAAAATACCTAAAGCAGGTGAGATAATTGAGCTCAAACTGAGAATAAAAAAAGATGCAGTGAGGAAATAGATGCATAAATCTAACAATTCTCTACGATGTTAGGTGCTGCAGGTAGAAAAGCAGAATCAGTTAACCTTAACAATACGTAACTTCTAG